>OW028751.1:28166132-29616132 GCA_932294355.1 Aporophyla lueneburgensis | reverse complement strand
CCCATTGACAATTTGTGGTCACAATTAAAACACAATATCCTTAATGATTGTGATTCACCACCATCGTCGTTAAATGAATTATGGAATAGAGTTGAAGAACAATGGGAAAAACTTTCACCCGATTATTGTGAAAAATTAGTGAACAGAAGAAGAAGATTAGCAGCGGTTAAGAAAGTTAAGGGCTTATGGACAAAATATTAGAAATTGTAATAACTGACTTTGCCATTTCGGTGCAAAATTGATTCAGTGTTATCTTGTATTTTTTGTTACTAACTTTATAATGTTGTGATCTAATACTTGATACTAAATAGTCTACAATAATTAGACCGTATTTTAGTTTTCTCCTTAGAAAATTCTCATTCTACATTAGAGAACAACAATATCGCTATGTATTGGTTCAGTTTTGCACCATACTGTATATCAAGATAAGAAAAGTCTTTATTTGCTTTAAAAATGGTATAAAGTTGTTACAGTTTGGTTACAATGACTTACCATTCTATTTGCAGCGTATATGTGACATTATACTGTTTACAGATGATACTTCTCTTATGTTTAAAGTGTACCGGAATATAAAAGATTTTTATGTCGAACACAGTGAAGTCTCAATGGTTACAGATTGGTTTACGGCAAATAACCTAGGTCTCAATGCCAACAAAATGAAATGTGTGAGGTTCGCCTAACCGGAAAATCTAGGTTCCAATATTATCTTAGATAAAAGAGGTGCTTGAAACTGTAGACTCGGCAGTTTTTTGGTCATAACAGTAGAAACCACACTTTAGTGGGGTTACATATATCAAGCCTAGCGGGAAGGCACAGTTCAGCCGCCTACGCCGTCATAAACGCTATTCTTTGCAAAAATGTATGGACGTATGTCTGATATATGTAGAGATAAATTATTATAAAAGTAAAACATACATTGACGTTGATACCTCGCTCAGTTAGTCTACTTTCGTTATTATCGCAGCATTTTTCCTATGGTATTCTGCTGTGGGGCAAAGCTATATATACTTTTTGAGAGAGAAAAATACCAAATCCATTCGATTTCAATTTCTTAATATTAGAAGTAGCGAATGGAGAAAAAATGGAATTTCCTAATCAAGAGGTGTTGCTAGGAATCACGCTAGACGAGAAATTTCAACGCCACAATGTGTTTGGGGCGGCTAAGCTCGGCCGCTTGTCGTTTCAGCCGTACGACGTCCACTGCTGGACTTAGGCCTCCCCCAATTTGGGAGGGTTTGCCATAATCGCCACGCTTGGCAGGCGGGTTGGCGATCGCAGTATGGTGGTAAAATGCATAGAGAACGCTGCTGCCCATTCTCTAGTAAGTCCCTTAGTCGCCTCTTACGACACCCACAGGAAGAAATGGGATGGTGCTATTGTTTACGTCCGGCAACACACGGTACAGCTCGGCCGCTTATACTGTTAGAAAGATAAGACAGTTAACAGATGAAGAAACCGCTCGTTTGTTCTATTTTAGCTACTCACACTCCTCACTCTCCACAGCATTATGTCGTCGTATGACATTTTATTGTGTCGCGCTGCTGACACGGATTCCATCTATAAATTTCAAAAGAAAGGTGCCAAAGCCATTTATAATCTACGTCGCCGTGAATTTTTCTTATTTATGAAAATACCATATATGTAAGAAAAAATCTACATCTTTTTAATAAAATAAGTGATAGACATCATTTTAATTATAGAAATAAAGACTAAATAGATCAACTAGTTTTCAGATTAGTTAAAGTACATAAATCTTATATTGGGTTTTGTGTTAAATGTTATAACAAAATAACTTGTGAAATATAGCCCTTAAACGATAGGAAATTTAAAACTCATTAAAAAAACGCTTTGTAAACAAGCATATTACAAATTATAGGAATAATTAAATCCAAGACAAGAATGCTCGGAAACATGCAACTCCTGTTCCATAGGACACTGGTGGCTAATTAAATTGTTAATTGTTGTTGTTGTTGTTGTTTGTTTAATTGTTTGTTGTTGTTAGATTCACATTTTTTATGACATTCATTAACACTATCCAAAGATTAAGTTGTATGATTTAGATTCTTTTGATAGCCTTTGTTGATATCTTATCCTAAACTATTTGATTCTTATAGTTTTTATAATTTTGTACACCTTGATTAGAACATGAAACCGGAAAAAAAAGTGTATTCTCTTCTTTTGTATCAATGATGCAACTTTTCCCAGGTCCTGCTACCTACAGTAGGATCTAGGAAAAAAGTTGATTCAAGAATTCAATTTATGAAATTATTTTTATTTTTTAATATGTTATCCTGCGTGCACGTGTAATTTCTGTATGTGTACACATGTTTCGGCAAATAAATTTACTTTGACTTTGACTTTGAAAGGTCTACAATGTTGTCAAACGAACTTTGTTAATACAGTTTTTGGGAATGCTGTATTTTGAGTTATTTATTATTTTCCAAGTTTTGATTTATTATCGGAAGTATTTATTGTGTAGTTATTTTATACCTTTTGACTGAGTTTTACAATTCATTTAAATATTGGGTAATGAGTAAGTTTTTCTATATTAATCTGACGGTTTAAGTCTGGATGTTCCTTAATTTTTTTCGTGTTATGCTATCATAAATGTATGGAGCAACTGATCTTATTTTCGCGATTTCTTTCTGTTTTCTTTTTTCAAAACTGACAGGTGACTCTTACGTTTAAGGCTATTTAAATAAAACTGTGTATGTTGTACGGTTGCAGGGGTCCGACGCTGGTGCTGATACAGGCCGAGGACCTGCTGGTGGTGGTGTGCTCGTCGCAGGAGTGGCGCGAGACGCACCAGTACTGGGGCGGGCCCGACTGCGCGCTGCTGCAGATATATCCCACGTGAGTCACTAGCAACTCCAGTAATCCCTGAACGGTTAACCAGTAGGCAGCGGTCAGCAACATGCCATCAGGATACGGGTACTGTTCAGTATATCGGATTTAATGTAATAATAAAAAAATAAGATCAAATTTCAAATTCAAATTCAATTATTGCGGAACATAAAAATAAATAAATTTTGCGCAGTTAATTATGTCCTACCAATTAAGGCATGCAAAATATTATTTGTAAACACAAGACAATTTAATATTAGGTTGGGGAAAAAGTCTTTTCGCATTATAGTATGTATGAACTTGTAATAAAATCTCTTTGGCTATGCTATTTGTATCTGGCTGGTTTTGGTATCATTGAAAGTTTAAATTTTAAAGACCATAATTCCAAATTCAAATTAGGAAAATGTGTGATTTTCATTTGTTTTTCGTACCGTCAAGATGAGTGAATCTAATGAAGAAATTCGATACATTTTAAAATTTTACTACAAAAAAGGTAAAATGCAACGCAAGCCGCGAAAAAAATTTGCGATGTTTATGGACCTAGTGTAGTGTCTGTGAGAGTAGCACAAATTTGGTTTAAGCGTTTTCAATCCGGAAATTTTGATGTCAAAGATGCACGTCGCTCTGGTCGCCCTATTACGGATAAAATGGATGCCATTTTTGAAAAAGTGGAGCAAGATCGGCATACCAGTAGTTACGACGTAGCTGAAGAACTGGAAATTGACCACAAAACAGTTTTGGCGCATTTGAAAAAAACTGGGTACACAAAAAAGCTCGACATTTGGGTACCTCACGAGCTCACTGAAAGAAACCTAATGAACCGTGTACTCATTTGTGATTCTTTATTACGACGTAATGAAACCGAACCATTTTTGAAGAAGCTGATAACTGGTGATGAAAAGTGGATCACGTATGACAAGAACGTGCGAAAAAGGTCGTGGTCAAAGGCCGATCAGGCTTCACAGAATGTGGCGAAACCCGGGTTAACTCGCAACAAGGTGATGCTGTGTGTGTGGTGGGATTGGAAGGGCATTATTCATTATGAGCTGTTACCACCAGGCAGGACCATCGATTCTGAACTCTACTGCGAACAACTGATGAGATTAAAGCAAGAAGTTGAGAGAAAGCGGCCGGAATTAATCAACAGAAGGGGTGTGGTTTTTCATCATGATAACGCTAGACCTCACACATCTTTAGCCACCCAACAAAAATTAAGAGAGTTTGGCTGGGAGGTGTTAATGCATCCGCCGTATAGTCCTGACCTTGCACCTTCAGATTTCCACCTGAGAATTCTTTAGGCAATGTCAGGTTAACATCACGAGAAGACTGTCAAAACCACTTGTCGCGGTATTTGACCAGAAGTCCCAAAATTTCTATAGCAATGGGATCATGTCCCTACCTACAAGATGGCAAAAAGTTATCGATCAAAATGGTACCTACATACTTTAGTTAAATGTAAATAAACTTTATTAAAAAATATTTTGAATTAAAAAATTTCTTAAAAAATGCGAAGAAACTTTTTCCCCAACCTATTATATTTAAAACAATTCAAAAGACTGATCTTTTTTTTGGATGGGAAATCATCAAATGACTTCTCCTGCTCTGGGCGGAGCGGGAGGGCATGTCAGACTTTTACTGACTAAAACCCACCCGTGTTCCTTCAGTTGCCCATGTGCCGGGGTCACGGTATCTCTTTCGAACAATTACGCGACCCCGGCAGGCATCGGTCCTAGCAGACCGCTTCATTTTTGCTGACATCTCATTGAGGCGCGCGTGGAACACTACGCGCCGTCGACCTGAGCTTGGTCCTTACCGGGCGGCGAGCTACCCATTGCTCGCCACCCGCAAGCTCGCGCCTTCGGTGGCCGGGAGTCCGCTATGGACTCCCGACGCCCGGGGCGTCTCCTCCTGCGGCGGCTAGGGACGTGAGGGCGCAGAGACTGCCACTCCCTCACGCGCCCCGCCTCCTCCTTCGCGAGCATTACTGCTTCGCAGAAGGAGGTGAAGGCTTCCCATTCCCTCTCGCTCCGTACCATGGCTCGCACCAGGGCCGGACGCGAGAGGTCGCCGCCGCCGATCGCCTCCACGAGGACACGGCGGTGCTCCGCCCAGGCAGGGCATACTTCCACCGTATGCTCCACCGTGTCCTCTAGACGATCCTCACAATGGAAACACCCGGGCGTATCCTCCCGCTTTATCCTGAACAGGAACCCACCGAAGCACCCATGCCCGGTGAGAACCTGCGTCAGGCGGAAGGTGAGGACGCCGTGACGCCTCTCTATCCACTCCTCAAAGAGGGGACTTACCGCCGCAATTGTGGCGTGCCCAGCACTGGGTTGCGACAATCGTAAAAAGACTGATCTTATGAGATAATTTTGTTGGTGCAGGATTTGAGTGAGGGTGAGCAATAAAAACATGTTCATTTAAAATAGTAAACACTTACAATAATATTATAACAAATAAGATTTAAGATATGACATCAACAATGTTGTCGAAAGAATTCCGCCCGGGGGCGCCTCACTCGCCTGTGTGTCCGAGTGGCGTGCTCGCTGAAGGCATCAATATACGTGCCTAGTGATGCGCACTGCCACACACTACCACGCGCGCGACGCACACACTCCTCAATATACGTGCCTAGTGATGCGCACTGCCACACACTACCACGCGCGCGACGCACACACTCCTCAATATACGTGCCTAGTGATGCGCACTGCCACACACTACCACGCGCGCGACGCACACACTCCTCAATATACGTGCCTAGTGATGCGCACTGCCACACACTACCACGCGCGCGACGCACACACTCCTCAATATACGTGCCTAGTGATGCGCACTGCCACACACTACCACGCGCGCGACGCACACACTCCTCAATATACGTGCCTAGTGATGCGCACTGCCACACACTACCACGCGCGCGACGCACACACTCCTCAATATACGTGCCTAGTGATGCGCACTGCCACACACTACCACGCGCGCGACGCACACACTCCTCAATATACGTGCCTAGTGATGCGCACTGCCACACACTACCACGCGCGCGACGCACACACTCCTCAATATACGTGCCTAGTGATGCGCACTGCCACACACTACCACGCGCGCGACGCACACACTCCTCAATATACGTGCCTAGTGATGCGCACTGCCACACACTACCACGCGCGCGACGCACACTCCTCAAGTCGCTCGGCACACAGTACAACGCCGCGCACAGTACTACTCTACGCACAGTACAACGCCGCGCACCCCGCAGTGCCTCCGGCTAGCTCTGGTTCACGTTGTTAGGGTCGGGGACAGCACCCACTGTAGGGAGCGCCAAACAAAACCGGCGCCCTTGTTGCTCGATCGGCTTTTGTTCGGCCTTCGCTAGGTAACTAGGGATCTCACCCGGCAGGGGCCTGGTCACCCGAGAAGCACTTTTTTTTGTCTGGATGGGAAATCATCAAATGACTTCTCCCGCTCTGGCCGGAGCGGGAGGGTGTGTCAGACTTTTACTGACTAAAACCCACCCGTGTTCCATCAGTTGCCCGTGTGCCGGGGTCACGGTATCTCGCTTGAACAATCTCGCGACCCCCTTTGCTTCCGTGTTTCTTTTTGGAATGTCAAAAAAGTGGTATAGTGCTGTAATAACATGTGGCTACAACGTCAGTTGTGATACGTAGTTCGGCAAAACTAAGTCCTGACTGTTCCAGGTTCGCAATCGTTGAGAAGGGCCCTAAGATGCTGTACCTGAACACGTGTATCCGCGGCTACCCGAAGGGCCTGCGCGCCGGCGCGGACCCTCGCAAGCCGCTGCTCAGCATCCCGGAGGACTTCGACTCGCTGCAGTTCCAGGGCGTGCCCTATCCACTCGACTCTATCGAAGTATGTACAGATTTGCTAAAAATAAGCTTTGGACATACAAATATACAATAATGAGATCAAATGTAGAGCTGTTACAATCATGAAAGTACTTGCCTATTTTGTATAACCATGTTAAAAAAATGGCAGCAGGACACTTACGCAAACCTACTTGCGACATTTCCGCGAATGGACGTTTACGAGTTGACTTTTGCGCGAAGGACACTTGCGCAATTTTTTTTTTGCGCGTACTACACTTCCGCAAATCTACTTGCGTGAAACGACGAGACGGTGGCGCGAGAAAGTTGCGGATATGAGATGTATCAATAAGGGGCCATCCATAAATTACGTCACACGTATTTCATGATTTTTTGCCTCCCGTCCTTGTCGCAGCTGGTCACATTTGTGAGACCCCCTCCCTAGTATGACGTCACAAATTTTACAATTATACATCAAAAAATAATTACACAGCCCCACAAAAAAAAAATTGTACTTGTTATTAAACCACATGGTCTTTACGTATTTTGAGCTGCCGAATCCGAATCTGGACACAGAATTAACCCTACACCCTCCAGTTTCTCTCCAGGAGCAAAAAACTCTTGAATTTTGCAGTAATAATCAGCCCCACAAAAAAAAAATACTTTTTATTAAACCACACGGTCTTTACGTATTTTGAGCTGCCGAATCCGAATCTGGACACAGAATTAACCCTCTAGTTTTTCTCCAGGAGCAAAAAAACTCTTGTATTTTGCAGTAATGATAAACTTTTTCCAATTTCCCATCATGGGTGTCATTGAAGGTTTTGGAGGTTGCCAAAGCCGATAATAAGGAGAAAATGATAATTCAAAATGGCGGCTGCGTTAATTTTCCAATTTTCAAAACCTACTCTTCACGTAAAAATTTAAAAATTTCCTGTGTACATTAATAAGAAAAGAAATAAAAAGTAGTAATAAAACATCACAACGGTCACTATTGCCGTTTAATTGCTATTTCCTTCCAGTCTTACAGTAACTTCAACAGTATCTATGGTGTACCCAACCCTTTGAAAAGAATACAGGCGTAATATTATGGAGAAATCTCATTTCTGCAACTCTTTCGCGCAAATGGATTCGCGTGCGTGTATTTTGTGCATATCCATTCGCGCAAAAGTCAACTCGCGCATACATCCATTCGCGGAAATGTCTTTTCACGCACGTGTTCGGTCGCGCATAACTACATTCTTCATTTTTCGATGCAGTGGTTTGTTCTCTTAAATAGACAATAAAAAAAACTGCGTGATTTCCCGGCTGATTTATATTATCCGTTTCGAACCGGATTCTTTTCGATTCTTTTTAAACCTACATTGAAGCAATAAGACACCAACTTCCAAAACTAATATTATTCTATAATTTTCAGTCGCTTTTCGTAAAACAGTTTTAGTTAAGTAATTTTTTTTCTGCATGGAATTTAACATTTATTTGACCCTGGATATACAGGGTGATTGGAAGATGTGTGCAAAGCTTTAAGGCGAAAATAGTACAGACAATTTAGAACCATTTAAGCCATGGTTGTCTTAGACGAAGTCTTACCAAATATTTTTAACCAAATTTTTAAGTTTTTTTTCGGAAATTCTCAAAATTTAATGTAAACTGCATAATTATGGCCAAATTGAATGATAAATGAATTCATTTTTTATTTATTTAATTAAAGTAATGTGTAAGCAATCAAGCAAAACATGTTTTAGGCTTCTGTATCATTAGACATTTTTTTTTACAGACATTTAAAGCTCAGAAAAAATAAAAAATTTGTACAATACGTCTTTTAAACCTTATTAAAAAAAACGGAGGGTGCTTTTTTGTTCAAACCTTTTTGAAGACATGCTTGATAATCGCTCTTTCTTTTGAGGTATCATTTATGCGGATATCTTACAAATTATTGAAATTAGGGCCTACAAACCAATTTGAGGGAGATTTTTTTTATTTTAGGCAGACTAATTAAAACAACATTTGAATTAAAATTATTTCTTTTTCATGTTCAAAATGACGGCCGTGATTCCTAATACAAGCACGGCCCCGTCTTCTAACTTCTGTAGTCGTTATTTTCAACATCATCTCCTGCTTCATTGTCTCAAACGCTGAATTTATTCTTTGTATCAATTCTTCTCTAGTGTTTATTTCTATGTTGTTATACACCAGTTCCTTGGCCCGGCCCCACACGAAAAAGTCCAACGGGGTCAGATCTGGGGAGCGAGCGGGCCAAGGGATGGGTCCATCCCTGCCGATCCAGCTATCAGGAAAGCAATTGTTGAGGTGTTCCCTTACATTTAAAGTCCAATGCGCTGGACAGCCGTCTTGCTGAAAGATGACTGTTCGGTCTCTTTCGAAGATCGGGACACCTGATTCCTCTACCAGAAGTGGTAAATCAATTTGCAGAAATTGCAAATAATTTTCGCCATTCAATGGATCAGGCAAAAAGTGGGGCCCAATCAATGTTCTGCCAATTAATCCAGCCCATACATTCACAGAGAATTTCATCAGAAATGACACCTGCTTCTTAAAATGTGGATTGTTGTCTGCGTCGGCCCATTCATGGATGTTGTGAAAGTTTGTAATACCTTCCCTTGAAAATTTACTTTCATCCGTCCACAAGATTGATTTCAGAAACCACGCATCTTCGATGTCTCTGTTGAGGAGGAAACGGCAGAACTGAATTCTTCTTTGAGGATCTTGCTCTACTAGACCTTGCACACTCCTGCCATGGAACGGATACTTATCATTTTGGTGCATTGTATGCCACACCTTCCATTGAGAAATGTTTAAATTTCGAGCTACTGCTCTAGTACTGGTAGTAGGATCCGCTTGAAATGCTGCTAAAATGTCTTCGTCGACGGCAGTTTCGTGTCTGAGCGGGTTGACTCCAGGTTACACGCGGTGAAACCCATCTTGGGCAAGACGACGAAACGTGTTGTAAAACACTCGGACATTCGGTATCCTGCGATTCGGATAGCGCTCTTGATACATCCGTCGCGCCAAAGATCCATTGCCGTCTGCTCTACCGTACATAAATACGATATCCGCATATTCTTGATTGGAAAAAGTAGCCATAGTCACTTAACAATTAAGAAAAACGGCTTAGGAGCGCACTAAATGTCAACTCAACACAATTAAGTCAAAAAATCACCACGTGCAGGAGCGCGAGGCTACGACTGGACACGGTGAAACAAAAAAGTTCAAAACTAACGCAAACAACACGTGCAGGAACGCAAAGGGCTACAACTGAACACGGTAAATTGTGAATCAACACGACAACGTCCACTCACAAGGGCAGTAGTTTGACTAATAAGTAAAAGATGTAACGGCTTCATCACAGACCGACTGACCCTGACTAAAGAAAAACGACTTTGTTGCCTCAGTAACTAAGACCATTTTGCTGTAAAAACCAACTCTTATCGCTTTTTGCTATTCATTGGGCGTTCTACCTGGAAATGCCGTCGCACCGCGCTCGGTGGCCATTGTTTAGAGAATCCCCTCAATGGGTTCCCCTCAACTGGTTCCTGCATGAGCCAAAAATTCTTAGAATTGAACAATGTTATAATTTCGAGCACATAAAGTATTCTTTTAAGCAAAAATTTTGTGTTATGTTAGACTGCCTAAAATTTAAAATTTCTCCCTCGAATTGGTTTGTAGGTCCTAATTTCAATAATTTGTAAGATATCCGCATAAATGATACCTCAAAAGAAAGAGCGATTATCAAGCATGTCTTCAAAAAGGTTTGAACAAAAAAGCACCCTCCGTTTTTTTTTTTAAATAAGTTTTAAAAGACGTATTATACATTTTTTTTATTTTTTCTGAGCTTTAAATACCTGTAAAAAAATGTCTAATGACACAGAAGCCTAAAACATGTTTTGCTTGGTTGCTTACACATTACTTTAATTAAATAAATAAAAAATTAATTCATTTATCATTCAATTTGGCCATAATTATGCAGTTTACATTAAATTTTGAGAATTTCCGAAAAAAAACTTAAAAATTTGGTTAAAAAAATTTGGTAAGACTTCGTCTAAGACAACCATGGCTTAAATGGTTCTAAATTGTCTATACTATCTTCACCTTAAAGCTTTGCACCCATCTTCCAATCACCCTGTATAAGGTGTATCTATTCATACACGAAATATTTTAAGAGGTACACCTGTAGGTGGTAAAGAAGCTACAACAACGAAAATAATTTTTTCTCAATGTTTTTTTTTTTCAAAATTTAATATTTATAAATTATTTGACGCACATAAGAAATACTGGCTTCTTATTTTTTACGGCCCGAGACACCGCGGCCATGCTCGTGCCGTCCGGTCGCTGCCCTCGCAGCGTCAGGCGGGCCATTCATAGATTTTGGAGTAAAGGTTTTATGCAAAACGTCTCAAGCAGTTTTAAAATTATAATAATTACGAAAATTCAAAAACGCTTAGATAAAAAAAATCTTTTTGATTCTATAGCTTCTTTACCACCTACAAGGTGTACCTCTTAAAATATTTCGTGTATGAATAGATACACGTTATATAACGTGTTCATGGTGATGCGGCAGGTGTGGGGCTGCGGCGACCAGGCGTCGCGCGACGTGCAGCTGGACGTGAAGAAGTGGCAGGTCCACGAGGCCGAGCGCCAGCGACATGTGAGTTATCACTACTTCTTCTACCTGTCACCTGACATCGAACTATCTTTAACTACTATACAGCGTGCCGCTTTCATTTGCTTAAAAAAGTATGAGGTCCTGGGTCCGATTCCCAAGTCGGGCAAAGTGTTATTGGAGTGTTCTATCTGACATTTCTCAGTAGCAGCGGGATTTGGGATTTGCGCCCGAATGATGGCAATAGGCTCGCCCCCTTAGGATTTAAAACTACTGGCGAAATGTGGGTGTATTAGAGGTACACATCTGTCCAACCCTTTGGGGAAACAAGGTGTGATATTCAATTTATGCAAGAGCTCTTACACACAAGCGGCTTATTGCCAGCAACAAGGAACTGCAGCCGGCGACACGCGGTCATGACGCTAATCTTTGAAGATGGCATGTCGCCGGCTGCAGTTAACTTTGCCGATGGCAATATGCCGCTCGTGTGTAAGAGCTCTTATTGTTATGTTCTTAGTCATATTCACATCATTTAAGAGTTCGTACCCGTTTTTGCTGATTTACATGATTTTATTTTAATCATTTCATTTTGATTAATCGACATCGAACTTGGTATTTAATAATCCTTCAAAATAACCTAAATCTCGATAATGCTCGACAAAATGAAAAAGGAGTCCATTAATCAAATAAAAACTGAGACGATATTTCATGTTGTGCATTGAAACTTATCGGAATACAGTATTTTACCTGTAGAAGTATGTCTGTTAAATCAAGTAATTTAGCGAAATCGACAAAATTTCTTATACGGCCTCTTAAGTACTACTTTAAAATATACATTGACTACCTCCTAAACGAAATTTGACAGCCACTCGACCGTTTGTGAATAGCTGTGCTAAACTTGTTGGATTATTTTGTTGTCAGATATTTGTATGAAATGCTTTCGGTTTTCTAGGTGAAACTGTCTGCAGCGGACTGGATTGAGCATCCGGACAGGTACCTGCTGGAGCTGGCGGGCCGGCCGCAGTACAACAACACGGCCAGCTAGTGCACGCGGTACATCGCCGCCGCACTACGGGGCAGCTCAACGAAGTGCCGTGCGGCGCGCAATGGACTGTCTAGTGATCGTGAGGCGGACTTGTACAGTGCTGCGGCTGGAGATATCGTCGTAAAGCCAACGTTAGTGAAAGATTTTGCGGCCGGCGAACGATGTAACAATGCATTCATGACACCTGCCTGTTGGACACAATTAAGAAAAGTTTTGGTTTTTACGGTTTTTAGCAGTAGAAAAATGTTAAATTTCGTGAAATACGCATTCTTTTCATTTTTGCATTTCCAGTCCTTTCACAGTCATTTTGCCTCTGATTTTACATCACAGTAGTCTTTATTGTCGTGGCTAAACTAAAATATCTGTGTATAACTTACAGGTGTCAAGAACACATTCTCTCATTGAACGGTGTGTGAGATAGCTTTCCTACATTTGATTTTTTTGGTCTCGAGCGAAACCGAAGTCGTATATAGGGAGAAACACAAGATCATTAAGATAATTAAATTAAATACTGTAGCGTTGGTTTGCAAGCTACTTAATTATATTATAACCCTTTGTTGTTCTATGACAAAATAAAATATTTCGTAGGAAGAATTATTGTGATTAGCGGCATTAAATTGAAGAACGTGAGAGAAAACTAAACATTATTTTCTGTAATTAAATATCAGTAAATTATATTTTTATATGCTTTTTCCACTGCATTAGGCCAATAACTTATATAATAGAACCCATACTACTCCTGTAAAAATTCAAATACAAAATATTCATATATTTTTAAAACTAAACTTGGTTCTATAAGAATGAATGCATATCGGAACATTTATTGATGATTAAAAGGTAGTGTGTTACAATGTTTACCACATGATACATTTATTATGTTAGAGCCAAAAAACTACTTTTACTCAAAGAGCAAACGCTCTACGTTCACAAAAATAACCAGTTTCATTGACGCTTATTCAGCTGTTTAATTAATATTTATTTTAAATCTATTTAAACAAGTTGTGAGTGGCGAGGTTTTTTTTTCCTGGTCCTACAAATAAATTAGACTAGACGATTTAGTGTATTTTCAAAAGTCTATAACAGCCGTCAATATTTTGAAACTTTGGTTAACTCTACAACATTTGACAATTAACACATTATAACTTAACACGTGACTAATAATACATAATTAATTAAATAAAATTATTTAGTGATTTCTGTAGGTCTAAAATTGAAATAAGTATTTTCATAAAATTAACCTAAATCGATATATCAGTAGTCATAATATCACTATTAAGTGTCAAACTCACTTGGTATCTATAACCAGTGGCAGTCGCACACATTGGTCCTTCGAGCCGGATCTGAAGGGTCGAAGCAAGATGCCGATTCGATCAGGATTCTACCGGAGGAATGATGTTCACTGAACCTTTCCACCAACCTAGTGCACACTGCTACCCATCGCACAACAACTAGCAAATTTAGGAAGAGACCGAGAGATCCAAGCTTTAAAGCAAAAATTAGATAAAATGTTGTGCCCAGTTTTATATTAGACGAACATAAAACTTACGTCAAATTCCTAGCTTTCCAATGATTTTAAAGAAATATATATTTTTGTTTTACTAAATATTTCTTAATAACCAGCTTACTGACTTATTCGATGACTGTTCCTTTCCTATTTGTGTTATGATCACACAGCGTCAAAAATATTCACTCAGCAGGCCTTGGTACTCTTAGGTTAACGGGTAGGAATCAACTTCAACACTGCATTAAACCAACTGTAATAACATGGTATTTGTATGTCCTCGTACATAATATGTATTACAATTTTCATTGTCTACTTCAGTCCAATTCAATATTGATTTATTATCTTAATGTTTCCATTCAAATTAATTTTTTAATCACAAAAACATTAAAATACTACTATTTTTTACAAAATCAATTTGAAAATAAATAATGGAAAAATGAAGAAGTTATCAATATTGTTACGAGCTGGGGTTCGGGATAAATTAATTGAAACCAATTGTACCAAAACACACAAAACAGTTTAGTTAAATAAACACAAATACCACAACAACAAGAAACGTCAAAAGAAATCACTTATCTCGCTTGTACTGTATCAGTTGAATCGCGTTCGATCGCATTCGGAAACCGAACTGCCAGTCAGCCCGACAATCCGCTATTTATATCCCGAGCAGAACATTCGCGAACATTCAACACTTTGCCACAGTTCACAAGTAGCGTAGAAGCCTCTAGGAACTTCCAGAGACAACTGTTTACTGTTTAATCCCACTATTCGACAATAGATGGCGGTGGCGTCTACGTACAATTGTTCGTGTAGTACTTGCTACTTGATAACAGATGGCGCTAGCGTGTCGTTTCTAGTAGTTTCGAACACTGCCCCATCCTTAGATGGACTTAGCGTGACGTTTCTAGACGTTTCGATTTACGTAATATATGATTAGTCGACCTCAGTAAAGTGGGAAAAAGGCTAGGTGGATTGCAGAGTGAATATGTTTTTTTTAATGTATTTTGACGAAGAATGCGAGTAATAAGCATGTATACACAAATGTACTGAAGCTTAATAAGGTAGCAATCCAAATATATTGTAATAAGCCTTAAATTATAAGCCTGCGCCTGTAAAACATGGAATGTTAACAAGATATTATTTTTTACTTATAATATTCATGTTAATTATAAAATATGTACGTATAGTATCTAAGGCATATTGATATTGTTGTATTGAAGCTCACTAAACAAGTAAATAATAATCGTTTAGTGTGTACGGTCTACCGCACGTCACTATAACACGAACTTTGAAAATCGCTCTTAACATTTCTAAATAAAAGCGCTGAAACCGGTATATGGACGTGCAGTTGACTGTACCAAGTAATTTAACTGTGTTGATGCCAGTGTTGGACGTAAGTGTCGCCAAAGTAGATAACTACGTAAGAAGCATGTTAGGAGAGCTTCCTATTTATGTGTAACGTTCCTATTGTACAAGCCATAATTGCGAGTCACTTAGGGCAATATGTAACGCTCATAAATGGTGTTTTGTTATTTTATAAATGGACCAAAATGTTTAAATAATACGATACTAGAATAAGCAGCGAGTTTACGTTGGTAATGTGAAATTATTATGTTTGCGATCTCAAGTGGAGGGATATTATTTCAAGATGGCTGATATGAGCAAATATTTAATAAGTCAGGACATTAATCCTAGAGAATGCCTGAAGAACGTTCTATAATAGACTCAATTAAACTCGCCGAACAAGAGCAATACAGCTTAGTTTATTTTTAAAGATGGCGCCACTTTCGCTTGAGGGCATTCATTGCCTTGCAATTATTGATATTATTTGAGATCGTGATTAACGTTTTGTTGTGTAATAAAGAGAGCCGTATTGCAATGAATAGGTTAGTTATGTTGTGTAAGACATCACAGGCACCGGCGCGGCGGCGTGACGGAACACATGCACAGTCAGTAATATGCGCTTCGTCATTGTATTATAGGTGCTATGAATGCTTTTGTAGATAAGTATTTTGTGTAATATAAATGTAAATTTTAATAATAAATGAAATATTTTAGTAGAACATCATTTTATTCCCCCATGTAGGGATGTAGTTCCTTGAAAATTCTTACTTTAAGTATAAAATAATCATCTGTCATCATTGCAGGACGTCCACTACTGGACATAGGTCTCCTTCAATTTGAAGGGGGGTTTGCTATAATCGCCACGCTTGGTTGGCGGGTGGGTTGGCGATCGCAGTATGGTGGTAAATTGCATAGAGAACGCTTTAGAGACGCTACTGCCCATTAGAGAATGGGCAGCAGCGTTCTCTATGCAATTTCACATTTGTTTTCTTATATGTCCTAAGTATTTACAGAATAAACTATTTCTATTATATAACTATTTTTATTTGATATGGCCCGTACCTTTCGAGTGTGACATGTTATAGGTAGTCTCCGACTTCCGTTTGCTTCCGACAGTAAGCAGTTGTTAATAGCCTTGAGGACGATAAACTGTCAGCATTAACAAGATTCGTTCATCATCATTCATGTCAAATACGTTACAGGCATACCAACCACCGAATGGTTGTGAATACCCTAGATGGTGGCCGCAAATGCGATTGCTGAACATTATTTCTTGGGTCGGTTTCTGGTATTGTCTGGCAATCCCTGAGTGTGATTTAATTTATTTTTTTAAGCGACTTCAAAAAAAGGAGAAAGTTTCTCAATTCGACAGTATTTACATATATATTTTTTTTAAAGTGTGTTAGCGGATATCTTCGTCGTTTATGAACCGATTTTGATGATTCTTTTTTTGTCAGAAAGGAGATATCCCAAGGTATGTAGGTATCCCATGATGAAGAAACCAGGATCTGATGATTGCATCCCAGAGAATTCGATGGGAGCCTTCGAAAATCGTAGTGGCGGATAGTGCGTTTATTATTTTTTTCATTAATTATCTTAAGGGACACTTTGCCCTTGGAGTGCCATATTTCAGGTGTTTAGGTTTTTTTTTTAAAGGAAACGAGTAAAGCTTTTTGAGTGCGGTTTTTTTCTTGCTTTTGTTCATGATATACAGAACGTTAAAAATTTTTTTTTATGAAAAATAAAACTCGAAATGCAGCTCCGCGAAAACAAGTTCTCAAATCGCGTGAGGTAAACGGCTGACATCACTGCCCCCTCTTTGTTGATCTGAAACACAAATTCAAAGCATATTATCAATGTGTGACCCTTTGGCCATGGAATGACGGATGGTTTTTTCGATAGATACATTTTTGCATTTATTTATCTTTTTATGCGAAAAACAACGCGAAAATTCGATCTTTTTTTTTATTGCCGCCATTTTTCGAAATTTGTACTAAACGAAAAACCCATCCGTGATTCCATGGCCAAAGGGTCACACATTGATAATATGCTTTGAATTTGTGTTTCAGATCAACAAAGAGGGGGCAGTGATGTCAGCCGTTTACCTCACGCGATTTGAGGACTTGTTTTAGCGGAGCTGCAACGGCCGCCATTTTGGTTTTTTTTTTCTCAAAATATTTTTTTTTAACGTTCTATATATCATGAATAAAATCAAGAAAAAAACCGCACTCAAAAAGCTTTACTCGTTTCCTTTAAAAAAAATAAAACGTAAACACCTGAAATATGGCACTCCAAGGACAAAGTCTTTAAAGCACTACTATTTAATGAAGATTTGAAGTTGCTGTTTGGACTGGACTTAATTCATTTCTATTGATGAGAACTTTGCACCCATATGGGTTATAAGTGCCATTACAGGTCTGATGATGGAGACCATAGACAGTTGAGGGAATTCCTCAACGACTTACAGCAGTACTAATTTCACCTGGCGAGTAGTGGTATAGGAATTAGTGCGGGGTAGATACCATAACTAAAAAGTTAAAAATAAAAACTTTTTTACAAAAAAAAAACCAAGTTCCTCAAAAGCACTATAAAATGAAAAATAACTTTAATTTCGGAAGTCGATGGCAAAAAACTCAAATACAGATCCTAAGACACCGACTTCCGAAATTAAGTTATTTTTCACTTTGTAGTGTTTTGAGGAACTGATTTTTTTTTTTTTTTTTTTTTGTAAAAACGTTTTTATTCTGAATAAGTTTTCAATGGTCCTTGTCTTCGATCAATAATAGCACTAGATAACCCTTAATAAAATAATGGTAACTATATTACCACCTCGTACCAGTTAATAAAAACCATTTTATTTTTTCTTCTGATAATCTTGGAGGAACGAAAAATTTGTTATTTAATACGTCAATAGTTTCTTTATTTAATTCCTGGCAACACAAAACTTTTTACCGTCACCTGTCACTGTTATGACATGTCAAAGTTCACAAACCGTTTTTTTGCCAGAAAAAGTTGTGATTTTGCCGCCACACGGAGAACTTTTTGAAACTTTGTGCAAAAAAAAATTTGGTAAGTGGTTTTATGATTCAGATACATATAGTAAACTAAGTTATTGTCCTTTTTCGACAATTTGCTGCTTGTATAAGCGCTTGTGTATATATTTTTAAATGTTTCAGAGAAGTGGTAAATAATTTACCTTTGTCCGATAAAGCTTTGATGGAAAAATCAAATCCGTATATAAAATGTTTGTTTATCATCCTGATTTTATTTTGTTTGTTTTTTGGTCGTTTTATTCGGTTTAAAGACATTTATTTCTCAAAGAAGAAGATTAAAACTGATATTTTTTTTTTGAGTAATATGCTATTATAACGTCATGTAATTAATTTCCAGGGCCATGGCGCGGAGAAGGCGATTAAACGAGAATAACATACAGGCACTCGTCGATGGTCTCGAGGAACTGTCTGATCTGTAGTTTAATAGATAATTTTACAAATAAAAAACAAGCCGGTTGTTTTTAAAAATAAGAAAGGAGGTAATTTTGGCGTTCCTGACGAGATTCGACTTTTGAACGTAGGTGTGCATATGCCCGAGGAAATGGACACCTACAAAAGGTGTAGGTTTTGCAGCACCAAAAAGGTGCAAAAACGGTCAAAGATTTGTTGCTCTATGTGCAATGTAGCACTATGTGCTAAATCGTGTTTCAAAACGTTCCACACCAACCAAAGCTCAGAGTAGATTTAAGTTAAAATGGATAATTCATTACTTACCAATAATATTGTTGTCTTAATAAATAAAAAATATATAAAAAATGCATTTTTATTTGTTTACCAAAAATAAATAGGTAGAGCATGAAAAAACAACTAGTATAGAAAAAAATATGTACCACAACAAACAATGGTAACTATTTTACCACTTAATTGGAAAATAGCATACATTGCAACGGACAATGGTAAATTATTTACCACCGAAAAAACACCCTCATCCCCTCACTTTTTAAATAATATTATGGAAAAAATGGAATCAGCAGCCTTTATTTACCCTAAAACCACCCTATTTTTTTTTTATAATGTACACATGGGCTCGCGTTTGTTTAAGGGATAAAGGATCAGGAACAAAAATAAGCTGTGTCACAAAATCCCGAGAAGAAGATGGCAGTGTCGTCTGCGAACAGAGCTAACCTTGCCTTCATACTTCTGGGGATATCGCTAGTGAACAGCGTGAAAATGAGGGGGGCTAGTACAGAGCCTTGAGGGACTCCTGCACGGATCGGATGAGGGGAGGAAAGTGCCCCTTCGATGCGATAGCGAAAGGTACGGTTCGCAAGAAAGTCTCGTAAGATGAGCACGAGACGGTCTGGCACTCCGAGTTGGTACAGCTTATATAATAAGCCGTTGTGCCAGACTTTGTCGAACGCTTTCGCTATATCGAAGTAT
Organism: Aporophyla lueneburgensis; assembly: GCA_932294355.1. Taxonomy (NCBI): domain Eukaryota; kingdom Metazoa; phylum Arthropoda; class Insecta; order Lepidoptera; family Noctuidae; genus Aporophyla; species Aporophyla lueneburgensis. The sequence continues at coordinate 29,596,514 of OW028751.1, read as the reverse complement.
ACAGCGCCCATGAACATACCACGCTGATAACCAGCATTGATATGCTCAACGATACGGTGTACCTGATGGACACACGAGTGTTGGGTTCGAAAACCAAACTGCTCGTTGAGGATGAGGCCCTTGGTTTCGGCATAATCTCTGAGTCGCTTATAAATAAGTCTCTCATAGATTTTGCCGAGAACTTTGAGCAAACTAATGGGGCGATAGCTCGTGGGCTCGGTTTTGGGCTTACCGGGCTTAGGGATGCCAATGACGGTGGCTTCCTTCCACGCTTGGGGGAAAATATTATTACTCAAGGCACCATTGAAGATGGTAGTCATAAGCATAATCAGGTGAGCGGGGAACAGCTTGATCACTCTGTTGGTGATGCCGTCTGATCCGGGGGCTTTACGAGATTTCAGACCCTTGATGATCTCGTGCACCTCGTCAGGTGTGACAGGGGGCAAGGGATCATCAGGGTCTTCAACGGGCGGGAGTGAGGCTTTGCGTTCGACTTCCGCGTTTACCTTATCGACAAACGCTTGGTCTACTGGCTGCGAACTGGGTGTGCATTGGGCTTCGAGGCTATCGGCTAGGTATTCAGCCCTGTCGATATCCTCGAATGCAATGGTCGCATCGGGGCGGGTCAGGGGGGGCATAGTGGAAAACTCAGAGGATTTAAGTTTCCTCTGAAGTTCCCAGAATGCGAGATGAGTCGGCTCTAGTTCGCTCACCATCTTGTCCCAGTTAGCGTCACGCAGCTCAGTCACACGTGTCCTTACAGCACGCTGTAAGTAACGCATGTGAGCTTTGTTAGCGTCACAGGGAAAGTTGCTGTAGGCACGAACGGCCGCGTTCTTCTCTGTCAGCAGATCACGCACATCGTCGGGGAGCCTCCATTTACGGTCATCCGTATCTGGAACCTCCCGAGAACTTTCGTTCACGATCGATTGTACGTGCTCCGTGAGAGAGTCGATCGCGGCCGTTGTGTCGGCGACAGAGTCGAACTGATCTGGGATAGAGTCTAAGTGATGTGACGTGTTAGATTGCAAGCGTTCGCTTACTTTCTTTCAGTCAGTGATCACTTTATTGGCGGGGGGTTGAGAGGGGTCGCGAATACCTAATCGTGGGGCCAGGTTCATGACTACTGGTCGATGATCAGAGTCGAGTTCGTGAATAGCCTCTATAGAATCCAACCTTAAGTTGATATTCTTAAGGAGTGTTATATCAAGTACGTCGGGTAACTGATCGGTATCGAAGGGGAAGTGAGTAGGAGTCATCGGGGCGATGACATCAAAGTTCATGGTAGAACAGAGGTTGAAAAGTTGCCTACCTCTAGTCGAGGTCCTGGTGCTATTCCAGGCAGGATGTTTGGCGTTGAGGTCGCCCGCTATGATAACGGAGTCACTCATGCCGAAGAGTTCGGAAAGGTCATTAGCGAGGAGTTGGGGGTCCTCTGACTCATATTGGGGAGGAAGGTAAACCGACACAATAGTGATCGGCTGGTGACCTGTCAGTGCTAACCGCCAGGCCGAAACTTCTAATCGGGAGAGTTCGGGAGGATCCATAGGTATGCAGTACAGGGACTTCCTATAGTATATGAGGGTACCGCCTCTGTGACAACGTGACCTGTCGTTACGAACTAAACGATAGTTTGCAATTTTCGGGTCGCGTTGGTGAGGCTTTAAGAACGACTCTTGTATGAGTAAAATGTCTACGTGATGGTCGCGGAGGAACGTGGCGATCTCATCACGTTGGCCGTGAATGCCATTGGCATTGAAGAAGCCTAGCTTTAGGGAACGGGGTTTTAGTTTAGATACTTTTCCACGACTATCCATAATGGGGGTGTTGGGAGTTCATGACGTGAAGTGCTTGCGTGCTCTCGGGATACGCAGCATAGATTGATTGTATGCGGAACAAGTTACCGCCGGCGGCAACTAGTTCCTGGGTCATCTGTTGGGCATGAGGGGAGAGGAACGTGCTGTAGGTGTTAAAGGTCCCGGCGATGACGTTAAACGCATCAAGGGGAGCCTGACCTTTCCTCTGGACTGGTCCTGCCATAGGGGCAGTGGGGGGGGGCCGCGGCGTGGGTGGGGGGTGCGGTCGCGGGAAAACCAGGGGGCGTAAGGGGTGCGGGAGCGCGGGTACGCGGGTCCATTAAAGGAGGGATGGGAGCGGGCTTAGGCCTGGAGGAGGCCAGTGCGGGAAATTCCTTCTGGGAACTCAGAAGAGGCCATTGGGAGGGACGCTGTGGGGCTAATCTCACGGGGAGTTTGGCCGAGGGGGATTCCCTAGTCTGGCGAGCGTCGAAAAGCTGCGCCAATTTAGGGGAAGATGATTTGGGGGCTTTCGGGCAGCCCCGGTAATTTGCCGGATGACTGGACTCTTTGCAGAGCACACAACTGGGTGGCTCGGTGCAAAGGGTGCGGTCTTTAGGCCGGGTACAGTCGGCTGTACCGTGGTCTCCCAGGCACTTGACGCACCTGGGAGTGGCGAAGCAATTATAGGCAGAGTGCCCGTACAGTAGGCATCTATGGCACTGGCAAATGATGCCCGACTTACGGGGCTTTTCTATGATAAGGCCGGACAGACTGCAGACTGCCTTGACCTTGAAAATGGAGTGGTGACCCTCCGTGGGAGGGCACACCACCAGGACCATATCAAAGGAAATGCCTTGTCTGGATCTGTGCATCCTGTGGACCTCTAAGACGGCACGTTCTGCCTTTCGAGGTCTGCCTTTATATCGCTGGTGGCGATTTCGCAGGGGATCCGGCGAATCGCCACCCTAGTCAGTCGCTCCTCGGGCAAGGAATACGTGTGGAAGGACACGTTCCTTGCTGAGAGGAGCCTGGTCAGCTCGCGATAGTCTGACGAAGTTGGGACCGATACCTTAATGCCGTGCTGGGTGGCACGGGCACTGGTATAGTTGACCCTCTGGTCAACGCACCATTTGGACACCTCCGTCCACTTGGCCTTGTCCTGGATAAACACAGGAGGCGGTGAAGGAAGTTTCCTGGCGGTGCTGAGCCAGAGGGTTTGGACGGGGCGCGGCAACCTTCGCGGAGGTTGAAGGTGAGGGACGGGAGGGGGACGCGTTGGCGGCGGTCGCCGGCGGCGTGGAGGGGTTGGACGCGGTCGCGGTGGTGGGGGTCGCCTGCGTAGCGGGGTGGGGGGGGGTTCGCGGTGGCGGAGGTCGCCTGCGGGGTGGGGGTGCGAGACGGAGGAGTGGAGTCCTCAGCCGCTATGATTTTAGCGGCCGGGGCTGAGCTGCTCGCCTTGTTCTTCTTGCGCTTGCTCCCTTTGCCCTTGGTGTGGGAGACGAGCTCGTACGCCTCTGTGTCCGAGGACGAAGAGGAGTGCGAGTCCGTCTGGGGAGTGAGCGTGGCAGAATCGGAGGGAGTGGGGATGGGTACATCCTCGGTGTCCATTTGACATGGCGGTTCATCTGTGGGGGCCTCGAGGGCATCGCTGAAATCAGCGAGCAACGAGCAGCGGGTTTACACCTGCTCCCCTGTGATTGGTGTATGTAAATATAGTATCATAGCGCTCCAACCACAAACATAACTATGAAATTGTAAATATAAGCTAGCTATTCAAATATAGATTCATTTGACCTGAATACTGTTTTATTTATCTCCTGATACTGGTAAAGTTTCAAGTGAAATATTAAGAGTGGTGGGGCTCCGACGGAAGGCGAAAATTAGGTACCTTCGACGCGAACAGAAAAAACTGATGTACGCAAGTGTCTCGCCTACGGGCCAGGGGGTGAGGGAAATCGTGCACCTACCTCCTCGTGAAGTCGCTCGATCTTCCAGCAGAATCTCGGAGCTCCGGAGTCCTCGCAGTTCGGCCCACCACGTGTCGGCAAAGTTCAGAGGCACAAACACAGCACTTCAGGTTCAACCGTCGAAGCCACAAAATACACCACTAAAGAAACAGCGGGACTGCTATGAACTTATAATATTAAAATTATATCGTTCTGCAATAAAATAGTACAGCGGTTAAAAAAAACACAGCGGGAATGCGATCACGATGGAATCCATATTTGAACTGTCATAATGTCTTTTTCGAGCGAGCCATAAAGAAGGCGACGCTCATTGGCGAGAAGGGGTTTGCCAGGTGCACGATTGTGATTGGCGGAAGGACTAGCTTGACATCTTGCGTAATAGTTTAACAAAAATAAAAATAGATGGCGCTAACAAAGAGTATTCTGACCTGTACGACATCGCTGCCTCAGTCCCGCAAGGATCAGTACTTGGCCCAGTACTGTGCGCCATATATACATCAGATCTGCCAAACACTGAAGATGTAACGACAACAACATATGCAGATGACACTGCATGTCTTGCGACTGACAAAGATCCTGACCCTGCTACTCAAAAGCTCCAAACCCAAATTGATAACATAGAACAATGGCTCCAAAAATGGAGAATAAAGCCAAGTGTAAGCAAATCTGTGCAGGCAACCTTTACCCTAAGAAAAAGAGAATGTACACCGGTCTATATGGAAGGGAAGCAACTACCAACGAGTGATTGTGTAAAATATTTGGGTTTGCATATAGACCGAAGATTAACATGGGCCAACCACATCAAGGCAAAGAAAAAAGAGGCAACAAGTATTGTTGCCCTGTATAGTATACAAGACCTTCTCTTGGCTATTGGGACGCAAATCACAGCTATCTCCGAACAACAAACTACTGTTCTATAAAGCCACCATAAAACCGGTGTGGACATACGGTATAGAACTATGGGGTTCTGCCAGTAACTCCAACATATAAATTCTACAGAGATTCCAAAACATAGCCTTACGATCAATATCAGGCGCAGGGTGGTTTGTGAGAAACTCCGAAATACACGAATACTTAAAGATGCCCACGGTTAAGGAAGAAATAAGCAGAAACTGCACACGATACAAGATGAGACTACTAGGACATGTCAATGAATTGGCTAAGAACCTCCTAAATAACCAAACCACAACACGCCTAAAAAGATGGCAGATATTGGACCTGGATCAGAGAGACTGAGAATAGCTCTCTTCATGCTTTATGCCGATGTCGGCTCAATGAAGTCACATTGTCATAAATATATTTAACCTAACGAGACCATATCTGATTATGGCTAGATAAGCCGATTGCAGATAAAGGAAGAAAAAAAAATAAGTTTTACTTTTTAGTTATGGTATCTACCCCGCACTAATTCCTATACCACTAATAGACAGGTGAATTTAATACTTTATTACTGCTGTAAATCGTTGAGGAATTCCCTTGACTGTCTATGGTCTCCATCATCAGACCTGTAATGGCACTTATAACCCGTACGGGTGCAAAGTTCTCATCAATAGAAATGAATTAAGTCCAAACACCGGGTAATTGCTGTAAGTCGTTGAGGAGTTCCTTCGACTGTCTTTCGGCTTCATCATCAGAGGAACTTCAGACCTTCATTAAATAGTAGTGCTTTAAGATAATTAATGAAAGAAATAAAAAACGCAGTAGTCGCCACTACGATCTCTGAGATGCCATCATCAGATCGTGGTTTCCTTATCATGGGACCATCCTTGGAATATCTCCTTTCCAACAAAAAAAGAATCATCAAAACCAGTTCATAAACGACGAAGTTATCGGTGAATACACATAAAAAATCCATACTAATATTATAAATGCGAAAGTGTGTATGTCTGTTTGTCCGTCTTTCACGGCAAAATGGAGCGACGAATTGACGTGATTTTTTAAGTGGAGATAGTTGAAGGGATGGAGAGTGACATAGGCTACTATTTGTCTCTTACTAACCCCCCACAATGGGGGGGTGGAACGCGCTAATCTCAGGAACTATTGGTTCAAATTGAAATATTCTTTTTGAGTCGGGTAGCCTATTTATTGAGGAAGGCTATAGGCTATATAACATCACGCTACGATCAAAAGGAGCGGAGCAGCAACAAAAAATAAGACGAAAAGTGGCAGGCTGCGAGGCGACGGGGTCAGGGGAGCAAATATTTGATGCGGACGAAGTCGCGGGTAGAATCTAGTATATATATATATAAGTCGGATCGTGAAGGAGGAGGAGGAGTGCCGAGAGGTATATATCGTCAGGATTTTAGAGTTCCCATTTTATTGGGATAAACAATATTATTAACAACTACAAACAATATTATGAACAACTACCAAGTTGTATTACAATATTAATTAAATGATAAAAAAGAAACAATCAATATCAAAAGTCATTTATTCAAACTAGGCTGAGAGTCAGTATTTTTGAACGTCAAAGTTACATAAGACAGTCCCCACAAAACGCCCGCCCTTCGACACTTCCTAGTGCTATAGCTGGGAAGAAGAAGTGGCGGAACAAACTCCCCAGCAGCACAGCTGTCTGTTATGTTAGAAGAACTTGAATAAAACGGTTACAAGATAAAGTAGGTAATAACAATACAGTACAACGAACAAACCCTTAAGGTTGCAGTTCGTATAGAGGCCTAAGCCACCCAAATACAAAGTGTATCTTTCGCTATCAGCTAATCAATACAGCTATGTGAGTATACAGCAGCGCTGTACCAGGTAAACCGACAGTGTCGGGAGCAGAAGCTCTGTATTGAGTCTAATCCGAAGATAGACTGACTTGCTCATTTTTTTTTTTTTTTTTTGGCACTGACATCTCGTAGTTAGCCCGAAGGCTTTCACTACTTAAACGGGCTTTCCCTGCGGATGACTCTAGACGCGAATCTAAGGCCTCCAGCCAGGGGCTTACAAACTAAGGGAAAAACTACAAACTAAGCGACTAAGACCTAAGGGCACCCCCTGTGGGGTTCGGACCTCGGCTTAGGGAGTCACTGGTGGGGGGGATCAGCAAGGGATTGGCTGGATCGGGGGGGTCGTTAACTAGAGGCTCAGCGACGCGGGCTGGCTCATGCAAGGGTCGGGGGGGACTATTAGCTAGTCGAGAGTGTCGCGACGACGGACCTCGGCGGCGAGGTCGGTATGACGGACGTTTCGGTCTAAGTAAGGTGCTGGTGGCCCTATTGCTCTCCTGGAGGAGGGTAATGGGGTCATCAGGGTCGGTTAAAATATGCCGCGGACGGCGGGTCTTGCTAATGCGGGAGGGGATGTAGTTGGCTGCCGCGACAACCAGAGGGTTGCGGTGGGTTGCGGCCCTATCGAAGAAACGCTTGGAGATGCGTTTCATGAATTGGTGGATAGTCGGGAGTTTAAGGTCGAGATGGAGATTAGCATTCCGAACGTACCAAGGCGAACCTGTGGCGTTGCGGAGAAAACGGTTTTGGAGGGTCTGCATCCTATGGACGTGGTGGGGTTTCGCGTGTGCAAAGACTGCACAAGCATAGGTCATGATTGGCCTTATGCACGCGGTATATATGAGCTTTTTGCACCGAAGTGACATTTTGCTCTTTGGATTGAGAACGGGGTGTAACCTACCGAGAGCGAAAGCGGCCCGCGAGCGGACCTTCTTTATGTGCTCAGAGAAGGAGAGATGCTGATCTAAGATCACGCCTAGATATTTGGCTCGCTTCTCCCAAGGGATCTGCTTGCCGAACATGGATAGGGGGGTCGGGGGGCGGGGTTTGAGTCGCGGTTTCGTAAAGAGAACCGCCTGACTCTTGTCGGGGTTGACCTCGATTCGCCACTTCCTGAACCAGTCGGCGAGGTCGTCGACTGCGGCCTGGAGGTAGCGGATCAAGGCGTCTTGACTGCGCCCCGTGAAGTAAATGGCCGTGTCATCTGCGAACAGAGCCAACCGAGCCTTTAAACTTCTGGGGATATCGCTAGTAAATAGCGTAAAAATGAGAGGGGACAAGACAGAGCCCTGAGGGACTCCTGCTCGGATAGGATGGGGGGAGGACAGTGCCCCTTCGATGCGATAGCGAAAGGTGCGGTTCGATAGAAAGTCTCGTAGGATGAGCACGAGACGGTCTGGCACTCCGAGTTGGTACAGCTTGTATAGCAAGCCGTTGTGCCAGACCTTGTCGAACGCTTTCGCTATGTCGAAGAAAACTGCACCCGTGAACATACCGCGTTGAAAACCAACGCTGATATGTTCGACGATACGGTGCACTTGATGGACACACGAGTGTTGGGTTCGAAAACCAAACTGCTCGTTGGGGATGAGGCCCTTTGTCTCGGCGTAATCTCTGAGACGCTTATAAATAAGCCTCTCATAGATCTTGCCGAGTACATTGAGCAAACTGATGGGACGGTAGCTCGAGGGCTCCGCCTTCGGTTTGCCGGGCTTTGGGATGCCAATGACTGTGGCTTCCTTCCAAGCCTGTGGGAAAATGTTATTGCTCAGGGCACCATTGAAGATGGTACACATGAGCATGATCAAGTGCGCGGGGAACAGCTGGAACACCCTATTGGTGATACCGTCTGATCCGGGGGCCTTGCGGGGTTTGAGACCTTTGATGAGCTCGTGCACCTCGTCAGGTGTGACGGGGGGCAAGGGCTCATCTGGGTCCTCAACGGGCGGGAGTGAGGCTCTGCGCTCGACCTCAGCGTCGACCTCAGCGAGGTGATCTGGGTCTACTGGCAGTGAGCTAGGCGAGCATTGTGCCTCGAGGCTGTCGGCTAGGCACTCGGCCTTGTCGGCATCCTCGAATGCAAGTGTCGCATCGGGGCGGATCAGGGGGGGCATTGTGGTGACTTCTTTGGATTTGAGTTTCCTCTGAAGCTCCCAGAATGCCTGGTGGGTCGGTTCTAAATCGCCCAGCATCTTTTCCCAACCGGCGGAACGTAGCTCCTCAATACGTGTCCTTACAGCACGCTGTAAGTGACGCAAGTGAGCCCTGTTCGCGTCGCAGGGAAAGTTGCTGTAGGCACGAACGGCCGCGTTCTTCTCATTCAGCAGAGCCCGTACATCGTCCGGAAGTTTCCAGCGTTGGTCTCCCAACTCTGGAACTTCCCTTGAACATTCGTTCAAGACCGATTGTACGTGCTCTGTGAATGAGTCGATCGCGGCCGTTGTGTCAGCGATCGAATCGAAGTGATCCGGGATGGAATCTAAGTGAGGGGACGTGGTGGCTTTCAGCTTTTCGCTGACTTTCCTCCAGTCCGTGATCACTTTAGTAGCGGGGGGTTGGGTGGGATCGTGGGAACCTAAGCGGGAGGCCAGGTGCATGACTACCGGCCTATGGTCGGAGTCGAGCTCGGGTATAGCTTCTATAGAATCCAGCCTAAGGCTGATATTCTTAAGAAGAGCTATATCGAGGACGTCTGCGACGTGGGTGGGATCATGGGGGAAATGGGTAGGGGTCATCGGGGCGATGACGTCAAAGTGGAGGGTGGAACAGAGGTTGAACAGGTGTCGTCCTCTGGTCGAGGTCCTGGAACTGTTCCAGGCTGGGTGTTTGGCGTTGAGATCGCCCGCTATTATAACGGACTCGCTCAAGCCAAGAAGTAGATCGAGATCGTCCGTGAGGAGTTGGTAGTTCTCCGTCGAGGACTGAGGGGCAAGATAGGCCGATACCAAGGTGATCGGCTGATGACCTGTCATTCCTAAATGACAGATCGAAACTTCTAACCGGGAGAGGGGGGGAGGGTCCATGGGGATGCAGTACAGGGACTTCCTATAATAAATGAGGGTGCCGCCTTTGTGGCAGCGCGTCCTGTCATTGCGAACTAAGCGATAGTTGGCAATTTTCGGGTCGCGATGATTCGGTTTAAGGAAGGACTCTTGGATGAGTAGAATGTCTAATTGATGGTCGCGGAGGAAAGTGGCGATCTCATCACGTTGGTTGAGTATGCCGTTGGCATTGAAAAAACCTAACTTTAGGGATCTGGGTTTGGTTCTCGCTAATACTCGACTATCCATAATGGGGGGCTTGAGTAGAGAGGGAGACAAGGGCCTGCGTAATCTCCGGATACGCGTTATAGATGGCCTGGATTTGGAGCAGGTTGCCGGCGCGTGCTGCGTCGACTAGCTCCTGGGCCATACGTTGGGCTCTGGGGGAAAAGAACGTTGTGAACGTACCCGAGATGATATTGAAAGCATCAAGGGGGTTCACCGTTGTTCCTGAAGTGGGTACTACGGGACGGGGAGCAGGGGGTGCGGCTTTGGCAGCGGGAGCGGCCATGGGCTTAACGGGCTTTGCGGGGGGCGCAGGGGGGCGGGCTGGGGCGTTAGGACGCGGGTCCGTTAACGCGGGGATTCCAGCGGGGGAGGGCTTGGGAGGACCTAATGCAGGGAATGCCTGCATGTGGTTCCCTTGGTTCCAGTGATTCCAGGGGCTGGGTCTCTGGGGACTCAACCTCTCTGGAAGTTTGGACGAGGGGGCTTCTCTTAGCTGGCGAGCGTTGGCGCGCTTCGCCAGTTTGGAGGAGGAAGACTTCGGGGCCTTGGGGCAGCCCCGGTAGTTGGCGGGGTGGCCGGCCTCTCCACAGAGAACACAGCTGGGTGGCTCTGTGCAGAGGGCTCGGTCTTTGGGACGCGGGCAATCCACTGTTCCGTGGTTCCCCAAGCACTTGACGCACCTGGGGGTTGCAAAGCAGTGGTGCTGAGAGTGCCCGTAAAGCTGGCACCTATGGCATTGACCAATGTTGCCAGTTTTACGGGGCTTCTCAATACGAATGCCCGTGAGGCTGCAGACAGCCTTGATGCGGAATATAGGGTGATGACCCTCAGTGGGAGGGCACACCACTAAAACCAAGTCGTATGCTGGGCCATTTCTGGCCCGGTGCATTCGATGGACCTCATCTACGGGCACGTTTTGTGCCTCGAGGTCGGCCTTGATATCATCCGTGGCGATCTCAACGGGGATCCGTCGGATCACCACCCGGATTTGACGCTCCTCAGGCAGGGCGTATGTGTGGTACGACACATTACGTGCACTGAGGAGTTTTGTCAGGTCACGAAAATCTCGTGACGTTGGGGTCTGGACTTTAATGCCCTGCTGGGTTGAGCGGGCATTAGTGAAGTTGACCCTCTGGTCAACACACCACTTTGAGATCTCGGTCCACTTCGCCTTGTCCTGTATGAATACAGGGGGCGGGGGAGGGATCTTTTTAGCGGTCTTGTTGACCGGAGGGGTGGGGGCAATGTCGCGGGGAGCGACAACCTTTGCGGAGGTTGACGCTTTAGGGGTGGGGATGGACGCGGCGTTAGCCTGCGGGGTGGGGGCACGCGAGGGAGGGGATGACTCCTCGATTGCGGCGAACTTAGCGGCCGGGGCGGCGCTAGAGTTTGTCTTTTTACGCTTGTTTCCCTTGCCATGGGAAACGAGCGTGAAATGTTCCTCGTCAGACGAGGGGGAGGAGACCGAGTCTGCTGCTCGGTTTTCCTCCTCGCCAGAGGAGACCTCTTCGGTGTCCATCGATATGGGCACCTGAGAGCTGGGCACGGGGGGAGACTCTAGGGCGTCACTAAATGTAGTGACGCTAGTCTCGGGAGTCGAAGTAGCGTCAGCGGCGATGGTCTGCGCTTGGGTAACCAGAGCGCGCTTAGACAAGCGCTTGAACAACCCCTTGAACTCGGGGTCGTCCATGAAAAGCTCGCAGAGCGAGAAAAAACTTTCTCGCTCTTTTGAGCTCCATTCGGAGACCTTCGAGCCCAACATGGTTGGGAAAAGAGGGGACCCTATTCGCTCATCGGAGCGCCTAACAACCTAACAAGCCCTAAACCCCGGGTGGGTGTGCCCGGGGGTGAGTAGCACTCCCTGTCGGGTATAGACGGGGAGGTGTGACCTACTGCGTGAGCCCTAATCTGTGTGTACCGTCGCCAATCTTATTGTGCGACGGGGCCCTAACCGGTCAGTGCGGATGGGTATAGAGATACCCTGACCAGTCTAGTGCGGGGGGTATAGAAATACCCGCGGCACTAGTACGCGGCTGTGGAAGCAAAACTGTCACCGGGACTGACGAGGGAAGCCCCCAAGGCCAGCGATCCGGGACCCGTCCAAACTTTCGCCTAGCCCTGAAGGGGATAGGCGGGTGCGTTGGGTCAGCACCCACTCGGTTTCGTTGACACCGTGAGGTTTCCACCGAGGACCACGAAACTGTGGATTTGCCCAGAAGGGGCCACTACGTTTTAGACGTATCCGAATAAAGAAACAATTTGTCTTGAAAAAGACAGTTTGAGACAATTCACGATCGAAAATAAATTTTCGATCGCCAATTGGGTAGCCGGAGAGACTACGATGCGGAGCGTTGCGCAGCAGACACAACACTGAACGAGCACTTTCACAGCGGCGGAGTGGTGGGGGGCGCGGGCGGCGGAGCGGCGAGCGCGAGAACAACACGTCCGTTCGCTGCGGAGGTCGAGCGTGGAATTGACTTGCTCACTGAGTGCAAGCTCTTTTATAGGACAATGTCCCGCCATAATATCTATGACAACTCTGTCCGATGGCGCGCGGAAGTACGCCACGTGTTTACTTGATACAAAACACTAAAGTATGCTTAACTAAATAAGACTTACATTGTAAAATAATCAAACAATATGAGAATAATTGTCGTAAATAACAAATGATGAATTCACTACGTAAATCATTTTAAAATTTAAAGTGACATGTCATTTATTGTTTTGAACAAACCTACCGGTTACAGTTATCAAAATAAGTTTCCAAAAATGAATTAGTGAGTACACCAAGTACTCAATAAATTATGTTTTGATTTATAGGACAATATCTCATAGAAACATCACCTAAATTAATGATAATAAGAAAAAATCATAACTAATTATGCGGACTACCCACAATTTGTATTTGACAGCCATCTCCGACATATATATACGGTCGAATTGAGAAACCTCCTCCTTTTTTTAAGTCGGTTAAAAAGGCAATGTCAAAGTCAAAGCATTTTTCAAATAGGCCCCAAAAAGGCACTTTTGAACGTCAAATACAAATAAGAATGCGGGTAGCACGCGACACGCGACGTTTCGAAATGTTTACAAAGAGTAATAAAATATGACTAAAATAATATTTATTTCATATCATGATTTATTAATAACTTTGTACATTTAGGTGTATCCTAAGGGAAATTCATAAAATTTCCTGTTTCAAAGTAGCGATAAGTTCAAGGACGAATCAGTCATTATTCATATCGTAAACCAAACGTCACTTAAATAAAGAGTAGACACGGATCCCTTCCACTAATAAAGAGAGAACGGGCATTCGATACTACAGTGCAGTTTTATTTTCATTGACACTGGAAAATTATTTTCCTCTCTCTATAGCATTTACAATTGGATACCTACTGACGAGCACTGACGAGATAGAAAACTGCAATATTGCCACAACAAAAATATCACGACTGTTGCCAGTAATAAAGCTTTTGCATTATGATATTATCATGAATAAGCATTGACAAAAAAAAACTTTCTGTGGGTTTCATGAACAATAAATGAGGATTTTTAAAAAGATTTTTTATCAGTTTATTAAATCGCAAAGTTCCGATACTTATGATAGTTTTAATTGTTATTTTAAAAAATGATTTTTATGGTAACTTCTTCGGCAGGATTATTTTCTATTTATAGATTTATCCAATTGTACACATTTATCCAGCCCGAGTTTCACTAACTTTTTGTTTTGAATCGTAAGGACGTGAAGTTGTGATTGTTTAGTGTTGACGGGGCCGTCAAGAATTACAATTTCATAAAAGTTTTTTTTTCTTTTGGAGGAATAAATAAAGGTCAGTATTATGTCTTGGAGCAACTTTTACATTAATATTTATTTCTTTGAGAGATGAGGTAACAATATCAATGATAAAAAAATCACCCAATTTAAATAAAGAGGTCTGGGCTAGGATGAAAATATGGTAAATGGTCAACGGCTGGGCCCTGGGTCTTTCCTGTGCTACTTAGTGTCCAAAAATCAGGTTTAAATTTCCATTATAGGCCATCGATTTATTGGACGGGGAAGGGAGGGGAAGGGAGGGGGTGGTGGGCTACCCCCTGTACCATCCCTACCCTTCGGAGCCCCATGGAAAGTCGACGGAGCCCCGCTTGGCGGGGCTCCTACTTCTGTGTGATTTAAAAAAAAAAAACCTAACCTAACCTGTCCGGTCGGGATGCCTCAAGTTCAGAGGTCGCTTCGCTCGCTCTTGTAAAAAAAAAAACCGGCCAAGTGCGAGTCGGATTCGCGCACAAAGGGTTCCGTACAAACCTGTAGGTATTCTCGGTTTATGCAGAAGATTCATGTTTATGAAAATAAATGGTTTTTTTTAATTTTTATATTTCTGTTGATTAAATGAAAGGTAAATTGCGGTTTACGATTTATGACGTTTTAAAAAAAAACGACTTACTCGATTTCGTTCAAACCAATTTTCGGTGGTAGTTTACATGGTAACGTACATCATATATTTTTTTTAGTTTTATCATTCTCTTATTTTAGAAGTTACGGGGGGGGGGGGGCACACATTTTACCACTTTGGAAGTGTCTCTCGCGCAAACTATTCAGTTTAGAAAAAAATGATAATAGAAACCTCAATACCATTTTTGAAGACCTATTCATAGATACCCCACACGCATGGGTTAGATGAAAAAAACCATTTTTGAGTTTCAGTTCTATGTATGGGGAACCCCACGATTTATTGTTTTTTTTCTATTTTTGTATAAAAATCTTAATGCGGTTCACAGAATACATCTACTTACCAAGTTTCAACAGCATAGCTCTTGTAGTTTTGGAGAAAAGTGGCTGTGACATACGGACGGACAGACAGACAGACAGACAGACAGACAGACAGACAGACAGACATGACGAATCTATAAGGGTTCCGTTTTTTGCCATTTGGCAACGGAACCCTAAAAACAACCGACTTCCATAAAAAAACACTACAAAGTCAAAAATAACTTTAATTTCGAAAGTCGGTGTCTAAGGATCTGTATTTAAGGTTTTTTGCCACCGACTTCTGAAATTAAAGTTATTTTTGACTTTGTAGTGTTTTTTTATGGAAGTCGGTTGTTTTTTTTTTTTGTTAAAAGTTTTTATTTTTAACTTTTTAGTTATGGTAGATACCCCGCACTAATCTAATCGCGTTATTCGTTCATTTGTCGCGCAAATTCTTAATGGAAATTTAAGACTTATATGGTTTTCACATGGACCCCATTGTCCGAATGGAACCAAATTAAAATGGGACCATTCGGGAAGCATCCGCTTTCAAATAAAAAAAGAATCATCAAAATCGGTTCACCCAGTCAAAAGTTATGAGGTAACAAACACAAAAAAATAATAATAAAAAATAAAAAAATACAGACGAATTGATAACCTCCTCCTTTTTTTGAAGTCGGTTAAAAAGTTTCGTTCCAGAGTGTAAAAAACAAAAATTCATTAGTTTTTGTGTAAAAAGTCAATGTAATTGCAGAATACAGCACGGTTACTGTGCACACACCAAATTTGTTATGTGGATACGTGAAAATAAAATTATATTTTATAAAAAAATATGACAAAGTTGAATAAAATACACCTCTACCGTCAACGGAACGAAATGTCAACATTGACGTCTTACATGACAATTTAGCCAACCTAAAAATTTGCAATTAGCATGTTATTTTAAAATTTGTATGGAAACTTTAAAAAAAAATATCTCATAAACCGTGAACATCTGTAACTTCAAAATTTGTAAAAAAGCCTTCTATTTATGTGTAGGTAATATCTACACAAAAAATATGAACTTCAAAATCATTGGCCCATAATGGAAATTCTATCCAAAAATCATCCTAACGATAACGCTATTAATATTGCAAGTAGATATGAGCTCGCCTGCCTAGGTCGTTTGTGCAATGTCATGTAGGTACATACATACCTATTAATCCTACTATTGATATACACCTAGTTAAAAGAATCCGATTATATTTCGAAATTGTCGTGAGGAAAGTTTTGAGTACGAATATCGATGGTCATAAGAGTAGGGCAAGATCAAAAAAACGACCGATGGACTGTGTATATGGTTGGTGGTGATTAACAAGCTGACTACTAATAGGGAATTATGGGGAAAAGGCATGTTACATTGGGACAAGGGCAGAGGGAAAATGATTCGACTGGATTTGTCCGGTAATGTCTGGCTTTTGACACTCCATCCGGAGTTTGTCAGACTGTGACATTTTTCGGGACTGTTCAAAATTGGATACGAGTTTCTGAAAAAGCAACAAAACTAGTCTAACCTAGTTTTGGCTACATCACCATTAGTCAGCTGCATTATTTTCCTTACTGGAAATACGACTTAAACTACCTAAATGAGTAACAAGGGCTACTCTTACATTTTAAATTAATGGTAATACCTACCCCTCTACCCACAATCACAATCAGTGCTGGGGCTCTGTCTCGCATAAGGTCACAGCATTATGCTGAGTGATGGCCGTTTTGCGTGGATGTGACGCATATTTTCCCACACCTTATTTTTATTTTTGTTTGTTTCTGGTCTTACTGTGCGTCATGTTTGCCGCAAATAAACGTATTTTCTTTCTATCTTTTTCTTTTATGTTTGGCAGTCACGTAAAAATACAGCTTGCGTAATTTTCAAAAATAACTTGTGATATAAGTAAAACATTCTGAGAGAACAGACTCGTTTAATATTTTCTATTTATTTTGAAAACATATGCGTCATTTGTAAAACTCCCTAATTATGTCAGAAAGTTAGTCAGTTTTAACAATGTCAGCCTTCTATAAGAATTAAACCTAAATAAGAATCATCCTTTGTCCCCCTAATCACACACCGAAACATAATAATAAACTTTTAAAAACGTCACTATCTCAATTAGACACGTCAGCAGCGGTCATAATAATTACAATGATTAAATATCATCACTATTTTTGTAAATGAAACATAATCAAATGACTTTAAAAAAAATACTATCACAATATAAAATAACTTTGTGCCGCGTCAGAGTCAATAAATGGTTGCAGTGAATGAGTAACTTATTAGGCTCCTACCAAGTTATGACAACCAGGGTGCTGGTTGTCATAACTTGCTAATTGCGAAACGCACAATTTATCAGAATCTGAATGGGATTGAAGGTTATTTCTGAACCATTGCGTCATTTGTTCGAATAAATTGTGGCTCAGCAACGTAAATAACGCAATGAATGTTGTTTAACTATGAATATTAAACCAATTCCTACCGATAAAAAAATCCGCAATTACCCCTCTGGTACTTCGAAGGCATGAAGCGTTTTCTAGCTGATACACAAAATAAATGAGAAAATTAGTTATTATCTTTTTTCACGTATTTTTTTTGTTAACTGTACTTTAACTTTATTTTCTTGTGGTCCCAAAATACTACTGAAATATTATCTTATATCTTATACCTTTAAACCAGCAATTCTTGTATATAAGGTGTATCCATTCATACACGAAATATTTTAAGAGGTACACCTGTAGGTGGTAAAGAAGCTATAGAAGCAAAAAGAAAGTTTTTATCTAAGCGTTTATGAATTTTCGTAATTATTATAATTTTAAAACAATTTGATATGCAAATGTGTGAGTTTGGCGACACTGGTTCCCGTGCTTAGCCAGTGTAGGGGCACTTCTCCTTTATTCTTTGTTCTCTGGGTACACCTGTAGGTGGTAAAGAAGCTATAGAAGCAAAAAGATTTTTTTTATCTAAGCGTTTTTGAATTTTCGTAATTATTATAATTTTAAAACTGCTTGAGACGTTTTGCATAAAACCTTTACTCCAAATTCTATGAATGGCTGTGCGTCAAAACAATTATAAATATTACATTTTGAAAAAAAAATACATTAAGAAAAATTTTTTTTTAGTTGCTGTAGCTTCTTTACCACCTACAGGTGTACCTCTTAAAATATTTCGTGTTTGAATAGATACACCTTATATATATATATATATATAATCTGAATCTCAGAAACGGCTCCAACGATTTTCATGAAATTTAGTATACAGGGGGTTTCGGGGGCGATAAATCGATCTAGCTAAGATTAATTTTTATAAAATGTCACTTTATTCGTGTTTTCAATGACCAACATTATCGATAGTCAACTTGAACATAAACTTATTATTTTAAACAAAATTTCCCAAAAAATACCGAGCAAAGCTCGGTCATCCAGATATCTTATATCTTTAAACGAGCAATTCTTGTATATATATACAACATTAATTTTTGTTTATGCGAAACCCGAAACACGGGTCTAGTATTTTTATGTAAAGAATCTATGAAAAAAATTTCAAAACTGTATCATTAATAATCACAAAGTTATAAGCTTGATAAGTTACCTGGTTGTCCACGCAAAAACATATGCAGATCACCACAGACAGCTAGTGTACGTACCATCTCCGTGTAATGGACGTTTAAATACGAGAAAGACATGATAATTTTAAAATCGAAACAAAACACTAAGGCCCGCGACTTGGAAGCGTAATTAAATATTTTTGGTACAAAATATAACATGGTGTAAAAATTACTGGAATCGATTCAGTTACTGATTCTGAACAAACTATATTCAGGTTTCGCATATACTAAAAATAATCTTGTATATAATCTGAATCTCGGAAACGGCTCCAACGATTTTCATGAAATTTAGTATACAGGGGGTTTCGGGGGCGATAAATCGATCTAGCTAGGATTAATTTTTATAAAATGTCGTTTTACTCGTGTTTTCATTGATCAACTTTATCGATAATCAAGTTGAACATAAACTTATTATTTTAAACACATTTACCAAAAAATACCGAGCAAAGCTCGGTCCTCCAGATATTTATCTTTAAACGAGCAATTCTTGTGTATATATATATAATCTAAATCTCGGAAACGGCTCCCAACGATTTTCATGAAATTTTGTATATAGGGGGTTTCGGGGGCGATAAATCGACCTAGCTAGGATTTATTTTTATAAAATGTTGTTTTATTCGTGTTTTCAATGATCAACTTTATCGATAATCAACTTGAACATAAACTTATTATTTTAAACACAATTTACCAAAAAATACCGAGCTAAACTCGGTCATCCAGATATTTTATCTTTAAACGAGCAATTCTTGTGTATATATATATATAATCTAAATCTCGGAAAGAGCTCCAACAATTTTCATGAAATTTTGTATACAGGGGGTTTCGGGGGCGATAAATCGATCTAGCTAGGATTAATTTTTATAAAATGTCGTTTTACTCGTGTTTTCATTGATCAACTTTATCGATAATCAAGTTGAACATAAACTTATTATTTTAAACACATTTTCCAAAAAATACCGAGCAAAGCTCGGTCCTCCAGATATTTATCTTTAAACGAGCAATTCTTGTGTATATATATATAATCTAAATCTCGGAAACGGCTCCAACGATTTTCATGAAATTTTGTATACAGGGGGTTTCGGGGGCGATAAATCGATCTAGCTAGGCGAGCGTGATCCCAGTCCCGGAAACCCCACGAACTGGAGTTTCTTGGCCGTGCTTCTCTATTGGTACCTACTACACTTTGAAATGATCAACTAGCTTCATCTTTCTGTCTCACCGACCCTTTAACAAAAGTACTTGTAATCAGTTTAATTGAATTAAATGCATTGAGTTTGAGATTGTTGACATTTCGTAACCTAGTTTGGATTGGCATGTTGGTGAAGTTTCTATGACATATGTAGGTACATCTGCAACGGTTGAACAACAAAATATATTTAATTTCTACCTCGTTGATTGTGTTACGAATTTCTTGGTAAGTAAGTAGGTAGGTTTCCTATACGATTTGGTACACAAATGTAGACGTCCGTTTGATTTTTGATTAAAAATAAATTGGAATAGTTTTCTCATGGAGAGTAGTTCAAGTCTGTTAAACATTTAATATAGCAACAGTAATAATTACATAGTTACATATCAATAATATTATCTCCGAATTACTTTAATAATAACCACACATTACATTTACTTTTAACATTATTACATTGTTCCATTACGAACTGAGTCACAGAATTATCTGTGAGTCAGTCCGTTTGTCCTGACCAAAGACTACTATAGTATACAGGCAAGTCCTGACACGGACTGACTCACAACTCACAACTCACAAGACAAAAACAGGAAAGTCGAAACATCTTATTTATCACTACATAGTATAAAACAAAGTCGCTGCTCTCTGTCTGTCCCTATGTACTTAGATCTTTAAAACCACGCAACGGATTTAGATGCGGTGTTTTTGAAAAGATATAGTGATTCAAGAGGAAGGTTTATATGTATAAAAACGCGGGTGAAGCCGCTGACCAAAGCTAGTGTTATAATATTTTCCTTGATTTTTCAGCTTTCAGTCTAAACAACCTATACCTCTAGCATAATCAACGTCCCCGCTGCTGATACTCGACCACACGTCTACGTTATATTTGCTTCTAGGACATCACACTGTTATCCTTCAACGTTTTGAGAACAGTGGTCATGAAATAATTACACTAAGAAAGTATAGTGTCTGCTTGGGTTCGACATCGAATCGACGAATATCAACTAGTAGTCAGTTCGCTACCACTGGACCCATATTCGGGTCTAAGGGGGAGGCAAGCCGGGGCCCGTGCTCCTGGCGCCAACTTCTTGGGATGGCAAACTCAAGCGTGGCAGACAAGTGCACCTCCCAGTGCATTGCATCTTGGCGATAAATGAGATTGGTAGCACTTATTATATTATCTTTCCCTGAAGAAATCACTCACACTGTGAGCGGGCTACGGGGGGGAGGGCAGTTGAATTCGACCAGGAGCTCGGCTTTTTTAAAGGAAGAAAGCATCAATTTGTCAGAGTATTGTATAACGCTGTTATGTGGATTATATATTACGATCATAATATTCTGTTGTTTCTGGCGTACAAATATATTTTTAAATTATGAAAAAATATTGAAACACACGTTACACTTCTATTTGGCGATTTAAAAAGCCTAGCTTTCATCTTCTTTTCTTTTGCTAGATATCGATGGAAACATGTTGATCGTCCGCTGGTTATATGATTTTTTTTTCTGGATGGGAAATCATCAAATGACTTCTCCCGCTCTGGGCGGAGCGGTAGGGCGTGTCAGACTTTTACTGACTAAAACCCACCCGTGTTCCTTCAGTTGCCCAAGTGCCGGGGCCACGGTATCTTGCTTGAACAATCTCGCGACCCCGGCAGGCATCGGTCCTAGTAGACCCCATCACTGCTGCTGACATCTCTTTGAGGCGCGCGTGGAACACTACGCGCCGTCGACCCGAGCCTGGTCCTTACCGGGCGGCGAGCTACCCATTGCTCGCCACCTGCAAGCTCGCGCCTACGGTGGCCGGGAGTCCGCTATCGACTCCCGACGCCCGGGGCGTCTCCTCCTGCGGCGGCGGCGGCTAGGGACGTGAGGGCGCAGTGACTGCCACTCCCTCACGCGCCCCGCCTCCTCCTTCGCGAGCATTACTGCTTCGCAGAAGGAGGTGACGGCTTGCCATGCCCTCTCGCTCCGTACCATGGCTCGCACCAGACCCGGACGCGAGAGGTCGCCGCCGCCGATCGCCTCCACGCTGGTTATATGCAAACGATATTTAATGTGTGGCGTCGAATATTTTCTTGATTCATACTTTTAGACCGCGATTTTTCAGTAGGTAACGTCAATCCAAGCTAACAATACTATACCCTAACTATATTTATTTATTTATTTATTTAACCATTTATGTACACACAAATAAAAACAGACAAGAAAGGAACAGAAAAATTTGTACAAAGGTGATGCTTATTTCTAAAGAAATCTCTTCCAGAACACCTGCGATAGGAGAGAAGATACAGAGATGTAGACAGCGTGTGTAACAGTATGAGAAAATAAAATACATATAATCAAAAAAATATTAACTTAATACAATTAATCAAATAATATAAGAATATATACATACAAACAAACATAAATACATAGATACATACATACAAACAAACATACATACATAGACTTACTTCTGGACGTCTTTTTGTATGGTGAAATTTAGTCAAGTAATAGTAGGTACATAATAGCTATTTCTAATCTATAGGTAAATAATCATTATAAAAACGGCTTTCAGTTGAGAATATACCTAATAACTTGTTTCAGAATTTTTAGAGCGTGATTTTTCAGTAGTCGGGTTTTAGTTGTTTGAGCTTAGTTTTATTTAAATTATTTAGGGGTTAGCTCACAACATATATCTGTATTATTCTATGTGACTCCAAGTGAAATTTCTGGCCCCCAAAAAGTGCCGCCCAGGTTGGGCTACATCCCTCGCCCCAGCCTTGCTACGCCTTCATACTTAATATTGGAAACGTTCTTCATATTGTTGTATACTTTATATTGTTTCAGAAACTTCAGAACAACTTGTATTATTAAGAATATTGGAATGCAAAATAAGTGCAATGACTTGGACATTGAAGACAAGCTTCTTAACAACAGTTTACTGTTCAGTAGTATTCGTAAAAATAAAACCCCAGAAGAAAAAATTAAGAAGATAGTAAAATATTTAGATCGAGGGGCAGACATAAATGCAGCAGATGCTAACCACAAAAACAATACACCGTTACATGTCGCTGTGATGACAGAAGAACCGGACGTTGTCAGCTTTCTCTTGGAACGAGGGGCTCTCGTCAGCAACAAAAACAGTGACAATCAAACGGCTCTAGATATTGCTAGTCGATCAGATAAATCGAATAGCAAAAGAGAATACATTGTAAGAATTTTAGAGGAATTCAATTGTAATGAATTAAAACGTTCTTGTAGTCAGCAAGCCCTTGATACTTCAACAGATCCAAAGTACCTCAAACCTGTTGCATGTGGTATAGAAAATCAAACCCAGTCTCAGGATTTAAATAATGGTAGTTCAGTGACGAATAGAAATGTGGAGCAAAATAAACCAAAACAACAAGAGTATAGCACGCAATTTAAAAAAACAAAAGGAAGTAATATATTTCATTATCAAAAAAGAAGCGGAACGTCGGGACTTAGTGGCCAGTTGTATGAAACTAAACTGTTGAGTCTGATTTTGTTTAGAGCTCTTTATGTGCACGAGGTTAGAACATTTTTAATAGCAACCAACGTTGAAAGCATGGGTGCTTTTGATGACATCGTCTTTAGATTCTATTCTAATGAAGGTGAAAAGCCAAAAATAATGTTCATACAAGCTAAACACAAAGATATTCCTGCAAAAGACAAATTTACGGTCAAAGAAATTATGAAATTAAATGGAGACTTCAGTTTACATAAGTACTTAGAGAGTTATATAAAAATAAGTCAGATGTTCGTCCCTGATAATAGCGATGATATGTTCAGAGGCGACTTTAATAGTATTGACTGTGAATTTATTATTTATACCTCTGCTTTTGAGAAATTTACGAAAATGAAATCTGTAGAACAAACTGAATGTAAACGTTTTATAAATACAAGCAAAGGCAAAGTATTTCAGTTTGATTATGATGATCAAGATGTAGAACTTCTAGTGCAAACTGTAGCCAAATCACGTGCAGTGCTTTTAGCAAAGCGATTATCAAAGTTTATTTTTAAAGATAATCACAGTAATATGATGATGGATGATTTAATAAAAACATATCATGTCTTTCTTGCGCGACATATTTTTGAAGTTGAAGTGAAAGACGGTGAATTGCAAAACAATTTCCGCTACGCAAAATTCAGAGGAACTTTTTTTTCAAGCAATGACTATTTGTTATTGGCCTTTAAAACTACGATCTGTAAAGAAGTATTACTACTAAAGAAAACTATTTCCCCTGAAAAATCAGACGAGGCGGAGAGCATCTTAATGTTATTGACTTTTAAAGTACCAGTAAATTTTGGCAATCTTAATTTTTGTTTTACTGGCAGCGAGCAAAAAAAAGAAAAGAAACTTGAGTACCTATGTTCCAAATTTAAAAAGCTTTTTGAGAACGCGAATGGCTCAGCAAATATTGTGATGAAAGTGGACGACAGCATGATTGGTCCGAATGATATTTTACAAAGTACAGATTTAGAATTCTATAGACTAGGAGGTCTAGTTGGAAACCTATTAGTGCTTGATGACGAAACTAAGACCTTAAAATTTAATTCTGATGTTGATAACTTATCCGAGGACAATCTGAAACTCTTAAACAAATTAAAGAGTGACGTTTACCCAGGAATAGATTTAGACAAGTGCAGATTTGACATAAACGTACATCGCTTCCCTAGACTTTCTTTAATTCATGACGAATACGACAAAAATTTGATTAATGACTTTTTAGACAAACTGTTTTTTTATACTAATCAGGCTACAGAAGACGAAGTAGAAAAGATTTTAAAGAATGAGATAGATAAGTACTTTATTAGTAATATACCAAGGCAAAGTGACGCGCTCTTTAGAGTGAAGGGTAATGCAATCTTCTTAAAAATACATGATCGTGTACAAAAGTGGTGGAAACAACCAATTAGCGCTCCGTATCTGACAGAATCTTGTGAATACTTCTTCGAAGCTGAACACGATGTCCTGAACAGTCCGTTACTGAGCATTCTTAATTTTACTTATACTAAAACCATAAATAACGCGTTGCCTGCATTAAAATTCAAAGATGCTGCAGTCGAATTACTACATTTAGATGGCTTTTTTGCCGGGACAGATAAAATCTTGGGCATAATTACTGAAGAGAATGCACTTTCTAGTATCAAGTTAATCCAATATTTTAAAGAACGGAATTTCAATGATTACATTTTTATCGATTTAGATTACGTTAAAGTCGGAAATTATTTTGTTGATGTTCAGACGGAGATAAAAGAGTCCAAAACAAAGACTCTAATTATTGTTTGCACAAGTCAAGATGTTGTTGCAGAAATAATTTTAATGATGGAATATTTTGGAGGCAAAATAATCATTATCTTTGATCGGGAATTAGCTAGCCAGTTCAAAAGACTAACGACTGAGGACATTGTCGAAAGAGTTGACAGTGAAACTGGCTTTAAAGATCTTGCAGATGCAATGCGTATGATGATGCTAGAAGAGGGAAATATTGTGTTCCAAGGAAATGAAGTACCACTTCGAGTTTTATTTGAAAACGAATCGTATCATCTTATAAATTCGACAGTATTATACATGATTATAAACAATGAAAAAATTAGGATAGGCAATTATTTTAATAACCCGGCTTATGATGAAATATTAGATTTTTATATAAATGAACAAGTATGTCGTTACGTCACCTTACATCTTAATCTTCGAACATTCGATGACTTAAATGTTATAAAATATAACGTATTTGGAGATTATTTGACGACTGCAACGAAAGACATCGTTTTAATTACTAATAAACAAAAGGAATTTGCAGAATTTATTAAAGAGCATGTAAACTGTAATGTGCATTGGTTTAGCTATAACGATGACAACTGTCTTGTCTGGAAACAATCTAGAGGCAGTTTACTGAATATATTGAACTATATTCACAGAGGTTCACACGATTCATGCATATTGCAACCCGTTACTTTAAAAGATTTAAGAGAAAAAGTAGTTATAATAAGTGCTGAACCAGGTATGGGCAAATCTTCTTTACTCACTCATTTAGCAATTAGTACAAAACGTAAGTACCCAGCGCTGTGGATTAGCAAAATCAATTTGCTAGAGCATTCCAAGGAATTGAGAAGAATTAAAGAAAATAATGTTAATGTCGATTTTAAAGAAGCTGTGCAGTATTTGTTTCGAGTGATTGGATTTGAAGCTCATAAAAAGAGTAAAGCAAATTTTGAAATCATAATTGATCAAGTTTCTGTTATGGGTGACGACATTAGTTTCAACAAAAACGAAGTGAATTTTAATTTGACAGGACTTAACTTATTTGAAATAGATTTATTTATTCACTCTTATAATAACAATCGTGTTGCCCTGTTATTCGATGGTTTTGATGAAATATGTCCCGATTTTGCAAATGAGTTTATGCAATTAGTTAATGTTTTAAAAAATTCAAAAGTTGTGCATTTGTGGATAACTAGTCGTTTATACAACGTTCTTCATCAGTTAGAAAATCGTTTGGAAACTTTCTCGTTTACTATCCAACCCTTGTCTTACGCTAATCAGGTGACGTTTTTAAAGAAAATATGGCTAAGTAAAGCATCAAATGAAAAGCTGAGCTGCTTCCCATTTAATTCAAAGTGGGGCATACAAAACGCAGTTAAAGGATTTTTGAATGTTCTTTCAGAAGTGTTACGTGACACAAAGAATAAGTTTATCAGTATGCCATTACATTTGTATATGATATCGGAGATATTTCAAGATTCATTTCACAACTTTCCACTCAATCCAGAAAGATTGGACTATTTTATAGGTTCACAGAATCCTATGAATATGGTTAATTTAAATCAGCTTTACGAGCGAATTGTAGATGTAAAATTTTTCAAGATCCGTTTTGGGGAAAAAAAACCGCTTTTGTGTATTAATGACCCTGATATGAGGAAATTGATAGATAATGAGCATACAGCATTTTATAATAGTCATAAATTAATTGCTGCTTATGTAATATTTGGCAAAACAGATGAATTAGGGTTATTTGATAGTCACGATGTAAATAAAATACGCGATTTTGTAGAAAGAATAAAAGTAGGAGAGGAGAAAACAGGTATCATTGAACAAATTATTCAGAATGTACCTAAGTTTGTTCATGTCACATTTGCTGAATATTTCGCTACTGAGTTTCTTTGTGACAGGTTAAAATCATTCCATCGTAAATCTTTTCTGTGGATGTACTTTATAAACACGTTTCTTCAATCCGAAAATGGGGGCCTTCGAAGATTTTTTAATGCTAAATTAGGAAACCATCCACTCATGTGGAATAAAATGTACAATGCTGGTATGAACGAATTCTTTGAAAATTTGCTTAAGGAACAATCAACATTGTCCAAGTTGATATTTATGGCTATTAACGAGTTTTTGGAAAATATTGCAATATTTCTACTGCAATGCTTAAAAACTGTGCTCAGTGAGAAAAATCTTGACGATTTTGTAAATCTGGTTAGTAAGAATTTCAATAAAAGTTGTATTGTATGCATTGCTGCCGAGAGAAGTGCAAAGAACGTTGTTAACTTTATAATTAAGCTGATTAAAGATATTGACGTTAAAAGATTAAAAGACTTATTCAATTGCTCTGATCTTCCAAAATATAATCCACTGGTGGTTGCATTTGCAGCTGTTAAAGATTTGAGACCGAATTTAGAATTGTTAGATATTCTTTTGTCAGATTTACCTTCTCCTACAATTGTAGAATTGTTTTGTATCCAGTTTAATAACAAACGATTTAATACAAATAATTCACAGAAATTAATACATTTAATATCGTCGTCCCTGGGCAACCCATACTTTAAATGTTTCGATAAAGCTTTGGAAAAATTAACTAAAGAGCAACTCGTAACCATTTTTTGGGTCAGAGATTCTGAGATGAAGCTAGCAGCTCATATAGCAGCATCCCTACAGTCTTATACGTTCTTCGACAAAGTAGATTCCCTCTTAGATAGAAGTCAATTCAAGCAAATTTGTATGGCTCAAGATTTATCAGGGCTAACACCAATTCATTATTTTAAACCCACTAAAAAAGACTGCGACGTACTAAAAATTCTTCTTGACAAAGTCTATGACGGCAATACAGATGAAAAATTGACATTAAATTACTTAATTCAACAAAAACAATAAAAGTTAGTTTGATGTGAAACATCTATAGGCGAGGGTGGCGTGGCGAGCGTAGCGACGCACAGTGGGCCCATACTGAAAATTAGTGAGCTTAGGCAACAAAGTTCCAATATCGATGCGAATTTTTCAGGTTCACTAGGTTAAGATGCACTTCGCAAGGATGGGAGTTTTTGTTTTGCCATGTGTCGCAGGTTCGCTAGGTTAAGCTACACTCCCTAAAGTCTTAGATGGGTGATTTTTTTTCTTTGTACCTCGTATTTGGTTTGCTAGGTTAAGCTGCAATTCGCAAGGACAGCCTTTGGATGGGTGACCATTTAATTTTTGTTTTGCTTTGTGTCGCAGATTCGCTAGGTTAAGCTACACTTTTCAAGGTCAGCCTTTGGATGGTTGACCATTTAGTTTATGTGTGGCGTTTTGTCGCAGGTTCACTAGGTTAAGCTACACTTCGCAAGGTCAGCCTTTGAATGGGTGACCATTTAGTTTATGTGTGGCGTTTTGTCGCAGGTTTGCTAGGTTAAGCTACACTTCGCAATGTCAGCCTTTGGATGGGTGACTATTTAGTTTTTGTTTTGCCTTGTGTCGCAGGTTCGCTAGGTTAAGCTACACTTCTCAAGGTCAGCCTTTAGATCGGTGATTTGTTTTATGTGAAACATCTATAGGCGAGGATAAACCTAAATTTTGGCGTGGCGAGAATGGCCGTGGCGACGCATCGCCACGCTAGTATGATGTTATGTTTGTTACCTCAGAACTTTCAACTGGGTAAATTGATTTAGATGATACTTTTTTTATTTGAAAGCTGGTGCTTCAGACTAGGGTGGTACAGAGTAGTCCGAATTTTGATAAATAACATATTAACATATTTATTAATATGTTATTTTTGATTATACCATATAACTCGTTTAAGTTTCATTTGTTAAAATTTGCGCACTGGATAAAAACTTACCTTGTATATACAGCATGTAACAAAAACCCTGTCCGATCCTTAAGGGTATTATTCGGCATCGTACTGCGTACATTATTACGTAACCAATTAATGGATTTGAGATTATTATTTTTCCCTTGTGAATATAATTAAATAAAAATAAAAAATGAAAACGAATCAAAGGCAACACTGATCGCTCGACAAAGTTAACGTGTTACTACGTACAGTTTTGTGTCAAAGAAGCCGCGGTTTGTATGATCCTTTGTCATGAACCTGCTATGTCGCGTGCCGCCAAACAAACTTATAACGAAAGAAAATTACGCTACGTCATACCTTATGCCTACGCGTAGGTATCAGCTGATATTGTTTTGTAGGCATAGTGATCCGGAGATTTAATCATGTTTATCAAGAAACAATTTATTGAATTAAATGTAGCCCTGATAAGGGCTTTTTTTAATATGATGTCCTTTGGGCAATGTACTTACTGACTGCAGGTTTCAGTTCTTTTGTTGTTGCATACTTCGGCGATCGTGCTCCACAAGTCCACCTCCAACACTGATACACATTCGACACCTTTTCACTAAATTTGCACGTACTCTTTGCAGCGCATTTGTGTCCGATTTAAGTGAGTCGAAAGCTGCCACAATTCGATCTCTGACTTCGATTTCCGAATCGCACTCTCTTTTATAAACAATTTGTTTAACATGACCCCATAAATAAAAATCCAGTGGAAAGGCTGATTGGAATACGAAATTGTTCGCGAAACGATAGCGGCACGTGATACGTACAGACGTCCGATCAAAAGCTATCTACACGAAAGACTGGCAATTGGCCAACAAGTAGCGCGCCGATAGGCAACCAGTCGGCAACATCAAAGAGTCGAACGAGTGCCTACAACGCGGTACTATAGGGCGGTGGATCTTTGAAATAAAAATAGGTAAAAATAACAAGATTTTCCCGGCGGGTGGAGTGTTGTTAACTTATGAAAATTTCCCATATTCACTTTTATATTTCGCATGGTTTATAAAAATAAAAAATCAATTATCTTTTGTTTTTTTTTAGATACATTTATATATCATTTTTTCTAGTACGTATGTTGAACGAGGATTACGCCTTTATTGGATCGGACAGGGTTTTTGTTACATATTGTATAGTTGGTAATTTATTTTAGTATCTTGCCTCTAAAACTGTTCATATAATAAAAATCAAAACTCAGTTATTCAAACTAGGCTGAGATTCAGCACTTTTTGAACGTCAAAGTTACATAAGACAGTCCCACCAAAACGCCCGCCCTTCGACACTTTCTAGTGCTTTAGCTGGGAAGAAGAAGTGGCGGAACAAAGTCCCCAGCAGCACAGCTGTCTGTTAAGTTAGAAGAACTTGATTCTATACAATTGTAAGTAGGTAGCATTAAGAGACAAAAACATTACATTAAATGATTTGCTATATGTCAGCTAGCCAACCCAATATTCCAAGAAATAAAATGAAATCTATACTAGTTGTTGAGTCGTCCAGCGTACGCGCTCGCGAGCGGTTCGAATATGGCAACGTCCGCGACGATACCTGTGAATACGCTAAAATGTGTAAACTGTAATATGTGAGTGAACTTTTATCGTTTATTCAAAATAAGATCTCAGTGATAGATAACGAGAGTTTAATAAGGATTTGCGCATCTGCTTTCTCTGAGGAGGAGGTAGAATGTGCTAAAGATTTACTGTATAATTCTATCAACGGTAAACAGAAGAAAGTATCCAGGCGTAAAGAAGGAAAAAAGCAGAGAAACCTAGAAGATATGATATGT
This sequence comes from Aporophyla lueneburgensis, assembly GCA_932294355.1. Lineage (NCBI taxonomy): Eukaryota > Metazoa > Arthropoda > Insecta > Lepidoptera > Noctuidae > Aporophyla > Aporophyla lueneburgensis. The sequence goes on along the minus strand of OW028751.1, from coordinate 29,566,307 downwards.
GTTTTCAAAGTAACTGAACCCGATCTTATGCCGATTTTTGTGGCGCGTGACTTGCAAAAATTACCGCCTGTTACGTTCGACCATGTCGATGTCACCAAATTATTAAAAGACTTGGTGATTATGCGTACAGAAATTAATGATATAAAGGACAGATACGTAACATTGAATCAATTGGATGAGCTAGAATCGGAATTGGAAGCTAGCAGGCCCGCTGCATCGTTTTTAACCTGCAATATTAATACAAGAAAATAGGAGGGTATATGGTGGATAATGGGCCTATTGGTTTATCGCCGGTGGCCGGTGTCAACGTGATGACGAGTCATTCCAGTATCGAACGCAGTTGGTCACCAAAGTATCGCTCCCTCACTCGCGCACTTACGGAAACAAATAAGGTGAGTGCGTCTGCACTGATGATTAACTCGACGTTGTTGGAAAACGAGTTTTGCACGAAGATGCCCGAATCAGCTGAGTGTCATGCAGTGACTGGTGAAACAAAACAGCCCACCATGGCTGACATTGTGAGAAAAGGTGAATGGAAAAGGCCTAACGAACCAGATGAGGAATGGATAAAAGTCCAAAAAAGGAGGACTAGAAACCGGTTTATTGGGAAAACTGGGAAAGCGACCACGGACCAGTCACCACAAGCAGCACCCGTTCACGAGCATAACGCAAAGATCAGCCATTACCCCCCTCGCCTTATTTGAGGGAAGGGGGTAGCCCGACCCCTGACGCTACCGCAAGCATTTACATCTAAGGGAGCATGACGACCTGCCAGGGTCGCGAGATTGTTCGAAAGAGATACCGTGACCCTGGCACATGGGCAACTGAAGGAACACGGGTGGGTTTTAGTCAGTAAAAGTCTGACATGCCCTCCCGCTCCGCCCAGAGCGGGAGAAGTCAATTGATGATTTCCCATCCAAAAAAAAAGGGAGCATGACGAACTTGCTGCTGGTTGCTCAGGCAAGAATTGAATGACTACTTGTCGAAGTCGCTAGCTAATCATTTTATGCAATACTTGTCAAAGCATAGATCATGTCAAAACCAATAAAGACACAAAAAAAATGACTTACACACTAAAAAAACATTTTTATAATATAATAACAATTATATTAGAGCTATATAAACTGTCACTAGGTACGCTAGTGCTGGAGAAAGAACACAAACATTGTCTTGAGTTAATCAGCGACCAACTAGTTTTGTCATTTAAATAGTCGTGGATGGAATAGTATGTCTTTAGACAAAGGTTGGATTTTACTTGAGCTTTAAACGCATTAAAAGGCAATTCTAGTAAAGAAGGTGGTAGCTTGTTGTAAAATGTTATACCAAGCCCAACAAATGAGTTATGCACCTTATGAAGCCGGTGAAAGGGAACACGTAGTTTTTCCTTATTTCTAGTGTTAACAGTGTGAAAATCACTGTTTTTAGCATGTAAGTGTAAATTTTGCCTACTATATAACAAATGTTGTCGAAAATAGAAAAATACTTGACATTATAGATCTTTGACGGATGATGGTATCTATTAAACTTTATTTTAAATCTTTCGATCGTTCCCGTAAAAAAGCTCTGCTGATTTAAGACAGCCTATTTAGTGTCCTTTTTTTTCATGGTATGATATCGTACGGTAGGCATCCTGTTCTGACGAAATGCCACCTATATTCAGACAATTTTTGTTATAAAAAATGGCAATGTCTTGACTGTGCCATCTCAGCACATAATTATATGAAAACTTTTGTTTGCACAGAAAAATATTAATGTTTTTAAAAACACAGTGGTACCCATAATGTAAATATTAGAAATAAACACAAATGTGTTGTTCTTACAGCTCAACAAAATAGGTGGCTCGTTTGGATGCCAATTTTATAATAAACTTCCTAATGTCCTTTCCTTTGTATTGTTCATCAAATCGTTAAGTTCTCTATGTTCTGAGTTGAACTGCATAATGACTGGTAAATTGTGCACTGATTGAACAGGTCCACTCAATCTGTGTGGTTTTTCCTCTCAAAAATTTCTGACACTAACCCACATAGGTAGTCTTCACATGATCCCAAGAATATGTTTGGACTTTAAAAGAGACTGACCTGTGAGTTTGTTTCGGTCTTTCTTCTCAGAGTAGTCAGATAGGAAACGACGACCTCATCTAGTTTTAAAATATGATTGACGTGTAAAAATACAAAACTACTTACAGATATAAAATCATTTATTATTCAAAAACTAAAAAGAGATACCTGTGATGTTTGATAAAGAGGCGCCTGTGCCAAAACACTGTGAAAGTCTTTATTGAGCACTAACTTCTGCCCGAGACTTCGTCCGCGTTAAATTTTTTGCTCCCCGAGCCTTCCCGTCGCGTCGAATCGCCTACCCATGCGATTTTCCCCGTTTTTGCAACATTTTTCATTACTGCTCCGCTCCTCTTAGTTGTAGCGTGACGTTATATAGTTTATAGCCTTCCTTGATAAATAGGCTACCCAACGCAAAAATAATTTTTCAATTCAGACCAGTAGTTCCTGAGATTAGTGCGTTCAATCAAACAAACATACAAACAAACAAACTCTTCAGCTTTATAATATTAGTATAGATAAAAAATCATAGGTTTAAGCTGCTCCAATAATAATGTACACACTAAATGTTGATTTTTTATTATAAGTATTTTGCTATTTTACTTCTTTTCTAACCACCGTTAAAAAGGAAATGGTTCTTAAATCAACCGTATCTATTTTTTTAAATAACCGATTTTGATGATTCTTTTTTTTGTTGGATATTCATCCATTGTGAATTTGTGATTAATGAATGATAATATCGTTAGGTGCCAATGTTAATAGCGTTTTAAAGAAATGGGTGACTCTGTAATCAGTACTCATATGCTTTATATAAATTATCAAAAATAGTTGATCGATCAGTTCTTTTGACCGCATACCACGCTTATATTTCGGCGACACTGAGATATGCAGTCATTTATTGGGGCAATGCAACTAACAGGGATTTAGTGTTCAAAGCGCAAAAAAGATGTGTACGTGCGATGGTTGGTATCCGTGTTCCAGATTCATATAAACCATATTTCAAAGAATTAAAAATATTGACCTTCCCTGCAATTTACATTTATGAAGTAGCTGTATTTATAAAAAACAAATGAAAATCTATTTGATAAACTTAAATCGAAAAGGCATATGTTAAAAATTTCTAATGTGCCACATAAAACGGCTCTATTTAACAAAAGCATCTTTGGCATTGCATCTAAAATATACAACAAAATACCTATTAGCATTCTAGAGACTAAGGAACTTTCAATATTTAAAAATAAATTACGAACATTTTTAATTGATAAAGCATTCTACACGATCCAAGATTTCCTGAATTGTTGACCATTAATTAGTTCCACTGTATTTTGACATATATAAGTATTGACCATGTATTAGATTCACCGTATTTGACATGCATTAGTATTGACCATGTGATAGTTTCACTGTACTTTTACATTTATAATAACTTACCATCTATAATAATTCCAAATTTTTTATGCCATATCTACCTACATAATTATTGTATGCCTATAAGGCAGGACATTTTGATACTTTAATATATTGTTAAGACCTGTAACTTACATGTGCCCACAATAAAGATACTTTGACTTTGATTATTAACTTTAATATTTACCTACGATACTTTTTTTCAAAAGTAAAAATATATAAAACTAGCTTCTGCCCGCGACTTCTTCCGCGTCAAATATTTGCTCCCCTGACCCTTCCCGTCGCATCGCAGCCTGCCAGTTTTCATCCATTTTTTTTTGTTGCTGCGCCGCTCCTTTTGATCGAAGCGTGATATTATATAGCCTATAGCCTTCCTCAATAAATAGGCTACCCGACTCAAAAATAATTTTTCAATTCGAACCAGTAGTTCCTGAGCTAAGTGCGTTCCACCCCCCATTTTAGGGAAGAGGGGAGTTAGAAAGAGACAAAAAGTAGCCTATGTCACTCTCCATCACTTCAACTATCTCCACTTAAAAAATCACGTTAATTCGTCGCTCCGTTTTGTCGTGAAAGACGGACAAATAGACACACACACTTTCCCATTTATAATATTAGTATGGATTTTCAATTCTTCAATTAACCATTCTTTACTTTTATGTTTTAAAGATTATTATATTTTTTTTTTAATTTACTATAACCGCGGTTTACGTGGTCGAATATCATGGTCCAGGGTCCATATTCATATTGTAATTGAAAACCTTTTTCATATTATTGTTTCAGAAACTTCAGTTCTTTTGTTTTAGTATTTTGAAATGCAAAATAAAAACAATGACTTGGAACTTGAAGACAAGCTACTTAACAACAGTTTACTGTTCAGTAGTATTCGTAAAAATAAAACTGTCGAAGATAAAATTATGAAGATTAAAAAATACTTGGATCGAGGGGCAGACGTAAATGCAGCAGATGCTAACCACAAAAACAATACACCGTTACATGTCGCTGTTATGAAAGAAGAACCGGACGTTGTCAGCTTTCTCTTGGAACGAGGGGCTCTCGTCAGCAATAAAAACAGTGACAATCAAACAGCTCTGGACATTGCTAGACTATCCATTTACAAAAATAAAAACATTAAAACTATATTGGAAGCTTACAACAATATGAAAATAACACAACCTTCTAATCAACTACATACTACTACTCTAACAAGGAACAGCAAAAAAATAATGGAGGATCTTGAAAACATTGGCAGTGAACAACACAATGATATGGACAATCAATTCCAATCTAATTCCGTTAGTAACAAGAGATTAATAAAGACTAGAAAACAAGTACAGAGTAAGGCAAAACTTAGGAAACAATTAAAAGTCACAAAAGGGAATGAACTTCTGCATTATCAAAAAAGGATCGGAACGTCGGGACTTAGTGGCCAATTGTATGAAACTAAATTGTTAAGTCTAGTTTTGTTTAGAGCTTTATATGTTCACAAGGTTAAGCCATTCTTATTAGCAACAAACGTCAAAGGCATGGGAGCTTTTGATGACATCGTCTTTAAGTTCTATTCAAACAAAACTGAAAAAACAAAAATAATGTTTGTGCAAGCGAAACATAAAGATAATCCCGCAAGAGATAAATTAACAGTGGAGGAAATTATGAAATTAAACGGAGACTTCAGTATACATAAGTATTTAGAGAGTTATATTAAAATAAGTCAAATGTTCGTCGCGGAGAATAGCGACAATATGTTCAGGGGTGAGTTTAAAACTACCGACTGTGAATTTATTATTTATACCTCTGCCTTTCAGAATTTTTCTAAAATGAAACCCGTGGAACAAATTGAAGGAGAATATTTCTTAAATACAAGTAACGTAGAGGTATTTCAGTTTAATTATGATGACCAAGATGTAGAACTTTTAGTGCAAACTGTAGCCAAATCACGTGCAGTGCTTTTAGCAAAGCGATTATCAAAATATATTTTCAAAGATGATCACAATAATATGATGCAGGACGATTTGATAAAAACATATCATGTCTTTCTCGCGCGACACGTTCTAGCAGTTCAATTTCAAGACGGTGAATGGCATAATAATTTCCATTATGCTAAATTTCAAGATTCATTTTTTACAAGTAATGACAATTTTTTATTGGCATTTAAAGCTACAATTTGTAAAGAAGTATTACTTATAAAGAAAATCATAACCCTTGATAAACTTGGCGAAGTACAAAGCCTCTTGATATCTTTGACTTTTAAAGTACCAGTCAATTTTGGGAATCTTCATTTTAGTTTTGGTGAAAGGAGCGAGCAAAAAAAGGAGAAGAAACTTAAATACTTGCGCACAAAATTTAAACTTCTGTTTGACATTGCTAATGTCTCAGCAAATATTGTCATGAAAGTGGACGATGATAAGGTTGGGCCAAATGAAATTTTACAAAGTACAGATTTAGAATCCGATAAACTAGGAGGTTTAGTCGGGAACTTACTAGTATTTGATAACGTAAGCAAAACTTTAAAATTTAATACAAATGTTTGTTCCTTATCCGATGATAATTTGAAACTCTTAGAAAGATTGAAAAGTGACGTTTTCATAGGAATAGATCTAAGCAAGTGCAGGTTTAACATAAACGTACAGCGCTTTCCTAGACTTTCTTTGGTTCATGAAGAAAATGACAAGAAATTAATCAAAGAGTTTTTAGATAAACTTATATTTTACACGAATCAGGGAACAGAGGACGAAGTAGAAAAGATTTTGAAGAAAGAAATAGATAATTATTTTGTTGCTAGTATAGCAAGGCAAAATGACGCGCTTGTTAAAGTAAAAGGCGATGCAATTTTCTTGAAAGTACACGATCGCATACAAAAGTGGTGGAAACAGCCAATTAACGCTTCATACTTGACAGAATCATGCGAATATTACTTGGAAGCTGAAGAAGATATTCTAAATAGTCCGCTTTTAAGCGTTCTAAATTTTACTTATACCGAAACAATAAAGAACGCATTATCTGCATTAAAATTCAAAGATAGCGCACTCGAAATACTTAATTTAGATGTATTTTTTGCCGAAACTAGTAAAATCTTGTGCGTTATTACCGATGAAAATGCACTGTCTAGTATTAAGTTAGTTCAATATTTTAAAGAACGGAACATGAACGATTATATCTTTATCGATTTGGATTATATTGGAATTGGAAATTATTTTATGGATGTAAAGAAAGAAATAAAAAAATCCAAAATTAACACTCTTCTTGTTGTTTGCAAAAGTCAAGATTTCATTGCAGATATTAATTTGCTTACTAAACATTTTGAAGGAAAAATAATTATTATCTCTAACCGGGTTTTGGCTAACCAGATCAATGGAATAGCGCCTGAGGACATTGTAGAAAGAGTTGACAATCAAACTGGCTTTCAAGATCTAGCAGATACAATGCGTACAATGTTGTTAGTAGAGAGAAATATTATGTTCCAAGGAAAAGAAACTCCACTAAGCATTTTATTTGAAGACGAATCCTATCATCTTATAAATTCAAATGTATTATATATGATCATAAATAATGAAAAGACTGCTGTAGGTAAATTTTTTAATAACCCATCTTATGATGAATTATTAGATTTTTATATTACTGAACAAGTATGCCGTTGCATCACATTAGCTCCTCATATTCAAACAATCGAAACTTTAAATATTATAAAATATAACGAAATAAAAAATAATTTTACTACAGATACGAGGGATATCGTTTTAATTACGGACAAGGCCGATGAATTTGCTAAATTTATTCAGATGCATGATAACTGTAATGTGCATTGGTTTAGCGGTGACGAATGTCTTGTTTGGAAACAATCCCGAGGCAGTTTACTGAGTATATTGAAACACGTCCACAGGGGTACACACAAAGCATATACATTGCAACCAGTAACATTGAAAGATCTGAATGAAAAAGTAGTTATAATAAGTGGTGAACCCGGTATGGGCAAATCTTCTTATCTCACTCATTTAGCAATTAATACAAAACATGACAACCCCTCACTGTGGATTTCAAAAATCAATTTGCTGGAGATTACCAATGAATTAAGAGAAATAAAAGAAAAGAAAATTACGGTTGACTTAAAAGCAACTGCGCAATTTTTATTTAAAGTTATTGGATTCAAAGCATGTAAAGAAAGAAAAGATGACACTGGGATCATAATTGATCAACTTTCGGTCATAGGTAATAACATTAGTTTTAACAAAAACGATGTGGACCTGAACTTAACTGGATTAATTTTATTCGAAATAGAGTTATTTGTTCATTGTTTTAATAACAATCGAGTTGTGTTGCTATTCGATGGTTTTGATGAAATATGTCCTGATTTTGCGAATGAATTTTTACAATTAGTAAATATCCTAAAAACATCGAAAGTTTTGCATTTGTGGATAACTAGTCGTGTATATAACGTTCTTCATCAGTTAGAAAATACTTTAGAGACCTTCTCGTTCACAATTCAGCCACTGACTTATAGCAATCAGCTGGAGTTCTTAGAGAAAATTTGGTCCAGAAAATTAGGACCAAATAAATTAGACTACTATCCTTTCAATAAACCGAAAATGCAAGATTTGATCAAAGTTTTCTTGTGGGGTCTTTCAGATGCATTACGTGACACGACAAATAAGTTTATTAGTATACCACTACATTTATATATGATATCAGAGGTTTTTCAAGATTCATTTCACAATTTTTTGCACGTTTCAGAAAATATAACCTCGAATGCAGGAGAACAGAGTACTATAAGTGAAGTAAATTTGAATAAAATTTATGAGCGATTTGTAGATATAAAATTTTTCAAGATACGGTTTGGAGAAAAAAAACCCCTCTTGTGTATCGATGACCCCGATATGAGAAAGTTGATAGATAATGAGCGCGCCGCATTTTTTTATGTTCATAAAATAATTGCTGCTCATGTAATATTTGGTAAAACGGATGAAATACAATTATTTGATGATCACGATGTGAACGAAATACGTGAATTTTTCGAAAGGATCAAAGTAGGAGAGGAGAAAACAGGCATTATTGAACAGATAATTCAGAACGAACCTAAGTTTGTTCATTACACATTTGCTGAATATTTTGCCACTGAATTTCTTTGCGATAGATTAAAATCATTCCATTGTAGAGCCTCTCCATGGAAGTATCTTATAAACAGGTTTCTTCAGTCTAAAGAAGGGGGCCCTCGAAGGTTTTTTAATGCCAAACTAGAAAACCAACCATTTTTGTTTAATGAGGTTTATAACGCAGATTTAAAGGAAATGTTTGAGACTTTGCTACTGCAGCATAAAAAAATGGCTAAAGTACTATTTATGGCCATTGATGACTCTTTAGAAAATACTGCGGTATTTCTATTGAAATGCATAAAACCCGTAATTAGTCCGACAAATATAAACGATTTCATACATGTGGTCACCAAGAGTTTCAATGAAAGCTGCATTGTTTGCACTGCAGTCGAGAGAAGTGCCAAGAACTTTATTACCTTTGTTATTGAACTAATTAAAGACATTGATGTTAATAAATTAATTAACTTATTTCAATGTTCTGATCTTCCAAATTATAATCCATTAGTTCTAGCTTCTGGAGTTCGCTATGGTCTCTGTTGGAATGTAGAGTTGTTAAATATTCTTTTGTTAAATTTCACTCCTCCTGCACTTGTCGATTTATTTTGTCAAAAAATTGAATATGAAAGTTTGAACAGTATGGCTTCAAAGAAAATAATTCATATATTCGTAAAATCTTGGTTACAAGGCGATTTAAACGACGAATCTTTTGATAAAACTTTAAAAAATTTAAATAACGAACAATTAATGACAATTTTTTGTGCCAGAGACTCACAGAACAAACTGGTAGCTCACAGCGCAGCAGCAACACAACATTATTCCTTTTTCGAGAAACTTGAACATCTTTTAGACGGAAGTCAATTTATAGAAATTTGCATGACTCTTGATGATTCAGGACTCACACCTATTCATTATTTTGAATACATTGAAAAATACAATAAAAATCTTCAAAAACTTCTTGATAAAGTCAATGAAGGTAATACGAATGAAAAATTGACATTGAGTTATTTCATAGACAAAAAAGTAAAAAAATAGTAATTTATTTTTCGGGAAATTGTTTGACCTTGACCTGACGTTTATTTCAGTTGTTTTAATTTTATGAACGAGAGTTCTGATTAACCGAAATCAAAACAGATTAATTGCCCTTTTTCTTTTAAATTTGACGAAGTAAATAATTTTTACTTAGTTTTTTTTTATATATATGGATGTGGAACAATGTGGTTCGTAACTACATGGTATAGATAACTTTCACAACAATACATTGTAATTTTTACACACCGTGTAGGCGTTCAAACGATTCGTAAATATGTGTTACTCTAAACCTCTCACCGCAAAATTTACAAAACAGTCTCTGATGGTTTAGGTCAATTAATCAAAATCAAATGACAAAACTAAAAAAGTAGGTAGTTCATTTTCATTCATTCAAATAAAATTTGCATCAAAACAGACATTTTCTTTCATATGGTGCATTAAAACGTATAGAAATAGTATTTTACCAGTAAAAACACGTCTATGAACATAAATCAGCAAATAGCGAAAAATGTCCTATAGGTACTCTTAAATATGAACAATTAAATAACCATTTAAATACAACATAAACAATATCTATTACAAATCATACAAATCTTGGTCTCATTTCAACTGTAAGTGTGTTACCTAGTTATTTATGTACACCCTAATTCAGAACCATTTCTCGAAGGCGAAGTTTGAAGTGTATGCAGGACACACTCCTGCTTATCTGTGATTTTAAGTATGTATGACAAAGATGTAGCACACGCTCCGACAGTTGACAAGTACACAACGGTAATAAATGTAGGTACCTATAATATTCTAAACCTCATACCGCAAAATTTGCAAAACAGTCGCCGCCGCCGCCGCCCGCGTGTGAGGTCGATTAACCAAAATTAAACAAAAAAAAAGTCGCTCATTCATGAGATACTTACAACTGAAATGATCTTTTATGTGCATTAAAACTTATTGTAATACAGTATTTTAACAATAAAAATCACGTAAATCGGAAGAATCAAAGAGCTTGCTCATCGTAGTATCGCACGCCGCTAGTTTATTTTGTATGTACAAGAAATTCTTGTGAACCCGTGGTATATGCAGTACTTTGTCTGTCAGTGAACTGATTGAAGATATTTATTAAATAGCTAAGTATATACCTATAAGTATTATGTAAAGATTAATAAAACGATTACTGTAATACCGCTGGTTTCATTTTGAAAGTGACCGCTGTGCCTATAACCTATGTGGTAATAATTATAATTTATCATCATCTGCCCAGGTTTTTCTCTTAACCTTGGCTTCCAGTCTAACCGGATGTAACTGAATACCAATGTTTTATACAAAGCGACTGCCTATTCATTTACAGGATAATAATACGATACCAAGGGGTATCGTAAGACTAGTTGTAAGACTGTCGGGCTTCTGAGGACCCGTAACGTCTGTCAAAGATCTACAAATGACAGCCGAGACCAACGACGTAACGTGCTGTCAGAGATACGAGCAGTCGGTCGACCCTCCACGGACCAGTGGCGGCAAGCATAGCTTAATGCGATCGATCGACTCGTGCGACTGTCATCACCCACTCAGAAACAATTATAATTTATAATGGTAAAAAATTCAATTATGTAGACAGAATGAATATTTTCCTTTGTCTTATTTTGAAACATCTGGTATTCAGCTGTATCCTGTTAGTTAGACCATCTATATGAATCATTATTTGGTCTAAGTTCCTCATTCGGGTCCAGCCCGTCCCTTGTGACCTCTTTCAGAGATGCCGCTAACACGAGGTCCGTGCCGTCAGGGGGAGCCCTTAGCGTGTACTGGCTCTAGTTTTTAGCTCTGGGTAAGGTAGCCACATGCAAGTTCGACAACGTCATAGCTTGACATGAGGGACATTCCCGAATAAAAAGTACTAGTCTAAGTATTTTTTTTAAACATAAAAAAAATGATCAAATAAATATTCATACAGATGTTCAGGGTTCCGAGGCCAAATGGCAAATACGGAAGCCATACAAATTCGTGCGTCCGTCCCTCCGTCCGTATCATCATTTCAGCCGTAATACGTCCACTGCTGGACATGACCTTCCCAAGAAATGGGGTGATGCTATTCTTTACGTCCGTATACCACAGCCATTTTACTTGCATAATAGTGTAGTGAAATAACGGAAAACTCTAATTAAGTGTGACTGCCTTCCTAAAACACTCATTCAGTTGGCTTTGTCGCGGCTTTCGAGATTTCTAGAACAACTCCAAGTTACCACTAACATCTAACTCGTCCAGAGAAAGGTTTTATGATTGGTATATAATACCCAGTTTTCTGCAGGTACACTGGCACCTTTAGCAGAAGAGTTGATGAAATTATGCGAGATTCACAAAACACATTGAATAGCAAATATGTACAAGGTTACTGAAAATATATTTCACTTTTGATCCGATATCGGCAGGGAGATATCTCTATTTATTTTCATTTTATTATTTGATAAGTTTTCTTCAAATGCCTATTTAGTTAAAAATTAGTATTAACCATATGTCTTCAGTGCAAACCTTGCGTCATCAGTCAGGCTGCTTAATTATGTTTGAGCGAATAAATGTTATTTTCATTACCTATATGCAAGTTTGTCTATGAGTCATGTTATTTGTTTATTGCTACATAGTTTTCTTATGACTGCACTGTGTGTGTGTTCTGTGTGGTGCCGGTCGTTAAGAATAATACCACCCTATTTCGTCCTGTGGGTGTAGGAAGGGGCGACTAAGGAACTTACTATAGAATTGGCAGCAGCGTTGTCTATGCATTTTAAAACCATACTGTGATTACCAACCCACCTGTGATTATCACATGTCCAGCAGTGGGTGTCTTTGGGCTGAAATGACGTTGATGATGATGATGATGATGATACGCTGTATTTAAAACTTTTTCTATTTCAAATTATTTTTCTTCATAATATTGTTTCAGAAACGCCTGCTTAATTGCATAATTATATTTGAGTATTGGAATGTCTAATAACTACAATGATTCGAAACTTGAAGACAGGCATCTTAACAACAATTTACTATTTGCTTCTATTCATAAAAACAAAACCCCAGAAGATAAAATTAAGAAGATTAAAAAATATTTAGATCGGGGGGCAGACATTAATGCAACAGATGCTAACTACAAAAACAATACACTGTTGCATGTTGCTGTGATGAAAGAAGAACTGGAAGTGGTCAGGTTTCTCTTGGAACAAGAAGCTCAAATAAACATGAAAAACAGCGATAATCTAACTGCATTAGATATTGCTTGTCAATCTGGGAGGAATACTGGGACCAAGAAAGATATTATAACCATTTTGCAAACATTTAAAGATGATAAAGTAACTCAACCTTTTATTCAACAAGAAACGGATGCTTATTTATCATTTGACGCCTGTCAGTCCATAAGCGCCAACATTCGGCGGGATTCCAAAAACCTCGGCGGTCTCATTGTGAACAAAGGAAGTTCAGTAAATAATACAAAAGTAGTACAAAATAACTCAAAGGAACAACAAGAAGAAGAAAAAATATTTAACTACAAAAAAAGAATCGGCACATCAGGGCTCAGTGGACAATTGTATGAAACGAAACTGTTGAGTCTGATTTTATGTAGAGCTCTATATGTTCATCAGGTTAAACCGTTCTCATTAGCCACGAACGTTGATAACATGGGAGCTTTCGATGATATCGTCTTTAAATTCTACCCAAATAAAGGTGATAAACCAAAAATAATGTTAGTACAAGCCAAACACAGAGATAATCCCGCTAAAGACAAATTTACGGTCGAGGAAATTATGAAATTAAATGGGGACTTCAGTTTACATAAGTACTTAGAGAGTTACATAAAAATAAGTCAGATGTTCGTCCCGGAAAATAGTGATGTTATGTTCAGAGGTGAGTTTAAGAATATGGATTGTGAATTTATTATTTGTACCCCGGCCATTGAAAACTTTTCTAGAATGAAAGCCGTGGAAAACGCTGTAGGTAAACGGTTTATAAACACAAGCAATGGAAAAGTTTTTCAGTTTGATTATAATGATCAAGACGTAGAATGTCTTGTTCAAACTATAGCCAAATCACGTGCCGTGCTCTTAGCGAAACGACTGTCAAAGTTTATATTTAAAGATAATTATAGTAATATGATGATGGATGATTTAATTAAAACATATCATGTTTTTCTCGAGCGGCACATCGTGGCCGTAGAAGTTACAGACAGTGATTCAAAAAAGAATTTCCGTTACGCAAAGTTCAGAGAGTCAATTTTTTCATGCCATGACAATTTGTTATTGGCATTTAAAGCCACAATTTGTCAAGAAAAAAAGAAACTTATGTGCCCCGAAGAACAAGAAGACGTAGAGAACGTTTTAAAGTCATGGTATTTTAAAGTGCCATTAGGTTTCGGAAATCTTAATTTTTGTTTTAGTGGCAGCGAGCGAAAAAAGGAAAAGAAACTTGAATACCTATGTTCTAAATTTAAACAGCTTTTTGAGAACGCGAATGGCTCAGCAAATATTGTGATGAAAGTGGACGACAATATGATTGGCCCAAATGAAATTTTACAAAGTAGTGATTTAGAATCCTATAGACTAGGAGGTTTAGTTGGCAACCTACTAGTACTCGATGACGAAACTAAGACATTAAAATTCAATTGTTTTCTTTATACCTTATCCGATGACAACATAAAACTCTTCGAAAGATTGAAAAGTGACGTTTTCAAAGACATAGATCTAAACAAGTGCAGATTCGAAATAAACGTGCATCGCTTCCCCAGACTTTCATTGGTTCATCAGGAGTACGATAAAAGCTTGATCGAAAAGTTTTTGAGTAAACTTACATTTTACACGAATCAGGCAACAGAAGACGACGTAGAAAGAATTTTGAAGGAAGAAATTGATAATTATTTTGTTGATAGAATACCAAGGCGAAGTGACGCACTCTTTAGAGTAAAAGGTGATGCTATTTTCTTAAAAGTTCACGATCGTGTACAGAAGTGGTGGAAGCAGCCTCTTCAAGCTCCATACTTGACAGAAGCTTGCGAATTCTTCTTCGAAGCCGAACAAGTTATTCTAAATAGTCCGTTATTGAGCATTCTAAATTTTACTTGTACCAAAACAATAAGGAACGCGTTGCCTGAAATAACATTCAAAGACACCGCACTCGTATTATTACATTTAGAGGTGTTTTTTAAAGGCAAAACAAGAATCTTGTGTATTACTACGGAAGAGAATGCGTTTACTACCCTCAAAATTATCCAATATTTACAAAAACTACATTTTTACGATTATTCCTTTATTGATTTAGATTACGTTTTGAACAGAAATTATTTTGAAGATATAAAGTTAGAGATTAAAGAATCCTTTACAAACACTTTCATCGTTGTTGGCAATAGTAAAGATGTTATTTCAGAAATCTATTATTTGATCAAACATTTGCAAGGGAAAGTAATTATTATCTCTAACGGGGATATAGTTCACCAAATCAAAAACATATCAACAGAAGAAACTGTCGAAATAGTTGACAATGAAATTGGTTTTAAAGATCTAGCAGATACAATGCGTACAATGTTACTAGAAGATAGATTTGTTATGTTTCAAGGAAAAGAAATACCATTAGGAATTCTGTTTATAGACGAATCGTACCATCTTATAAATTCAAATTTATTATACATGATTATAAACAATGAAAAAATTAATATAGGTCGTTTTTTAAATAACCCAGCTTATGATGAAATATTGAATTCATACATAAATGAACAAATATGCCGTTACATTACATTAGATCCTTACGTCACCGGTGAGTTCAATGTTCTAAAGTATAACGATTTGGATGATAATTTCACGCCGGATACGAGAGACATCGTTCTAATTACTGAGAAGTATGAGGAATTTGCACAATTTATTCATACGTATGTAAACTGTAATGTGCATTGGTTTAGGTATAATGGTGACGCATGTCTTGTCTGGCAAAAATCTCGAGGCAATTTATTGAATATATTTAAACACATTCACAGAGGTGCACACAATGCACATGCATTGCAACCCGTGACATTGAAGGATGTGAAAGAAAATGTAGTCATATTAAGTGGTGAACCCGGTATGGGCAAATCTTCGTTACTCACTCATTTAGCGATTGGTACAAAGAACAAGCACCCGACACTCTGGATTTCAAAAATTAACTTGCTGGAGTATACTAATGAATTTAGAAGAATGAAAGAAAGCGAAGCCAGCATAGACTTTAAAGAAGCTGTGAAATTTTTGTTTCGTGTAATTAAATTTGAAACTGCTTATAAAGGGAGGAAAACTAATATTGATATTATTATTGATCAAGTTTCAGTACAAGGTAACGACATTAGTTTCAACAAAAATGAAGTGAAATTGAATATCACTGGACTAGACTTATTTGAAATAGAGTTATTTATTCATTGTTATAATAACGATCGAGTTGTCTTACTATTCGATGGTTTTGATGAAATATGTCCTGATTTCGCCGATGAGTTTGTGCAAATAGTAAATATTCTTAAAAAGTCAAAAATAGTACATTTATGGATAACTAGTCGTTTATACAACGTTCTACATCAGTTAGAAAGTACTTTAGAAACTTTCTCTTTTACAATACTACCCCTGGATCACGCCGATCAGTTTGAGTTTTTGGAGAAAATATGGTTGAGAAAATTCGGTTCAACAACACTAGACCGTTATCCTGTCGATCAACGGAATATGCACTACTGGGTTGAAACATTTTTAAAAGGTCTGTCAAGTGCCTTGCGAGACCAAGATCATAAGTTTCTTAGCATACCACTACACTTGTACATGATATCGGAGATTTTCCAAGATTCTTTTTACAAATTTGGTTTCCAAGAACATGTAAGAAGCGTTAATTTGAATCAACTTTATGAACTATTCGTGAATGTAAAATTTTTCAAAATACGTTTTGGAGAAAAAAAACCTCTTTTGTGTGTCAATGATCCTGATATAAGAATGCTAATAGATAATGAGCGCACAGTATTTTTTCATATTCATAAAGTAATTGCTGCTTATGTAATATTTGGTGAAAAAGATGAAATTCAGTTATTTACGAATAACGATTTTGTCGAAATCCGTAATTTTGTTGAAACGATAAAAATTGGAGAGGAGAAAACAGGCATTATCGAACAAATTATTCAGAACGAACCTAAGTTTGTTCACTACACATTTGCTGAATATTTTGCCACTGAGTTTCTTTGCGATAGATTAAAATCACCCCGTTGGAAAGCTTCTTCGTGGAAGTATTTCCTAAATACGTTTCTTCAATATGAAGAAAGTGGCCCTCGGAGTTTTTTCAATGCCAAATTAGGAAATCTTCCCCGTATGATAAACGAAATGCTCAATGAAGATTTAAATGAAATGTTTGAGACTTTGCTTTTGGAGCATACAAAATTGGCCAAGCTGTTATTTATTTCTGTTGCGAATAATTTTGAAAATACTGCAATATTTCTGTTGAAATGTGTTAAAACGGTGCTTAGAAAGAAATATTTCAACGATTTCATAAATGTCGTCAATCAAAGTTTCAACCAAAAAAGTTGTATCATATGCATTGCTATTGAAAAAAATGCAAAGAATTTTGTCACTTTTATAATCGAGTTAATCAGAGAAATTGACGTTAGTAGAGTAATTGATTTATTGAATTGTTCTGATCTTCCAAAACATAATGCATTATCGCTCGCATATGAATATCGTCAGAGTATGCAAACGAACTTAGATTGGTTAAATATTTTTTTGCCGAAATTACCTCCTCCTGCAATTGTGGCATTGTTTTGTATACAGTTAGATTATAAAAGTGATTATTTCCATATAAACATGCGAAATACAATATATTTACCACTTATACATATAATTGCGCGTTCATTAGGCTGCGTACACTTCAAATGTATTGATAAAGCCTTGGACAAATTGAATAACGAGCAACTTATGACCATTTTTACTGCAAAAGATTCTGAGAAAAGGCTAGCAGCGCATAGCGCTGCATTAGAACAGGCTTTCAGTTTTTTTGACAAACTGGAATCTCTTCTAGAAAGAAGTCAATTCATTAAAATTTGTATAGCTCTTGATGGGTCAGGACGGACACCAATCCATTACTTTAGATACACTGAACAAACCTGCGGCCAGCTAGAAAGTCTTCTAAGCAAAGTCTATGGGACCGATGCGAATGCAAAATTATCAATAAATTATTTTATTGATAAGCAAGGATGTTGCTGTCCAGTCACACATTAAAGCTACTAAATTATTAGAAACATATGTTTTTATCAACTCCTTTTATCGGCTCTTACAATAGCCGCCCCGCCATTTAAGCCTACGCGCTATCGGCAGGCTGAAATTCTTTTAAACTGAGATTTCGATTGAAGATAGATGGGTCTCGAAGATGGTTGCACTCCCATCTCCTCTAGAACAAAGGAGGTGCAATCAAGGTACTCACGTACGATAAATCGAGTCACGTTTGAATGTCATAATTAATGTATGTGAACGTGTTATTCGCGCGACATTTACTTCCTGTTAGCTTAACTGGAAACTAAAGCCGACGTCAAGTTTTCCAGCCAGGATTTTTATTCATATGACACTTGACAGAGCCGTCGTTATGATGAAGATAATTGTTTGGAACTCTGTATACTGTGTACGATTACTATCTCGTAAAGGTGTGCTTCTCTTTAAAAGAGTCTCTATGAGGTTCGAAAGGTAACACTACTCATAACTGGTTATGGAGCAAGTGATGAACTATCTCGGGTTTAAGAATTGTTATCGTCTGAAACATTTGAATTTCTTTATTGCTTAATTTGTATTCTAATATTAGGTGCATATGTGACATGTTGGTATTTAGGAATTATAATAATAAGTAGATACTAAGAATTACTCGATTGATCCTTTTTAACGAAATAAATATGTGAAATTATATCTAATATTAGATAAGTAATATCTGAGAAATTATTAGAATATAATGTTAAATCATAATGGCATTTTAATTAATTATGAATGTAAACAAAACAATTATTAAATTACCTTAGTACGTATAAAGCTAATTACCTACGTTCTTATAATTTTGTTTCACTGACATTTCATAAATAATTATTTATAAACATTTGTTATTTTATTAATTTCTTTCTGATGTACGATATTATTTATAGTACCCACTTATATCATATATTGTACTGTACCTACCTTTACAAATTCCTCTAAAGTTTTAGGCCCTGAATACATCATCATCAGCCTATAATGTTCCCACTGCTGGGACACAGGCCTCCTCTCGGTGAGAGGGAGTGGGCCATAATCCACCACGCGGGCCCAGTGCGGGTTGGTAGATGTCACATGTCTTCGAATTTTTGGTTCTAAGACATGCCGGTTTCCTCACGATGTTTTCCTTCACCGTTTTGAGAGCAGTGGTGATGAAATAATTAACACAATGTAATGCGCCTGCTTGGGTTTGAACTCACGACCTACTACTCGTAAGTCGCGGCCGTGACCACTGGGCCACCACTGCTCTAAATGCCCTGAATACATACATAGCTCAAATTGAAGAATGTGTAGGTAACGTTTTTTTTCTGTTGAAGCCGATAATGCAGTTAAAATTAAGATTGAATATTGTAAAGATATACATAGTAAACTACGTTCTATGTTCGATACTGTCTAGTTGGTTTTGTTACAGCACTTAGTGCTTCAAGTGCAATATTGTGGGTGAACTCTACTGGTAAACGACATTACATTTAGAGTTGAATAAAAACCGTAAAAAACTTCACTCCTGAAAGCAATAATTCAGGACTAGAGCAATAGTAAACAAATGGACAGAAAAAAATCATGCAATGAATGTCTTATAGAGGACCTTTCAATCGGAGAACGTTGTGATAGACCAAAGTTTCAACATTCCAACAGATTTGGATTTAGAAGAGAGGAGTAACCATAGATTAAGTATATAGATACTACTTAATAGCGTATACAGTACTAGAAGTGCGTGCGTACGGATGTATAAATAAGGAGTACCTAACTACCTAATTAGGAGACCAATAACCTCTATTTGGTCAGCAGTAGGATGATACAGACTGACGCCTCAAGCCCTTTGTACACGACACGATTTCTTTACGGTACGGCGTGTGAACCGCGTCGTAGTAAATTCATGTAAACCTGTAGATAGGTATATGACAGGCACTACCACTTTTCCTGTATAGGACGGATAAACCGTTGTTTTTCATGGCAGCAACAATTTGTGAGTACAAAGGGCCTAGCAGTAGCAGTAATATCTTTTTCTCATAATAGTAGGTAATTTTAGTTTCATGTCAAAGCGCTTGATATATGTAATTATTATATGTAATTATTATGTGTCTAATATTGAATTATGGAATTAGTAAATGATTTTTATTATAAACTTATTTTTGTAAAACTTAAACACTGATTTGACTCAAGCTGTCAGTTTTTGAATCATACTTGTTTGTTAACGGGTATAAAAGGCCGGGCCGGAGCCACAGTGAAACAGTCAACCATCCGTTTAATTAGTAAGAATCTTTTCAGGATTAACTACGAGATGTCCTACAAAAAAAAAAAAAATGAAACAGTCAGTTGCTTGGCAGATGTTCAGTTGGCTAGTTCTAGTGCTGTCGTTGTGTGAAAGGATCGTCCAGAGGTCACGTAAGTTAAGTGATTGATATTATATCCTAATTATTGCCTAATGTTGTTGTACTGTTTATAGTATTGCCAATATTGCTAATGTTTTAAATCCTATAAATGGAATATTCATATTCTTTTCCTAGATATTATTGTTATATTTTGATTATATTGATATTATTCAGAGTTCTCTTGGACAATGGTCCAAGGGATAGAATTAATGTATTTATGATAATGATAATGTATGGCAATGTAAGAAATGTGTTGATATAATACTTCAATACTGTTTCCATGGAGTTTCTTGTCCTTCTTCTCCATGAAGACCTAGTTTTGGAACGGACGACTAGCTTTCTGATACATTGCTGACAAGCGTAATTGAAATAAATGTCTATTCTTGTCTTTCTGTGCTTTACTTAATGAAACCCTTTCCTATACATAGTAAATAAGCCGTTACCATTCCGACATTCAAAGCTTGATAATTAGTACATATATATACAATTATAGTTATATACTGCTGAATATAACATCAGAAGTGGCGATTGTTCCCTGTCCTTTTAAAACTGCTTACTAATGAATGTTATTTTCTTATTTTCATGCTCAATGGTGGGGCCACTAACGATCTATTGGAAACCGTTCGTTGGCGGGTCGCTGACTACACTTGCACCTTGACATCGGAGCTGCGGTTCTGCAAGTTGCTGTATAAGGTTTGAGACTGCGAAACCTCGACTTTTTGTAATAATATCACGAAGTTTTCCGGAAATAAGTAGTAAATGAAATCGTTGAAATCCTTAGAGGCCCTTCTACATTAAAGGCAACCATACCAACTTAAGGCAGCACTGTCCACTATCTAGAATGTATGCTGCATACAAAGAGCAGGAAGTGGACATTGACCTCTTTCACTCATCAGTGCCTGCTCTAAAAAAAGCCGCTCTTGCTATTTAATGGGTGTCTCTAGTCTTCTTAAATATCTTAAAGATTAAATATTTGTAAACTTAATTAAATAATCCTATCTAATTTAATTTAATTTATTGTATGAAATTTGATTGATTTATTATTATTCCAATCTTAATTTATTTTTAATTTATCAAACCAATTTTATTTTTTGCTTTTAATTATATTATTTAATTTTTTCCTATTTTTATTAATTTTGTGTTACTTATTTTAATTAATTCATTGTGTTATTATTTGCGCATAATGTAGTGCATGTGGTGCTTTTCTGTAACTAGTGAGGCACTTAGAGTTAAGATTACAATGTCATAATTATAAAGTAAGAGTGTACTCACTGTTGAGAAGCCAAAATAAATAAATAATAAATAAAACGAAATGCAAAGGGATAAAATGATTAAATTAAGGGATTAAGTATTGCCAATCACTTTTACATCATCATTCAATAGATAATCAAGTACCAATGGGTTACTGTGGATGGAAACATGTTAACTACTTAATAGTCATTGTACCAGTTTCTTTCAAGTATTATAAGAGGATACAATTAAAAAAAAAAAGGGAAGTAGTATGATGCAGGTGTTTACAGAAGTGAAACTTCACGATGTCAGATGTTTAGAAAATATTTATTTGCACAGAAAGAGGTACCGGTTACAGATGTTAAAGTTTAGAAGAAGAACCTAGCCACTTTTAACATTAACTATAAATTTAAAAACTTTTTTTAAGGAGGTCGGTTGTTGTTTTTTTGAAAAGGGTTTTCTATTTTTAAATTTTCAGTTATGGTATGTATCGCCTATATCACTGATGGCCACGTGAATAGAATATTATCACGATAAACAAAGTAGATTAAATTCGTATTATCGAAGCTAATACAAAAACTACCAAAGCAAAGTCAATAAAATTCAAATGGGACTACACAGCTATCAATTAAAAAAAAAGAATCGTTCACCCAGCCAAAAATTATGAGGTAACAAACATAAAAAGTACAGTTGAATTGAGAACCTCTTTTTTGAAGTCGGTTGAAAAATAGTAAAGTGAACCCGTTTTTCGTAAAGTTTTAATGACGATACATGTACTAACAACAAGAAAACGTTACGTTAGGGCCGTAAAACACACTTGGCTGGCCACGTATTTTATTATTTACCGTAGCATTAGAAAAGTTTAAGGAGAAATCGTTCTTCTTCTTAGAGTGTCGATAGCAATCTAAATATAGTCCGCCCAGAATTTGGCTCAGAAACCGTCGATTAGGTTACAAATAAATCGGGAGTGCTGAGCGGTATATCGTCAGGGTTTGGAGTTCCCATTTTATTGGGATAAACAAGAAGTATAAACAGTTACAGCGTTTTAATACAATATTAATTACACGATATAAAAAGAAACACAATAAAAAGGTAACAGATGATAAAGTAGGTTAAAAAATTACAGTTCGACGAACAAAAGGTTACAGTTCGTATAGAGGCCTAAGCCACCCAAATACAAAGTATATCTTTCGCTATTTAGCTAGTCAGTACAGCTATGTGAATATACAGCAGCGCTGTACCAGGTAAACCGACAGTTTTGTCGGGAGCAGAGGCTCTGTAATGAGTCTAATCCGAAGATAGACTGACTTGCTCACAGAGTCCCAGCTCTTTTATAGGACAATGTCTCGCCTTAATATCCACGACAACTCTGTCCGATGGTGCGCGGAAGTACGCCACGTGTTTACTTAATGCAAAACGCTAAAGTATGCTTAATACAATAAGACTTACATTACTAATTAATCAAATATTACAAGAATAATTGTCATAAATAAACAACGGTGAATTTAGCAACGCTAATCATTTTAAAATTAAAGTAACAAGTCATTTGTTGTTTTGAACAAAAGTATCGGTTACAATTATCGAAATAAGTAGCCAAAAAATCAATAAGTGCGTACACCAAGTACTCATTAAATTATGCTCTGATTTATAAGACAATATCTGATAGAAACATCACCTAAATGAATGATAATAAGAACAATTCATAACAAATTATGCGGACTACCCACAATTTGTAATTGTTAACAAACTCCGACAAATACATGAAATTACTTTTAGAAAAAAAAAGATGCTAAAAACGTCATAATGTTGACTAATTGTTTTCTGCATTTTAATTTTTGTCTTAATCTGCGTTTGCTATTTAATTTTCAAACATGTAAACAAATTAGTTCAAAAATAATAATCTTGATACCTGCACGTAAAGCTAAATAGATATTCAAGTTTCTATAAAATAAATTTATTATTAGGATTTGAATACACTATAGATAGACTTATTTCTCCGACATAAGATATATTTTAAGTGTTAATCCTTCACAGCTTGTTCATTATTAGCTTCGGAAAATGTCACTGACGGTGTATGCCCAAGGTAGTTCTAGCATTATGAAATCAATCGATTAACGGAGTAAATATGAAAAAATATTTGAGATGGTAGTAAACGCAGAATTCATGGATCAGATAACACTTTGTTTAATTATAAAAGTGATTATGTAGATCTCAGTACATAATGCAGATTTAGTTTCATTTCTTTTGAGGGTTAGGTATTTTATTTTAAGATATTTAGAATTAGCTTGTGAGCTTTTTATTAAAGGGACATACTCACAGGGATGAGACCTGAGACAAAACCTTATTATTTAGGTTTGGTTAAACTGAAATGACCGGATTTATAAAACAACACTATAAAAGAAAAATAAACTACACAATTCGAGGTGAATTTAATTGTGAAATAAATGAAAATTAGCCGCTGGAGTCTTAGGCCTAGTGTTAGGGGACTCACGTGCAGCGGGTGAGGCCATAACATCACTTGGTTCATAGACCAATGAAAACATTATAAATTTTCCTCTTATCGCTTTTGACACTTGTACTTCGAGATGACGTACAGTTCGGCATGGTCATAAAAGGTTATTTTCAAATTATAAGCATTTTTGTCCATGTCAGTTGTACTGAACGTTCAAACGATATATTGACAAAGATTAGATTTATTATGATTTATTGGATAATTATTTTGGAAGATTAAGAAAAAGGTATTGTGAATACTGATGTAATAACATGATGTAACAATTGTAATGGGCATTTACCATTATTTATTTTTTTGCAGTTATGGTCTGATCCTTTATATCTTCAGTTCTCAAATTATTTCCTTTATCAAGCTCACCTCATTAAGCTACGATACTGAGCAGATTATCACATAGAAAATTAAATTAAATTGGATTACAGCGATTACCGATAAAGCAACCCAAAACTTTCATTTTCAATGGCCTGACCATTATAAGAAAAATAAATAAAATAAAAACAACAGAAAATAATGATGCTGTTAGTGTCACACTATTGATTCGGTTTGACATATTAAGATGATAGCTGAATGTCATTCTGTGCTAATTGACGTTACAAACATTTACAACCTGTTGAGTCGGTGAAGCTATACGAATATAGTTTGGTTGACTGTACAAGTACTTTAAAAACGATGTTATTTGAGAGATGTTTAAATGCCATTCAAATGTTCATGGTCATTTAAAATTACTTGTTCAGGTTCTGATGTTAATAAATTGTTTCGGAGATAATTTTACGAAGAAAACAACACATAGTTAGTAGTAGTTTAACGTCCTGAAATTCAATTTATACTTCGGTATGATCCTCCATTTTCTCTTCAATCGGTCTTTCGTTGCTGGGGACCGTGGTCACTGGACCCATTTAAGCGGACAGTCAGGCTCCGTTGACTCTGTGAGGAAGTAGCTAACACCACCTACTGAAATTAATTTGAGGATGTGGCTTATTTACTTGGATTAATTCTTTATTTTTTCCAAAGTAGTGAGCATCACATAGTACAGAAAATAAATAGCTTTTCTCAAGATTAATCTCTGTGAAATAATTGTTTTTACTTTGGTTTGATAAGTATTAGTTACAGTTATTACTTCCAAAGTGAAGTGGAAATGTTGTGGTCGGAGTGGCCATGTCAAGAATTTGTGGAAATGTTAATAGTAAATGTTTATTGAATACGGTTTTCGGTAATTGTCAGATTGACCGAGCGATGAATTATTCGAATAATTTTCAAGATCACTGGCTACTGTTTTGATACAACGGTTAATTTTTAATTTCAATAGTTAAAAGTTAATCAATAGGAATGGCTTTTTCAATTATTTCTATAATAATTGTTTTGTAAACTAAATTAAACCGATAAACGATTCATTATTTGTCAAAAATGTTAAAGTACTTAACCTGTTTATATTACAATAGGGAGGTAAAGAAAAAAAAACAAAAGGTTTCGATATATAGGTAGAAAAGTTTTATTACGCTTAGAGAACCTGAAATGAGAATCAAATGAAAAGTAAAAAAAAAAGTAAAGTTTCGCTAGGCGATCGTTTACTTGGTGCTTGTCTTTTTCACCAGCAGCGGGTGAATGGGACTTGCATGACGAAGTAACCGATAAAATTTGTTTCCGCTGGTCGGTCATTTGCTTGGTGCAAGTCTATACCACTAGCAGCGGGTGGAGGGGACTTGGCATGTCTAGGCACTTGGCAAAACAAAAGGAGAATAAACAAAAGGTGAATAAACAAAAGGAGAAAAAAACATAAGGGAAAAAAAGAACAATTGTAGAAAAAAAGGTATCTAATGTACTTCGAGAGCGAAGTACTTGTCAGTATGGCCGTGATAATGTAATTATTATATGTAATTATTATGTGTCTAATATTGAATTATGAAATTAGTAAATGATTTTTATTATAAACTTATTTTTGTAAAACTTAAACACTGATTTGACTCAAGCTGTCAGTTTTTGAATCATACTTGTTTGTTAACGGGTATAAAAGGCCGGAGCCACAGTGAAACAGTCACCCCGGCTGGAGGCCTAAAAAGGTAACTTTTTAGAAGCTGCCGGGCCACAATCCGTTTAAGTAGTAAGAATCTTTTCAGATTAACTAAGAGATGTCCTACAAAAAAAAAAAAAAAAACAGTCCGTTGCTTGGCAGATGTTCAGTTGGCTAGTTCTAGTGCTGTCGTTGTGTGGAAGGACCGTTCAGAGGTCACGTAAGTTAAGTGATTGATATTATATCCTAATTATTGCCTATTATGACAATGTTGTTGTACTGTTTATAGTGTTGCCAATATTGCTAATGTTTTAAATCCTATAAATGGAATATTCATATTCTTTTCCTAGATATTATTGTTATATTTTGATTATATTGATATTATTCTGTAAGGATACTAGATCCCACGACACAGGGTATCCTAGTGTGGGGTCTAGGGTTTCTCCACTGCACACAAATTACTCTCAGGATCCAGTCTTTGTGCTTTAATTTTATTTTGTGCTTATTGTGTCTGTTAACTTGTTCTTAATAAATTTATTCTATTTTTTTTTTTTTTTTTTTTAATGTATGGCAATGTAAGAAATGTGTTGATATAATACTTCGATACTGTTTCCATGGAGTTTCTTGTCCTTCTTCTCCATGAAGACCTAGTTTTGGAACGGACGTCTAGCTTTCCGATTAATTGCTGACAAGCGTAATTGAAATAAATGTCTATTCTTGTCTTTCTGTGCTTTACTTAATGAAACCCTTTCCTATACACAGTAAATAAGCCGTTACCATTCTGACATTCAAAGCTTGATAATTAGTACATATATATACAATTATAGATAAATACTGCTTAATATAACACGCTCGTCACGGAGGTATATTTGCAATAATAAATTTATCTAAACGAATGATTAATTTGATATGTTCACACACCACTCGACGAGAACGCCTTATTTATGATCTTTTTTTTGGATGGGAAATCATCAAATGACTTCTCCCGCTCTGGGCGGAGCGAGAGGGCGTGTCAGACTTTTACTGATTAAAACTTACCCGTGTTCCTTCAGTTACCCCCAGGGCCACGGTATCTCGTTTGATCAATCTCGCGACCCTGGCAGGCATCGGTCCTAGCAGACCCCTTCAATGCTGCTGACATCTCTTTGAGGCGCGCGTGGAACACTACGCGCCATCGACACGGGCCTGGTCCTTACCGGGCGACGAGCTACCCATTGCTCGCCGACCGCAAGCCCGCGCCTACGGTGGCCGGGACTCTGCGATCGACTCCCGACGCCCGGGGCGTCTCCTCCTGCGGTGGCTAGGGACGTGACAGCGCAGAGACTGCTACGCGCCCCGCCTCCTTCTGCGCAAGCATTACTGCTTCGCAGAAGGAGGTGACGGCTTCCCATGCCCTGTCGCTCCGTACCATGGATCGCACCAGGGCCGGACGCGAGAGGTCTCCGCTGCCTATCGCCTCCACGAAGACACGTTGGTGCTCCGCCCAGGCAGGGCACACCTCCACCGTATGCTCCACCGTGTCCTCTAGACGATCCTCGCAATGGAAACACCCGGCCGTTTCCTCCCGCTTTATCCTGAACAGGAACCCATCAACGCACCTATGAGAGGTGAGAACCTGCGTCAGATGGAAGGTGAGGACGCCGTGGCGCCTCTCTATCCACTCCTCAAAGAGGAGACTTACCACCGCAATTGTGGCGTGCCTATTATTTATGATCATCACGATTCATTTTAATCAATCGCCGACGGTTACCCTTCATTATACAATATTACAATTTAATAGAGGGTTTAGACTTTTGGTTCCAATGTCTTTCGAGGAGAGTAACCGGGTGAATTAAAACCAATGATTTAGTTCAATTTTGAATCATCGTGATGACTTAGCATGATGTCTCTCTTATACTTTCGGTTTACACAACGACAACAATTCAACGTTTGGTTTGTTTCTAAACGCCTCATGTCAATGTCACTTTTCTTGACACATTTTATTAATGTGTGTTTGATTTGATGACACTTGACGTCTTGACGAAATCCGGTCGTAATTCGGAAAATGATAAACAAACTTTTGGACTGTGATCCTTAAGTCGTTTGGATAGCAACAACAAAAAAAGTAAATATTAAAAGCATGGCGGTGTACGCAGCTCACTTAACGAGGACGCTGCAGGGCACGCCGACTGTGTTCCAAGTGACGGCGCAGGAAGCCCTCGGAGCCACCGTGAAGCCTGCGCTGCGAAAAGTCGTAGAGGTAAACTTGTATAAATATTTTATTACATGATTCTGATAATTTTTAACACGTGTGAACGCAATCCCGGCCTGTTCTTGCCATTCAGAAAACACTTACAGTGACAGTGCCTTGTTAAGTGTGATATGCTAGTCTTTTAGGCTACCTACCATATTATTCTAAGCTTCCCTACTAGTTATTTTATAATGAAGCCTGCAGGCATTTTATAAGTGCTGCCAAAAGACTATTCAACCTCTTCACTACTTTTGAATGTAAGTAAACACACCAAGGTAAGGTTTCGTTTTTTGTGTTTCACATTGATCATTTTAGAATTACTTGCTTTAGTGCTGTTCAGACCTATTTTCTACAACATCAATCAATCACTCAATTATAGATATTAGTTTCGCTGGCATTGAGTATTTATCTCAGTTTTATTGACCACTTTATCTATATTATTAGATTTGGATAACTTTTTATCACTCTTAGTAAAATCTATTCTAGTATTCTCTGATATTATAAATAAACCAAATATTATGAATTTAATTTACTAACTAATAACCTTGTAGTAAGCTAAATCGTAGTGAAAGTTTACCTTAAGATCACTCTAATATAATTTAATCTTATGCAAAGCTAGTTTACCTGTTTCAAGTGATTTTACAGTTACTGATACTACATTAAAATCAATATTATTTGAGAGAGCAGCAGATGCTTGATACTAGAAAAAATGAACCATTTACAAATTAATAAAAAAAAAAAATATTACTATGGGCCTTGATGCCTGAAAATAAAATAGTTTTATTTTTTTATTTTATTACTGAAACCAAATCAGTATTATAAAATAATTGCCTACTAGATACACTGCATGTGAGAGCTTAACTGTTGTGAAAATTATGTTAATTTTTGTTTCAGTGTATTTTTCTTATGAACAATTGCTGGTTCATATCACATTTGTTAAGTTAATAAGGCATCTAGAATGATCATAAATACAAATGAGCCATAATTTACTTAACAATACTATTTCCAGTACCTCGCAGCAACCTACCCCACGGCATGTGGCTGGTGTCTGGACTGGTACGATGAGGTGTATTTGCTGTTGGATTCTTGTCTGCAGTACTACTACCTCAAACACTATGGTGAGTTCACATTCATCACCACTTATACCACATATTTTTTTATCAAACTTATTTAACTTATTTATACCATATATTTATATTCAATAACCCTTTAACAATTATTTCAGCTGCATCATTCTCTGAGAGCTTTTACGAGCTGCTCCGTGTGCCCACATCTTCATCCAATGAGTTCAACAGCGGACAACAGTTACCAGTGCACCTGGAGAGAGCCTCGCTAGCCCTGCTGGTATTGGTACCCTACCTGAGGGACAGGCTCGAAAGAATCGTGGAAAAATGGAGGGAGGACGATGAGGATGGAAGGCTCGGAAAGGTAAAGTTATTGTAGACGGACAGATTATGGAAGATATTGAATAGTTTATTTTGTGAGTTGTATTCAGTGCTGTAATTTTTTATATAGGTATATCAGTATTTTAGGAAGAGGCGCTAAAGTGGCCGGCATGTAACAGAGTAGATGCAAGTCCTGAAAGTAGTTTGTTCATAGTTAACTACTGAATCAATTTAGTAATTTTAAATAATTGCATTTCTTTCAAAACTTATGTATTTTGTCATACCTAATATTGCGCCAAAGGAAATTCTGTCTTATTTCAAGGCAAAGCAATTATACTTAATTTTAAATGCACAAAGTAATGCTAGGGTCAACACGATTTTCTTAACAATAACAGTTAGCTTTAAAAAAACTAAGTTTTGGTCATTGTGTTATGATTTTAACTCAATTCTCTAATTGTAGTTTATGAGGTGTTGCATTAATTATGCCACATGTTGTATAATACCTATTATTTTTAAATGAGTAACTGTGTAGTTTCTTGCCATCCCTTCTCCTTAGGAAACAACCAGCTGTTTGCTTCAGAGCATTAGCTCTGGCAACTCTATCATTATTTTATGTTGTTCAGCACTTTCAGCAATAATGTATTAAAATGATGATTCATCTAACTTATTTAACTTGGATTAGAGCAATCCTTCAACTTTTGTGCCTTTTTAACTATTATTCTAAATAGCTAATTCTAACAATATGTAGGTATCATTTTTTTTTTGATGTAGCAATTTTTTTTTTTTTTATGTGAAATCTTCAAATGACGTTTTTTACTCTCGAAGGGTGTGTCTGACTTTTACTGACTAAAACCCACCCGTGTTTCTTCAGATGCCCATGTGCCAGGGTCACGGCAACCCTAAATCATCATCATACTTTCAGCCGAAAGACGTCCACAGCTGGACGAGGCCTCTCCCATTTAGAGGGTGTTTGCCATAATCGCCACGCTTGGCAGACGGGTTGGCGATCGTAGTAAGGTGGTAAAAGGCATAGAGAATGCTGCTGTTTATTCTCTAGTTAGCCGCCTCTTGCGACACCCACGCACGGGCAGAAATGAGATGGTGCTAGTCTTTACGTCCGGCACCAGACGGAACCCTAAATAGATGTATATTGTTACTGCACCAGTCGCGCTGGGACAAGAGCCGGCGCGCCGCGTGGCACGTGCACGCGACGCTGCACACGGTGTGCGCATGCGCGCGCCTGCTGCAGCTGGCGCGCTACGCGGCGGGCCGCGCCGCCTCGCACGCGCCCGCACTCGCCGCGCTCGGCCTCACGCTCAAGGCAAGTCATTAGGACAGTGTCATCATCCTCCTGCCCTTATTCCGATTTATTTGGGGTCGGCGCAACATGTCTTTTTCTTCCACACTTCTCTATTAAGGTGTCTTCACACAGCGGGCGGGCCGTGACGTGACGTGACGGCGACGCGACGCTGAGTAGTTGTAATGTACTAGATATTGCGAACGACTTCACACAGAGCGCTCGGCGCGACGGCGGCGTGGCGCGACGGTTCTGTGTAAAGGCCGCGCCTCGCCCGCTGTGTGAAAAGACCTTTAGTCGTCATCTCTGTGGTCACTCCCTTTCTATCCATATCATAATTCACATAGTCCATCCATGGTTTGTTTGGTATCCCTGTACTTATGGGGACGATGTATTACAAACAACACTATCTCGACTTACAGTTTGATAAAAAAATATAAAAAAACTTGAGAGGTGTCAAGGGACACCCGGATGGAACGAGGTTCCTTTCGATTAATTGCATTTATTTTTGTCTTTATAAAATCTCTACTTACCTAACTCCATCAGCAATATCCGGAACTTGTGCACAACACTCTCAGGATTCATTTTGTTATTATTTTTTATTATGTACAAAAAACCTGTATACACTCAACAAAAATAATCGTCGCGACACCACACTGTTCAATGCGAAATAGAAAGACAAGACAAGACAGAGACAGAGAAACACGCGCACGCCGCACTGCTTACAACTATAGCAAAAAGTGTCGTTACAACTTTTGGTCTTAATTTTTTCTGTCTAGCCCCCTTTCGCAACGCGCGATAAGGAACTTCGTTCCAATAACGTCCACACCTACCTTAGATCTTTGACAGTCGTTACGGGTACGGTGTCGTGTAACCCAGTTACTGGGTTGTGGAGTTCAGATAGGCAGTCGCTCCATTTAAAGTACTGGTATGATCTGGTACTGATCTGGTGGTAGAATCCGGCCAGACTGGAAGTCAACATAGTTTTGTAAAAGCTAAGCATTCATTGATTGACTGTGCACAACTAATACGAATTGTAGGAAAATATAGAATACAATAACTCTTCGTCACTGCCTACTATTTGTTGCATGAATTTGTGGCTGTCTTTAAAATAATTCAGATGGAATTGGCGTTAAACATCTTCTAAAATATTAGTCATCATCATCATTTCACCACTCCAGAACCTTCCGGCCCCATTGGCCATCCGTTCTGCGAGCAATGTGCCCTGCCCACTGCCACTTAAGTTTGGCAATTCTTCGGGCTATGTCGGTTACTTTGGTTTTCCTACGGATCTCTTCATTTCTGATTCGATCGCGTAGGGAAACTCCAAGCATAGCCCTCTCCACTGCTCTTTGGGTGACTTTGAGCCTTCTTATGAGGCCCATTGTGAGCGACCACGTCTCAGTGCCATATGTCATCACTGGCAACACACACTAGTCAAAGACTTTTGTCTTAAGACACTGCGGTAAGTGGGACGAGAAGATATTGCGTAGCTTCCCGAACGCTAAAATATTATTATAAAAATAATAATAGACAGGAGTCATACTCCTTCCAAAGTTCATGGTAACCAATCAAATACAGCCATACAAACCCATCGACCAATATGTTTTGTTCCCATGTCCTACAATAGTCAAACACCTACCGAGGGTTGTCTCCTTGGGTGCACTTGCAAAGTCCATACAGAGAGAATAGTCGGATGGCGCCTCATCATTTTATTTAAAATTGTCTATGGGGCCTCTGCGAGTTGGCTTCGAATCGTCATACGACTTCCAAAGTACCGGAGTCATGGTTCCGAGCTATGTTAACAGCACGGCTCGGACTCAATAAAACATAGCTTAATACATTTATATCTTTAATTAAAGAAATATGAATTAAAAACCAGGTAAGAACCAGTATCTTGGTAATCAGTGCTCTTGCGAGGTGAGTGATGTAATCGAATGCGTGTGGTGTATGTAGTGTTGATGTAGGGTGTGAATGTGTGTGATGTGTGTATTGTAAGTGATGTAAAAGATGCGTGGGGTGCTTTTTAAGGTATTTTTTTATTGATATCAGACACCCGACGCTTCTTTTCCATTATTTTCTACTTTTTAATTTGGTTTTCTATGGAAGCGTGTTTTTTAGTTTTTTAACCAGTCAATTACCGTAATTGTGTCTGCAATTAAAAAACGATTGTGTCTATACCAAATGTGATATCTCAGGGACTTAGAGGTTAAACTGTTATTTATTTTCTATTTTTAGGGTATTTCGAATTTTGAGACGTATGTCAGCGTAGTTTGTGACGTATGTGAGCGTAGTTTGTGACGTATGTCAGCGTAGTTTTCAAAGACAGTTTTTTGCTGTCCTGGTAACTTCGGCAAGGATAATGGCACAAATTCATGAAATTATAGTATTGTCATCGGTCCTCGATAAGTCTACAGAGTTTACATGAAATCTGGTCGTTTAAAGTGGGTCAAAATCGCGCTACAAGGAGTCGGTTACAAACAAACATACAAGTGAAGCTAAAAAGCGTGTAAAAAACACAATACAGTATTTTGGCTTGGCCATAGTGAAGTAAAAAGGCTAGAACACCCTTATTAAACTTATGTTGGGGTGGTACAATTTGTATTGTACTATGTGTCTGATACAATAATTGCATATATTAATATTGTAGGACGCGCCGCCCCGCGAGCAAGGGGAACACACCTGGGGAGACCTCGTCAGGAGTGTGGCCACTGGAAAGATTGGGTGAGTCAAATACGTAGTCTGAAGTACTACACTTGACATGAATTCTTGATCCAGACTTATATAATATACCTACGAGGAAGTAATCTTGTGTCTCTATCTCTTTTCAAAGTTTAACGACTGAATGGATATAGATGATGCGACTTTTATTAGCGACCAGTTTGATTTTGAATAGACTCTAGATTGTCCTATGAAGCAGGATTAGCATGTTTCCAAGTATTCTTATCTTGTATATCATCTAGGATTTTATAATATGCTTATTTACAATAAATTATAGTAATTCAGTCTATCGCAGTCCACTGTTGGACATAGGCCTCTCCCATGTTGCGTCATACCACCATGTTTTCCGCCTTCCGCATACAGTCTGTCTCAGCCACTTTCTTAATATTGTTGCTCCATCGGCCATCGGTCCTTCGATAGACGTGGCCAGCTCACTGCCACTTCAGCTTGCTTATTCTGCAAGCTACGTCGGTAACTCCGGTTCTTTTCCGGATAATTTCATTACTGATTTTATGTTTCAAAGGAATTCTGAGCATAGCCTGCTCCATAGCGTGCTGAATTCGTGGACCAGCCCAACTGTCAGTGTCCACGTTTCGGTACCGTATGTCAATACGGGCAGGACACACTGGTTGGAACCGTAGTCTTCAGACATTGCGGGATAGGCAACGAGAAGACTTGACGAAGTTTCTCAAATGCTGTCCAACCCAACGGGATCCTTCTGTCGGTGTTGGTTGCAAAGTTTTGTTGTAATATGAGTTTTGAACTATATATGCATGTGTCAGGAACGCCGTGGTGACGTTCCCGATGCTGGGCAGCGTGGCGCTGCGCGCGGTGGAGTACGGCGCCTTCGGCGTGCAGTTCCTGCGCTGGTGGGACGCACGCGCCGCGCCTGCGCAGGCATTACCTACTCCGGCACCGCCCACAGTCAGTATATCTCGATACATCGCTACAATCTGCTTTATCTGCGGTCCCTCCTATAGCTATACTCGGCTGTTTAGATTCTCCCTGCTGCAAAAGTCTTTTGGCGCGCGGCCAGTATCGTAACTACAGTGGGTACTACAAATCCTGCCAGAGTCGCGAGATTTGTTCGAAAGAGAGACCGTGGCCCCGCCACATGGGCACCTGATGGAACACGGGCGGGTTTTAGTCAGTAAAACTCTGACACGCCCTCCCGCTCCGCCCAGAGCGGGAGACGTCATTTGATGATTTCCCATCCACAAAGGAAAAGAAAGTATGTATTACAAAAGATTGTTAGCAGTGTGCCTAGTCTACAAAACATTGAACAGCAATATGCCTAATAAACAAAAAATAGATCAATAGTTTTTTCATTCTTATCTGTTAACTTACTATGCGGATTTTTGAATCAGTGCATTAAGGACAGGTACGTTTTTAGAGTTCTGTAATCAACAAGAAACCTTTATAGTTTCAGCTAAGAGATTCTTAATATAAAAAAAACTGTATTTTGGCATAAATATACATATTAGTCACAAGGATATAACAAAGTAGTGAAATAAAATCTGGAAAAAAATTGTGCATGGGTCAACACGCACTTGGCCGGTTATGAAAACGCCAAAGTTTTATTTTTATTTGGCCTATCGATGCAGTCTCATATACAAATTAAAAGACTCCTTTGAACCAACCAAGTTTATGGTGCTAGTAAAACCATAAATCGCACAAAACTAGTCCCATTCACTCATAATACTTGGCGTACTAATGTCAAATGTGCAATGTTTCCAGAGAGACGAGCGAGCCCTTCGGTGGAAGAACAAGTGTCCGCTGTGTCTGCAGACGTGGAAGATACCTACAGTGTTGCCAGTATCCGGGTGAGCTTGCTTTTATTATTATTAAACACGTACAGTCAGCGTCAATAATATCGGGACAAATATACTGTTCAAAATGATCTCAACAACTAAGACAGGGGTTCGAACGTTTCTAAATGGAAGCTGGCATATCGACCCACCGCCATTTTTTTTTTTTTTTTTTCGAAATCGCGACGCCCGGTGAAAGTCATATGTATGGATAGAGGACACATAGACGAACAAAAAATGTCAAGTAATATGCCCTAAAGTGTCACGTTACCGAGATGTTTAAGTCAGCGCTTTGAGTGATCTTTGTTCATTGATTATATTAGGCTTGTGCATAAGTGCTTTGACACTTGGATTTTATAAAAAAAAATCTAGGTTTTGATTCAGTTACACGCTAGAATAATCTATCATTCTACAGAATGTTCTAGGAGCTTTACGCCAAGGGGTATAAAAGGGCGTGCGCGTTCCGAGTGGTTCAGTTTAGTTCAAAATGGAACCGCGTCAACTACGAGCGATCATGATTTACGAGCATAATCTGGGAACGAGTGCAAGGCAAACGGCCGAGAAAATTAACACTGCGTTTGAACAAATCACTATTGCTCATTCCACACTGAGTTATTGGTTTAAGCCTTTCGATAAGGGGGATACGAGTTGTGAAGACAAACCTCGCTCCGGTCGGCCAGTTGTCTGCGACGAAGACCTTTTACGCTCACATTTGGAAAGACATCCGAATGCGACTACCAGGGACTTGGAGAACGAACTTGGGTACGACCATTCCACTATAATTCGGCACCTGCATGCGATGGACTACCACACAATAATGAGTCGGTGGACACCCCACGCTCTGACAGACAGCGAGCGCGCAGCACGCGTCACCATCTGCGACAGTCTCCTGCAACCACACAGACAACACTTTCTCAGGTCCATTGTCACTGGCGACGAATCCTGGGTTCACTACAACAACAAAACGCGGCAGGCCTATTGGGTCAACGCGAAGAAAGGGTGCCAACGGAACCAAAGCCAGAACTTCATGGACAAAAGATAATGCTATAAGTTTTCTGGGATTGGCAGGGCATTCTCTATTGGGAACT
The DNA here is from genome assembly GCA_932294355.1 of Aporophyla lueneburgensis. NCBI lineage: Eukaryota > Metazoa > Arthropoda > Insecta > Lepidoptera > Noctuidae > Aporophyla > Aporophyla lueneburgensis. Next base: position 29,529,833 of record OW028751.1, on the reverse strand, counting down.
AATGGACGAGAAGCAGATTATTAACGCTACTATTTATAGAGAGCAACTGCAAAACTCAGCCTCAGAAATAGCGACTAAGCGTCCAAAAAGGTTGTCTGTATCACTTCTTCAGGACAACGCTCGACCACATATTGCGAAGTCTGTCCGCCACATTCTGGAAAAACTGAACTGGGCAGTGGTACCTCACCCACCATACAGTCCTGATATTGCGCCGTCGGACTTTTGTCTGTTTCGGGCTCTAAAGTTACATCTAAGAAAGAAGAAGTTTGAAAACTATGAACAACTCCAAAACGACATCGCCGAGTTTTTTGACCACCAGCCTCCTGCTTTTTAGGAACACGGCATAATGTATTTGCCAGAGAGATGATTACATAGCGTAGAACATGACGGTCATTATATTGTGGATTAATATTTCTTTAATAATAAATAAACTTATTTTTAGTTAATGTGTTTGAGTGTCCAAGAACTTATGCACCAACCTAATATATTAGTTTAAGAACTTAGTTATTACGGTTAAATAAAAATGGTTTAAACCGCCGAATGTTTTGCTTTTCAGTTTTTTCGGCGGTTAAATTTTTTTGTTAGAAAGTTTATATTTTATATTTTTTGTGGCTTTAATCTACTAATAATACTTAGCCCTATCCAATAAAAAAAAGAATTATCAAAATCGGACTACTCTGTATAAAGTTATGCGTGTTTATACATTACAATCAGTGAGTGAACAATCAATCATCCCCTGTTTTCCGACCCCTTTTTTTGGATGGGAAATTATCAAATGACTTCTCCCGTTCTGGGTGGAGCGGGAGAGCATGTCAGACTTTTACTGACTAAAACCCACCCGTGTTCCTTCAGTTGCCCATGTGCCAGGGTCACGATATCTCTTTCGAACAATCACGCGACCCCGGCAGGCATCGGTCCTAGTAGACCCCTACACTGCTGCTGACATCTCTTTGAGGCGCGCGTGGAACACTACGCGCCGTCGACCCGAGCTTGGTCCTTACCGGGCGGCGAGCTACCCATTGCTCGCCACCCGCAAGCTCGCGCCTACGGTGGCCGGGAGTCCGCTATGGACTCCCGACGCCCGGGGCGTCTCCTCCTGCGGCGGCTAGGGGCGTGAGGGCGCAGAGACTACCACTCCCTCACGCGCCCCGCCTCCTCCTCGAGCATTACTGCTTCGCAGAAGGAGGTGACGGCTTCCCATTCCCTCTCGCTCCGTACCATGGCTCGCACCAGGGCCGGACGCGAGAGGTCGCCGCCGCCGATCGCCTCCACGAGGACACGGCGGTGCTCCGCCCAGGCTGGGCACACCTCCACCGTATGTTCCACCGTGTCCTCCAGACGATCCTCGCAATGGAAACACCCGGACGGATCCTCCCGCTTTATCCTGAACAGGAACCCACCGAAGCATCCATGCCCGGTGAGAACCTGCGTCAGGCGGAAGGTGAGGACGCCGTGACGCCTCTCTATCTACTCACCGCCGCAATAGTGGCGTGCACAGTGCTGGGTTGCGACAATCTTACCCGCCATGTCGCCATGAGATCCTGCCGAAGCTATTCGGCAGGATCTCATGGCGCCTTCGCAAGTTCTAAACCTGTTACTTGTTGGTTCTTATTTTATTATTCCGAAAATTTGGCTTACTGATAGAAACTAGCCACCGAACATAATAATTCTTATATGAGAACTAGCCAAACCTGACCTTAGGCTACAATATATTATCCTAACTAAAGCCTCGGTCACACTGCCGCGACAAATTGCGGCACGGCGGACAGAGCTCCGGTGTGATCTCATGGCGACATGGCGGGTACGATTGTCGCAACCCAGTGCTGGGCACGCCACAATTGCGGCGGTAAGTCCCCTCTTTGAGGAGTGGGCGGCGTCACGGCGTCCTCACCTTCCGCCTGACGCAGGTTCTCACCGGGCATGGATGCTTCGGTGGGTTCCTGTTCAGGATAAAGCGGGAGGATACGTCCGGGTGTTTCCATTGCGAGGATCGTCTGGAGGACACGGTGGAACATACGGTGGAAGTGTGCCCTGCCTGGGCGGAGCACCGCCGTGTCCTCGTGGAGGCGATCGGCGGCGGCGACCTCTCGCGTCCGGCCCTGGTGCGAGCCATGGTACGGAGCAAGAGGGAATGGGAAGCCGTCACCTCCTTCTGCGAAGCAGTAATGCTCGCGAAGGAGGAGGCGGGGTGCGTGAGGGAGTGGCAGTCTCGGCGCCCTCACGCCCCTAGCCGCCGCAGGAGGAGACGCCCCGGGCGTCGGGAGTCCATAGCGGACTCCCGGCCACCGTAGGCGCGAGCTTGCGGGTGGCGAGCAATGGGTAGCTCGCCGCCCGGTAAGGACCAAGCTCGGGTCGACGGCGCGCAGTGTTCCACGCGCGCCTCAAAGAGATGTCAGCAGCGCTGAAGGGGTCTTCTAGGACCGATGCCTGCCGGGGTCGCGTGATTGTTCGAAAGAGATACCGTGACCCTGGCACATGGGCAACTGAAGGAACACGGGTGGGTTTTAGTCAGTAAAAGTCTGACACGCCCTCCCACTCCGCCCAGAGCGGGAGAAGTCATTTAATGATGTCCCATACCGAAAAAAAAAAAAAGCCTCGGTCACACACAGCGATTAATCGCTGCGAATGCACATTCGCCGCGAGTAAAATTGAACATGCTTAATTAAAATCGCGGCGAATAGCCTGACACAGACAGCAAATACTCGCGGCGAGTGGGCATTCGCAGCGATTAATCGCTGTGTGTGACCGAAGCTTTAGTTATTGTATAAGAAGAAATGATATTTTGTTAGTTATATTTTTTAGTTATATATAAATTTCAGGACTGACCATTGAACTTGGCACCCATTTAGATCTCACTTCTTCTATCGTTGAAGTCAACAACCAAGGCATATATCATAATATTGAACTTGGCTCTAATTACTAAATATCTTAAGTAACTTCATGTTTAAAATGCGTAGTGCGCCTAGCCGCAATGAAGCATCGCAACGATGCTTCATTGCGGCTGATTAATGATTACTCTCGATCTCAACACCGTCTCTGTTGGTTACAGCTACATATTCTGCTACGTGTGCATCTCGCGCCACGTGCGCGCTCACGGCACGTGTCCGGTAACTCGCTGCCCGGCATCAGAGGAGTCGCTGGTCCGACTGTATATCGACTAGCCGTTTCTGGCCCGACTGTATATCGACTAGCCGGCGCTGGTCCAACTGTATATCATGGTTTGACTGTATATGGACTAGCCGGCGCTGGTCCAAATGTATATCATGGTCTGACTGTATATGGACTAGCCGGCGCTGGTCCAACTGTATATCATGGTCTGACTGTATATGGACTAGCCGGCGCTGGTCCAACTGTATATCATGGTCTGACTGTATATGGACTAGCCGCCGCTGGTCTGACTGTATATCGACTAGCCGCAGCTGGTCTGACTGTATATGGACTAGCCGCCGCTGGTCTGACTATATCGACTAGCCGTTTCTGGCCCGACTGTATATTGACTAGCCGCCGCTGGGCCGACTGTATATCGACTACCCGCCGCTGGCCTGACTTTATATGGACTAGCCACCCCTGGTCTGACTGTATATGGACTAGCCGCCGCTGGTCTGACTGTATATGGACTAGCCGCCGCTGGTCTGACTGTATATCGACTAGCCGTTTCTGGCCCGACTGTATATCGACTAGCCGTTTCTGGCCCGACTGTATATTGACTAGCCGCCGCTGGGCCGACTGTATATCAAGTAGCAGTGCGGGTTAGTACCTACTGCACCTCCTAGTCACACAGAAGCTGCGCGTGCTGCCTGCAAGTTACCTATTTGTCTTATCGTGTAGATGAACTAATAACCAATTAAAATGACAACTTGATCAACAGAACTTGCTAGTGGACGTGGTACAGGCGGAGAGTGAAAATGTCAAGCACCAAGTCAATTTTTATTTTAAATGTATTTTGAAACTACCGACTGCTGCCATAATTTTATTTAAACTGGTAGTTTAAAAACGTTATCATTATGTGGCTTACAAAAGGCGCGTATTATCAGTAATTTAGCCTTATCACATTTAAAATATTCCATAATAATGTAATCTTAATATTGTGATTATTATTTATTATGCTAAGATAGTATGGTTGTGGGAGAATTGTATGTGATGGACTTATAATATACTCAATTTTATGACAATGTTAAGTATTTTTTGAGTATGCGGGAGAGCGGCGGGGAGGGGGGGGGGGGGTTAAATCGGTAAACGGTGACCAATATCTTTTCCAACTTTATCATTTTAGAAATAAGACTTATTATTCCATGCAGCATGCTCAATACGCTCATGGTAAATCATGTAGATCAAACTTAGTAGTAATAGTTCATTCCACAATGTAATAATATTTATTATTTTCGTAGTACCTTACTGTGTAAGGGATCAAGTTATTATTCAATTTGTCATTGTTTTTTTTTTTAATTTTGTAATAAAAAACAAAGCAAAATTATGTTTTTAATTTATTTTTCGTAAGAAATATATAACAACGTTAGTACATAACTTTTATAATTAAGTCTTAAACACTCGGCAATAGAAGCTATATTGCCATGAATACACTTGTTTGAAATTTTAACGGGTGATAGATGATTGACAACTTATCTGCTATATATCTAAACAAAACTATTGTTATGTCAATCACATAGTAAATGATTTGTGTCGACCTCATAATTGTTTTATCACTTTTGATTTGACAACAACTGCCAGTACAGTATGGCGGCTCGGAACACGAGACGAGTCGCAATAACAAGTTCACGTGACAGCCGGGGCAGGGGTATAATTAGGGAATGCAATCTCGCGAGATTGGGGCTCAAGCGAGATCCCGCGAGATTATGAATAACAATACTGCGAGATCTCGCCAATTTCGAGATCTCGCGAGATTGGCAGTTTTGTTTTATTTTTATTTTTTTGTTGAAAATAATTACAAAATTTGAATAAATTAGGAAAAAAAATTATAAGTATTATAAGATAAACATTTAGTTTCACGAATTTTTTCAATAGACTTTTATGCATCAAAAATTGTTTGAAAGAAACAACCAGTCTTCTCTTCTAATATCAAAAAAAAATATTTTAGTAATAAAACAGTTCTTTTATAACAAAAAAAACAACGAGAAGTCAAAAAAAAATGAATCTTAGTATCTAAGTTCAGTTGACTATTAAACTGAGATATTATTATCAATTAAATAAACCTATATCTACTCGGTAGATCTATTTGATATTACAGATTAATTAGCAAAATATACCAGTCAAATAAAAGATTTCTTCAGTTCAAATCACAAGTCATTAATTATTACGAATTATTTTGAAAGTAGCTTCTTAAGAAGCTCAAAATGTCCAAAGAATCGTCTGCTAAACGGCTTCTTATTTTGTTGGCCAGATAACCAGCCGCTGAAAAGGCCCTTTCATTTTTTTATTTATGCTCGAGTGCAATCTCGTTAAACTTGCGAGATCTCGCCCATTTTTCGGCCGAGATCAATCTCGTTAAAAAAAGGCCGAGATCTCGCGAGAACGAGATTGCATTCCCTAGGTATAATACTGGATAGCGAGTAGCTTACTTCAGAGCTACCATAAAGTTTGAAACGTACGGTACCTAAATTGAAAGTTCACTAAGGTTGACACTATCTCGTCTCGTCAATCATTGGGTGCATAATGTCACTTGTTTTTTGGAAATTCACGTTCACTGATCAAAAACTGACACGCGACGATCGAATGTTCGTCAGACGATGTTTTTTAAACATGAGGCGGAATTACTGCCACATGGCATATAAACTTTGTGTGAAAAAATTTGTTACTGATATTTCAGACTTGTTAGTTTTAATCTTATCAGTGACTTTTCAGCTTAGAATGGCAAACAATTACGAGGTCGACTATAGCAAGTTAAATTTTTTTGGTGCAAAATATTTGGTGTCAAATATTTGTAAAAAAAAATGACATCTGAGAAAGGAAACTGCGACGGAATACAACTCATGCGCATCGGGAATCACCTATTGCTATGTATGTTGTTCTTTCTCCCCCAGAGGAGCGTAGGGCAGTGTTGACACAACACCCCCCGCGCGCCGCTGGGAACGAAAGAAAAACTTACAGGGCAGCACGTGGCTCCCATTGCGCACGAGTTGCAGGGGACAACATGGTGGGATACCGCTTTTTAAGTTGAATATGTTATAATGTTGATAAACCAGAATGGTTATGGAACCACAATTTTTCAATCATCTGCTAACCCATTGAAGGACACTGAACGAGATAATAGAAATGTTTATTTTTTTTTTCTTAAGTCTGGGGTCGTTTAGTGTCCCTCAAAGTGTTAATACTCAACGTATAAAACGCGATCCCTCCATTTTGAGATACGTGTGAACTGATGAAGCAAGATATAAGTAGAAAAGAAGTCAACAATCAATAGCAATGGGTGGATATAGATAAAATAAAAAACTAAATATAGAAATTAACACTTTTTGTGTGAGTATGAAAGTTTTATAATATCTTAAGCTTCCTTTGTCTAACTTATATTTACAAATTTGACTAATTTACTTATTTAATTACAAACTTTTAAATATATAAGTAGACTTAACCTTGTTCCGGCATTACGTTTTATTAAATACTTTATCTATCACATGTAGAAATTGGTAAAAATTATTATAACTCTTATAGTTTGAAGGTACATACCTACAAAATTAAATAATAATTTTAAGAAAATGATAAAACTTACTATCTACGTAGCTGACAATTTTCGTTACTGATTGATTAGTAGTCGTGTTTTGTTATTTTGTTTGAAAAACATTTTTTGGGCAAATTAAATAAGAATATCCATACTAAACTACAAACTAAAATCAACGAGCTACCAAAAAATTTAACATGAGTGGCAAGTTTGTCACAACAGACGATCGTGTCAAAGTTACCACCATTTCAGTAAAGGTGCTTACAGACTGCGATCATATTTTCGCGAGCATTCATATGTTTGTGAAAAACTGTTACGATTCAATCAGAAATTTCCAGTGATTCAGTAGTACAGTGTTCATAGGAAAGTCCACAATGCTCGCAAACGAATGCTCTTTGTGGGCTCACTTCTATACGCCTACCTTACACATAATCAACTTGCGATGTAATAACTCCGTGTAAATATTGGTGTGAGACCTGTCGACCATTCTTAGCCACGAGGACCAACCTAGGCGTCTGTCCCAGGTACAGAATTGGCCTGGGGGGACCGTAGGGGCCCTCCCCGATGGAGGGCAGGGAGTGCACATAGGCCCTCAGCTCGTCGCGCGAGGAGAATGCTTTGTCTCCATAGATGCCAGTGCCCTCTGGAATGTTGAGTACTTCCCAGGATTCAGTCGTGTCGAAGTAGCCGCCTTCGCCCTGAAATTATGTAAGTAACTTGTTAATATTGTTATTGCACAGAACTACAATTTTTATTCAGGCTTATTGCCACGTTAATACGGGGAATGGCTCGACGAATGAATAAATGTAGTTTTTTTTTATGTGATATGCACGTGATCTTTTCAATGTCATATCTATACTTAATATTATAAATACTATAGTAACTCTGTCTGTTACACTTTCACGACTAAACAGCTGAACCGATTTTGATGAAATTTGGTACGGGGTAAGTTAGAACCCCTAGAAACTACATAGAACTATTTTTATTCCGCGACTTTGTCTGCTTCGCGATAACCGACATTTACGCGGACGAAGTCGCGGTCAAAACGTGTTATTTACATACTTATTTGTTGATTTTTAACTTCCTTACAAAATTACTGGCCACAAAGACTTTTGAAATGTAAGCAAGTGAACGTAATGGGTACACTACATAAATACGAAAAACTTTATTCCGACAGTCACAAATACGAATTTCAAAATACCGATTTTCATAATTCCGAATGATTCAAAATTCCGAATATAACAACTCCGACTTATCATTCATTACTCCTATTTTTATAATTCCTTCAATATTCCTAACTTTTATAATTAGTATTCTCAAAATACCGAGTTTCAATAGATCGAATAACAAAAATTCCGACTTAATGATAATTCGAAACATAAAAAATACGAATTCCGATTATTAAAATACCGATTAATACAATTCCGAAATAAAGACACCTTGTAAAACCGAATAGCAAGACAAATAAAACATAATTGAAGACATGAGTGGATGAAGGGGATATGTCGCATTTTCAGAACTTTCCGCTTAAATCACTGGTATGTAAAACGACGTGACTTTAGTTTAGAAAATATGAAGAAGTTTAAAAAATGTCTACAAAACATGTCTTTTTCAAATGTTTATGAATGCGATGATCCAGATAAGGCTTACAGCCTATTTCTGGAGATTTTTTCTATGTTCTATCGTCTGTGCTTCCCATTTAAACTTATCAAAATAAGACTACACAAACAACCTCAATGGGTGTCGCGGGGAGTTAGAGCCTGTAGTAAAAAAAAAAGAACACTTTTGTGGACATACCGTCTAAACAGAAATGAGGCAAATAAAAGAAAGCTTAATGCTTATACTAATATCTACAAGCGAATAATTAAATTAACTAAACGTTCACAAAATACTTATAAAATAAAATCTGCATTAAATAAATCAAAAGCGACATGGGAAATCATAAATGAGGCAAAACCAAAATTACCTAAAAACATTATTTCAAATATTACAACTGGGAATAAAAATATTACAGATCCCCGTGAAATTGCTAATGTTTTCAACGATTTTTTCATTGATAAAATTAAACCTGTCCTCAATACCGGAATACAAACCACTAAAAATATAACCCACTCAAACAACTCGATGTTTATGGCACCTAGCCACGAAGACGACATAAAACAAATAATAAAATCTTTAAAAAATACTAGGAGCGTAGGACATGACGGTATATCCACAGAATCAATAAAATATGTGTCAGACTGCATCAGTGGCCATTTAAGTCACATAATCAATTTATGCATATCGCGAGGTATATTTCCAACCAAACTAAAGACTGCTGTTGTAAAACCACTTTACAAAAAAAACGATCGCGATAAAACGGACTCATACAGGCCGATCGCACTTGTTCCTATTTTTTCAAAGATATTTGAAAAATACATTTATGAACAAATTCATAAATATTTGGTACACCAAGACATATTGACGGAAGAACAAAAAGGTTTTAGAAAAAACAAAACTATTAATATGGCCCTATATGATTTTTTAAATAATGTAATCGCAAATGTTGACCGAAATATACCGGTATGCTCAATTTACTGTGACATGACTCAAGCCTTCGACTACGTAGATCACAACATACTACTTAATAAATTAGACGCGTACGGAATAAGAGGCAATATCCTTCAACTTATCGAATCATATCTAAAAAATCGAAAACAATATGTTGAAATTACACAGGTGGATGAAAAAACAAAGAACGAAAGAGTCTATCGCTCGCGTGACAAAATAGTCAAATATGGTGTGCCGCAAGGGAGCGTGCTTGGCCCCCCTCTATTTATACTTTACATAAATGACCTGCCAAAAGTAACGGAACATCACATGACACTATTTGCCGACGACAGCACAGTTACCATTGACTGTAAAGATAAACTAAAATATGACAAACAAATATATGAAAATGACGTAACTAATACTATAAAATCAATAATAAACTGGCTTAATAACAATAATCTTAAGATAAATATTGACAAGACTAAATTCTGAATATCTGTGACATTGTACTATTTGCTGATGATACCTCACTTATCTTTAAAGTAGACAGAAATAGACAAGATTTTGACGACGTAAATAGTGCGCTCTCAATGGCTACGGAATGGTTTACCACAAATAACCTAGTTCTCAATGCTAAGAAAACGAAATGTATAAAGTTCGCCTTACCGAATGTTAGGAATCTGGGACCCAATGTCGTTTTAGATAATGAGGTGCTTGAAACTATACACTCGGCGGTTTTTCTGGGCATAACAGTAGACGCCAAACTTCAATGGGGATCACATATATCAAGCCTAGCGGGAAGGCTCAGTTCGGCCGCCTACGCAGTAAGGAAAGTTAGACAGTATACGGACGTTGATACAGCTCGATTAGTTTATTTTAGTTATTTTCATAGCATAATGTCCTACGGCATTCTGCTGTGGGGCAAAGCCGCGGACATTCAAAATATTTTTGTTCTTCAAAAACGAGCTGTTCGAGCGATTTACCAACTAGGTGCTAGAGTTTCTCTGAGAGATTTGTTTAAAGATATTGGTATTCTTACGGTGGCATCACAATTCATCTTCGCCAACATCTTATATATTAGGCAAAATATACACCTGTACACTAAAAACAGTGATATTCATAATATTAATACTAGAAATAAGGACAAACTACGTGCTCCCTTTCACCGGCTTCATAAGGTTCATAATTCTTTTGTTGGTCTTGGTATTACCTTTTATAACAAGCTTCCCTCTGCTTTACTAGATTTGCAGTTTAATGAGTTTAAAGCTAAAGTAAAATCCAACCTTTGTTCAAAGGCATACTATTCTATCAACGACTACTTAAACGATAAGAATAGTTGGTCGCTTTGATTAACTCAAGACAAACTCAAGACAATGTTTATGTTCTTTCAATCCAGAATTAGCTTTCCTACTGACAGTTTATATGGGTAGTTCATATAATTGTTTTTTTATTTTTTATTTAACAGATTTTGTTAATTTATTTATTTATTTTTATTTTCTTTTAATTTCATTTATTGTGGACATAATCTACTCATTACAATGATTTTAAATGAGTTGTATTGCAACATGTAGTTAGCTAGCGACCTCGTCAGCTGTTCATAATATTCTTGCCTGACAAACCGGCAGCAAGTTCGTTATGCTCCCTTAGATGTCACTGCTTGCGGTAGCGTCGGGGGTCGGGTTACCACCTTCCCTCAAATATGGCGAGGGGGGTAATGGCTGACCTTTGCGTTATGCTCGTGAACGGGTGCTGCTTGTGGTGACTGGTCGTCTTGCTGACCATGGTTTTTGGTTTTTGTTATTGTTATTTGTATTAACTGTTATTTTATTCTACTCCGGAGGTGCTAGTTTAACTATTGTAACTTCAACTTAGCTATATGCATCAATGTATGTATATGGATCATTTTGCATCGTTGAACATGTAAGCGGACACGCCCTTTATGCCTGGAGGCTTTATTTAGTTTTTAAGTTTTGTTTACGTTTTTGTTTTGTTTTATTATTTCAGCTTGACTTTAGTATTCAATTTTTTTTTGTTGGTATATTGGCGTGTGCTAGCTGACATATGGCGAATAATGTATGTTTTGTTTTATAATATTAATTACTTACACAATATTGTATAGAATCAAGTTCTTCTAACTTAACAGACAGCTGTGCTGCTGGGGAGTTTGTTCCGCCACTTCTTCTTCCCAGCTACAGCACTAGGAAGTGTCGAAGGGTGGGCGTTTTGGGGGGACTGTCTTTTGTAACTTTGACGTTCAAAAAGTGCTGACTCTCAGCCTAGTTTGAATAAATGACTTTTGATTTTGATTTTGATTTTGATTTTGAAATTAATGACATTTACCCAGCGCAAAAAAAATAGTATGAATATTTTTTACGAAAACAACAAAATAAATCAAGTTGACACAACTAAATTCCTAGGGTTAATCATAGACCAACGGCTAGATTGGAAGGCACATACGATAGATTTAGCGAAGAGGCTTAGTAAATCCGCATATGCTTTATGTAAACTTGCGCCAGTCATAGGAACGGACGCTATTGTTACGGCATACCATGGCATGGCTAGTTCAGTATTGAGATATGGAGTTATTTTTTGGGGAAACTCATCCAATAGGGAACTTATATTTAAAGCTCAAAAAAGGTGCATCAGGGCAATGTTCGGGTTAAAATGTACAGATACATGTAAACCTTTTTTTATTAAATGTAAAATACTTACACTACCCTGTATGTACATTTTCGAAGTTGCAGTATTCGTTAAAACCAACCCACATTTATTTCCAAAGCTATCTGACAGAAATACCCGGAGTCGACGACACGTTACTATGCTGTGCTCGAGACAGTCCAAAACAGCTCTGATGCATAATAGTGTTTTTTGTATGGCACCAACTATTTATGACCATATACCTGAATCAATTAAAATATTAAATATTCATTTGTTCAAAAGACATTTAAAGAACTTTCTGGTAAGTAGATCGTATTATAATGTAAACGAGTTTCTGAAGGAAAAAATATTACTATAATTTTAATGATCGACATGTCTGTTTCATTGTTTGTTTTTTGGTTTATTTGCAATGTTTTGACATCCGATTGATATTTTGTGACATTTATGATTGAATTATTGACTTTTTTTTTTTTTTTACTGACATTTGTTTATTTATATACCTATTCTAATTCTGTTGTGATAATCTAGTATCTGACATCTATTATTTAATGATATTTTATTTTGACCGCCGTTTGATTTATTTTTCTTTATTATTTAGTTAATTGATTGAAAATGTGTTATAGGTTTTTTTTAATTATTATTTTAATTACATTAAACAATTATGTATATGTTAACTTACATTCCAGTTCTTCTTAGCTAATGACTGTAGTAGCTTCAAAAGTTACTCAAAGCATGGTACACTCACTGACAAATTGTTTTTTTTTTTTTTTTTTTTTTTTTTTTTTTTTCAACTAGGACAACATTTATGTGTTCATGTTTGTACGCTTTTTGGCAAAACACAGAGAACGTAACTAAGTATATTGTAACATCTCACACACCATGTAACTACCTGTGTTTACAAATAAAAATTTCTTATTCTTATTCTTATTTCTTATTCTTATTCAGATTTTCGCTGTTCTATGCATGAATGATGGTGTTATGTGCTTACAAACAATTTCAAACCTTAAAGCAACCATGTTTGTGGCTATTTTAGAAATTCACTACTTGATGAATGTGTCATGTACACTATTATTTTAAATCAATATTGTATGAATGTGGTATGGGCACTTAACATTTTTAGAGATAAGTAACTAAAAAGTAAAAAGTTAACTTTCTGCACTGGATGAAGGAGCTATGTGGCATTGCATTGCACTTTCAGTGAATGAACGCGTTATGTGCTGCACATATCACTTTCACTTAAATGGATATTTTAAAATCACAGACCACAAATTTCCCAAATTGGGACATTAATATCAATGGTCAACAAGGTTTTTGCCCAATGATAATGAGTTGTAATATCATGAAGTACGCAGCAACTACCCACCAACAATTTACGTTTCGCAGCTGGCTAAGCTCGAATTTTTGAGATTATGCTCATTGTGTGCACGTTGAAATTTGTATTCGCTGCGCGCGACCACAAACATATTCTTGTTTGTTCAATGCACTATCTGCTAATGAATGTGATATACAAATACAAACTAACAGAGCACTTTGATTTAACATGTATATTGTTATATCTGTAGGTAAAAAATGGTCAGAATCGTGTATAAAGTGAATTTTACCTGTTTTAATTGAATTTTCTATGCCTATTTGTTTTCATTTATATCGATTTGTATCAAAGTATTACATCAATATAATGCCTCGTTGTTGTTTAAGTAATCCAGACAACTGTTACGTGTACGGTAATTTTACTACGAAAGGGAAGAATGAAAAATTAACTCCTATTTCTCTTAACCGCGAAAGAGAAGCTTTTCAATACCGTAAAGAAAAGTTCGCAAAAAAATCAGATGCAAAATTATAGGAAGGTATTTTTATTGGACCTCAAATACGAGGGTTGATTAAGGACAATACATTTAATAGTCAATTAAATAAAAAAGTGAGTAATACTTAGAAATGTATGATACAAGTTTTAACTAATTTCATCAGAAATGTGAGAGCTCAAAACTAAAAAACTTCGGAAAGATATGATTGAAGCCTTGCACGCTATTGGCTATAAATGTCCCTCTAAATACAGATTTTTTACCTCAAAATATGGGAGTCGTTAGCGATGAGCATGGTGAGCGTTTCCACTAGGAAATAACGAGCATGGAACGGCGAAATCAAAGAAAGTGGAGTCTTACTTTGCTAGCAGATTATTGTTGGATGTTAAGAAAAGAAGCTGTAGATCTCAATTATAAAAGAAAAAGTAGTTTAACTGTACACTTTTAAAATAATTAAAATTTATTCTTATAAATATTTTTTTTAACTGGGTGCTAAGTCTTTATATTGATATCCACAAAAAACCCAAGCTAACCAAGACGTAAAAATAGTATCACTGTGAATGCTTTTTAATGCTCTTTTAAAATCAGTTCAACTTATTTCATGGGCTTACAGAAGTTGGTTTTTTGTTGACCAGTGTATTTGGATTCGGATCGGGATTTTGGGAGAATCGAAAAAGTGCTTCGAAAAAATGATACAATCTATGCACCTGAACCATACCGAACCATTATAAGCAAAACTTCACGAAACAATTTAGGTACTTAGTTATTGATATGACTGACCATTTCAGGAAAATAAACGATTCGCAAATGAATTTAAATTTGATTAACAGGAAAAAAAATACAAATATGGAAAAAATAGTTTTAGGGATGGCGTGAAATTGATCAGAATTGATGAATACGGTTCATATTTAAAGAGTCTTACGACGGATTACGGATTTACGGATTATTGGATTAGTGGACATTTAAAAAAAGGGGTCAAATTAATGCAAATTTGAGGTAACACGTGTGATTGGAAAATATAATACTGTCAGTTGAAAAAAAAAACTAATATTAAGGATCAACTAAAATTTGTTAAACCGGAATATCGATATTATTATCAGTCCATTCTCGGAGAAGAATAATCGTTTTTCGTTTAGGTTTTGTTTTTTTTCCAATTTCTTAAGTAACTTGTCTCCTTCAGACTTAGTTTTCTCAAATTGATAAAAAATTTCAAAATATTTAAAAATATTAAACGGTTTGCGCCGCCAGACACCCTTATTGGATAAATACATTTAAGGCATTTTGAAATATCCTAAAATGTTTATACGAAACTTTGAACTCAATTTTCTCGAAATAATAGTTTTGCGACATATCACCTTCATCCACTCATGTCTTCAATTGTTCGTCAGAGAAAGTATAATATGGTGTTTAGTATGAGGAGGTAAAATTAAAGAACATGCAAGCAAGCATGCAGCTTGCAAGCAGGCATGCAGCGTGCAAGCAGATATGCAACATGCAAGCAGGCATGCAACATGCAAGCAGGCATGCAACATGCAAGCAGGCATGCAACATGCAAGCAGGTATGCAACATGCAAGCAGGCATGCAACATGCAAGCAGGCATGCAACATGCAAGCAGGTATGCAACATGCAAGCAGGCATGCAACATGCAAGCAGGCATGCAGCATGCAAGCAGGCAAGCAGCAAGCATTGTTTCTCTCACGGCTCCGGCGCTGCGGGGTTTGGGCGGCCCCACGCGTGCTTATCGTCGCAGATGGCTTTAACGCCCACCTGCTCCTCAGCTCGCGGGCCGCCCTACTCCTCCGCGCCTACGCGGGTTTAAATTACATTCTAGGGGTAGGGCAGACAAGACTGCGTGAAGTCGGTTTTGCAGCGATTCGTTTCCGTCACTAAATTTTGTAGCACAACACGTTGACTTTTAGTTTATTCGGAGTATTGAAGATCGGAATGTCGTTTTTCGGACCGAGAACCCTTAGAGCATTTGATTCTTCGAACGTAGAAAATCGGAAAATTAACAAATCGCATTTACGACTTTCGGTAAAATAAATTTCGTGATTTTTAATAATATACATTATAACTTTTAGGTATTATGAAATTCGGACTTTTGAAAATCGGAACATCGAAATTCGAAATAAAATATTTCGGAGTATTTGGGTGTTCCGGAACGTAATCCACGTCGGCATTAGCCACGATTCTTTGATAAATGACTTTCTTTTTGCAAGTAGGTTTGTACAAACACTTTTACACGTCAATCATGTTTTTTTTAAACTAGATGATAGGCGTTTCCTATCTGACTACTCTGAGTAGAAAGGCCGAAACAAACTCAGAGGTCACAGTCTCTTTTAAAGTCCAGACATAATTTGGTTAGATCATGTGAAGACCATGTGGATTGGTGTCTGAAGTGGTCTTTTAAGGAAAGAACCACACAGATTGAGTGGACCTATCCAATCAGTGCACGCATCGCTTGCGTACGCTTTGTATACACAATTCCAACATTCAGAATAGTTACCTCAAAAGTAGAGACAGCGTAGTGGTTGCCGCGCTTGGCGGTGACGACGGAGACCAGCTCGCCGGCCTGGTTGACGATGGGCGTGCCGGCGATGTACACGTTGGCGGACTCGAAGGTGGGCGCGCACCGCCACTGCGCCAGCGCGCCGTCGCTCGAGCGCAGCAGGACGCGCTTGCTGCGGTTGATGAACACCTGGGGCGGGAGGTACACGGACTATGAAGCAGACAGAAAATGGAACAGTGCTATCGACCATTATTTCCTTGGAGTTTCTTGAAAGGTCTGAATTAGAAATCGGTTGTTCAATTTCAAAACCTAGTATGTGTTATTTTTTTTAAAACGGGTGTTTTAGAATTTTTCCACCTTATAGACCACCCTCTATATACTAGGCAAGTAAAAACTCCAACTTAGTCAAATACGAAGTTACACAAAGTCGAAAACCGATCCGACCAAACCGATCTAGAGAAAAATATTTAGTATGACAAGAGATTTATTATGAGATAGATCTTCTGGGAACGAAGGATTGATCTCTCACTAATTAGTGACACCATAATTTATTAGATTCGAGAGTTTTGTATTGTGCTGATACTCAATGCTGGTTGAATTCATCTGTCGTCATCTGCTTGGCCTTTTCCCAACTATTTAGGGGTAGGCTTAGGAAGCCTACCCCTAAATAGTTGTTCTAACCGGATACAGCTGAATACCACTATTTTAAATAGAGATCTTACCAAGGGGTATTGTATGTAGAGTTGCAAAGGACTCGAGTCTTTTTTTTTTTTTTTTTTTTTTTTTTTTTCAGGATGGGAAATCATCAAATGACTTCTCCCGCTCTGGGCGGAGCGGGAGGGCGTGTCAGACTTTTACTGACTAAAACCCACCCGTGTTCCATCAGTTGCCCATGTGCCAGGGTCACGGTATCTCTTTCGAACAATCACGCGACCCCGGCAGGCATCGGTCCTAGTAGACCCCTACACTGCTGCTGACATCTCTTTGAGGCGCGCGTGGAACACTGCGCGCCGTCGACCCGAGCCTGGTCCTTACCGGGCGGCGAGCCACCCATTGCTCGCCACCCGCAAGCTCGCGCCTACGGTGGCCGGGAGTCCGCAATTGACTCCCGACGCCCGGGACGTCTCCTCCTGCGGCGGCTAGGGGCGTGAGGGCGCAGAGACTGCCACTCCCTCACGCGCCCCGCCTCCTCCTTCGCGAGCATCACTGCTTCGCAGAAGGAGGTGACGGCTTCCCATTCCCTCTCGCTCCGTACCATGGCTCGCACCAGGGCCGGACGCGAGAGGTCGCCGCCGCCGATCGCCTCCACGAGGACACGGCGGTGCTCCGCCCAGGCAGGGCACACCTCCACCGTATGCTCCACCGTGTCCTCCAGACGATCCTCGCAATGGAAACACCCGGACGTATCCTCCCGCTTTATCCTGAACAGGAACCCACCGAAGCACCCATGCCCGGTGAGAACCTGCGTCAGGCGGAAGGTGAGGACGCCGTGACGCCTCTCTATCCACTCCTCAAAGAGAGGACTTACCGCCGCAATTGTGGCGTGCCCAAAGGACTCGAGTCTTCGAGTCCTAATTTTAAAGACTCGACTCGATTATGCAAGACTCAGTGTTGTCAAAAGGCTCGGAGTCTACAGATAAGCACTCGAGTCTTAAAAAGGACTCAAGTCTTAAAAAGGACTCGAGTCTTATAATGGGCTCGAGCCTAAAAAGGACTCGAGTCTTAAAATGGGCTCGAGCCTAAAAAGGACTCGAGTGTTAAAATGAATCCAAGTCTTAAAGAAAAACTCGGAGCATGAAGATGAAACTTGTGCCTGATCATTCGAAAAGACTCGAAAGAATGCAATAAATTAAAATTAGTGGTTATGATGTAACTTCGCGTACAAAAAAATCTGACGAGTTATTCGAGTTTTTCGAATGATGAGCTACAAGACTCGAGTTCATTTTAAGACTCGAGTCGTTTTTAAGACTTGAGTCCTTTTTAAAACTCGAGTCCCTTTTTTAGACGCGAGAATGACTCGGGCTCGGCTTGAATCTAGACTCCGAGCCTTTTGAGCACACTGAGTCTTGAATAATTGAGTCGAGTCTTTAAAATTACGACTCGAGGACTCGAGTCCTTTTCAACACTAATTGTATGCAGTACCCAGTAACTGTGTTTTGGATGGTTGTGGAGATCCAATATGTAGTAGCTCCATGGAAAAAAAAACTAATATCATCGTTACGGGTCTACAGAAGCCAACGGCTCAATTCATTATCATTCATTTGGAACCCATCACTATCCTCATGTATGCGTTAAATGATTTACGCTGTAAATTGAGTATGTAGGTGTACCGACCTTCTCAGCCGTGTTCTCGTCGATCCTGACGAACACCAGCTCTCCCAGCGGCGCCAGCAGCTGCTCCGTGAAGATGTCGCAGTAGTGGTGCGTCGTCTTTGCCAACTTCTCGACCTGCAAACGTAACGAGATTAATTAGCATTGTTCAGAAATACGAAGTGACTGCACATACAGTGGTGGTAAAGTTCGTTCTCATTGTCAGTAAGTTTCGGTAAGGTTGCGGTTGCGTTTTATTGAAGGAAAACTCCTTGAAATAACCTGGAAGACATTGGTGGTCACCAATTATGAAGTGAGCAGCCGTAGTTAAATAGTGTGTTATTATTGGGACACTGAGACGTACTCGTACGTACACCAAAAATGTGAACTAATATTCTACATAAAAATGTGGTATGTTTGTAACGCTTTCACGCTATTACGGCTGAACGGATTTGCATTCAATTTGGTACATACATCGATCACAAATTCTTAAATAGTGATCGATGGGTACCCCGATATTCTCACGGGATCGAGACTTATACGGGTGAAACTTGCGCCCCGTAGTTTCACCCGTATAAGTAGTCACTCGATAAACCGATAAATGACTTTAAAACATCATTCTGTTTCTGTCCATCGTTTGGAGATGACAGAGACAGAACGACGTTTTGTATGTTTAGCGCGTGTTTAGTGATCTATGATTCAAGTGACCCTTAACGCTGTCTTAATTGTATTGTATTTCAGAGCTCAATAAGAAGTAACTACACATACAAGGTAATTTTTTACCCAGTGCGCAAATTTTAACAAATGAAACTTAAACGAGTTATAATAATCATGCGATTATTATTTTGATATATACTTAGTACAAAAAAATTAAGTTATCGTTAACGAAAGATGTCTATTTTGAAACTGGTTTTTATAGTAACTTGCGTGCGGCGCCGGCGCGGCAGCGAAGGTGAACGACCAACCACCTGTTCAATCGATCAATAAAAAAAATCTAAGAATTTCGAAGTACCGCGCGGTTACTGACCTATTAGTACCTACCAAATGTTCGATCGGTCAATTTCTAAGAATTTCGAAGTACCGCGCGGTTACTGACCTATTAGTACCTACCAAATGTTCGATCGGTCAAATTCTAAGAATTTCTAAGTACCTACGCCGTCGCGCGGTTTCTGACCTATTCCTATTATCGATATCATATTAGATACGAAATATGTAGGGTGTTCACAGTTTACTGATTTAAGGTCGGATAAAACTTTAAAAAAAAGTATTGAAAAAAAGTTTGAAATGTGTTCTATTACTGATACTGAACCACCAAAAAAAATTTGCGCACTGGTTATAAAATTATCCTGTATAACATCACGCCTAAACTCCCCGATGGGTTAGGCAGACGTCTACACCCACATTTATGTTTGAAGTCCCACGTAATAAGGGGCGTGTAATAGCTTTTTGTCATAAACTGGGCACAAATCCAGACTACGGACTACTACTGAGACGTTCCAGATGGATAAATCCTTCGCTTGACCCGGGAATCTATCCCAGAACTTCATGCTCAGCACTAGCACTTTCAACAACTATACCAGCGAGAAAATTAAGTAAGTAAGGTAATATTATCTCTCTCACCTGTTCAGGCGAACAGCAATGGATGGGCACGGTGGACCCGAAGCTGGCGTAGGGCTTGCCATCGGCCCGCTCGTGCAGCTCGGCCGGGATGCTCATGTTCTCCACCAGCCCGCGGTACGTCAGGCCGGTCGTGGTGGTGGGGTAGCCGGTGCGCTTCGACATCGTGAGCTCGAGGGTTGGAGATGGACACTGAAATGCAGGGGTTATGGTGTCGTAAGGGAACGGTCCAATATCATAGCACATAACATAACGTCACGGCTGTAGTCTTGAAAGGGTTGGGCAGAGGTGTAGCTATAATATACCCATATTTTTTCAGTTATGTTTAAGTCCCATAAGAGGCGAGCCTATTGCTATCAGCAGGGCATGAACCCAGACTCCGGACTGCTACAGAGAAATTGCTAATGGAGCAAACCCAACACTATCAATCCTGCTAATTAATAGGTAATCCGCGTATAACGTTCCCACTGCTGGGACGCAGGCCTCCACTCTCTGGGAGGGCTATAAACTTCAACGCGGGCTCAGTACGGGTTGGTGAATGTCACGTGTCTGTGATTTTTTTTGCTTCTAGGATGTCTCTTTCCTCACAATGTTTTCCTTCACCGTTTTGTGAGCTGTCGTGGTGTAATTAAACACACAAAGTGCCTGCCTTTGTTCGAACTCAGGAACTGCACTTCGCAAGTCGGAACGACGGAACCACCACTGGGTCACCACCGCTCACTTTATTTACCTACATATTATCAACAAATTATGTTATTGTGTTAAGTAAAACGATGGGAGCCTTGATAATAGCCTGTTATCAGTGTGTAATGTGTATGTTCGTCATAATCAGGTGCCGCTCCCAGCGATAACGTTACACTAATTAAATGTATGTTCATTGATTTCGGATTGTAACTAATTAATTTGATTTTTGTTTTCTAGAATATTCTTTCGTGAAATAAATCGTTCAATGGCCCGCGATTTCTCGCGCGTCTAATTTATGTACTTAGTAGTTGCATAGGGACCTACCTAAGTATTAGGTCTGTAGCAGGGATGTTAGGGAGCTCCGTAACCGTAACCGAAACTATCGGATATCCGATATAAAAATGTATCCGTAACCGTAACCGAATCCGAAATAAATGTTTCGGATAATATCGGATTTGTTATTAAATTTTTATTTTAGGTAGATTAGATAACACTCAATATATATTTATAATCATTTTTATTTTAAATAGCTGTAATAATTACTCACAGACTGATTGTAGTTCCTACCAAATGGTGACATATAAATAAATAAAATAAAATAAAGTTTATTTGGAACAACTTACGTTTACAATAATTTACAAAGGAAAACGAAGATAGCCACAAAAGTAAAATACTGTGGCGCAGCTATCAACGCCCAATCCAAAAAAATATACACAATTACATTGTTCCAGAAAAGAATATAAATAAAATCATTTTATTAGCTATTTGTATTTTACTTTTGAAATTCCTTAAAAGTTTAATATCCGTAACCGAAATTATCCAAAACTAACGGATAATCCGAAATAATTTCATATCCGTAACCGGTATAATAATCATTCCTACATCCGTAACCAATCCGTATCCGAAATTTTATATCCATAACATCCCTAGTCTGTAGGTACATACAGTATCTACCTGCATTTTAAACCTCCGTTTCACCGTTCGAAAAATCTTTTCTTTCTAAGGGCACATACATACAGGAAAAATTGTAATCAGAGCACTTTTTTGGAGGTTGGGTGTCAGTAATAGAACACATTTCAATTATTTTTTCAATACTTTATTTTTTATTTTTATCCGACCTTAAATCAGTAACCTGTGGACACCCTACATATTTCGTAATATGATATTGACAATAGTAAAAGGTCAGTAACCGCGCGCCGGCGCAGGTACTTTGAACTTCCACACATACTCATAAGATTTTATGGATAGTATTAACTATGTATATTTACATAGTCAATTTAGGGTGTCGTGTCGTAATTACTGGGTCAAAAGGTATCCGTTACCGAGCCGGTACAGGTTCGTGTGTCTGTGTTTGGGTCCGTTCGAGGGCGTTTCCGAACTATGCGGTTAAACAAAACGAGACTGGGAGATTTGTTATTAAAATAAATAAATAATACATATGATTAATTAATTATAGGACGTAGGACGTAATGAGAATGAATGAGTGGTTGATGTTAATCTTCTTATCACAACAGTATTTACCTACTTATCACTTAAAACGTCAATTTACTTCACTGCAATATTTAAACTTTTTTTAAGATAGAGCTGGATACAAAAAAACTAAACTTTATAGTTCGTTATCGTTTTCACTGGCAGCCACTGGCATGCATTTCTCATAACAATGTAATTTAAGCTCTGCACGAAGCTGTAACACCCCAGCAGCCGCAGCAGCACTGACCGATCGAACAGCTGGTCGGACGTTCAACTTTGCCGCCGCGCCGGCGCTGCGCGCAAGTTACCATAAAAACCAGTTTCAAAATAAACATCTTTCGTTAACGACAACTTAATTTTTTTGCACTAAGATATATAAAAATTGCATGGTTATTTTAACCCGTTTAAGTTTAATTTGTTAAAATTGGCGCACTGGATAAAAACTTATTCTGTATCTTCACTGTTCTTAATAATGTTTTAGATTTTAGGGTAAAATCTTTTCTTTCTAAGGGCACATATATCTTCACTGATCTTTATAATGTTTTAGATTTATTGCCCCAGATATTATTACAAAGCTTGAATAGAAAGGGGCTTTCCTTAATTAAGGGTTAATTATTTACAAGTACCGACATTGATAAATGATAAATGACTTTATTTTTGCAAGTAGGTTTGTACAAACACTTTTACACGTCAATCAATTCTTTTTTTAAACTAGATGTGGTCGGCATTTCCTATCTGACTACTCTGAGAAGAAACGCCGAAACAAACTCAGAGGTCACAGTCTCTTTTAAAGTCCAGACATAATCTTGATCAGATCATGTGAAGACCATGACTGTGGACATTGGTACCGATTCCCTTGTTCACAAACTAAACTAAATTTAAGTTCAGTGCATCTTTTTCTTTGTATTTCATTAAGAAGAGGACAAAAGAAAAAATTTAGTTTAGTCCTGTCAAATTAATCAGCGCCTGTCACTACTCCATACAAGTTTAGACGTGATTAAAAACTTGCCTAATAAAATTACGTCAATTCACGTCAACCGCTGATTAGTTTGACAGGACTAAACTAAAATTTATCTTCTGTCCTTTCCTTAACGAAATAGAAAGAAAAAGATGCACTGAACTTAAATTTAGTTTAGTTTGTGAATGAGGGAATCGGCACCACTGTTTTATTTACAATTTTTTTCACTGATTCTACTTACTTTATACAAGGTGTTCCTTTGAGAGTATGTCAAAGAATCAAACCCTTGTTTACGAAAAACAGGTCACCAGAAACATTCGAGTCTAACCTAGCATTCAGCCATAATCTTAGTCCGTAACTACCCACTTCCCAACTTATCTAGCTCTGTATTATTCTATCACGATGAAATTATCAAAAACAACACCTATTAAGAACAAAACCAACATACCGTGTGCTCGTCGATTGTCAAACAACTGAGAGCCTTGCGGAGCCGGCCCGCGCTGATAACACTATCACTGTCGCACTATCACACTGTTATCACACCATCTATTCTGTAAAAATCTCACCGTGAAAACATACGTAAAGTTAACTGACAACATGTCAATTCTTAGCATCAGGTGTAATAACGACCTACATATTTTATTAAAATTAAAATTCATGATCTTTTGTCCTCTAGAGTGCGCCTTTTGCAACTGAATGTGACAACACATAATAGCCTAATAACCAACGGAAAACCACGACAATTCCAACGATACCCCATTTGTCAAATTATCCGTCCATTAATCACGTGATGTTTTTTAAACGGGTTCCCTCTATCTGGCAGAAACTTGATGCTCCGAATTTTATTTGGCATAACACACTTGGCATAATCTTATTTAAACGAATATTTGTAAGGCATAAAAAATGTTTAGCATAATCATTGTTTGGCCGAATGTTTATATGCTCGACTTTACGCTGGCATACTTTTAAGATGGCAGAATTTTATTTCGCATAATTACCTTTGGCAGACTTAAAATTCCGCATAATTTCGTTTAGCATAACATTTATTTAGAGCAATGATTATTTGGCATAATTTCAGTTGGCATACTATGAAGATGACAGAATTTCATTTAGAATAGTTTTGTTAGGCATATTTTCATTTCTATTAAATTGCATTTTAACCTTAAATAAAATGAAATAGTGTCTCAAAAAGTCAATATATGTTGTGCTACAAAAATTATTGACAGAAACGAATCGCTGCAGAACCGACTCCGCGTAGTCTTGTCTGCCCTACCCCTAGAGTGTAATTTAAGCCCGCGTAGGCGCGGAGTGGCGAGGCGGCCCGCGAGCTGAGGAGCAGGTGGTTTTGACAGTCGCCGCCGCGGCTGAGGCTGGCCGGCGAAGCCGGCCAGCAAGTCGAAGCCGTGGTGGTGAGCGTAAAATCATCTGCGACGATGAGCTCGCGTGGGACCGCCGGAGCCCCGCAGCGCCGAAGCCGTGACAGAAACCATGCATGCTGCATGTTGCATGCTCGCCTGCATGCTGTAAGTCTACTTGCATGATGCATGCTTGCTTGCATGCTTGCTTGCTTGCATGCTGCATGCTCGGTTGCTTGCATGCTGTATGCTTGGTTGGTTGCATGCTGTATGCTTGCTTGCATGCTGCATGCTTGTTTGCATGCTGCATGCTTGTTTACATGCTGCATGCTTCTTCGATATGACATGTATGCCAAACGATGATTCTAAGTTTAAAGTTTCTGAGATATGATAGTTCTGCCTTTTAATAACTATCGATATGAAATTATGCCAAGAGACGATTCTGACTGCGAACTTTCTGCAATATGATGGTTCTACTTTTTAATTATTATGGAATAAAATTTATGCCTAAAGATGATTCTGACTTATACAATTATGCGTTGTGAATGTATGATAAATGAGTGTATGCAAAACGATTTTCTGCGAAATTAAGTTTATGCCATCCGCTGTTATGCAAAATAATATTATGACAAAAAAAAATCTGCCATAAAGGGTGGACCCTTTTTAAATATTAAGTTCACTACAAGCCGCTTTCGATTTTGTACGCGTTTGCCGAAAAAATAAATACACGTGATATATTACTACACCCCCCCCCCCTCCCCCTTGTGAGTTTTCGTGATTTTTATGGACCCCTCCCGGGGGGGAGGGGTCCATAATCACGAAAACTCGAGCCTCATGTGATTAATGGACAGCCCCTTATGATAAGTAGGTAGTTAAGAAGTTCTGCGGGAACAGTAGTGCCATTCTGTAAAAATCTCACCGTGTTAACTGGGGTGAAGTGAGCTGTCATTAGTGTCAATTCCTAGCATCAGATGGAATTACAGCTCACTTTTAGGTCACTTCACCTAAGTTCTCAAGTCGAGATTTTTATAGATTATATCGGCCGATGAATATACATTACATACCCACATACAAAAATGCATAGCTTTAAAAAAAAAATCCTCCTATTTGTTTCGCCGTAGTCGTGTAAAAAGGTGGCTAGGACAGACTGGGTGCAGAAGGCAGAAGACAGGGTATTGTGGCGCAGCCTGGGAGAAGCCAATGTCTGCACGTGGACTGCGATAGGCTGAGTTGATTGACTGATGGTGCAATGGCAGCTCAAATAGCTGTCATTGTGAAGTCACAATGAGATTTGTATGACCAGCTGCTGTAAACGTCACTATTATTAGTCCACATTCGAACGGAATTTAAAAAAAGGAGCGGTCACGCACTGGATCTTTATCACACTACATATCGCAGAGATTTGAAAACATATTTTTTTTTTGGCGCGTTGATGTGCTCTCTTTTGGATTTTATTTTAGATGGGCAGTTCGACGTGGTCTTAGGAAAAATAATAAAGTCATCTGTTAATCTGTTACTGGCCATGACAACTAAAGGTCACAGCAGGGCGAGCACGGCTTCTTGAGTCACGTATTTTATCACGGTGTTTGTTCCCAAACTGTGATAAAAAAAAATGTGGCTCAAGCCTATCACAGTCCGCGCTTGCCCCGCTGATTCGATACTCAGGAGTAACCTAAGTATGTATTATTAATTCTTTACGGAGTTGTTCCAGGTAGGTATGCCGGTTTATGTCTATAAACCTACGATCTAAGATTCTGGGAGAAAGAATAACGCTATAAATATCGTGAAATCAAAATATCAGGTCTTGGTCATGCAACATACATGATCAGCCTGTACTGTTCCCACTGGTGGGAGGCAGGCTCTTCTCGTAAGAGGGAGGGGCCGTAATCCACCACGCGAGCCCAGTGCGGGTTGGTACATAGATGTCACATGTCTTCAAATTTTGTCAGAGAGCCCATCAAGGCGGACAGAGCGCGTATAAGGTTAGAGCCAGGTTATTTATTTTTGACTTCATTTCAAGAGAGGCAATGTAGACATTTGTTTGGCAGGGAAAAACTACGAGTCGTCAGATGTGCGCCGGTCTTTAAGGAATGTCCATCCCGTCCCGCGCTCATTAACTAACCAATGTAACTAATCTAATGTGTTATTAATTAGTGGAATTCCACCGGTATAAATGATATATAAATGAAGTCATTAATTTAAATTTTGTGGTGTAACCACAGAGCTGTGCTTGCCCAGTGGTATCAGCACCGACTTATGAAGTTTAGGTCGCGGGTTCGAACACAAGCAGGCGCATTACCTACATTGTGTAAATTATTTCATCGCCCCTGCTCTCAAAACGGTGAAGGAAAACATCGTGAGGAAACCGGCATGTCCTAGAACCAACAATTCGAAGAGATGTAACATGTAACAACCGCACTGAACTCGCGTGGTACATTACGGCCCACTCCCTCTCACCGAGAGGAGGCCTGAGTCCCAGCAGTGGGAACAATATAGTCTGATTATGATGACGTACTTCCTATGAATATTATTGTAAGAGCTGAATTGAATTATACGTTACTGATGGTACCGACGGTACCGTGTGGACGTAAAGAATAGCATCACCCCATTTCTTCCCGTGGGTGTCGTAAGAGGCGACTACGGGACTTACTAGAGAATGGGCAGCAGCGTTCTCTATGCATTTTACCACCATACTGCGATCGCCAATCCGCCTGCCAAGCGTGGCGATTATGGCAAAGCCCCCCAAATTGGGGGAGGTCATGTCCAGCAGTGGACGTATAAGAAAAAGAAGAAATAAAATACGTTTATTTGCGGTAAATACGACGCAAAAAAAAAAAAATTAAACACTACAAAAATATAAAAAAGCTGGGGAAAATATGCGTCACATCCACGCAAAACGGCCATCGCTCAGCTTAATACTACGACTCTATGCGAGACAGAGCCCCAGCGCTGGTTTTCAGCGACAGCCCCGGCGCCGACGTGTGACGTCGAACGGTGCAGCAAATCATGAGTAGAAGAAGTACAAATAATAAAATTTAAATAATAAAAACACAGTATTAAAAGCAAACAATGAGTAAATGATGACTGACGGTAAACATGAAGTGTATCAATTTATTGAATCAATAAATTGTCAGAGATAACCATCACACGTGCACAATGGTATCCTGAATGAAAAACTAAACAAAAACAATGGAGCCACTCGTGGTCTCATTTCGCTGCTATGTCGCTACTAGGGATGTTATGGATATGACATTTCGGATACAGATTGGATACGGATGTAGGAATGATTATTATACCGGATACGGATACGGATATGAAATTATTTCAGATTGTCCGTTAGTTTCGGAAAATATCTGTTCAAATCAAATCAAATCAAATCAAATCATTTATTTTTGCAAATATGGGTAATTGGTACATGGGTGTTGTTTTTTTACATAATAGAGTCCTCCATATTTTACCGTCACATGGGCATGCAAATAAAATTCATATGTGAAATATAATGAAATTAGAAAATACAACAGATACTAATTCAGATAAATGTCAAATCAAAAAAAATATATTTAAATGTCAAAATTTCTTAAGCAATTGTCATGGTTAGGTTACAAAAAAGATAATAATAATAATGCCGGACTGGTAACTCTAGTAAAATCATTACAATGATGTCAAAATAAAAAATAATAAGCACATATGTCAATCAGAATAAAAGTAAGTCAATCGGCATAATTAGTAGCATCTATAACAATAACAAAATAAGTCAACCAGTCAGCGATTCATCATTAAGGAAGTCGTCAATTTTATAATAACATTTGTCAATTAATATTTCATTTAGTGCCCTTTTAAATTTTATTACAGTCATATTTTTTATTACATTAGGTACTTTATTATAAATACGTGGGGCAGTGCCAAAAAAACTTTTCTGCATTAGCGCGGTTTTACATTTCACATGACATACTTGGTTTAAATATTGAGTCCGTATTGGATTTTTTCTGACCTCCGACAGTTTTTTAAATAATTTTGGATTATTTTTTACAAACAAAGCTGTTTCCAAAATGTATAAGGATGGAAAGGTTAAAATTTTTAAAGATTTAAAATAGGGAAGACAGCTATCTGTTGTTTTTAGACCAAACATTGACCTTATACATCTTTTTTGCACTCTAAATACCAGTTCCTTATCTGTAGACTGCCCCCAAAAAATTATACCATACCGCAGGTTAGAGGCAACTAGTCCATGGTAGGCTGTTAGAAGAGCCTGATTGTTGACTTTTTTTGAAAGTTGATGAAGAGCATATGCAGATTTGCTAAGTTTTTTGCAAAGGACTTCAATGTGAGGTTTCCAAGTGAGTTTACTGTCGATCACTATACCTAAAAACTTAGCTTCATTTGCTTCCTCAATATTACAGCCTTGGTAAGCAATACGAACATTTGGATATTCACTACGTTGATGAAAATGCATTATTTTTGTCTTATTTAGGTTTATGACTAAATTATTACCATGTAACCAATTTATTATATGTTGTAATGTAGTATTTATGTCTTGCTCATAATCATATTTATTTGTACACTTGATTACAGCTGTACTGTCATCCGCAAAAAGAACCATTTTGTTTGTGGTAACTTTCGGAAGATCGTTAATATATATTAAAAAAAGTGGTGGGCCAAGAACACTACCTTGTGGAACACCATATTTTACAAGCCTTGGTTTAGATAAATGTACTGTTTCTAACTTACTCTTTGGACAAATTCTAGAAACTTCCACGCATTGCAGTCTATCTTTCAAGTATGATTCTACTAGCTGTAGGGTGTTTCCTCTTACACCATAACTATGTAGCTTGTGTAACAGAATTTTATGGTCCACATAATCAAAAGCCTTTGTCATATCAGTATAAATTGCACATACTGGATTTGTTTTATCTACAGATGACATGACGTTAGTTAATAGGTCAAAGATTGTTACGGATATTAAACTTTTATGGAATTTCAAAAGTAAAGAATATATACCTATATTATATTTATATTACAGCTGTTTAAAATAAAAATGATTATAAATATATATTGAGTGTTATCTAATCTACCTAAAATAAAAATGTAATACCAAATCCGATATTATCCGAAACTTTTATTTCGGATTCGGTTACGGTTACGGATAAATTTTTATATCGGATATCCGATAGTTTCGGTTACGGTTACGGAGCTCCTTAACATCCCTGCTTAGTACTGAGTCGGTCTACCTTAGGAATGGACTGATCCTGTTTTAGTTACAATCCGTACAGATCTGTCCGGCTTTTTACCACAGTCCGGAAGTTACCCGGCCGTGCCATTTTTCCTTCCGGACCAATTGGATTTTTGGACCAAATATTTTTGTAAAAATATTTTAACTACATAACTTAACATCACGCCTTTTTTCCCCGACGGGTTGAGCAGAGGTTTTTCTATCGTACCCCCACATTTTGCCTGTTATGTTTAAGTCCCATGGAATAGGGGTCGAGCCTATTGCCATCAACCGGGCACAAATCCAGACTTCAGGCTGCTACTGAGAAATTCCAAAATAGAAAAACCCAATAACACTTTTCCCGATCCTGGGAATCGAACCCGTCCTGGGTTCGATTCCCAGGAATTTCCCAATTGCCCTCATACTAAGCAGTAGCGTTTGCGGCCACTAGATCAAAAAACGCAGTTATATTTTAGTGATTTTGTGTTAATCAAAGATATAATATAAGCTGGTTAGGTAGTTACTGAAAAAATATAGAAGAAAATGTAAAATGATCTACTTTTTTAGGGTTCCGTTGCCAAATGGCAAAAAACGGAACCCTTATAGATTCGTCATGTCTGTCTGTCTGTCTGTCCGTCCGTATGTCACACCCACTTTTTTCCGAAACTATAAGAGCTAGGCTGTTGAAACTTGGTAAGTAGATGTATTCTGTGAAACGCATTAAGATTTTCATACAAAAATAGAAAAAAAATCAATACATTTTGGGGTTCCCCATACTCAGAACTGAAACACAAACATTTTTTTTTTTTTCATCAAATCCATACGTGTGGGGTATCTATGGATAGGTCTTCAAAAATGGTATATATAAAATGGTTGATACATTACTATGTAAACTTCCACCGAAAACTGAACGAGATCTAGTAAGTAGTTTTTTTTTTAATACGTCATAAATCGTAAACCGTAATTTACTTTTCATTCAATCAACTAAAATATAAAAAAAAAACATTTTTCGTACCACTTGCTCAAAAAAGTGACATTCTATGCC
Organism: Aporophyla lueneburgensis; assembly: GCA_932294355.1. Classification (NCBI taxonomy): domain Eukaryota; kingdom Metazoa; phylum Arthropoda; class Insecta; order Lepidoptera; family Noctuidae; genus Aporophyla; species Aporophyla lueneburgensis. Next base: position 29,499,013 of record OW028751.1, on the reverse strand, counting down.
ACAAAAAGCTAACATAACAATAGTAATTTTTAATCTGTTAAAAACAGGGAAAGAAAATTGTACTGAATTTCATTCATCCTCTAGGGGGAGAATGTGATTTAAATTTGGAATACTTACCGAAATTTATACTGAACTACATCTGTGTTTACACCATTGAGTTTGTATATAAAGCATTATACATCTTTTTAAAAAGGAATACGCATTTATTATGCAGTTATGATTATTAAATAAAATTACGAAAATCGACGAGGCCGTATGAGCTTGATGCCTTTGCTTTTCCGACAAAAAAATATTAGTCTAGGAATTTTCCGCGTTTTTGCTTTCTTCAAATATATAAACGTTAAGTATATTTTGATAAATGCTTATCTCATATTATTATTGTGTTATTTTTTTCGCAAATGGTACGAAACGTAGGGTATTTTCCTCGGTGATAAAGCTGTCTTAGTCTTGGGTGAACTTAAATCCCTCGCTACACTCTGGACTCGTCTTAAATCCCTCGCTTCGCTCGTGATTTAAGTTTTTAACACCCTCGCTACGCTCGGGAGTAAACCTCGAGTCCATCGTTACGCTCGCGATTTAAATCGTCACCCGCGACAGAAGACACTGCTTTATACCTTTGGTTAATAATCTACTATTATTTCATAAACATAAACCTTATGCATAAACCGTGAATATCTACAGGTTTGTACGGAACCCTCGGTGCGCGAGTCCGACTTGCACTTGGCCGGTTTTTTTTTTGCAAGTGGCCGTTTTTTTGCCAGGATTTCAAATTCGATCTGGTAACTCTTGCTCAGTCTTATGCTCAGTCTGAAACTAGAGGCAATCTCGACAGTACGTATCCTACCCAAATGACAATATTTTGAAACAACAAATGGAAAATATTCAACTCACCTACACACAGACACACTATATGTATAGGTAATATTAAGGCTTAGTAGGTATTTAGATAATAACACTTTCACTGAAATCCGCATGTCACGAAGGTCACTTCAAGACTGTGGCTACAGCTAACAAACTCCGCATTTTATGCGGAAGATCGACCGACATGGCTGACAGCATACTCTGCGTAGGTTCGTATTTATTGCAAAACATTATTCGTCAATTTGTCATGTTTATAAAGTCATAAATTTTGCTACAGTATGTCATTGTGTTCTTATGAGTCAAGCTCAGTCAAATTCCGTTTGAAGTAACAAATCAAAAACGCCGACTGCAGCCTAAAAAGGTCAAAACAAGCAATCTGATGAATTGTGGCAGTTATTTTGCTCCAATCACAGGGTGGCAAATGCTATACATTTTAATTTTTGTCTACTCAGCGCCATCTATCTACGAGGACATAAATTAAAAATGAACAATGTTGCCAGCGTATATCCATAAAGTAATTGGTAGTATATGTAAGTAAAAGGGGAAGCGCATAATCTTCGATTTTGATCTATTGTGAGATAATTAATATTTTTCTCGTTTTTTTTTTGCATTTTCAAATATTCCTTGATCATTGTATTTTATGAATGCTTTGTTCATATTGATAAAAAATTAAACTATTAGTAGAATTTACAACAGGCCACAGGGTAGGGATGTTCATGCGTAAAATGTATCGATATTTTTTTCGATATGATACATCGTAATGTTGTATCGATACTTTGCGATATATCGTAAAAATATATCGATATTTACGATATATCGTAAGTAATTTGTATTTATCTAGTTTATAGTAAAACAAATATTACAAAGGGAACAGGAATATGAGTACAAACAGCTAGGATTAAGAAAAAAACCAACTTTATTTACTTAAATCGCAATATTTTTTTCTCCAAATCTCTACAAAACAAAATTTTGTTAATTAAGAAAAATGCGACGTTGTTAGCGTGGTAATCATCAAAGTTCTGAGCACAGTTGCATAAAAACTAATTATTGGGAATTTAATATGAATATTAGTCCCAATATTTCGTTTTTAGCTATTCCATTATTATTTTCTACTAGCTTTTGCCAGCGGCTTCGCCCGCGTGGAGGTCGAAAATTATCCCGCGGGAACATACTACCGGGATAAAAAGTAGCCTATGTCCTTTCTCAGGCGCTAAACTATCTGTGTACCAAATTTCATTTAAATCGGTTCAGTAGTTTTAGCAGGAAAGTGAGACAGACAGACAGACAGACAGACAGACCGACAGACAGACAGAGTTACTTTTGCATTTATAATATTAGTGTAGAAGTGTAGATTATTAAAATCGTAATCTTTGACATCGTGTTTAAAATCACATGATACTTACTGTATGAATCATATTCTGTATAAAAACAAAACATGACATATATAATTGCCACAGCTTGCTTCTTCTATACAAATAAATAGTAGGCAGCCTTTGATATCGTTTTTATATAACAACTAGCTTCTGCCCGCGACTTCATCCGCGTTAAATTTCCTGTTCCCCCGATCCTTCCCGTCGCGTCGAATCGCATACCCGTGCGATTATCCCCGTTTTTGCAACATTTTACATTACTGCTCCACTCCTCTTAGTTGTAGCGTAATGTTACATAGCCTATAGCCTTCCTCAATAAATAGGCTACCCAACACAAAAAGATTTTTTCAATTCAGACTAGTAGTTCCTGAGATTAGCGCGTTCAATCAAACAAACAAACAAACTCTTCAGCTATCGATATCAGGTGATTCGATAATATCGAGTTGAATCGATATATCGCGAGCAAAAAATATCGATACATGAAATATCGATATATATCGAGCACCCCTACCACAGGGCGATATTGAAATTTTATGTCATTACAAACATGTCTGCGGTTGCGCATGTTTTTGTAATTATTTCGTTTGCTTCCCGATTTTGAGTGTAAATTACGCGAATTTAGTTCGCTACTCCGTATTTACTAAAGTCTTGAAAGATTAACATTCCCTTAGTGTCTGTTCTTTCTAAATTACGTCGAGTTGAGTCCCTTGTGTTCCTCTGTGATTTAATCGAACCGAATTACTTAGGCCCCCCGTAAATTGGAGTTTGGACCATATAAGTGTTTTGTGTTTAAATAACTATGTCTCGAAACAAGTGTTGTGTGCCCGGTTAATCAATAACAGCTGGTACCGAAGTTAATGTTTAGTTTTTATATGTAAAGTAATGTTTTGTTTTACGCAATCTATATGTTAATACGTGAAGCGAAAACTTTGGATCCCTTTTTACGAAAATTGGGCGGACGGAGGAGTATGAAATTTCGCACACTTATAGTTTATACAGAGAAGGAGTGACGAATGCTAATAATTTTTTTTAATTATGCGTTAAAATACATTATTTTCAATAAATAACACGTTACGCACACTACTGTTAATTACCGTGTATCTAATACACACATGCACAAATATTCTTTTGTTTATGGTCCAAATCTGTCTTTATTATTTTGTGCAGTGTTACCAACACCCAGAAATATTTACCCCTAAAGCTTAAGTTAAAAATCCCTAAAATTGCTACAGTTACTAAAAAATCCGCTAAAAAATTATAATGAAAATAACCAACGAAGGTTCAGTAATCATAGACCCGGCACACAGTAGTAATATTTGTCTATATAAGGTGTATCTATTCATACACGAAATATTTTAAGAGGTACACCTGTAGGTGGTAAAGAAGCTACAGCAACGAAAAATTTTTTTTTCTAAATGAATTTTTTTCAAAATTTAATATTATAAATTATTTGACGCACATAAGAAATACTGGCTCCTTCTTATTTTTTACGGCCTGAGACACCGCGGCCATGCTCGTGCCGTCCGGTCGCCACCCTCGCAGCATCATACGGGCCATTCATAGAATTTGGAGTAAAGGTTTTATGCAAAACGTCTCAAGTAGTTTTAAAATTATAATAATTACAAAAATTCAAAAACGCTTAGATAAACATTTTCTTTTTGCTTCTATAGCTTTTTTACCACCTACACGTGTACCTCTTAAAATATTTCGTGTATGAATAGATACACCTTATATTTATTACGCGACATTTGTTAATCATTCACTCTGCATTCTTAGTATCGAGGAACCGTACTAGAAGTCGCTAATACTTTTATTGTAATCAAAAACACAATGAGAAATGTAAGATGGCAAAAAATCCCTAAGAATACCCCTAAAAATGGAACGCCCCTAAAAAATCTCAATCCTCTTATTTACCCCCTAAATTTGGGAAAACCCCTAAGTTGGTAAGCCTGATTTTGTGTCTATTGGCGATGCAAAGATTATCCGCGCGCCTCTAGCGGCGAAATTTAGAAGTTGTCTAAGAACGACACTTTGCTTTAAAGTTGAGATTAAGTTTGGACATAATCAGATGGATCACGATGACATAAAAAAACCTGTTGCTAATGAAAGCAGAAATACGAAATATTGTTGCGTTCCTCAATGTAGTACTTACGGAGATTCGAGAATAAGTTTTTCCAAAAGACAAAATTATGAAGAAAAATTGGGAGACTGGTCTAAGAATAGGCAAACCGATTTCATTAGCAATGAGAGTTTGTTCTCATCATTTTCAGGCTTCAAACTATTTTCCAAACAGTAAGTTTAATTATGTTTTAATTATTTTATTGTACTTATATTATATTCACATGTATTTTATAAGTTATTTATTTAGTTTAGGCTAAGGCGAGCTTCTCGTCAGATAACGAGATTATGTTTATTGTTCCAGATTCTAAAAGACAGAATTTGTTTCCTAATGTCGTACCGTCTCAGAGTATTCCTAAAAGAAGCTCTCATAAAGAAGTACCATTACCCCAAAAAATAAAATCAATTGCTCGAGAAAATAGGGCTGATATCAGACGCAGGAAAATAGTTGTATCAAAGAAAGATCTTGGACTTGAATGAAAAAATTGACGTTGAGGATGGATTTATAAATAATGCTTCTCCAGAACGCATTGGTTGTGTGTATCCTGCAGACGCATTAATTACATCGACTATTGACAACATAATTATTGTTTCGTCTAGCAAGAAAACACATAAATCTAATTTATATTGGGTTAATAAATTTTTCCGTGACGTAAATTGTATCGAAAACTGTCAAAGTGTCGTTCTTAGACAGCTTCACAATTTTGACACTTGGGGCGCTAGTTAGAATCTTTGCATCGCCAATAGTCTTACTGAATGTCAAGTATAACCATAGGTACTAAATTAATTTTATAGATATACATATAACCTATTTAATTTTTTAAATTTATGATCATATCAAGAATATTTTTCTTTAATATTATTTGTATTAGCGACGATAGGAATTTAGGTTTAGATTTATAAGAAATATTTTTTGTGGTTTTATGGGGAGTGTCAAGTATGGCATTAGTAAGTTTCCCATACAAAACTTAGTGTCGTGTGCAAACTGTAGAGGTTGTATGCCTCACGTTTGTACAGGTTGGTCATAGATTGTACAGGCTGGTTATAATTATGACATTTTGAACTGTCATAATCAATTAAAAATAATAGGGAAAATTCTATAAAAACAGAGCAAATTTCTGTGATAATTCATTCCATATTGTTCCATATCCAGCAGTTAAGAAGTATTAACCTCTAAGTCCCTGAGATACCACATTTGGTATAGACATAATGGTTTCTTAATTGTGTCTGTAATTACGGTAATTGACTGGTTAAGAAAATAAAAAAGAGAGTCCTGAAGAAGTATTCTTTACTCATTACACCTACGTCCTGGTCCTGGCCATCACCATCCCGCCAGCGAACCCTCTCCACAGTAGTACAGCGTCAACAATTTGTCTATAGTGTTACTGAATGTCAAATATAACTATATTATTTTTTTTATATTTATAATTATCTATATTTTTTCATTTAACCAGTCAATTACCGTAATTACAGACGCAATTAAAAAACCATTATGTCTATACCAAATGTGGTATCTCAGGGACTTAGAGGTTAATAATGTATTTCTATTCAAATGAAGAACGGTCGAATTTCGACCAATGGGCGATCACTAGTAATTATAAACATCCAAAATTAATATTTGTTTTACTATCCCCGAAATCACAAGTTTATTGTAATAATGAATTAGCTTTACCTACCTACCAAGTAGAATACTGTGGAATAGTTGAAATATTCTGTTGTAGTAAAACTAAACCTAACAAATTCAAATCAAGATTTAAAATCTAGATTTGAATTTTTAGGTTGTTTTACTGCAACAGAATTTTCAACCATTCTACATTATTCTACTTGCTAGAATTACCGATACAAACAAACAAGGTACTACGTAGGTATATTGACAGATAAATAGTGTATGTCCTGGTAACTAGATGGCGCTGCCTAAGAAATACTTAAGTTGCCAGTCTATCTCTAGTATATATAGTAGTAGTCTACGGCTCCAATAGTGCTGGGTACCAACTGCATCTCACTTATGAGTAGGGTTGCCAACTATACTGTTAAAAACAGTATTATACCGTTTTGTACTACATTATACTTTTTACTGTTGAACAAAAATAAAGGGGTAAGTAGTAGATGATATAACAACAAAATCTCTAATATTTACAACATATAACAACGGAACCTATAATTTTATTTAATATACCGATTAGTTAATATAATGAACGATTGTTATAATTTTAAAATAACTAATTTTTATAAGCATAACATACATTAAATATAACATATAATAGAGTAGTCAGATAGGAAATGCCGAACTCATCTAGTTTAAAAAAAAAATTGATTGACGTGTAAAAGTGTTTGTACAAACCTACTTGCAAAAATAAAGTCATTTATCATTTATCATCGTTTGACATAACATAAATTAAATATAAAATCGTTTGACATACCACTCAAAATATTAAAACTTATTTGGTCTAATACGATGAAATGCGCTCAGATAGGTCGACGGAGCCCCGCTTCGCGGGGCTCCTATTTCTGGGTGGTTTAAAAAAAAATAACCACGAAAGCTAAGGCGGGAGCGAAGCGTACCTATCCGAGTCGGGGTACTCTGAGTCGGGGTGTTAACCATTATGACGTTTTTTATATATATTAAACGTTAGACCTAATAATTTTCGATTAAATAAACAATATACATATTAAACGTTAGACCAAATGATTTTTGATTACATAAACGTTATATCAAACAACGTTATACTAATTAAGTTTTAGAATAAATAAATGTTGTAGGTAATGAAATTATATCAACAGTTGGTACAGGGTGGGCCATATGAGTGTTGGCGATTTAATTCTTCAATTTCTCGAAAACGCGTGGCGCGGGGTGGCGGGGGGATATGTTGTTAGCTGCGCCGCTTCCTGGAAATTTAGTCGCCATGGAGCCGTACACGGGAGCGCAGCGTGCATTTTGTGTCCGAGCGTATTACGAAAACAATAAATCAGTGATTACTGCACGACGTTTGTATCGACATGAACACGGTTTACGCGATTTAAGTGAAGTTCCAAGCGCCAATGTGATACGGAAATGGATCAGAATGTTCGAAACAACCGGCTCGACAGTACCAATTACGGCTCGTGGTCGCCCAGTTTCTGCAAGATCAGCCGACATTGTGGAGCGTGTTCGTGTTTCAGTTCAGCGAAATCCGCAACAGTCAACACGTAAGAGAAGTCAGTCTTTGGACATCAAAAGAACGACTTTGCGACGAATTTTGAAGCGTGATTTGCATTTGAAGGCTTATAAGATTCAGATAGTCCAAAAATTAAAACCAGATGATGCCAATAACCGACTTAACTTTGTCAATTTGATGCTCGAGCGGTTCAACAATTTCAACAACGTGATGTTTAGTGATGAGGCCAATTTTCACCTTAATGGCCATGTGAACAAGCAAAATTGTCGGTTCTGGTCCGAGACTAATCCCCGACGCTTGCATGAACTTCCACTTCACAGCCCTAAGCTTGTCGTGTGGGCTGGGATAACGTCAACCGCTATTATTGGGCCATACTTTTTTGAGGACGAAAGAGGGCAAGCGATGACGGTTAGAGCTAACAATTATTGCAACATGATAACAGACTTTTTGGTACCAGCTTTACAAGAACTTCAAGGCAATACCTCGAGGATGTGGTTTCAACAGGATGGGGCCACATGTCATACGGCTAGGGTATCCATAGAGCTGCTGAAAAATGTTTTTCCCGGAAAACTCATTTCGAAAGGGGGGGATATTGAATGGCCACCACGTAGCCCCGATCTCTCTCCATGTGATTATTTTCTATGGGGCTACCTCAAATCGGTAGTCTACGAGAATAATCCGACCAATTTAGAGCAGCTGAAGAGGAATCTTATTCAGGAAAGTGACAAAATACCGAGAACAACTTTTCAACGAGTTTTCCAAAATTTGCGACTTCGGTTCCAAGAGTGCCAAGCAGCCGAGGGAAGTCATTTGGACAACATTATTTTTAGGTCTTAAAAATTCCTATGTTTCTACTTTTTAAAAATACAAATATATTTTTGGTATGTTTCGTAGTTCTTTTTTAATTGAATATTGAAACCGCCAACACCCTTATGGCCCACCCTGTATATCTCACGTTGATTATATCTTATGAACGATAATAAAATGAAATTAGACCAAATGAGTTTATACGTTATGAGACGCACCCAAAATGGGTAAGTAATAGATGATATAACAACAAAATCTCTAATATTAACAACATATAACAACGGAACCTATAATTTGATTTAATATAGCGATTAGTTAATATAATGAACGATTGATATAATGTTAAAATAACTAATTTTTATAAGCATAACATACATTAAATATAACATCGTTTGACATACCACTCAAACATATAAAACTTAATTGGTCTAATATGAATACTTAGTAACCTAAGTAGATATTAAACATAACTAGTAACTGATAACCACCTGCGCTAAGATAGGTCGACGAAGCCCCGCGTAGCGGGGATCCGATTTCTGGGTGGTTTAAAAAAAAAAAAACGTTTTTTATATATGTTAAACGGTACACCTAATGATTTTCGATTAAATAAACAATATACGTATTAAACGTTAGACCAAATGATTTTCGATTAGATAAACGTTATATCAAACAACGTTATAATAATTAAGTTTTAGAATAAATAAATGTTATATGGAAAGAAATTATATCAACAGTTGATATATCTCACGTTGATTAGGATAAGAACGATAATAAAATTAAATTAGACCCAATGAGTTTATACGTTATGAGACGCACCCATTTAATTTTAGTAATAATTGTGGTGAGGCTTATGAAGTTTTTAAAAAAAGACTAAAATTAATAAGTTGTGCGAAAAGCTCAAAAAAATATGTATTTGAAACATTAAATAAATAAAATACTGTTCATTTTTCAAAAATACTGTTTAATATTCTTCTCAGACCTCAATATACTTTATTTCTCGCAAAAAAAGTTGGCAACGCTACTTATGAGGCTGTATTCGAAATTTTGTCTGCTTCTCCGATTTAATGGATTTTACAGACGGGCTTTCACAGTAAAAATACTGCATTCCCATAAGTTGTAATGAACAACATGAAAACTAGTTTCAGTTATGGTGCGTCCAAACCTGGCGAATGCAAAATACAAAAATTGAAATTAGATTTATAAGTTAAATACAAATGTTTAAAAATGTCAACAATAAAATCAAAAATAAAATAAAATAAAATAGCCGCTTAGCCGCTTACGAAATGCGCGCGTTGCTCGCGAGCCGTTTCAGCGTAGGTAAGTGTTGCGCCGCCGCGCCGCGCCGCTCTAGTGCAACTCCAGCAAGGCTCGAGTGGGGCGCGCGTATATAGCGCGCGCAGCTCGTGCGCACATAGCTTCTTTCGCGTTTGAACTATGAGCCTCAGTTGTGATTTTTTTTCCGAAGATGTCAGACCTTAAGGTGTGTCCAAACCTGGCAATTGCACCGCTCGCGAGCCGCTTGCAAACTGCGTGTAACTTGCGCGCGAGCAGCGTGCGGGCAGCGTACGACGATTTAGGTTATTTTGAAATATTATTTACTGCCTGCCCTTTATTTTGATACCTACTCCACATGATCATGTTTTTTTTTGTTATCACTTGCTAACTTACCATCGTTTGATCCTTAAAACTCACCGACGTATTAAAAACCATCCAACCATTAGGATGCCTCGAGTGTATAACCCCACATACAAAGAAACATACATACATACGCGTGAAAATCGTAACCGTGATTTTGCTATCGCGCTGTCAGGTAATAAGATCAACATTCAACGATAAGTGGTATTTAATGTTTATTTAATTAAAGAGTTCAAAAGGTGACTGGGTATTTTTTTGTAAGACATTACCGGGAAGGAAAGGGAATCCCCCCCCCCTCCCGGATATTTGTCCCGGCTCTCGAACTTGAAATCTATGGTAAGATTCTTATCTTCTAAATCCACTTCTAGAGGACCCACCGATACATATACTAGATTGGATAGACGGGTAGGGCAAAACAGTGAAGTGTGTCAGAAACAACTTAATTGTATCAGACTAGACATCAGCATCATCTATCTTGACTTGTCAGTGGAACGTAGGTAGTATGGATTTCGGGAATAGATAATATTATGACGATATAAATTATTACGGAAACAATACTCAACAAAAAGGATGAGTAATACTAACAACTCGTTACAATATTAATGGGCATTTTAACATCACAATAAATTCCTTAGTAGTAGACAATGACCTACACACATACGCGCATCGTATCGAGAACATTGGAAAAGGGGACTTTTCTTCTATAGTGAAGGGCACACAGCCGCGTATTTCCATTCTGTACAGGGCTAGAACGCAAGGGTCTGAAACTACTCGCGTATAGATTGGAAATCACTTTTTAATCAAGTCTCTCACTTTTTAATCAGGTCTTCCAATCTATACAAGAGTAGTACGCAAATACTCGTGTATACTTTGTAGTGGCCAAAGTAACTAGATTGTTCCATTATATACAGTGCTAGTCCGCATGCAAACTAATCCTGTATAGACGAGCGGCCGGCGAGTGCCAGAAACGACGTAGTTTGGGGAGGTTAGGTTAGGTTAAAACTGTGACCTTCTATGGAAACGCCTTGATTCCGTTGACGAGCCCTATCAGCGAAGTGTCCTGTCGAGCGTTGCTACTTCCCCTTCATTTTATTCGTCAACCCCCTCTTCCGGCCTTTAAATCGATGTCGATACACGAAAATTCGAAGGTTAGAACATTAAAAAAATATTTCTAAAAACTTCGGGGGGTTTCGAAACTTTTCCTTCACAGGAGGAGCTCTACACCTCCCCCTTCCCTCCCGCCTATCACCCCTTAAATCGAAACCCGGCAATCAGAAGTCCTACCAAATTCCTATGGTGGCATTATGGCCTTGTATAAATTGGAAAGATGCATGGGCTCGTCTACTTTACAAACTATATACAAGTAGTAGGTACGCAAAATTCGTATATACATTGTAATCACAAATTTAAAAATTGCATTACAAAGTATACGCGAGCAGATTCCTATGCTTGCGTTTTGGCCATGTACAGAATGGAAATACCTACGCCACACAGCCCGCAACATTAAATTTTTCTAACGTCCTTTGCAATTTGCAGGGCGGTGTGAGGTTGAATATTTATTCCATCTTAAAGGCTTAAATTTCTTAAAGTAGACCTACAAGTCAAATTCCACCACGGTCTAAGGTCCGATCAGTTATCTTCGGAAAAGCCGAAAGACAGACAGAACTATGACTAGTCGAGTGACGACCAATAGAAATCAATAGCTAGGTATATTCCCGCCTCGATCATAACGTTGACGTTGACGCACCGATTTCCTCACTTCCTTATTAGGTCCTTAGATCAGTCACATTGTGTTTGTAACTGGCTTTTCCGAAGTCCGAAGATAACCGAAGAAACGGTATGGTGGTAACCACTACTGAAGTACTGACTTACTTTAGAAATACTACTAGTACTACTACTATTTCTGAAGTAGACAACAACGGCGAGGCGTAAATTTTTCTAAAAGAGAAGCCGAAGCGAAGTCGGCCTTAACTTACTGACTCATCAATAAAGAATACTTACTATCATTCTAAAATTAATATAGGAATGTAATGAATTAAATACAATTAAATTGAACAGATGAAAACGAATAAAATATGCAATATAATATCTCGTTCTCGCTGACGCATTTTTCTATACCTGTCTCTGTCATAACCCGTTGTACAGCGGCTTGCTCTCGTACATATCAAGCGGTGCCACGTGACCTAAAGTGACATCATTACGGGATCGCTGTTGTATGAATTTTTAGTTCCCGATTATGACGTTTTGGCGCCGGGTTAATTTAGAACATTTCTCTTTTGTTGTAATAGAAAGGTATAAATAACCTTTTTTGTTGTTTGAATGTTATGGTGAATTAAATACCCGTAGTGTAACTATAATTTATTGACAATAGTAGCCACTATTTACATACTATTGTATTTTTAATAGTGATAGAGTTACCAATGCGAATCCCCGAAGGCAAGCCGGTAGGAATCGTGTTATATGGTGCCTTCGCCACTGGTAGACAACGATCTTAAGAAAGCCTAGTATAAACTAGGCGCTCTTACGATCGTAACTATTTATTTCAGGTGGAAAATATACGTAATATACCTACTCACACAAAGCTTTCACTAAATTAAAAAATTTCAGATTATATGTCCTAGGATATAGTCACACACTACGAATAATATATCATTAGGTCACATACGTGTTGGATGCACCGACCCGCGCACAATACTGCACATCTAAACCGTTGTAAACATCTGGATGTATGATCTACGCATTTATGTACATTGCTGACCCCTTACTTTGGTCAGATTGTCGTGTACCTACCTACTCGCGATAAAACAAAGCCGGCGGTTTATTACGAAGTCTTATTTTGCAAGTATTTGCAAAACAAGTGCTCCGAATTTGTCATACATTACCCTGATTACACGACCTATATCTGCAAACGCAAAACAAATCACCATTCGCGTCATCTCGAAGTTTAGAACCAGTTATGGAAAGTTAGCAGTGGTCTCGAACCTACCGATTTTTCGGTAGGTTCGAGACTTCGTTACTTAAGTATGATTGTTATAAATTAGTCTGTAAGTTTTTTAAAATAAATAAACGAATTTGATTGTCTTTTTTTGTCATTTACCGATTTACCGTTTTTAGCTGGCAATTCTACCGATCTCGCTCTATGACGTTCGAGACCACTGGATGTTAGGATGGCTATCATGGCTAGGTGTAGTTTTAAGTACAATTCTTCTCATCTAATATGTGTGGCCTTTTCGTCGTAGCATCAGCATCATCTTCCACTGTGGAAGATGGGTGAAATTAGAAATTGTAATATTCGAAATGCTAGGGTTTAGGTCAGATTCCAAAACCTAAATCTCTGTTCTTCTCCACATTTATTATGAGAATAGCCAAAGTGTGAAATTCTCTGGCTGCATTTTTGTTTCCTTACACATCTAACCTGTCTGCCTTAAAATCAAGAGTGGACAGGCATCTTCTAGGCCCGACCGTTACATCACAGATAGACCTCATGCATCGCTTTCTATCAACTTTCCATCAAGCGTAATCACAGTCAAAAGCAGGCCGATTCAACAATACGTCATAAATCGACAAAGTAAGTCTTTCTGAATGGTGGTCAAAAGTAAACATAACCTGTTCCTAAATAGGGTAGGGTGCTAAACATGTAAGGCTCGCTTCACTCACTCCTACACTCCTTTCATTCTTAATTCTTAAGGTTTTCTTCAAAAGTAGAAGGAGCAACTAATGCCTAGTTCTTTACGTATGATCAAAAGAAAATCTAACCTATTCGAGTGTTTACAAAGTTCCTGAGCTCGGTCTTGCATTCATCATTCATATACGAGTAGTTGTCTGGGCTTTCGTTGCATAAGTCGATTAGAATTAACTCCTACTTATGTTTGAATATTTATAAAAATCTAACCACACTGAAACGGGTTGTGAAGTTTTTGAGCTCGCTACGTCCCCTTTTCTCAGCGTACGTAATATAGTCATACTATTTATCAAAAAGTGCTAGCGTTAAATACCCCATGTAAAGCCAGCCGGCGTCCCTGAATAGCATAAGTAATGTGCTGGAGATATACATGAACATAATATAACATCATGCCTTAAATCCTCGAAGGGGTAGGCAGAAGTCAACCTACATCTATACTATCTATACCACGGAGCAAATACAAAGATCTATACTAATATTATAAAGCTGAAGAATTTGTTTGTTTGAACGCGCTAATCTCAGGAACTACTGGCCCGAATTGAAAAATTCTTTTTGTTTTGAGTAGCCTATTTATCGAGGAAGGCTATAGGTTATATAACATCACGCTACAACTAGGAGGAGCGGAGCAGTAATAAAAATTGTTGCGGGGCAAATAGCACGGGTAGGCGATTCGACGCGACGGGAAGGGTCGGGGGAACAAGAACGCGGACGAAGTCGCGGGCAGGAGCTAGTATAGTATAGTACACCCACGTATCGCCAGTTTGTTTAAGACTCATATCACAAAGGGCTAGCCTTTGGCCATCAACCGGGCACAAATCTGGATAACAGGCTAGCTACTTCTGAAGAATTCCTGGTGGAAAAACCCAATACCACTTGGCAACTGAACCTGGGACCTCATGCGGTCGCGCTTGCAATCACTGGAGAAACGAGTAAATCGTGGGCTGCGACCGCGCCTGCTCTTTGCTTATAATATATAATATAATATATATAATCTTTATAATATATAATCTTTATTGGAACAATACAGACTTTACAAATTGATTGCGTACGTAAATAGCTACATTAGTTATAAAACTGTGTCGCAGCTATTAACGCCCACCTCCAAGAGGGAGACGAAGCGTTCCAGATACCAAAAAAAAAAAAAAAAAAAACTAATCTGACGTTCAGCTGTGTCAGTCTGCCTTGGTTAGGACAATTCTCTTCATCCGTTGCCCCCTATTTCTGAGGACCCGAGATGGCGGAACGCAGTGTTCCACCACTCTATTATATACGGGGGAATCTAACACCTCGTTCGCGCCCTAACGTGAGGAGGCCCAGAGAGTCAGGCCGGCACCAGTCGGGGATCGCGGAAGACGCATTAGGTCCCGCGGTCCCTGACGTAAGTGTGGGACGGAACACCGGGGCGGTTAGTAGTCAGTAAGAGTCTGACAGACCCCTTCGCCCACCCCAGGGAAAAGGACATCCATGAGGATTTCTACCTCGAGAACAAAAAAAAGAACATAACACCGCAGATGTATATCGTGATGGACTGGGTAGAGGTTAAAAAGACCCCGATTTAAGGCTTTAAATTAGTTTAGTTCGTACAGCCTAGGCTCCTGGCTAAATAATAACAGTCGCACGGGTCGATCTACGGTTCAGCTACACTTGCCGCGGTCGGTTCGTTGATATCTATGTCGGGTCGGTTTGCAGCCGACCTCCAGCGTGGGAAAAGGCTAGACAGATTGATGTTTGATCTTATAGCTTGCGTACCTACCTAGTCACTTCTAGGCGGCCAGGCTAATGTATATCGCACAACTAATAAATAATAACTAATGTGTCTCTAATGTAGAATGAGAATTGTCTAAGAAGAAAATTAAAATACGGTCTAATTTTATTATAGAGTATTTATTATCAAGTATTAGATCACAACATTATAAAATTAGTAACAAAAAATTACAAGATAACACTGAATCACTTTTGCACCGAAATGGCATTCAGTTATTACAATTTCTAATATTTTGTCCATAAGCTCCTAGCTTTCTTAACCGCTGCTAATCTTCTTGGCATACTGTTCACTAATTTTTCACAATAATCGGGTGAAAGTTTTGCCCATTGTTCTTCAACTCTATTCCATAATTTATTTAACGACGATGGTGGTGAATCATAATCATTAAGGATATTGTGTTTTAATTGTGACCACAAATTTTCAATGGGGTTTAAATCCGGACTTTGGGCCGGCCACTGTAGCAACTGAAAGTCTTGAGAAACAAGCCAGTTCTTCACTATCTTCGCGGTATGCTTTGGGTCATTGTCTTGTTGAAAAGTTATATTATTTATCAGATAAGGCATATTCTCCACTGCTTCAAAATTGTGCTTTAAAATATCTAAATACATTTCTTTATTCATTTTTCCAACAATTCTGTGAATAGGACCCAAACCATAAGCTGACATGCACCCCCAAAGCATAACGTTCCCTCCTTCATGTTTAACAGTCTGAATATAATCTGTTTGATTTACTGGCTCACCTTCTCTTTTCCACTTCCATTGACGACCATCAGTTGTAAATCGATTAATCTTAGTTTCGTCTGCAAAAATTACCTTCTTCCAATCCTCTTCTGCCCAGCCTTCATATTTTTTTACAAAGTCTAATCTTGATCTTATATTTTTTTGCTCAAATATAGTTTCTTTTTTCTCTATAGCTCGAAAATTATTTCTTCTTAATTCTCGCTGAACCGTCCACTTACTAATTGACTTACCAGTATCGAAATAAACAAGTTCAAACATGTTGTTGCTTCGTTTGAAAGATAGTACGTGTCATTTCTTAATGCGTATAGTAAGTTAATGGTACCGATTCCCTTGTTCACAAACTAAACTAAATTTAAGTTCAGTGCATCCTTTTCTTTGTATTTCATTAAGAAGAGGACAAAAGAAAATTTTTAGTTTAGTCCTGTCAAATTAATCAGCGCCTGTCACTACTCCATACAAGTTTAGACGTGATTAAAAACTTGCCTACTAAAATTACGTCAAGCGCTGATTAATTTGACAGGACTAAACTAACATTTATCTTCTGTCCTTTTCTTAATGAAATAGAAAGAAAAAGATGCACTGAACTTAAATTTAGTTTAGTTTGTGAATAAGGGAATCGGCACCAATATGTAACAAACTAACAACAGAATAAAAAAACCGGCCAAGTGCGAGTCGGACTCGCGCACGGAGAGTTCCGTACAAACCTGTGGGTATCCTCGGTTTATGTATAAGGTTTATGCTTATGAAATTAAGTGTTTTTTTTTTTTATATATTTGAGTTGATTGAATGAAAGGTAAATTGCGGTTTACGATTTATGACGTATTAAAAAATAACTACTTACTGGATCTCGTTCAAACCAATTTTCGTTGGAAGTTTACATGGTTACGTACATCATATATTTTTTTGAGTTTTATCATTCTCTTATTTTAGAAGTTACGGGGGGGGGGGACACACATTTTACCACTTTGGAAGCGTCTCTCGCGCAAACTATTCAGTTTAGAAAAAAATGATATTAGAAACCTCAATACCATTTTTGAAGACCTATTCATAGATACCCCACACGTATGGGTTTGATGAAAAAAACAATTTTGAGTTTCAGTTCTAAGTATGGGGAACCCCAAAATTTATAACTTTTTTTCTATTTTAGTGTAAAAATCTTGATGCGGTTCACAGAATACATCTACTTACCAAGTTTCAACAGCGTAGCTCTTATAGTTTCGGAGAAAAGTGGCTGTGACATACGGACGGACAGACAGACAGACAGACAGACAGACAGACAGACGGACAGACAGACATGACGAATCTATAAGGGTTCCGTTTTTTGCCATTTGGCAACGGAACCCTAAAAACAGAGGAAAATAATAGGTTTCGTCTTTTTAAAAACATTGATTCAGTTTTGCACCATACTGTATGTTATGTACAGTGATTAGATATTCGGATGCATATTTACCTAATGTTACTATTTAGCTGTGAAAGCACGGAAGCGGCTTCGTATTTTTAAAGCCGGGCCGGCTGTTTATTAAAGCCGGGTTTCTTGGATCATATTTATTTAAAATTAATGTTTAACCCCAGATGCAAATACATATGTGTGTAGGGTGGTATGTGTTAGTTAAAACAACACACAAAACACGGTAAAAACGTGCATTTCATATTAGCCAACATTTCAACTTTAGGTGAATCTTCTCGTTATCTGAATATCCGATCTCTAGCCAAGTCTAATAATAATAATATTTCGTGCATTGTTTTCGTAGAAAATGGATCAGTAGGTATCTCTCGACATAATCACAATCGTTAGTTTTAATAAATAAATAATTGAATACAGAAGCAAACAAATACATATTAATAAAATCGTCATTTTGAAAATATTAGGCTAGATTTATTAATAGACATTTGGTGGATGCTTTAATCGCTTTTGGTAACAGTGCATATATTGTCCAATTTCAGGAGAAGTCGAAAGTAATTTGGAAACCCAAAAATAGAGAAACGACCAAGACAGCGTCATTAGGTAAGTACTTACCACTTCAGAGAGTAAACTCGATCCAAACACAAGCAAAAATATTACCAATCTGAACACGATAGCCATTGTGACGAAAATGAAATATAACTAAAAACCCCCGTCCGTACAAACGTATTATATACTCGCATCTATGTAGGTACTTCAGTAGTAGTCAATCATTTATCGTAAACGTCTTCGGTTTTCTTAGAAAACGTGATCTCTAAAGGAGAAGCGGTAAAAGTGTATGGAAGCTGTGCTGTGGAGTGTGTGCTGCTGTTCTTATTGGTCAAAGTACCAATAAGAACCACGCACATGTCATAAGATAGGTATTTTACGTTATAGCGCGTTATAGCGCTGATTTGTAGGACATACCGGACGCTAGTTATCGGAACCCTTACATAGTTAATCAATTCTTGTGGTATTAGTTTAAATATTTGCAAATGTATGTGTTACCGGACAAACCCGATTTTAGGATGAACTAGTTTCGCCTAGGCCTAACCAGTTACTAACTAGGCCTCATCAACATGACTCTACATGTTTATGTGTAACAGTTTACAACGATTAAAGTTTCATACTGAAACGGTACCGTGACACTACATCGCTACTTTTTACTGTAGTAGGCTATACAATACATGCCGCTTCTTTTGTCTTTTCTGCATAGGTCTATATAGTTTTGTCATATCGCGGGTAGGTATAGCCTAGGCGAAACTAGTTCCTCCTAAAATCGAGTATGTGTAGTCAGACATAAGCATTCCGTTGATGAAACAAGTTATTGTTTATGGTACCATCAGGTAAAATGATCTGTACACGTCGTCACATCTAATGAGCCCACACTCGAGGGTTTTCCTATTACGGTAGCTATCCAAGAGTTCGGTCAGTAGGAATTGCTTTCATTTTGATAGTTCAACAGTATTCATTGTGTTATTTACGTTGAGGAGCCGACAATTTTTCGAATAAATGACGCAATGGACAAGAAATAATCTTCAAAATGATTCAGATTGTGGTTGATAGTGCGTTGCACAATTAGGGCGCTGGTCTCTTATCTGACCAGCTCGATCGTACTACGTAATATAGTTATCTTCAGAATGCTTAGGTACCTATGCCATTTTGCGAAAATTCAAACTAAGACAACCACTTGAAGTGATCTATGCAAGTATTCTGTCATCCACCGTCCAGGTTCGTCCTAAGAAACATCCCCTTATCTCTTTTACCAGTGATTCGAAATAGTAAGAAGTAGATAGTTATTGGGTTATTGCTTAATATTAAAATACCTATCTAATGATATGTTTGGTGGTTATTGGTCGTGGGGACCATTTTTCCAGTCCTCCTTTAATCCTAAAGTTTGTCGTATTTGTTTGTAATAAGACCACTTACTTGTGTGAAAAACATGTTCATTCTCTTGACATAGACATAATTAGGGGCATCCCCCAATATTTGGGTAAAGACGTATTTTCCTCCTTCCTGTTTGCCTTGTCTTATAAATCTTTTTAAGGGTATTCCCGATACCAAAAGCGGTATTGATAACTTTAGGTCATCATATTATTTTAGGGTGTACTACGCCAAATCGAATGCCAAATAATCGAATATCAATTGATCGAACACTATAAATCGAACGTCTAAATACTCGAACGTTCATAATATCGAAAGGTTAATAAATCGAACATTCAATATATCGCACACTCAATACATCGAGTGTTCAAAATATCGAATGTTTGTTTGATCGAGCGGTCAACGCATCGCATACTAATTATATCGAAATATAAATATACTGAAAATACTTTTGGAAACTTTAATTTTTTAAAGTACAAGAAAAACCACATAGTTTACTAACATTTTACTTGTTAATTATTATCTTTTATAAGTACCTACATTTAAAAGTTTTGTATAAATAATTGTTCGGAAAAACTGCGATAATACACTGAGTTTTCCTAGAACTCAAAATAACATTGAAAGATGGCTGATGTTACATGGAGTAACATAGGCTATTTTTTGTCTGAGTAGCACGTCCTTTTTTTGGGTGAAAAATCATCTAATGACGTGTCCCACTGTGGGCGGAGCGGGAGGGCGTGTCACACTTTTACTGACTAACACCGATTCAGTTGCCTTTGCCACGGCCACGGTAACTCTTTCGAACAAATCCGCGACTCTGGTAGAGAGCTACCTACTGCTCGCCGCCCGCAAGCCCGCTCCTACGCTATGGACTCTCGACGCCCGGGGCGTCTTCTGCGGCGGCTAGGCGCGAGCGGGTGCAGAGATTGCCTCTCCCGCACGCACTCCGCCTCCTCCTTTGCGAATATTATTGCTTCGCAGAAGGAGGTGATGACTTCCCATGCCCTCTCGCTCCGTACCATGGCCTGGACTAGGGCCGGACGCGAGAGATCGCCGCCACCGATCGCCTACACGAGGATACGGTGGTGCTTCACCCAGGCAGGGCAGAACTCCACCGTATGCTCCACCGTGTCCTCCGGGTGATCCACCCAATGAAAAACCCCGGACGTTTCCTCCCGCCTTATCCTGAACAGGAACCTCCCTAAGCAGCCATGCCCGCTGAGGACGTGCGTAAGGCGGAAGGTGAGGAAGCCGTGGCGCCTCCCCAGCCACTCCTCAAAAAGGGAACTTACCGCCAAAACTGTGGCATGTCCAGCACTGGGTTGTGACAATGGTACGCGCTATATATCCCACGAGATACCTGTGTAATAATTTTCGAATACCACGGGGGCGAAGCTGCGGGCACAGCTAGTAAAAGGTAATAATTAAAAAGTAAAATGTGATTTATTGGTCAATTTTGTGTTTTTCTTGTTCTTAAAGTATTCAGTATATTTATATTTCGATATAATTAATATGCGATGCGTTGACCGCTCGATCAAACAAACATTCGATATTTTGAACACTCGATGTATTGAGTGTGCGATATATTAAATGTTCGATTTATTAACCTTTCGATATTATGAACGTTCGAGTATTTAGACGTTCGTTTTAAAGTGTTCGATCAATTGATATTCGATTATTTGGCATTCGATTTGGCGTAGTACACCCTTATTTTAAATAGCATTCATAATATGTTGCCAGCACAACAAAATCTTGTTTTGGTGACTGGGTCACCGTTGACCACATCTACGTTTGATGACCGCAGCTACGTTTACGTTAGGATTATTTTACGACAATATAATATTATTATTCTTTTTTTGTGAGCCTATCCTGTGTTCCACTGCCGGGCAGAGGCCTCCCCTTATTCCTTCCAAACATCTCTGTCTTGTGGTTTCTCTGTCCATGTTGGCCCTGCAAACCTTATCTGGTCGTCACACTTCTAATCTTCTTTACTCTTTACTTAGTATAAAATCCGTGTATAAAATAAATTCGTATTTGTGTTTGTACACTTATATCTTTTAAACTACGCAGCGGATTTTAATGCGGATTTCATCGATAGACCGAGTGATTCAAGAGGAAAGTTTAATGTATAATACGCGGGCGAAGCCGCTGGCAAAAGCTAGTTTAAAAATAATTAAAAACACCACAAAGAAATGAGCTAACTATAGTATTAACTCTTGCTCATTTTATTCAAGTAGGCGCTTTCGACTCCCCTTAAGTTGCGCACCGCCATAACGTTGGAATCAGGAGGCTGTTCTGATACTAAGCTTAGTACTGAGCTAATACTACGCCAGTACACACTTGTACTTCACAGTGTAAGTATACCGTCGAGGTGCGACACTATTGTTCTGGTAATAAAGTTTTAAAGGCCATCATCCTAATCATAGCTATATTAGGATGGTATATATATACAAATGTTACCGGCCAAACACCATTTTAGGATGAACTAGTTTCGCCTAGGCCAAACCAGTTCTCAGGGACACGCGATAGGATAAACCAGTATAGGCCTATGCAGAAAATACAAAAGAAAAAGCATGTACAACCTACTACTGTAAAAAAGTAGCGATGTATTGTCAGTATTGTCACTGTATCATTCCAATGTGAAACTTTAACCGTTGTAAACTGTTACACATCAACATGTAGAGTCATTATGTTAATGAGAAGGGAGAAATGGTTTGTTCTAGGCGAAACTAATTCATCCTAAAACCGGGTTTGGCCGGTAACATACATACTTACACGTTTACAGTCAGTCTGTCTCCCCCTGTTTTTAACCGACTTCAAAAAAAGGAAGAGGTTCTATATACGACAGTTTTTTTTTTTATATATATATATTCACTCATTTCTCCGCCAATTGTGGACCGATTTTTTAAATATATTTTTTTGAATGGCAAGTTAGGCTTCTGGGGTGGTCCCTAACACATTTTATTGACATTGCTAGGGTAGTTATTGCGTTAGCTTCAGTAATACGTATTTAATTCAATTTTTGTATCGTTATGGTATTCTAATACTTGTGTCACTGTTGTTTACCTGCACGCGTAGCATGACCGCCATAGAAACGGAATTTGTCGACGGAAGAGAAGACAAAATGATAGATTGTTTCGTAGAAAAATTGTGTAAAACTGAAATGAAGAGATGTTTCTATTCTTCAGTCGACAAGAGTACGATGTCAAGTATGATGACTATTTTTCTGATGAGATAGAAACATTTTTACAGAATTAAAATACATAAGGAACTTTTTTGTTCTTGGTAGAATAGAGATAGAAGTCAACAGACAGAGACAGAAGGTCACTAAAAATTTAAAAATAAAAACAATTTATCTAAAAAAAAAAACCACAGTATTCCGAAATATAAATACGTCGCCCTAGTCCGGTAAAATAGATAAAATTCAGCATAAAGCTAGTCATTGGCGCAATCGCCAAGTGCGGTACCAAGAGCCCGACAGTATCTAGCGGTCATTGGGACATGTAACCTATTCTGTTATGGTGATGTACAGATTCTAACTCTCGTATTTCAGGATGGTTACACTCGAGAAACGTAGGAAAATCTCTGATTCCATTTTTTTGTTCAAAATATTGCGGTCTAAAATAGATTGTCCCCAATTACTAGCAAAATTTCGGTTTCGGACTCCTGCTAGACTTCCTCTTGCTCCTATTACTCCCTTGTACCCACCTCCTCGTAGAACAGTACTGGGCTCTGGCTCTATCGTTCCTCGACTTTGTAAACTGTTAAACAGCTACAGCGACCTCGTTGATGTGCATTTTGACTCATTTGGCAAGTTCCACAGAGCAACAGTCAGCAATGCCAGTCATTTAAGCTTAAATTAGGTAAGAATCTCGGAATTCGAGATACCCAGCTGTAAGTCTGTAAATACTTGTATATTGACACCCTAAAAGTTGTCTCAAAACCTACATATGGTAGGGTGTAAGCAACTATTAAATTTCAAGGTCAAAGGTCACAAAAATCAGTTTTTTGCGCTTTTTTTGGAAATATCTCATTTCTTATGGGTTATTTGCTATTTGTAGTTATTATCAATATTGTAGAATACAAAATTCTCTACAAATTTTGTTTAAAAAAAAAATTATACGGTGAACCGTTTTCGAGATAGAGGGCGGAGAGCGCGCGGTCACAGCATCACTTCAGGTCAACCGGTGCCTCCGGTCGAAAACGCGCCATATATAGTTGATGAACTATCGATAAATCAATGATTATAAATATTTGTCAATTTTTATTAACTATTATATTATATTTTATCATTTTCCTCATGCATTAAATCTATATCAATTCAATAATACTGATAACCGTTTACTAAAATTAAAAAATAATAAAGAGAAACTTAAATCATAATATAATTATATTCCCATTTACACTAATGCCATTTTAAATAGAAAATAATTTAGTGCCTCTTTAAAATCTGTAAATTTTAAAATTCTTCCACTACGTCGAAAATTATACCTGGGAATTATACGGGCCCTATTATACACTACGGACCTTTCTATTTATAGCCAGTCGGGACAGATATTCACTTGTATTGTATAGTAATAATAATATTTTCTGGAGCCTATCATGACAATTTTACCACCTGCTCCAGAAGATTTGCTAAATACAATTTTCTGCAACTGCAAGAGTGGTTGTGGTTCGCGATGCGGATGCAGGAAAGCGGGCTTGCAATGCTTTTTAGCTTGTGGCCAATGTAATGGGCAAGCTTGTCTCAATGCTCTACCATATCAGAGCGACATTAACGAAGATGGAACCTTTGACCCCGAAATCATGGAAGAACTTGAGACAAATGTCGTTGAAGACGATAATGAAGACCAGTTTGAAATTTACCAGCAGCCAGAAGACGAC
Organism: Aporophyla lueneburgensis; assembly: GCA_932294355.1. NCBI lineage: Eukaryota > Metazoa > Arthropoda > Insecta > Lepidoptera > Noctuidae > Aporophyla > Aporophyla lueneburgensis. The sequence goes on along the minus strand of OW028751.1, from coordinate 29,474,671 downwards.
GATGAAGAGGAAGAAGATGATTAAAATTATAAATTGTAGTTTTTGTACCCTTTATTCCATTTTTTTACTTTCAATAAAAATAAATGTGTTCAATGATATTTTTTAATAAAAAGATTAATTCATAATTTATTTGTTTTTTTTTCATCATGTAAGAAGTTATTAATATTAATTAGGTTAAAACATAACATAACATAACATCACGCCTTGTTTCCCCGAAGGGTTGGGCAGAGGTGTACCTATAGTACACCCACATTTCGCCTGTTATGTTTAAGTCCCATGTAATAGGGGGCGAGCCTATTGCCATCAACCGGGCACAAATCCAGACTCCGGGCTGCTACTGAGAAATTCCAGATGGAAAAACTCAATATCATTTTGCCCGACCTGGGAATCGAACCCAGGACCTCAAGCTCAGCAGTAGCGCTCAAATATAATTCCTATATTTTCATTAACAATTCTGCAATTACATGGGCAGGTAAGTGTTGTTAAATAAATTAATACTGAATAAAAAGTGGATAAGTTAGGAAAAAAATGATAAACTATAATATAATAGTTAATAAAAATTGACAAATATTTATAATCATTGATTTATCGATAGTTCATCAACTATATATGGCGCGTTTTCGACCGGAGGCACCGGTTGACCTGAAGTGATGCTGTGACCGCGCGCTCTCCGCCCTCTATCTCGAAAACGGTTCACCGTATAAATTTTTTTTTAAACAATATTTGTAGAGAATTTTGTATTCTACAATATTGTTAATAAATACAAATAACAAAAAACCCATAGGAAATGAGATATTTCCAAAAAAAGCGCAAAAAACCGATTTTTGTGACCTTTGACCTTGAAATTTAATAGTTGCTTACACCCTACCATATGTAGGTTTTGAGACAACTTTTAGGGTGTCAATATACAAGTATTTACAGACTTCCAGCTGGGTATCTCGAATTCCGAGGTGAACTTACTATAATGACTGGACTATTTATTTGATATACTTTGAATATTATTTTTGTTTTAATCTTAATTAAGTTTTTATTTTCTTTTGGTTTTTATGTCTCTTAAATGTAATTTAATTTTATAGCTTATTATAAATTTGTATCATAGTTCTTACTTTTATGGGGCATGCGGTGCTAACCTATAATAAACTGTAATCCTAACCTTAGTTAATAGAAAAATATTGTTATATTGTATGAGTATATACAGTTGTTGGTTGGCCAAAATAAATAAATAAGCAAATCTCCAGTCAACAAGGCAGTATCAGGTCTAACTACCATTCCTTTTTTTCTTTTTTGTGTTTTTTTTTAACACACTTCTCAGCTTCGTATGTATCTATGTAAAGGAGTCTTTGAACGCGATTTTCGCCCCTTCACAACATCGGATTGATTTGAAACTGCACACTTATCAACGACCGATGACAATACAATAATTTCATAAATTTGTACCATTATCCTGGGCAGGAAAAACAGAATAGCAAAAAATAAACGAAAAACCCATTTTTGTAGCAAGCTGAACTAAACAATAGAAAATCCACACTAATATTATAAATGCGAAAGTAACTCTGTCTGTCTGTCTGTCTGTCTGTCTCGCTTTCCTGCTAAAACTACTGAACCGATTTAAATGAAATTTGGTACACAGATAGTTTAGAGCCTGAGAAAGGACATAGGCTACTTTTTATCCCGGTAGTATGTTCCCGCGGGATAATGTCCGACCGCCACGCGGGCGAAGCTGCTGGCAAAAGCTAGTAAGTAATATTTAAAAAAAAACACGCTATCATAGAAAAGCGTCGGGTGCTTTTTGAGATATTTTTAATTGATATCAAGCACCCACACTTTATCCACTATTTTCTACTTTTTAGTTTTTAGTTTGGTTCTCTATTAAAGCGTGATTTTTAGTTTATAATCCTACTTTTTTTTTCTTTCTTAATCAAAACAAAGCACAAAAGTATTCAGGTCAGGGAAGAAGCTACTTACGATTAAAACCTCGCAGGCACAGCCGTTGCTCATATTCACATCACTAACTATTCACTGTTTCACAATATTCACCCTCACAGCAAGAGTATCAGCACAAAACAAGCACAGATTTCGAAACTCCACTCCCTTTTATACTAGAATCAAAATTGTAATAACAACGAGAGAACTTAGGCCTTATTGCGTTTGAATAAGGACTACAATGACTCTGCGATCATTGGTCTCATAAACTACTTGGTACAGTCAGTCACGCCAGTTATTTGTCAAACTGTCAATGATTCTTTTTGTACTTGTTGCGCCCTAATTTAAACAGTTATCCCAGAACAATTCCTACCTCCATAGAAACGCTTTATCGACACACAAATTAATGTTTCTGATCAAAGTCTCCACGGTTGTCACCCGCGCGACCGTGCTCGCTCGTTTTGAAGATATCTCTGAGATCGGAATGGTTGTCTTCGTGGCAGGTGCCATCCGCCTACTAAAATTTCAACAAAGTCGTGGAGCGTTGGCAATGCAACATTCATTCTGAAATCCACTGCTAAAAACTGAGAGTGATGCTACCACATGTTTATTTTGGAACGAAGAACTCTCTCTGTACCCTTAAAGAATTAAAGATTGAATGAAAAAAGTGACGATTATTTCACGATGCTTTCGGTATATTATTGTTTTTTTATACACTTTAGTTACCAAAAGAGATGCGCGCGTCAAGAGACGTGTTGCGTCAATCGTTTTGAAGCCATTTATAGAAATATCACACCTAAATGTTTAAACATGTTTACAAAAGCGCATATTTTTATGGTCGCATCGTCTTTCGGTATTCCCATTGTATGTACCTAAACAGCACAATTAATTTTTTATATGAATGTTGAAAATGAAAATCATAACTAATTTTTCATGCTGACTGTATTAAAGCAAGTAGGTGTTACTGTCATACATGAGGGCGGAATCAACGATTGTCAAACCTATGTTTTTCTCCTTCTAACAATAGCATTTTTTTCATTTATGCGATAGAAACGACAATATTTGCACAACTCTGTAGGTAGGTACTAGATAATTCTGCAATTTTTTTTTAAATGGTGGCTTGAAGAAGAATAATGAACATATATTCCTCTCTTTCCAACCCTGTTATTGTTCACATGTATGAGAAAAACGTCGTTGTATTCTCAGTTTTACTTTCAAATTATTTATGTTTTTGATCTGGGTAAACCCGGCGAGTTTTTGAAATGCACATAGTCTGTGATCGGTTTATTCCCAAAGTTTCAATCATTTCAGTAGCTTTTCCCTGAAACATTAGCAAATATGAGGTAATCCCATTACTACCTTACAACTTTAAGTTAATATCTTATTCATGAAATTCAATAAAAAATACATGTTTTTACTATATCATATAAAGGATCGATAAATTTCAAATAAAATTATCACATACTTACTCGTATTGTTTAATTTTGTAATTTATTATGAATTTTATTAGTTTACAAAGTCGCAATTTCCAGTCACATCAATATTCTTGTAATTGTCATTTAGGCAATTATGTACCTACTAATGTCATTAAATAAAATTATTTACAAAAATCACTACTTACAATACAAAAATGTCACTAGAGTCAAATAAATTGTCTTCATCAAAGAGTTCATGGTTTTACAGTGAAAGAAAAGAAAGAAAGAAAATAAGCTTATTTGCGGCAAACATGACGCACAGTAAGACCAGAAACATACAGAAATAAAAATAAGATGTGGGAAAATATGCGTCACATCCACGCAAAACGGCCAGTGATGTTCACACCTGGGAACATTGTGAATTTCCCAATATAAAATGTCTTAGAATATATTAGGGTCATAAGGATATTTTTCTTGTACTTACTTACATTATATATTATAACTAGGGAAATAATTGTAAAATTGGAAATTTTACCAGCTTACCTGTTACTAATATAAATTCCCTGTATTACTGTCACAATTGACACATGACCTACATTTTGTACAAACATATGTGACGCAATGATTTGATATATATCTTATTTACTAAGTTAGACTAGATATTATATATTAAAAACCTATTACATTACAATGCCTAGTTATTACGAAATGGAACAATTATTTCTCTTTTTATAGTACTCAATTAAATCACAGATATTATTATGGCATATTCAAAGTTTAAGAGAAGGGGTGGCCCGGCGGCTTACAAGTCAGAGGTTGTGGGTTTGAATCCAGGCAGACGCTGTACTTTGTGTAAATAATTTAATCACCACTGCTCTGAAAACGGTGAAGGTAAACATCGTGAGGAAACCGGCATGTCCTATAACCAAAAATTCGAAGACATGTGACATCTACCAACACGCACTGATAATAGCTCACTCCCTCGCATAGAGAAGAGGTCTGTGTCATAGTAGTAAGTAGGTTTTTACCGATATTATTCAATTAAACACTTTTTTAAATAACACCTTTATATCGGTGCATAGAATTTGAGCGATTAGCTACGCACGATCCAATCGCAGGGTTCAATACCCGTCCATATCAAACATTTAAATATGGTCTCTAGGAAGTTGTTCGAGCATGTCAGATTTGTGTGTTAAAAACTTAAACCTCAGTGCATTTATTTTTTTACTTAAACCCCTTACTTTTGAATTCTCAAGGAGTCGATCAGTCGGGAGAATGAAGAACGGGCAAGAGGCTCCATGGGCACTGTTTTAAATAAAAAAATATATGTTACCGAACTAACGGAACTAACGGAGAAATGCCTAATCTTTTCTGTAGTCAGTGTCTAAGGTCAACTCGGGGAAGACCGTCGGGCGGATAGGACCGTACATTAAGCAATATTTAGATTTCTATAGAAATAATTTTTTCTCGTTGTGTTATAAATAGCGCCATATGCCAATTTATTGAAACTAAAACAGTTTAAAGTGTTTGTTGCTATTCAGAATTCGTCGTATTGCTTAATGTACGGTCCTATCCGCCCGACGGTCTTCCCCGAGTTGACTATACTTTTAATTTAATTATGTACATCTTGATACAAGCTGAGCGAAAGCGATAACGAAGAAGAGATGAAATTTTAATTTTGACATAGTATATTCCACCATACACTTTGGTATACCTACACAAGTAATGCGACTTTGGGACCTAAAAGTCCGTCATACTACCTCATCATCATCATTTCAGCCAAAAGACGTCCACTGCTGGACATAGGCCTCCTTCAAGGGAGTCTTGATCTCCACGCAAGGCAGGCAGATTGGCGATCGCAGTATGGAGGTAAATTGCACAGAGAACGCTGCTGCTCATTCTCTAGTAAGTCCCATAGTAGCCTTTTACGACACCCATGTGAAGAATGGTGCTATTCTTTTCGTCCACGGAACGTAAACTTTGCCTGATTAATATTTGCACACCATCACAATATGGTAAACATGTTGCACAACTATAATATAAACGTATGTACGTATAACACCTTGCATGCATTTTCTGTAAGTAATTGTATGTAAACACGTGTTTGAGCAAATAAAGTTATCTGAATCTGAACGGAACGTGTGGTGCCGGACGTCATACTATCAACTGGCTACTAAACAAAAGATGAATTAATGATGAAAGAAAGGCACACTTGTGCAAATAAGATTTTCCTCGAGGGGGAATTCTAGACTAAACACACATGCTCATGTATGCTGCAATAATAATTGCAACATGTGTGTACGAGTATTTCCATTACAAGATGCTATCGAAATAAACAGACTGCAACAGAAATAGTGGACAGATACCCAAATAACTATTATTAGACAAATGGGAAACAATATTACATCACGATTCTATTCTATAGTAAACGATTAGAATTATTTTTCCATTCAGTAGGTCACGGCTTTTCAATAGCGGCTTGGCTCGCCCCTACGGACTCCACGTGGAGCATCGAACTACGTACTCAAATAATGATAAGTGTATTACAAAAACAACATTACCATATTCAACAATTTACACAATAATGACGCTTACTACGTCGACTTAAAAGTCAGTGTGGCAGCACCATTAATTTGTCGGTGATTCCCCAACAATAGACAAAAGTTATAGAGATTTCATAGATTTGTGAGCTCTGTGGTATGGTAATACCCTGATAAGGATGTGTGTACACTTGCCAACACGTGTAACATAATTTAGTGCCTTTATTATAAATATGTTTGTACCTAAGTACTAACAAAAATGTATGTACTTATTTATAGTACCTGTTTGGTCAAACAAGAGGCTAGTGATTTAGTCGATGGCTGTCATGCTCCCTGTGCTTGCTTTTTGTCATTTACACTTGTTGCAACATAATTAAGGTAGGTACACACGGCAACACATCAAGCTACACATTTCCAGTTTTAGCTGACCTCATATTGTGTAGGCTTCTCGTACAGTGAGAAGTCAGCTTATATTGGAAATGTATAGGTAAGACCTGTGGCCGTGCGTACAACTGAATATTTTGTGATTGTGAACACAGCCTTAGTAGGGTTGTTGCCCTTGGCATAGATTATAGCTTACGCATTGGTAGATCAGTGCCTTTTGATCATAGACCAATGGTTGTAATTGGAACAAGTTTACACATGGCTGACCAATATGACCCAAGGGATTTGTATATTGCTTGGTTGTTAAAAGTCTTCGTATCATTAATGTTTTGAGGAGTCATATATGTTTTATACTACATATTTGGGCAACAAGCCAGGAGAGATGCCTATGTATGCCATACTAAAGTACCTACCTATGTATGTAAATGTGTGATGAATTGATGTTATTATGTGAGTGCAAGTGTTTTCGTGTTACACAATTGAGTGAAATCGTGAAGAAAATAGTAACTTTGTATGAGCGTAACCTTGGATGACATTTAATTCACTCCGACTTGAAGTATTAGCATAAACATTTAGTACATAAACTTAAGCTTCTCAATGCGTGTTTTCGGAACCGATACGGACCCTGAATCTGCTCCAGGTAGACATTGGACTTTACTGACTTATGAAAACATCGGCAGAAAACATGGTTTGATCAGTGTGATATCGTCAAAACGCTGTCAAAAGTGGTATGTTTTTTGTTAATGACCGTTTCTTTTGTGTACGAGAATACGCCATGTCTTACAGTGGGACTGTCTGGTAAATTCTTCAAATTATCATCGTAAAGGACGAGATTAGATACTAGCTATGTAAGTACTACTTGTAATTTGGCAACAGCCTGCAAAGGAGTTTCCTACCAGCTATGCTCTATAAGAAACGACCAATAGGAACCGTGCACCTGGCGTCTGACATTTCATACACATTTGTCCATGTAGGTTTATATGAAATAAAACTTCTGGTTGTTGAAACAGAGAATATTGTTCCACGTAATCCACGTTATTACAATAAACTGTTAAGGCAAATGAATTCAATACTGTTTTTTGTTTTTGTTTGCACAGCAGTAGGTAATTCGCCGATTTTCTTCAATGAAGTGGTTGTGTCTTAGTACTGTATGGACGTAATAACAGCATGCAGAGATCCATCACAGGTAGGACAAATTCCATTATGAAATCCACCCATAAGACACCATTACCTTGGCTTGCAGCATGTTCACAGTCCCATTTCTTCCCGTGGGTGCCGTAAGAGGCGACCAAGGGACTTTACTAGATAGAGATCAGCAGCGTTCTCTATTCATTTTACCACCATACTGCGATCGCCAACCCGCCTGCCAAGCGTGGCGATTATGGCAAACTCTCCCAAGTGGGTAGGCCTATGTCCAGCAGTGGACGTGTTTCGGTAGAAATGATGATGATGATGTCGACAGTCTGCTGGAAGACCAGCCAATGTGAGGCGACGCATGGAGGAAGCCTATGTAGTCTTTCAACAGTTAAAATGATGTTGTTGTTAGCTCCCGACCATCAAGTCAGACTGTCCTAACGATGTTTTCATCACTGTACTTCCCCTAGTTTACCAATCCTTTAAAGAATATAAGGAAGAATTGGACGTCGTCATAGTGAGGTGTGCTCATGAAATAGTAAACTATAACGTATGTTTAGTATTGTATAGGGCCTGAGTCATGTGGCTTGAGTGAAATCCCAAGATATTCACTTCCCTGTTAGTTCCCATAGTGACACATAAACCAATGAGATCATATGCTAAGTTGTCCAGGAGTACAGTCCATACCGCACCTTCAGAATGATGAGGCCTAATAAGAAATTTCAACTTTGACTCATAAAATGATAAAACTCTTATGAAAATAGAGGCCTATTATTGTGATATAGAGCTCTGTTTTATTAAGAGTTTTTTCATTTTATGAGTCAAAATAGAAATCTATTTTTTTTTATTAGGTCTCTTTTATTCTGAAGGTGCGATAATTAGGTTCAAAACGATAAATATTGCTTTTTCTAGTAAAGGAAATTGTTAGTTGCTTGTTCAGAAAATAACAATTTCAAAGAGCCATCGCTCCAATCCTCATGGTTTTAAATGTTTGGTATTAGTATTTTCTTATAAATTAAATTAGAAACTAAACATCTTAAATGTATCACAATCACCTCATAGCTAGCGATGCTAAACAACATTGTGAGTACTTTTATACAATTATGCATTAATAAGGCACGTCATGTACTTAATTCATAATAATATTAATAACAAAAGGAATGAAAACATACAAGGTGTAACAGAATCAACGTAGGACCTAATTGACTACTGAATTGATTTCAGTAACTTTTTATATTTTATAACTACATAAAATATGCATTTTGCCTTACCTATCGCCGATTGAGCGACGAAAATTCAATCTTATTTTAAGGCAGTAAGAATATATTTTTAACAGTTACCTATAAAAAAATAAATTTTGGCCACTGTATTATGCTTTTAACTCAATACTATAATTGGGCTGTTTGAGGTCTTACGTTAATTATGTTACACCTTGTATATTTTTTTTTTTTTTATTCAATAAATTTAAAATATAATCTATATTATGTGTCATTTGTATCGTTCTAATGATACATTGTTGTCTCTGAATTAGCTACCTTATTCTGTAGAAATTAAGGGCTCATATCACTTCTTGGCTTTGTTGTACAGTTAGCAACAAAAATACCATAGAACCTAATATATTATTTTTAATCATTGAAAATACAACATTTTTGTATTTTCTACTGCTCAATAATTTGCTACGAATAATCATTATTAAATCTGTTACGTTACTTCGGATAGTTATTTTGTGCTGACTGTACCTGTCTTACAACCTACTACCTACAGTAAAAACTAAAAGTTGTAGTTACAAGTTACAACAACAATGAATACTGCCTCGTACTTAGGCTCAACAAAAGTTGCAACTTTGTTGCTGGCAATAATTTATGCAATATGTGTGTGCAGCATGTTTTCAGAAAAAACAAACAACAATGTTGCGATTTTTGACATCAAGACTAGGAATATTTATTATGGTCCGTTCTAAAAGTATCTGATAAAAGTGTAAACAAACCCTGTTCAGGTTAAATTCTTATGCAATCACTCACCAAAGGGAGGTAGTAACATATTCAGCTGTTAAGGCAATTTCAACTTTATATCTCATCACTTTGTCCAACAATTATTGTTTGGCCATTATCAAATTGTATCTAATTAAAAAATCATTGGAGAAAACCAAAAGAAAAATTACCTTCAAGGACTTTGAAAATTTTAATTTTGGGTTTGACCATTTAAATGATCAAATCAAAGCACTTCAGAAGTGCCACTGCTAATTGACACTCCATTCATCTATTGATCAATTTGTAAAAAGTTGGAACATAAAACAGAATAGCACAGAACTGACGTCATATCGAAGTAACGACCTATTCATACCTGTAGTGCCATTCTGTAAAGATCTCACCATGTTAATTTGGGTGAAGTGAGCTTAAACAGCCCACTTTTAGATCACTTCACCTAAGTTCTCACGGTGAGATTTTTACAGAACAAATCGGCCAATGTGGAACAGACAAGTTATGGGTAATAGACTAATAGCACTAAACTGACATCATTACTTCGGTAACCGTATTCCTACCTGATGTCCCGTCACCGATAGTCCCGGTACACCAGCACGGCGTCCTCGTCGGTGCCGGCGGCGCGGCGGGCGCGTGCGAGGCGCGCGGGCGCGGCGGCGCACAGGCGCGGCGCCCGCGCGGGGTCGCGGTACAGCAGCTTGTGGCCGCTGTAGCCCACCACCACGATGTAGTGGCCCGTGTAGGCGCCGCCGAAACAACGCCTGTACGACACACCTGTCGTTAGGCTTTCATCCAAAGCTTTATTGTCGGTTTTTCAAAGAGTATGAGCATTTATTATCCTAACCAAGAGAGTAAAGATGACAGTAGGGTGACAGAGGGCTGGCCCTCCAGTACGGACAAGAAATATTTCATAAAACCATCTGTCAAATAATATTATCTCACATCCCCGTTAAACTTAAGGGGAACATATATAAAACCATGGTCAGACCTACTGTCTTGTATGGGTCAGAATGTTGGGCCACAAAAAGGATGAATAAAAGACAATTGTATGCAGCTGAGATGAGAATGTTAAGAGGGATGAGTGCTGTTACACGAATGGATACAATAAGAAATGAGTACATAAGAAAAAGTCTGAAAGTGGCATCAATAACTGAAAAGTTGTGTGGGAATCGATTATCATGGTATGGTCACGTGATACGGATGAATGAGGAAAATGTCACGAGGAAAGTATTGAGTATGGATGCTGATGGCTTTAAGAGTAAGAGGAGACCAAAGAAACGTTGGATGGACTGTGTGAATTATGATATGGATATAAAGGGAGTGGCTACTGAGATGACAACTAATAGAGAAGTGTGGAAGAAAAAGATATGTTGCACCGACCACAAATAAATTGGAATAAGAGCAGGAGAGTGACGATGTCAAATAATATTATTTAGAGAAACTTCTTACACAGTCAAGAAGGGCAATATGATATAAAATCCATATTAAGATGAGCATAGATGATAATGGAGCTATCACTGACGAGACAACAGACACATTTCTAACAATATGATTGGTTGATTACTCCACTTGTGTCCACTCAGTGCAACCTCACCATAAATGTAACAATAGATTAGGTACCTGAACTCAGCCTTTAATTTATTATGCTTGCAGAGATCACAGACCAGCATGGAGGCATCCACCAGCACTATGACTGGTCCCGCAGTAGCCAGGTGCCTCAACATCTCTGCATGGGTCAGTGAATGCTTCTGAACGTCTATGCTTGAAGCTTCGGCTTCTTTGAAGCGATGCTTGACGCGTTCCCGGTCCTAGGAAGTAAACGGTATAGTGATGGTATTATCAGATCAAGCAATTTTGAAAAACTGTCTATTGCCTTATTGTTGCAATAAGTTTTATTTATTTTATTTTATCAAGGGACAATAAACAGCTACAATATATAATTTTAACATAACAAAAAATAATAAGAATGCAAGGAAAATTAATATTTATGTCTTATCTTTTTCCTCGAAGGGTTGGGCAGAGGTGTAACTATAGTACATTCACATTAATAAGCAAATTAATTATCAATTATATACCATATTGATAATCCTGTCGTAGTATCCATATCTCTTGTAGTCCTCGTTCACACCAAGCAATGTTGTGTACATGCAGTGTCTGATACCAAACCTGCAATGAACCATTCTCATTATATCCTGGTTATCAGGGGTCAGTATATACCTGCCAGGGTTGCAGATTTGTTCGAAATAGTTACCGTGGCCCTGAGCAACTGAAGGAATACGGGTGGGTAGCCAGTAAAAGTCTGACTCGCCATCCCGCTTCGCCGGGAGACGTCATTGGATAATTTCCCACACACAAAAAAAAAGGGTCAGTATTACAAGCAAGAAATTTACTTTTGGTACAACATTTCCAAAACTCTAAAGTTTATTTTTCTCTTATTAACTGTGATTGGCTTTCTGCTCATAATCAGATGAGGTCTTTTGTTGGTATTCCATTAGGCATTGAAATTGTGTGGTTCAGTACTAAATAAAACTCTTGAGATATCACAAAAATGTTGATCTATTATTTTTTCTAATACTATCACATTGAGCTGTTTTATTAAGTTTTACTGCAGCATCATATTTTATCTATGGACCGCCCCACTGCTGACTGCCCCAGCTAACTACTAGCTCCTACAACTACCTAGTTTAAGATAATGCTGGTGTATTTTAAGTTACCTCTTCAACAAATAGCACAAATCAATAGTCCATGTAGACTGCCGGAATCCCTCTTCCAAGCAGATCTGCTCGAAGTTGTCAAGCATCTCCTCTCGCTGGTCCGGTGGTAGCAGCATCAGCACACAAGACACGCCACAGTCCCAGTTGTAGCGCTGCCGGTAGTGCTCTAGATTGTGTTCTACATATCCTGGAGGAATTAATCTTTTTAGAACCTTAGCATTCTTTAGCATTCAAACTTGAATGAATATTTAACAAGGGCAGGGTTCCACTTATTTATAGGTTGTACTGTCGAGCCCTGACTCATTACATCATGGTAACTAGTCAAGCTGTAGCAAAGGCGAGGTATGAAACACATTCTTGTTCTCACAAAGGCGAGGTATGAAACACATTCTTGTTCTCACAAAGGCGAGGTATGAAACACATTCTTGTTCTCACAAATTTTATTTACCATTTTTGTTTCTTACTTATGTCACATGTACATATTTATATGTTCTTTGTACCGCAGCTAGTGATGAGCAGAGTTTGAGTTGACTACCTCGAAATTGCACTTATTTGCGTGATGCACAGGTACATATCAAATTCTGATAAGAAGAAAAACAACTTGAAAAATCATCCAATCAACTGGACATTTTAAATTACTTACTTTCATTTTCAGCTAACATGTTGGCTAGAGCTAGATCTAGTGTCCCTATCCACTGATACTATTGATATTTAACAGGTAATAATATAATCTCATGTTTGTTTATCAGTATTTTCTCCTTTTCAAAGAAATTGACTCATTCAAAAAGTTTGTTGTGACTTTTGTCTGAAGCTGTGACAGTAACACGTTACGTTCATAAATAGGTATCTATCAAACAATTTTCATTTCTTGGAGAAAAAGATCGATCAACTCAGCCTATCGCAGTCCACTGCTGGACATAGGCCTCTTCCATGTTGCGCTACAACACGCTGAGAAAAACATAATATCTTTTATTCTTCATGACATCGTGAGTACACAGATGAGTTCTTCGGTCTGAGTAATAACCAAAAAGACTTGTAGCTAGCCAAAGAAATTGAAAAAGAAAACCGGCCAAGTGGGTATCTAACCACGCACAGTGAAGGGTTCCGTACTCGACATGAATATTTTTACATGCACAAAATACAGTGGAAATCCGGTTATCCGGCCCTCAGTTAAATGGATTCACGATTATCCTGAGTTCCTGACTACCAACTACGATCAAATAACTTTATACCTTCAAGTCGAATCCATGCATGCACGGAACTTGCAGTACTAGAAAATATGTCATTACTTCATAATAAACATTGATTTTTGTTAGTACTAAGTCTAATTTAGTTCTGTTGTTTTTTATAATTACCTATCATTTTTTATTATGCAAAAATATGTACAGAACCACTTAGGAGGTCAGATAGGCAGTCACTCCATGTAAAATACTGGTACTCAGCTGCATCCGGTTAGACTGGAAGCAGACCCCAACATAGTTGGGAAAAGGCTAAGCAGATGATGATGATTATGATGTTCAAAACCACTTTTCTTCATACATTCGATTATTAGGATTTTCGATTATCCGAATGCCTTACGACAACAATTAGTCCGGTTAATCGAGTCTCTATTGTATTCTCTATACTGACTTAAAGTCTATTACTGACTTAAAGTGGAAGCGCCAGAGTAGCCTGCGAAATTGAAATTTTCTTTTTTTCAGTTAGCAGATCAGTATCAGGCTACAATATAATCATTCGGTGGGATTAATGAACTACTGGAGTTGCATTGATGATTTTAATTATTAAAATTCTCTAAACACATAAGTGTTATGGTTGCGAATCATATTTTGTTCAGCAAACGGCTTGACGCTGACCTGAAATTCAAATCAATTTGGATTTTAATTTCGTGGAAACCTTACATACTTGGGCGTAGCCAGCCATGGGCTCACAGTGATGCAGCAATCTAAAATAATTATCCCGCCTAATTTTTTCATACAAAAAGGTTACACCCTATAGCACCCTGTATCTATATGTATAATTCGAATCATCCAAAATACTTTCTTGTTGCTCACCTACCTACACCACATAATCTTCCATCCAAAAATGTGTCTCTAACTTCAGCCATTTGGGCTCTGGGCGCATGCCAATTTGTTAATCGGTCAATTTAGAGGTTTATATCTATCTATAGATAGTACTTTCAGGTACAGTAAGTAAACAACATGTTTAACATAGGTATTATAGGTTGTTTATTTATTTTGGTATTAACTAACTTCATAATATTACTTTAAGACAAGCCGGCGTGGGTTCTAGCAGAACCTCCTTTGCACTTCGGCTTCCAATTTATTTGTCTCTTCGGCGATCCTCATACTGTAAACACGCAGCATAAAGTGACCACTCAGACAATTTTCACTCATGGTGGAGCGAAGCTACGTCTTGACATGCCGTAACGTATTAAAAGACCTCTCTATAGTACAGGTCGTACACGGTTGGGTCTTTCAGAACATTCAATGCCGTATTTTTTCTTCCCACAAGTGGTACCACAGTTCAGCCTCGCTGTGTAAGTTAGTACCTATAATTTATTTTTTTAGGTTTGGTTAGGTACCTTACCAGGCTAGTACCTAGCCAGGGTGGGGCATCCCACCCTGCCCCACCGTGGTTACGCCCATGCTTACATAAACACCTTAAAAACAACAGTCATCACTTTTAACATAACACGGTCCAACGATTATTCCTTCGATAGCGGACTCCCGGCCACCGTAGGCGCGAGCTTGCGGGTGGCGAGCAATGGGTAGCTCGCTGCCCGGTAAGGACCAAGCTCGGGTCGACGGCGACGGCGCGTAGTGTTCCACGCGCGCCTCAAAGAGATGTCAGCAGCGCTGAAGGGGTCTGCTAGGAGCCTAGGACCGATGCCTGCCGGGGTCGCGTGATTGTTCGAAAGAGATACCGTGGCCCCGGCACATGGGCAACTGAAGGAACACGGGTAGGTTTTAGTCAGTAAAAGTCTGACACGCCCTCCCGCTCCGCCCAGAGCGGGAGAAGTCATTTGCTGATTTCCCATCCAGAAAATAAAAAAGAAAAAAAACGATAACTCCTTCACCTGCTTAACTGCAAATTATATTTTCCCCATTTTATTTGTAACGTGGAACATGGGTGGGTTTTAGTCAGTAAAAGTCTGACACGCCCTTCCGCTCCACCCAGAGCGGGAGACGACATATGATTATTTCCCACCCACAAAAAAAATGGGGTACTGTTTAGAACACAATTTAAATCTTGTATAAAACGAACACCTGCTTAGCAGCCAAGCATATTATAAGTTGGGGTATTACATAGCTGACACAAATGCTTGGCTAAACGCTGGTTGCCCTGATCCACAAAATCCCTTATTTTATTAGTATTCGAAAATATTGTTGGAGCCGCTGAAGATTGTAAATACTAGATATCTTTACATTGTATACATGGGCGTACCTAGGTTCTGGGCCTTTCAATCCGATTTTTTATAAGCACAAATTCAAATAAATAATTCTAAATTAAAATAGGTATTTTGTTTTAATTCTTTAGTTATACAATAGATATTTTGAAAGTAACTTTCGAGGGTCTTTAGTAAAACGGTTTTTGACGTTTTTCGTGAAAGAATTGCCCATAGCGTTAACAAATTTTCTATGTACAGCTTGGCAAAAAAGAGTCTGGAAAAAATGAGGGCGCCTGCTTAGCAGGTATGGCCACCCTGTATACTACGACTAAAAGTGATAAGATACTTGTTGTTTTAATCCACAAACACGAGATCCCGGAAATTCTCATCAGTCAAGATTTCAAGACTTGATAGGCACACAGTCTTTTACTTTCATTGTATATATTTCGCATTATTTCGCTAGAATAACCTTTTATCTAAGAGTGCCATCATAATAACATAATGCAAACTTATTCAGTTTAAAAATTAATTAAATTACACTCAGGGATTGCCGATTGAACCCGATAAACAAGACATAATGTTCAGCAATCGCATTTGCGGCCTCCATCTAGGGTATTCACAACCATTCGATGGTTGGTATGCCTGTATCAAATTTGACATGAATGATACTGAACGAGTCCTTTTAATGCTGACAGTTTATAGTCGACAAGAAGGCGACTTTCAGCTGCTTACTGTCGGAAACTATTCGGAAGTCAGAGAGTACCTATAACATGTCGCATTCGAAAGGTACGGGCAATATCGAATAAACTTGAACAGTTGACTAATGAAGGTGTCAGGTATGTCTATGTGGGTTACATAACATTATCACTATTCACATGACAATGAAAATGAAATAACACGCTAAAACTTAGATTTTATTTAAAAAGAAAAACGTGACATACCATCATTCTTGTATTCCTTTTCAGTGCTATGATAGATTTTTTCCATTAACACTGATGTGTCAGTTTTACATTTCTTATTTATGAAATCTAAATATTGTAAAAATCTTTCTTACACGTTTACGGCTCCCATTACAACCTGTCTCCTCAAACTATAGGTAATATATTACGTAGAATAGGCACCTGAAAAATAATAATTATAAATTATACTTTTATTACTGTGGTAGGCGATTAACAAAAAAAAAAAAAAAAATACTTGCCGGTTTCGTTATGGTGTTGAACTTATTGTCTAATTGCACACAGATCAAAATCGTCTAATTCTTTCATCCGCCAACTGTTTTGGTGTTCCTCCAGGTGTAGAAAAAATCCTTAATTTTTTTCACCTTCATTAACAATTTCTCTAATTGTACTGTGAGATTTACCTTGAAAAAAACATAAAGACAATCATATTAATTCCATATAGGTACATTTTTCAATTTCAAGTATCAAACATCAAGAGTTAACGCACACGCGATTTGTCAAACTAGAACACATAACCTCAATAATCTATTAGTAAATAAAACAATAAAATGGCTTGAAACTTATAATACCGATAAAACTTAGTATTAGAAAGGAAAAACAATGACTGGCATTGAATAAAAGATAAATTTCTTGGATAAATACCTGTCGTGTCGGCAGTTCTTTCGTAAACTTTGTCAATCGGAGACAAAATTTGTTCCGCTTCAGATTCCGCCAAATTTCTTACGAAAACTTAGTATATATCACAGCTCACACCACTACTCCTTAATGTTTAATTCATTTTTTATATGTTCAAAAGCATTAATAATTGATAGTTAATTAGAAATAAGTAAAATACAACTGGGAACATAACACAATGACAGATTAGCTACTTGTTTATGATAAACAAAGCAGTGCTGCCACCAAAAAAATATTTTAGTTCCAATGGTTACCACGACAGACTCTTTTTTGCCAACCTATACACTGAGCATACAAAGCCCATTTAATCTACTTTGATCATGGTCGATCTTAGCTACGTTTTTACGCGTCTGAGTGTGCTGAATGGCCGTTCAATTGTAGCAGTTATGGGTGTATTGCCAGTAAAATTTCTAGGACCGTCTTCACCTTCTGGTAAAAAGATTCTGCTACTCCGTTATTAACTCTGTTATTCCAATACTTTAAAAGTCCTGCTGCTGCTTATTCATCCAAAAAGTGCTCCATAGTTCGGCTTCAGACGTGATTCCCTTCTAATACATAAAATGTACAGCTTTCCTCCATACATTTTTGTAATTTTGGAACTGTAATTTTAATTATCTGAGCAGGGTGCACCAATGAAAGAGTACCTAAACGCTGGTGTAGTAGTCTTGGTATTTGCCGCATCTCGCCTCTATTGAAGATGATAACGAATCCAAATAGGGCACGCACACCGAGCGACGAAAATAATCGCCAAGGGGCTCGCTACAGTAGGCCGCTGGTTGATTCCCCTCTGTTGTTGGTGGCAGTTACCGTGGCCCTGGCATACGAAAACTGACACGTCCTTCCGCTCCACCCAGAGTGGGAGACGTCATTTGAGGATTTCCCACTCACAATAAATGAAAAGCCTCAAAGACTGTTATATGTTTGCAACGGGTTGTAGCAAGGAATTGTATTTGTTAACCGACTTCAAAAAAGTAGGTGGTTCTTTGTTCCACTATATTTTAATAAATTCCTCCGCCAATTGTAGACCGATTTAGAAAAAAAAATTTTTTAGTGGATTGGATATAAATTTAAATGGCAATGGCCCTTGAAGGGGTGCCATTTAAATTTTATTGTATTCGCTTTGAAAGTTTTTGCGTTAGCTTCGATTATACGTATTTAATCCACTTTGTCCAGCGTGATGATATTCTAATACCTACTTCCTGTCACTGCTATTGACTTGGCTAATAATGGTATTCGAATTAGTGCAGGGTAGCTAAAAATGTTTTTGCAAAACAAAAAACAACCGACTTCCAAAAAAGCGCTACAAAGTGATAAATAACTTTAATTTCGGAAGTCAGTGGCAAAAACTAAAATACAGATCCAGAGACACAAACTTCCGAATTTAAAGTTTTTTTTTTGCTTGCAGCGCTGCTAGCGAGTAGGAAGAACGGAGGCATCGCACGGTTTTTAAAAGTTGTATATTGTATTACAAATAGCAAAATGCTATTCTTCCCATTTCTTATCAACAAAAGTAGATAGTTAGTAAGGCCGTTAACAAACTCCAGGGGGGGCAGCTGCCCCCCTCTGCCCCCCCTGCGTACGCCCATGATTGTATAGGTTCAATCTTTTAGCATTGTATAATTGTATAACAAATGTGTGAGCACTGTGTTCCTCCTATAAAATTACCATTCACTCGGTACGTCTTTCATTGGCTTGAATGTGTCCATGCAGCTGTGTGTTTGTTATGCGCACTCAAATGTCTCGCTAAAGGTGGCGTGTATGTTGGATCATTAAGTTCCCTTCAAATTGTTGTTCTTTATTAAATGGGAAATAAGGTGAACAGACTACAAATAATTGTAGCTAGCTTTGGTTTTCTTCGAATTTAACACGAATTAAAGCCTGAATACACCTTCTTTCCACTTGTCATTGGTATAGCACCAATTGTCTCCAAGTAAAAACTTATCCAGACGGACATGACGCGTGACGATTAAAAAAAACTTTTTACAAAAAAAAAACAACCGACTTCCTTAACAAAAAAAAAATACTACAAAGTCAAAAATAACTTTAATTTCGAGTTTTCTTTCTTTTTTTATTTGAAATCTGGTGCTTCCCGAATGGTCCCATTTTAATTTGGTCCCATTTGGACAATGGGGTCCATGTGAAAACCATATAAGTCTTAAATTTGCGTTACGTATTTGCGCGACAAAAGAACGAATAACGCGATTAGATTAGTGCGGAGTATCTACCACAACCAAAAAGTTAAAAAATAAAAACTTTTTACAATAAAAACAACTGACTGCCTGTGGGGAGATAATCGCCGTGCGGGTTGGACAGTTGAATGGTTAAAAAAAAACGCTACAAAGTCAAAAATAACTTTAATTTCGGAAGTCGGTGGCAAAAACCTTAAATACAGATCCTAAGACACTAACTTTCAAAATTAAAGTTATTTTTGACTTTTTAGTGTTTTTTTTTTAAGGAAGTCGGTTGTTTTTTTTGTAAAAAGTTTTTTTTGAAGTCTGTTAGTAAAAAGGTGCTGTTTTTGCTAGTTGACTTTGGAACCCTAAGAAATGTCAAATTCTCTAACCTAACCCTTAAGATTTCTGACACTGACAGTGACAGTCAGCTGAGCTGAATATCCAAATTTTTGTTGATTCGTTTGGTTTTTTCAGATTTAAGTTATGGCGCTTAGGTCAGGGTTAGTTATATTGTCCAACATAAGATGTGCAGTCCAACAAGGGTTACGACTCCGCACCATGAGTACGCAAACAGCTGCCAAGGAGACCGAAACTGAAGCACCGAAACCCGGCCAGACACACTTTGGATTTCAATTTGTTGATGAAGGCGAAAAATCAAAAAAAGGTAATGGTTTTTTGTGGAAAAATAAATAAATAGCGCTTTAAAAGGTTAGTTTCATGTATAAGTAACAAATCTTCTATCATTAGGTGTAGATTCAGGATTTTTTTCATTCATGATTCTGTCAGAATGAAAACATAACCCAAAATTTATTCAGTATGCCCTGTATTCCTGTCTTCCTTAGTTAAGCCCCCCAGAGGCACAGATTTGTTTTTTCATCAGCTTGTGACCTTTTTGGTTGAGCTTTGCATTGCGAATTAGTGAAAAACCTTTATCTTCTTTACAAAAACTGTTCAAAGTTATTCTTCGGGGTTAATAAATTATGATAAATGACCGAATAAGTGCGAGTTGTACTCGTGAGGGTGCTGTAGGATGAATATGATGCCCACCAAAAACATTTAATGTAAATTAGGTTAGACTGGGACAAGACTTACATAATGCGTCCATTGTTTTAAAGTTTTTGATATTTGTGTGCAAATTCTAACCTGCATACAAAATTTCTAGGACTATGGACTATGCCTATGACTGAGTGAGTCGGTCAGTGATAAAATCGATATTTTTTAGGTATTAATAAAAAAAATATCTTATAAAGATTCATTAGGCTGTACAGAACCCTAAAAAGAATTGAAGGGTTGGCGCGTAGTTAAAAGCTGTCATTATTAATAGTTTTTGTAGTGGAGACTAAATCTTTTCTTAATAACTGGTGATTTTATTTGACTTTTTATAAATCTTCCAGTTCATGAGGTATTTGAGACAGTAGCTGAGAAGTATGATCTGATGAATGATGTAATGTCTATGGGCATCCATAGAGTATGGAAGGACATCTTCATGCAAAGATTGGCACCCAGACAGGAGACAAAACTGTTGGATATGGCTGGCGGCACTGGTGAGTGTTGTTTCCATAATACTATATTTTCATCTTGGGTTTGTGCCAATGATGCCTATAAGCTCGCCCTGCATTATACATAGGTTGCACGGCATATTAATTGCAAGTCTACCAAAATATTCAGCCAAGACTGCTGTACCTGTAGGAGTACGATTGACTAGAGTTACACACACTATTTTTTTTTTGTTTGTACTTCCTAAACTAATGTGTACTGCATGGAGTATTTCCGGGGAGGGTGAGAGGAGTTCTCAGAGAGACTAGGGGGGAGACCTGTGCCCAGCAGTGGGACAATTTAGGATATATTATGTTATTTTTAGAATTTTGTTTTCATTTATTCAGGATTTTATGAATATTTCAGGTGACATAGCATTCAGATACATAAAGTACCTACAGAGCCTGGGTCCGTCACACGCGGCTAATAGCAGCGTCACTGTTTGTGACATCAACCAAGCCATGCTGGATGTCGGCAAGCAGAGAGCACAGAAGTATGTTTTTACTTCATTAATTCATTCAAATTGCCTTATCTTTAATTTCTGAGTTTAGTATAATGTTGTCTCCAACAAATCATAGCTCTTGCAGTAGTGTTACCAACTACATTAAAATGCTAACAAAGTGCACTATTCAAAATTTTTTGTAGTTCAGTCGTTATTAAAACAACAATCAAATTATTTATTTATTACAGAAGATTTGTCAGCACAGGTAGTTTTTACCCCAAAGTCAAACAGGGTAATTTATAAATAAAACTGCGAACTAAAAGAAGAAGAAAACAATAGCACAGAATAGACAAGAGTGCTGGCAATGCTAGTTACCAATACACATAGGACAGGCCTGTTGATCTAGTGGTTAGTGACCCTGACTGCTATGCCGGAGGTTGTGGGTTCGATTCCCACCCAGGACAAATGTTTGTGTGATGAGCACGATCATTTGTTCTGTGTCTGGGTGTAATTTATCTATAATATGTATGTATTTAGAAATATATAAGTATGTTTATCAGTTGTCTAGTACCCATAACACAAGCTCTGCTTAGCTTGTGACTAGATGGCGTTGTGTGATAGTTGTGGAATATTATTATTATTATTATTATAGCTGTTCAAGGATATTTTGGCGCGAATTGCCAACGCCCCCATCTTGTTTTTTCCATTTGTTTAAAAAAAGAATTTCACAAAATGTTTACCATCAGCGCCCCTGTGTCACCGCCAGTCCAGCGCGAACAGATCATTATAGCACAATAATTACCATTTTTATCAAGTCGTAAAATCCCTCTCATTAAACCTACCTAACCCTATTTCAGACTAGGCTTCACCCCAGAGGGTTGCGGCGTGGCGATAGACTGGGTGTGCGGCGACGCGGAGAAGCTGCATCTGCCTGACGACAGTTACGACGCC
Source organism: Aporophyla lueneburgensis (assembly GCA_932294355.1). NCBI lineage: Eukaryota > Metazoa > Arthropoda > Insecta > Lepidoptera > Noctuidae > Aporophyla > Aporophyla lueneburgensis. The sequence continues at coordinate 29,452,454 of OW028751.1, read as the reverse complement.
TACACCATCGCCTTCGGCATTCGGAACTGCACTCATGTTGATAAGGTGCGGGCTTACCCAGACAGGCTGCTCTGTAGTATAAACATACGAAGATACTTCTCATGTCCGTGGTGATATACTGGATGTCAACAAGTCAATTGCCTCAAAATATATGTAATTTATCGATGAAAGCATTACTCGATCGGTATTTACCACAGAGCACGAAATGGCCAAAACAGCAATATCTACAGTTATATATACACGGCTACCTATCAAGCTATGCATTTGCAGTTTTAGCTGACCTCGCATTGTGTACCGAGGCTTTTTGTAGAATTCCGCCTACACTGGAAACTAATAAAATTCGTGCGTCAAAATTGCGTAAAGCACTTATCTACTTCTGTCACAAGCCTCTAGTCAAAACCGTCAGTTTCTATACGTCATTTGTGTCATAGAAGTAAGCGAAGACCACTGATACTTGGTTTATGAATGGCAAGTGTTTACAATGCCGCATCGATGAGTATAGTGGTTGCCTTGACGTCTCCCTAGTGGCGATGATTTATTAGTATATAGCCTACTAGACAGGTCAGCTAGGTTGGAATGATCACATGATTATTCTAAACGAAGATTTTGTTGTACAGGTCCTTGAGGAAGCTTATAGAGTGCTGACACCTGGCGGGCGTTTCATGTGCCTGGAGTTTAGCCAACTGCCCAACAGTACGTTACAATGGTAGGTACAGTTAGCGTCAGCAACTATGTCTGTGTTGTAGATTTGTAGACCATTTTCTTAAGTAGTTCTTGTTGACAGGTCTACACTGTCTTCCCATACCAAATAACACTGTAATTTTAAAATAATTATTTGTAAAAGAGTAACGGCCAGAATGGAAACTAACGCCACCATCTTGTTTTACAAACAACTCCCCTGGAAATGACATTCAGGCGACGAACTATCTGCCGTGATATATCTATAATGCCGTTATCTACCAAAACCGTTGTTTTGAATAACATGCAAAAACCGCGGTAAAAATTTAAACCAATGTCATTTTTCAATGACAACACCTATTTTTATTTCCAAAACTATTCAAGGTATTGAAAATTCGGAAACACAGATCGATAGATTTTTTTTCTCATTATAATAGCATGAAAAGTTAAAAATCGACTATGTGTCGGATAACGGCATTGTAGTTACGCCACGGCAGCTATATTTGTAGCACATAAAGGTACCCGACAAAAGACACGCACGTTCAAATCAGAGAGAGCTCAGCAACTCTTTTTTTTTGTATGTTATCTAAAAGCAATTAATGAAGCATGGAATATCATTTATTGTAGACTAGCTTCTGCCCGCGACTTCGTCCGCGTCAAATATATGCTCTCCTGACCCTTCCCGTCGCATCGCAGCCTGCCAGTTTTCGTCCATTTTTTTGTTGCTGCTCCGCTCCTTTTGATCGTAGCGTGATGTTATATAGCCTATAGCCTTCTTCAATAAATAGGCTATCCGACTCAAAAATATTTTTTCATTTCGAACCAGTAGTTCGAGAGTAGCGCGTTCCACCCCCCATTTTAGGGAAGTGGGGGGTTAGTAAGAGACAAAAAGTAGCCTATGCCTTCATCCCTTCAACTATCTCCACTTAAAATCACGTCATTTCGTCGCTCCGTTTTGCCGTGAAAAACGGACAAACAGACATACACTTTCCCATTTATAATATTACTAGCTTTTGCCAGCGGCTTCGCCCGCGTGGATGTCAGAAATTATCCCGCTGGAACAGACTACCGGGATAAAAAGTAGCCTATGTCCTTTCTCAGGCTCTAAACTATCTGTGTATCAAATTTCATTTAAATCGGTTCAGTAGTTTTAGCAGGAAAGCGAGACAGAAAGACAGACAGACAGACAGAATTACTTTTGCATTTATAATATTAGTGGATAGTACTCTTTTATTTTCGTCCTGAATGTGATGACAGATTATTATGGGATGTTTCTTATTCCTTTGGACACCTACGTTCCACCACCGAGAGTGCCATAGGCTGATGATGTGTCAATATATATCTTGCAGGGTATACGACCAGTATTCGTTCCAAGTGATCCCAGTACTGGGCCAGCTGTTCGCGGGCCAGTGGAAACCGTACCAGTACCTCGTTGAGAGCATCCGGCAGTTCCCCAATCAGGTACAAAAAGCTAATGATAATTTCTCATGCTACGGTATGGAGCCAGGCGTTACTTCGCGAAAATGTAAGACTGTAAAATGTTTTTTTTTTTTAAATTCCATAAAAACGAGGCGGCTTAGGTGAAAGTCAAACCTATATTCGGGGTAGTAGTATATGTTTGAGTTGCCTTGTATCAATAACCTCATCTTCTGTATGAGCATATTTTTGCGGACGAGAGGGCGGTCCTACGTCCAAGGTCCAGGATCTTATAGTCCAGTCATTTAAGCTTAAATTAGGTAAGAATCTCGGAATTCAAGATACCCAGCTGTAAGTCTGTAAATACTTGTATATTGACACCCTAAAAGTTGTCTCAAAACCTACATATGGTAGGGTGTAAGCAACTATTAAATTTCAAGGTCAAAGGTCACAAAAATCGGTTTTTTGCGCTTTTTTTGGAAATATCTCATTTCCTATGGTTTTTTTGCTATTTGTATTTATTATCAATATTGTAAAATACAAAATTCTCTACAAATTTTGTTCAAAAAATTTTTTTATTCGGTGAACCGTTTTCGAGATAGAGGGCGGAGAGCGCGCGGTCACAGCATCACTTCAGGTCAACCGGTGCCTCCGTTCAACATTTCAACCGTGTATATTATCAAGTTCAAACTTGGTTAGGACATGATTTGGAACCCCAGGTATGGGGTTGGGCAATGCGAAACGATTTTCTGGAGCTTATCATGACAATTTTACCACCTGCTCCAGAAGATTTGCTTAATACAATTTTCTGCAACTGCAAGTGTGGTTCGCGATGCGGATGCAGGAAAGCGGGCTTGCAATGCTCTTTAGCTTGTGGCCAATGTAATGGGCAAGCTTGTCTCAATGCTCTACCATATCAGAGCGACATCAACGAAGATGGAACCTTTGACCCCGAAATCATGGAAGAACTTGAGACAAATGTCGTTGAAGACGATAATGAACACCAGTTTGAAATTTACCAGCAGCCAGAAGACGACGATGAAGAGGAAGAAGATGATTAAAATTATAAATTGTAGTTTTTGTACCCTTTATTCCATTTTTTTACTTTCAATAAAAATAAATGTATTCAATGATATTTTTTAATAAAAATATTAATTCATAATTTATTTGTTTTTTTTTCATCATGTACGAAGTTATTAATATTAATTAGGTTAAAATTCAAATAGAAATCCTATATTTTCATTAACAATTCTGCAATTACATGGGCAGGTAAGTGTTGTTAAATAAATTAATACTGAATAAAAAGTGGATAAGTTAGGAAAAAATGATAAAATATAATATAATAGTTAATAAAAATTGACAAACATTTATAATAATTGATTTATCGATAGTTCATCAACTATATATGGCGCGTTTTCGACCGGAGGCACCGGTTGACCTGAGGTGATGCTGTGACCGCGCGCTCTCCGCCCTCTATCTCGAAAACGGTTCACCGTATAAATTTTTTTTTAAACAAAATTTGTAGAGAATTTTGTATTCTACAATATTGATAATAACTACAAATAGCAAATAACCCATAAGAAATGAGATATTTCCAAAAAAAGCGCAAAAAACTGATTTTTGTGACCTTTGACCTTGAAATTTAATAGTTGCTTACACCCTACCATATGTAGGTTTTGAGACAACTTTTAGGGTGTCAATATACAAGTATTTACAGACTTACAGCTGGGTATCTCGAATTCCGAGGTGAACTTACTATAATGACTGGACTACTATTTATTTTTAACTCTTATTTATCATTCTGTTGTTAGTGTCCATGGTTTGACTTATAATGAAAGTGTTTGTCAACTAGGCACGGAAGAGATGGGTAGAAAGTTGAATTAAGTTTCCTTTGGAAATGAAACGCACCACCTCCTGTGTAAGAAAATGTTGTCTAAATTCTAAAAAAAGGCAGCATGACTGACCTAATCCCATCATCACGATAAACGTAGATATTTCAGTTGAATTTTTATAAACAGAGGTACCTTTCTTTCTCTTCCCAGGAGAACTTCAAGACGATGATCGAAGACGCAGGCTTCAGACAGGTGACTTACGAAAACCTCACGTTCGGCACGTGCGCCATACATTCAGGGTTCAAGATCTAATAGTGTTGTGTGAAAAGACTCGGAAATAAATTAATGTGATTTAGATTTTGTGTACATAATATAGGGATTCTAATTTAAATTGATTTGGCTTTTTTTATAGTTACTTTTATAACCTTGTTTTAGGTTCCTTTCTCTTTAGACATATCAGGATTTTTCATAAAAAGCCAAAAAATATTGTAGAGATGAATAACAGAGTAGGTAACAAAATGGAGTGCTAATATGAAAAGTGTAGTGAGCGCATTAAATATGCAGACCTATCAAGTGTTCTTGTCATGATCAATAGTTGAACCCATGGTTATAGCGTTTTTAGGTGCTGTTTGGGGATGTTTTAGGTAAATAGAAAATCAAAGACATTCAAGTTCTTTTGTAAGGAATTTATTAAGTCCATCAAACTGTGTTGGTCTTTGGAATGCAGATCCAGTACCTAAATTATAATGTCCACACAATACATCTATGATATCGAGCGTCGGCGACGCACACGTTACAATACATTTGTGATTTAATTTGTGTTCCTATAACATCACATTACATAATTACAATCTGTCTCATTTACATAATATGTCAATTTTAAAACAATATCCATTCTCGGTCACCCTTCCAAACACGCCTCGTCTCGCTGTCACGCAGGTAAGGTTGTATGAAAAGCTCATAAAGCATGCTAATTATTTATATATGACATTGAATTGTTAGGTCTAACACACTAATGAGCAAAGCTAATAGAAAGTTTATCTCACATCGTCACTGAACCGAAATCCTACGTCTAGGAAATAAACGGCAGACATCGAGAAGCAAATAAAGTGTGAGTTAAGGATATCCAAACAAACATTAATACTCTGTACCGAGCGTGCACTCAACATAAGTTATTTTGCAATTAATTTGAATATTCATACCCAAAGGTCCTGATCCTGATCCAGCGCGGACGGTGCGTAGTGACCCGCCGGGCCGCTCATCGTCAACGATCCGATAAGAAATCCAACATCCGAAAGGGAACATTACATCCACGCGACAAATATTCAAATGTCCGCCAGAGATCCGCCGGTGCGGTCCGTTCCGATCCGATCCTACACGCGAGGCCTCTACGGCATCCTGACTCACACCTCCAGCCAAGCACATCCAACGAGCCCAATCCACAGTGGATGAAACAAAAGAAAATGCTTTTAATTATAAACAGTCATCGTGTCAGTTATAACGTAGAGCGCGCGGCACAGCCCCGGGCCGTCGGGCGGCAGCGGACTGTCGCTCTGTCGGGGCTGCGGCGCGCGCCCCCACTGTCGGCCACGGCGCAACGAACATCTACCTTAACCAGAATGTTACTAAATAAATGACTCTAAACACTAAATGCGACCACATCTATGTACTACAGCGGACACTGCCCCGTCGACCATATGTTTATATAACACTTGTGTTGTGGTGTGGCCAGTGCGCCGGTCTACAGTACATGGACACGGTCGGTAACAGAGTGTCGTCCAGCTTGACGAACTAATACATTAATATGCTCTCTTAAGTCTAGCAGAGTGTGGCTCCCCCGCCGCGTCGCCGCCCGCCGCTCCGTCAGCTGTCGAAATATAGACCTTCAGTTGTCATACTGTCAGCTGTGGCACAGGGCACTAACCACACGGACACTCCACTAACTCACATCTTTGATTCGCAAAATTCTGCAAGTGGTTACGAGTGAGTACTCCATGTGCTTAATACTCTGTGCTCGCTAGTTATAGGGGCAGCGATTTAACGCAAGGTTCCTTACCGAATCCAGAAATAGTGATCTCACCGAATCCGGTCTGACTTTGAGGAAGATTTGAGTATTAAAAGTTTTAAATTAAGTATGAATTTAGTACATGTTTTTTAAAAGTGTACTCATACGATTATAAATTGAAAATAATACATTCAACTAAAATAATATATTAATCTGCCTTATCAATCACCATTTAGATGTCTTTGAGTTTACAAAACTACAATATTTAAATTAATAAGAAAGCACAAGAATCAAACGTATTATGCAAGGCAAAACAAACAAACGAAAATTATAACTATTCGTAAAAGCTATCTCAAGGATATCATTGCCAAAGTATGTCTGTATTCCCGCAAACCTGATAAATCCATATGAAATCCATATCCTTATAAGTCCAGAGATATTTTCAATTATTTTGAAAAAGTCGTCCAGTGTAATTTTCGATAAGCTGTCAACTGCTATATCCAGTGTATCCTTCCTTTACTGTAAATATAGCTTTCGCTTATGTCAAAATATTCCCAAGACAGTAAAAATATAGATAATACGGATTTTAGTCATTCAGTTCATCACAAATATGTTAAATTTAGATAATCTTTGAATAAAATCCTAAGTTAGGGCCCTACTACTGTAGAATTACTACTAATACAATACAATACTTTATTGGACATTGCAGTCAACTGAGCAGTGCTAAAGCAATGTGATATGTTGTTGTCTTCAATTATTATTCAAAATATTTATCAAATTTTCTATTTTACATACTTTTCAATATTTACAAAACAATCAGTTATATTATTTTTTTCTTTTGCCATATACTGAGTTTGACTACCATTTCTATAGGTGTGTGAGTTTGACTACCATATATTCGAGAAAAATTTCCCATAAAGAATATTGATTGGACAAATATTGCCTACTATTTTGAATGGGCATGGATTTGTTTCAAGCTAATGTCTTTTATTCATGTTTCCCATAGAAGCTTCGTTTACAAGCAGTAATATGCTTTGCATCATATGGGAGTTTTAATATATGTCTAGCTTATTACAAGGAATGCTACACAAACCTAAAGTGAGAGTGGAAGGAATGCTTTAAGAATGTGTAGAGTGTATGGTTACCTGGCTGCGCGTGCTCAGTAGTTGTGCGAGCGCGAGCGGCTGCGCGAGCGCGAGTAGCTGCGGCGCACGGGCGAGTACGTGGGCGAGCCGCGCCGCCGCGGCGAGTACGAGCGGGACCTGAGGGCCGGACATCATACTAACATGGCACAACTTTACACTTTCTTGGTATCAGTGTCAATTTGAAATAAATCCTGCAACTACAGTAGGCTCAAAGTCACCAAGGTGAGAAAACTTAAAAAATAGCTCATTTGCAGTTATATCACATAAAAAAAATTGACTCCAATTATAAACTTAATTTGCAGTCAGAGAATTGACCATACCATATATCGATGTATGGTAAACAAGTTTTTCAACTACATTATGTATGTTTTTCTTGGGATTGGATTCATTTCAACTACGGAACCCTTCATTATGCATGTCCTGACACATACTTGATTGTTTTATTTTTATTTATTTTTTGTTCTAGTCATTCCAGGAATGTTTTTGAAAAGTTTACAAGATGCTCAAAAATAACAAAACAATATCAAGTATAATTTACTTTTCAAGGGTATTGTATGAAGTTCAGTTAAAACCAATCAATTTTAATGTTTTGTCATGGTTACTTGTACAATAAAATTGATTTTAATCATTTATTTTCTGCCGAAGTAATTTTCCGACCTTGGTAATATTGAACCAGTTGCTAATCAAAAATTCAAAACTCGTCAAATACAATGAATTGATTGCTGACCCTTTTGCTTACTTATACATAATGAGATTCCCACCACATTTGAGAAGTTTCGACAGTCTAAAAAGAAAAAACCAAACAAAGGGAATTATTTTTGTATCATTGCAAGGTTTCACGTCTTCTTGAAACTTCTCATCAGAACATTCTCAGACACATTTACCTTCTCATGAATATAATAAATAAGAACAGCAGTGTGACTGACCTGTCGCGGTCTCCGCTGTACCGGTCAGCACCTCCGCCACCGCCGCCGCCGCCGCCGCCGCCACCGTAGTCCTCCTTCACGCGGATGTACGACACCTCGCCCTGCACGAACACAATGTTATCAACTGTAGTTATACATATTAACATCCACAATCAGCACTTTCTAACGTTTTAACGTAACGTCAAAATTACATAAGAAAGTGCGTCCCCATAGCGCCCGCCTTTCACCGCACTTTCTAATGCTTTAGCTGGGAAGTAATGGCGCAACATATTCCCCAACAGCATGGTATTGAAACGTGAATAACTGGGATTCCTTCATTTATATCAATAACCTTATCTGTGAATAATACAAGGAAATAATGCAAGTTACCCGAGTCATATCAGGGAACAATGGAACAGAGCTGTCACTGCTTAAAAGTCTACAACGTTTATGTATTTGCTTTGTAGATGTTTTTAAACTGTATGCTCACTGAAATAAATACCAGTTATCAGTGTATACACTAGTTTCTATAATTATATGCCGTACGCAAAATAAGCGCATTGACGTGGAGTTGCATGAGCCCGTATTACCTATCAATAATATAGTTGTTATAATGAGTAGCAGTAATACACTCAAAGTTTAACACTTGAGATATTTTAAACAGGAAAATACGAAAATACTTATGACCGATGAGTAAAAATCTAGCCATCAAGCGTATTTTTGTCTCAATTCTTCAAAACCATTACTGTCATAAATTAATAAAAAGATTAATCATCATTTGTATCGTATTCATCACTCATACAAGTTCTCTGACCCATACCTACCATAGCTTCCTCCCCTTTACAACTACATTGTAAGTTGGCGCCATAGATAATAAAATCAATACAGAGCACAGGTATATCACCTTGACGCCTCCCTAGCATTGAGGTAGAATGTAGATCAATGTAAATGCGTGTCTGTATATAGTATACCTATGTTCATAGAGTGGCACCGTTTTAACTATCTACAAACTTCAGAATTTATAGTAATGAGGGTTTCTGGAAAGTTTTTGACAATGTAATCGAAACTAGCGCGGTTTTGGTCACGAATGGGGTAGAAAAGTTTAAATTGTATTTGGTTGTATTGTACCCATAATATCATCCCCTTATTCACCCCTGTAAATAAGGGTAACAATTGTAAACCAGCAGTTTTACATCGTAATTACTAGCTCAAATTTACAACCAGATATTTTTAGGAGCATAGTAATGAGGGATTTGGTGATGTCTTCTAATGAATAATTGAAGGCAAAAGCAGTCGTGACTCTGAACATTATCACATTTTTTTACTTTAATTCGAGATTGTTGAGAGTCAGACCGATTTTAATAAGCTATGTAATTTACTGCCCTGAAGATTTCACATTGAGGATATTGATAGTGCTACTGCAAAATATTCCGAACCGAAAAATACATTCCCACATAACTCACCTCATGACTTCTAAATCGCGAATCATCAAGCTTCTTGACAGCATACTTCATGTCCTCATGACGCAAAAACTCCACCACGCCCGTGCCGTCCTTGAAGGTGTCCGCGAAGCAGACATCCCCGGCCTCCCGCATGTGGTCCTTCAGGTCTTGCCAAGATCCTGAAGGTGGCAACCCTGTGACCAGGACACGGTACTCGGAGCGACGGGCAGGCGGGCCGCGGGTGGCGGTACGGGCTCCGAAGCGCTCGGGACCTCCGCGACCGCCTCGGCCTCCGCCCCCGCCACCGCCGCGCGGGAACTCTACGCGGAGACGGTAGCCGTCGTAATCATAGCCGTCGCGGGCTCGGACCGCGTCATCTGCATCTCTGTCGAGAATTGAAGTTTATGCGTCATTATTTGGTGCAATGATGTCAAAATGGAGGAACTATCTAGTTTTTTTTTTCAGCCAAAATAAAATCTCTTGTAAGGCACTAAATCTTTGTTATTTAGCACCACAAAATGAGAACAATAACTATTATTAGAAGATAGAAAAAGCAGAAAACATAATTATGACAAGGAAACATAATTATGGTTTTTTAACATGTTGTGTTTTAGATACCTACCTTGTTTGCAACAAAACTTACGAAAATATTATGCTGACTAAAATGTATTTCATTGTAATCATTACGTTGTTCACAGAAAAATTGCGAGTCATGCATTATAATTTGTATTATTAAGTTTGTTTTTCAACCAATCTGCAGGCTGGTGGTTATGATTTTTTTTTTTAATTATCATGTCATTAAAATTGACAATGTTCCCTTGTATTCATTGTGACACCAACAATGGACTTAAAAAGAGACCTTGACCTCCCGAGTTGGTTTCGCCATTTTTTCTCAGGGCTCAGTCACCTACAAAATGCTGGCGCCATCTAGTTTTAACATACTGACCAACTAAATGTTAAGCTGTAAAGTGAAATAAAGGTGCACTTTTGAGACACATTGAATGAAACATTTAATTTCAATGTAGTTCAATACCAGGCACAGGCAGGTGTGCCAATTAAAATTGTTGTTTCAATATGTTAATGGACTAAATGCATGAACAAACACTAATTAAATACCACAATATACCACATGTATTTCCTATTGTACTTATGAACCTAGCTTATATTCGTTTTATTTTTTGTAACTTATGTATACAATTAATGTAACAGTTTCATACGAGTTCTTAAAACATTATTTCTCTGCTAGTGCTGTGCACTTCTGTAAGTGACGTACTCACAATATATAAGACTGTAAGTGCCAAATCCTGCTACAAAAAATGCATCAGGTTCAGGAGCACCTCGGGATGGCGCAAATACACTGGTAGCATTGAGTCCTGCCAGGAAGCAAACAGGGTAAGGAAAGTACTGGCGCAACAAACTACACCAGGGCCAACTACCCTTCGCAAGCCAGACAACACTCTCACATCCTCGCTAGAAGAAACGAGACGCGTCCTTATCGAAACACACTTCCCGGGATGTATTTTCTCGCAAGCAATCGACTGGCAAGATGCGACTCAAACACCATCAGACAATGATTGGTTTTATGCTAGCAAGGTGATCACGCTGGAGAAACTTCAATGGGCCATCCGGAGTTTCCATCCATTTAAGGTCGCTGGCCCGGATGGGGTGTTCCTCGCCCTACTACAGTGGGGTGGAACCATGAGGGTTCAAGACTGGGGAGAAAGACTGGTGCCTTTAATGAGAGCGTGCCTGGCCTTTAGATACGTTCCCAAAGGATGGAGGGAAGTGAAAGTAATATTCATTCCTAAACCAGGTAAGGGCGACTACACAAACGCCAAATCCCATAGACCAATCAGCCTGACCTCTTTTCTTCTAAAGATCCTGGAAAGACTGTGCGACAGGGAGCTGAGGGACGGCGCTCTGAAAACCCTACCGTTGCACGGTAACCAGCATGCATACAGCTCGGGTAAGTCCACCGAATCGGCGCTTCATCTGGTAGTTAGCCAGATAGAGGAAGCGATACATCAGAAAGGGACCTGCCTGGGCACTTTCATAGACATTGAAGGAGCCTTCGAAAAAACAAACTTCTCCAGCATCAGCAGCGCCCTCTCCAGACATGGAGTTGAACAGGTACTCATAGACTGGATCACAAACATGTTAAGCAAGCGCGTGGTTCGCCTAGAGGATGAGCAGCAGCTGGCCATGATTGCCAGAGGCTGCCCCCAAGGAGGGGTGCTGTCACCCCTTCTATGGAATTTGGTGATTAACGAATTAATTGCCAGACTCAATGCCAATCATTACTACACAATAGGTTATGCGGACGACCTCGCCATCCTTGTCTCAGGGAAGGTGACGAGCACGATTTTTAACCTCACCCAACAAGCACTACGTATCGTAGAGAGATGGTGCAGTGAATATGACCTCTCAGTGAACCCCACTAAAACGCAGCTAGTCATGTTCACCCATAAACGAGCTTTAGGCCCCTTCCGCCTACCGAAATTGTTCAATACAGAACTTCAGCTGGCCAACGAAGTCAAGTACCTCGGGGTCATTCTTGACAGTAAGTTAAACTGGAGTAGCCATTTAGACAGTAAACTAAACAGGGTCTGCATCACATTCTGGCAATGCAGGAAAATGATAGGTAAGAAGTGGGGCCTATCCCCCAAAATCATACTTTGGCTGTACACCGCAGTGATCCGACCCATGATCACCTACGGGGCTGTGGTCTGGTGGCCCCGCACCAAGCTTATTACAGCCTGCAACAAACTGCAACGCATGCAAAGACTAGCCTGCATGGCGGTCACGGGCTGCATGAGGACTACTCCGACTGCAGCCATGGAAGCCATGCTGGGACTACCACCGCTCCACCTGTTCATACAGCAGGAAGCCACGATGGCGGCGGCGCGTCTGAACGGAACCAACCTCTGGAGGAAGAGAGACACACAACACACCGCGCTGCTTAAGGAACTCAACAATGAGTTCCCCATTACTAAAGCTATAATGGACCGGGTGCCTAAACAATTCATTTTTGATAAAAAATACAGAATCCAGCTGCACGAAGATCGCCGATGTGAGGGTTTGCGCCCCACTGAGCTGCGCATCTTCACGGACGGATCAAAAACAGACAGTGGCACAGGTGCTGGAGTCTTCTCGCAGGACTTCAACATACATATAGCCACACCATTAGGAGTTCACAACACAGTGTTCCAGGCGGAATGCATTGGGATCACTCTTGCCGCCTCAGCCATCATGGCCAGGGCAGTTAAAGACCACTCGATCCGCATACTCTCAGACAGTATGGCTGTTCTGCAAGCGCTGGACAGTCACTCGATTGATTCTGGGTTAATATACGAGTGCCACCAGCGCCTCCTCAACCAGGTGGGTAGCCTCAATAATATAACCATTCAGTGGATAAAAGGACACAGCGGTTCGCTTGGTAACGATGCCGCCGATGAACTGGCCAGAAGGGGGTCGAGCATGACACCGGTGGGACCAGAACACATCGCGCCACTCCCCTTTGGGTTTCTACGCTCTCTGGTAAGAAAACGTACCAGGGATCTACACTTTAAGCAATGGGTGGACCAAAGTGATTGCAGGCAGGCCAAGGAGGCTTTGCCTACCATCGATGCCCGACTCACAAAACAGGTCCTTCGGCTAGACAAACGACAGCTGCGTATGGTTACAGCAGCAATAAATGGCCATGGGTCGTTTAATAAACATCTATTTGTCATAGGAGCTACAGACAGTCCGCTGTGCAGGGCCTGCATTGAGGACGACGAGACAGCAGCGCACGTGCTTCTAAACTGCCCGGCGATCGCCACATACAGGGCCAAGTACTTCGGTAACCCAGGTACCCTACGTGAGATAGTCAGCAACATCAAGGCGTTGCTGGCCTTTCTCGAGGACCTGGGGTGGATCGAATAACCGATTTCCCACCCGTACGCAAAATACGCGCTCAGACGTGGAGTTGCGGAAACCAGCCCGTTCTACCTATTACCTAAGACTGTAAGTGATTTTTGTTTGTGTATGTCCTAGTGAGTAAGTCGTTGAAGTGCCATATCAATAAATAAATAAATACCAGCAAGGAGACTATTTTAATGAAACCGCATGTTAGGTATGTACACGTCAAAAGTAGTATTTAGGTGCCCTATAAATTTATTTATTTTATTATTTATGTACAGTCACCAATGGGAGACAAGTTGATAAAAGAACTATGTATTATAATAATTAAAATAATCTTTATTTGTAACCACTCAGCAGTTTTTTTTTAAATATTTTAACTATATCTGAAGAACCTGGTTATTTATCTCTTGGTGATCATTCACACAGTGAAATACATAAGGATATGACATAATTATAATTTGACTACAAAGGTACTGCCCCTACCTATGACTTAAGTTGTAAACCAAACTGAGTTTTTTTTTTAACTTGAAATGAATCTTTTGCAAACATTTTACACACCAACATTTCAAATTGGAAGCAAACTGTGTTGTGTGTGTACTGTTTTTGTGTTTCAGAAAAGGTAATCAAAGGAATCTTTGAACAAAATTTCGTTTTCTGAGTTGAGCTCTAGTTTTTAATTTGCCACATTTATCTTTGTTTTCCATTCCTTAAATTAAAAAAAGAAAACAATTTAAACATGTCTCCTTGAATTATTTTTATCAAAGATTGCAAACCAAATAATTCATACCTAAGATTAAAATTATTCATATTTTTTAAATATTAACAATACCAGTGATAAGTACTGTACACACACAATGATAACAAAGCCACAACTTGTTATCATTACATGCCTTGCTTATCAGAAAATAACATTCAATGGGCATATTATTGTTCAATGATAAATACTTTTTATTACAATAGAATCCTATTGTATTTGAGGTTTAATGTTTTGCAATATCAATAGTGATTATTACATAGCATTTTAATTATAATAATTTTTTCATGCATTTTGATGGTAAAAAATATTCCCCTTTTTTCCTATAAGTTGCTGAAACAAATGTTTTTATAAAGCACTCAAATGACTGTGCTGTACCCAGGAATCTTTGATTCTGCAACTACTATAGAAAATAACATTATTTCAAAACCACACAAAAAAACCTGGATGAAACCTACTTTCTACATTAACATATACATGCATAGAATTAGAAAAATTCCAATACCCTTAAAATTAAATTCAGCAGTGATATGGTGGGACCTGCTGTGTAATGGCAAAATATTGATCACACATGCAGGTGCCTAGTAACACCTTCAAAATGATAATCATGTCCATAAAATGAATAATTATACAATGCTGTTGCAATGACTTGTTACTCGTTACAATTTTTTTATCAGCTGTAGGCACCTACATTGAATGACAAAACTAATCTAGTGTACTCATAACTATGGAGGCCTGTATTTCTACAGATGATTATCTCGATCCAGATAAGATGAAACAAGGATCATTGTAATCATATTTATTTAAAAATAAAGGTTTTCAGGGTCCGTTGTACAACAGATTACCTACATTGTTTAATTAGTATTCCCCTCAATCAACTAATTATAAATTCACGATGGCTGCAAAGTGCATGTCATTGTTTGACTTTCCGTCGTCAAAGAGATAAAGTTACAACAGGAGTTATAAAGTGAATATTAGCAAAATAGGCCAATACCAGCTATAACCTAATATGTGTACACACAACAAAGGATAGTATGTCGATTATTTGGTTCCATACAGCGTAAATGCATACTAACCTAACACAATGGCACAGAATTATCAATATTTTACCTTGGATCTTCAAATTCGACGAAGGCAAAAGGGGGTCCTTTTCTGTTTTTCAGATCAACGAACGTAACTTTGCCGAATTTGTAAAAAAGATCTTGAATGTCCTTTGTCCTTATGTCAGGGGGAAGGTTGCCGACGTATATCCTGCACTCATTTCTGTTGCTGCTGCTTCCGCCAGACATTTTGACTTGTTTGATGAATAAACTAAGAGATATTTTACGCTAATTTTCTATAATTCTTGGGTAACGCTTCGGCGTTTCTCATTAGGAACTAATCAAATATGGCGACCGGACTGACAAGCAGGAGGAAAGCTGAAGGAAACGGAAACTGAACAGAAACAGAAATGACATTACTGTGGCTCAGATCAAAGAGTTTATGACTAGCATTTTTTTAAAATTCTTTCGTCCAATAACTATAAAAGATTGCTGCTTATATAATTTATAACTTGTTTTTACTAAGCCTTATCCTAAACTTGGATTACTATTTTTTCAACTGAATATTTCAGTTTTTTTGATTTTAAGTATTAAGGTTTTCAGTTTTAGACATAATAACATTGTAACGTTCAGAAACTACTCAGCCATGCCTTGAATTTTTCTCCAAATCGATATAAATACTAACTTTTTGGTGAAAAATAGCAAATCTTATGCATTTTTTTTATTTATCCATACAGTTAATGGCTACTATAAAATGTTTGAATATATGCCATAAAGTTTATTTTTCGAATATCATGTTTGAATTTAGAACGCCCTCTGTCGCAATTAGAAGAAATCTTCGCTGAAAGAAGCCTGTGAAAGAATCCTCTGGAAAGTAGGCATTGAATCTCCGGTTATCAAAATCTTTACGTGAGAATTTGTTCTTATCCCGAAGCAAAAGTGAGTATTTCTTTAATTTGGTGATTATTAATTTATTGTAAAGCGTTTTAAATATTTTTTGGTGCCAGTTTTCGATTATTCCGATATCCACAAAATGGTGTGCGAAAGTTCGAAGGCGGAACAATTTATATTCTGCAAATATTCGCAAATATGTGCAACGAAATTGTTTTATTGATTTAACCATGATGTTTCTATAGTGATAATCTGCGTAATGGGGAATTATCTTTATCTTCTGAAGCACTAAGCTGAATTACATGTCGGTGCCTCGTTCCTAATTTCTCCTATCGTTTTGATGACGGGCATTAGTGCTAGTGCTTCCGTTAGAATTACAACGAAAAGGCCGTCGCAGATTGTTGAAGAGGTCAGGTAAAGTCGTCTACTGCGCCACTAAGAACGTGGGATATCCAGCGGGTTTGCTTTTCACATATATCGCGCGATATTTCTTTGCGGGTGAGGAACACATTTTGTAAAGGGCGCGCATTGATTCCCAGATTTCGCGCTTGACCTTTTCTGGAGGTTATTTATAGCGTTTTGTTGTTCAATATAAACAATCAACGTCCCCTCGTCAGAGACGTAGAAAATCAATCATAACAGAACGTTATCGACGAGGTTCGGGAACTATAACCTTTCGCATTGAGGCTATCAGTCATCGATTGCAACTAGTACAGGCTTCTGATGATCAACACATCTTTCGCCCCCCATCTTTTTTGTTCTATCTATACTGACAGTTTTGTCAGAAATCCTCTTGATTTGACAGCCCTCCTACTAGTTTTGTTTTATTTCAATCACCAACTATAACCTTTCGCATTGAGGCTATCAGTCATCGATTGCAACTAGTACAGGCTTCTGATGATCAACACATCTTTCGCCCCCCCATCTTTTTTGTTCTATCTATACTGACAGTTTTGTCAGAAATCCTCTTGATTTGACAGCCCTCCTACTAGTTTTGTTTTATTTCAATCACCAACTCCTTTTTTAAATCAATTGATGAAAAAGTTGTTCTATGAATGATATTACAAAGGACTAACATTTTTATTCCCCCCAACATATTTGGTAAAGGTACGTTGTTACCTGACTTGAATATAAAATAGATAAGATAGTGGAAACAACCCACTATCTAATATTGCGCCTTATTAGGATTATTGGTAACTTTCTACCTAAAAAGAAAAACAGCATTTCTGATAGTTTGCATGTCTATGTTTTGAGCTATATCATCCTCCATATACAAAAACATTGTATATGTTTTGAAACGGTTATAAAATAAATGATGCATACCTTCATTAGTAATTTAATTGTTAACCACAATGTAATTACAAGTCTAAATAAGGAAATTTATCATTTAGTATGCCTATAAGGCAAGGTAAATAACCTCAGAGCTCAATTTCTTTGAAGTACCTACTTGAAAAACACTTCAGAATATCTATCAGGTATATCTACTCTAATAGCAGCTGGTATAAATCTGGAATTAGAATCAACGACAAAAGTCAAACTGAAAGAAAACTTAAATACCATTCTGTATTTTTGCTGCCAATTGAAAAGATCAATGCCAACAAGATTAAATCTTTTGATATTTGCTTTATAGCAAATGTCCTTTTGTAAAACAAGTGATTTGGTATGCATCTTAACTTAACGCTCAATTCAATTTAAGATTTCATGGTCTTCTATTGTTATGTTATGTTACCTTTAGGGGGAAGAGGGGGGCACACAGGTAGAAAATGGATTAAAGTTAATCACCAAAACATTTTTTGTTAGACACATAGCCGACAAGATGTGCGACCGCAAGGCGGTGATCAAGAATGCTGACATGAGCGAAGAGATGCAGCAAGATGCTGTTGACTGCGCAACGCAGGCACTAGAGAAGTTCAACATTGAAAAGGTAGGTCTCCCTGGGCGCCCTCTTTTTTCAGCGTTTCATGCAAATGGGTTATTGCCATAATCATCATAGTTCGTAGAGTTGATTGTAATACCAACCAAAATTATCTTCCCTATCACTTGATCAAGTGATCACTCATCACTTGATCAAGTGATAGGGAAGATAATTTTGGTTGAGAAGAATTCTTTTTGGAATGAATTCAAGTAAAAAAAAATGTTACTCAAGTAAATGCTGAAACAATCATGATAATTGCCATAATTCCGGAAAATAGAAAATAAAGTTAATTATCTAAATAAATATTATGACTAATATACATAACTAATAATGAACACCATTCAACATACACACACACATTATAAATAGACAATAAGCCACAGTGTGCAAAACTCCCACGAATGATAGCTATGAGGTTTTCCTGTTGTGGTTAGTTGATGTCTAAAATATAATTCACATAATTTATCAATTGAATAACAATGTCTTCGAAAATGAATGGAATTAAATAATTTCAGCAAGCTGCAAATTCTCATTGGACAGTCTGTTTGCCTGGCTCCTAGAAGAAACATTTTGAGGGTGTGTGTTACATGTTTGCAGGACATTGCGGCGTTCATCAAGAAAGAGTTCGACAAGAAGTACAACCCGACGTGGCATTGCATTGTGGGGCGCAACTTCGGGTCGTACGTCACGCACGAGACTCGTCACTTCATCTATTTCTACCTGGGCCAGGTGGCCATCCTGCTGTTCAAGAGCGGCTAAGCGGGGCAGCGCCCTTTCAAAATTTTATGTTGTTAGCACAGACGCAGTATTACCTACCGGGCGACGAGTGCCCCCGGCCGGCGGCATGTGAGTGACGTGTGTGTGTCTGAGAGCGAGTGTGAGTGTGAGTGGACTGGTGACTGTGTGTGTGAGCGGCACGCCACGCGACTAGGACTAGCCTCTAGCCCACTGTTTATTGTTTAACGATGCTGGACATAAGCTGCGTCGAATCTCTTCACTTCTTAGTCCCCGGCGCACTCGATGTATGTTTGTACTGTGTTAGCTATACTTAGGAATCGATATTGACTTGGGTAAAACATTCACTTCTAGTGTATTTATATTAAAAATTTTAGTTAATTATTCCTAGACTTATTACCTAGCATAGCGTAAAAGTCATATGTTAGTATATAACTAAATTTATTGTTTAATTTCTTTGTTAATACACCCTGTGAAAATATTTTTCAATACTTCTTTATTAAAACTTTCTTACAAACCAAACAACATCTGATTGTTTATATTTTATGTACCTTATAGTCCTATTTTTATAGTTTTTGTTAAATTTTCTACACTTTACACCAACTTTTCAAGAACACTTACTAAAAAACATTTAAGTAGGGGAAATTCTAGGTTCTTAACAAATAAATACTGGCAGTTATTTACATACCACACCACACCACACATAATGAATACTTAGCCTTATAGTCCTATTTTTATAGTTTTTGTTAAATTTTCTACACTTTACACCAACTTTTCAAGAACACTTACTAAAAAACATTTAAGTAGGGGAAATTCTAGGTTCTTAACAAATAAATACTGGCAGTTATTTACATACCACACCACACCACACATAATGAATACTTAGAACTTTATTATAAAATTGCTCCCAATTGAGAGCTCACTTTTAAACTATCTTAAAAATACCAAAAAATCATCCCTTTTTTTGACTAAACAAATCCAAATTCAGCGTTATCTAACCAACACTTGAGTATTCTCAAATGGGACTAGTTAACTAATACAAGCCTAAATATTAATTATGCCTCTCATTTACGTGGATCCCTGAACTGTCTCAAGATCAGACCCACCTTACCGATGGTCGAACTCATGCGCATCAGTGTCAAGTCCGGCTTGGTCGCACGTTTTATCTGCCGTAAACTGTGGCTGAACTAATGTACTCGTAAACTGAACTCTATTTCAAACCTCTTTGTCACATTATTGAATCAGCACACTCAAACCATACTCCCGTAATTTCAAATTGAATGCTCTTGTGATTATATAAATCAGGATACTTTCTAGGAACTAATGTTTTGTATTATGTACCTAATCAAAATAATAAAGCATTTACTTTGACTGTATTTCATGAAATCTTTTATTACATCCACCCATAGATATTCTAACCGCGTGTAAAGTAACAAATTAGAACAAGTGAAACTGCAACCTTGTGCGCTACTCAGCAAATTGTTAATTGATTACCTAGTAGGTAATAATATTGTTCATTCGTTCCAGTTTGCCTAGGTATTTGATGCCTCATTAGCTGTGTGAATATAAATGATAACGACATAGTGACTTTGTGGCTTTAAAATAATCTAGGCGGCGCCTAAGGGGCGTCATATTATTGACAGTAATGCAAGACCAGAGAGCACAGATAAACTCCATTGCCGGGCAGAATCAGCAGCTCGTACTGACGTGGAACCAAGACTGCCCCCCCCCCCCCCCCCCCCCTCTACCACTTAAACTAGTCACATCGCCATATATCTGAGTTTTCTAGGGTTAGGCCGACGGAAAGTAACTTGGCAGATATTCCATATTATCCAAGGACATGATAATCAACACCGCGCCTGCCTGTATTCCCCGGTGAGGGGGTAGATAGAGGTGTAGGTATAGCGAAAGAGAAGCCGCTGGCTTATTAGGTGAAAGTTTTACGTGTTCATTTACGTATCGACTAGATTTTGCAAGCGGCTTCGCCCGCGTGGTCGTCGGAAATTATTCGACGGGAACTTAATACTAGCGGGATAAAAAGTAAATGATCAGTTCAAAACTGTCTGTCAAATTTCATCCAAATCTGTTCAGCCGTTTTTGCGTTATTGAGTAATAAATATACAAACTCTCATATTTTATAATAAAAGTAGGGCACTACTTACATTGGTAATTAGATAAATAGTACAGCCAGCAACAAACGTCGATTAAATGATTTTGAAAATTGTTTTACGGAATCACGCGCGAGCGCGACTCGACCGGCGACCGTCGCGTCGCGCTAGTCTGCACGAGCCTTAAAACAAACTTATAATCAAGGAACTTATACCCGACCCCTGGAATGTGCATTGTCAATTTGACACCATTATAAAAATAAACTTTATGTATATGACACTAAGTTCTATTACAGACAATCACTTGGTCAAAGAGAAATTCGGTCCGAGAGAGAGAGCGTTTCGAGAGCCCTGTGTCCCTTTCTTGAAGTAGGGTGCCCATACTGAACGAAATTATAAGATTATTTACGGGTAAAGTCCAAAATTTTGACGCATTTGCCCAATAAAGTGTCCCAACCATTTTTCTTAAAAACTACGCCTGTTAGATTTTTACGACAATGAATACTAAACAAAATGGTTATTTGCCCAGCGCGCCAGATATTCCAGGTTATACAATAATACTCGATAGCAGAGTTTATGCGTTGCGTTGCGTGTATGTTTACTGCGTTTTACTTTAATCCATCTTTAAAGCGTAACTATTTAAAAAAAAAATCAAATTATTGGTTAATCTAATATATAAAATTCTCGTGTCACAGTTTTCGTTGCCATACTCCTCCGAAACGGCTTGACCGATTTTGATGAAATTTTTTGTGTTTATCCGGTATCTATGAGAATCGGCCAACATCTATTTTTCATCCCCCTAAATGTTAGGGGTAGTCCACCCCTAATTTTTTTATTTTATTTTTTAGACAAAATTTTTAATTTCTATTTTTTTATGATACAACATACAAAAATACATACATCTATAAATTTTCACTTTTTTTCACCCGGCAAAACAACGTTTGCTGGGTCAGCTAGTATATTATATCCTGGTATATTAGTATCTACCTACATCATATTGCTTGGTCACCCTAATGAAAGGGACAGAGGGCTCTCGCGAAGCTATCTCGCTCGGACCGCGTATTGGCAGCCTCTGCGCATTCCAGGTTGGATTTAAGTTCCTTGCTTATAATACACATCACCTAAATTGATTACTTATTGAAACGGAATGGTTTTTGGATAATGTCCTAGTACGCTCATTGATATAGGTTTCCTATAATTTAAATCGAGGTCTGTCATTTTGACAGACTGGGTAAATATTGTGTGGTATATAAGGTGTATCTGTTCATACACGAAATATTTTAAGGGGTACACCTGTAGGTGGTAAAGAAGCTATAGAAGAAAAAGAACATTTTTATGTAAGCGTTTTTGAATTTTCGTAATTATTATAATTTTAAAACTACTTGAGACGTTTTGCATAAAACCTTTACTCCAAATTCTATGAATGGCCCGCCTGACCCTGCGAGGGCGACGACCAGACGGCACGTAAAATATTTCGTGTATGAATAGATACACCTTATATCTATTCATACACGAAATATTTTAAGAGGTACACCTGTAGGTGGTAAAGAAGCTATAGAAGCAGAAAGAAAATTTTTAACTATGCGTTTTTGAATTTTCGTAATTATTATAATTTTAAAACTGCTTGAGACGTTTTGCATAAAACCTTTACTCCAAATTCTATGAATGGCCCCCCTAGCGCTGCGAGGGCGGCGACCGGACGGCACGAGCATGGCCGCGGTGTCTCGGGCCGTAAAAAATAAGAAGGAGCCAGTATTTCTCATGTGCGTCAAATTATTAATATATATTAAATTTTGAAAAAAATACATTTAAACATTTTTTTTTCGTTGCTGTAGCTTCTGTACAGGTGTACTTCTTAAAATATTCTCTTAAAATATTTCGTGTATGAATATTTCGTGTATTTCGTATATAAGGTGTATCTATTCATACACGAAATATTTTAAGAGGTACACCTGTAGGTGGTAAAGAAGCTACAGCAACGAAAAAAAGATGTTTAAATGTATTTTTTTCAAAATTTAATATGTATAAATAATTTGACGCACATGAGAAACCTTATATATAAGGTGTATCTATTCATACACGAAATATTTTAAGAGGTACACCTGTAGGTGGTAAAGAAGCTACAGCAACGAACAAAAAGTTTTTTAAATGTATTTTTTTCAAAATTTAATATTTATAAATAATTTGACGCACATAAGAAATACTGGCTCTTTCTTATTTTCTACGGCCCGAGACACCGCGGCCATGCTCGTGCCGTCCGGTCGCCGCCCTCATAGCGTCAGGCGGGCCATTCATAGAATTTGGTAAAGGTTTGATGCGTTTTGCATCAAGCAGTTTTAAAATTATAATAATTACGAAAATTCAAAAACGCTTCGATAAAAATGTTCTTTTTGCTTCTATACCCAGCCAACACATAAGCCAGATAGTAGCGAAAATATACCACAATAAGCAGTGTCAAGCTTTATTACTTTTGTATTACAGCTGATGTTATGGCTTTATTTTGAATAAGAGAGTTCTTAAATTTAAATTCTGTATAAAGTTCGCGGTATTTTTTTTTAAGCTGAATAGTAATCAAGAGTAGAATCTGCTAAACAAGCGATATTCAAATAAAAGTAATTGAAACAGCTATTATCTGCACAGTAGCTGAATTTTTTGCATTGTCCTGTATAACATATTTAAGCAAAGCAGTTAAACAGCAAAACGCTGAATATTAGACGAAATATTTTCTTTAAGCTGCGTAGTGTCCGAAATGGTACTAATTTAAATAAAAAATAGTATCTGTGCAGTAATAGAAAAAAAAGTAGGTAATAGAAAATAGTGGGTCCTACCTACCTACATTAGTATAGGTCCCATCGACCTCAAATATTCATGGATTTATTTTCTATAAAAAAGAACCCTAAAAAGCTGAATAAGAGTATACTGCATTATGTAATTTAAGACCTTTCTCTGAGAAATGTATAATTATTGTACTATAAATCAAATAATTTCTGGATATGTAGTCGTATGTGAACTATTATGCAGAAATAAGCAAAATAATCACTGAAATAGACACTTTTATTCAAATTGGCCGTCCGCCATTAACTAACGTTCGACATAACCTCTTTTTATAAAAATCCTCAACATTTATCTTATGAAACACTTTGTTTAGTGAGTAGGAAACATTAGCAGTTATACAAAATTTGATTCTCATTATTTGCTAGGACTGAAATTTGATAAAAAGTAAAGATAATTTAATTTAAATATTATTTCACATTTGTTTACCTTTTAAATTATAGCTTTATCTTAAGGCGCTCAAAAAATGTACAATAATCATATTGATAATTCACAGTAAAGTGCCATGCGTTTATATAATTCACCTTAAACTTATACTTAAAATGTATGAAACAATTTAAATACCAAATTTTTGAAGACGTACATTTTTTTGAACTAAGTAACACAAAATAATTTCGTCGTAATGAAAAATACATTTATACTTTTTTTACTTGCATAATTTCTTTGTAAAACTACTCCTGAGATCGGAATTTTGAATATCATTTGAATATCTGAACTCACAAATTAACAACTGCATAAAATATGTATAATTTCTGGACTAAAGAAAAATCAGAATTTATGCAGAAGATATTCAGTGTGTTGTACATTTATTCAGCTGCTATGTGGCTGTTAATCAAATTTTATCCAAATTGAAGCAAGATATTTTGTGCCCAAATTGCTTGAATATCATCTGTATAAGCGCTTACACAGAAGTTATACAAATACTTTATCCAGCTTAAAGTCAAAAGAATTGCTTTTACGCAAAATTTATTCAGCTAATCTGTGTTGGCTGGGGTACATTTTTTTGAACACAAAATAATTTTGTCATAATGAAAAATACATTTATACTTTTTTTACTTGCATAATTTCTTTGTAAAACTACTCCTGAGATCGGAATTTTGAATATCATTTGAATATCTGAACTCACAAATTAACAACTGCATAAAATATTTATAATTTCTGGACTAAAGAAAAATCAGTATTTATGCAGAAGATATTCAGTGTGTTGTACATTTATTCAGCTGCTATGTGGCTGTTAATCAAATTTTATCCAAATTGAAGCAAGATATTGTGTGCCCAAATTGCTTGAATATCATCTGTATAAGCGCTTACACAGAAGTTATACAAATACTTTATCCAGCTTAAAGTCAAAAGAATTGCTTTTACGCAAAATTTATTCAGCTAATCTGTGTTGGCTGGGTAGCTTCTTTACCACCTACAGATGTACCTCTTAAAATATTTCGTGTATTGTATATAGTTTGGATTTGGTTGGTAAGCCTTTATATTAATAAATAATACTAAATAATTGAATTTTGAATGTCATGTAATAGCTAAGAGTTTATTGAATAGGTACCTATAATACATTTAATATTTTGACAGTACAGTTTTTTTTAATACCTATTTTGACCAGTAACAGAACTGTTCATCAACCTTTGGAGCTGACCGTACCCTCCATAATTAGGTAACTAGGTACATACCTAGCGTCGGTAAAAAAAGAACCTGCGCAGTTAATTAATAAAAAGTTAATTAACATTACACTTTCGTACCTAGAATAAATAGCATGTAGGTACGACATGCGAATATTTCCATTTAATGCTGTTGACAAGGTCATGGTCACAGGGGTGACGGCAGGAGAATGTAGTATACCATGTTAATAAATTCCATAACGATGTATTTAGACTAAATAGTAAGGATGTTATGGATATGAAATTTCGGATACGGATTGGTTACGGATGTAGGAATGATTATTATACCGGATACGGATACGGATATGAAATTATTTCGGATTATCCGTTAGTTTCGGATAATTTCGGGTACGGATATTAAACTTTTAAGGAATTTCAAAAGTAAAATACAAATAGCTAATTAAATGGTTTTATTTATATGTCACCACTTGGTAGGAATTACAATCAGTCTGTGAATAATTATTACAGCTATTTAAAATAAAAATGATTACAAATATATATTGAGTGTTATCTAATTTACCGAAAATAAAAATGTAATAACAAATCCGATATTATCCGAAACTTTTATTTCGGATTCGGTTACGGTTACGGATAAATATTTATATCGGATATCCGATAGTTTCGGTTACGGTTACGGAGCTCCCTAACATCCCTGCTAAATAGCTAGTTTTAAATTCTTATAAATCTGAGTACTTAGTTATGCTACGTTCCAGGCGTACCTAGTCAATGCATTCTACTGACTTACTTTAACCTAGGTACCGAACGTCGCTTTCGTTATTCGACGTTAATCATTTCAGCCGAAATACGTCCACTGCTGGACATAGGCCTCCCGCAATTTGGAGGGCTTTGCCGTAATCGCCACGCTTGGCAGGCGGGTTGGCGATGGCATGGTGGTAAAATGCATAGAGAACGCTGCTGCCCATTCTCTAGTGACTCCCTCTACGCCTTTTACGACACCCACGGGAAGGAATCGCGGAGGGAATTTTTGTTCGTGCATTGGTTTTTAGGGTTCCGTTGCCAAATGGCAAAAAACGGAACCCTTATAGATTCGTCATGTCTGTCTGTCTGTCTGTCTGTCCGTGTATGTCACAGCCATTTTTTTCCGAAACTATAAGAGCTATGCTGTTGAAACTTGGTACGTAGATGTATTCTGTAAACCGCATTAAGATTTTCACACAAAAATAGAAAAACAACAATAAATGTTGGGGTTCCCCATACTTAGAACTGAAACTCAAAAAAATATTTTTCATCAAACCCATACGTGTGGGGTATCTATGGATAGGTCTTCAAAAATGATATTGAGGTTTCTAATATCATTTTTTTCTAAACTGTATAGTTTGCGCGAGAGACACTTCCAAAGTGGTAAAATGTGTCCCCCCCCCCCTGTAACTTCTAAAATAAGAGAATGATAAAACTAAAAAAAATATATAATGTACATTGCCATATAAACTTCCAACGAAAATTGGTTTGAACAAGATCTAGTTAGTAGTTTTTTTTAAAACATCATAAATCGTAAACCGCAATTTACCTTTCATTCAATCAACTCAAATATAAAAATTAAAAAAAATACATTTAATTTCATAAACATAAGCCTTATGCATAAACCGTGAATACCTAAAGGATTGTACGGAACCCTCGGTGCGCGAGTCCGACTCGCACTTGGCCGGTTTTTTTTAATCTTGGTGTTGAACTGAGCAATGAGGATCCAACAAAGTGTATCTCAGCGCGTTATTCTCAATTCTAAGCAGCGCCTTGAAGATCTGGATCACAAAAAAAGTCGCCTGGACTTTATTATGTCCGTATCTCGTCCTCTTACTATATTATTTTGTTTGAGTACTTATTGACAAAATTCGAATATGTACTTATTCGTAACTGCAGTTCATATAAATGAATTCATCGCGAGCCTATCAAATTGTAAATCAAAATGAAATGGCAGTTCCAGGCTATGATGAGAAATAAACGTAGTCTTCCTTTTGCGTTTGCTTGTCGCTGGCTAAATAGGTCAATTAGGAAGAGCGCTACTATGGCGCTTCAGACGATCGACTATAGCCAAGCTGGGACTATGGTACCTAACAATTTAGCGCGCTCCTGAAATCGCTGAAACCGTCTACCTTAGCTGTTTTATTGTTCTAGAAATGCATGACTTACTATTCTAGATTTGTTATGGGTGGCGTGGTGGTATAGGTACCTTATTAGGCATAGGTAGTACTTACCTATCGATATGCATTGAAATTTTCTATATTGCTTCTTTAGCAAAAGTTAGGAGGATAAACGTGGTACCTATCCGGTTATGTGCTTAGGCCGTGAAATTCATAATTTCTTACGTTTTTTGCAATTTGTAGATAAAAGTTGTGTGATGATTACAATATGATTCGCCCTACCTTTAAAAAATATAGCTTTACATTATAACTATTTAATTCATCAATACAACTCCCATAGTTCGTTTTTTTGTAGCCTTTCAATAATGAGATTTGCCTGGATTTACCAGCTTCCGCCTCTCTCCCTCCTAAAGGCGGGAAAAGTCATTCAGTGGGTTTAAATGAACTTAAAAATACCGATCAAAAGCGAGTGGGACACGCACACCGAGGGTTCCGTACCATCGTATATAATCTATACTAATATTATAAAGCTGAAAAGTTTGTTTGTTTGTTTGATTGAACGCGGTAATCTCAGGAACTACTGGTCCGAATTGAAAAAATAATTTTGTGTTCGATAGCCTATTTATCGAGAAAGGCTGTATAACATCACGCTACAGCCAAGAGGAGCGGAGCAGTAATGCAAAATGTTGCAAAAACGGGGAAAATCGCACAGGTAGGCGATTCCACGCGACGGGAAGGGTCGGGGGAACAAGAAATTTGACGCGGGTGAAGTCGCGGGCAGAAGCTAGTATTATATAATATTGACCGATAGTAGAACTAATGCAATTTTTGGTTGATGATTTGGGAAAAAGTGTTTCATTTAGAGACATCGTTCGTTTTCTTTACTCGTAATCTTTACATGAACTTCTATCACATATAATAATTTAAAAAATGTCTCTATGCAAAGGTGGGATTTGTTTTTTTTTTAAATGTTGGAAAACTATGCGAACTAAAAAAGAAAAAAAATGTTTGTCTAAAAAAATGCCTATTTTTGTCTATTTTGATAATGTGCAAAAAGCGCTCTTTCATATAACGTGATGCCACACACAATAGCTCAACTTCGATTTTTTAAGACCCCGTTCAGACCCTGTTGCAAAAAAAAAATGCATAAGTATTTTATTTCTTTCTTATTTGCAAAATAGTTGGGAAAACGTCATTTAAAACTATTCCAAATGTTTAGTTGATAGCATTAGTAGTTCTTGAGATATCCAGCTGTGGGTGACGGACGGGCAGACAGACAGACTGAGTCGAACAATGAGGGTTCCTTTTTATCATTTTGATACGGAACCCTAAAAAGCGGGCTAGCGGTCTAGCCTCGCGCTTGCATCTAAACGGTCTTAGCCACCTTTAGTGGTGAGAGGGGGAGAAGCTGGTACCTTAAGACAGGCAAATCTCATTATTGGAAGACTACTTTATTCGCTCGGCGGAAAAGTGTTTATGCTTGCGTTTTGTTTAGCCAAGATTGAACAAAGATTTTATTTTATAAACGGTTTGCCTGGGATAGCAAAACACAGTACAAGTATTAATTATATCAGTACAACTTGATACTAATGTTATCAACTGGATAATCCCACAACTAATCAGTTAATCACCTCGATTAGGTACCTACATAAATGAAAATAACATTTTATCTGGTGGCTAGGTTATACAAGCGAATGCTAATGTCCATTCAATTGGAAAATGTTTACTTCTACTATCAAATAGAGTATCAAAAACCTACCTATAATTGTAGATACATAATCAGACTATAATGTTCCCACTGCTGAGATACAGGCCTCTTGGTGAGACGGAGTGGGCCAGAATCCTCCACGCGGACTCGGTGCGGGTTGGTAGATGTCACATGTCTTACAATTGTTGGTTCTAGGACATGCCGGTTTCCTTGCTATGTTTTCCTTCACCGTTTGAAGAGCAGTGGTGATGAAATTATTTACACAAAGTAATGCGCCCGCCTGGGTTCGACCCTACGAGCTACAATTCGTAAATCGCAGCCGTTACCAGTGGTCCACCGCTGCTCACCTGCTTAGACAGACTGCAGGACAAAAGAGTTTGAGAGCGGTTGTGACGTAACAGTAGTATGGAGACTATCATAATGGACACTTACGGTGTCTATTATCATAGTCACCTTTAGAGATTTTGTCATGTAAGATTTTGACTTCGGTCTTCAGGCTTTTAGGATGTGGAAAGAGATGGAGGAAGCATTTGCCAAAGTTGGGCAAACAGATAAGGTCGCCGGAGTCAAGCTATGTAATATTCTGCAATGCATACGAAGCCATAAGTGTTCCTTTCGAAAAAAGGCTGTATCTACTGCATGTGGGGTACCTGATAATTAGTACCTGACTATGGTGGTAGACTAGACTAGTAGGACTTTTCGGGACCAGCCTTTTTCAGGCGCTCTTTTGAAGTACCTCTACTAGAGATTTCAAACTTAAGTAGTCCCTTTTAGTATTTGTCTCTCAATCGATCTCAGACTCTTTGGAGGGGCTTGTAGCTACAAACTGATCGTTGAACAACTTGATCGTTGGGCCGTGTGGCTGTTATTACAGCCACACGGCCCAACGATCAAGTTATGTTAAGCTTGCTGCGGTTGGTCATAAAGATGGCCACCCAGGCCATCTTTATACATCGTAGACGTGCCCCGGAGGTCCTGGCTGTCATTCATGGACCTTTGACAGTCGTTACGGGTCGTTAGAAGCCTGAAAGTCTTGACAACCAGCCCTACGATACCTCTTGCTAATCAATTCTGTTTTAGACTAAATAGCTAGTTTCAAATTCTTACAAACCCACTCATATTACCCAGTAACTGGGTTGTGGAGTTCAGATTGGCAATGGCTCCATGTCATCTTTATCAGCCTATATTGTTGTCACTGCCGGGACACAGACCTCTCAGGGAGAGGGAGTGGGCCGTAATTTACCACACGTACTCAGTGCGGGTTGGTCGATGTCACATGTCTTAGAATTTTTGGTCCATGCCGGTTTCCTCACGATGTTTTCCTTCACCGTTTTGAGAGCAGTGGTGATGCAATAAAGCGCCTGCCTGGGTTCTAACCTACTACTTACAAGTCGTAAGTCGGGGTCTATACCACTGGGCCACCACAGCTCTCATCACATCGCTCCATGTAAAATACTGGTAATCACCCGCATCCGGTTAGACTGGAAGCTGACCCGAACATAATTGAGAAAAGGCTAGGCAGATGAGAACTTTGGATTTTATTTTTTACCTTAGGAACAGGCAATAAAGTGAGGATGCATTTATCATCTGTAGACGAGCTATGCGTTGGCTATTACGTGGTTAGTAATTAGCAAATCTTAGTAGGTACTAATTGAATGTTTAGAGCAATTGCTATTTTGGCAATCTTCCTACATTACAGCGATCTGCAATTCCTCGATGAGCTCAAAATTCGAAAGCATTTATTTCAAATAAACTTTTAAATTGTGTGATTGTGAGTCAGAAAGCATGCCAAGTGTACTAGCTACCTATGGAAAAGAACGGGGGAGAAACTCCATGGACACTTTTTCAACTGACGAAAAAAAACGGAGGAGGTTATCAATTCGACGCGTATATTTATTTTATTTTTTTTTATGTATGACCACGCATAACTTTTTACATAGTGGTCCGATTGTGACAATTCTTCTTCTATTGGAAAGGGTATACTCCCAGGGTGGTCCCATATCAATTTGGAAAACAAAATCGAACCCTAAGGGTCGGAAAACAGGGGCACTGATTGTAATGTATAACCACGCATAACTTTATAGAGAGTAGTCCGATTTTGATAATTCTCTTTGTGTTGGATAGGGTATACCTTGCCAAGTATTATTACTACATTAAAGCCACAAAAAATATAAAATAAAAACTTTTTTACAAAAAATTAAACCGCCGAAAAACTGAAAAGCATAAAATAATACTTAAACCTTAAAATTTTGAGTCGGCGCTGAAAAATCAATGAACAAGAATCACTCAAAGCACCGACTCATAATTTTAAGGTTTAAGTATTATTTTATGCTTTTCAGTTTTTCGGCGGTTTAATTTTTTGTTAAAATGTTTTTGAAATCTAAATATTAAAAAAATGGTAACATGATTTATGTAGAAATTAAAAAAATGAGATGAATTTCGGCCGTCTAAAAATTTATCAAAATACTAAAGTGTACCTTCATAAATATAAGTACTTTGTCCCCACATGAGGACGTTGGCCTTGAGTGGACTTACAAGTAGCCTAGCTTTTATGGGACTTCAAGCTCAAGGACCAGGTCAAAGAGAATTTAATTTGAATAAAAACTCCGTCGTAGCATGCGGGGTTAGGACTTTATAGGTAAACTACCTAGTTATGTAGGTAGCATCGATTTTTACATATTTTTATGGTAAGTAGTACCGCAATGCCATGCTAGCGTTTCAGAATACAGAAGTAGTTGGGTGGGTGTAGATCCAAATATAAAATGCTACGAATTGTAGGTATGGCATTTTTAATTATGAAACCCCTTTTTGCTTGGAACTTTCTACACGCCTGATGTGATGTCCTAATTATTAGATACTAGCTTTTACCAGCGGCTTCACCCGCGTGGAAGTCGGAAATTATCCCGCGGGAACGGGAACGTGCTACCGGGATAAAAAGTACCCTATGTGTATAGGTAAAAAACTATATGTGTGCCAAATATCAGTAACAGTAGTCATTATTCTTAGGTCTAGGGTTGCCAGGTCTTAAAACCGAAAAGCCGAACAGACCAGTCAGTTTAGCCGGACATTTGGGTAAAAAGGTCTGACATCTTTCATTATTTAATCTTAAAACAAAATTAAACAAAACACTAACGTTAAAATAAATAAGTAACATAAACTAATTAATATTTTTGATTGGCGGACACATGCACTGAAAGCTAATTTTCCTTTAAAATTGAGTAGTAATAAGGCAGGGAGGACAGTGCTAGTTCGCTCGCTTGCGCTAGCGACACAAGGTGAGGCGGGTGAAGCGCCAAACCAAGGCAAAAATGATCAAATTTGAAAAGCCTAACAAAAAAACTTAAACCGCTGAAAAACTGAAAGCATAAAATAATACTTAAACCTTAAAATTATGAGTCGGCGCTTTGAGTCATCCTTGTTCATTAATTTTTCAGCGCCGACGCAAAATTTTAAGGTTTAGGTAAGTATTATTTTATGCTTTTCAGTTTTCGGCGGTTTAAGTTTTTGTTAAAAAGTTTTTATTTTACATTTTTTTTCGCTTTAATGTATTAATAATACCTACTTGGCAAGGTATACCCTATCCAACACAAAAAGAATTATCAAAATCGGACTACTCTGTATAAAGTTATGCGTGTTTATACATTACAACCAGTGAGTGAACAATCAATCATCCCCTGTTTTCCGACCCTTAGGGTTCGATTTTGTTTTCCAAATTGATATGGGACCACCTTGGGAGTATACCCTTTCCAATAGAAGAAGAATTGTCACAATCGGACCACTATGTAAAAAGTTATGCGTGGTCATACATAAAAAAAAAAAAATACGCGTCGAATTGATAACCTCCTCCGTTATTTTTCGTCGGTTGAAAAGCCGGACAGGCCGGACACCGTCTAATTTGGCCGGACACACAACCAAAAAGCCTGACTGTGTCCGGCTTTATCCGGACGCCTGGCAACCCTACTTAGTTCTATAGGAGTAAAAGTCTTACTGGTTTTGTTTGTTGTGGTGCAGGACGTAAAGAATAGCACCATTCCATTTCTTCTCGTGGGTGTCGTAACAGCCGATTAAGGGACTTACTAGAGAATGAGCAGCAGCGTTCTCTGTGCAATTTACCACCATACTGCGATCGCCAACCCGCCTGCCAAGCGTGGCGATTATGGCAAACCCCTCAATTTGGGGGAGGCCTGTGTCCAGCAGTGGACGTCTTTCGGCTGACGTGATGGTGATGGTGATGATGTGCCAATTTTCATCCAAATCCGTTCAGTAGTTTTAACTTGAAAAAGTAACAAACTTCCATCAATCCATCCATGCAAACTTTCACATCTTTATTTTTATCTTTAGAAATAATCATTTTTATTAGGGTTCCGTTGCCAAATGGCAACCTATATTGCAATCTATATTCGTCATGTCTGTCTGTCTGTCTGTCCGTCCGTATGTCACAGCCACTTTTCTCCGAAACTATAAGAGCTACGCTGTTGAAACTTGGTAAGTAGATGTATTCTGTGAACCGCATCAAGATTTCCGTTGCCAAATGGCAAAAAACGGAACCCTTATAGATTCGTCATGTCTGTCTGTCTGTCCGTCTGTCTGTCTGTCTGTCTGTCTGTCTGTCCGTCCGTATGTCACAGCCACTTTTCTCCGAAACTATAAGAGCTACGCTGTTGAAACTTGGTAAGTAGATGTATTCTGTGAACCGCATCAAGATTTTTACACTAAAATAGAAAAAAAATAACAAATTTTGGGGTTCCCCGTACTTAGAACTGAAACTCAATTTTTTTTTTTTCATCAAATCCATACGTGTGGGGTATCTATGAATAGGTCTTCAAAAATGGTATTGAGGTTTTTACTAACATTTTTTTCTAAACTGAATAGTTTGCGCGAGAGACGCTTCCAAAGTGGTAAAATGAGTGTCCCCCCCCCCCCGTAACTTCTAAAATAAGAGAATGATAAAACTCAAAAAAATATATGATGTACATAACCATGTAAACTTCCACCGAAAATTGGTTTGAACGAGATCCAGTTAGTAGTTTTTTTTTAATACGTCATAAATCGTAAACCGCAATTTACCTTTCATTCAATCAACTCAAATATAAAAATTGAAAAAAAAAACATTTCATTTCATAAGCATAAACCTTATACATAAACCGAGGATACCTGGATGGAGGATACAGGTTTGTACGGAACCCTCGGTGCGCGAGTCCGACTCGCACTTGGCCGGTTTTTACTAAGTTATATGGATGTACAGTAGCGCTCAAAAATATTTTGACAAGCATATTTCCGTTAATATCTCAATGTCGCGTACCGCTAGGTAAACAAATTTTATTCTACACTAATCTTTCCAAAGAGCCTGCAAATATTAATGAAAACAAGTTGTAGCTTGTTTGTTTACTTTCCGTATATTCTTAGAAATGTGTTCATATTCAGCTCAAAAGTATTTTGACAAATATTGTGTTCTTATTATTCGCTGACAGAGTTAGCCCTAGCTATTATTTTTTTATTTTCATAATATCGTTATTATCTATTAAACATGTCTATGACAAAAGAATATTCAAGTGATTTTAAAAATGCTGTGATAACTGCTTTGAAAAGTGAAAAGACGCAAGCAGAAGATGCTTGAAACTTTAATGTGTCTCGGCAGCTATTCAGTGCGTGGAATAAGGTTTATATTAAACGTAAGACAGTAGAAAATAAGCCTCGAAGTGGCCGTCCCCAAAAAACGACTCCCCATGAAAATCATTTAGTAAAAAAGTTATTGAAGAGTGATGTGCAAAAATCAGCTGTGCAAAAAAAAAATTAACTTCAAGAGTACTATAACGTGAATGTACATGTTTCTACTGTGAAACGTCGGCTAAAAGCCTTCACACTACATGGACAACGTCCGGCCAAAAAACCTCTGATTTCTGAAAAGAACAAGAAGCTGCAGCTTGCATTTGCAAAACGGCATAGATCCTGGACTAGCTCAGAATGGTCCAAGGTGTCGTGGAGTGATGAAAGTAAGTTTAATTTGGTGTCATCTGATGGAATACGGTATGTTCGACGTCCGACAAACAAAAAAAAATGATGTTCGATACCAAATACCCACGTTGAATGATAGAGGTTGTAATGTTATGATTTGGGGATGTTATTCTCGTCACGGAGTTGGACCTCTATCTTAAGTAGAGGTCCAACTCCGTGACGAATATGCTGAGATATTAGAGAAGCAAATGCGACCGTACACTCATGCAAGATAATATGCCTCCTGGTTGGTACTTCCAACAAGATAATGACCCGAAACACAAATCTAAGCATGTTAGTAACTTCATAACTCTCAAGAAAATCAAATTATTGGAGTGGCCAAGCCAAAGTGCTGATTTAAACCCGATAGAACATCTCTGGGAGCAGCTGGATCGTCGCGTGAGATGTTGAAATTATTCAAATAAGGAGGCTTTATATGAAGCACTATGGCAGGTATGGGGCAAAATCCCCATTTTCCAAAAATCAACTTACAAAAATTAGTAGACTCAATGCCGAAACGATGCGAAGCTGTCTTAAAGGCAAGTGGATATGCAACTAAATGCTGATTATTAAATGTCGAAAATATTAAAAAAAAAGATCAAGAAAATTTTATTTTTTCATTGTTAAAATACTTTTGATCCACAACAATCAGAGAAAAATTTAATGTTTCTTATTCTTAAGCAATTTCTAATATCAAAGTGTTCCAATTTGTAAAACATATCCTTATTATGAATAAATAATTGGATTCAATTAAATATTCTTTTTATTTTTAATAATTTATTGTTGTCAAATTACTTTTGAGCGCTACTGTATACACGGTACATATACCAAAACAACATTTTTTACAATTTTTGTCTGTCTGTCCGTCTGTTTGTTCCGGCTAATCTCAGAAATAGCTGGACCGATTTTGACGGGACTTTCACTGGCAGATAGCTGATGTAACAAGGAGTAACTTAGGCTACTTTTATTTGAAAAAATCTTTTATTTTAGAAAAATACGGTCTGCGTTAATTTCCGACATCCACGCGGGCGAAGCCCCGCGGGCAAAAGCTAGTTTATAATATAAGTAGGATAAGAAGAAAGTAGGATTTTACTTATAACAATGAAACGGAAGGGGTTATTATTATTTTGAGTTGTTCTAACGAATCAGCTAAACGAATCCACTACTGGACTGAACCACCAGGGTAGCCCGCGAAACTA
The DNA here is from genome assembly GCA_932294355.1 of Aporophyla lueneburgensis. Classification (NCBI taxonomy): domain Eukaryota; kingdom Metazoa; phylum Arthropoda; class Insecta; order Lepidoptera; family Noctuidae; genus Aporophyla; species Aporophyla lueneburgensis. The sequence goes on along the minus strand of OW028751.1, from coordinate 29,416,189 downwards.
AAACTTTATTACGTTTTTTTTTTTACGTATTTTGCAAATTATTTCTAATCCATTGCGTTATATGTTCAAATTCTACAACGTAAATAAAGCAATGAATGTTTTTGAAATGTCAAAACGAAAGCGATTCCTACTGATAGTATGATAAGCATTTACCCCTCTAGGCTCTTTATTGTGAGTTTTATAGAGCCGTGGTGGCCTCGTGGTATCCGCCCCGACTTACGAGTTGTAGGTCATAGATTCGAACCCAGATAGGCATTTAACTTTGTGTAAATAATTTCATCACCACTGCTCTCAAAACGGTGAAGGAAAACATCGTGAGGCAACCATGTCCTAGAAGCAGAAATTCGAAGACATGTGACATCTACCAACCCGCAGTGGGCCCGCGTGGTGGATTATGGCCCGCTCCCTCTCACCGAGAGGCGGCCTGTGTCCCAGCAGTGGGAACAATATAGGCTGATTATGAGGCTGATTATGCTATACATATAAAATCTGTCCTCTGTATGGAGAGACCATTGTAACGTTTGTAAATTAGTAGACTTGGCCCCTTGGTAAGTGGGGTGTCATACCTTGCTGTCTCCACTGAAGACCACGTCTACCTACACCAGTGGTCATCAATTCTACGGCTAATAGGTAGGTAGGGCATGTCCGTCCGTTGCCATTTGTGTTTGTATTGGTAGTCAAAATATGGTCGTAATAAATGAGGCAAATGAATTGTCCACGTCGCTATGTAACTTCTCGTCGGATAAGACTCATCGCCACGAGTAGCAGTATAAGGTGGTCAAAACCAGGCTAACCCAATCAACTGTTGGACATAAGTATTCGTATCTAAAACATAGTAACACACGTACATACATAAACTCACGCCTTCATACCACAGGCGTAGGCAGAAACGACAGAACGCCACCTGAATGCTACTATCCTCACAAACTCCTTTTATGTCGTTTACGTTCATACATAATAATATGGTCATACATGCACTCCGGTTGCGAGTACTACGCGCCTGAACTTTCTGAAGAACATCACCAATAAGGTAAATATGTCCTGCAAGGCCGTGGGAGCTAGGTATGATAGTAACATTACATAATATTTCAATTGTCAGTTCAGTTTTGGTGTGGTTACGATAAACTGACCACGAATATCCTCCCGTTGCTTCCCGACTTATCAGAATGGTGTTATGTGTTTGCACACGAATTCCCCTTGCCGTGTGCAATATCTTATGGGTATAAATAGTGTGTTCCAGGGTTTGAGGTCCATAGTCGAGCCGTGGACAACACGGCTTGAAGCAAAAAAAGTTATAGTTTTTATTTTTGTGTAGTCAAAAATCTTGTGGTAAGTGCAATTTTGATTATTTATCTTTGTTGTAGACTAGACTTGTTGTTTTCTCTTTGTTGTGCGAATTTAGCATCAAGCTTTTCAGTGGTAGGCAGTAACTATTTCCAAGTAGCTTATCTGCAGAGTGCAGACCTTACGTATCTGTTCCATTAATTGTTATCTATTATAGTGAACTCGGGACACTATAAAAGATCCTTTAAACGTACTATTTAAATGAACATTCAAACAGAAATCCTAGTTATTAACTTATATTCCACAGTTCTGTCATTCTTGTAGACGTCTCATTAGTATGCGAATCATGCGTGACTTCGTTGAAACTGTACCTCGCAGACATGGTGACACTTAATATTGTATCATACGTTGTATTGTAATGCTATAATAATGATACGTACCTAATGATTGTCTATGTATCTAATAACTAATGTACTTTATTGATGCGTGTAGGTAACTTATAATTTGAAGTAGTCTGTCGCTTATTTTCTGATAGCTTTTGAATTTAGGGATTTTTATGTTAAAAAATTCAATTCATTCAACCAGCTATCCAGGATACTCCAAATAGCTTAAATAGGTGTTCCACTTTAGGACCAGCACAATAGACTAATGTAGTACATACCTATTGTTTTGATTTTCCATACAGTTCCTCTGCACCGGCAAAATTGATTAGAATTCGTAGTAGGTGTCTATGGAATATCTTTTGAGCTTAGCAGTTTATATAGCGTATACAGATTCTAACATCACTCATATTCTTTTCTCTTATGTTGACACGATTTCACGAGAAAAAACTCTTCATGCTGTACCTATATACTGAATAGATTAGCCAGTTATGAGCATTTCGTTTCAGTTTACTTACAGCCTAATAATTTTATTGACGCTCTTTCCAGTTGACAAGATGTCGGACGCTAAGAAGAACATTTTGTTATTCTTCGACCGGCCCTCGGAGCCGTGCTTCATGCAGAAGGGAGATGAAAAGGCGATCTTCGAGATCCCTCAGCATTACTATGTAAGTTTAAAGACACCAAATCACCGTTATCCATTTTTTCTTACCGTGGATTATACCAAATTATAATAAAACGACTTATATATATGTAATGTAATGTACGCACGCACTACTCGAAGCCAACACAGGAGAAATGTTATTGGATTATTCCATTTGGGATTCCGTAGTGATAGCTCGGTGTCTGGATTTATGCCCGGTTATTAGCAATGGGGTTGAAATCAAAATATTTTTATTTCATATAGACCTATACATATAGTACAGATGTCAGCACATAAAGCTACTACAATCTGTCACATTTCTATAATAGATTTTCAACTTTATCGCTAAAGAGTTAGGTTCAAGATTGATTGGGAATATTTGACAGTTTCCGGTAGCTTGATGTGCTGGGTACATGGGCACTTATGAAACGTCAGAAGCTAGCTGCACTGTTCCAATTTGTTGATTCCTATGGAGAAGAGCCGACAAGAAACTCCACGGTTACTCTTTTAAAAATATGCCTCTTATAGTTATATGGCTTAACAATAACTGGCAAAATGGAGGATGTCTGTGTGTTCACACCTGCGTACTTGCTCACCCCTTTGGTGAATACTGGCGTGGTTTTATGTAATTATGTTTTTTCCAGCCCGACAAATACAAGGCGCTGACCAACACGATCGCCAGCCGGTTCGGCGACGACGCGGGCCGCTCCATCCCGGTGCGCAACATCGCGCTGCCCAACCTCGCCCTGCCCATGGAGCTGCCCTACAACGACAACTTCTCCCTGTTCGTGCCCAAGCACAGGACCATGGCCGGCAAGCTTATTGACATCTTTATGGGTAAGTGGAAAAAAAAGAAAGTATAAAATGATGACGCACAATCTGTTTCCATGACTACAGCAGGTGATTCTAGACTTCCTAGCTTAGACAATTCCAAACAAACTCCAAAGTACTTTGGATTTTGTCTAGATTCTATTGAGCCCATGATAAAGGTTTTCGCTACCATTTCTTTTCTAGACTACAGACGTAGCTGTCTCGCTTCGCAGCGCCACCTATTGAAAATTGTTCAAACTACTTCTTAAACTTTTTCAGTAATACAACACACCTCTCTATTCTAAAATACAAAGACTATATTTAGCGTTTTTTTTTCAATACTACGTAAAGACATTCCCCATAGTTGAGCCACTAAAAGTTACAATGTCTTAGCGTACCTAAGTTTCTAACTAGCTGCCGTTTGCTCCAGGTATGCGTGACCTAGAAGACCTGCAGTCCGTCTGTTCGTTCTGTCAGCTGCGCATCAACCCCTACATGTTCAACTACTGCCTCTCCGTCGCTATACTGCACAGGTAACGATATATTGCTATAAATATTTATTTAACCATTGAAATAGGTACACATATAAACAGACACGAAGAAAGGAACAGAAAAATACATCCAAAGGTGGGGCTAAATTTGTAAAGAAATCACTTCGAGCATACCTACAATAGTAGAAAACATAAATAGAGATTTAGACCATGTGTGTTATAGTAGAAGGGAAAACATAAATCAAAAACAATACCCTAATTTAAATATACACAGACAGTATGAGAATTTAGTTCCATAAGTACATACCTACATATAACTTAAACATTTATAATTGAAATAATAAAACATATGCAATTCTGATAAAGTGGAAAGATAGAGTTCTTTCACTCTTCTTATAAATACTGTAACACTTTGAAAGTCTTTTATGTCATTTATGTAATGCGCAAAATAAATAGCTTTTCCCACAACAGCACAGTTAAATCATAACAACTTACAATAGAAAAATAATAACATACATATAAAAAAAAACCATAAGACCAAGTATGACAACCTTCAAAAAACCAATCAAGCTAAGCTGCACAAGAAGTAAAGATCGTTAAAAATAATTTTAAATTCTGAGAGCGAATTATTTGCTTTAGACACTTACTTATAAAAAAAACATGAACGGGAATAACGAGAATAAAAAAGAAACATAAACGGTTGTGCTGTTTAAATAAAAAAAAACGAGTAGAATAACAAAAAACAAGCTTTTATTTTAAACTACTGGTCGCTCTTATGAGCGACAAAAAACGAAACTATGACAGTAAATAAAAAATTTAGCACTCTGTACTCTTTCTCCATATAAATGTTAACTGCCCCTTTCATAATCCTCCATCTGCGTAATTTTCGTAAAAAGGTGTACAAAGTTTTTTCTTCAAGTTAATATATAGATAATCGCCAACTTCATATCCATAATACTGATTTGTTACTCCGCAGGCCCGACACCAAAGGGATCAACATCCCGACGTTCGCGGAGACCTTCCCCGACAAGTTCATGGACCCCAAGGTGTTCCGCAAGGCCAGGGAAGTCAGCAACGTCGTCACTTCCGGAAACAGGGTGAGGATGAGGAAGTTATAGTAACACTGAAGTTATAGAGAACTGATGATTCTTGTGGTACCTAGGGATTCAAAGTTTACAAATTATTTCGTTGAACAATTTCCATTCGTTTGAAGTAATCACCTAGTCCTTCCGAATCTCTCTCAACTTCAAACTTTAAAAAATTCAACGTACTTTTTACAAAATATAGGATTTTGCAGAAAACTACATTTAATTTTAAGGTATTTTGCCAATAGGTAAATTTTTTGCATAATCTTTTTAGCAATATTCCCGACTCATCAGAAACGTTTTGTCCCTTAGATGCCAATAACGATCCCGGTGAACTACACGGCGAACGCTGACGAGCCGGAGCAGCGCGTGGCGTACTTCCGCGAGGACATCGGCATCAACCTGCACCACTGGCACTGGCACCTCGTGTACCCCTTCGACTCGGCCGACCGCGCCATCGTCAACAAGGACCGCCGCGGCGAGCTCTTCTACTACATGCACCAGCAGATCATTGCCAGGTGAGACAAAACGACGACTTGTGATAATTCTTTTTTTATTAGAAAGAATATACTCCGAAGGTGGTCCCATATAAAGGAAGACAAAATCGAACTCTAAGAGTCGAAAACAGGGGATGATTGATTATTCCCTCACTGATTGTAATGTATAACCACGCATAACTTTATACAGAGTAGTCCGATTTTGATAATTCTTTTTATTGGATAGAGTATACAATACCAAGTATTATTAGTACATTAAAGTCACAAAATTATAAAATAAAAACTTTTTAACAAAAAATTAAACCGCCGAAAAAACTGAAAAGTAAAAAATAATAAACCTTAAAATGTAGGGTCGCGCTTTGAGTAATCTTTGTTCATTGATTTTTCAGTGCCGACTCAACATTGTAAGTTTTATTATTTTTTACTTTTCAGTTTTTTCGGCGGTTTAATTTTTTGTCAAAAAGTTTTTATTCAAATTGTTTATAGTGTTCTTGATTCCGAACAGGCCTAAACAATTTACTTCAATGACACATTTGCAAGAAAATATAACAGATTTTAGTTGCCACTTCCAAAAATTAATTTCGTATGGAGAAGAGGGCAAGAATATTTTTGTTATGCTTCTAAAATTTTATACAATTTTGTATAGTTATGTAGAAAAACATTAATATCATTTTATATGAAAATCAAACTGATACCTACATATTGGCTTAAACTATATCATCGACAAGATGAGACGAAGAGTGTTCTTAATATTTTGGAAGGGATGGCAAAATGTGGTGGATTTCTCAAGCCCTGTAAAATGTTTTACGAAATAAAATAAATGGTGTCCTCCCACAGATACAACATGGAGCGCCTATGCTCGGGCCTGGCGCGCGTGGCTCGCTACCAGAACTTCCGCGAGCCCATCGCCGAGGGGTACTTCCCCAAGCTCGACTCGCAGGTCGCCAGTCGCGCCTGGCCGCCCCGGTAACTAGTCCAGCTCAGCTTGCAGACTTACTAATCACCAGTTTTCACTATTATTTAGGGTACTAGCTGTGGGGGTTCAATAGCGTGAACTTTGGGAAATATCGCACAGTAACCTGCTAAACATGCAAAAAGTAGCCTATATTACTCCTTATAACATCAGTTAACTGCCAGTTAAAGTCCCGTCAAAATCAGTTCAGCCGTTTTCAGGATAAGCCAGAATAAACAGACAGACAAACTTTTTGAAAAAGGTACCTAGTAGACTTTAATAAGCATTTAGTAAAATGCTGTTATTTTGACGTTACAAACAGACACTTCAATTTTATTTATTTGTATAGATTTATTCCAGAATATTTAATCAATCAATCAATTTTTTTTTTTAAGTACGTAATAGTATATTTTTCAAGACTTAAAAACCGAGCTTAACAATGGCGGATCGCTAGTACAGGATATATAGTCAGTTAAACATTTTACTCCCAATTTAGATTTTCACTAAAGTCTATCGTACAAAGTACATTTCAAACTGCTATCAGAAAATAGACTGAATGAAATACAATGCTGTGTTCCAGGTTCGCTGACACGACAATCCGTGACCTGGACCGCCCAGTGGACCAGATCAGAGCTGACGTGTCCCAGCTGGAGACCTGGAGGGACCGTTTCGTGCAGGCTGTCGAGAGCTTGGCTATCACTATGGTGAGATGTCTTGAAGATACCTATATATTCTTATAATCAAATTTAAAAGTCGGTTACTGAAATTAGGCTGAAAATTTCGGCCTAATTTGATTAACTATTTTTTATTTTAATTTCTCACATCATTCCTAGTGTTTCAGCTGGAAAGAAGTGTGCGCAACAATCTCCCTAGCTCTAACATCCGTCTGTTATTGGAAAAACGAGTTCAAAGATGTAAAGTACAATTGGGTTGTGTTTAGTTTCAGATTTAAAGCCAAAAGCATTTATTTCAAATAGTCACTTTTGACACATTAAAGTAGAATTGATTCTAGTCGACCCTTACAAAAAGTAGATTCATATGGGAAAAAATGGGCAAGATATTATTATACAATATTTAAATAATTATATGTGCAGACGAGACTAGTTCCGCATAGATATAGATGGCGCTGTATTTGTAACAGTATTACAACTGACGACTACGCCGTGAGAGGGCGCTGTTTTGACTTTTAGTTGATTGTCCGAATTTCTTCTGAATAAGCGAAATATGATGTTTTCAGCAAGGATCCCAATTATAAGAGTCTGAAAATTGTGTTGCTCATCTTTATATGGTTTTTTAGTTTTTATATCTTATAATTTTTTGAGATTTTCGTTGGAATTTTTTTAACGATTATTCTTGTTCTCCGCAGCCGAACGGTCGCCAGGTGCCCATCGACGAGGAGCGCGGTATCGACATGCTGGGCAACATGATGGAGTCGTCCATCATCAGCCCCAACCGCTCGTACTACGGCGACATGCACAACATGGGACACGTCTTCATCTCCTACTCGCACGACCCCGACCATCGCCATCTGGTGAGTAGCGAGGGAACTGCGCCCACTGCTGGACTAATGAGATTTGTCGAAATTCACACTTCGTCAAAATATTTTATTTCATATAACTCTACAAGGGCACTTATGTAACGTCAGAAGCTAGGTGCATGGTTCCAATTTGTTGATTACTATGGAGGAAAGCCGACAAGAAAGTTCATGGTTACTCTTTTAAAAATAATTGGCTTGTACAGTGGTTTAAAAATAATTGGCTTTAACAATGGTTTCAGTTACAGTGTTAATAGGTATGGGAGGACAGTGTAGGCCTGTCAACAAGTAACGGGTACTTAATAAAGTAGAAAATGGTCTCCAAATCTACAGTTTACAAGGCCTATAGCATTCTCACTTTCACAAAATATAAAAGAATGTACATAAATGAAATATAATAAAAAGCTATTCAAACTAAATTACAATACATGATTGCTATTATAAACACTAATAAGGAGTTGAAATTAGAATTGTAGGTGTTTAATGTCAAATAACAAGATTTTGTACCAAAATTAAAAAAAAAAATAGTTATATTTATATGGTAATGATGTTGTAATCCTTTTTTCTCCTCCCCCCAGGAGCCATTCGGCGTGATGGGCGACTCGGCGACGGCGATGCGCGACCCTGTGTTCTACCGCTGGCACTCCTACATCGACGACCTGTTCCAGCTCTACAAGTACAAGCTCAACCCCTACACCGACGACAAGGTGAGCGCTTTACTAAACACAACTGTTCAATAGGAGTAGTCATTCCTACTTGACTAAAATATGGTGGTGTTCAAATCTGGATACGGCCTTAGCCTAACCGTTGGGAGGTTACATACATGATGCTGTAATTTAGCAGCATTATCTCCTTTAAATACTATATTTTGTACTCAATTCCGTGCAAAACATCAGAATTCCTGTCCGAGAGTAAATGGCAAGATGTGAGTTACGCGATTGCCTCGGGTATAAGTCACCAGAGGCATGGGTCGAAGCCGACCTTTGGGTCACTTTTTTCTTCAATTTGGAGCAGAGCTTCAAGAACAGTTTCCGTGTCCCCCAGCTGGACTTCCCGGGCATCCGTGTGTCCAGCATCAGTTTGGAGGGAGCGGCCGGCACCAACACCATCGGCACGTTCTGGGAGCTCAGCACCGTGGAGCTGGGCCGCGGGCTGGACTTCACGCCGAGAGGCTCCGTACTGGCGCGCTTCACGCATCTGCAGCACCAGGAGTTCAACTATGTGTGAGTATAACTCACTGCCGCCGACATGGCCAGGGGACTGACAACAGTGCTGCCATCTAGTGGGGCATCCGCTTTCGTACCATTTCTCCACTGTCAGTCCTTCAGTATTAACTACCGTTGCTCCCTATTTCTAAAGAATGGATCTCCATTTGATACGGTGTTTCACTAGATGGACTGACGCATAAGGCATAACTGACACTACCAGTTGCTCCGACTCCTAAAGACCTATATCTGCAGTTAAAAATGTTTTAAAACTAATCGTTATCTCATTTTAGCATTAATCAATGTCAAAGTTATAGGGAAATTAGAGGTATTCTTGACAAATTGAGACTAAGATCAGATTGTAAATGTTCTTAAAATCACGGAATTTGTCACTCAAGAGTTACTTACGTAATACACTAATTACATTTTGACACTCAACAATATTCCTTGCATTATTTATATATGTAGCTGAGTAGAAAAAAAACCGAAAAAAATTAACAATGGTCTAGCAACATCCTTCAAAATGATTCATATTGAAGTTGATAACAAAATGATTCATATTGAAAATACATTTATTTAGCCAAACTCAAAGGCACACAAAATAATACAACAAAAAATAAATTAAAAAATAAATAAAAAGAAAATCAATAAAAACTGTCGCATCGTCGCGATCTTTTCCCTATAATTTTACCTGGCAATATATAATCCAACATAGGCAACTTTCTATGCAAGCAAACAGAAAACACCGAATTTTCCTCCAACAATAACATATATTATCCTGTCCGCCCAGTATCGAGGTGAACAACACATCAGGGCAGGGCGCGATGGGCACGGTGCGTATCTTCATGGCGCCGCAGTACAACGAGGCGGGCGAGCCGCTCGGCTTCGACGAGCAGAGGAGGGCCATGATCGAGCTCGACAAGTTCACCACTGGACGTGAGATATATTACTATCCATATTATTTTGTTTCCACAAGCCCTGTGTGAGATTCCCCACATTAAACCTATTTAACCCCTTTTAGGGAATCAATTTTCTAAAATCCTTCCTTGGTCGTCACTTGTGTTATACAACATGTAACATAATTAATGCAAGACCTCATACACCCCAATTACAGTGTTGAATTAAAAGCTTATTACAATGACGAAAACTATTTTTAAAAGCTAAATACTACTTTATGCATACAAAATTGACGCTTGTTGTTGTGAAATAAGAATTAATTTTCTTTGGCTTATTTGGCGGTCAGTATGACAAAATACATATTTTTTAAACAATACACTTATTAAAAGTTATCTACTGAAATGGATTCCGTAGTCAATAATGAATAAACAGCTTTTAGGACTTGCGTTTATTCTATTACACCTTGTGTAAGACAATGTTATACTAAATTTTCTGCTTCTAGAACCTGCAGTTTAGGCTGTGCAGTGTTTCAGTGAATGAATTGAAGATATTTTTATGTAGATTAATTAGTGTTTCATTCAGTGACTCAATCATTCGTTCAGTCACAGATCAGCTTGTCCCACCTTTGGGACTTGCTAAGCAGTATTTAAACTGCACATTGTCTATAACATTGTAATGTTTGCAGTACGTCCGGGTAACAACACCATCCGTCACCGCAGCTTGGACTCGTCCGTCACCATCCCCTACGAGAGGACCTTCCGCGACCAGGTGTGTACCTACACAATAACATTGCACAGGGCGCTAGCATGGCCTGTTCACCATGCTAGCGCGTTGTACCATTAATTTAGCAGGGTGAGTTTCAGATAAATGTCATCGGGCTGTAACTGCACTGTAAGCTTATGTTTAGTTTTCGTTTAAAAGCACTAGTTTTTGCCTGAAATTTAAATGAGTCTGAATCATTATGTTGTCAAGGTTAAATCCTTCAGACATAACACAGTATGAACCCTTTTAAATTTCGGTCCCGAAAATGCATTGTCGTCTGTGGATTTCTAGTCGTCCATGGTGCAGGAGGGCGTTTGAACTTCACTGTTTTCTTACGGAAGCATGGATCTCATAAATGTTGACCACAACAACACTGAATATCCACGTTGTCGTCAGTTAAAATGGCGTCCGTCGTTGGCTCCCAATCGACCACACATGTATCTTGAGTTTATAGAAATCGTGTCACGATGAGAAAAGCCAGGAGTATCACCTTAATGGGAGAAAGGGAAGGTTTTGAGTTGAGGATCAGGGCGAGTTAGGTGTCAGCACTGACTGTAATGATGAGTAGGTTGGAGCGGCAACACGTGCAGACTAGCTAAGTCGGTAAGATAGAGGAGCTTACGGAAACAATCGGATAGGGATCATTTGTAATTCTAAAATAATTATTCCATTCTTTTTATAAATGATAAATTACTTTATTTTGCAAGTAGGTTTGTACAAACACTTTTACACGTCAATCATATTTTTTAAACTACATGAGGTCGGCGTTTCTTATCTGACTACTCTGAGAAGAAAAGCAGAAATGAACTCAGATTTGATGTCACTATACTCAATATCTTCAATACTATTGGTTAGTGGAGGTTTGTATTTATCAATAACTAGCTTTTGCCCGCGGCTTCGCTCGCGTTAAATTCGGGGTAACATGGTTCCCTTTTTCCCCATTAACCAAATTGATCCGCCATTTATTGAATTCATTTGTTACAAAAAATGTGATAAATGAAGATCCGCTCGACCGATTTTGTGCAAACTTCACATAAACCATCTACTAAATAGTCCAAACAAAGCCTTAACATTTTGTTTGGATAGGTGAACCCGTTCTTGAGTTATAAAATTACAACGAAAAGTGGAATAGATTTATATATATATATTGATGTGTCCATTCCCGCCCGCAGTCTGGCCGGCCCGCGGACCCCGGCACGGCGGAGGCGGCGCAGTTCGACTTCTGCGGCTGCGGCTGGCCGCACCACATGCTGGTCGCCAAGGGCACCGAGCAGGGGTACCCCGTCGTACTGTTCGCCATGATCTCCAACTGGGCCGAGGACAGGGTATGTACTATATAGATACTGTTTAAAACAGGGATCCATGTCTATCAGGAATATGGTTGTTTTTTTAATACTTGGATTATTATAGACATGTTTCGTTAACCATTTGGCAAGACTAACATTAAATTTACTTTTTGATATGTGTCGAATAATTCTCTCATCATCATTATTTTACGCGAAAGATATTCACTGTTGGACATAGGACTCCCCCAATTTGGGGTGGTTTGTGATAATTGCCACGCTTGGCAGGCGGGTTGGTAATTGCAGTATGGTGGTAAAATGCTTCGATAACGCTGCTGCCCATTTTTAAGAAAATCTTCTAATTTATCGTTATTTGATTGTTTTTAAATACAAGAATTAGTGTTTTGTTGCTTAATATCTGACATCCTACCTATACTAGCATGTATCAAAAATGATTATATAAAATCCAAACTAGCATAAACGCATGTTACTTCTTATTTTCTGGGCTGTCAGAAGTTTTTACTTCAAATACGATACAAAAGACCCGTATTTACTTTGTTGTGAGGTCTTAACGTAAATGTGTGTCTCCACGTATTCAGGTCGAACAAGACCTGGTGGGCTCGTGCAATGACGCGGCGTCGTACTGCGGCATCCGCGACAGGAAGTACCCCGACAGGCGCTCCATGGGCTTCCCGTTCGACCGGCCCGCGCCGCAGGCGGGCACGCTGAGCGACTTCCTGCGCCCCAACATGGCCGTGCAGGACTGCAGCATTCGCTTCAGCGACACCACGCGCGCCAGGGGCGAGAGACGGTAGGTGCGCAGGGGGCGAGGGGGGGCGTACACTGCTATGAGGATCTGCAGGTGTTGGAATGACGTTTCTGGAAATGTCACAGAAATTCGATTAAAAAAAAACAACATGGCGGCTTTAGTTCCAATTTTGGCCACGCGCCTTTAGAACCTTGTAGCGTTAATCGTTGATTTTAATGTAGTTTTGTTGTGTTCTGTTCTTGCAAGTATTGACTTAAAAAGCCTATCTCATCCAAGAATGATGCTGATTTATTTATTGTACCGGCCTATTCGTCAGCTTGCAAATTGAATGTAAAACTCACTACCTGAATGTCGATTATGAAATGAGAATATCTTGAAAGTGTAATATGTAAAGTAAGAGAAGACTCCCCCCTCGATACTGTATTTAAAAACCCAGTAACAACTAAATATTCTAAACTAAATAGTTACACAAAATGTTAAAACAACTTATGTGCACAAAACCAATGTAAAAACTAAATTTTCATAACAAATATAGATGGCGCCACATTATACAACTTTAGGTTAGTAAAAACTATGATTAATTTTGAGTTAACTTCACATTTATTTACTTAAATATAAGTTCCTTTTACTCTTTCTATGATAAGTGTAGTTCTAAGCGAGTGGTGCCATCTATGTGTGGTTAACCTGAGTGTTGGGTGTGTAGGTGTCAGCTCACAGCGGAGCCCCGGCGCAGGCCCTGCGGATGTCCCGGCGACATACACGCTCGTATTAACAAACCGTATTATTATACCAAGTGTGATCGCCATGGCAAACATCATATCTTTTAGTAACTTATTGTGGGGCCTACTTATATAACCTTATTGCATTTTATACATAGCCAAAGCATTGATCAATTATTTTACAAAGATTTTAAAAAATTAGACGTAGTTTTCTACACAATTTTGTCTCTTCTTGCATTCGTTGTGATCTAACAAGGACCACTTCAAATCTTTCCCTTACTTTGAAAATTGTGCTGGAAAAGTTTGTTCAAATCATTTTGGCTCTCATAACATTGACCATAAGACAACACTGTTTTAACAACCATACAAACAGATATGGCTACCGATACCACGATAGTTAATTCCAAATCAATTAACGAGTTGAGTAATGATACCTAAAAATAAAAATATTTGTGTCATTAAAATTACATCACATTTTTGTATTATAGAATTTACAGTTCACATACATTTTTATTAAATAACTGTACTTCTTAACCAAGTCTGTGTGAAATTCTATGATGAATCTTGCGGTGGAAGGAGGGTTAAAACCCACTTCTTGAACATCAAATAACCAGGCATGTATCAGAGTGACTTTTGCAAAGGTAAAGGAAAACCTGGAGTTGATAGTCAGTCTGAAGTGTAAACCACGCATTGTAGTGATCAATGATCATTCGTTCTACGTATGAGAAGATGGTTTTACCCTGCAATAGGAAACTGAAGTTTTAATAAAAATCTGATATTAACCTTATCCCATATAATACTGTTTTGTTGTTACTGGACCGACCTCGGCTATTTCTGAACGGATTCTGATTTCATTTAGTTTTTAGTATTATAAGTTTAGTTTTAAGTAAACGGGTCTGTAAATAAATTTAATAGTTCTTAATTTTATGTACATAATGTAAATACTTGTGATTCTTGAAGACTGAATAAATTTGCCTTTTACCAATTTGTTGTTTTATTATCAAATTTCTTTATTTTTCATTGCGTGTTAATGATAGAATTATACACGACTTTTCAATACACGCTGAAACACACACTCAAATAAAATAACTATTTAAACATTTGTTGTTTTGTGGAGAACCACTTTGCCATCTAGTGAAAATAACACATTTTTACATTACAAATACACCTACATACCTCCTCACATGTTTTACTAATACCCACTGGTCTAGTGGCAGTACGTGTGACTGCAGAACATGAGCATGTGGTGTTGGGTTCGATTCTAAGATTCAGCAAAAATACTTGCTTTTGAGGAACAGTATAGATTGTCTACTGAAGGTGACCTTACGTTGTCACCGTGCACAAATCAAGCTATACATTTACATAATAAGCTGACTTCTCATTGTACGAAGAGTCTATACAATGCGAGGTCAGGTAACCTTGGAAATGAGGAGCTGGGGAACAGAACCGGATTAGTCCGCAAAAATAAATTTTAGACACTGGATAAACAACTAATATACTACTACTACTACATGGAGGTGATTAATAACATAACAATTTATAATTATAGGTGGGTGGATTAGATCTATTGTTGCATGAGTCATTATTATTTTTTAAACTTTTATATTCTAGAAGTTATTCAAGAAATAAAAATGTACTAATCTGGTTTTGTTTGAAAAAGGTGGACTTATCCGGTTGTGAATGCAACGTGTGACAAGTCGAAGGAGGAGGTGGGGCGCGTGAGGGAGTGGCAGTCTCTGCGCCCTCACGTCCCTAGCCGCCGCAGGAGGAGACGCCCCGGGCGTCGGGAGTCCATAGCGGACTCCCGGCCACCGTAGGCGCGAGCTTGCGGATGGCGAGCAATGGGTAGCTCGCCGCCCGGTAAGGACCAAGCTCGGGTCGACGGCGCGCAGTGTTCCACGCGCGCCTCAAAGAGATGTCAGCAGCAGCGTAGGGGTCTAATAGGACCGATGCCTGCCGGGGTCGCGTGATTGTTCGAAAGAGATACCGTGACCCTGGCACATGGGCAACTGATGGAACACGGGTGGGATTTAGTCAGTAAAAGTCTGACACGCCCTCCCGCTCCGCCCAGAGCGGGAGAAGTCATTTGATGATTTCCCATCCTGAAAAAAAAAAAAAAAAAAAACGTGTGACAAGTCCGGTTTTATTAGTATCGGACAAATCCGGTTTTGTATAAAAGAGAAACTAAAAATCAAAGCAAAAAATATAGATTTGAAAGGTTTATTGTATTTTGTTTGAAAATAAAAATCAGATTACAACTTCCGTAATATCTAGTTCCAGACATTCGCAATCGTCAACGTCAGCACATCCATCTGCTCCATCATTTTCAATGGTGTCTGTTACCTCTAAGTCCCTGAGAAACCACATTTGGTATCGACACAATGGTTTTTTAATTGTGTCTGTAATTACGGTAATTGACTGGTTAAAGATAAAGATAAAAAAATATATATTTATTGCTTAACTGTATACATTAAGTTCTTATTAATAAACATTACATTTTTAGATTCAACAGTCTACCCAAATCGGACATGCAATATTTTTTTTAAGGAACAGCCTATTATAATTTCTTACAAATATTATTTTTTATCAAAAAACTCACGTAGATTATAAAATACATTTTCAATTAACATCTTTTTCAATGTAAAATACATTGAAAAAGATAAACATATTTCCATTTAATTGCTTAATTGTTGGTGGTAACTTATTGTACTCACGAATAGCAGTCACATAAGTACTTTTATAAAACATCATATTATTAATAACTGGTAAATTACCTAATGTCATATTTATATTGATGTTGATCCAGACGGAGTCTGTAATACCTCTTTATACCATTCTAGTTCTGGATGCTCGACCCATTCATCACCAAACTGCGTTACACCAAAATACCCTCAACGTCTTTCTTCTTTCGAGGTTTAATCTCGTTTACTGAAGGCATTCTTCGAAGTAGTGATGGATGGTGTAGTCCCATTTTCTACTTCGTGTTTTGTATTTGCTGTACTTTTCCGGTTTTGATTAAAAATGTGGTGAACTTTAAAGGACAAGTCCGCTTCAGAATGATAATACATGAATTTCAAAAAAAAATTTAAATTGGAAATCGGACAGATCCAGTTTGAAAATGCACTTTTTAAAGCCTTTTTTGGCCAACTAAGAGTCGGTTTTGATTGAAAATATTAACAGGGATCGACGCAACGGGTCGTGAACATAACGATTCGAAAAAAAAAAATTGTTTTTGAATTTATAGTGGACTACTCCGGTTCTGTTCGCCAGCTCCTCAAATTTATAGCTTGATATGTCGTCGTGTGTACAGGCTTGCTATAAATTAACTATATTCACATTCGAACTGTCAAGCTGATTTAGAATAAGCCTTCTAATATAAAAGCATAGGTTTTTTGGTTCGGAAAAACAATGTGCATCTGGATTGAGGGCCCATTTTTTGAAACCTTGCGTACCGAAATAACATTTATAGGGAAATTAGTTAAAAATAGTAAAAACTTAAAGCAAAGGGTCAAAAATTTCTTAAACGTGAATTAAAACTGTTATGATGAAATAACTTGGGCCCTCAATCCAGACGCATGCATAAAGTGGCATAGCCTAAATCTCAGTAAGTACTATCTCTGGGTTATCAATGGATAAAAGGACACAGCGGTTCGCTAGGTAACGATGCCGCCGATGAACTGGCCAGAAGGGGGTCGAGCGTGACACCGGTGGGACCAGAACCCATCGCGCAACTCCCCTTTGGGTTCCTACGCTCTCTGGTAAGAAAACGTACCAGGGATCTACACTGTAAGCTATGGGTGGACCAAAGTGAGTGCAGGCAGGCCAAGGAAGCACTTCCTACCATCGATGCCCGCCTCACTAAACAAGTCCTCCGGTTAGACAAACGACAGCTGCGTATGGTTACGGCAGCAATAACTGGCCATGGGTCGTTTAATAAACATCTATTTGTCATAGGAGTTACAGACAGTCGCTGTGCAGGGCCTGCATTGAGGACGACGAGACAGCAGCGCACGTGCTTCTAAACTGCCCGGCGATCGCCACATACAGGGCCAAGTACTTCGGTAACCCAGGTACCCTACGTGAGATAGTCAGCAACATCAAGGCGTTGCTGGCCTTTCTCGAGGAGCTGGGGTGGATCGAATAACCGATTTCCCACCCGTACGCAAAATACGCGCTCAGACGTGGAGTTGCGGACACCAGCCCGTTCTACATATTACCTATTATCTCTGGGTTAATAATTTCTGTTTAAGAATTTAGTTAAGAAATCCCAAATCTGTAAAATATAACATTACCGATTTATGGCGGCATATCTAGGGCCCTCACTTCATTATTGTTTGTACTGAGGAATCTGCAAAACATGAATATATCTGACGAAATACATAAATACGACTTTAACATGTTTTACTTACATACCTATGTCAATTAGTTAAAAAGAAATAAGGACACAAAACTTAATTGTTAAGAAGTAAATGAAAGTCGAATTTTACTAAAAAGTCTGAACTGAGAGCCCAATATTTTCGGCTTTATTGACTAGGCTCAACCTCATAGATTAACGCAAATTAGAATAAAAGTTTTAACTATTTCTTAATTAAATTGTAACATATCATTCGTTCTTCTAAATGTCATACTTTAAGAGAAAATTGAGTTTCAATTTTTTGTAGGAGAATTATTTGTAGGGTGACCATAATGTTCAAAGTAAGTACCTGTCCATTTTGTAAAGTGCATTCGGAGAGTCATAATATTTGCAGCTAAAAGTACTGTACATATGCTGTTTGGACAATCGCGGGCGTGTGACTGAGCGTCACTGTGTCCAATAGACTTGGTTGTGATCTAGTAACGCATCTTCCCCTTTTGAAGTTAAATATAAGATCAGCAGTGGTCGAATAGTGATCTTTGTAAGAGAATTGTAGATGCAAGAGTGAGCGAATCGACATTTGCAAGCAGGAGTGAGCGAAGCGAGCTCAGCAATTTTAGCATTTCGGATAGCTTAGGTTTTTTTTGACTTCTCATAAAGTAATAAGAGTTCCTTTGTATAGTTAAGTATGCCAGATTTAAGAATTAAGCTTAAATAAGATGCAATAGCGAGGGGCGCGAGCTCGAAGATTTTTAGCATCCTGTCTCAGAGAGATACGATTGGACAATTTAATTTAAGAATAGGAGTTGCTTTGTAGACTTATGCAGAAAAGCTGAAGAAATAAGAGGAACTATGATGCTGAAGCAAGCTTGCTATATAGGTATCATGATATGAGCACGGCCAGCGGTTAACTCCAAAGTCGAACTGTTAACATAGGCAAGTTATTCATTGAGAAACGCTTTAAATTAGATCCCACAAGTGGACCGTGTCTAATAGGGATTTCACCACATATGATAATAAAAAATAATTTACTTTTTTGGGTCCACTGGCAAGGTCATCTTCAAACTCAAAAACCTGACCTAAGTAAAATATCTCAGCAATGCTATAATCAATTAATTTCATATTAAATACCAATCGAGTTCGGTTTGACAGTTATCTGCTGATAGTAACGTATTGTCTGGTAATTACAGACTTTCTTTAAATTGTTGGGCTGTCCACCGTTGGAGCACAGTTCAGGGAAACATGGCAAAGACTGCACAGGTAAGCCAATTACTCTTGTACCAATTGTAGTAATTGTGCTTTAATAGTTTGATAGTTGCGCTTTAAACTCAAGAAGTGGAAATGTGATGTGATAAAAGTTCGATGTCGGAATACCTGTAGATATATTATTGGTGAACACTTGAACGGTTCAGAACCTCCTTCCTTTTGAAGTCGGTATAAAAGGATCATATTGTGGTGTAACGGGTGGTATTTGAACCTATGACGATTTCGGAAAGTGGTCAGCTAAATCGACAGCTTGTATAGTTTTTTAATGTCGGTTTTATCTATGTCGTAAAATGCTTTGCAAACAAATTAGGATCTGTTTAGTGTGAAGATGATGACAGCTTTATTTCTTGTGATATTCATCGTTATTATCGTCGATGATCTTAAAATAACTAAAATCAAGTTAAACTGTAAATAAGGTAATAACTGAATGAAAAAATATTGTTCTGTCAGCCTTATAATCCATGCATAGATGACTGATACTGAACGAACCATTAAATAATTCTTTATTCATCCACGAGACCATATAGCGGGGCCTATAAATAGCTGATGCTACATGATATTCTTTAATCATGCTCCAATTAGTCTATTTCTTTTAACCCTGACGGAATTTCATGCCTTTGTAACTAAAGAATTCATTAGCAATACTTTATAAAGCTCGTAGCGCGTAGCGTTAGATCAAAGCATATATATTTCATCGGGAGACCTCCATAACATGACGGTTCATCTAAAATGTATGAGAAGATTCGCCCGTGGATTGTGCGGTAAAATTCACGATATTTTGTGCTAGATATAACCTTGTTTCTACTATTTCACTGGAAATAACTTTAAGGATCTTGTTATGTTTAGTTGGACTTTCTTCTACGATCATCGTTTTAAATAACTATGAGCCAATCGACCTAAGCCAATCGTCTTTCTTGCTTTGCCAATTCTATTCTTGAGTTAAAGATTGAATGTAGTATTGATCTGTCTTTTACATTGTTATAGACTCTTGTGCTTTAAATGCCTAAAATCCACTTAGCTGATGTTAACTCTTCAGTACGGAGTTGAGTCTCTTGAGTGGTAGACAAATAACATAAAATTAATAAACAAATAAGTAGTCGGTCATTGTGGTGGGAGATGATTACTTCTACTAATGGCTCCTACTATTAGGAATAATTCTTTTAAATTAGCGATAAATGTAAGCTTATCTCTTATGGGAATGTTTTGACACTTGACTCAAACAAAAAAGGGGTGATAGAAATATTGTGGTTGAGGTTTGAGTTTTTATAATCAGAATTACGATTAAGACGAAAAATTAATCTCAATAATGATTTCATAAAAAGTATATACTTTGAAATTAACATGGCCACTGCTATTCACAGATCCTGCTTCTGCTGCTGGTCGCAGTGGCTGTGCAGTCGTACGGCGGACGGCGCTACTTTCGTGGTAGGTCTCATGGACGATTCCGTAACCCTGACGAGTACTATCACCATCGGAGGCATGCCGAAGACGAACGCCCCCATGAAATGAAACACTACCCAAACAGACATCACCAAAAAAACCCTCACAATTCCGGTGATCAGTCAGCAGGTCATTCACCACGGTTAAGACACCCTGATGATGCCGCAGTCGCTGGTTACAATCCGCACCACAAAGAAGATTTAGATCTCACATCAACTACCGATCTACCGCCCTCAGTTGATCCGGTACCGGATAACAACTCATCACCCGGTGATGACGGGAACCCTGATAGCAACGAATCAGTGCCCAATACAGGAGTGGATTTGACGGGCACTGTAAACAACGACAGGCCAGATGATGTGTCTAATGTAATAGAAAATGCAAAAACTCCGGATCTTGAAGAGCCTGATCACATCGGCGATAATATCAACGGGGATGAACCGTCTTCGGGAGGTAATCCTGATGATACTTTAAACGTTAATGACATGTCACCAACGGGTTCAAACGAGCAGCCAGAGGATAACGGATCCTTAAATGGGTTGTATCCAGGTGGAGATGAAGATAAATCTAATCTTGGTGGCCAAGATAACAACTTAGATGGTAACGTAGATGGCAATTTAGATGGTAACTTAGATGGGAACGTAGATGGGAACGATGGTCACATAGACGATAACCAACCAAACATTAATTTAGACAAACCAACGAGTGGTATTAACGTAAATGGGTTAGAACCTGGTGAAAGTGATGATTCCTCATCAATTGAGTCACCAAATAGCGATCATGATGATGGTTATTTAAACAATGATGAAATATTACCCGAAGATAAGGATAAACCGGGCCACGATGGCAATTATATTGATCACAATGAATTACCACCTAATGGAGATGATGGCAGTATAAATGTCAATGGTCTTTCACCAGGAAATGATAATAATGTACCCGACTATGGGGGTGACAGTGTAAATGGTAACGGATTATTACCAAACGGTGATGATAATAGCTCGGGTCATGGTTCTATAAACGTTAACGGCTTATCCCCGGGTGGTGATGATAGCAAACCCGACGATAACGATATTAATATTAATGGCTTGTCACCAGGTGGGGACGACGCCAACGGCCACGGCAACAATGAGCATGGAGGGCTGCCAAGCGATGACTTAGGTAAGCCAAATCAGAATAATATAGACGCACATGGGCTTGAACCCGATCATAACCATCATCATGATCATGACATTCATAAACTTGATACCAGCGATTTAAATGACGGTGAATTACCCTCAGGTGATGGATCCATTGGCGCGCACGTCAACTTACCGGACGGAACAGGCCATATAGACCACGGTGGACTGTTTCCCGAGCCAAAGCCTGAGCTTTCTGAACATTTCATCGATCATGGAGGTCTAGGGCCAGATCTTGGCCCCCACTTTAGACAGCCGGTACCAATTCCGGATATTTCTGGAGATATCAACACAGATCATCCGCAAATCGATCCCACTTTTCCTGGCGACGATATTGTACCCAACCCTGGCGACCAAATGATACCCAGACCGATGCCCGATGTCAATGGAAGACCTGATGATATACCATCAATCATTCTACCATCAGTAGACAACAACGATGATGGCAAGAAGAACAACTCAATGATGATACCGGTTCTGTTGCCTGGAGGCGGCAATATCATGGTGCACGCTAATGCTTTGGGTAACATACCTTCCTACATCATTGTGATGATCAACGGCCAGCCAACGCTTATACAGAATCCTGGCGGTCTTGGCATCGGTGGTGGAAATGCAGGATCTTTGGATCTCAGTAAACTCATTCTTGGAAACAATGGATTGTCAATTGGTGGGATTAACGGCGGAGCAGTGTTGCCCAACTGGGTTAACTTAGGCGGACTTGGTGGAAATGGTGGTGCAAATATTGGCGGAGGCGGCGTTGCTATTTTGCCCAATATGCAACCTATTTGGATTGGTTCTCAACTGCCTAATTTCGGCGGCGGAGGTGCTAATGGCGGCTCCTTCATTATCCCGAACAACGAACCCGTACAACCAATGCCTGTTCCGATTCCAATTCCAAGGCCAATGCCTCCTCCAAGACCAATTTATCCGATTCCACAGCCAATCCCGATGCCTGGACCAGGTTTTAACATAAATACCTATCCTGGATATCCTTGGCCATCTACTTGGAACCCAAATAATCCCAATATGAATGTGAATTTCACACACATGCCGTTGACGCCAAATCAAGGATCCAATATAGACTGGAAGCGTCTGCTCGATCTCCTGGCTAACATTGATTCTCGTCTTCCTACGCCACAACCGCCGCAGCCTACAAATCCGCCACAACCTACCCCACAACCA
This sequence comes from Aporophyla lueneburgensis, assembly GCA_932294355.1. Lineage (NCBI taxonomy): Eukaryota > Metazoa > Arthropoda > Insecta > Lepidoptera > Noctuidae > Aporophyla > Aporophyla lueneburgensis. The sequence goes on along the minus strand of OW028751.1, from coordinate 29,393,458 downwards.
AACTACCCTCCATACCCATACCCACAGTACCCGTATCCCTACCCACCACCATACCCTTACCCGCCTTACCCTTACCCTAACGACCCTAACAATAAGCCTACCGGCCCCGGAAAAAATATTCCGAATATTGGCAGAGAAAAAGATAGTGCAAATCCCCGCCCACAACCTCAGCCTGAACCCCGCCCGGAACCTCAGCCTGAACACCGCCCCGAACCCCTGCCTGAACCTTTCCCAGAACCCCAGCCCATACCGCGTCCGGAACCTCAGCCTGAATCCCGACCGGAACCTCAGCCTGAACCCCGCCCGGAACCTCAGCCTGAACCTTTCCCGGAACCCCAACCCAAACCCCGCCCGGAACGTCAGCCTGAACCCCACCCGGAACCTCAGCCTAAACCTTTCCCGGAACACCAACCCGAACCCCACCCGGAACCTCAGCCTGAACCCCGCCCGGAACCTCAGCCTGAACCTTTCCCGGAACCCCAACCCGAACCCCGCCCGGATCGTCAGCCTGAACCCCGCCCGGAACCTCAGCCTGAACCCCGCCCAGAACCTCAGCCTGAACCTTTCCCGGAACCCCAACCCGAACCCCAACCTGAACCTTTCCCAGAACCCCAGCCCATACCGCGTCCGGAACCTCAGCCTGAACCGCGACCGGAACCACAGCCTGAACCCCGCCCGGAACCTCAGCCTGAACCCCGCCCGGAACCTCAGCCTGAACCCCGCCCAGAACCTCTGCCTGAACCTTTCCCAGAACCCCGGCCCATACCCCGTCCGGAACGTCAGCCTGAACCTCAGCCCGAACCCCGCCCGGATACCCGCCCCGAACCCCTGCCTGAACCTTACCCAGAACCCCAGCCCATACCCCGTCCGGAGCCTCAACCTCAACCCTATCCGGAACCCCGTCCAGAACCTCGCCCCGAACCCCTACCTGAACCTTACCCAGAACCCCAGCCCATACCCCGTCCGGAGCCTCAACCTGAACCCCGACCCGAACCCCTTCCAGAACCTAGGCCTGAACCCCGTCCGGAACCCGAGCCTGAACCTTTCCCGGTTCCTCGACCCGAACCACGTCCGGAACCTCACCCAGAACCCCGCCCAGAACCCCAACCTGAACCCCGCCCTGAACCCCGCCCGGAACCCCAGCCCGTACCCCGCCCGGAACCCCAACCTGATCTCCGCCCGGAACCCCAGCCCGAACCCCGCCCTGAACCCCAGCCGGAACCACGCCCTGAACGCCAGCCGGAAACACGCCCTGAACCCCAGCCGGAACCACGCCCTGAACGCCAGCCGGAACGTCGCCCTTCTCCCTTAGATCCTTTCAAAGAACCTCCTCGCGAACCCCGGCCTGAACCACGCCCGGAGCACCCAGATCATCACCATCATGATAGGCCAGTCATAAACTTGCCTGACATTCACATCACACTACCCAAGCCAACTCACATTGGCAAGCCGAAACCTGGCCATCCTGGACTTGACAGCGGCCTCATTGACATCCTCAACATCCTCCTGAAGTTCCCAGACAGGAACTCTCATCCACCAAAGAACGTTGGACCGCTCATCAAGTTACTGCTCGCTATCTTGAAACCTGGCGACAAAAACCGGCCTTTGATCCCGAACCTGAACGAGGACATTAAGGGCCAGCCAGACCTGGGTAACCTTGGACATCTTTTATTGCACCTTTTGGATGGCCGTAAGGAACCAAACCTCAACGTACTGGTCGAACCAGGAATGGACGAAAGCACACGAGCAAACCTGATCCTGCTCCTGCAACTTTTGGCCAACAATCTAGGAGGTAGTAGCTCCTACCCAAACATGGGGTACTATCAGCCAGAGAATCCATTGCTATACTTCCTGGGTCACTTCCCATGCGATCATCCGAATATCCAAGCGCTATCCGGAATGCAGTCGAACTCCAACCTTTGGCAGCTATTAGCCAACATGTATGGCCATAACTACGGCCAAGAGTTGAGGCTGGAGAGATCAGCGGAGGACACTGATGATAAGCCAGCAGAGGCTACGGATAAGACTGAGACGAATTAGAAGAATTTAATATTAGTAATTTTAAGTAGAGTTTGTTGTATGTTTAAATTCATGATTCGAGTGCTGTAAAGTAAACAGCCAAATTAAACTTTTTCGTAAAAATTAAGTGTAGTTTATAATTCCAAATTAAAGTAAGTAGATTAAAGAAAGCCCCAATCTTTGAAGAAGAATTTCATAATAATGCAATAATTGACTTTAACAATAAAGAAGAGCAAAGTTTTATTTTTCGAAAACGATGTAAATCTTATATCTTTAAACGAGCAATTCTTGTATATATATATATATTATCTGAATCTCGGAAACGGCTCCAACGATTTTCATGAATTTTTGTATACAGGGGGTTTCAGGGGCGATAAATCGATCTAGCTAGGATTCATTTTTATAAAATGTCGTTTTATTCGTGTTTTTAATGACCAACTTTATCGATAATCAACTTGAACATAAACGTATTATTTTAAACACAATTTACTAAAAAATACCGAGCAAAGCTCGGTCATCCAGATATTTATCTATCATGAGGGATAAAGATAAAGTTTTTATTAATTTATTCCTGATTAAAAAATACCTTTGTGCGATAGTTATTCATTCGAAGTTCTCTATTGACATAGTAAATGAAAAACCGCAAATTAAGTTAAGACAGTTCTAAAATGTTGACAATAAATGTGGGTACTTAATTGAGTCTTTGAATGCTGAAACAAAACTAATATTGTGGTGGACTCTATTTAGGTAACTAGTGTTATTACATTATACATTTTTTTACATTCCTGTCTGTTATTTAGAAGATCTCGGCTTTACATCTCACCATTTTTTCCAACAATTATTGATACTTAAATTATATCTAATAAAAAAAAAATCGACGAAAATAAACTTTAATTCTCAAATGAAATAAATCTTTCAAGTGATCTAGAATTAGAATTTTGGGTCTAAGTATTTAAATAATCAAACTAACGTACTCCATTTGTAAGTGGCATTACAAATTCCCAATCCACAAGTACGCTTTTCTTGGCTTTAGATCCATTTATTTACATTTTCATTACATTATTTTCGAGCAGAACATGGATAAACTCGTAGATGCTGTACTTAGATAAAGTACCTACGAGTAAAGCACGGGTCCTTGAGCGCAGCAGTACTCAGGTACGTGTAGTGCTTTGAGAATAAAGTGCAGTGTCGACTGTTAGGTAATGTTACGCTTCGAAGGTCCTTGGTCTTACCTGGTACTGGTAGCGACATCTATTGGTCATTGTAGTTAAACTATGTAGGGAGTGCATAATATATATATTACTAGCTTTTGCCAGCCGCTTCGCCCGCGTGGAGGTCGGAAATTATCCCGCGGGAACATACTACCGGGATAAAAAGTAGCCTATGTCTTTCCTCAGGCTTTAAACTATCTGTGTACCAATTTTCATTTAAATCGGTTCAGTAGTTTTAGCAGGAAAGCGAGACAGACAGAGTTACTTTTGCATTTATAATATTAGTATGGATATAAGTGTGGATAGTGTGGATTATTTCTTTCTCTATACATAGGGGAACTACGTACAAAATGACGTATACGGACAAAATGACACAGGCATCATATTTCAAATTCTGCCGCCTCTAGCTCGCCATAGATAACTACATCACGGGACTCTACCGACGACTAATACCAACCTGTCAAAATGTGAACTCGCGCCAGTCTTTCGTTTGGGTGTCATGGCCGACGGCAAAAATTGGTAAGTTACGAGTTTTTTCTTAACTGCAGGGAATTTTGTGTATTAAATTTATATTTTTTATTATTTTACCTTGTGTGTACATTTATTACGTCCCTTAAGTACTTATTGTTGCCTTCGAATAGTTTTTTCTGTGAATAATATTAATTTTGCATTTATTGTTGAATTTTGTACTTATATAACGCTGTATGGACAAAATGACATACGTATGTAACGAACAAAATGACATAGGTATGTCGTTTTGTCCATAAGAATTCAATAAGTTAATTGTAAGTACCCAATACCTATTTTCCGTCAATCAAAGCTTTTAATTTCTTTACAGATATACCGAAATGCCGCGTAATTATAAGCGTAAGACTGATCGCCAATCCTGGAGCGAGGAATCAGTGCGTAAAGCTATAGAAGCAGTTCGCAGTAGTAAAATGGGCTGGGTAAAATATGAAAAATGAATTGTTCGATGAAGCACCTCCTGGCACTTTAGGTGTAGCTCAACCATCAGGATGGATGACAACGGATTTATTTCTGAAATGGCTCAAACACTTCCAAAGTTTTGTTAAATCTTCTAATGACGATAAAGTAATATTGATTGTCGACGGGCATGTAAGTCACAAAGGGCTTGAAACTTTAGAATATGCAAAACAAAATGGTATTATTATTTTGTGTCTACCTCCACACTGCACTCATCGTCTGCAGCCTTTGGATGTGTCATTTTTCACACCTTTAAAGATATATTTCAGCCAAGAGACATCCAAATGGCTTAAACAACACCCAGGACGTGTCGTAACACAGTTTCAAATTGCTGGCCTGTTCAAAGAAGCTTATGGTAAGGCAGCTACAGTACAAAATGGTTATCAAGGGTTTAAAAGCACTGGCTGTACGTTGCCAGACTAGGCCCACAATACGGTTTTAAATTCGCAGTGGAAGTGTGATAACCGTGGGGCTCTAGAGACAAGAGTGGCTAGCGTAATGTCCGCCGTACGCGGAGCAGACAATCAAATCAAACACTTACCATACAACAAAAGAGAACAATTGCAAGTAACTTAACTACAATAAAACGAACAAAGGAACTCACCTGATGGGCGACGACCACCTGCTTTACCGGTTACCTGGATCTGTGTATGTAAGTGAGTGTATATGTATTGTGTTGTGTCGTTACGAGTATTCTTCAGGTTAGAAACCGCTTCAACAAGGCTTGAGGCAATCACAGCATGCGGTCTTCAAATCACTTGTTCAACAGCGTCACACATTAACCTCAAAGTTTCAACAAAGATATATCCAAAATTCAACCCGTGTTATTACACCAAGATAGGGGTTATTAACTCAAACAACTGGGTCATGGTCCATTGTCCACCAAAACGACCGGATAAGGGATTACTTTACAAAAAGATCGCGAGACCCAAGCGGCGACGTGTTCCCTTTTTTCCCACCAAATTCCAAGAGAAAGTGTCAAACGTCAAAACTGTCATGTCAGATGTCACTTCGTTACACGCGCATTCCGTTAGTCGCACAGATAATAAACGGTACGCAACATCTACCCCCCCCGGACGGGCCTTCCCGTCCGCTAATCACTTGGCAATCCCGACAAGGTTGCGTTTTATCAGTCCACCTGACGCGCTGCTGGAGGATGTGCAAATACTCCAAGCTCCAACGCTTCCAAAACTCTGAGCGAGCTGCTGCACCAACTGAAACCGCGATAGCCAATTTTGGCTCACATCGACAAAAGGGTGCTCCGGCAGGGCGACAAGTGGCTGTCAAATCAAAAAATGGCCCGGGGTCAGGGCCTCCAAGACGTTCGGGTCCGTAGACAGCGGGCACAATGGACGCGAGTTCAATACAGCTTCAAAGCGGCAAAATACCGTAGCTAACTCCTTAAAGGTGAGAACGGTGTCTCCCAACAATCTGCGCCAGAGTCCCTAACCGCCTTCACCACGGCCTCAAAATACCCCCCCAATGGGGGCAGGCTGGAGGGTCAAAACAATAACAAACAACAAAACAACCAAACAACAATAACAACAACAACAACAACAACCAAATGGCCCTCCTTAGGCAACAAAAGGGGTGACGGGCCCCATAAGGAAGGCTAAGTGCCTCAACCGTCAACAACCAAACAACAAAAGACCCGTATCGACCAAAAGGAGTTCAACTTACTAACGGCTCCCGACAATATCCAAAACTCTCGCTGCAGAATGGCCAACAGCGCATTGCAACCGGCATGCGAGTTCTTAATGTGACGATCAGTCACCAACAATTCAACAACAAAAAACAACAATTCAACAATTTGTCGAGGGAGCCAAATCGACTCAACAAACTCAGGGTCCTTTGTTCCAACAACGAGCACCTTGAGCCCGGGCAAAGGACCCGACATCAAGACTGGCAATCGAGGCCAATCATCCTCGGTATGAGTCAGCCAGTCTGGTCCCCACCATAGGGGGCAAGCAAACAAGCGGGGTGCCATGCATCCACGTGAGGCCACGGCGCCTGTTCAAATCTCCAGGCACGTGCCTCCAAATCAAAGGCGTATCAAAATTTTGAATCTGGGACACTCGGTACGCAACAAAGACCTCCAAATAGTGGACGGACGTCTTCAACCAACACAAAACAATTTGACTGTCCGTCCAGGCGTAAGAAACCCGAATGTCCACAGTTCCACCCAAAGTGTGAGCAACGTGGTTCAATAGACGCACAAGACGCGCCGCCCCTGACAACTCAACTTAGGGACGGTCAGTGCCGTCCGGATGGGGGGCCACCTTGCTCTTGGCCAAGACCAGTGACAAATTCACCTGGCCTGTTGCGCAGACGGTGCGCAGACAAACAACAGCTGCATATCCGTGCGAAGACGCATCACAAACAATGGTGGCAGTGTAGCTCCCAGGGGGGAGGATAGCGCGGGGTAACACGACCTCGTTGACTGCAGGGAGTGCGGATACAAATTGGAGCCAATCTTCCAACAAGGTTTCCCGAATTGGCTCGTCCCAGCCAAGTCCCGCAGTCCAAAGGCGCTCAAGAAAACAATTTTGCCCAAAACAATACAAACAAAACAACAAAACAATAGACAAAAGGCAACCCTGGGCTCCCATGTCCAAAATGGCACGGACCACAACAGAGTCCCCCGTGGGCCCCCAGACCTGACCGATGCCGTTGGCAACAAAACCGTGTCGATCTGAGGGGTACCTTAGCGGGGCAGGCGCCAATGTCCTAACAATGTCTGGGCGGCGACCGATCGCCACACCCAGACCCAAGTCTTTCCCGACGAGGATGGAGTTCAAACTCCTCGTCCGCGCGGTGTCCCGAGCCACGCGCCATCGCTGGAAGGGCATATCCCACCGGATGCCCGAATGGCGGGGGGCGTGACTCCAACCGGGGACGTTCCGCCAATGGAGGGGAGGGAAGGCGGTGCTGGTCTGGCCAGCGCTGCCTAGCAACAACTGCGTAATCGCCTTTACGCGGGGAGACCAAATGGCGGTCGCGCGGCTCCCGATCAACTTGCGCGGGGGGTGGAGTGCGGCGCTCAAAATTGCGGGCCTCTCCCCGGTTCTGAACCGGCGAGGCAGAAGCCCGGTGACCAACTCCATGGTACCCCCCCCTACGCGAACCTTCATCAGAGGCTGGTCTGCCAGCGTAGTTCGCGTTAGCGCACAATATGTCCAAATGGGACCCCCCACAAATTCTACAAGGGCGGGGGTTGGGGCAGTCCCTATGGAAGTGAGCCCCCAAACAAGAGAAGCACATGCGGCGTGCTTTGGCAATTCGGCGGCGGGCACTCATGTGCAACTTCAAAAAGGCCGCGCAAGTTGCCATGCCATGCCCCGTGTCCCTACAAAACTCACAACCAGGACGACTCTGGGTGCCAGCAAAACGAGCGGCGGGGCGACCATCAACAGGCCCGCGAGCCCTAGTCCGTCCCTGGTCTCGTGGCCGGGAAGACGGCTGGCATGACTCAGTGGCAACGCCAGAGTTGTCCACAAACCGACACTCATCCTCCAAAAATTGGACGAGGTCATCAAATGGGGGGAGATGTGTGACACTATCCCCACCATACTTTTGCTCGAAACGAGCCCTCAAATCGGCAGGAAGCCGTTGCAGCACAACGTGCACCAAAAGGTAAGACCAATGGTCCACCGGCAAGTCCAATTGCTTTAAAGCGTTGGTCGCTGCCACCAACGGGTTCAACAGGTCAGTACGCAATGCTGACAAACTAGTAATGACCGGTAACCCCAAAATCAATCCAATATGAACGTCAGCCAAACAACGTTTATTTTGGTACCGCCGGGTGAGTAGCTCCACAGCGGTAGGGTAGGCTGAGTCAGTCAAAGACAGATGCTGCACCAAGGCTCGGGCCTCCCCTTCCAGGACAGACAACAAATAGGCCAACTTTTGGGCGGGTCTGAGGTCCGAGCGTGCATCAACCAAACTTTCAAACAGGTTTTGGAAACTTAACCAGTGGTCCAGACGACCGTCAAAATGTGGCAGTTCCAAAGTAGGCAGTCTACTCAATAGTCCGGGACCTGAAACAACCGAGGTCTCCGGTTTGACCTGGACAGGTGTCCGGCTCCCCAATATTTCCCGAGCACGTTGACCAATGACATCCCCCAGGTCCAAGATCTGGTCGTAGTCAGCAAGGACCTTGTCACGTGCTGCCTGATCCAGCACTTCCAGAGCCACATCACAAATGTACTCGTTGAAGCGGGTAAGCAGAGCATCAACGTTGCCGAGTCTCACGTTCAACTGCTCGAACCGAGCCAGAGTGACCGCTTCAAGATCCGGGCGCTCAGCGGTTGCTGCAGCTGAAGTGAACCACCGTAGCTGTGTGGTCAATCCACTGATTGCCTCTCTCACCGCCTTGTGTGCCATTGCACAAACAATACAAGTCAAATAAACCAAAATTAAATAATCAAATACCAAAACTGACTAATCAGCAACTCAAGAAGTAACATTAAATTGGTTTCAATTCAATTCAACAATAAACTTTTATTTTAATTCAAAATCAATATCAACGTTCAACAATTCTATTTCACATTCAATTCCAAATTTCAAATTCAAATCCAATTCCAAATATTAAGTTCACAAACCACTGTGTGGTACAACAATAATGAACCTTTATTCCAACTCAAACAATGGTAATACTCAAAAATGCCAATAATTTTTCAAATATTAATTTTCACAAATAACCATATCAATGGTACAAACTCAATATTTTAATGTCTTCCTGACATTCAATGCAACACAGAGGTCAAACACAAACAAGGGGTTGTAACATAGCCCAATTCATTCAACTCTACTAGCATATGCAACCCTGGTTGACCCCGGCAATATGAGTTACTCAACTCAACAAATTTACAAATTATTTCAAACAAACAATTAATTACCGTTAACAAACATTTACAGCGAATTACTACTTCCCTTATAGAGACTGCCAAGTAATTAGCCTACTGTAAATTACCAATTTGTGGTTATATGTCTTATAGCCACGCTCTTGCTACCAAAATGTACGTTGCCAGACTAGGCCCACAATACGGTTTTAAATGCGCAGTGGAAGTGTGATAACCGTGGGGCTCTAGAGACAAGAGTGGCTAGCGTAATGTCCGCCGTACGCGGAGCAGACAATCAAATCAAACACTTACCATACAACAAAAGAGAACAATTGCAAGTAACTTAACTACAATAAAACGAACAAAGGAACTCACCTGATGGGCGACGACCACCTGCTTTACCGGTTACCTGGATCTGTGTATGTAAGTGAGTGTATATGTATTGTGTTGTGTCGTTACGAGTATTCTTCAGGTTAGAAACCGCTTCAACAAGGCTTGAGGCAATCACAGCATGCGGTCTTCAAATCACTTGTTCAACAGCGTCACACATTAACCTCAAAGTTTCAACAAAGATATATCCAAAATTCAACCCGTGTTATTACACCAAGATAGGGGTTATTAACTCAAACAACTGGGTCATGGTCCATTGTCCACCAAAACGACCGGATAAGGGATTACTTTACAAAAAGATCGCGAGACCCAAGCGGCGACGTGTTCCCTTTTTTCCCACCAAATTCCAAGAGAAAGTGTCAAACGTCAAAACTGTCATGTCAGATGTCACTTCGTTACACGCGCATTCCGTTAGTCGCACAGATAATAAACGGTACGCAACACTGGCATTTGGTCTCTAAATCCTAAAATATTTCCCGATTACATGTACGAACCTGCAGAGACTACAAACATACCACTACAAGACACCTCCAATATGCAATGTCATCAGCAAATAGGTTCTATTCCAGTTCCCATAGCTGGACCCTCCACACAGCAGCTATACGATTTAACGAACGATCTCCAAGCTTCTGAATCTCAGCAACGAATAATCCGCGCCGTAACACCTGACAATAATGACACAACAGTTCAAACAACCGACTCTACTGAACCAGCTGACAATTCAACAGCAAACACTGGTCAAGACCTTATTTTACCTGCTGCAAATAAAAATCACCCATCTATTGGTAATAAAGAACATCCCTCATCCCATACTTTAGTAGTGCCTATTGAGGTTATATCTCCTGTCCCAAAAGGACTTTACATAAGAGGTCAAGGCAAACGTAAGCCAAAGAAGCGGCAAACCTCTTTGGTTTTGACTTCTACTCCAAATATGAAAGAAATTAAGGCAAAAAATGAGCCTAAAGCTCCTTCAGAGAAGAGAAGACGAAACGTTACCGAAAACCATATTCGAAGAAGACAGTGAAGAAGAAAATTGGCCAAACAACGCTCAAGATGACGAACAGGATTGCGCATGCATATATTGCAACGATCTTTATTCGCGATCAAGACCTGGAGAAGACTGGTTGCGGTGTTTAAAATGTTCGCATTGGGCCCACGCTTTTTGCGCAGATGTTTCTAAACGAGACAAGCGGTTCATTTGCGAGCTTTGCCTTTAATTTTATATATTTTGCCGTGTATGTCATTTAGTCCATATGTGGTATGCCATTTTGTCCATAGCATATGGACAAAATGGATTTTGTTGATGTCAGTTAAAAAAAATATTATTTTTTCAAGTTTGTTTATCTTTTAAATATCTATTATAATTCAAAGATTACTGGTGTACTTACAATATGAATGCGCTGTGATTTACCATTAAAGAGTTATAATACAAAAACAAAACTGTATGTCATTTTTGAACGTACTTCCCCTATAGGTAATAGGTAGAACGGGCTGGTGTCCGCAACTCCACGTCTGAGCGCGTATTTTGCGTACGGGTACTTCCCCTATATGTATTAATTCAGGGCTTTTGAAACTCTCACTTAAATGTCTCACTAATGGTGGCGCGTGTTTTGAATCATTCGGTTACCTTCAAAATGGTTGAGCTGGATGGTGCTCATTCACGCATCATGTTCGTGAATGGGCGCCTTCGGTTGAGACTGGTCATCTCCCACCTTCCGGCTTATTTTTAATCTTATATTTGGAAAAAAAAATTTTTTACATTGTTCTCACATAGAAACAACAAGAATAATGTACTCAGGATTTCTGATACTTAATTATCTTGATTTAAAAGGAGTTTCTTGCCCGTTCTTCTCAATAGACTCTACGTTTTCGAATGTTCAACTAGCTTCAACTTTCGAACTAACTGACCGACGTTTTTACAATTCAAAAGTGACAATTCAAACTTGAAATCGCGAGCTCAATTGAATGCGATTGTTTGAATCTTACAGAACATATTTGTGTAAACAAAAAAGATTTAACAGTTTTCTCACAAAATATAAGGAGCATATACTGCAATTTTGATGCTTTTATTGTTATGTTATCTACGTTTAAGTTCGAAACCGACGTTATAATATTAACTGAATGCAGATTGAATACTAATAAACCAATACCACAAATTACTAACTATCACTCTTATGTTACAACCCGGCACTTGAACCAGAATGATGGGGTAGTGGTTTATATAAAAAATACGCTTAAATCACAAGTTCAAGAAATAAAACTGTCTGAGGCGTCATATCTGCAACTGGACATCCTAAACAATACTATTTTGTGTATTTATCGTTCCCCGTCCAACACAAATCCGGATATCTTTTTGAAGTCACTTAGTTTACACTTGGATTCATTAGCTGCCCAGAAAAATCTAGTAATAGCGAGAGACATAAATATTAACATTAGGTCCAAAGACACTGAATTGCCTTATGAACGAAAAAACAGAAATAGCTTCCTTAATATGTTGTCGGGCTATGGCATATTACCTGGTCATACTTTGCCCACCAGAGAGCGGAACTGCCTGGACCACTTTATGTTACGAATTAATAAAAAAAAGACAACAGCGTCAATTACTGTCTTACAAACCACAATTACTGACCACTACACTACATTCTTATCTCTTTCAAAGATAAAAAACAAAGAGGTTATAAATAAAACTGCTACTACTATAAATTTTGAACAAGCAGTAAAATATTTACAGGAAAAAAATCTTGCTGAGTTGTTATTTTGTAGTGATCCAAACCTACTAACTGACCGACTCATACAAAAATTAACCGATACCATTAATAATAATACTTCAATAATAAACATCCCTAACAGTAAAAGTATAATCAAACCTTGGATCACCCCAGGAATACTACGCTGTATTAGAAATCGCAATAAACTGCAAAAAAACTCTCGCTTCGATCCGTTTAATGCAATTTTAAAAATTACCTACTGCCGATACAGAAATTTTTGTAATAATCTTATCAAAAAAATAAAAAGAAAATATGACAGAGAATTACTCACTAAATCAGTCTCAAACACTAAGTTATTGTGGAAAAACATAAAATCAATCACGTATACAAGTAAAGTAAACAACCAAAGTACAGCCTTGTTAAACATCGGACCGTCTCCTACTGAATCAGTTAACCTCGTAAAAAAATACTTTGTGAATATTGGAAAGGATTTAGCTGAGCAAATTCAACACCGGACTAAGAAAATCCCTTCTGATCGTCCTAGCACTTCCTCTGCGCAAACAAATTCTTTTGTGCTCTTAGACACGGACCCTATAGAAGTTGAAAGAATTTTGATGAGCTTGAAATCGACCAGTGCCCCTGGATGGGACAGTATCTCTACTAGTTTCTTAAAATATGTTTGCAAAGATGTGGTTCCCATCATTACTCATCTGGCTAACCTTTGTTTTAAAAATGGCACTTTCCCAGACTCTTTGAAAAAATCCATTATTACACCGGTACACAAGGGAGGGAGCAGAGATGATGTCAATAACTACCGACCTATTTCACTCCTACCAGCCCTGTCTAAGATTATAGAAAAACTAACTAATACGAGACTCATAAACTACTTAAATAAATCCACACTTCCACACTAATCTTTATCTTTACATATTATAAAATAAAGTCACTTCGCTGTCTGTCTGTCCCTATGTATGCTTATATCTTTAAAACTACGCAACGGATTTTGATGCAGGCTTTTTTAATAGATAGATAGATTCAAGAGGAAGGTTTATATGTATATAACATGCATAATATAGTAAAGAAACGCTAATAATTTTAGAGGTTTCTAATGTGATGTCATAAATAAACACATTTTTTTGCGCTTACATTGCGAACGCTGGCTGAACCCTACGAAATAGCTCAAAATAATGTACTACAGTATTGTACATCTTAAAAAGTTCTACAAAAAAGTGCGCGATGGCATATGTCTAACTCTTAGGGATAACCCATAATAACCATTTTTATCCTTTACTTTTTACGAGTAATAATGGCTTATTTATGAATGCGATTTTAAGCAATACAGCATTAATCCTTATGCAATTAAGTACCTTAAATAAATTGTGCATTTCATGTAGATCAAAATTGCCCTTTACAGCATATCATTAAAATTAATATTTTAGAAGATATCAGAGATTATAGTAAAATCGCCGCAGAGCGGCTAGCGGGCCTTCCCGCGTCCGGCCGTCCCGGTTGGTAGCGGTCGAATAGTGCAGGATTAATAGGATTGTAATTCATATTACTTTGGCTTCATAGTAAATGCGAATATCATGTGTGTTCGAAGTACTCAAAATAAACCTAATTGTATTATTCCAAGTAAGAGACCGCGAAATATTGCTTAGATGTTTAGATTTTTGGATGGATTTGGTATTTTGGTTATCCTGGATACTCACCATAGCATATCATAGATATTTTATCCCGGTAGTAGTTTCCCGGGTGATATTTTCCGACAGCTATACGGGCAAAGCCACTGGCCAAAGTACTTTTCTTATAACTATGTTTAATTTGGTGTCTGGTAAATAACTGAGTGTTTATAAAGGTAGAATAGGAGCGTTAAGAAAAACCAGGAAGACTTATATTCAATTTAATCCAGCCCTATGTCGCAGTCTTCTTACTGAATACTATTAGTTTTATTTTAAGTACATCAAACACACATGATATGTAAGGATCGTAGCAGGTGGCGTTCCGTAGTTTCTGCCTACCCCCATGGGAAAAACGCGTAATTTTATGTATGTATAAAATGGATTAATACATTCTTACCGCGGTGATACGTCCTCTTGCGATAATTTCCGACATCTACGCGGGCGAAGCCGCGGGCAAAAGCTAGTAATATTATAAATGCAAAAGTAACTCTGTCTGTCTGTCTGTCTGTCTCGCTTTCCTGCTAAAACTACTGAACCGATTTAAATGAAATTTGGTACACAGATAGTTTAGAGCCTGAGAAAGGACATAGGCTACTTTTTATCCCGGTAGTACGTTCCCGCGGGATAATTTCTGACCTCCACGCGGGCGAAGCCGCTGGCAAAAGCTAGTTTAAAATAATATCACCTACACAATTTGGATTTAGGCAGGGATTATCAACTGAAGACGCAGTTGCTGCCCTCAGCTCATTAGTTACCGAGCATCTCGATGCAGGAAGGAAATGCCTGACGGTATTTCTGGATCTGAAAAAGGCATTTGACACCGTTTCTGTTCCAACCCTTGTGGCCAAGCTAGAAAGAGCCGGAATAAGAGGAACCCCGCTCAATTTTCTCAAAGATTACCTGTCTAATAGAAAGCAGAGGGTTAAGGTAGGCACTTATATCAGTGATGATGCAGACGTATCATTCGGCGTGCCCCAGGGTAGCGTACTGGGCCCTACCTTATTTTTAATATATATTAACGATCTCTGCAACTTAAAAGTCAACAATGCAGACATTCTGTCTTACGCCGATGATACAGCTGTAGTTTTTTGCGGAAATGACTGGTCCGATGTTAAACTTAAGGCAGAGATGGGCATGGTCAAAATATCCAACTGGCTCAACGATAACCTTCTCACACTAAATACTGTAAAAACTAACTTCATTTGCTTTACCATCTCGAATCGTTCACAACCAAACGATGCTTTTAACATCAAAGTACACTCATGTGATAAAGTTCCAAAAAATAACTGTGGGTGCCCTACAATTAGTAAAGTTTCACAGACCAAATATTTAGGCGTCATGATTGACCAAAAATTATCATGGTACGCTCATCTTGAGCATGTAACGGGAAGAGTTAGGAAACTGGGATGGATATTTAAAACATTACGACATGTCATCCCTACAAATATAAATAAAAAAGTAGGGCCTCATAGAAACCTCCTTAACGAAGTTTATGTAGCACTTGTGCAATCAGTTATAGTTTACTGTATCTCCATATGGGGCGGTGCGGCTAAGTCGAGATTTATAGACGTTGAGAGAGGACAACGAGCACTAATAAAAATTATGTACTTTAAAAAGATAAGATTACTACTGAGAGTCTTTACCAGATTATTGGCCTACTTTCTGTTAGAAAACTGTACATTACATATACGGTCTTAAAAAAGCACAAGACACTTCCTTACGATGCAAATATAATATCTAAAAGACGAAAGGACATGATTGCTCATATCCCACAAACAAGAACAAAGTTTGCTGCCATACAATACAACATACGTTCTGCTCAATTATATAATAGGGTGAACAAGGAGATATACATATACACTAAACCAGCACATGTATGTAAAAAAGTGTTAACAAATTGGATAAAACCACTTCCCTATGAAGATACTGAGGCACTACTGCAAACAATAAGTTAACTCACTCGTTTCTCTCAACACATATCCTCACTTACTCACACACACACGATCATATACAAACCCACTCTCATAAACACACACACACACACACACACACCCACGCACACGCGCACACACACACACAAACACACACACGCACTTGTATAATTATTGTTTAACATCAACTTTTAATTTGTATATTTTGTACTTACCTTGATATGGAAGAGCGGAGTCTTCTAATACAGGCATTGTTTGCTTTAAAGGAGGCTCCAATCACTAACAGGTTTACATGAATACGGTTACAAAATAAACAATTTTAATTTAAAAAAAAAAGTGCAAGTAAATGAACCAGCATACACCATTGCGTACATATTGCAGTATCGAGTGATGTTACAACGATCTCTGGAGTGCTATTCGAGAGCCGACATGGCGGCGCATAGCGAACTTATCCGGTTTTCAAAACTACGCTACGGTTCGGAAGTATATTCGCTTTGACCACCAAATACGAGGAACAAAAAAAACATCGACTGGCCAAGGTGTGATGTGTAACTTACATGAAAGATAATTATGAAGCTATGATAGGTCTGAACAGAAGTGATTCTTGAAAAGATTATGGTCTATATAAGGTGTATCTATTCATACACGAAATATTGTAAGAGGTACACCTGTAGGTGGTAAAGCTACAGCAACGAAAAAAAGAATTCTAAATGTATTTTTTTCAAAATTTAATATTTATAAATTATTTGACGTACAAAAGAAATACTGGCTCCTTCTTATTTTTTACGGCCCGAGACACCGCGGCCATGCTCGTGCCGTCGGGTCGCCGCCCTCGCAGCGTCAGGTGGGCCATTAATAGAATTTGAAGTAAAGGTTTTATGCAAAACGTCTCAAGCAGTTTTAAAATTATAATAATTACGAAAATTCAAAAACACTTAGATAAAAATTTTCTTTTTGCTCTATAGCTTCTTTACCACCTACAGGTGTACCTCTTAAAATATTTCGTGTATGAATAGATACACCTTATATACTATATGTAATAGATGGATTGTCAAATCTGCTGTTACATAAGTAAATACGATTCTTTTAAATTAAATACTACAAGATGGATCCTTTAGACTCCAAGAGGATAGGAAGAAACAACTCAATAATCTAATAATCATAGATTCATACGATGAATCATGGTAATCCTTTAATAACAGTCCTATGATGATTCATTTTTTTTGTATCACTTCAAATCACATTATAGTCATCGTATGATGTGGCGTGTGTGATAAGAGAAGGTTGTGTTTGGATAACCCATTAAATCGTGTGATATTTAGCCAGCTCTGATGAACAAATATAGTTAATTGTGTATATTTTCTACACGAAGTGAAAAAAATCTTATAGTCTATATTTAAATTCCCGGTGGAAAAATAATATTTTGGTCATTTACTCAATATTAGGCAAAAACACACACAAGGCGCAGTTTCTTACCAATTTGAATAGCAAATACACAAATCCAGTAAATCCTCTACTACTTTAGTAAAAAACTTAACGTTACGAAGTAAATCCTTCTGAAACCGATTCCGATATATAAAACATAACCCATAGGTACAAACGGCGAAAGAGTAAGGAGTGCAGACTCGCAATAATATCACTAGTAGTAATAGTAGTAGTAGCAGTATTAGTGTGAGTAGAAGGCCTAAACTAGGCATATCCTGTTCCTCTATGTATTTGATATGGTCAGAAAAGCGATGAAAACTTAGCTTGATAGCTTATAACCGGCAAATAACCTAGGTCAAATATAGTACATTACTGCAGCGGTCTGCAAAAGAGGTATTGATGGACGAACGTGCAAACTAGTTGCGGCCGAGACTTGTACTGTTCCAAATAATGTGCAGAAACTCAAACTAAGTAAATTAATGATACCTCAATTCCAGAATTACAATTAACACTAATTTTTCACAGGCCAATATGAACTTTGCTCCTTTTTTTACTTTAAACAGCTGTATACGCAAACCAGTTTGAGATTTAAATAAAATATTTGATACCATGTTCCGAAGTAAAAAGTTCATTCCATTTAAAAATTACACGATACTTAACTATGAGTTTTCATAGTAATTTAATAGGCAACTAAACACAACAAATATGGATTATCATACTAACAATGACGGCCACTGTTTTCATGTATATATCTTTTTGATTTATTTCGTAGAACGTTGTCAAAATAATGTTCAAAACCAAGCATTTTTGAGAACAAAAAATGTTGTTTTCCTTCTTTTAGGTATGTCAAATCAGCCAGCATACCTATCGTTTTTGCTGATTGTACCAAAGCCTTCAAATCGGCGTGAATTTGCATCGCGTTGCCTATACGTCATGCGAGTGTTACCCTCGGGAAATCACCGAGCAAACGGCCGGGCAGACCTCTGGGCACGGGCAACCCTGACGTGTGGGCCACATGAGCCTGTAACTGGGTGAATATGAATAATTAATGCGTATCAACATTGTAGAAAGTGAATTTGGAAACGAGCCCTGTTTGCAAAGGTGTGTTTGTCTGCTGGACCAGTTTATTCCTGTTTAAACCGATAAATACCGGTTTTGTGTGCTTTGTTGAGTGTATCCCATCCACCCCGGTCGTCTCGCCCCGTTAACGGGGCAGTTGGGAAAAATTGTTGCATCGACCCCGGTAGTGCCGACTCCGTCGTTTAACGGGGTGGATGGCACAGATCTAGTTGTCTCATCTACCCCGGTGTGGAGGTCAGATAGGCAGTCACTCCATGTAAAGTACTGATGTTCAGCTGCATTCGTTTAGACTCGAAGGCGACCCCTTTTTTTTGGATGGGAAATCATCAAATGACTTCTCCCGCTCTGGGCGGAGCGGAAGGGCGTGTCAGACTTGTATTAACTAAAACCCACCTATTTACCTTCAGTTGCCCATATGCCAGGGCCACGGCAACTCTTTCGAACGAATCTTGCGACCCTGGCAGGCATCGGTCCTAGCAGACCCCTTCAATATTGCTGACATCTCTTTGAGGCGCGCGTGGAACACTACGCGCCGTCGACCCGCACCAGGGTCGGACGCGAGAGGTCGCCGCCGCCGATCGCCTCCACGAGGACACGGCGCTGCTCCGCCCAGGCAGGTCACACCTCCACCGTGTCCATCGAAGGCGACCCCTACATAGTTGGGAAAAAGGCTAGGCAGAAGATAATGTAAAATAAGTGATACTTCTAGTCTTGTCTTGTAAGCATTTGTATGAAACTTTGTGGTTGTTTGTCCATTAGTTGCTTTTATCCTCATTAGTTAGGCTAGTACTGGGGCTCTGTC
Organism: Aporophyla lueneburgensis; assembly: GCA_932294355.1. Classification (NCBI taxonomy): domain Eukaryota; kingdom Metazoa; phylum Arthropoda; class Insecta; order Lepidoptera; family Noctuidae; genus Aporophyla; species Aporophyla lueneburgensis. The sequence goes on along the minus strand of OW028751.1, from coordinate 29,374,388 downwards.
TCGCATAGGGTCATAGCATTATACTAAGCGATGGCTATTTTGCGTGGATGTGACGCATATGTTTCCCCCAACTTTTTTTTTTTTTTTTGTATATTTTGGTCTTTCTTTGCGTCATGTTTGCCGCAAATAAACGTATTTTCTTTCTTTCTTTCATTAAACTCCCTATATTTCATCTAACTTATTTTATATTTCGTCCACTGTGACACATCACCGTTACATACCTATCTATTCCATTTGACGCACTATCATGCGGTTCATTAAAATATAATTAAAGGGACAGTATATCGGTTTGTCCATTAGGTAGGTCGGGTTTTCCATTGTGTTTCGTTTAAATTATCCACTCAGCGATTAAACCATCATTTGGTGGCTCGACATGGCGCGTATCATACAGGTATCGTAATTAATTTCATTTATTTTTGAGTGTTAATTAGAAAAATAGGTATTGTGTGTGGAAATAATCAATAGTATTATGTTAAAAGAGTGCATTCTGAAACGAAGTAAAGCTATTTGCTATAGCTGTGAAATATTTCGCTGTTTTGATAGATATATTAATATTAGATGCATTATAAATATTTGTAGGACAGTTGAAACGGCCGTGACTTTTGACTTATGGGTCGTAGGTTCGAACCCACACAGGCGGTTTACTTTGAGTAAATTATTTCACGAATGCTCGCGAAACGGTGAAGGAAAACATTGTAAGGAAAACGACATGTCTTAAAGCAAAACCATTAGAGACATGTGACATCTACCAACCCGCACTGGGTCCGCGTGGCGAATTACGATACGGCCCAAATCCGCTCACCAAGAGGAAGTCTGTGTCGCAGTAGTGGGAATATTCTAGGCTGATTGTGTACATAATGAAATTTTATATTCATTATGAATGACAGTAGTTAGTATCGTGACAGTGAAAGATTAAGTTTTGTAAAAAAGCATTTAGAAAGTTTCCACACCTAAAACTGTTTGACAAATTGATCAAAACAGTGAAATATTTGACAGCTATTTGTCAATATAATAACTTTGGGAATGCACTCTCTTAACGTTAGGAGTCATTTTACGGTATCATAAGAAAGTGTAGGCAGCCTACTTAATTTTTAAAACGCAATAATTAACTGTAACTATTCCTTTCTTCTTTATCCTAGTATTCTCCTTCCGTATTGAGACTGTAGGTACTCGTATGCTACTTGTATGATATTCGTATTTGTTTAACATACTCTTGAAACGACCCAAGATATAGATATTGTGCGTCTTTGTTGTCGACCATACCTAAATATTTGAAAATCCAATTTTTAGGGTTCCGTTGCCAAATGGCAAAAAACGGAACCCTTATAGATTCGTCATGTCTGTCTGTCCGTCTGTCTGTCTGTCTGTCTGTCCGTCCGTATGTCACAGCCACTTTTCTCCAAAACTATAAGAGCTACGCTGTTGAAACTTGGTAAGTAGATGTATTCTGTGAACCGCATCAAGATTTTTACACTAAAATAGAAAAAAACAATAAATTTTGGGGTTCCCTATACATAGAACTGAAACTCAAAAATGTTTTTTTTCATCAAACTCGTACGTGTGTGGTATCTATGAATAGGTCTTCAAAAATAGTATTGAGGTTTCTAATATCATTTTTTTCTAAACTGAATAGTTTGCGCGAGAGACGCTTCCAAAGTGGTAAAATGCGTCCCCCCCCCCCCGTAACTTCTAAAATAAGAGAATGATAAAACTCAAAAAAATATATGATGTACATAACCATGTAAACTTCCACCGAAAATTGGTTTGAACGAGATCCAGTAAGTAGTTTTTTTTTAATATGTCATAAATCGTAAACCGCAATTTACCTTTCATTCGATCAACTCCAATATAAAAATTAAAAAAAAACCTTTAATTTCATAAGCATACGCCTTATACATAAACCGAGGATACCTACAGGTTTGTACGGAACCCTCGGTGCGCGAGTCCAACTCGCACTTGGCCGGTTTTTTTTAATTACTACGGCAATACAAGTACCGAAAATGCACTTCCATACGGAAACAATAGTGCCGAGAGCTCGGGAGCACAGAGCTTACGTATTAGACTAAAGACAATAGAGTAAGTCAAACAGGAACGAACAACTCAATTATTTATGTATGTACGAGATAAGTTCCGCCATACAAATATGTACAGACGGAGCTCGAATGCGCTAGCAATAAGGAGATGAAAATACTCAAAGTATAAAACATTTTCATGTAAAATGTTGCCAAGACGAGACCATATGGCTCGCACCGCCAAAAATATAACAGATCTCTTGTATAGCGAAGCTTCTAACTTTACAATCTCTACCTTCACAAGCTCTACACCTTAGTCAAAATATGTGGCTTGGCCTAGGACAATTTGTTGATTTTTAGCATAGAACCGTGGGAAAGAATTGATTTCTAATGAACTCAAAGTCAATCAGTAAATTTTTTTTTAAAACGTTAACGGTGATAACAAACCATGAAAGTCATTGTTAGCGTGCAATAATACACATTATTGTAATTTCAATTGGCGGTGCGTGAGGGAGGCTTATGGCTAGCAGTGGACGACTTTCGGTTGAAATTATGATAATGATGATGATGATGATGGTAATTCAATGTTATATTAACCAAAAACATTCAAAGTTATTCCTTAGGTATCATTAATATCTAAAGTAATTATTATACGCATGCAGTTTCTTTCCCGGATCTTGTTAACACAGATTTATTTTCACAAATAAATTACATTTTTCCCCCAGAGGGTGTTGATAGGGCGGCACGTGTAACTATATAACTCTATTAATTGTCTGAATTATCATTTTTATTTCAGGTTGTGCTACCTCTGGTATGCGTGGTTTTATCAGAGGCTCAGCTGCATGTGCCATTCTTCGACCACATCCCAGGGCTTCCTCACCAGGCTCGACCTATATCAGATGGTCCCAGAGACAACAGCGGCTATGACACATGGTTTCAACATTTTGGTAATCCTGATACACACTCATTTAATTCTGACCGCAATGAAAGAGATAAGTCTTACGAAGATTATGATCCGTTCTATCATGATCCATATTTTCAAGGTTGGGATCAAATGCCAGGAATAAATAATGAATTTAACATCCAAAATCCAGGCTATAACAATCATAGGCATCAACCGACACATAAGGGAAATAACCCAGAAGCAAAGCCGAAACAAGATCATAAAGACATTTCAAATGTCCCAAAACCCAAAGAGAAACCTAAGGATATAACACCAATTGACAAAAAACCAATAGAACAGGAACAAGGTCCGAAACTAAACGAAGGTAATGTACCAGATGTGAAAAATAAATTAAACGAAGCTAACATTTCCGACGTGAAAAAAAATATTTCCGACGTATTGCCCCCTAAAACTAATAAGATCAATAAAGAAGACGAAAAAGCCGATAAAGACAATAAACAAGTAGGGTTGGATAAAAAGAAGGATTTCTTACTGGTCGGACAAGGTAATAATGGGAATAACGTATACCTCTTACATGAAAACAACCCTAACCCGAATACATTTGTGACACCGAATAGTAATCAGCCCGGCAACAACATAATTTATGTTCCTTACAATCCGGGACAAACTAACAATCCCGTTTATCAAGTTGTTAATGGACAGCCTGGTTCTTTACCAACAAATGTTCAAATGACACAAGATAAGGCAGGAGTGTATAATAATGCTGGATCAAACCCTGGACAATCAACTAATACAGGCTACCAAAATCCTGGATATGTTACAGTCTATTCCAATGGACAACTGATACAAATACCTGGTGTTGTTGTTAACTCAGCATCAAATAATGCACCTGCACAGAATGGGAACCAAGCACAGGGAACAAATTACATAATTGCCAATACAGTCCCCAATAATGTACAAACTGTACCAGGGATTCAAAATCCAGGCTCAAACGTTATTTACGCCACGATCCCAAATCAAGGATCAAATGGTCCAATATATGTTCAAGTACCAAACTGTGGTAATGCTATGCCTAATGGTTGTAGTTCAGGGACTGCTCAAGGAGTTTACAATGGTATGTCAAATAACGGTTTACCTAACAATATGGTTGTTTATCAGGAAAATCCTAATGCGGTTGCTCAACCGGCGGTATATCCAAATAGCGTCTCAAATGGCTACGTTCAACCAAATATGATGACAAATCAAGGTCAGGGAGCGATAACAGTAGCCATTCCGAATCAGGGTACTGTATATAGCAATCAAAATAGTCCTTACCAGCAAGCAGTTGAACTGCCAGTAAACAGTGGCACGAACGGGTATAATCAGCCAATAGTATCGAACCTAGGACAAGGACAAAATGTACCAAATCAAGGAGGTATAATGAGCAACCAAAATGTGCCAATACAAACAGCGGTTCAAATGCCAGTCGACAGTAACAGCAATGGTTACAACCAACCAATAGTATCAAATCAAGGACAAGGACAAAATTATCCAAACCAAGGAGCTATTCAAATGCCAGTTGGTAGCAGCAACAATGGATACAATCAACCACCGGTAACAAGTCAAAAACAGCAGATTAATCCGTCTAATCAAGGAATTATGTACAACCAATATGCTCCTCCACAGCCTGCAGTCCAGATGCCAGTCAATAATGGCATGAACGGGTACAATCAGCCTATGGTATCAAATCAAGCACCAGAACCAAATGCACCGTATCAGGGTGTCACAGTTAACAACCAAAATACACAAATACAGCCCGCAGTTGAAATACCAATACCAAACGGATACAACGTTAATCCACCAGTCACAAATCCAAATCCAAATGTGGAAAGCCGGGGTGACATGTCCAGCAATCAGAATGTGCAAACACAGCCAGCGGTGACAGTGAATAGTGGTTCAAATGGATACCAGCCACAACTACCAAATCAAGGAGATCAAGGGTCAAACGCCATTCTCAATACCCCAAATAATGGTGAAGTAATAAACCAAGAATCCGATAACGCTCAACCACTAGCAACATCTTCATTAGTTTTAGACAGTAACAATTTGTCATCCTTAGGCGCTCAACCAGCAATCATGATTTCCGACTTCAAAGATAAGTCTGGTGCCAAAAAAGAAAAGAACAAGAGCAAAGATAAAAAAGAAAAGAAAGATAAAGGAAAGAAGAAAGATAAGAAACCTAAAATTGATGACGAACCAATGGTTTTTACTAATAAGATGGAAGATGTAAAACGTTAATTAAGATGTTGGTTAGTTTCCACATAAACTTGAAATTAATGTCAAAATTTTGTTTAATAAGATAATCATTAGGTAATAAATAATGATATGTTCCAAAATGATTAATGTTTTAATATATATGTCGTGATAAAGATGTTTATTTTTCCTTTATTTAAGTCACACGCCATTATGGATCACTGGGTATTTATCGAATCAAAATATCAAATAATATACACAATGTGTAGGAAATGGGCGAAAAGTAGTCAGTTATTTATTAGATAGACGATTTTTAGTTAATTTTTTTGCTAGAAAGATAACGGTCTGTCTGCTGATATTCAGAAAATGAATTGTATAAAAATGTAATTTGCAGGTCAGATTGTTGGTTGATCAAAATATGGTTCACGACTGTACCCAAAAATGTACATATTTATAGAAATACAAGTTGACCGTACGTATATGTTGTTCTGTTTCCTAGAAATCAATCGCAGCGCCATCTACCAGGTCCAATTGTGAATCTAAAAAATCACAAAAACTTACAAAAACCGTTTCATCAAAATCGGTTCAGTCGTTTAGGAGGACAGTTTCAGTGAGACACGAGTTTAGAAGAATTATTGGTTACTAGCTTTTACCAGCGGCTTTGCCCCTAGGCATGTAGCACCGGGATAAAAGTAAGGAAGTCCCTAATTGTTAATTCAGGTTATAAACCATCTGGGTACCAAATTTCTTTCAAATCCGTTCAGTATTTTTTGCATCCATACATGGGGATGTACAGTCAGTCACATTCATAATATTAGTATCATAAAGATAAAACTCATCAATATGAAAACCTTTACTAGCATTAATAAAGACAATCCTATCATACTTTTCTTATTAAATCCAATCAGTCCTCCAGCTCTACTACCCTTTACCACAAACTGTCCGAAACTTACGACAATCTGTTCTTAGAACTTCTCTCGGTATGAGCAAGTTACTCTGAAACTTGTTCTGTGTTTCACCCCCCATTGACCGTATTCAGGCGAGCGATCAAAAACAACAGCAGTAGATCGATCGTTGTGCCTCGGGTTCAATTTTGTGTAAACGGGCACAACACAACTGCTGACGAACCGAGTTGTCTGTGTACCTACGTGTTGTGTACTTATACACCAAACATAGGTATGTTTGTATACACAAACTTTGAGTTGTGTTTCCTTTATCATTACTTGGGATAATGGTAGTTAAGTAATCTCTGTTGCAATTGCAAGTGATTGCTTTGTTTGTCCTGGTTATACAATCATTGTTTTGAGTAAATTCTATGTAACTTTGGACGCTACTGTTTAATTTGAGAGTAACTAAAGTTAGTTCACATTGATTACTTCCCTTTTGCTGTAGTGGTTGGAACTTCTCAGCTATGTAGACCCGACACTTTCAAAAGTAAGTTTACGAACTTGTGATTTTCCTACTGCAACCCATATAAAAAAACGAGCAAGGATTACCAGCTTCCCACTTCCTCACTTCCTGTTGGTTGAGGATACGAAGTCCAATTGTCTTTACGCTGTTTTCCTTTGAGTTCTAGTAGCACTGTCTAAGATTATAATAAAAAGTAATAAGATACCAAGCCATTTTTCAATATCTTTGTGATGATGTGCAATGCAATGACACACGTATTGCACGTCATAAACGTACGTGACCTATACGTTAAGAGGTATTGCAACTGTACTAAGCTCAAGATGTAATATATAATTTTAGAAGAACCAGGCCACTCAGAAAGTATTGCGCAAAAAAGTTTTTTTGTATTGGAGACTAGCCAGTTATAAAGTATTATAAAAATAATGATTAAAATAAAATAGGTACGTTCCAATTTCAAAAGGCCCTAGGGGTATAAGCATAGTGAATTTGCCCTTGAAAGATATTGGCACGATACTTAGAGGATTTTTAGGTATTAACAAGATAATAAGATCCTGAAAGTTTCAGATCTCTAACCCATTTGGTTTTTGAGAAAAAGAAAAAAAAAGAAAAATCTGACAAAATCAGAAAAAAATAATTTTCTCAAGAACGCGTTAATCGATTGATTTGAATTTTGGATATGTTTTGGAGGCTGATAGTGGCTTTTAGGAAAAAATTAACACCTTTAACGGTTGATAAGAACCTTGAAAAAAATGCACTTTTCTTTTAATTTTAATTTTTAACTATGATACAATTCTGGCACAATCATGAAACTATTTTTTTTGAATTCCCCATTCATTTTTCTACAAACTTACATGCTTTTAAGATTTAAAAAAACGGTACGCCACATTGCAAAAAATAAAAAGCATTTTTCGTGCAAATATTTACTTCACGTATTTCAAGCCAGCATCTTTATTTGTGTCGCTCGTTTATGTCTTTTATTCTTATTTAAAGTAGACATGTCTAAACCAATAGTTAAATCTTAAAATATCAGTGAATTTCAACTAAAATATTATAAACATTGTACGCACGGCGACAAATCAAGCGATAGCAGCAATGCTTGATAAAACAGGTAATCATACCATTCAATACGTAAAAGACCAGTCAAACATACGCGAAGCTCAAATTCAATCTCGTCATATCAATAAGAAGGTTTATAGATGTTTTATTGAGTATAAAATAAAAAACGCTATTGGTCCCAAAAGCATATTGAGGCATATCTGTGAGTGGGCAAATGGTCTTAGAGCAATTAGATGCTACTCTCACGTTGCTGGTACTGTTTATTATTTGTCACACGAAAGATATTTGTACAGATTCTGAGGCCTGCTGAAATACTAAGCAAATTATTTGATGCAGACAATGTTTCGCCTGTGTTTTTTTGTCTGTGGCAAATCATCAAATGACGTCACCCGCTCTGGGCGGAAGGGTGTGTCAGACTTTTACTAACTAAAACCCACCCCCTTCAATTGCCCGTATGCCAGGGCCACGGTATCTCTTTCGAACAAATCTCGCGACCCTGGCAGGTCGCCTGTGACTGAAGATGATAGTGATGAAGACCTCTAAAATGTGATTATAAACTTTTTTGCAAATATACCTTTCAAACATTTGTTTTTTTTTTTATTTATAATTTATCAATTAAAATCTGTTTCTTATTTTAGAAGTGTATACATTGCTACATATCAAGCTATACATTTCCAGTTTTAGCTGACCTCCTATTGTATAGGCTTTTCGTACAATGAGAAATCCACTTTGACTGGAAATGCTCGATTTGTCTCTTTGTGTACAATATTTATAATATTTTAGTTGATATTCACTGATATTTTAAGATTTAACTATTGGTTTAGACATGTCTACTTTAAATAAGAATAAAAGACATAAACGAGCGACACAAATAAAGATGCTGGCTTGAAATACGTGAAGTAAATATTTGCACGAAAAATGCTTTTTATTTTTTTGCAATGTGGCGTACCGTTTTTTAAAATCTTAAAAGCATGTAAGTCTGTAGAAAAATGAATGGGGAATTCAAAAAAAATAGTTTCATGATTGTGCCAGAATTGTATCATAGTTAAAAATTAAAATTTAAAAAAAGTGCATTTTTTTTCAAGGTTCTTATCAACCGTTAAAGTTGTAATTTTTTTTCCTAAAAGCCACTATCAGCCTCCCAAACATATCCAAAATTCAAATCAATCGATTCACGCGTTCTTGAGAAAATTATTTTTTTCTGATTTTGTCAGATTTTTCTTTTTTTTTCTTTTTCTCAAAAACCAAATGGGTTAGAGATCTGAAACTTTCAGGATCTTATTATCTTGTTGATACCTAAAAATCCTCTAAGTATCGTGCCAATATCTTTCAAGGGCAAATTCACTATGCTTATACCCCTAGGGCCTTTCCTTCCACATGTTTTTGCGAGCTAATTAAATTATCGTGTCTCATTAGAAAATGGATTTGTGCCGGGAACATTTATGCGCTATGTTTTTTTACGATTTCAAGTGTCGCCTGAAGCCGGACTTATCATACGATAGACTTCAAATTGCATTCATGGATTCAAGGCCCTTCCAAGGCAACCGTGTATCGTTGATATAACGAATTCAAACGTGGTTGACTAACTTTGGGGGATGAAGAAAGAAGTGGTCGCCCTTTGTCGCCCTTTGAAGCCTTCACGAGATTCTACACGTGCATCTTCGCGTGAGGCGGATAGTTTCACGCTGGGTGCCGCACAACCTCACCGATGCTCAGAAGCAGGCCCGGGTGGAATGGTGCCGTGATATGATAAACAAATTTGAAGCAGGCTCGTCTCGGCGTGTTTACGACATTATTACAGACTAGCTTTTGCCCGCGGCTTCGCCCGCGTGGATGTCGGAAATTAACGCAGGTATTTTTCTAAAATAAAAGATTTTTTCTAAAATAAAAGTAGCCTAAGTTACTCCTTGTTACATCAGCAATCTGCCAGTGAAAGTCCCGTCAAAATCAGTCCAGCCATTTCAGAGATTAGCCGGAACAAACAGACAGACAGACAGACAAAAATTGTAAAAAATGTTGTTTTGGTATATGTACCGTGTATACATGCATATACACTTAATAAAAAGTGGTTATCTTAACCTCTAAGTCCCTGAGATACCACATTTGGTATAGACACAATGGTTTTTAATTGTGTCTGTAATTACGGTATTCAATGGGTTAATATTACAAACAGACACTCCAATTTTATTTATTTGTATGTATGTATGTATAGATGATGACTCCTGGATTTATCAATACGATCTAGAAACGAAGCGCCAGTTAATGGTTTGGGTGTTTCAAAACAAATCAACGCCTACCAAAGTGAAGCGATCTAGAAGCGGCGTGGCGGGCAGATTTTGTTCGCGAGCTTTTACAATTTGACTGGCTACTTGGTGTCAATCCCTTTACGGAACCAAAGAAGCATCAACGCCGAATGGTATACTACCAAATGCTTGGCAGAAGTTTTCACTGTTGTGAGCAACAAGCGACCAGACACAGGGCTCCGCGGACTACTGTTCCACCACGACAACGCGCCCACGCACACCGCGCTCCAAACGCGGGACTTCTTGGACAGCACGCCGGTCAAACTTCTGGGTCACCCTCCTTATAGCCCTGACCTAGCACCGTGTGACTTCTTTTTATTGCCAAAAATAAAAAAATCAGCTCAAAGGGATACAATTTTCGTCGCCGGAAGATGCGCTGTCAGCGTTCGAGCAGGCTGTAAACGATGTGTCTGCGGCGGACTAGAAAAAGTGTTTCGAAAACTGGTTCAGACGCATGAAACTTTGCATAGAGGCTAGTGGAGAGTATTTTAAAAAGATTTAATAAAAAATATTTACCTATAGAACACTTCTTTTTATTTTCGCAAAACTTTCTGAGTGTCCCACGTACCTACATATCCCTTGCGCAACTCAATATCACTATAAATCATATTGATATTGATTAAATTTTGTAATTATCGACCTTTTATTTTTGTCAAGATAGAATTTATTTTTATTTTTGACATGATATAATTTATTTCTGTTTTTGACATTATCTAATCGATTTCTATTTTTACACTGTGTAATTTATTTCTATTTTTCTCTTGACATACCGGTGTAAATTTACCAAAACTTTATCGTTTTTTTTTTATTCATGATTTAACGACAGTGGTTGTCATTCATTATTTGTTTAATTCTTTTTTTTAATTACCATGTATGCATGTTGTTTTAGTTTTTACTGTAATCATTTCTACACAATGTAAAAAATTGTTCATCAAATAAATAAATCACGATTTGAATCATTTTGAAGTATATTGCTTATCCATTGCTACATAATCATTTCAGCCGAAAGACGTTACTAATGGACATAGGTATCCCCCAAGTACAGCTTCTTCGACCGTTTCTGTGCTTCTCGCAGCCAGAAGATTCCTGCGCCCTTCACCAGTCATCAGTCGGGATCAGTCCATCTTGTGTTTGTTGCTACAGAACATGTTTGAATAATTGGTCTGCTCAAAAACATAAAAATGAATGTTGTAGAGTTGTCAAAATGAAAGCCATTGCTATTGTAAGTGTGTTATACAATTATAGTACGGCGTTTTGAAGTGTAGGGTTGCCTGAGTACTATTTTACAGGTACATGAGGCTATTGAGCTTCGTCTCTGGGATGGCAACGCCAGTGCGATGCCAATGGTAATGCAGCTCGCCTATTCTGGGAAAAGCTCACTTTGACAACTTAGGTGATCAAAGTGAGGGCTTGTAAGTCAACTCGCATGGATATACTCGTCCTAATCGGGCATATCGACGTTTTAAAATATTATATTATTTTCTATACTCGCACGAAGTTAATTTACTTGTGGGTCAATCGACAGCTCTAGAAATATGTACGCACTACGCATGTACTAGGAAATTTTCCCGTTTTGTTTTGTATGCAATAAAATAATGAGAAAAGCTATATGCAAAAAATTGCATAAAATTGAAAACGTGCCAGTTATCTAATACTTATTCTTCGAGCTGTCGATTCGGACGAGTATATTAGCGATAGCCGAAAATTTAGGTGAAGTGACCTACCATTCCACCGAAGGCAAGAGATTAACACTATGGACAGGTCACTTCACCTACGTTATGACAGTGATGTTTGTACAGAATAGACCCGTCATATCATATCCGATGGCACCACTTACCGTCAGATTGTTCCAAAATAAAAGACATCAATATTTCGAAAGTGTTTTTATTAAATTGTTAGATATGAAATCTCAATAAAATCAACAACTCATTGTTATAATAATTGTTCTGGTTTATAACTTGTCTAACAGTTGTGTTTGTGTGGTGTATTGTGCGACTTATGTTTACTGCTATTATTATATAGGGACATTGCAGAGATGTTGAACGGTGTCAGTAAAAATAATATTAGTGATGTTTATTTTTTTACGTTACATTAATTTACTTGGTTTCATTTAGATATTACATAGGTATAGTGAACAGTACATAGACATACTATACCTTTCCTGTGGTGGATTTACGTATAGGCTGTTGATTTTTACCGCCCTTACCTCTAAACTACTTAACAGGCCTAGTACTTGAAAGGTTCCCACGAGGCTTGATGGCTACATCCGCATTTTTCTCCTTTTTTGTTGACACGAGGTTTATGAGAATATACTAAGTGAAGCTGCAGCAATATTACTAAGGTATATAGGTTTTATTAAATTCACATCACAGTACATTAGGCAGCCATCACACGATGTTGTTCTCTGTTACACTACTATGCTAATACTGACAACGTTCAACATCAATCCAGAATGTTATTTCAGTTCAAACATTGCATGAATTTATATTCATATCAACTGATAACAATCAAAACGTTTTCCTAGATATTTTACTTAAATTATGCAAAAACAACAAACAGAAAGAACAACAATTTAAAAATCTTACACTAAAATCTTCATCGCGAGATTATTTTAAAAAATTTCTTCGTTTATATCATAATAATATTTTTTTTTTTTAATCGGAGAGATAATATTTTAAAATGTTTTAAAATCTTTTTAGTACTATTTAGAATTAATATAAGCATACCTTCGTTCTAGACTATCACAACATTCAAAGGCATAAGTTTGGACCTTGGCTTGCAAAGGATAAAGGGTGTTCTCTGACCCTGGCTGACCTTGGGCAGGCACTTTGCATACTTAACCACTTTTGGGGTGGAAACTAGTTGAAATCGAACCCTCAGTTTAATTACGAGGGAATAGTTGTGGTTTTAAAGCTTTTTGATCTAAAATATACTTTTGAGATCAAAAAGCTTAGCGAAAGGTAGAGGCGTGTCGGTACCATTATTTCAAAATGGCGGAATTAATTAATATGCATAAATTTAGTAATATGTAATTGAACAATTTGCAAGGGAAAAAACTACTCGGAAGTAGCTCGGTTTGTTAGATGACAAGAAAAAGTTAAGACTTTGCTTTAAATGCAATATCTACTTACGGAATACTAAGCAAGAAAGCCCGCGAATTTGAGACGTTGCAAAATCGTGAGATCACGATCCCTATCACACCTAAGTATCTGCTATTAGCAATCTCAAGTAGCCAAGTGTGCAAGATGCCTTATTTTTACAAGAATTTCATCGAGGTAAAATATTTTTCAAACAAATTCTTTCTTATTTTCGTCTTGTACCGTGAATCTTGATGTTTGTACATTATATTTCATTGCTTATTAATTTCTTTGAACAAATTGATTAATATCTTAAGAATGTTTTAATATAGCTAAATGGTTTGCGATTAATCAATTTATCTCAAAGAAACGATTACGGGTGACGTGCCACGGTCAATAATTGCTTAATCAATATATTTTTAGAAGACAAAGAAAACAAATAATAAATCTTTTGGAAAGGCGATAATATTAATGTCACACTGTCTTAATAGCGAGCTATTATGGGGTTTAAATACACTTTAAATCATACTATTTATCTTACAACGAAAATGGAGACATTTTAATTGTACCTGTCAAGAAATAAGAACAGATTTGTTGTTAACACTTCTCAATTATGGTCTTTTAAGAAACATCGCATAAACATAATGTTTGTTTGTAACACATTTATTATCTTGGTCTCACTGTGTAACACACTATCAATCACAATCTGAATAACTTTGAAGTATGTTGCTGTCTGAAAAAAAAATTGGAACATCATTTATGAAGCAATGCTACCATTGCTTCATAAATGATGTTCCATTTTTTTTTTGTATTGCCACGTATATAACGTAACAAATGTTGTTGAACTATCAAAATGAAAGCCATTTCGACTGCTAGTGTGTTACGCAACTATCCCACTCTACTCGAGATAACTTAATGGAAAAAAAAATGTATGCGAATATTTGTCTGTGTTATAAAAAATATTTGATAAAAGTGTATACTATGATTTTATTAATAGGTATTAATATACTTATTTGTTATATTTTGCTCTTTAGGGAAGAATAGTACATTGTCCGTCAGAGAACATCGCAGCAGAACGTGGACAAGAAAATTCTTTTCACCTAATATCTAAGCTTGGACTTTGTTAATTAAAATATTTAATAAAGACGTGTTTTTCTTATTTTACACAAAAATCGTAAGTACTTCGGTGATCGGGACCCTGTACGCTAACATGAACCCACTCGCCTTCCTTATTTATGACTAAGTTATAATCTGTGCATTGTTATATTTGTGAAACTTAAAAAAACAACGTTATTGTTTTAAATGGCGGGAAACTATACTTTTTTTACAAGGTTTGCAAGTACACATTTGTACGTTTCTTTACAAAAAAGAATTGCAAATTATTTATATAGTAAAATACATTCGCAATACAATCTGTCCGATTTAATAATCATAACCTCAATATGTACCAAATCCTTAACAAAACATCGAATTTCCCTCAGAATGATTGCCACAATCGAACACCTGAATTTGCCAACAATTTCCGTCATTTTGCTCGATTTTCGCGCCATAATTTCCGCTTGACATAAATGTCAGAGTTGTCAACACAATGCACAGACTATAAATGCGTTCACGACTCAATAGATGGTCATTATAATTGAAATTAATTTGACAGTGAAAATTGGTCAATCTCTTAACGTAGCTGCTCGCTTTATATATCGCGCTTTAACCTCTAGGTAGGGCGCAAATTATCTAGGGGTCTAGGCAGTTTCTTTTGTGTTTCCTTACCCTAATTTTGTTCATGTCGGTTGCTAAAATGATAAGGAACCAAGCTTTTGCTAGGTACTTTGACTTTGAACAGTAATTCCGGACCATTTCTGGATCCGGGTTTCGGAAGCGCTCTATCAGTGATTCATAAGGTGCTCACCGCAAACCACTAGCTTTGCTAAAGCCGCATTGCCGGATACCTTGCTCCGGTAAAGCGGATATTTCCCGATTAACCGTCTATAAACGATCCAGATGGTATTCGATGAATAAATGCAGTATAAATTTCTTTCATCAAGTGTAAATTAAATTCAGAAATAAAAAATGTTAAGCCCTAACGAGGCACAATATTTTACAATTTAAATGACATTACTCTCGTGGCTGTTCCATGATATTCATGCGTTATTATAAATGCCCGCTGACCCCTAGAATTACTTATAATATTAATAATTAAAAATTATTGTTTCATAAAAATACAGAATATTTATTAGGGCAATATTGCATCATTTGGTTCAGACGAATATTTGACTTCTGAGAGAAAAAATAATGAACACGACAAATAATTAAAGATTTTTAGTTTGTTTCAATCCTAAACATTTTTTTGAAACTTTGTGGAAATACTCAAAAGTGCTTTCCATATTTTAGTTTCCACAAACAGAATTGTGATATCGTGTGACGACCCAAGCGAAACATCAACACGAACGAGCCCATTTTATTTTGTGTTTTTATAAAACCGTTGTTTAACCTATAAGCTTATATTATGTACAATGATATCAAACAAGCATTGAGCAATTTTTTTATGAATTAATATTAAAAATATGCTAAAATATTTACAATATAAACGGCCTTTGTAAAAGTTTGCTCTGTACGAGGCGGCCTGGCGAGGCACGAAATGTTTCACATGGCAACATTTTATCTTGTTGGAACAGCATATTTTCATGTGTTTGCAGAATATTCGTGTGTGTAAGTCACGTATGCCACGGCTAACTTTTTGATTGATTCTTGTAGCTATTTGTATAGAAGAGATGATTCGAGTACCAAACTAGAAATTGGTATCGGAATACCTAAAGATAGTGGAGCCTTTGGTGCCTCAGCAAGACAGCCTCGTCGTGTAGACCTTTAAAAAATATTTAAGTGCTTTTTAAGTCAAAGAGGACAAATGTTATTTAAAAATATTTACAATATTAAGTGAGTAGGACTAGCGGATGAATGAATTAGGAGTTTTAAGTGGAAAGTTTAAGTTTTCTTCGATACGCTGTCGTCAAAATCTGAGTCAAATATACTTTCTTAATTTTACTTTATTCAAGTTCCGATTTAGAACATTAATCACATAGCAGCCTAAAATCTGAAATTTGACGTTAACAAGATATAATTTAAAATTATTAAAAAATTTCAATTCAATGCATTTTTCAATTACGAATGAAAAATTTCAATGCTGGCAACATTTCTATCAAAGCTGCAACATTACTTTGCCGGAGTCCAATGGGCTATTCGAATTCGAAGACGATTTGAATGCGGAGCTGCCATTGGTCGGCGGCGGCGGGGGCCGCGCGGGGGGAGTATCACCGCGCGCTCGACGAGTCTTTCTCTGGATGACTCTGAGGACTCTTCAAGTCCTTAGAGTTCGCGTCTAGACTCTGGTCTCGGGATTCTTGGACTGATTCTAGCCCAATGTCAAATGAAGATTGCCTGCTGAAATAATTATTTTATTAAGTCAAGAGTAATAATAAACATAGGCCATTGTGAAGATCCTCAAGAGTTCTACAAAGAACTTCTTTATTGAAGTCAATGAGTAACCAACCTTTCAGTCAAGTAGTTCCCAGGAGCTGAGAGCGAGCGGCCGGCTCTCGCCAGCCCCCCTCGCTTGGTAGCAGCTGTGGGCTTTTCCGGTTCGCCGCGAGCGCTGGTGGACTCTCTGCGGGAGGTGCTGCCTTCTCGACTGCGGAGGAACGGGTTCTGGGGACAAATGGAATGTTGTTACTTTAATTCTTCCATACTTGTTTATGTATCCAGGTTTTGTTGTAAGGACTTCTGAATAGTTATAAAGTGAAACACTTTTCATGTGGCACACGATTAGACACTTTTCAGAAGCTTAACTGTTATTACGCATTCAGGCGCGCCTTGGAATATGTTAAATTAACCCAAAGTATTTATTTCAACTAAAATCATTTTAAATTGTTAAGAACCATAATATATGGTTTTCCGAGGTCAGATTGAAAATTCCTTGGTTGGCAAAAAAGAAGAATTTAAAACCCGACCAAAAATTAGAGGTTGGTTCGAGTAAAAAATTAAGATTTTGAACAACCAAGGACTCTCACCTGGAAGCTGTGCTTCTTCAGCATAGTCTTGATGAGTATCAGCGTGGACAAGTTGGGGATGGAGGTGACGACCTGCGCCATGTCCTCGTCCGTCACTTCCACCAGGCGGCAGTTCTCCTGTTCTGATGGGAGGGGGTCCTTGCCTCCGTCTGTTATCCACTCGTGATCCTGAGGGAAAGAAAGAACAGAGTAAGATTTTTGAAGGATTAAAATGCTTTTTACAGTGAGATATCACGTAACTATCAACATAAAAATATATAAAAACGGAGTCGAAAGATGCTAGGGGATACCCAAAAGTAATGAAGTAGCATTTGCTGTATTTATCGTATTAAATAACAGGCACAATGAGACACATTAATATTACTTTTGAGCTAAATGAAAAAAGGTTTCGTCGGTCAAATTTTACTCATTTTTCGGAGTTCTCTTTCGCTAAGTGTGAGTAAAACGTGCGATAAGAAACCATGTACTAAAAAAAAAAATGCTTTGGAATCAGGATTCATATACTGGTAGTTGACACCTAAATTGGCTCTTTTAGTTAGTGACTCTATTTATACAAATGCAAAAACTTGTATTTTGTAAAAACATATATGTGGATCAAAGATTTAAAACAAATGTGGAGAGTTACGGATGTTTGTTCATTGCTTTGAAAGCTTTACTAATTGCCAAGCTTCTGATCAACTTGGGAGAGACCACAGCGCATAAGGCAACTCTGATAACCTTAGTTGAATAAAACACAAAGTTGAACATGGAATTGCGGAAATGTTGCTTGATTTGTTTAGAGGTCGGGCAAAGTGTTATTGGGTTTCCAAGAAGAATTTCTCCGTGGCAGCCTGGAGCGTGGGTTTGTGCCAGGTTGATAGCAATAGGTTTGCAAGTTGATGGCATTAGGCCCGTCAGTGCAAATGGGTGTTCTATAGCTTTCCCACTCTGTAAAATTACGGCTACTGCAGTTTACCACTGCAATTGATAGTTGCGACAGTGGGAACGAATGTTTTGGCTACCGGCGTCGTATCGGCTGTCCATCGTGACTTCACCGCACGCTGTCGGTAGCGAATGATGGTTTAATGGGACCCTAAATTAACCTTTTCACAATTACTGGTGTGCTGTTATGTTTGATTTGTAATAAAACTCAGAATGAGATAAGTAGCAATGAATCAAAGCGTGACATAGGAAAACTTCCGAAGGATTACTGATGAAGCAGAAGACAATTTGTAAATGTCCAACAGCCGTTACTAGGATTAACATAAACTCAGAACCAAAACAAAGCGAGTAATATTGCTCGTTCAAAGCGATTTGCTATGGTTCGTAATCCAATCAGTGCGTTTGAAAAGGTCACCCGTAACAATACAGATTGGTCAAATTGCTCGACTAATTGCGTTGACTTAGACAATTTGATTATTCTTGGATGAATTCGCTTTATTACAACGGGGGTGGATTTGGATAATTTGAACCGTGATCTTTTGAGAGGAATTCTCATCTTAGTTAACGTGATTTACTAATGCTATCTTAGCATTTGATAGGATGATATTCGATGGAGTCGATATATTTGTTTTAAGAATTGTTTGTACTTAGAACGCAGCCCAAGTGTTTTATTATCATCGTAGCAATATACGGGGTGGCATGTGGGTTCTAAACCATATAGAGTAGAAATTATTCGTTGGTTATGTTAAAAAAAAACTGCTCTTTCATAGAAAAGTGACGTATGCGATCAAAATGTATGGAACGGCCATTTTTGTGTTCTACAGGCCAGAAATATGGATACAGCATCTTCCTACACACTGGTAATTTAATCCATCTATTTAGCCATCCAGGTGGCGCTCGTGGCTTAGGTTTAGCTACGCTTACCGGGTTTGTCTGTGTATGGGTGACCATTTTTACATACTGATATTTAACAAGGCCGCGAATAGCACGTTACGCCGTTGGCCCCAGTTCTCATTCCTGTATCTTTAACCGTCATTACAGGTCAGAAGCCCGAAAGTCTGTCAATCAGTCTTATCAAGGGGTATCGTATTACCCAGTTACTGGGTTGTGCTGGTCAGATAGTCATATAAAATACTAGTATTAAGCTGCATGCTGGTTAGACTAGAAGTGTACCCCAACATGTTCGGAAAAGGCTTGGGTGACTGATTATTTAGCCATCAAAATGTAAAAAGATCCCTACCGTCCCGTCCGTTTCTCTTTAGGAATACAGGCGATATTTTTGTATTTATGTATTCAAATGTATCTAAAAGTACTAATATTATCAGAATCACAATCCTACCTTAACCTCCTGCAGGGTGATCCTCGTGGCTGGATCCTTGTCCAGCATCCTACTGAGCAGGTGTCGCAACTGTTTGGAGGGCTGGATCCTGCCAGGGTAAGCCAGGGGTTCTGCCAGGACCTTCCGCTGAAGTTCCACCGCCGAGCTGCCGACCCACGGCACCTTGCCGGTCACCATCGCGTACAGGGTCACGCCGAGAGACCAGATGTCTGCTGCCTGGAGGGAAATAAGAATTGTTAGTGGATGTACACATGTGTTTATGTCCAATAACGCCGTCATCTTATTTTGCCAATATAATCATCAACAGATACCTTGTAAAGACCGTTCTCACTCATTTTAAAAAAATCCATTTTCCAATGAGACACGATAATTTAATTAGCTCGCAAAAAATGTGGAGGGAAATTTTGAAATTGGAACGTACCTATTTTTACTTATAAATAATCATTATTTTTAGTCTCTCATACAAAAAAAAACTTTCTTTCGCAATATTTTCTGAGTGGCCTGGTATGTTACAAAATATAAACATTGTAAAAAGTAAGAATAATAAGTTAATCAGTAAGAATTTAGCTGTAACACTATCGCATTAGGTGCAAACCTGTAATGGTAGAGTAAGCTGGAAAAAAAATATCTCTGATAACACCAACCTTAAGAGCCCTCTCACAAAATTTGAACGCTCGAGTTTAGGTAAAAGATGGCAATCTTATGTATGTGTGCGTAGCTATCCACACATGCACAATACAAACAGTGTAACGCGAGTGTCGAACCGGTCTAAACAATCTTGATCCGTTAGAATTATAATGCGGTATTTAGATATTTATGAGAATACTAATTTTATTTATCCAGTCTAATAAAGATTTCTAGACTAATAAAAAAAAATACAACTATATGTTATGTAAAGTATACAATAAAAATAAAAAATTAAAACAATTACATATTGTTGCCGATTCCGTTGTACACCGAACTAAACTAACAAAACCATCTCTAAAATTGCTTACTATGCTATGAGAATTGTTACGCTATTCTGCAAGAAATAATCTCTTTTAAAAATTATTTTGTCACGACTAAAATCAAATTTGACAATCGCGACTCAACGTGGTATTTTTAGGGTTCCGTTGCCAAATGGCAAAAACGGAACCCTTATAGATTCGTCATGTCTGTCTGTCTGTCTGTCCGTATGTCACAGCCACTTTTCTCCGAAACTATAAGAGCATGCTGTTGAAACTTGGTAAGAAGATGTATTCTGTGAACTGCATTAAGATTTTTACACCAAAATAGAAAAAAAAAAAACAATAAATTTTTGGGTTCCCCATACTTAGAACTGAAATTCAAAAAAAAAAAAAAATTCATCAAACCCATACGTGTGGGGTAAAATGGTATTGAGGTTTCTAATACATTTTTTTTCTAAACTGAATAGATTGCGCGAGAAACACTTCCAAAGTGGTGAAATGTGTGTCTTCCCCCCCGTAACTTCTAAAATAAGAGAATGATAAAACTAAAAAAAATATATGATGTACATTACCATGTAAACTTCCACCAAAAATTGGTTTGAACGAGATCTAGTAAGTAGTTTTTTTTTAATACGTCATAAATCGTAAGCCGCAATTTACCTTTCATTCAATCAACTCAAATATAAAAATAAAAAAAAAAAAACATTTAATTTCATAAACATAAACCTTATGCATAAACCGAGAATACATACAGGTTTGTACGGAAACCTCGGTGCGCGAGTCCGACTCGCACTTGGCCGGTTTTTTTTCTTTTGGCTTCGCAACTTAGTACTTGTGCGCTACGCAATGAACTTGCTGAGATACGAAGGCAAGGGGGCATCCTGGACGTGTTTTATATGGAATTTTTCATTTTTGTTTGAAAAATAAAAAAAAATATTACCCACGTATTGAGATTTATATGTGTGGGGTTTTATAAAGGGGGTCGAAAATTTCATTATTTTTTCGATAGGACACGCCATTTTCGAGATATAAGCAAAAGAAAAAAAAAATACAGTACTGTTTTTGCACGTGAGGCGAGGCGTTGCCGTTGGTGTGAAATTTTGTTCATGACCACTAGTTTTACTCCACACCTTTTTAATCGCGATTAAAAATAGTCAGATTTAATTAAAATAAATTATTTTAGTCAAAAATTTTCTACAATCTATTAAAATAATGCTTTACTTGATAATTAACGAAACTCTTATTCAAAAAAAAAAAAAATGTGAAGAGTAGCAAAATTTTGTAGTCGTAGTTTATTTTTGCCTTCACGATACGAGTACCCGTAAACTGAGACGCGGGAAAAATTGGCACAGGTCCCTCCCCGTTGGGCGCTTGCGCCGTACTAAACGCTGCCCGCTTGTGCATCGTAATTTATTCTAATTTAGAGTGATTTCAAAAACGATATTATGTCTAATTAAATAAACAGATTTAAATAAAACTTGAGAATTCGATTTGTTATAGAGTATACTTTATATTGACATGATTTTTTTTAGTGTAATTATGCTTTATTCAAACCAAAAAAACGCGATAAACTTGCGAATAAATCGTAAAAATTGCCATAAGACTTTATTTTTTTACTAATTAATGTTATTAAAAATCAATATTCTTGTACTAAATGTAACAACTAGATTATATGTCTGTTGTTTTGTGTATTTTTTTTACTCAAATTTCTACATATTAATGATAGAAATAGGAGTCTGAAATTGACCCTGCGCTGATTTTTAAGAAAACTAGTTGTGGAAGATTAATTACTACAAAGTAAACAAATAAGTTTTTGTAAATGTTCTACTAAAAGTGACAAAACAAAAGATTGATCTATTTTTTACATGTATTCGTCAATGCCAGAGTATTTATAATGATGAGATGAGAGGTAAATAAGGCGACTAAAATCTTAGATATTCGCGCAAAAATGTAAAATGGCTCTTAACAGCCATCAACAACCTTATTGTAATTAGAATAAAGATCATTGTGATATTGACCGCCTTGTTAATGGCAGCAACCTAAAAGCAACCATAAGAAACAAGCACAAAGAGCACTTTGAATTTGAACAGTGGCGCAAAAGTACAGGTAAAGGTGAACGTAACACTAGATATTTTTTTTTTATTTTGTGCCAGTGTGTTCGTTACATTTTGATCAAGTTTGACGTGATCCATAAAAATATTGTTATTTTGGTTAGATTATTAAGAAAAATGCCAGGTAATTGCCTGAAGTGTTATTAGTCACGTACCATCGATTACTAATAAAGAACGATCGATGCGTACCATCTAGCAGCAGAATATGCAGTAGCGAGTGAAGGCACTAAATATATGTTTATCTCTTTCTCACAACAGGAATCGGTATGGGTTTTTCCTGTTCTTCTACATTAATGCCTTACACTGATTTTTAGTGCACCAATGTTCGTGTATAACGCGTCTATTTATAATACGTCATTGATCTAAAAGATCTACTTATGTTTGTAACGATCACGATCTGCTACTTATACTTTTATATATTTTTTTTCAACTCACCTCTCCACTATACTTATCAGCGGGCGCGGCGGCCTCAGGGGCCCGGAAGGCGGGGGTGCCCACGGTGCCTGAGACCCGGCCGGCCGCCGCCAGCTCCCCACAGGCGCCCAGGTCCGCCACCTGCACCCGGCCCTCGCCCAGCAGGAGGTTGGCTGGCTTGATGTCACGGTGGGCTATGCGTTGGTAGTGTACTGTGGAATAAGAGATATGGTTGAGGAAAACTATATCCATACTTAATATTATAAATGGGAAAGTGTGTGTGTCTGTTTGTCCATATTTCACGGCAAAACGGAGCGACGAATTGACGTGATTTTTTAAGAGATAGTTGAAGGGATGGAGAGTGACATAGGCTACTTTTTTTTTCTTTTTTACGTGGCTGAGTTGAACTTAGAAAAGCCGTGCTTTGCCCATGGACAATTGTATGATGGAAAGACATATAATATCGTCAACAGTAGCGTATTAAAATAACATTCTGTTCCGAGTTCCTTCTGTGTTTTAAATCAGGTAAGGGGAACCGTGCTACCCCGAATTTAACGCGAGCGAAGCTGAGGGCAAAAGCTAGTATAAAAATAAATAAAAAGGTTTTTTTCTGCACGCTGTCGACCAGGATCTCACTTGAGAAGATATCTGGACCCCTAATTGCATGTGTCGGTGTAAGTTTTTGAGATTAAATAAACACAATGCAAGGATTTTGCTGAAAATGAAGCGAAATATATATGTTTATTTTCTAAAAAAAATCAAGATGTAACAGAAAACACTTTTTAGGGTTCCGTTGCCAAATGGCAAAAAACGGAACCCTTATAGATTCGTCATGTCTGTCTGTCTGTCTGTCGGTCTGTCTGTCTGTCTGTCTGTCTGTCTGTCCGTGTATGTCACAGCCACTTTTCTCCGAAACTATAAGAGATATGTTGTTGAAACTTGGTAAGTAGATGTATTCTGTATACCGCATTAAGATTTTTACACAACAATAGAAAAAAAAACAATAAATTTTGGGGTTCCCCATACATAGAACTGAAACTCAAAAAAAATTTTTTCATCAAACCCATACGTGTAGGGTATCTATGAATAGGTCTTCAAAAATGGTATTGAGGATTCTAACATCATTTCTTTCTAAACTGAATAGTTTGCGCGAGAGACACTTCCAAAGTGGTAAAATGTGTGTCCCCCCCCCCCGTAACTTCTAAAGTAAGGGAATGATAAAACTAAAAAAAATATATGATGTACATAACCATGTAAACTTCCAACGAAAATTGGTTTGAACGAAATCTAGTAAGTAGTTTTTTTTTTAATACGTCTTAAATCGTAAATCGCAATTTACCTTCCATTCAATCAACTCAAATATAAGAAAAAAAAAAAAAAATTAATTTCATAAACATAAACCTTACGCATAAACCGAGGATACCTACAGGTTTGTACGGAACCCTCGGTGCGCGAGTCCGACTCGCACTTGGCCGGTTTTTCAATGATCGTTTCATGTGACAGAAATGAAATAGAGAAAAGTAAAATCTTTACCTCCGGTCTAGGATAGAACTGCCTGGAAAATGTCTGTAGCTTTATCCTTATTATATTCAGGGCGAATAAATATTGTGTGGAGTAAGTAGTGATCTCTATGCGTGTAATACATTCCGTGATCCTGGGAAGGAGATGCTAACATGTTTTCCATACAAATGTTTGTTTTGGTCGAACCAATCTTATGTATATACTGAATATTTATGTTGTAAGGTTGTGAGGATCAACGATCAGGAATACGTGTACAGTCAACACAAAAGTTAGGTATAAAAAGACAAAATAAAATTTCATTGCGTTGATATTCGCTGTTATTTTTAGGGTAACCAGAGGGCTGACCACCATTTACTTGAGTAGAGATTCGCAAGAGCAAACGTGTTCAGAGGAAGGAAGTATTCCAGTAAGATGCTAGTAGGGATCTTGACCGTTCTTCCAGGATTGTCTTGATAGCCGTGGAATACCTCTGCACTCCACAGGACCTCAGAACCTCAGCACCTTTGGAAATATTGCCCCGTTTTCGCGATCATTTTTACTGAGAGTGCTTATGGGTTCAGCATGTATCACAGAGTGTGGTCATATTTAATGATGTGGTACAGACCGAACAATTTTATTCATGCCACCAAAATTGTAATAGCGATAAAATAATCAACCGCAGTCGTCCTAATCTGTTGGTCCCATGTGGTGAAAATTGTACAATTCAATGGTCTGGTACGCTGCCTTACATAAAAAATAATAAAATATGAAAACTGTCTCTCTGTTTGTTGCAGCTCATCTCCAAAACGGCTTTACTGATTTTGATGAAATTTGGTACCCTAGGAAAGCACATCGGCTACTTTTAATCGACAAACCACGCAGGCGAAGCCGCGGGAGGAAGTAAACCACTCAGCATGAACAGTTTAACCCTTTGAGAAAATCAGGCGTGACGTTATGTTAAGTACGTATATAAAACTGTCAATAACATGATAGTAAAAATACCAATTTCCAAGTATGCTACTTATTCCTTTGGTTGACTGTACTTTATAAGTTTGAGGAAAAACGATATTTTTCTTGGATCGGATGTAAGGGGGGGAGGGGGTAGGGGAGCTTATAGACAGCAACGATCTCTTGACTGTCAATAAAAGAAGTCATAATTCTTATACTTCATATACTTTGATCAGCTATCTGAGGGCAATTCTCATTATTTTAAGAACGTTTACAGTTTGGTCTCGGTTTCAATCTGTCAAAAATACCACGAGTTTCCATACATTTTTGACAAGTTTTTGACATTTAGGTTGTCGCCGAGCTCAGACTACGTCTATATGTTGAACGTTTTTAACTTTTTATTAGCTAGGTATGTATGAATGTATATATTTTTTAGAATATTTTCAATTGATATCAGGACCTCACGCTTGTTTCTATTATTTTATATTTTTTAGTTTGGTTTTTTATGAAAGTGTGTTTTTTAGTTGAGTAGAAAATTGGCTTTCTGTTGGTGTCAAAATATGGTAACAAAAGACATGTCTATGTCGTAGTGAGTCCGTGGGATACAGTATCCCACATTCATATTCCGTTGAAAACATTATTATGAAGTAATTGTGTATTCAGTTTTCGATTATATATGTTCGCGTAAAATATTGGGAATTGCCTGACATAATAACTATGATAATTGGTTTCAACTGCCAATTGTCACATTACTGTCACATTTTACGCAAAAATTACAACCCATTATGATTAATGGTTTGAGCAGTTATTTTGAGTAGGTATGTGAAAACTAGATTTTATAAATAAAATGTATTTACTGCCCGTTGTATAACTGAGGTACTATACTGAAATCATCTCGCGGAGAAAACTAAAGCGAAGTAAGCCTGAAGTGAGCTGTCACCTCACCTGATGATATTTTACTGACAGCCCATTTCACCTAAGTTCTCTCAGTGCAGTTTTTACAGAAGAAATCACCTGATCACTGTAGATTTTTATCGTTGTATCGTTGTTGTAGGTACCTACATATATTTTTGAAATTTTATTAATGTGGGTAGTCATTGGCAGAATCGTCGACATCGGATTTATTAGTCATGATAAGAAAAATAATAGTCGGTTAATACTGTAAAAAATATCACCGTGAAGATTTCGATAACCGGTCTGTTCTGTAAAATATTACCGTGAAAATTTGGGTGTACTTCATCTACAGTTCCATATCTATCATAGCTTGAAGTGAACTGTCATCCCTCCAAGGAATGACAGCTCACTTCAACTACGTTTTTTACAAAATAGCACCGAAGAATAGATCGACTGTTGTCAACATTTTCAGCAGAGATCGTAAGTTCTTGCTATCTTTGATTCATATATTTTTCGCTCATCTGAATTACCTTGCATTCAAAGATAACGCTGTAATGTAACAAAGCGCTTCATCCCTACCCGAACTCGTCCGAAGGCGAGTTATTAAAATATTACGACTTTTTTACGACTAGATAGCGAGGGGAGGGGACCAAATCACCCTCTCCTCTTCATTAGCCGACACGAGACTCGAATAGATAATATTGACTGAGATATTCGGAGTAACGTGATTGTTACGGAAACGAAGTTACAGCATTTATAAATTCTTTTCTGTCTGAGATGATTTAGGCTTGAAAGCTGTGGATGGTAGCGAGAATTTTGCATTGCAATTATGACTTGGCTGAGGAGTCTGTAGCGCCACTTCTTCTCAAGCACTAGGAAATAGTGAACGGCGGTCGTTTTGGAGGACTGTCTTATGTAATTTTGATTTTGATTAAGTGCTGATTCTCAGCTTCATTTGATTATTGGACTTTCAATTTCAAGAAATGTAGCTATATATTATTTTTACTCTAGACTGTCATACAATTGTGTGCATTGATGTACAAATTGTGCCATCCATGACATCTTAAACTCTATCCAAGTAAACATTACGATGCTCATTTTCACAGGAAACTATTTGAAAATTTTCTGAAACAAATCTAACAGCCTAAGACTATAGCGAGTTTCCCAGTTAATAGTAACAACCTATTTTTATACAAAACATCAAAAACAATTACATTAAACTTAATAACTTGTGACTGTTGAGAAAGGTTACGAACTAAATATAGACTTTTAACGTCTCTTGAGTGTCTCAAAGGAGACAGGACTACAGGAGAGACATCTACAGGAGGGGAGCGTCACTTGTGATGTTGTCACCGTGCATTGTACTTAGTTTAACGACCCTTAAGGGAACAAGTGACCTTTTTTTGCAGCAGCCATGCATGTAAGGAACTTTGTTTCCTGGTTTACGTATTGGCACGAAGTTCCTTATCGCGCGTTGCGAAAGGGGGCTAGACGGAAAAAATTAAGACTAAAAGTTGTAACGACACTTTTTGCTATAGTTGTAAGCCGTGCGGCGTGCGCGTGTTTCTCTGTCTGTCTGTCTGTCTCTCTCTCTCTCTCTCATAGAAAGCAAGCCAGTTATTTTCGTTTCGTCTTTCTATTTCGCATTGAACAGTGTGGTGTCGCGACGATATTATATATTTTTGTTGAGTGTATACAGGTTTTTTGTACATAATAAATAATAATAACAAAATTAATCCTGAGAGTGTTCTGCACAAGTTCCGGATATTGTTGATGGAGTTAGGTAAGTAAAGATTTTATACAGACACTACTAAATGCAGTTAATCGAAAGGAACTTCGTTCCATCCAGGTGTCCCTTGACACCTCTCAAGTTTTATAATTGAGATTTTCCTTGATGTTTCCAGGGTAAAAAAGGAAATGGTCAAGAGAACCAAACGTGTGTGCCAAATTTAAGCCCGATAGCTTCAGTCGAAGTGGGTGAAATATGTATAGCAAAATTCCGGTAGTGCTATTCTGTAGAAATCTCACCGTGATTATTTGGGTGATCAGAGCTTAAAGCGGGTTGTCATTAGTTTATGGATTGATTACGTCAGATGGAATGACAGCTCACTTGTATGTCACTTCACTTATGTTCTCATACTGACATTTTAACAGAATAGATCGGGTGGACATACAAGTGAAGTTAATTAAAAGCTTTTATAAAAAAGCGCAGTGAGAAAATGTTTTTCCGAACTTTGTCCCGCAATGCAGAAAAAATCTGATTTAAAAATACATCACACAGTTTTTCATTAATTAACAAGTTGCTTCTCCACAAAACTTTGTGAAGTCCGCTAACTATTCGTTTTGCCGGCGTAAAAAGTTAAAAATAAAACTATTGCCACAGAGTCGGTTTGGCATTTAAATTTAAGTTAGTAGATAGTTTTACCAATACTAGCTTTAGCCAGCGGCTTAACCCACATATTATACATATCAATAAACATTCCTCTTCGAATCACTCTGTCTATTGATGAAAACCGCATTAAAATCCGGTACGTAATTTAAAAACTTTATACAAAAAAAACAACCGACTTCCTTAAAAAAACACTACAAAGACAAAAATAACTTTAATTTCGAATGTCGGTGTCTAAGGATCTGTGTTTAAGGTTTTTGCTACCGACTTCCGAAATTAAAGTTATTTTTGACTTTGTAGTGTTTTTTTTAAGGAAGTCGTTTGTTCTTTTGTAAAAAGTTTTATACTATGTAGAGAAGATGAAGATGTAAAAATATAAGTACACAAAATGTTTTCAAGTGCTCATAATTACTAGGAATGTTGAGTATTGGTACTCAAAGTATCTACAACTTTAGTGAACTATTCGCAAGAAGTCGAGATCTACATACATATATCAATAGGTTACTCACGGTACTCCACCCCCAGCAAGGCGTCCCTGATGTACTTCCTGGCCAGGTATTCACTCAGGGGCGTCTCCGTGGGGATGTCGATGACGGGGCCCCCTTCCAGCAGCTGGAACACCAGGTACAGGTGGTCCTCCGCTGGGTCGTCCAGCACCTGTTGACCAAGGTTTATTGGTTATTTTTGAGGAATGTGAAGAAAAAGGACAATGTTAGCGATAACAGGGATAGTGGTCATTGTAATTTTTATGTGGTTCGAGTTCCATGACAGTTAATTAATGTGAATATTTTAATGAATTGTCTTAGCGAATTTCGGGAAATTGTTGGAAGAGGGGCTTGTAGGTAAGTAATGACGGCGCACGGATTGATCGATCGGGTTAAGCTACGTTTGCCGCGGTTGGTCTATGGATGAGTGACCGTCCGTGCCTCGGGGAGCACGTCAAGCCGTTGGTCTCAGCAATCATTTGTGGATCTTTCAGAGTCGTTACGGGTTCTTAGGAGCCCGAAAGTTAGACAATTAATCTTGTCAGAGGGTATCGTATTACCCAGTATCTGGGTTGTGGAGGTCAGATAGGCAGTCGCTACATGTAAAATACTGGTATTCAGCTGCATCCAGTTTGACTTAAAGCTGACCCCTCCATGGTTCGGAAATGGCTAGGAAGATGATGATGTTGGAAGTGAAGGGTCCAAGTAAGTTACTAACTTGGATGTTCTGGGTGACCACTATTTTACCATCGCAATGATAAGGAATAAATAGAATTTAGCACACGGAACTTTAAAATCAAGAATGTCCTAGATCTTGCTACAAAGAGACGAAGCCAGACACAATTATGGAAATGACCCGAAATATTTTGATAAAAAATATATTCTGTGGAATCGTCCTTCTGAGTAATCATACGTTTACGCAAACCCAGAGAGGCAGAAAGAGAATAGTAAACATTACCTTAATATAAGAAAAGATAGTAAGATATAGGACGTGTTATTTACCTTCTAATAGAGTCAATATGACGAAAGGTCAGTTCTGTTGTTGAACAATTAACTGAACTGACATCCTTATTGTGTTTGTCGTCCATTTGTTATTATTAGCCGACGGTGGGGATAGTAAATTATTATTGTTTGAGACAACTATTGTGCTATCAAAAACGTTATTTTTAGAAAGTACGCCATTAGGGACTTCTTTAATTAATCTTGGAGGAATATTATGACACATTATCTATATTAATAGTTTTCAAGAGTTGATGTTGGCTTTTTATGTTATCCTCTCCGACTCTAGGCCGGTGCATTATTGGCATAGCAGACGAGTGGAACTGACTGTACCACTTTGAACCTTAATGGATACGTCACTGCTGCTGAAGATATACATAATACGTACTTCTTCAGCGTTCCTCATTGAAGCAATATCTTGATGGATATGCATTCAGGCCAGCGCATTCAGACGAATCGATTTTATTTTTACTAAGACCATCTGGGGGGAAGGGGAGAAGGGGAGGGTCCACCGTTGATACCAGTCATGGACAGGATACATGTGAAATTGTAATTTTTGTGAAACTTTTGCGCGGCATAGTTTTAGCGAAGTTCGTAGGTTTCATTTTGCCTGTCATACTTTTATCTAATAAGGAATTGAATTATATTGAAACTCAATAAATATTACAAATCTTAGCTAGTTTTGATTGAATTCTTATCTAAGAAAGTTGTAACTCTCACCTCAACCAGCTTGACAACATTGGGGTGGTCCAGTTTCTTGAGCACGGCTATTTCGCGGTACACCCTCTGCAGAGGGTCGGGTGGCGGGCCGGGGCCTGGTCTGCGAGGGGGCGCCCTGCCGAACAGCCCCGCGCGCCGCATCAACTTGCGTTTTGAGAGGATCTTCATCGCCTGTGGAAGGAAATTAAGGATGTATAGATATTTTGTTTCGCTTAATATTGAGCTTTTGTTTAAGCTCAGGTATTTTGTTTTGTAGTAGTAATCTTAAATAACCAAGTTTTAATGCTTTTATTGTTTGGTATGTCTGTCAATGTTGAGGTTCAACTTTTATAACTTTAGGTACAACATAAAAGAACTATGTCAGTTGTGTATGTCAGTAGGTGTAACGTATAAATACAAAGAAAAGGAGGCTTTCCTGCAGATTATATTACGACATAGAGACTAATTAATTTCATAAATTCCACCAAACTCAAATCATCACAGTAAAATTGCGTTGTCAACAAAGCAATGAAGTAGAATACATTTCCTAGTTATCATATCAGCATCTAAGAAATCACTATACTTAAGCATTTTTCCTTTACTTCCTAAACCGCAAACACTTTAATTAATTAGTCGAACAGTCCATGAAACGTCGTAAAAACAAAACAGTCAGATGTCTGTCTTGTTTTTTCGTAAAAACAAAAGCAGCCACCGGCCCATGTAAATAATAAATCAGTTCGCGTCATTAGATTTCCTCTGCTGCCGCTCGCTGATCGACGTTGTTCAAGGTGGGTGCCTGCCCTTTGACATTCAATAGAATATTTCGTCTTATTTCATTGCTTGCACTTCGAACGGATGTTGTTACCTAGTAAAATAATCCCTTTACCTTAGGGTGGATGCGTTAAGCTAGCCCGCAAAATTTAATTAGTTTTTTTTGCAATTTACAGTTCATTGCCAGGTTGTATCTTGAATATATCGATGGCAGCAAAGTAGAAATGGACTACTACAAAATCGCAATTTTACAGAAGAGCAGATTTAGTAAAAAAATAAAGGTAATTTCGAGAGTTATGGACCGATTAAGGGGAGGCAGAGCGAAATCATTCAAAACAGTCGTCACTGTTAAAGTAATACAATAAATAATTTTACCACAATTACCATAAAAAATAATGTAATAAACACCGCAATGAATGTGTTAACCGATTATAGTTGGCAAAAACTAAAAATATTGTATAGTTTAATAGACAAAAATTCGTAAAGTTGAACAAAAATCTTAAAAAAGCACGCTCGGGTTTAGTTGAATTTTGATAGTAAACTGTTAAATTTTTTCACTAACTTGAATTCATATTAATTTCTTATTATCATACTACAATTTATAGTTTTTACATTTTCGAAATGTCACTAATTTATTTTATTATTAATTTTTGTTTTGATTCCCTCCCTGTTTTGAGTCATACGCAACGCAACGTACACGAGTCGAAAATTCAGTCGTCCACGAGAGCTCGGAGAGTCGTCACGTCGCATCGTGGAGCGACGCGCCGGTAACGATAATTCGCGATCTATTGTGTACGTATACGTTGCTGCAAAGAGTGAAATAGGTTAAGTCAGATTTGTGTTTTTTTGAGTATGACTTATATTTAGTAGGCATAACAAAATTTTACTTTTTGTTGTTTTTTTTCTGCTTCCATATTACTATAACATTTTTCTTAAATATTTGTTTTAGTAAATATGGGAAAGCGTAAGGACAGCTATTGTAAGAAAAAAGTTGGCGCTCATTTCCGTAAAAAAAGCCGTTATCATAAAATGTACGTATTTATATTTTATGATATTAGTTCCAGTTATTCTTTTTTCTCTAACATTCGATATGAGTGTCGTGGCTTTTGGGGGTGGCGTTTGCAAATCTGGCATTCAATTAGAAATCCTAAATGGCAGATGTAGCTTTTTCTCAAATGTTCGATATGGGTGTCGTGTAATGGGTTTTGGGGGGTGGCGATTGCAAATCTGGCATTCATTTTAAAATTCAAGTTAGCGGATTTAACTTCAACTTTTCCGTTATACTCTATATATTATATATACCACATTTACCTATGATTTTCGCATGTTTTTGTAAATTAAGCAAGGTTTATATTACATTAGGTAATTATACATTTTTTATCACGTTTGGTTTTATTATTACAATACCTACCACTTACCCATCTACCCTGCCTACCTACTTTACCAAGTAAAATTCCCGGGCGTGCAAGTAAAATTCATAATAACAAAATTTAAAAAAACAAAAGTCATTTATTCAAACTAGGCTGAGAGTCAGCACTTTTTGAACGTCAAAGTTACATAAGACAGTCCCCCCATAACGCCCGCCCTTCGACACTTCCTAGTGCTTTAGCTGGGAAGAAGAAGTGGCGGAACAAACTCCCCAGCAGCACAGCTGTCTGTTAAGTTAGAACAACTAGATTAATAAAAAAATTGATACTTCTTTGGTTATTTGATAGTTAGAACGTTACTTTTCTTATATCGCTGTTGAGCATTGGGGACAGCCGATAACCTTAATTTAGGAGATTAAGTGTAATGATCATTACAGTGACACTTCAACTATAGAGCAATAGTATAACTTGTAGATGTATAACTGAACGGAGGATAGAGTCCGATAGAAATCATTTTTATTCGGCCGAATACGAAAACGAAGTTCGGCTGATTTGCATTTTCAGATGAAAAATAAATTGAAAACGTAAAGATGATTTCTTGTTTGGATATACCTAGGTTTTTCTTTATGAAAAATTTAAACAAAATGTAGTGTCAATCTCATCACCGTAAATTTTGTAAGTACTATTCTCGAATACCTACATCTATATCTATATCTATACTTATAATAAAACTGTAGAGAGGTCAAATCTGTACATTAAATATACATTCAAAATTAATATTGGAGGATGAGTGGTGATCGATACTGATAACAAAAATGCAATCAGTAAATTTTTTGTCTGTCTGTCTGTCTGTATGTGCACGCATGGGTCAAAACCTACTGAAGGGATTTTAACCAAACTTGGTACGATTGTAGTCCATACACCTGGGCAGGTTATAAGCTATATAATATAACGCTAAGACACATAGGAGCTGAGCAGTGACGATAAATTTGAAGCAAGTCGGATGAAAATGCGCTTTCGAGCTCTTATCCTCGCATACGTTGATCATACACCAAAAGTATGTAATACAAAGATGATGGTTTCAATATCTATCCTATTAAATTCGGAACACACTTTATAACCTGGATTAACGCATAGCGTACTTTTTATCCCGGTAGTATGTTCCCGCGGGATATTTTCCGACCTCCACGCGAGCGAAGCCGCTAGCAAAAGCTAGTCCTTAGTAATAATAATCAAAAAATCTGGTACTATATGCGAGAAAATGCATTTTTGCTGCTTTTTCTCAGTTTTTAGTTGTTGTAACTGCAATGCATTTATTTTTTTGGAGCCAAATATGAAATTTACGCTAAATGAATTCGGTCGGACTCTAACTGAGAGAAACAACAGAGATAGTGTGGATTGTTAGTTCGGGTGTTGTGGAGCAATTAGGTGGACTCTAAGGTCCAATTTCCTGTAGCACAAACATTGACCTGTCGTTGCCAACCGTGTCGCCAATTTGCCGGTTTTGTGCAGGAATTGTGATTGGCAACGCAGATGACAGACTTTTTGTGCGATGCAGACTCGCACCGTAATTGCTTATCCCGATCTAAATCATTTTGAAGGATGTTGCTATCCATTGCGATATAATATGTCCGAAAAATTGTCTGATCATCAACGTAAATGACGCAATTAATGTTGTTGTACTGTCGAAATGCAACCGTTAGTGTGTGACAAATATCCCGCGGGTAACAAAAAGTAAAGGCGTCTTTAGACAGTCGCGACGCGATTCTTGTAGAAAAGAAATTGTTCTACGAGAGTTACCTCTCACTATCGAGTCGCGTTTGTTTGCGGAAGTTTTGTCCGACAAAATATACAACATCTAGAGATGGATCAACAAAAAGCTTTGTTTTATTACTAGCTCTAGGGGAGCGAGGGGCTTGTTGTAACAGTTTTCATTAAAACTAATATATCTTGAGATCTATTGATTAAATTTCTACTAAATAAAGATGGATGGATACTGTAACTCTTCCTCTACCAAATCAAGTAAAAATAATACCATAAATATTTATCATTATTTAACAATTAATTATTTTCTAGAAGAAGTGCGGTGTTACAACTTACCTCGTGCTTGGGGCAAGTTGTAACGTCTACTGGGGCAAGTAGTAACGACAAAAAAAACGACAATAATACCTCTAATCATTTATTCTTTGTTTATTTTAAAACAAAATTGACATCTTTCTAAAGTAAGTATTATGTAATTCTTATCAAAAATCAACTCAAATACACTTTTTTAGTAATCAATATTCAAAAATTAAGTAATTAACAGTTTTATTTAGTTAAATACTACTTATAATCATCATGGCACTTTTAAATCACAGTAAGTAATTAAATAATTTATATCTAAGGTGTGCTTCGTAATTATCTCTTCTTAATAGCTATCTAACAAAGTATTATACTTATGTAAGAATCAACGAATCCGAAAGTCTGACTAGCTTTCCGAATACTGCATTTCTTTTCTAAAACTTCAGCTGCTGCTAACTCCTACACTTCTTGGCTTCGTGTTGCCCGCTCTGACTTTCTTTTATACACCCTCATTCTAAAACAAAGGAAAAAAGTAGGTATCTACATCATAACTTGGGGCATGTTGTAACACGTTACAACAAGCCCCGGGATTTTGTTACAACTAACCCTATGGTATGATTTTTAACATTTATCAAGATAACTATTTAAACAATTTAGCAATCATAAAAACTGTTACACATTATCAGAGATAGAAAAATTTGAATGGGAATAAGATATAGAAAATTTGAAATTAGTCGATATTAAAAACGCAAACCGAAATTTTACGACAGTACAATTTTATATTACCTGGCAGAAATGAAGCGCGTGCACACTTCCGCTCACTGCGCTGGCCGGCGGGACACTGGCTATGGCAACATGATGCGGCGCAGTTTATAGGTTAAATCGAGTCAAAGAAATACGTTAATAGCGTTTAAGATCCTAGTGAAAAGAGCCTGTTACTACTTACCCCTGTTACAACAAGCCCCTCGCTCCCCTACTAGCTTACTAGCTAGCGGAACAAAAAGACAATTTTATGTCCTAAATTTGGGCATCGTGTATTTGCGTGCCAAACACGAAATCTGTTCAGCCGTTAAGATGTCAAAAGGTAACAGACAGACAGACAGATTTAGTAGGTAGGGAAAATGTTTATAAAGTGACAAACCACATTAATTAGTTTGAAACAATACATTTAAAGAACTTAAATACGTTTTCCCATATTTTTTTCCCCCGAACTCCATGGTCCTTTCCTCGGGCATAATTCTATGTTAAAAAAGTGTACTTACATAATGCGTGTCATCCTCTTCATTGTAGGCTAACTTGACGATCCCGTACGAGCCCTGAAACAATGAGTTCACATAACTTCAACTTATTAGCAGAGTTAGTAGAATTACACTTTTAGCATAATTAGTGGTTGAACTGGGCTCGCGTTACATGTGGCACACTGGGTCGTCGACCTGATTATGTACATATGTTGATACTGTGGGGAAACTTTTCATTTCTGTTGGCTTTTATATTTTTTATGTTTTAGAAATGTCTAGTACCTTTATACAGGATGGTAAAGATATCAACGCGCAAAGTGAAACTTTTCAGCATATGATTGATAAACAAAAGTGAAATGCTTCTGAGACAAAAGGCATGGCAGAGCATATTCTTTAATTTAAATAATCGACATTAAATTTCAATGAACGGGGATCTAGAATCATATACTGAATCCAGGCGAGGGGACATAGGGGCACCTCACCGCATAGCCCGTTAACATAGGTTTTGCGTCGATGTCTCTACCACCCTGTATATGAAGAGAATGTTTACAAAATTGTATTCACGCCAAAAGAATAATAGTTTTGGTTTGAAGTTCATCTTTCAGTCAAAAGACGTCCACTGCTGGACATTTGCCACCCATAAGCATCACCACAATGACCGCTCCTGTGTTTTCAGGATCCAGTGGATTCTTAAGACTTTAATTAGAGCATCGGTCCACCGCGCCCAGATTGATATTAAAATGTGTTCCATGGTTTGTTTACCTTCCTAAAATTGTGACCGGCAGCTAATAGAAGAAATCCTTGTCCCAATCAAATTAAATCAAAATATTTTTACTTTACATAAACCTACATGGGCACTGATGAAACGTCAGAAATTAGGTGGATGGTTCCAATTTGTTGATTCCTATGGAGAAAACTCGTCAAGAAACTCCATGGTTACTCTTTGAAGGAGGCTTTTACAATGTTTTGAAATGCAATTTTTCACTTTCTCTGTGTCTATCCACAAACCTGTCCGATAGGCTCCAGCAGCCGGTACTGGTTAAGCTGCACGTAGCCCGAAGCCTGCGCCAGGGACACGCGCCGCGACTCGCGAGGCGCCCGCCGAGGTCGCGGCGAGCCCTGCCCGCTGCACTCCGCTGACTTCGCTGCGTGAGACCGCAGCAGCGTCGAGCGATCGCCTGTCGCTGGGTATGTGGACAACCTGAGGTGGGAAATAAAAATAATATTAAAAAAAAAACTTAACAAGTCAGTATACCTGGAAGGGTTAGGCAGAGGAGGTTGTCAGTGTACCACATTTCGCCAGTTAGGTTTAGGGGTGGAACCTATTGCCATTAATAATAATAATATTTTAGGTCAACCAACACAACGTTATCTAATCCCAAACTAAGTAGAGCCTGTACTATGGCAACCAGACAACTGATAAACATACTTATATATTTCTAAATACCTACATTCATATTATAGATAAATTACACCCAGACACAGAAGAAATGATTGTGCTCATTAACTAAAGTGGGCATAAATCCAGACAGAGAATTGAGGAAACCCAATAACATTTTGCTCGACGTCGGGATCGAGTTGTGGACTGCTGCAGTGACTAGTCAGCAAAAAAGCGATTGCGACCATTAAACTTATCAGTTATTGGTCCTTTTATGTGTTTTTATTGTTATTTATTTATTCCACAGTACTTAGCCCACGTTCCCAAAGACGTATTAAAATAATGGCCGGATTTTTCACTGCTTAGCGTTGAGAGTTAAAAATCGAATAGTAAAACACTGTTCGGCGTCCGACGCGCTGAGATGCACTCTGTTGGATTCCCAATGCTAGATTCAAAACCAAGAGTTGAAAATTCATTGCGCGATAATACACTGCCGCGATTTTATTACGCCCCCACGTCGACTTACGCCAGTGAAATTAAAAACATATTACAATAAAAAATAAAAAAAACTATATACATTTCGCGGGCTTCACCTATGTATGTTTCTAACGCTAAAATAGAGTATGACAAGTTCTCAACTTCATATTCTCATTTCAAAAACCTAGTTTTTTAAAGAATTATTTTAAATTTAAGATTATTAAAAAACACAATATTTCCATACTAATCTTAACAAATATAATCTCCATACACACTATAACCGTCTAGTTTGACACAGAGTGTGAGTATACCACAAATTGATCGTTACACAGTTTGTGGTCGAGCTGTGCACGCAACAACGCGTACGGCGACCTAATCGTTTTGACACTTGCACTGCTTACTTGGCGCATAGAAATTTTGTAATTAAAATGAATGCAAAACACTTTATAATTAAACTACGTATAACTTTACGATACTAAATTGTATGGTATACCTAATGATTAACGGACATTATAGTTAATCGCTTTTGTAAATGTTTACATATTCGGTTGATATTATTTGCCTCATTCTCTTGTTAAATACTGTACGTAAGCTATTAGGTACCTCGTTGAAGTTAATTCTTGAGCTATAGCTGCCAGTTAAGGTAGAAAAAAAAGACGTAGGTACTTGTTACAGTTCTTATAAGATTTTTGCATCATCAAAACCAAATTATCGGAAAATACGCAAAAAATAAACCTACTTGTAACTTATACTTAACTACCATTCATACAATTAATGCCAAGTCATTATGTCATCCTACCAACAATTCAAGTTTTTTTTATAGTACGAACAAAAACTCTTGATACTTGAACATGACCCTATAATGACTATAATTAAATTTCTGGCATTTTTTGCGGTCACAAATAAGTGTATCCATTAATCTCCGTAACATCCTCAACAGACATGTAAAAACGTTCTTTTAAATAAAAATCTTTTGTTAAACTTGAATGTGCTTGATACTTGTGTAAATGGTCATAAATTATATCTTCTGAGCCTGTTTGGGGCAAAAACTTGGGCATGTTTGGTGACAGCTTTAATAAACGATCTTAGGTTTCGCTTTACGAGCCAAAAGGCAAATTCCAGAGGTACGGTGAGTCTGGTTATACTACCATGTTAGCAAACATAGACCAGTTTATCGTCCATTACACGGTACACTTCGAAACTAGTAAGTAAATCTATCTGAGTAATTTATGCGGCCTACCCAACTGTCCTTTCTTTGGTATTGTTCGTCGAATCGTTGAGGTTCTTAAATTCTGTGGTTCTTTCCTCAAAGACCATTTCACATACTAATCAACATGGTCTTCACATGATGTGACCAAGATTATGTTTGGACTTTAAAAGAGACTGACTGTGATCTCTGAGTTTCTTTCGGCCTTTCTTCTCAGAGTATTCAGATAGGAAAAGCCGACCTAATCTAGTTTTAAAAATTTAATTGAAGTGTAAAAGTGTTTATACAAACCTACTTACACAAATAAAATCAATTACCATTTCATTTATCATTTATGTAATAAAATATTTCAAGGAATTATAAAAGGACGTAGAATATGTACTGTATCTGTGTTTGCAACCTCTAGGTGAAACCCAACCGATGGCTCATACGAAATCCGCAAAAATAAGGTACAGACGGCAGCACATCAAGCTACCCGAAACTGTCAAATTTTCCCAATCAAACTTATACCTAATACTTTAGCAATAAAGTTGAAAACCTAATAAAGAAATTTGACAGATTGTAGTAGCTTTATGTGCTGGCGTCTGTACCTTAGATTTATCTATAATCTTAATAAATAAAGGTGATAACTGTCATCCCTGCTAATGGAGAGATTTGGTGCCAAAACAGGGATCCCGCCAAACATGGCCGTTCATAAGTTTCCGCTGGATTACTGTGGATAATAACC
Source organism: Aporophyla lueneburgensis (assembly GCA_932294355.1). Taxonomy (NCBI): domain Eukaryota; kingdom Metazoa; phylum Arthropoda; class Insecta; order Lepidoptera; family Noctuidae; genus Aporophyla; species Aporophyla lueneburgensis. Next base: position 29,334,461 of record OW028751.1, on the reverse strand, counting down.
TCACTTCATATGTTATAGGCTTAGCCGGATCAACGTGACCTACCTTTTTTCCTTATTTATCTAGGTAAAGAAACAACCAACCTTATAATTTGGAAATTGGTTCGTTCACATGGCGAAGTCATCTGATGAGTAACTAAACTAGATGCAGAACACGTCAGCGAGGTGATCATGGCCTCTGTGATAGCACGCATTTTATCACGGTTTTGTCCCCAAATTGTGATAAAACGGGGGATAAGGATATGCTGATTTCTTATCGATATTTTCCTTCACCATCATTTAGAGAGCAGTAATGATTACATTTCTGACTTGTACTAAAGCACCTGCCTGGAAACACATATATGACCTACAACTCGTACGTAAGGCATCACTATTAAATGAAATTTTACGTATGGGTAAGTGTTACAATTTCTTCAAAAGTATCAAGACTAGCGGTTACCTGTCCTGACCATCTGGGGCCTGCCACCGACTCCTCTCATGTTCTCTGTTGCCACCGTTCGACACGTCCACTGCTGAGTGTCTGTAACAAAACATAAGACATGTTAGATTCCATGACAAGTACAATCGACCACCACTATCCACTTGTGGTCAAGGTAAGTGAGGGCCGAGACAGATGATGAAGTCTAAATCACATACGCCCACACATATTGTTGGCTTGTGCTAATTTGTTGAACAGAGCAAGGATTGTAGATAGACTAATAAAAATACAGAAAAGAAAGGAGGAAAATACGCTTGTTTGCGGTAAACATGACGCAAAGACAGACCAAAAACAACAACAAAGAAAAGAAAAAAACTTTTTACAGATCCTAATACACCGACTTCCGAAATTAAAGTTATTTTTGACTTTGTAGTGTTTTTTTTAAGGAAGTTGGTTGTTTTTTTTTTGTAAAAAGTTTTTATTTTAAACTTTTTAGTTATGGTAGATACCCCGCACTAATCTTATCGCGTTATTCGTTCATTTGTCGCGCAAAAACTTAATGCAAATTTAAGACTTATATCCACATGGACCCCATTGTCCGAATGGAACCAAATTAAAATGGGACCATTCGGGAAGCACAGCTTTCAAATAAAAAAAGAATTATCATAATCGGTTCTCCCAGTTATAAATTATGAGGTACCACAAACATAAAAAAAATACAACCGAATTGATAACCTCCTCTTTTTTTTTGAAGTCGGTTAAAAAGCATTCATTCATTGCATTTTCACCCATCTTTAGTTCGTTATCAGACGTGAATATCAATTAAATGCGATCACTGGATTCATCTGTCAAACATGGTGCTTATAGAATTTTCTACTATAAGCGTGTAAACTATAATTAGCAGTCCTATAAAAGCTTCATCCCTTATAACATTAGAAAGAACGACGCAAATGTGCAACATCACTTACGACAGACTGTTCCAAACCTATTATTTCTCACAAAAAAACAATATCTCTCCACAGTTTGGTGTCACAGTGGCAACACACAGATATTAACCCCCAGCAGCACGTGCCACTGAATTAGTTTCGCTTACACGTTACTTATATAAAGGGGTGTAGGCAGAACTGGAGGTACGTGACTAACCTATGTGATAAGGACGGACGAATTCTGGACAGCACAGAATTTTATATATCATGTTGTATAATTTACGGAGGTGGTTTTTGTAGTACAATGATGAAGAAGGCCGGAAGTATACAGGGCCTGCGGAGCAGTTGCGTAGCTCAGTAACAGTAGGAATTCAACCATGTTCATTGCGTTATCAACGATGTTCAACAGATAAATTTTTCGAACAATATTTAGCAATGGATTTGCAATATCTTTCAACATTATTCAGATTGTTATAAATAGTGTGCGTCGTAATCAGGGTGTTGATTGTTATAAATAGTGTGCGTCGTAATCAGGGTGTTGATTGTTATAAATAGTGTGCGTCGTAATCAGGGTGTTGATTGCTATAAATAGTGTGCGTCGTAATCAGGGTGTTGATTGTTATAAATAGTGTGTACGCTGCCAGGCTAGACCCCGTACAATAGGATTTCAATTGAGTAGGTGGAAGCGTGCTAACCGTGGGGCTCTAGAGACAAGAATGGCTAGCGTACTGTCCGCCGTACGCGGAGCAGACAATCAAATCAAACACTTACCTGTTGGTTGAAGGACACTGCTCTGGTGCCAACCTGGAGATATGTATGTAAGTGAGTGTATGTGTATTGTGTTGTGACGTTACGAGTATTCTTCAGGTTAGATTCCGCTTCAACCCGGCTGGAGGCAATCACAGCATGCGGTCTTCAAATCACTCGTTCCCCAATAGCGTCACTAACACTTAACCATCGGGTCATGACAGATTGTCCACAAAACGACCGGTTCTCAGGGATTAAGGGGTTACTTTACAACAGGGTCGCAGGCGCAATGTGGACCGCCATCCCTTTACGAGAACTTCAGTTTTAACAAACGTAACCCGTATTAATACGTCAAATTAGGGGTTATTAACAATCAAACAACTGGATCACGACTAATTGTCACAAGCGGATCGATTTAAAAGGATTAATTTCAACAAAAGCGTCGCGGGCGTCTCAAAACGCGACGGGCCCATTTTAGCGGCAAAAAGAGCTGTCAAGTGTCAACGTCAAAATGACAAGTTAGATGTCACTTCGTTACACGCGCATTCCGTTAGGCGCACAGATAATAAACGGTACGCAACATAGTGTGCGTCGTAATCAGGGTGTTGATTGTTATAAATAGTGTGCGTCGTTACCAGGGTGTTGATTGTTATAAATAGTGTGCGTCGTAATCAGGGTGTTGATTGTTATAAATAGTGTGCGTCGTAATCAGGGTGTTGATTGTTATAAATAGTGTGCGTCGTTACCAGGGTGTTGATTGTTATAAATAGTGTGCGTCGTAATCAGGGTGTTGATTGTTATAAATAGTGTTCGTCGTAATCAGGGTGTTGATTGTTATAAATAGTGTGCGTCGTAATCAGGGTGTTGATTGTTATAAATAGTGTGCGTCGTAATCAGGGTGTTGATTGTTATAAATAGTGTGCGTCATTACCAGGGTGTTGATTGTTATAAATAGTGTGCGTCGTAATCAGGATGTTGATTGTTATAAATAGTGTGCGTCGTTACCAGGGTGTTGATTGTTATAAATAGTGTGCGTCGTAATCAGGGTGTTGATTGTTATAAATAGTGTGCGTCGTTGCCAGGGTGTTGATTGTTATAAATAGTGTGCGTCGTTGCCAGGGTGTTGATTGTTATAAATAGTGTGCGTCGTAATCAGGGTGTTGATGGTTATAAATAGTGTGCGTCGTAATCAGGGTGTTGATTGTTATAAATAGTGTGCGTCGTAATCAGGGTGTTGATTGTTATAAATAGTGTGCGTCGTTGCCAGGGTGTTGATTGTTATAAATAGTGTGCGTCGTAATCAGGGTGTTGATGGTTATAAATAGTGTGCGTCGTAATCAGGGTGTTGATTGTTATAAATAGTGTGCGTCGTAATCAGGGTGTTGATTGTTATAAATAGTGTGCGTCGTTGCCAGGGTGTTTATTGTTATAAATAGTGTGCGTCGTAATCAGGGTGTTGATTGTTATAAATAGTGTGCGTCGTTACAGGGTGTTGATTGTTATAAATAGTGTGCGTCGTAATCAGGGTGTTGATTGTTATAAATAGTGTGCGTCGTAATCAGGGTGTTGATTGTTATAAATAGTGTGCGTCGTAATCAGGGTGTTGATGGTTATAAATAGTGTGCGTCGTAATCAGGGTGTTGATTGTTATAAATAGTGTGCGTCGTAATTAGGGTGTTGATTGTTATAAATAGTGTGCGTCGTAATCAGGGTGTTGATTGTTATAAATGGTGTGCGTCGTTGCGAGGGTGTTGATTGTTATAAATAGTGTGCGTCGTAATCAGGGTGTTGATTGTTATAAATAGTGTGCGTCGTAATCAGGGTGTTGATTGTTATAAATAGTGTGCGTCGTTGCCAGGGTGTTGATTGTTATAAATAGTGTGCGTCGTAATCAGGGTGTTGATTGTTATAAATAGTGTGCGTCGTTACCAGGGTGTTGATTGTTATAAATAGTGTGCGTCGTAATCAGGGTGTTGATTGTTATAAATAGTGTGCGTCGTTGCCAGGGTGTTGATTGTTATAAATAGTGTGCGTCGTAATCAGGGTGTTGATTGTTATAAATAGTGTGCGTCGTAATCAGGGTGTTGATTGTTATAAATAGTGTGCGTCGTTACCAGGGTGTTGATTGTTATAAATAGTGTGCGTCGTAATCAGGGTGTTGATTGTTATAAATAGTGTGCGTCGTAATTAGGGTGTTGATTGTTATAAATAGTGTGCGTCGTAATCAGGGTGTTGATTGCTAAGTACCATGTGTGTGGCTAAATTATGCGATAGACCTCCTAGTTTTGAAAAAAAGTTTTCCATCGCACATTATAATAAGTATGGCACTCCTTTCGAGACTGTATATTTACTAGCAACTATACTATACATTTAACACGTGCCAATAATTGCCTAGTACGTATTTCTCGACTTGTCGGTTAGCCCATAAATCATTAAATCGAATCACCATTATAATAATATATTTAGAAGTGTCGATTACAAATATAATATTATTTAGAAGTACCGATTCGCCCAGTCGATTCGTGCGAGTAAATTCATGCCAATCGACTAATAAGTCGAATTGGTGACCTACCGTCTCATTGTTAGTACTTAATACGTGGTCAACTAAGTCGTCTACAATGTGCTTCTGTAACGAATTACTTCTCAAAAGTTCAAACAAGCTTTTATAGCACAATCATCACGTTTGAATACCCTACAAATATTATAAGAAGCACTTATTCTTTCCCCCCACTTCAGACCGAAATTGATACAGCACGTAGGCGAGGTTTCAGTTACTTGTCGCCCTTGCATTAAGGGAGTAGGCAGGGAGGTAAGTGACTGACAGACGAACAAACATTGTCGTTAGAACGTGGGATAAATTGAATATGCGGTATATTTTGTTTCATGAAAACAGTTTGTGGGTTGGTCTTACATGTAAAATTTGTTCAGTTAATGAAATTGATTGTTCAGCAAATTGACACACAATATGCCAAGACAGTTGTGATTTGAATAGTAGAACCATATATTAGGCCTTTACCTATGAAATTGCCGTTCTGCAGTACTGGCCATTTCAAATCAAAATAATTTTTGTTTGTCTAAGAATTCTAATTTCAAATTATTTGTTTTTAAAAAACATGGAATTCTTTTTCCAAAAGTAGTCATTTGTTTATTGATTAGTGTTACATTTTCATCGCATTTCAATCTTTTTCGTCATCATGCATACGTTAAAAATTCGAGTAATTATGGAATATGAGTACCGTCGTGGCAGCAACGCGGCACAAGCGGCACGCAACATCAACGACGTTTACGGAGCTAACACTACAAACCAACGCACCACCTGTTATTGGTTTGCTCGCTTCCGTTCTGGAAATTTCGACCTGAAAAATGAACCTCGCGGTCGTCCGAAGACTTTGGTCGACAATGGTGCCGATTCTGTTGTCACAAAATTCTCTAAACTAAACTAAAAATCACTAAAATTTGGTTTAATCCTGTCAAACGACGATTTCCTATTCTGAAATAGACTAAAGTGACACAACTTAACTATATTTTAGTTTGACAGCACTAAGATTGCACTGAGTTATTAGTTTAGTGAAAATGTCAATTTTGCTATTCTGAGTTTGCCGGTTTTCGCCAATAATTTTGACTATAATAATTTATTTTAACTAAATCTGACTATTTTTAATCGCGATTAAAAAGGTGTGGAATAAAACTAGTGGTCATGAACTAAAATTCTCAACAACGCCTCGCCTTCACGTGCAAAAACAGTTCTGTATTTTTTATTTTTTGTTTTTGCTTATATCTTGAAAATGCCGTGACCTATCGCAAAAATAATGAAATTTTCGGCCCCCTTAGTATACCCCAGCACGTTTAAATCTCAACACGTGGGTAATATTTTTTTATATTTTTCAAACAAAAGTGAAAAATTCCATATAAAACACGTTGAGGCTGCCCCCCCAGGACGCGCCTTCGTCTCTCAAAAAATTCATTCTACGCAATGCACACACAAGTACAACGTTGCGAAACCAAAAGAAAAAACAATACCACGCTGAGTCGCGATTGTCAAATTCGATTTTAGTCGTGTCAAAATAATTTTTTTTAGAGATTTTTCCTTGCAGAATAGCGTTACAATTCTCATAGCCAAAAGTAAGGAATTTTAGAGATAGTTTAGTTAGTTTAGTTCGTGTACAACAGAATCGGCACCAATGATGAATTAAAGGCGATTGTGGAAGCTGATGATACACAATCTACGACTAAATTAGCAGCAGCTTTCTACGTTAGCGTCAAAACAATATTGGTCCATTTGCGTCAAATTGGCAAGGTAAAAAAGCTTGACAAATAGGTGCCCCACGAAATCAATGATCGCCAGCGCGAAGTACGCGTCGAGACACAACAGACACACAAATGAAAGAATTTTGAACCGCATTGTTACCTGCGATGAAAAATGGATTCTGTTTGATAACCGCAAGCGCTCAGCAAGTTGGTTGGATCCTGGTTCAGCACCTAAACAATGCCCTAAACGAAAACTTACCCCTAGAAAAGTGATGGTCACTGTTTGGTGGTCTAGCGCCGGTGTGATTCATCACAGCTTTTTACCAAACGGGGTGAGCATTACTGCAGATGTGTACTGTGAAGAACTGAACTCAATGATGGAGAAGCTGGCACATCTCCAACCAGCATTGGTCAATCGCTCGTCTCCGCTGCTCCTGCACGACAACGCGCGACCTCATACTGCACAGCAGACGGTCTCCAAGTTGCAAGAACTGGGGTTGGAAGCTCTCCGTCATCCGCCCCACTCACCAGACCTTGCGCCTACACACTACTACTTTTTCCAGAATTTGGATAACTTCTTGGCGGGAAAAAAATTCAATACCCGAGAGGCAGTACAAAATGCCTTTGAAGAATTTGTTGCCTCCCGTCCAGCTGATTTTTTTAAGAAGGGCATCAATAAACTGCCACTGCGTTGGCAAAGATGCATTGATTGCATGGGTGATTATTTCGATTAATACAAATAAAAAATACATGACAAAAATTCGTTTAATTTTTTTCATACAAAACGGCATTTTCATAGGTAAAGACCTATTATGTTGGTTTTCAATTTGCCTAACAGTCATGAAACTCATAACTTTCGGTTCAGTTTAGCTATCTTTAATTGCGAAAAACTGCATGCTTTTTGAGGTCGTCTGTCCACCTACCTAGGGGGCATCCCATACTACACTGTCCGACACGCGGTCTTCATATTATATACCACTAGTGAAAGGAACGTTTAACATCATCAACGTGCAAAATGTGGATTAAATACATGTTAAATGGACTCCGGAAGCTGCCCCTACCAAAAGCAAAAAAATCACATAATTTTGCCCAGTGAGCTTGGAGAAATCGGGGAATAAGAAAACGTCGCCGACTGCATACATGGTTGGTCGAAGTCTAAGTTTCTAGTCACTCTGTAGTCATTGTCGAGCTGATTGCCCTGTACCAAGTGCATAATTATGTCAACAGTCGGTCGCTAATTGTGTTCGCTTCCACAAACACACAGAGGAATTTTAAGCAAATTCTGTTACATACAGTTTAGTGTTCCTGTAGTATAGAGTAGGGAACAGTGGTGGCCCAGTGGTAACGGCCGCGATTTACGAGTAGCAGGTCATGAGTTCGAACCCAGGCAGGCGCTTTGCTTTGTGTAAATAATATCATCACCACTGCGCTCAAAAACGGTGAAGAAAACATCATGAGGAAATCGGCATGTCTTAGAACCCAAAATTCGAAAACATGTGGCATCTACCAGCCCGCAATGGGCCCGCGTGGTGGATTATGGCCCACTCCCTTTCACCGAGAGGAGGCTTGTGCCCAGCAGTGGGAACATTATAGGCTGCTGATAATGTTGTACACAGGCAGTACGAAGTGTTGTAAACATTTACAAAAGGTTCTCGATACAAAGTTGTAAAAACAAATAAAAGCAGAGCATTAAAAAATGCATTAAAATCTTTTATATCTTTACAAGACAAAGCTAATACAGTTGAGACTATGCGTTCAATCCATTTAACCAGTCAGTTAAATCTAAGCCCGACGACTCGGTTTACCGTGAGTTTACTGCTGTTTTACGATGTCACTGTGTATTCACACCCCGAAGATGACGTCGTAAAGATATTTGAGAATCAATCCCCATTTTATAGAGCCGGGATTTTCAAATGTTAGAGCTAATACTCGGAACTGATTTTTGGAATACAAACCTGAAAAAGAGATAGAATATACTGATAGTACAAAAAACGTTTTTTTTACTACGATTATTTCGGAATGACATTACGCAGGTCAACCTATGAGGTTGACGGTTGCTTACCCGGAATTGCATGTGTCTACCTTAACTACCTCATTTCACTGAGATACGTAAACCGGTTGTAAGTAGTAGACATGGTGTGCGTAGTCCCAGCGGAAAAGTGTCGAATTTCTTAATTTCAGTCTAGCAGATATTTAGTGTATGACGTCGTGTAATTGTGTATGGTAAATAAAAATTTGTGCATCCAACCATTGCGGAGATATTCAACAAAAACTGTTTCCGCTGGGACTACGTATTCCTAGCGGCACTTTTTTTTTCCTATGGACGTACAAGAAAAAAAATACATACAATAATTAGTGTGTAACGAGAGGTAAATGTGTATGTTAAAATGAAATTTGTGTGTCTTATATTTGTCAAGATATTCAAGTTGCCGCTGCGCTGACGTTTGGCTATTTGATGAAAATCATATAAAACGGTTTAGCACAGAGTTGTAATTTTTTGCGCAGGTTGCTTTGAATTTGTGTGTAATGTGTGTGAAAACAGAATTTGAAAAAAACCTACCGTTCAGAAGATATACACGTAAAAGTAAAATAAGGTTATTAGGTCCAAGTACTTAAAATAGGAACTCTAGAGCCTAACTCATCTCGTTTATTTATATCTTGTAAGGGTCTACAATGTCCTGCCAAGTTTCATTCATGTGCTCTTAGTAATTAATGAGCAGTGCCATAATTTACTACGACTGGAACACTATATTTTATGACATCCGATTGTAGGACTTTTTAAAGGAAAAGCAAAATGAAACTTATTCAAATATTTAGTGTATTAATGCAACTATTCACATGTAAAATTTCAGCTCATTACACTGAATGATTAAAGAGATATAATAAAAATAACAGAACAAGAGCAAAACATCGATAAACCGACCAAGTTGGAATGGCTACATAAAAGCGGCCGTGCAGTATTAAGAGCTAACGTTCTAAAATTTCCAGTATAGTATCGTCATCGTGTTTAATAGTTTCGTACAGTTGCGTACACAATAGTTTAGCAGAAAATAAAACAACTGTTTTGTAATCTTAATAATATTTATTAGTTAATGACTAATTAAAATAAAATAAAAAAAAACTAAATTATTAACAACGTAATAATAACATTGATATAAAAATAAGTTTTTTTTTATTAAATATGAATAACAAATATATTGCCTACTGTAAAACCCCATAAAGGTGAAAATCTTAGGTTAACTAGTAAGTTTTCGGGAGTCGGTCTTCTCGTTCGAGCTTTTACAGCAACAAATATGTCATACAATCACAGATCACAGAATCACAGATTAATAATATGTGACTCAATTGTGAAGGTAGGTTTGTAGTGTAGCTACCTACTTATCTATGTTTTAGCGCATAATTATATAAAGGGTCCACCCTTTATGACAGAATTTTTTTCGTCATAATATTATTTTGCATAACAGCGGATGGCATAAACTTCATTTCGCAGAAAATCGTTTGGCATACACTCATTTATCATACATTCACAACGCATAATTTTATAAGGCAGAATCATCTTTAGGCATAAATTTTATTCCATAATAATTAAAAAGTAGAACCATCATATCGCAGAAAGTTCGTAGTCAGAATCGTCTCTTGGCATAATTTCATATCGATACTTATTAAAAGGCAGAACTATCATATCTCAGAAACTTTAAACTTAGAATCATCTTTTGGCATACATTTCATATTGAAGAAGCATGCAGCATGCTTGTTTGCATGCTGCATGCTTCTTCAATATGAAATGTAGCAAGCAAGCATACAGCATGCAAGCAAGCTTACAGCATGCAGGCGAGCATGCAACATGCAGCATGCATGGTTTCTGTCACGGCTCCGGCGCTGCGGGGCTCCGGCGGTCCCACGCGAGCTCATCGTCGCAGATGGTTTTACGCTCACCACCGCAGCTTCGGCTTGCTGGCCGGCTTCGCCGGCCAGCCTCAGCTGCGGCGGCGCGCGTCAAAATCACCTGCTCCTCAGCTCGCGGGCCGCCTCGCCCCTCCGCGCCTACGCGGGTTTAAATTACACTCTAGGGGTAGGGCAGACAAGACTACGTGGAGTCGGTTCTGCAGCGATTCGTTTCTGTCAATAATTTTTGTAGCACAACATATACTGACTTTTTGAGACACTATTTCATTTTATTTAAGGTAAAAATGCAATTTAATAGAAATGAAAATATGCCTAACAAAATTATTCTAAATGAAATTCTGCCATCTTCATAGTATGCCAAGTGAAATTATGCCAAATAATCATTGCTCTATATAAATGTTATGCTAAACGAAATTATGCAGAGTTTTAAGTCTGCCAAAGGTAATTATGCGAAATAAAATTCTGCCATCTTAAAGTATGCCAGCGTAAAGTCGGACATATAAACATTCGGCCAAACAATGATTATGCTAAAAAAAAAATATGCCTTACAAATACTCGTTTAAATAAGATTATGCCAAGTGTGTTATGCCAAATAAAATTCGGAGCATCAAGTTTCTGCCAGATAGAGGGAACCCTCATATAAATAGTAAATATCTGGTTTACCGCTTTGCAAATTATACCGTGTAACATCAAAATATTTGTGCGCTGGAAGCAGCAGAATATTAAGGACATAATAATTACCTACTGTAACAATTTTTTCGTAATATTCTGACAAATAAATGCATTTGTTAATTCAGATGCAATTATTATTGTAATAATTTCGTAAGTCTAAAAAAAACAAGTTACCTACTATTTTTATCACGAAAGTTATTAAGTAGTTACTTCTTCAAGAATTGTGTGCACACCTGTACCGAATTGAACTGAAATTTTAGAACGTTAGCTCTTTATACTGCACGGCCGCTTTTATGTAGCCATTCAAACTTGGTCGGTTTATCGATGTTTTGCGCTTGTTCGGTTATTTTTATTATATCTTTTTAATCATTCAGTGTAATGAGCTGAAATTTTATATGTGAATAGTTGCATTAATACACTAAATATTTGAATAAGTTTCATTTTGCTTTTCCTTTTAAAAGTCCTACAATCAGATGTCATAAAATATAGTGTTCCAGTCTTAGTAAATTATGCCACTGCTCATTAATTACTAAGAGCACATGAATGAAACTTGGCAGGACATTGTAGACCCTTACAAGATATAAATAAATGAGATGAGTTAGGCTCTAGAGTTCCTATTTTAAGTACTTGGACCTAATAACCTAATTTTACTTTTACGCCTATATCTTCTGAACGGTAGGTTTTTTTCAAATTCTGTTTTCACACACATTACACACAAATTCAAAGCAACCTGCGTAAAAAATTACAACTCTGTGCTAAACCGTTTTATATGATTTTCATCAAATAGCCAAACGTCAGCGCAGCGGCAACTTGAATATCTTGACAAATATAAGACACACAAATTTTATTTTAACATACACATTTACCTCTCGTTACACACTAATTATTGTATGTATTTTTTTTCTTGTACGTCCATAGGAAAAAAAAGTGCCGCTAGGAATACGTAGTCGCAGCGGAAACAGTTTTTGTTGAATATCTCCGCAATGGTTGGATGCACAAATTTTTATTTACCATACACAATTACACGACGTCATACACTAAATATCTGCTAAACTGAAATTAAGAAATTCGACACTTTTCCGCTGGGACTACGCACACGTAGACATGACGATGCTGCTGCCTTTACTAAGATTGACATACTGTCGCCAAAATATAACTACCTAGTTTGGTGCCCACCATCCAAACAAACTAATTTTAAAGATATTATGTTAAGTAAGTATATTTGTAATAGTTGTGAGGTTAATGTTGTAACAATATACAAATACATTTATTTTATTTTTTTGCCTTCTAACCGTATCTTCATAGGTCACAAAGCTGTTTACTCATACCAAACTTATTAGCAAACACAGCATATAATAATGTTGCTTTGTGCAGTAAATCAACAGATGCGCACACGCCTCTTAGTCAGCAACATCACGAGTACAAGGAGCACAGACATCGCTTGTGATGGTACACGTGTTCACAAACACGCATTGAGGCAAGTGTTGATCTTATCACATTTGTCAAGCAGTAAATAACTTTATGTCAATGGTAGTGTGTTCTACAGACAATCATTATTTATATTAAAAAGCGAAGTTCTACACGTATTTGTGGTACCACAATGAATGATTAATTGGTCACTGCTAAATCAGAAATAAACATATTTTCCTTCAAAATATGCAAGATTTGAAATGCTGACATCCACAACGATAAAGTGATCTTGCTTGGCTCGGATGTCACCTACGTTGTAGCTGACTATAACGTGGAATGCTGGCTACGTTGAAGTTGATCTATGCCATAGGGTTCCGACTACGACGTAGCAGACTACGCTGTAAGATGTTGGCTATGTCGGAGCAGATTATGTTATAGGGTCCTGGCTATGTCGTAGCAGACTACGCCGCAGGGTGCTGGCTACGAGGTAGCCAACTACGCTAGAGGATGCCAGTTATATCGTAGCAGGCTACGCTGCAGGGTGGCATTTTTTATGATCCTTTATGTAACATCTTTCATAATTACCATCATCTTGAACTTATACAGATTTATTTGTGGTCGGCACAACATGTCTTTTTGTTCCATACTTCTCTATTAGTCGTCATCTCGGTAGCCACACCCTGTCCATCCAAATTACATCTTGTACACATTAAGTTACATCTTTATACTTGCGTATTTTAATTTACCGTTTGTTTTTCTGAGATAGCTGGTTTATTAATTATTTCTTCTTTACACACGGTTTGTTGCAAATTATTAAAAACATAGAGCTTACCTATCTTGTACAACAAATCCAAATTACAAAACCAGGAACGACCGCACGAGGCGCACTACAGAGAGGATAAACTACGTGAGAACTGTATTAAAGTTTAATTTTCTACGAAATTTCAACAGACTACGTTTCTCTACAGTCTTTGTACTTACATATTTTATTATCACAGAATTTAGTACAAAGTAAAATGGTGCTGAATTATGAAATGTATTCGTTTGGGAACGGAAATTATTGGTGAATATGTAAGGAGATGCGTAGTGTGTAGTCTAATAAAGGTTTTAGAGGGGGCTACGGCTTTGTAGAGAAAGAAAGAAAATATATTTATTTAGCACAGACTTAAAGGCACACAATGTACAGATTACATGTTATAGAGCTGATTTTTTTCTAATTATGTAAAGTTCGTTTTTGCAGAAATAAAAAATCTGTGAAGTTTTTTGTGGTTGGAATACTTGGTTATAGTACCTATGTAAAATGTGGTTATAGGCAGTTCAAAACCAAATAAATTGGCGATGACAGTTCTATCTTTGGTGTAGGTTGGCTGTTGAATATAAAGTACTAACTACATGTATGTTAATGTTGTACTAGTTTCTACAGAAGAAAAGCATAACAAAGTAATCATTATTAAATAGTCAAAAGTGAGTCCCATAAATGTCTATAAATAATAAAGCAATAGGTTTAATCATCGTGGTGAATAAAATTAATAAATTATGTGCGTAGCTGCCACTAATACTTTGTGTTATGCACACACACACATACACATAATTCTGTGGCCTGGTGCTAAAAGGGCCAAAGTACGTTTTTGTATGAAAAACTATCCTACTAATATTATAATGTGTGGATGTTTGTTACTCTTTCACGCAAAAAGTACTGAACGGATTTGGATGAAATTGTTAGTGGAACACAGTTCGTTTATAACCTGGATTAACACATAGGCTACTTTTTATCCTGGTAGTACGTTCCCGCGGGATATTTTCCGACCTCCACGCGGGCGAAGCCGCTGGCAAAAGCTAGTGATTATATATATTTTTTTTGATATATATTTTTTTGTGCTAAAAGGGCGTTAGTTTACCAACAATCTTTCAAAAGTTACTATGTAAAGAAGGCCAATGTAGTGTGCGCTTTCATACAGATAAGTAAAAAAAAAAATGATAAACGGGCTGCAGTTTGGCCCTTTTAGCACCAGGCCACAGAATTAGTCTAAAATATTTCCATTACTGGGACACTCCTCTCTGTGAGAGAAGGCCGTGCGGGCCCCGTGCGGGCCCCGTGCAGACCCAGTGAGGGTTGGAGGATGTCGCATGTCTTTGAATTTTTGGTTCTCCGGATTTGTTACGACGTTTTCCTTTATTGTTTTGAGAGCAGTGGTGACGATATTAAATACACAAAGTAAAGCATCCACAAACACCGACCTCATTGCATAGAGAACTCTTTCCTAAACTCTCTCTTATCTACACCAACCAACCATAGGTCATGGTGTAGTCACAAGTACCCACATCTCATTACCATGCCCCAGATTATAACTAACATTTCACATAACATTTTCATCTGTAGGGTAAGTGTGCCTGTTATCGGCAGACCTGGTATCCGGAAAATGTTGGCTTGTTAAATTATTTCGGCTCATTTATTTTGTTACTTAATTTAGCTTTGAAAAGGCTAAAGCGTTGTTGTTTTCTGTTGGCTTACGTTTAGCATATTTTTTGTTACCAAAAAATCACAAAAATTTACGTATGAAGTAATTTAAGATTAAATTATTATATTAAATGAAAAATGAGGGGCTTGTGGCTAAGTAATAAAAGCCGCGTGGATCGATCGATAAGGTTAAGCTACGCTTGCCGCGGTTGGTTTGTGGATGGGTGATCTTGACATGCCAAATGTAAAGTTTTTCAAGGCTTAACGTGCTGGCCGTGCCTCGGACAGCACGTTAAGTCGTTGGTCCTGTTTGTCATTTGTGGATCTTTGGCAGTCGTAACGGGCTATCAGAAGCCCCAAAGTCTGACAACCAGTCTTACCAAGGAATATCGTATTACCCAGTAAGTGGGTTTGTGAAGGGCAGATAGGTAGTCGTTCAATGTAAAATACTAGTAATCAGCTGTATCCGATTAGACTGGAAGCCGACCCCAACATAATTGAGAAACGGCTAGACCAATGATGATGATAATAAAAATGACAACCGAACTAAAAACTGACCTCAGAAGCAGTTTAACCTCAGAAAACGAACGTTTTGTTTTACCTATTAATAATAATAAAAATAAGAATACGTAAATGGCGGTGTTAATGGGACACATTGAATTATTTAATTACCTGCCTATTAGATAGCTATAACATTAATAATGCACAGTATTCCGCCTGCTAATTGCGTTGGAATTACAAACGCATTAGATGGATTACCTGCCACGACTGATTGTAATACCTGGTGATGGTATATTAATAACTTTTCTGATATATTTGTACCTGTCTATCAGATATCTCACCACACATATGCTACCCCTATTCTAATCTGAAACTAAATCCATTTTAGAATGATTAATACTCTATTATATATTTTTAGCCACCTTTTGTATTTTTCATATAATTAAAAAAATATATATTATTGTAATAACGAAGTGTACTTTGTATATAATATGTAGTTTAAGCCTTCTCATGTTGATCCATGTAACTGGAAAAACCTCGAACTCTGTCATACGGAGTTCAGGGGTCTAGTAATATGAACTGAAGTTTGGAATTAAATTACTATTTGTGGTAGAAAAATCAAAGTGAATTAAAGTAATAGATTACAGACTGACGGGCAATTCGCTTATTTATAACAACGTTCTCATTTTAATCTCAGTCTCAATCTGTCCAAAATACCTTTACCTATTTACGTAATTTTTTACAAGTTTTTGACATTGATAGACGCTGACATGAGACTGCGACTAGATTTGGAACGTTTAAAACTACGGCGATTGGCCTTTGAATATCAAGATAAATCAAAAGTAGCTAGTTAGTTTTTACGTGTTTTTTTTGGTATGTTTACTTTACAATATCCCAAAGACTATATTTATATAACTAATCAAATATAAAAAAAAATATCCATACAAAACAATTTATCGCATTAATTATAGGTACATATCCCGGTATAACTCTTTAACAAGGAACGCTATGCCAGACTTTTCTTGGCAAATAAATCGTAGGAAAAAAAATTAAACATTAAGATACCTAATTATTAATATCCTAGTGATTAAAATATTAAGAATTAACAATTGATGTCACGGCCCACAACAATGGTTGCTACCCCACTTCACATATAATTACTAGTAAGCGTTCCACACAAGTAGGTACACAATAATTTGCATGAATATGTCGTACATGAATATGTCCTGTAATCATAGCTCCCAGGCTGACAGCCGCTCATAAAGATTAGCATACAAAGTGGTGTAAGGCATGTTGTATGATCATGAAGGTGGAAACGGTTCATTTTGTTAAGTCAGCTAGTAACTGTGATACTTGTAGGGTAAGATCTCTAGGAAGACAAATGAAGCCAGCATTGATCATTAAGCTTCCTCACTGACGTCTGACAACCAGTCTACCAAGGAGTATCGTATTACGCAGTAACTGGGTTGTGGATATGTGCAGATACGCAGTCGCTCCAAGTAGTATTTACTAGTATTTTTAGTTGGGATCGGCAGATGAATAGCTGCATCCGGTTAGACTGGAAGCCGACCATAACATAGTTGGGAAAAGGCTAGGCAGATGATGATTTATTCCTCAAAATGCAATTGGTTTGTTAAGTAGCAAGTTCACCAAGATTAATCAATTTAGAAAGTATAGCATTAAGGGCCTTGTGGTCGATAGATCAGGTAAACCTACGCTTGCTACAGTTGACCTGTGGGGTCCCACGTCCCACCTCTGGACGTTGGGAGACGTTCATGGCTATGAAAGCATTTTAACCTGTTTGTTCCGGCTATTGCTATCATGGATCTTTGACAGTTGATACGAATCCTCAGACCCTGAACATACTTGAGAAAAGGCAAGGCAGGTGATGAACATACCGGGTCCCACAGTAGTCATTGGGTTGTATACATGTAGATACATCCCTACCAGTGGCGAAAGCACCATATAACACGATTCCTACCGGCTTGCCTTCGGGGATTCGCATTGGTAACTCTATCACTATTAAAAATACAATAGTATGGAAATAGTGGCTACTATTGTCAATAAATATAGTTACACTACGGGTATTTAATTCACCATAACATTCAAACAACAAAAAAGGTTATTTTTAGCTTTGTATTACAACAAAAGAGAAATGTTCTAAATTAACCCGGCGCCAAAACGTCATAATCAGAACTAAAAATTCATACAACAGCGATCCCGTAATGATGTCACTTTAGGTCACGTGGCACCGCTTGATATGTACGAGAGCAAGCCGCTGTACAACGGGTTATGACAGAGGCAGGTATAGAAAAATGCGTCAGCGAGAACGAGATAGAGGAATATTGCATATTTTATTCGGTTTTCAGCTGTTCAAGTTAATTGTATTTAATTCATTACATTCCTATATTAATTTTAGAATGATAGTAAGTATTCTTTATTGATGAGTCAGTATGTTAAAGCCGACTTCGCTTCGGCTTCTCTTTTAGAAAAATTTACACCTCGTCGCTGATCCCTACACTCAAATAATTAGAAAAGTTCACTCTGAGTAGGCAACCCTACATACGAATATCGCAGGCAATCAAAAGGCTTTGAGGGATTCAGGGTTAAGCATGAAAATGGTGATAAAATTAAATTATGATTGGTTTATTGGCGTGTATCAAAATTGCATCCACGTGTGGCTACAGTCTAATAGTACCTACATCCGGTGCACCCTGGGCAAATAGCCCCAACAATGTCACCACCTCCGTGACTCGCTGCCAATCTTACCACGTATGTGAGCTATTCTCAAATTATTTCGTGGGAATACGAGTAGAGTATGGTTCAAGCAGTACTGACGTAGGTAGAGATTTGGGTTACAGGATGCGGTGATCAAGTGAGCAAGATTAATCATATTTTAAAGTTAAAGAATATACTTGCCAAGGTCACGGATTTTTTCGAAAGCGTTACCGTGGCCCTGGCTCAGATAACTGAAGGAATACGGGTAGGGTTTAGGCAGTCCAAGTCTGATACGCCCTCCCGCTCCGCCCAGAACAGGAACCGTTATTTGATGATTTCCCACCCAAAAAAGAGTTATACAAGATTTCGCGTGTTTAACCGTCCATTTTAAGGAAGTGGTTTTTTTTAAAATAAGAGTGATTTAGTTTGACAGAGAGAGAGAGAGAGTGAGAGAGAGAGTGAGAGAGAGAGTTATATCTTTTTTTCTCTTATGTAACTAAAATTTCACTCTCAATTCTCGTCCGATTATAGAATTCCCGCCTAAGAAGTTTTACATCAAGCATTCGCAGAGGTACCAAGTATTTGTATGACAAACAGGACCAACTCTGTAACATGCTCCAACGAACAAATGTGTCTCTTCTCTGTATAAATTTTAATTTATCTCACAGAACCGAAATACTCGGAAACTCAGTGCACGCTGCACGCTTGCAAGTTGATTACTAAATTCTGTGAAGCCGAGATAGAGTGATATTTTGTGTTCTAAATTATTTACCGTATACCCAGCAGAATTCACCAGCCGGCGTAGCATGACGAATTCTATATCTATTCTACCAAGAACAAATAAAGTTCCTTATGTATTTTAATTCTGTAAAAATGTTTCTATCTCATCAGAAAAAGCGTCATCATACTTGATATCGTATTTTTGTCGACTCAAGAATAGAAACATCTCTTCTTTTCAGTTTTACACAAATTTTCTACGATACAATCTATCATTTTGTCTTATCTTCCGTCGACAAATTCCGTTTCTATGGCGGTCATGCTACGCGTGCAGTTACTGCAACGGAGGTAGGTATTACAAGACTTATTTTATTGCTATTGATATTTATCCAGGTAAAGTTTTATGTTTAAACACTGGTATTTCAGAGTACTTTGTGGTTGTACTATGTGATTTTGAGAATGTAGTTGTAATAAAACTTTTGTTCTGAGTTCCACTTATTTATTAAAGCTTTAAGCCGAATAAATACTGTACAAAGGCGTAGTTAATGCCTGAGGCATTTACAACCAGTCCATCTTAGGGTGATACAGAGAGAAAACATGGCAGGATCTTTATTAAACTGTTACTAGAGCTTGTAGTTACTGCTAAAATCGATTCTCCACCAAATAAAAGTCCGAAGTTCACAAAAGAACGGTTATTTTATAGAAAGTGTATAACAGATACACAAGAGTAGGAAGCACGTTAACACTATAAACAGTAGATAAGAAGACGAAAGAACATTAAACAGGATAGAGTAAAGGTAAGCAGTATTGATCATTTTGTGTTTTTATGGGAATACATTAATTAAACCAAAACCACTTCATCCCCAAGAATGTAGTTAAAGAAAATCCCCTATTATTCCTTAAAACACATACATAAAGGCCTTTTCCTGATCTCTCAGAACATTGCAAACAGTTTAATGATACTCCCCCATAAAATATTCACGAACCCGCCGTTTAACATAGGATTCGGAACAAGACCGCAAACCGATACCTCTGCTAAATATTTAATGAAACTACCCTCATCCTGTGATGTTCATTGATGGGCAGGTATTTCGCGGGAAGGGCAATGTGCTGCGGTAAGGATATGGATGGGTGGATGTTAAAATTGAATGTTGGATGTTTAAGTACAAAATTTTGTTACTTACTTTAAAAGTACACATGTAACAGGGGGTCGAGCTTATTGCAACTGTTACTATTATAATGATTGCTATTGTAACTATCTTTACTTTATTTCTAGAAAATCAAGCGACATTCATTCACGGAGTCACAAGCCGAAACTAGTCCATTGCTGGAAATAGGCCTCTTAAATTCCACGCCACCCGGTTAACACGTTGCCGATCACGCGATATCGCGTGATTAGTCGCCTTTTACGACACCCACGGGAAGAAATGGGATGATGCTATTCTTTATGTCCGGCACCACACGGGACTGAAATCTTATATAGTGAAAAGTCAATCTTATCATAAGGAAATAAGACTTAATTTTAAATGCATAAATTAATGCTAGGGTCAATACGATTTTTTAAATAATAAAAGTTAACTTTATAAAAAGTAAGTTTTGGTCATTATATTATGATTTTAACTATTGCCAAGAGCTTATTTGAAGCTTTCTTACGAAAACTATACACTTTGGAACTTCATCCAGGCAACAAGGCCTGTAGGCAATGCAAAACAGTCAATAATCGAAGGTAAACAAACCTCGCTCCGAGCCTGACGTTAGAACGGAAGTAGCGTTATTGAACTAAAGATTATGGAAGATCTTAAGCACCAAATTACTGGAGCATGCTCTTGTTTTTTGTTTCTAATACCTACAGTAGGGAAATTAATTGTTAACCAAGTTGATACTCTACGTGAACTTGCCGTGTCATAGTCATTTCATACAACTGTCAATGTCTGTCTGTGTGAGTGACAGTTCTGATTTGAATCATTATTTCCTCCGAAAGTCCACTGCTGGATAGGGCTCCCACAATTTGATGGGGTTTGCCATAATTGCCACGCATTGCCACGCATTGCCACGCATTGCCACGCATTGGCAGGTGGGTTGGCGACGCATTATGGTAGTAAAATATCATACATAGAGAACGCTGCTGCACATTCTCTAGTTAGATTAGATTGATTTGAATATACGGGAAATATGTATCTTGACTTTACGATTTATTTCCCATAGGGACACGTTTACTATTACATCATAAACTTCAAGTGCCAGTTGTGAGTACCAGAGTCTTTGGCTTTTCTGAAGGACACCATCAATAGTTATCTTGCACATTAATGACATCGGTAAAGACACATGTGAGGAAACCTGGACAAATCGTTACTGTAAGTCTAAAATCATCAACCTGTCTTGAGCAAGCGTGGTGTTTAACGCTTGTACCTTCTTTGAACGAGAAGAAGACTTTGCTCTATAATGACATAATATCATAATAAGACTGATATTGTAAATCCCCAATAACTCCGGTATTTGTCCTTCCACAATCTAGGGCGTCCACCTCCCCCCGTCGCTTTCATCAACATCCGCTTAATAAATTCGTTTTGTTAATCGCCTTTCATTCAATTTGGTCTCTTATCCACGAAATTGAAAGTAAATGGTTTCCTTCCTCCACAATTTAAAAGTTAATATTATGTGTTTATGCTAAAAGCCGTAATATCCGTCCGGGATACTCTACACAATGTTCTAAATATTCCTCCCGGGGAACATCTCACAGATCAGTGGGTTTTTTATGAAAATTTTATAGTTCCCGGGTTCGTACATACGTGAGACTTGGGATAAAGGTTTTTGTGAATAATAGGTTCTGTTTTATCTCTGTGGTTGCACCAATTGGGAAAATATAGGGTTAAATGCCCCTCTAGCATTCAACAAGGTAAGTAGCTTTCAGCAAAAATAATTCCTACGAAACGACTTTTATTTTCAGTGTGAAAATTTACTGTAACGCTAGTGCGCAAGATAACGCACGCAAAACATTGTGCTTATGTGTGCATGCTACGGTACAGGGACCGTGGGAGTATTTACAGTTAACTAACAATATGTAGATCTAGTTTCCATTAAACAAAAAAACGTCTAAAAAGTTGGCCAATTTGGCGAGTTGCCTGACGTTGGCGCTTAATATCCATAACCAAACGATTCCCAGTGTTATAGTTTGTATAATATGTGGGTTAACTTTAAGACTTCACAAGTCCAATTTTGGAGCAGTGGTGACCCAGTGGTAACGACCGCGACTTACGAGTAGTAGGTCGTGAGTTCGAACCCAAGCAGGCGCTTTGTGTAAATTATTTCATCACCACTGGTCTCAAAACGGTGAAGGAAAACATCGTGAGGAAACCGGCATGTCTTAGAACCAAAAAATCGAAGACATGTGACATCTACCAACCCGCACTGGGCCCGCGTGGTGGATTATGGCCCACTCCCTCACACCGAGAGGAGGCCTGTGTCCCAGCAGTGGGAACGTTATAGGCTGATGATGATGATGAAGTCCAATTTTATTTTTTTATTGGATGGTAAATCATCAAATGACTTCTCGCGCTCTTGGCGGAGCGGGAGGACGTGTCAGACTTTTACTGACTAAAACCCACCCGTGTTCTTTCAGTTGCTCATATGGGCCACGGTAACTCTTTCGAATGAATCTCGTGACCCTGGCAGTTTGTGCTACCATCAGCTTTACTTTTATATTTTTCGATTTCGGCTCAGCTAAAAATTATTTACATAAGAATTGTTTTTTTTTTCTTCTGTTCCATTATCAGAGCAGAATACGACCGACCGAAATAATTGAGTTTGTGTTTTATAATATTCTAAAAATAGATTGATTCGTCTTGTTGGCCTGAGGGACACAGTATTTTTGTCTTATAATAAAACCGAGTTGTACAGCCTTTTACAAATATCTTTTGAGTGGGTCGGATTTATATTTATAGAAAAGGTAAATAACGTAGCATTGAGCGTAATAGAGCTGTGGTATCGGCTCTTACTAACGAGTTGTAGGCCATAAGTTCGAGTCCAAGCAGGCGCTTTCCTTAGTGTAAATCATTCGATCACCACTGCTCTCAAAACTATCAAGATAAACATTGTGAGGAAACCAGCATGTCGAACCATAAATTCGAAGATATGTGACATCAGCCAGCCCGCACTGGGCCCACGTGGTAGATTACAGCCCACTTCTTCTCAATGAGAGGCGGCCTGTTTCCCAGCAGTGGGAACATAATAGACTGATTATACTATGCGTATGCACGTAAATAATTACATGACTGTAACAGTTTGTCTTGAAAATGGAACTACATCTTGTTTTGCGAAACTTCATAAAGTAGAATCAGGTTTTTTTAATCTCTTGTTGTACATGTTGCCCTATTGACTTTTTCGATAGTTTTTTTTTTATTTTCCACATTCATTGTCTATTACAAGTAATGAGTATATTTAACATAATATGGATATTGAAGTAGACTTCCTTTTACATACCTCAGTATGTTCCACTTATAAATATAAAGTTGACAAACCGACCATATTATTTCAGTCAAAAAACTCAGCATGGGCATGTAACTGTCCTAAAACTGTTAGCCTTTAAGCTGAGATTTAACATTTTATCTAACTCGGGCCGTCAGTGTCCATAAAATCCCTCTCATCCTCCCTTCCTCCCCCTTTCTGCCTCCCACTTGTACCCCGTTCTATTATTTACAGTTGTGTACAATCTCGAATACTGAATTTTCAATTTCTCATGTTTTTAGAGAAAATAGAAACATTTAAGGAGTGTTTTTACGCGTTTTTAGAGGCTACCGTCTGTAGTTAAAAGAAGGGTTTAAACTTTTAAATTTAAATTGTGTAGGGGTTTTAGTTTTCTTCTTAAAATAGCAATAAAGGTTTCAAATTAATTTATAAAAATTCTAGGCAAAATTTAAGAATGTTGACAAACAGGAGTTTTGTTTAAATGTAATCAAACAGCAATCCATTGTGTATTGCATATGATTACGTTTTGATTACCTTATCCCTCTTCCGCAGTACCTAAATAATAAACTTATTGATTTGACTTAAAATACTTACAGCTGATATTATGTTATGTTACTAGCATCGATATGACTCATAACAGTAAAAAGGCTTGGAGTACTATAAAAAAGCTGACCAGCGAGTCCCCTCAACCCTCGCCGCCGAATCAAGTTACCGCCAACCAGATAGCTCACCAACTACTTCTCAACGGCAAATCAACACACCGTTCCAGTAAGGTACCTAAGCCACAAAAACCTGATGATCCTTGTGATGATATCAGTAAACCATTCAACCTTACTGATATCGTCACAACGATTATGAGTCTTAAATGTGGTAAAGCTTCTGGAGTAGACGACATCTCAGTTGAGCAAATAAAACAACTTGGCCCTGTTGCTGTGTCATGGTTGCTGCTACTATACAACAACTGTCTGGAATCAGCTTCAATACCCCGCCTCTGGAGAAAATCAAAGATCATAGCAATACCCAAGCCAGGTAAAGCAGCAGACGACCCAAAAAACTTCCGTCCAATCTCTCTACTATGTCATACATATAAACTATTCGAGAGGCTGCTGTTAAACCGCCTAACGAGCGCTATTGATCCAAAATTAATCCCGGAACAAGCTGGTTTTAGGCCCGTGAAATCTTGCTGCAATCAGACCCTCAAACTCGTGCAACACATTGAGGATGGTTTCGAGAAGGGTATGGTCGCGGGTGCTGTATTCGTGGACTTGTCAGCTGCTTACGATACAGTTAACATCAAACGTCTGTTGTGGAAGGTGGAGACCTTGATTAGCGATCAAAGTTTTGTTCGAATACTCCGAGAACTTCTCCAGAATCGCCGTTTTCAGGTCCACCTTCTCTCGGAAAAAAGTCGTTGGAGAGCACAAAAAAACGGCCTACCCCAAGGTAGTGTCTTGGCACCGCTCCTGTTCAATATTTATACGAACGACCAACCATCCAGTCCAAATACGTCCCGCTTCCTCTATGCAGACGATCTTGCCCTCACTTCCCAAGCCTCCACCTTTGAAGACGCTGAGGTCAACTTGTCAGACGCTCTTAATGACTTAACGTCATACTATCACACTAACTCACTCAAACCAAATCCAAGTAAAACGCAGTCTTGCATATTCCATCTTCGCAACAGAGAAGCGGGTCGCAAACTCAACATCGTTTGGGGTGGGATGCCCATTGAGCACAGCAACTTCCCGAAATATCTTGGTGTTACTCTGGACAGGTCAATAACATTCCGCAAAAACTGCAAGAATATCAAGCAGAAGGTACACTCTCGCAATAACCTCCTACAACGACTTGTCTCGTCAAAGTGGGGTGCTTCGCCTGACGTTTTGCGGACTACTGGGCTGGCGCTATCTTTCTCTGCAGGTGAATTCGCGTGCCCCGTTTGGAGTCGTTCAGCACATGAAAAGTTAGTGGATACAGCTCTGAATGAAACGTGCCGGATCATCACCGGCTGCCTCAAACCAACCCCGGTGCAAATGCTGTATCCACTGGCTGGAATAGCGCCACCAGAAATTCGTAGAGCAGTGGCAAGCTCAAATGAAAGAGCCAAGATGGTGTCTGACACACGACACCCTTTGCACGATAACATCCTCGTGTCACAAAGGCTGAAAAGCCGCAACAGCTTTATGAAGTGTGTCCTCCCACTCACTGGCGAACGATCTATGGTACGACTAAGTCTGTGGCGACATGGTGCTTCCCTACCAAACCCATTCGTCCCACTTACTGAAAATCTCGCACCTGGACACTAGTTGCCTTGGCTTTCCTGGAAGTCTTTAAATAGGCTCCGGACTCAAGTAGGCCGAAGTAAAGAGAACCTGTACAAGTGGAAATTCATAGATGGCTCCGCCCTGGAATGCAAATGTGGTGCTGTCCCACAAACAATGCAGCACTTAATAATTTGTCCCGCATGTCCTGCTGTTTGCACGCCACAGGAATTGATGGATGCCTCGGAAAGTGCTAAGCTCGTAGCCAAATTCTGGGCTGAATATATTTAGATTGCTATCGACACGCTAAGAAGAAGAAGAAGCTGATATTATGGGCAAAATCTTACCATCACACGTGGTAGTCGTAATTTAACACAATACAAATAATACCTAATTAAAAATAAAATAAAAATGTATTAGGTTGGGGAAAAAGTCTTTTCGCATTACCTATAGTATGTATGAACTTGTAATAAAATCTCTTTGGCTAATAAAATCTATTTGTATCTGGCTGGTTTTGGTATCATTGAAAGTTTAAATTTTAAAGAACATAATTCCAAATTCAAATTAGGAAAATGTGTGATTTTCATTTATTTTTCGTACCGTCAAGATGAGTGAATATAATGAAGAAATTCGATACATTTTAAAATTTTACTACAAAAAAGGTAAAAATGCAACGCAAGCCGCGAAAAAAATTTGCGATGTTTATGGACCTAGTGTAGTGTCTGTGAGAGTAGCACAAATGTGGTTTAAGCGTTTTCAATCCGGAAATTTTGATGTCAAAGTTGCACGTCGCTCTGGTCGCCCTTTTACGGATAAAATGGATGCCATTTTTGAAAAAGTGGAGCAAGATTGGCATACCAGTAGTTACGACGTAGCTGAACAACTGGAAATTGACCACAAAACAGTTTTGGCGCATTTGAAAAAAACTGGGTACACAAAAAAGCTCGACATTTGGGTACCTCACGAGCTCACTGAAAGAAACCTAATGAACCGTGTACTCATTTGTGATTCTTTATTACGACGTAATGAAACCGGACCATTTTTGAAGAAGCTGATAACTGGTGATGAAAAGTGGATCACGTATGACAAGAACGTGCGAAAAAGGTCGTGGTCAAAGGCCGGTCAGGCTTCATAGACTGTGGCGAAACCCGGGTTAACTCGCAACAAGGTGATGCTGTGTGTGTGGTGGGATTGGAAGGGCATTTTTCATTATGAGCTGTTACCACCAGGCAGGACCATCGATTCTGAACTCTACTGCGAACAACTGATGAGATTAAAGCAAGAAGTTGAGAGAAAGCGGCCGGAATTAATCAACAGAAGGGGTGTGGTTTTTCATCATGATAACGCTAGACCTCACACATCTTTAGCCACCCAACAAAAATTAAGAGAGTTTGGCTGGGAGGTGTTAATGCATCCGCCGTATAGTCCTGACCTTGCACCTTCAGATTTCCACCTGTTTCGGTCTCTTCAGAATTCTTGGAATTCTTTCTTTGAATTCTTTCTTGGAGAGGACTGCCAAAACCACTTGTCGCGGTATTTTGACCAGAAGTCCCAAAATTTCTATAGCAATGGGATCATGTCCTTACCTACAAGATGGCAAAAGTTATCGAACAAAATGGTACCTACATACTTTAGTTAAATGTAAATAAACTTTAATAAAAAATGTTTTGAATTTTCTTAAAAAATGCGAAGAAACTTTTTCCCCAACCTATTATTATTTCACATAAGCCTACATGGACACTTATGAAACGTCAGAAGCTAGGTGCACGATTCCAAATTGTTGATTCCTATGGAGACGAGCTGGCAAGAAACTCCACGGTTACTCTTTTGATAATAATTGACTTTTACAATGTTTTTAAATTACAGTGTTAATAGGTATGGGAGAACAGTGTAGGCCTGTCAACAAATACCAGGTACTTAATAAAATAGAAAAACTTTTTACAAAAAAAAAAAAAAACAACCGACTTCGTTAATTAAAAACACTACCAAGTCAAAAATAACTTTAATTTCGAAAGTCGGTGTCTAAGGATCTGTATTTAAGGTTTTTGCTACCGACTTCCGAAATTAAAGTTATTTTTGACTTTGTAGTGTTTTTTTAATGAAGTCGGTTGTTTTTTTTTTGTAAAAAGTTTTTATTTTTAACTTTTTAGTTATGGTAGATACCCCGCAGTAATCTAATCACGTTATTCGTTCATTTGTCGCGCAAATACTTAATGCAAATTTAAGACTTATATGGTTATCACATGGACCCCTTTGTCCGAATGAAACCAATTTAAAATAAAACCATTCGGGAAGCACCAGCTTTCAAATAAAAAAAGAATCATCAAAATCGATTCACCCAGTTAAAAGTTATGAGGTAACAAACATAAAAAAATAAATTAAAAAAAATACAGACCAATTGATAACCTCCTCCTTTTTTGAAGTCGGTTAAAAATTGTCTACGTCTACAAGGCCTGAAACGTTCTCACATTCACAATATGTAAACAAATCTATATAAATCATCACGCTTGTGTTCTCTGATGGGTTAGGCAAAGGTGTACCTTTTGTAACAACCACATTTTGTCAGTTATGTTTAAGTCCTATGTAATTGGGGGCGACTCTATTGCCATCAACCGGGCACGAATCCGAAAGAATGAGATTATTTTCATCGAAGATATAAAATTAAAGGGGACGGGTAAAGTTTAGAACATTTTTCGCCGATCATAGTCATGAAAATTCAAAGTATTTATTGACGTCATATTATTGTGTTTATGTGAAGTTTAGGTATCGACCTTTACATCTATTCTAAAATAGTAAGAAAAAAGTAGCAAGTCACATAAAAAAAAAATCATCACACATGGCAAATTCGTCGAAGTTTTGTTATTTTAAGCTCTTTTTTAACTTTCATTATAAAATGAACTGTTAAGCGCTTTATGCACCAAAACAAATTAATGCTGGTTAAAAAGCTTATTTACTGTAGTATTTGAGACTAAAAAATATTTTGGTGCGTAAAGCGCTTAACAGTTTATTTTGTAATGAAAGTTAAAAAAGTGCTTAAAATAACAAAACTGCAAAGATGTTCTTATGTTAGTGACAAGTTTGATGATTTTTTTTATGTGACTTGCTATTTTTTTCTTACTATTTTAGAATAGATGTAAAGGTCGAAACCTAAACTTCACATAAACACAATAACATGACGTCAATAAATACTTTGAATTTTCATGACTATGATGGGCGAAAAATGTTCTAAACTTTACTCACCTCCTTTGTGTTGTTTATATGTATATATCTATGTATTAGTATTTATTCTTGTATTTTATAGTTTTTTTCCTTTATATCTATCCTTTATGTTGCACCTGCCATGTTTTATCTCTGCATTACTCTAAGATTGACTGGTAGAAAATGCTTCAGGCAATAAGTCCGCCTTTGTACAGTATATTTTTTAGTTGTGCATAAAGTTTTAATAAATAAAATACATTTAAATACTATTCTTGCATGCTTTGTACTTCGCTAGTCGTTTACAATATTATTACACATGCTTGTATGTACAATGTTAGTAATTTATATGTAGTAATTTTAAGTGGCGGTATTGTGTTTAAGTGGTGTATTGTGTAAACGTTTGACAAATTACTGCACATTGTTTGTAGATTACAACGGCTATAATATAGTTATGTTATCTGACAGGTCATTAACTATATAAGAGGTTGCATTAAACGTTATTAGTGTCATGTCTTGTCTTGTGGATGACGACAGGTCTTACATACACATACAGTATATAATCTAGCTGTTCATGTTCATATGGTACTGCATTCCCTTATACGCTTGACGTAATGGGATTATGCAGAAACTAGGTATCGTCAAAACTTTGGTTCTAGCTTACTCCTTTCTTATTGTTTTACTAGCTTTTGCCCGTGGCTTCACCTGCGTGGATGTCAGAAATTAACCCAGGGATTTTTCGAAAATAAAAGAGTTTTTCGAAAATAAAAGTAGCCTAAGTTACTCCTTGTTACATCAGCTATCTGCCAGTGAAAGTCCCGTCAGAATCGGTCTAGCCATTTCAGAGATTAGCCGGAATAAACAGACAGACAGACAAAAATGGTAAAAATGTTGTTTTGGTATATGTACCGTGTATACATCCATTTACACTTAGTAAAAAGTGGTTATCTTAATATTACAAACAGACACTCCAATTTTATTTATTTGTATAGATGTATATTATAAAAAGTACAAAATAAAAAATTAAATTAAAAATTTAAAAAACCCCCGACACAAAAACCTAATTTCCCTTTAAAAAGTAAAAAATAATAAAAAATAACTCAATCTTAAAGTACCTAAGAATGTATTAATAATTCAAAAAAATACGCCGCGTTGGGGGACCGCTTCAAACCTAACAATTTAATTACCAATAGTCTTACTACCTAACTAAGCAGTCAACGACGTCTGCACTCGCGGAGCGGTCCCCCAACGCGACGTTTTTTTTGAATTATTAATACATTCTTAGGTACTTTAAGATTGAGTTATTTTTTATTATTTTTTACTTTTTAAAGGGAAATTAGGTTTTTGTGTCGGGGGTTTTTTAAATTTTTAATTTAATTTTTTATTTTGTACTTTTTATAGGTATATACTTAATATAATGTAGAATCAAGCGAAGCTAAGAACACTCTCGATTAATTCATCAATATTCTCTTTCAGTGCGCTTTCATTTGAGACCCCACTCGAGTATATTTGCTGACATTCGGTTACTCTTCCCCACTTTCCCCCCCACAACTTTTAAACGGCTCAACCGATTTTCATCAAACATGTCTAAGAACACTCGCAGATAAGTCACCTTTAATACATATTTTTTTTTATTGAAATCGCATCATCCGTTCAGGAGCTATGATGCCACAGACAGACAGACAGACAGACAGACAGACACGTCAAACTTATAACACCCCTCTTTTTGCGTCGGGGGTTAATAATACAGGAAAAAACCAGTGTGTAAACTGTAGGTAACCATGAATTCAGCATATAGTTCTCGATTCGCTAACGTAGAAATTCATCGTCGGATCTTAAAGAAGTCTGCTGTTTCATAATAAAGTACAGTATTTTTATCTGTGTCCTCGTATCATTATAATTATCCATTATTTCCCTATAAACACGCATACATTATATTTTTAAATATTAGAATATAAAAGAATTAAAAACAAAAAACCGGCCAAGTGCGAGTCGGACTCGCTCACCGAGGGTTCCGTACAAACCTGTAGGTATTCTCGGTTTAAAAATAAATGTTTTTTTTAAATTTTATATTTCAGTTTATTGAATGTAAGGTAAATTGCGTTATACGATTTATGACGTTTTAAAAAAAAACTACTCGCTCGATCTCGTTCAAACCAATTTTCGGTGGTAGTTTACATGGTAATGTACATCATATATTTTTTTTTACTTTTATCATTCTCTTATTTTAGAAGTTACGGGGGGGGGGGGGGAGACACACATTTTACCACTTTGGAAGCGTCTTTCGCGCAAACTATTCAGTTTAGAAAAAAAATGATACTAGAAACCTCAATACCATTTTTGAAGACCTATTCATAGATACCCCACACGTATGGGTTTGATAAAAAAAAAAGATTTTGAGTTTCAGTTTTAAGTATGGGGAACCCCAAATTTTTTTTTTCTATATTAGTGTAAAAATCTTGATGTGGTTCACAGAATACATCTACTTACCAAGTTTCAACAGCGTAGCTCTTATAGTTTTGGAGAAAAGTGGCTGTGACATACGGACGGACAGACAGACAGACGGACAGACAGACAGACAGACATGACGAATCTATAAGGGTTCCGTTTTTTGCCATTTGGCAACGGAACCCTAAAAATCACTATTATTATTATTGTTTTACTTGTCTATTTTTATACTGTCTATTATTGTATGCAATAAACAAAGTCATTATCATTTCAGACAAAACATGTCCACTGGACATAGGCCTCCTCCAAAGGGTCCATAATCACCACGCTTGGAAGGTGTGTTGGCGAAGCAAAGTCCTAAGCTAACGATTCCTCGCCCGACAGTCCAAAGCTTTAGCCGGTGAGTTATAGTCGCTTTGAATTTAATTTGTACAAACATCGTGACAAACTGCCCGTGATATTATTCCGCAGAATGATTTACTAACTCCTGCGGTGAGACATGATATATATTAATAAACTGTATATTGCCTGTTCTCGCCGCCATATTGTCTACTTAGTGGCACGGAGTACGGTAAGGACTGCTAATATGTTTGATTCTGAATGGGTTTGTATTCCAGGCATGTTTTATCTTTTATTAGTTGTTATCATTTGTTAATAACATTTTAGTAGTAATCGTGTATTTTTCTGTGTGTTGTTTCGTGTTGTGCCGCACGTAAAGAATAGCTTCATTCTTTTTCTTTCCGTGGGTGTCGTAAGAGGCGACGGAGGGACTCTAGAGAATGGGCAGCAGCGTTCTCTATGCATTTAGCCACTATATTGCGATCGCCAAACCACCTGCCGAGCGTGGCGATTATGGCAAGCGTGGCGATTATGTGGGAGGCCTATGTCCAGCAGTGGACGTCTTTTGGCTCAATGATGATTATGAGTAATCGGGTTTTTTTTTTAGGAAAGGTTGGCATTATGCGATCATTTAATTTATATATGTACTTTTTTCGACTGAATGTAGATTTCCTGAAAAATAACGCTTTTGTCGATAACTTTTTGGAGCGTTATTGCGCAGGTATTTATAGTTGAAACTGGATAAAACACATCCCAATCAAGATAATTCGCATCCATTTCAAAATTACTTCGAAACATATCGTTTTCACAAAACCATAGGGTATCAGCACTTATATTCAGCTCTGGATTAACGATCTCGAAACGTCCAACAAAAGCTTGATTGACATACGCAATATTATTTCGGTGGAATTTAAAGCCCTTGTCAATAATTGGTGCGTTCACCCTACGCCAATAAATGGTTCAGTATATTATTATTTGGATAATATTCTGAAGTATTGTTTGGATAATCGCATGTGATAGACCCTGTGGGTTTGGAATATAAATTATAATTAATTGAATTGGCATTGACAGGTTAAACGTGAAAGAAAAATCGCTTTTCAAATACGTTTTATGTTATAAGTAGTTATAACTCTTTTCAATTATTTTACTTATTATGAGAATAAAAGTGGTCAAGTTTGAAATGAGCGAGTTCGAATATGTTCGAATTTCAAATTATTGGCAAATAAAAATCAAGGCGAGCAATTCTCGTAATTTTAAATTCGATCGTCCACTCCACGGTTTGATCTTAGTCTCAATCTGTCAATAATATCTCAAGTTGCATTACATTTTTGACAAGGTTTTAACATTAGATTCTCGCCGAGATGAGACTGCGAATAGATTTTGAACACTATTTATCACGAGAATTGGTCTGCTAGCCTGACTTTATTTAGATCGCCATTAACATACTAAGCAGACGAAGTATCAAGACTTATCTACGATAAAATCACTTTAAACTATAAACCATCTTTATTATGTATAGTGTAGGTCAAAAGAAAGAATATTTGTTCGTTCCACATGAGCATATTTTGATTGCATAGAGTTAGAAGCTCCGTGCCTCCGTTTCAAATATTCTCATCTCCACAGTAATACAACTGATTCCCTTTGATGTCTAATCATACATCTCCAAATTATAATACGAGCTCATTTCGTGGCTTCAAACCACCATTTCATAATTTGGTAATGATATAACTCCAAAATATTATTACTGGTTTATTTTATGAGATTTTTTCTAGTATGCTGTTTTAAGAAAATTTGTAAAAAGATAAAAAAGAAAATAAAATTGATTCGTTTTTGCCCTTTTTTGCCATTTTTGGAAAGCTATGATGATGTTCTTTATTTAAATTAGCGTTTTATTCACAAAAAAATAACCATTTACGCGTGGTTATTATGGTTAGTTGTATATGGTAGTGTTGTCTGAAATCGCCAGCAGAGAGCAAGTGGTATCATATTACCCAGTAACTGGGTTGTGGTGGAGGTTTCATAGGCATCCGGTTAGACTGGAAGCCGGGTGTAGTCTGAGTCACAATAGTTATGAAAAGTGATTTTATTTTGTTTTCTTTCTTTATGACTAGTGATCTTGTGAGCATGCGTGGATCAATGTTCATTCATTCCCCGTATGAGAGGTCGCATTTAGCCTGCAGTTAGACAGTTACAAATTGTTTTTGTTTAGAAGAACATCATGTAATCTATCATAAACAAAAAAGCGAGTATCGTGTATCAATCAAACTATGTTTTGCAATATCAATCATGTGGGTTGAAAGTTTTAGCATTGTATATGCAAAATCCCTACGATATTTCACTTTTTTGTTGATCCTGAGGCGTGATCAGAATAGGGAGTCTGTTTACGATGACCGATGTCGGGTGAAGGGCTGGTCAAAAGTGTCAGTTGTGATGTTTAAGATAATGAAAATATTTCTTTCACTAAAGGCAGTAGCAACGTGCGAACTATGGGCATATGGAAAGAGAGGGAATTGCTTATACTGTACAAGAATTTTGCGCTTGAATATTTTGATATATGGCACAAATCAAAGTTAACAGATTGTGGTGTACGAGCAAAACAAAGAGCGTTTAAAGACATTTACAACAAATAATAAGAAGCAGTAAATTTAGGTGGAATTGACTTTTAGGGTGCCTGTAGACGATGGATGTATTGTATGAAAGTAATTAATGTCTAGAAAGTCTGTGAACACAGAGATCGCAGCTAATAAAGATATATTGTTATTATTATCAGCTGCCTGAGTCCCAAGCCTTTGAATGGGTGACCATGTTTAAATACCAATACGTCGGAAAGCCCGTTAAGCCTTTGGTCCCGGCTGTTATTCTTATTTCTTTTATAGTCGTTACGTATCGCCTTATGCCCAAAAGTTTGACAACCAGTCGTACCCATAGATTGATTTTGACTATCGTGTGTCGTAAAAAAACAGAATAAAACTTAAATGTGTAGGTTTTAATCCTTTGTCTGCTTACGTCGGGAGGTCCCCCCCCCCCTCCGGACTTTTTGTTCAAACAAAGACTGTAGATAATTGTATTTTTGTTTGTTACTTCGACCTGTAAGGTTTGAAACGTTGTTTAAATTCTTTAGTTTTAAAACAGAACTTTCTTTGAGTTTTGTTTTTACGATGTAGTAGGTACCTACGGATATGGTTTTAGAGTTAGGTAATTTTTCTTGAAATGAGGATGAATACTTTTTAGTTTTAACATTGCAGTGACCGGGAATAAAAAGGCCGATGACATACAATATAATTTATGTAGTTAGGTAATATGAATTTGCAATTCGTGGGTGATGAATGACGATATTATTTCGTGTCACGATGGACAAAGCTTTTTATGAAAAATTTCTTCATTTTATTCATTGGGGCAAAAAAGTTACTATGCTATAGAAAATACAGAAACTCTTTAAGTGTATACTTAAAGAGTTTCTGTATTTTTAGATAAGGTTGTTTCGCAAATATAAATTATAGGGCGTTCCCTCTCATCTGCCTAGTAAATATCTTTTGTAAGCCGTCATTCATTCATCCTCTCAACATGACCAAACCATCTAAGCATACTTTTGGCAATTTTTGTGACTACATCTTCTTTTAAACCGCACCGTTGCCTTATTATAACGACAGGACATACATAGTGACCTTATTGGTGATGTTCTTCAGAAAGGTCAGGTGAGTAATACTGGTAACCGGCGTGCGTGTATGACCCTAAACGAGGCAAAAAGTTATGTAAGGTTCGTAGCAGGTGGCACTTCTTCCCATGAAAAAGGCGTGAGTTTTTGTATGTATAAATTATAGAATAGCAGCTCATTTTCACGAGTCCCTTAATAAACATATGCTAATTGCTCACAAGATAGAATTAATTAAATACACGGAATTACTTACCCTCTTTAAGAAAACAATTCGAGATCCAAGTCGTTCCAACACACCTTGTGTTGGGTCGACTCTGACCCGCCGAGATGAAAGGAGCCGGCTAATCAAATATTAACACAGCGCTACAGAACGCCGTCTACATACGGAACAACACCCAAATGTGTGGAATGTAGATTGAGAATTAACACGGAAATCTTAATCTTACGTGGAGAAGATAGAGTAGTTTTTGTTGGGTTGTTAAAAGTCTGAAAACGTGTAACCGGCCTTTCTACCTTTACAAATAATAAAATTAGGAGAACATAATATAGTATCAAGCTCGTTTCTCAGAAGGGTTAGGCAGAGGAGTACCTATGATAAACTCACATTCCGCTAGTTATGTTAAAATCCTATGTAACAGAGGGCCAGCCAACGGCCACTAACCGGGCACAAATCCAGAGTCCGGGATCATACTGAGAATTTCGTCACAGAAAAACCCAATAACATGGAACTTACTTATTTAAGTTATTTAATCCACAGAAGTGAAGTCTGTGGTAAGGTAAAATTACCTAATGAAATGATGGCTATAAAGAAATTTTAAGGTTTTCACCGAGTCTATGAATACCTTTTTTCTTTAAGTACATTATTATTCTCATTACAGAACTCTCTTATTATGTTGTCTATTAATGAAAAAGAATCTTTCATTTAATTTCATAAAGCGCTTGCCAGAATTGTGACAGCAATATCGCATACGGGCAAAATTAAGGCGCTCTTATTTCGTCGAGTGCGCCTCGGGCGAAGATACCGCATTATACTGACGAGAATATAATTCTCATATACTCTCGTCTATAAATAAATATGGTAGGTGTGTTTTTAATGAACATCTTTTGGATTTGATCGGTATTCATATATTTTAAATTATGATTTGCAATATGATTTTAACTAGACTGTGACGAAGCCCAAAAAGGGGGTGGGTAATGTTTTTAAATCACTGTTTTTGAGTCAGCTTCTAGTCTAAACATATTCATCTCAATAGATCTACATATTTAAAATTAACAAATTGTAAGGACTAATTTACTACTTATCCCACGTAGTATTGTATTTTATATTGATTGTATGTAACTCGTAAACAGTGAAAAGATAAATAGAATTCGCTTAAAATTTAAGAAATATCCTCTCCTAACAGTTTTTAGAATAATCGAAGAATATCGACAAAAATAATTTCTTTCCTTTCCACGAATTCCAAATTATTCCAATATCGAAATTTGTTAAATTTCATGTGAGAGCGGTGTCTTATTTCATGATCCATCTCACCAAAAAAATTAACAACAAAATAATGAAACATACATACATACACTCACGCAATTTTCCCATGCGGGTAGCGCAAATACAGAAAGCCACTTGCTACGAGCCTTACAGTGGCTTTTACTTAGTTGAAGTTCATAAATCTGGTCATACACGCACATCGCGCCGGTTACAAAATAATGGCCGAACAATTATTCTGCTAATCGACATAGCATATCATATCATATTCCCCTAGCGACCCTGAAGTTAATAGGTTAAACCTATTCCACTATCTAAACCAATATTTAGCCAATTTGAGTCGAAATTACATTCATTTGCATATCCAAACATCGTGTTCCTAACATAACTACTAAGTATTTAATTAGCAGACAGTTTGTACCCCTCCAGGGACCCGGGATTGCTAAGAAAATAACCCGAAAAGGGTTAAATTAATGTTGGTTATCACAAAAAATATTATCAGTCGACGTAATATGTTTTTGCAGGGGCCGCTTCACAAGGGACCGTTTTTAACCGACTTCAAAAAAAGGAGGAGGTTATCAATTCGTCTGTATTTTTTTTTTTTTATTTTTTTTTTTTATGTTTGTTACCTCATAACTTTTGACTGGGTGAACCGATTTCGATGATTCTTTTTTAGTTTGAAAGCTAGTGCTTCCCGAATGGTCCCATTTAAATTTGGTTTCATTCGGACAATGGGGTCCATGTGAAAACCATATAAGTCTTAAATTTACATTAAGTATTTGCGCGACAAATGAACGAATACCGTATGTTTGTTACCTCATAACTTTTGACTGGGTAAACCGATTTTGATGATTCTTTTTTTATTTGGAAGCTGGTGCTTTCTTAATGGTCCCATTTTAATTTGGTTTTATTTGGACAATGGGGTCCATGTGAAAACCATATAAGTCTTAAAATTCATTACGTATTTGCGCGACAAATGTACGCATAACGCGATTAGATTAGTACGGAGTATCTACCACAACTAAAAAGTTAAAAAATAAAAACTTTTTACAAAAAAAACAACCGACTTCCTTAAAAAAAACACTACAAAGTCAAAAATAACTTTAATTTCGGAAGTCGGTGGCAAAAACCTTAAATACAGAGCCTAAGACACCGACTTTCGAAATTAAAGTTATTTTTGACTTTGTAGTGTTTTTTTTAAGGAAGTCGGTTGTTTTTTTGTACAAGTATGATAAGGAGATTGTGTTATGTTATGTATTGTTCCGTGTTTTTGTAATTCTAGTCGGAAACGTACAGTCATCATCTGCTTAGCCTTTTCCAACTATGTTGGGGTTGGCTTTTAGTCTTGGCGGATGTCCTTCACAACCTCGTTACTAGGTTAGATATTACGATGCCCCCTGGTAAGACCGACTGTCAGACTTTCGGGCTTCTGACGACCCTTAATACGCACAAAACTCGACGAATGAGAGCCGGGTCCAACGGCTTCACGTGTTTCCCGAGGCATATGCGCTTGTCGTGAAGAAACAGTGCATTGTGTTTTCCTCACCCGTTTTGAGAGCAGTGTTGATGCAATAAATCATACAACAGAAAGTCCTACCTGGGTTCGAACCCACGACATACAACACTCAAGCTAGTGCCGTTACCACTGGGCCACTACTGCTCTCATAATTTGTAATGCAAGTCAAATTGTCTCAGCAACTGCGGAATGCGGACTGAGGCTAATATATAAGAGATACCGTGACCCTGGCACATGGGCAACTGATGGAACACGGGTGGGTTTTAGTCAGTAAAAGTCTGACACGCCTTCCCGCTCCGCCCAGAGCGGGAGAAGTCATTTGATGATTTCCCATCCTGAAAAAAATAATAAAAAAAATAATAATAATAATATATAGAGTTTTCAGATTTTCTACATAGTTCCTATTTTTTCTTAGTTTAAATCTGAGTACACTAAACAGACTTGAGTTCTAATTGTATTAAAATAAGGTCGGCAATTAAGGTCTTTTCATGCATCGTATAGCTGTGAATCGACTGTCTTAACAGACTATCCAGAGGGCTTGGCTGTAATTGTTACTGTTTTGCAAGATCCTCTTCATCTTTAAGCAGTCACCAAAATAGATAAATGACTGAAGTGATAATTATTTAACTTATGTAGAAACTAGCTGACCCAGCGAACTTCGTATCGTCTCAGATTCAATAAATGTTGTAATAAACCTACCATGTTTGATAACCTGGTGGTGGTCTGGTAGAAACTAGCTGACCCAGTGAACTTCGTATCGCCTCAGATTCAATAAATGTTGTAATAAACCTACCATGTTTGATAACCTGGTGGTGGTCTGGTAGAAACTAGCTGACCCAGTGAACTTCGTATCGCCTCAGATTCAATAAATGTTGTAATAAACCTACCATGTTTGATAACCTGGTGGTGGTGGTCTCGTAAGCGTTTTCTAGCTGACACTCATATGTTTGGTTAGCGCCTACCAAGTTATGATAACCTGGTACGTCGACGGCATAAAGCGTTTTCTACCTGACACTCCTTTGTTTGGTAAGCTCCTGTCAAGTTATGATAACCTGGTACCTCGACTTTGAATTCATAAGGAACTTTCTTGGATGATTTTATACTCCTTGGGTCCGAAAAACCCAAATATGTTACGGACCCCTATTTTTTCTAAAATTAAATATAGCTTATGTTGTTCGCAGATAATGTTGCTTTCTAATGGTGAAAGAATTTTTAAATTGGGTTCATTAGTTTTTGAGTTTATCCATTACAAACAAACAAAAATACAAATTTATCCTCTTTATAATATTAGTATAGAAAGAAAGCTTTCATTTTGACAGTTCAATAACATTCATTGCGTTATTTACGTTGTTAAGCAAACAATTTTTTCGAACATATGACGCAATGGTTTAGAAATATCTTCAAAATTATTCAGATTCTGATTGATAGTGTGTTACGCAATTAGGGTGCTGAGTCGTCAGAAATAGTTGAAGAAGGTAAGAAACCGATTGTTGTTTTCGAATAAAATTTAATTTAACTAATAGAATGAAAACAGTTCGTTACTAAAATTAAATACCATTCTTTAGGTTCTTACTAAACTTCAACTATATCCGACGGCCCATTAGGTGACTGTACATGATTGTAAATTAGATTCATAGATATGTCATCATCATCTGCTTAGCCTTTTCCAATCTATGTTGCAGTCAGCTTCCAGTGTAACCGGATGCAAGAGACCACAAGGACCGTCACTACTTTTAAAAATATGGCATCCGTTCTAGAGAATTCCATTTTTAACTCAATGCTTACTGTTCTGGAATGCTTTCCTGATGGACATTCAGTTCAAAAATGGAATAGTGTGAAGTTGTATTA
This sequence comes from Aporophyla lueneburgensis, assembly GCA_932294355.1. Lineage (NCBI taxonomy): Eukaryota > Metazoa > Arthropoda > Insecta > Lepidoptera > Noctuidae > Aporophyla > Aporophyla lueneburgensis. Next base: position 29,294,540 of record OW028751.1, on the reverse strand, counting down.
CGTTTTTTTAAACGACTTCTATGGCTGCCAGTATCTATCTAATACAACAAAAACCATCATTTCAGCCGAAAGACGTCCACTGCTGAACATAGGCCTCCCCGAATTGTGGGGGGAGGGGGACATAGTTGCCACGCTTGGCAGGCGGGTTGACGATCGCATTATGGTGGTAAAATACATAGAAAACGCTGCTGCCCATTCTCTAGTAAGTCCCTTAGTTGCCTCGTACGACACCCACGGGAAGACATGCTATTCCTTATGTCTGGCACCACACGGGCAACACACACCATGTCCATGTAATACTTCAGCTCGTAATTGCACCATGCGCAAGCGCCGCTACCCACGACCACGTCGACCGCATGTAAACACCATGCATTGCACTGACGTTTACAACAATAAAACAAACAGTTTTGGTTAACTGTGATTTATTTGTCGATCTGTAGATGTTGGCACGTCTTGCATATTGTGAGTTACAACTGTTTGTTCACGTTGAGTCACTACGTGTTCTCATTATCACAGCACGTAAACAAGTCGAACAAAAACTGTAGTTGTTCAAAACAACTTTGACCTATCGGTGAATAAAACCTTTGAACTATTTAGTACATCGTTCGTCTGCCTATCAGGTGCAATAGTAACCATGAATTCAGCATACGATTCTAGCGTAGAGATTTTCGGTCGATTGCAATAAATAATCTGATGTACATATCTACAAAAGTGCAATACTGACGCGCTCAAAATGTATGATCAGTATGTTTTTTTATAAGCGACGAAGTCCAAAAATGTATTGATTCCATGTTATAAGAGGGGCAATTCTCGTAATTTTAAGAACGTTCACAGTCTGATCTCAGTCTCAATCTGTCAAAAATACCTCAAGTTTTATAACAATTTTTTGACATTTGATGGCCCGCCAACATGAGATTGAGGCTAGATTTTTAACGTTTTAAATGTCGAGAATTGGTTTACAGGTTATAACTCGATACAATTTCCACGCATGGATATGCTACCCTGCGTGGAAATTTTGTAACACACTAACAGTGGGAATGAATTTCAATATGACAGCTCTATAACAATCATTGCGTCATTTACATTGTTGTACTGTAACTCATACACTGACTTGTAACTTGTAAAATTATTAGGAAATTCGTATTCTTGCCTTTGAAATGTTTTTGTAAATATGTGAGCACCATGTAAATTAATTTATCTCTCATAACTTCATTTTCAGTTCTTTTACCTTTTGTGGTATGGTATTTTTATTGTAGGTGCATCGTCTTCACATATACCTAATTATATAAATATTGTATACAAATACCGAAAACTATTTTAAAAGAGTAACGGTGGAATTTCTTGCCCATTCTTCTCCATACGAATCTACCTTTTGGAAGGGGCAACTAGAATCAATTCTATTTTCATTTAAAAATTGACGTTCAAAAGTGCCCTTTTTGGGCGTAAATGAAATAAATGCTTTGACTTTGACTGACATTTTTTTCGAACAAATGGAGCAATGGATTATGTACCAGTTATCTAAAAACATATTCAAATTATGATTACTAGTGTGTAACGAAACTAGGGTGCTGCATTGCCGCCGTATGCGTCCGTAAACGCATTGTTTTGCGTACATTGCGCGCTGACGTAAAGAGTAGATTTACCACTCTAAAAATAAAAGTGGGTTCCCAACCACATTTTTTCTCTATGTTACTTATTTTGAAGTACAGATTGCGTAGATAAAGATAATGTATATGTCTTGGGTCCTTTAACACCATGTATATCTACTGTTAAAAGAATACGCCGTGATTTATAAGACAATGAACGCCCTTTCATGGCGCTAGTCTCATCTCATATATGTAGGTATACATTTACTTTGTCCTTCTTGTTACAAAATGTTCGCGCAGTTTACACTAAGCTCCTATATGGATTGTGGTTTTACAAACGGACAACAGTTTGGCAATTATTTGTTGTTACTTGCTTTTACGCGACCACTCCAGCTTTGGAATGAGTATCCTTCCAGATTATGTAATATATTTGAAGTTATTAGTTCCTTAACCTCTAAGTCCCTGAGATACCACATTTGGTATAGACACAATCGTTTTTAATTGTGTCTGTAATTACGGTAATTGACTGGTTAATATCACTATACAAAATGTAATTTAAATTAAAGAAAATTGTTATTCGCTATAAATGACTGCCAGAAAATCTGGATCCTACAACTAAGTTTCCTGAAATTATGGTATCGCAATAATAAACCACGTTATAATCTTTAACTTATTCATTAATATACATTAATTAAGAATTCCAAGGTCGCAGGAGTCCGTTAGATGCGAAGCACACAACCGGTCCAAGTGGCGGAGCTTGCAGGAGTCCTCTATCCAGCATTGGACGTCTTTCGACAGAAATGAGGATGATAATGATGAATAAAGGATTCACTAACATTGAACTCGATAATTCAATTTCATGAACGTTCATCAACATATTTGTGTCCCAGAAGTACAACAAAAGTTGCCCGTCTGTGCTGCCATCTAATTCGCATGTGCCGTTTGTTTGCGTACAACTGTTTACTTCCTCTGCTCGCTAATTGCCGTGTTCTGTCGAGAACATCGAGAACAGCGCACCAAGACTATTAATAAACACGATGAGGAACAAAAACCATTGAGTGCTGTCATGAATTAACGATTAGTGCGGATGAGGAGAGATCTACGCAATTTACATGAATCATTTACTACATCGAGATTTGTTTTGTTGTGTGTGGTTCCGGACGTAAAGAATAGCACCACCCAATTTTTGTTGTAAGCGGCGATTAAGGGAGTTACTAGAGAATTGGCAGCAGCTCTATGCATTGTACCACCATATTGCGATCGCCAATCCGCTTGCCAAGCGTGGCGATTATAGCAAAACCTCCCTGACTTGGCGGAGGCCTATGTTCAGCAATGAACGTCTTACGATTGAAATGATGTTGATGTTGACATCGAGACTTATTTTATGTCTTTTAATAGCTTTTTCGGTTACGTACAGAGTTGGTCAAAATAAAGTAGACTTTGATTTTTACTGTTGAAATAGACTCTTAGATAAATCTTATTGTTGATGTTGACATTATGTACTTATTTTATTCATATTATTAATCTTGTTGGTTTTATATAAACGGTCGCTCCTAGCGTTAAATGGTCGTCAGACCTGCTGCGAACCTTGTTGACTGGTAAACATTAAAATAAATAAAAACACACCTTCTTCTCATGGGGGTAGGCAGAAACTACAGAACGCCACCTGCTACGATCTTTATATGCTCCTTTATTACGTTTACGTTCAAACATCTGGTCATACACGCACGCCGGTTGCGAGTACCTACTATACTACGCATGACCATCACCAATATATGGTATTATTATTCACACATAGCTCAACGCGAAAGAAAAAAAAGGAATAATCTATCAAATTAGACTTCTACAAAACTTAAGTAGCCTATAACGTTCCGACCGCTGGGACACATTACTCCTTTCTAAAAGGAACCTTCTATGTCATCATCATCACATCAGCCTTAAGACGACCGCTGCTGGTCCCTCCTCCCCTAAAATGGGGGTGTTTGCCATAATCACCACGCTTGACAGGCGGTTTGGCAATTGGAGTATGGTTTTTAAAAATGCATAGAGAACGCTGCTGTCCATACTCTAGTAATTCCCTTAGTCGCCTTTTATGGGATGGTGGTATTCTTTTAGACCGGCACTACACGGATGAACTGCTACAAGTAATGTCATAAATGGGAAGGGATATATTCCATAAAATTTCAATAACTCATTTGTTTCAGCAGACTTCTTCCTTGATAATTAACTTAGCAGTATTCTGAAGTTCACAAAGTTATTCTCAACCGAGGTATACCAAGTATCACTGCAGGCAGGGAGCGAATATTTCATGAATTTCAGCGTGCAACATAGTCAGTAATGTTGCTGAAACCCCGCCGTGCTCGAAACACTGCAGCGCTGCGGAACATAAATCATGACCAGCAGTGTTGCAGCGTACTTTGGTAAAGTTTATAGCTCTCTGGTCTAAGAATTTGGTGCAATATACCTTCATTTTAACTAGCAAGTCGAGGTTTAAAAACTTACCGTGTACTAATTGAACATTTTCAATGTCACTTATGTACCATTCCTGCTTTTAAACGACAAAGAAGTCGATTTCGTTATCCAACCATTGACTTGGTCTGCGATCAAAAATGTACTATTGTGTTAATATTATGCTATTAAAGTGCTGTTATTGATCGAAGGACTTGGTAAAGGAAAATATTCTGAAAGCTTGACTTATGAAAAAATGGGCAATCCGTAGTGAGTAGAATGTGGTGTGCGTGGCTTGTACGAGTAGCTAACTAATAGGCGCACGGGTTGATCGATCAGGTTAAGCTACGCTTGCCGCGGTTGTTCCGTGGATGGGTGACTATTTTTACATACAGCAGTTAGTACCGGCTGTCACTCGTGGATATTCGACAGTTGCTACAGCTCGTCAGGAGCCTGAAAATCTAGCAACCAGTCATAACAAGGGGTACCCAGTAACTAGGTTGTGGAGATCAGATAAGCATTTACATGAAGCCACCGCTCTATGTACAATATATATAATAATAATATTATAAAGCTGAAGAGTTTGTTTGTTTGATTGAACGCGCTAATCTCAGGAACTACTGGTTCGAATTGATTTTTTTTTTGTGTTGAGTAGCTTATTTATTAAGGAAGGCTATAGGTTATATAACATCACGCTAAAACTAAGAGGAGTGGAGCAGTAATGAAAAATGTTGCAAAAACGGGGAAAACGCACGGGTAGTCGACGCGACGGGAAGGGTCGGGAGAACAAGAAATTTAACGCGGACAAAGTCGCGGGCAGAAGCTAGTGTAAAATATTTTTAGTCAACTATGTTGAGGTCGGCTTCCGGTCTAACCAGAGGCAGCTGAATACCAGTATTTTACAAGGAACGACCTTATACAACCTCGCAACCCAGTAACAGGGTAAAACGGTACAGACTATCGGGCTTCTCTCACCCAAAACAACTGTCATAGATTCATGAATGATAAGGACTAACGGCTTAATGTGCTTTCCGAGGTACATTTCATAGTAAGTAAATATGTCACCCATTGACGGACCAACTGCGACAAGCATAGCTACATAAACATATGAATACATTTAAATATCTTTTGTTCAGCAACTTTTACAGTTATGAAAGTATATAGACATAACATTGCAAGTATGCATCTTTGAAATTTATCACAGGCATTATTGTAAAAATGTTTATAGTATGTTTAACGCGTTGTCTTTCCAGCCATTAGACCTACCAAGTTGTAAGGTGTAACCGAAAACAAACGAAGGCTTAGATGTAATGAATACATACCATTATGGTATTGTTGTCGGTGTATAGTGAAACAGCTGAGCGTACCTGAAACAGACAATAATAGGTTTCAATGTGGAGCTATGTTATGTTATACTAGCCGGTGAAGACGAGTCTGTAAGGGTTAGGCGGGACTGTGAGCGGAGAGCGGGCGTGAAAGCGTTCAAAAAGCCTACTGGCTGCGACTTCTTGGACCCTCGAGACATCCTGTCGTATCGCATCGTCCGTGCGTATCCGTATTACTTCGTTTTCGATTAACATTCTTTCAGCATTTTTGATTTTCGTTCCTTTTATTCAGCTACTAGGGATCCTAGCGAGATGTTCAATAGCTTATATCCATGTCAAGAATAATAAGACTATAAAATGCTCATAAAATTTTTCATATCCGAATTGAAGTTCTAGAAATTAGCGCGGTCAAACAAACAAAAAAAAAAAAAAAAAAATTGCCACAAATTCCACAAATCCTGATAATGAACTGACCCTTATTAGCTACACTGACATAGACCATGCTTTTATTAGTTATATATTTATGTTACAATGAATTTCAATTACTTTTAGATTTTTTTTCGTAATTTACGTAGGTTAGTAGTATTGAGCCTTTACCAACAATTCGGTACATGGTTCTGAACCATTTTTATAAACAACGAAAAATTTCAACGCGTTCTAATTATTAGTCATTTATAAAAAACCGATTGTTATTGCACTTTTATAAATATGAAACACTGTTTATTTTTAAAACCAATAATTAATATATATGCTGCATTTAGGGTTACAGTTTGTTCGTCGTTCTACCTGCCCCTTTGTATAGCAATGGCAATTCATAAACTGCTCGCCCCGCTGCACGCTGGCAGTGTGAACACAGCCCACACGCGCGCACTTGGTCGGCCAAGTGCGACAATGTCAAGAGGAGGAGGCCACTACACGGAGGATGAGCACGCGCCGACATATACCATAGACATGTTGTTAATTCTATTTATACCGTCTTTACACTATTGTCCGTGATGCGTAATGATAGGGTTAATGAATTGAGCTCTCTTGCACATAATAGGTAGACTAGTTTTGTCCCGCGAATTCGTTCGCAAGTTAGTCGCAAGATACACAGTGTTGTAAAATAAAGGCCAACTATAAAACCCCCTTGGCACCCTATCCACCGCGTCGCATCGCATCGCACGTTTGCCCTTGTACTTCGTTTTCGCCTGTAATTCATTTTCAGTCCTTTCATTTCAATTTTTTGAAATCCGATTGGTAGTGCTAGAGATTACAGCGTTCAATCAAATATAATAAAAACCAAACAAAATCTTCTAAGAAAATGTTAGTATAAAATATAATAAGTATATAATACATGGATAGTATCACTAAATTCAAGATAAAGAAAGCATTTTAAATGATTTAGGAGAGTTTGCGCTTTATATAGTAGATATCTTAAGTAGTTAATTTGCCAATTTTTCCAAAAAATCCACGTTAGTTAAACTTTAGGGTGATAAAGCAATTATCAGATCAATTATACTAGGTTCTTAATGTTTTGATCTTAGTTCCCTGAATTTTGATATAAATTATTGTCAGTATTTGTGTTTATAAGCACCGCCATAACTGTAGTATGCTTTCAAATTAATGTACGACAAACACAAAGGTAACCTTTAAAATAATGGTTCCTTCACTTTAATATTCATTTCTAACGTTGTTTAAGTGAAATGTACGTAGGTGATGTGTACTTACCCATATTTATGGGTTCTCATACAGAAGCCAACGAGCAAGTTTTATCGAGCTTAACGACGCTTAATGATGCGTCGAAACGTTTAACAATGAAAACACTATGTGAAACCTATTTTTGGCAGAAATTATATGTATTAACGAATTTTCATGACTATGATGGGCGAAAAATGTTAGTCCCCTGTATGTTAGTCTGTAAGGTATTTATGTTATGGGTCTTTGTAGCCCGAAATAAATTGATTTGATTTGATTTGATTGCAAAAGCCAATTATTTTTAAAAGAGCAACCATGAAGTTTCTTGCCGGCTCTTCTTCATAGGAATCAACAAATTGGAATCGTGCACCTAGCTTCTAACGTTTCATAAGTGCCCATGTAGGCTTATGTGAAATAAAAATATTTTGATTTGATTTGATAAATATACTTAAAAAAGGTGCAAAAAAACCATGTCGGTACACGTGAGGTATTATTTTACACAAATTCAGCTTGCTTTTTCAGACATGGTATGAATATAAATCTGAAGTATAATTTTATTGGCGTCACGGCACATTACAATGATTGGGTCGGCACAGCCCTGCGATTAGATAACACGAATAAATTCAATCTGCGAGCCTGCGAGCCATGCATTACAATTATGTGTATTGATTTTGTATATTCCTAATTTTATGGAGGTTCAATTTGATGTCGAGTTTGGAGAAATATTATATTCTGTAGCTACATCATTTCAGTAAACCTTATGAGAAGTAGCTAAATAGTTAAAACTGGTATAATTGAGATTTATATCTTTTCCTTTCCTCATAGAGAAGTACTTTCCGCTCCGAGAGAACAAAAGAAAACGTGTAAAAGATCGGGGGACACCTTTCAAGAACAAAGTTTCTTATGCTTTTTCTTCAACCCTGACTGTAATTCGATATGAAGATTTAGGTAGTCGAACACCATGGAAACGATGAAAAACGATCCATGATGAAAACTTTGACAATTATCGCAGCCGCCATCTTGGATCTTCATTTTGATGATCTTACTATTGACTTCAGCACCCTCGATTACCATGCAATCTATCACTATAACTCTCTCTTTCCCTTTCTCTTTCTATAATAAATAATGAAAAGTCGCATAGCGCTTTTTCATTACGTGGCGATTTATTCAATTTTTCGTTACGTGAAAATTCTACAAATTTAATCCTACAGCAAGCAGTATTAAAGAATTTTGTTCTAAAATACAATTTGCGATCACCGATCGAGAATAAAATACAGGATTTCCTTTTCTCCGATTATTGCAGAGGATTAAAATGCATTTCCACGTAGTTACACACATTAACATTACATTTAGTAGTAATATCCATACCTATTAGTATTTAGTATTCGATTTTAGCAGAAATGAAAACGTAGTAAACAAATCTAGTTCGAGAACGTGCCCAAAAATTTGAACAAACATCCTTCTTCAAACTTACGTCAATACTTCCACTCTTTATCCCTAGCTAACGCTCCGAAATCTGGCTACAAGTTAGTACAACGTACATATTACGGTGGGTATGTCCATTTGAACCTCCCAGTCATGTAGGATCTGACCCGAATCGAGTTACAGACACCAATGTAACTTGGTACTTCATGTAGACGGGAGATGGCGCTGCTTGACGAGGGAAAATTCAACCAATGATGTAAATTCCACATTTGAATAAAGTTCTGTATTTCGCCACGGATCAAGATATATTGGGCAGAGTAGACAGGTACATCTTTGAGTAGGGTTGGGGAACGTAAGTTTTTTTGATGTGCTTAAAATATTATGATATCTTTTTTGTATGTTTCGGAGTGAGTGCGGTCTGGAAATTAGGTCATACGGTTTTAGGCGACTTTAGGTATGAAATTAGTAATGTTGAAGCTATCTTGCGTAATGGAGAAGACACAAGCAAATTTTCAACGAACGTTGGGTTTCAGTAGGACATTTTGTAACAAGGAAACCACGTTTAAAAAATGTTAATATGCCCTTCGTTGCATATTATTTCATTGTATAATTTTCTTCTTTTATCTTACAACATAAGAAACTACAAATTTGTGGACACAAAGGATTTTTTATTATTTGTTGAAAATGCTACAGTTTCATACTTGAGTTTCTTCAAAAATTAAAACTTTTAGGTAGAACTACACTTTATTACATTCATCATCATCATATCAGCCGAAAGACGTCCATTTCTGGATATAGGCCTCCCTAAATTTGGGGTTGCCGTAATCACCACGCTTGGCAGACGCAGTATTATAGTAAAATGCATAGAGAACGCTGCTGCCCATTCGCTAGTTAGTCCCTTAGTCGCCTCGTCGCTATTTTCAAGTCCGGCTCCTCACGGAACAATTATTCACTACAATTACAATTATTCTTTATTGCATTAGATAAATACTATTTACTTTTCAGTAGGTACATCCCTAGAATTACATTTCACATTTTCATTCGAAGTCAACAATACAATATTCATTGGTTGTCGGAATCCGTTGAGTTGTACAATGAATAAAATTGTAACGCCTGTCGCCACTGTACTGCGGTGCCAACAGACATTTATTTAATAAAATACTCTTTATTACTACTTCGCGCAATATGTCCGTGCTGCTGACTCGGATGTGGGTAGATTGTGTTAATTCGTGAGTGTCGTTGTGTTGTCTTGTGTTTTGTGGTCTATTATTTATTAGTGGAACTAAAGGACACATTGCTCGTAGAACAGGTGTTCGATGAAGCCGAATGATTTTGGAGTGGCGACTGTGTACTGGACGGCGTAGAGTTGGATGGCCTCCCACAAAGTATTCCGAAGACTTTGTGAAGGCCGCAGGAATCCACTTAATGTGAGAAGCACACAACTGGGGGCTTACTCTTCAACCTAATTTTAATTCCAATCTAATGTTAATTTTGCATACACGTGATTCGGTACTCTTGAAAACAATAGTGTCAACATTGGAACAACTACAACGCCCGATCTCAATTCCACTTAGTTCTCCAAAATGGACACCCAATTTAAACACATTATGGCGCTAGCGTCGAACTCAAGAATACGAAACGTCAAAATTCCAATGTCAATCGATCGGAATTAAAATCAAGAGTAAGCACCCCGGTCGGAGTAGCGGTGCTTGGGAAAGGCCTGTGTCCAGCATTGGGCGTCCTTCGACTGAGATGATGATGATGATGATGATGAACGTTCATCTCTTTAACTATAATAATTCATCATCATCATTTCAGCCGAAAGACGTCCACTGCTGGACATAGGCCGCCCCCAAGCACCGCCACTTCGACCTGTTCTGTGCCTCTCGCATCCAACGCATTCCTGCGGCCTTCACCAGGTCATCGGTCCATCTTGTGGGAGGCCTTCCAACGCTCCGTCTTCCAGTACGCGGTCACCACTCCAGAACCTTCCGGCCCCATCGGCCATCCGTTCTACGAGCACTGTGCCCTGCCCACTGCCACTTAAGTTTGGCAATTCTTCGGGCTATGTCGGTAACCTTGGTTCTCCTACGGATCTCTTCATTTCTGATTCGATCGCGTAGGGAAACTCCAAGCATAGCCCTCTCCATTGCTCTTTAGGTGACTTTGAGCCTTCTTATGAGGTCCATTGTGAGCGACCACGTCTCAGTGCCATATGTCATCACTGGCAACACACACTGGTCAAAGACTTTTGTCTTGAGACACTGCACTATTATAATTGACGCTAGTAAATTATGATTGTATCGACTGTCAGACTGCTTCGTCGGTGTTATAGTCGCAAGCACTACTGCTGATGAGGTCCTGAGTCCCATTTCCAGGTCGGGCAAAGTGTATTTCCATCTGAAACTTCTCAGTAGCAGCCCGGAGTCTGCAATCTGCAAAATTGTGGACAGCAGATCGGCAGTCGTCTTATGTAAAATACTGATATCCAGCTGCATCCAGTGAGACTGGAAGCTGACCCTTACATACTTGGGAAAAGGCTAGGCAGATGATGATTTTATTTGTAGGACCAGACACTACACAATCATATTCTTCCCGTCTTGTTCTTACACACTAAAGTCTATGTTGTTTTGACTTTTTCACTTCTCCTGTCATAGGTCTGCGAGAAAATATTTCTAAAGAAATAAGCAATACGTTGTACTAAAATGTAAATAGCTCTATTGTATCTGTATCTGTTTAACTGTGTGTAAATAAATCCTAACCCTAAGTATATACTATTATAAATGCGCAAGTAAGTTTGTTTTTTGTTTGTTACGCTTTCACGCTAAAATAGCGGACCGGATTTCAATGAAAATTGGCACACACATAGACCATAACCTGAGGAACATTATAAGGACATACGCTAATTTTCACCCTGGAACGCAGGCGAACAGCTTGAAATAAAATAACTAAATAAATCTGCCAGTTCGATAGGTAGGCACTTGGCTTATAACACACGAAACCATAATAATACCAATTGAATTACCAGACACCTAATGGCAGAATATAATTGATAGGTCGAACGTGAATCCGATATCCTAAGTATTGGGTATCGGTATCAATATACCACAGATGATTCAACGTAATTGCTTCTTCGGTAATTTTAGGGTTAGAATGGGGTCAAAGTGGGATATGTATAGGAGTATAGAGCACTGTTAGAGGGTTAACGTTATATATGCCTGATTTCTGAGGCATTCAATTGTTTTTAATAATTTGTATGTCAATGTTGGCAAAACAGCGACATTTTAAGATTTTTGTATATTTACCTCTGTTTCAGAAATAAATTATTCTTATTCTTCCTCGGGTAAAATATGATGATAACACATATCATCATAAACAGCCTATAATGCTCCTACAGCTGGGAAACCATCCTCCTCTTTCTGAGGGGAGTGAGTCATAATCTACCACAAGCGTCTAGTATGGGTTGGTGGTAGATATCACATTTCTTCGAATTATTTTCTGATGATGACAAATGATATTTATTTCCGTAACCTGGTTATAAAAAAGTACAGAAAGACAGGGCGTGATTTTGGGTCACGTAATCTCATAGAAACATGATACGAAATACAGAACCATAAAATTATGTGAGCACTGAAAAACTACAAAATCATGCGCTTTCAATCTTCTTGGAAAGCAAGCTCGTTCATAATATTGCTGATAAAAAGGATAAACCCTATGAATATGTGATTGAACAATATCATGTTGATCGAGAAAAGGAGCCAGCACTAGATCTACATAGCAACTACTTTTGTTTCGGTGCAGTTAAGAATTCACCATTCGAATATCTTTCGTAATCAGAAACCCGAAAATCTGACCACCAGTCTTAGCAAGGGCACCATGTTACCCTCTGGGTTGTGGAGGTCCAATGGGCAGTCATCATCATCATAATGATTTCACCCGAAAGACGTTCACTGCTAGGCATCTTCGCCACGCTTGACATGCCGGTTGTCGATCGCAGTATGGTGGTAAAATGCATAAAGAACGCTGCTGCCCATTCTCTAGTAGGTCTCATTGTCGACTCTTACGACATCAAATAAGAAATGGGACGGTGCTATTCTTGACGTCCACACGGAACAGTCGCAGTGGGCAGTTCATCCACGTTAAATACTGGTTAAACACTGGAAGCCGAACTCAGCATCGTTGGGAAACAGCTAGGGAGATGAAGAGTACAGCCAACCCCGCGTTGACATCGCCTTTATTTCGAAGCAGAGAACGATTTTCCTAGTTCAAATATTACTGCAGATATGCGGTTGACCGTACTAGTGAAATAAGTGTCGGATAAGCATTGTGGCCTTATTTTTAAGAATGCGAACAAACTCGTCAACTTTATCTCCAGTCGTGCACTACTAGAGAATGCTTTTCTCCTGAAACTATTTTTAGAATACATAGAGAAGTGAGATTGTATTTTGTCCAAGATGTCCACTGAACTTGTTACTTATTTTCGGTACTTTCTAAGTTACAGTAGGAACTATTTAAAAGTTAATCTCAACAATCAAGTTGAGGTAGGAATACCAAGACTTTATCTATATACTTATAATAAAACTGTAGAAAGGTCAATTCTGTACATTGAAAATATATTCAAAATTATTATTGGAGAATGAATGGTGATCGATACTGATGCCAAAAATGCAGCCATTAATTTTTTGTCTGTCTGTCTGTATGTGCACACATGAGTCAAAAACTACTGAAGGGATTTTAACCAAACTTGGTACGATTGTAGTCCATACTCCTGGGCAGGTTATATACTATATAACATAACGCTAAGACACATAGGAGCCGAGCAGTGACGATAAATTTGAAGCAAGTCGGATGAAAATGCGCTTTCGAGCTAAAAAATTTAACCTGGATTAACACATAGGCTACTTTTTATCCCGGTAGTAAGTTCCCGCGGGATATTTTCCGACCTCCACGCGGGCGAAGCCGCTGGCAAAAGCTAGTATCTAATAATATTTTGCAATAAAACTGTAGAGAGGTCAATTCTGTACATTGAAAATACATTCAAAAATAATATTGGAGGATGAATGGTGATTGATACTGATGCCAAAATGCAATCAGTAAATTTTTTGTCTGTCTGTCTGTCTGTATGTGCACGCATGGGTCAAAAACTACTGAAGGGATTTTAACCAAACTTCGTACGATTGTAGTCCATACTCCTGGGCAGGTTATAGGCTATATAACATAACGCTAAGACACATAGGAGCTGAGCAGTGACGATACCCGCGGGATATTTCCTGACCTCCACGCGGGCGAAGCCGCTGGCAAAAGCTAGTGAAATAATAAAATTGCGTGATAGAAGGGATGGAATAGATAGATATCCCTCCCTTTTGAAGAAATTGAATTTACTTGTAAATTCAGTACACTTAATAAATTTCATTTAAATTCGAGGACATAGTCTATTTCGTATATCGAGACGATCCAGTGGTTAAAGCTTCGCCTCTCATGCACTGTTTGTTCAAATCCGGGCATGTACCAATGTGTCTTATTTCATTTGTACCTACTTTCTGAGCTTATCTTGGACATTACAGACAACGCGCCATGGGCTGGTGTTTATATGGTCTATTTGTGTGCCCATCGGGCATGAACAGATCCGCAGGATAACCAAGGTATCCGAAATAGCCCGAACAATTGCCAAACCTAAGTTATGGCAGTAGGCAAGGCACATTGCTCGCAGAACAGATGGCTGATGGGGCCCGAATGGTTCTGAAGTGGCGACTATGTACTGGGACATTAGGAACATGGACCGACGACATTGTGAAGGCCTCAGGAATCCCCTAAATGCGGGAAGCACAGATTCAGTCGAAGTGGCGGAAATTGGAGATGCCTTTGTACAGCAGTGGATGTTTTTTGGCTGAGATGATGATGAAGATGTGTGCCCAGGATCGTAAAAATCCATTCACACATGTACATGTGTGTTTGAGTAGCAAACATCTTCATTTCCACGTTTTATTAGCGTATTATTTTTAGATTGTACTTTATATATTTGAAGTAGTTCCAGTGTTATTGAACTCTGTTTGAAGTAGTTATTTGAACCGCGCGTGATCGGTCAGTAGTTACCTATATTTTAACACGTTCATGTTTTCAATACATTAAGCATATTGTTTGAATTAGCACAATACACTGGTTATAGTTAGTACTGTGTGAAAATGTAGTTGTAACGGGCCGTGTAATCAACTTTGTTAGAAAAAATGTTAGGTTAAAGAGAATGCACTTACCGTGGCCTTAGTATATAGGTAACTGAAGGAATACGGGTGGGTTTTAGTCAGTAAAAGTCTGACACACCCTCCCGCTCCGCTCAGAGCGGGAGAAGTCATTGATGATTTCCCATCCAAAAAAAAAGGAGAATGCACTCAAAAGTACAAATTGTCAATTGTTCCACAAACGGGTGAAGACACTGGCTCCTGTAACAAAACCTATGTACCAACTATCTTAGGAGTCAGGTCTACAATTGAATTTGTCACACTTTCTTTATTTCAATAAAACATTTTGAATTATTTATTAAAGTAGCTCGCGAAATTTCATTTTCTTACACTTTTTGTCATTTGCTGGTCAGTAAGGTATATGGAGTAGTAACTAGGTTATGGAGGTTAGAGAGTCAGATTATCAGATAGATAGTCAGTCTACATAGACTGACTATCTATCTCACCGGACTTTACATAAAGTACGTGTATTCAGCTGCATTTTTTATAGTTATTCATTTGGTTAGAGTGAATGAAAAGGAAGAAAAATTATTTATTGGAGTGTAAGCCGACTACAACATAGTTTGAAAAAGACTGGCATGATGAAGTTAGTCAGTCAAAAGAGTCGTAGCAAAAACGACCACTCATTGTAGCACACACAAGGTCCCATATTTAGTCAGTTCATAAAAACAAGATAGGTATAAACACAAATACCTATCTACCCACTACCTTTACCGTTACATGACTGCGTGAATATACTCCACTAAGTACTTGTTAGTATGTTTGTGTGTTACCAGCCCGGCAACGTCTCAACCACGGGTTCAACGACTTTTAACAAGGACCGGTCACACTGGCGTACGGCGGCAAAGCGGGACCAGTCCGGCCGGATACCGGTGGGCGTTCCAGTGATCCGGCTTGTTTATAGTGCTTCTGGACCAAATCTGATAAAGGATTATAGGTAGATATTTTGGGTGAAAGTCAAAGTCTAATTGTAGTATATTCAATTAAGAAAATTAAAAGTCACTTTTAAACGCCACTTATTACTTACAAGCAAAAAGAAGAATCTCTAAGTTCTTTCTAAAAGCTCCCGTTGACAGTTGCGACGAAATAGCGAGACTCGATTTTATTAAAGCTTCATGGAAATTGATTTACAAGATTCACGCAGTTCTGCGGGAATCTTTAATCTCGTATCGCCATGAATCTTATTTTAAAAAGTTCAGTCCGTGGTAAAAAACATTGTCCGTCAAAAAGGTGTGACAAAGGTGTGTTTCATAATTTGGGTGCGTTGTAACTTGTAAACGCTTACCAAGGTTAGAATGGAAATCTCAGATTGAGGCACGTGTTTTTGAAGCATTTTATCTTCCACATAACGGTATCGTTTAGTGTAGAGGTCAGATGGCATTTGGTTCACGGTAATACTTCTATTCAACCGTATTAGGGGCCTTACTCTTCAACTAAATTTTAATTCCAATCTAAAGCCAATACGATTCCAATGTTAACTTTCATACACCTCATTCAGTACTCTTGAAAACAATAGTGTCAATATTGGAACAATAACAATACCCAATATCGATTCCACTTAGTTCTCCAAAATGGACACCTGGCGCTAGCGTCGAACTCAAGAATACGAAACGTCAAAATTCCAATGTCAATCGATCGGAATTAAATTCAAGAGTGATAGGCCTGATAGGCCTGATAGGCCTGTTAGCCAACCAACTCTATAAGGAGCGACAGTGTCGCGACAAGTCGCGACAAGCTGTAAAGGCGATCATCCACTACTACATAAGATTGTGCTCAGAGAGGTTGCCCACGATAGCTGCGCGGTTCATTTGTTTGTCAGCCACGCTTCCATGCATAGCGTGGGTTGCAACTGGCTAGGTTTTCAAAGAAAGCAACGCTAAGTACGTACACGCTTCGCTAAGCTGGGGGTACAGTGAAGCGGCGCCTTTACTTCTGCATAATGAATTAATACATTCGCTCTCAATGACTTAACATATAAACACGAAATGAAAATAAATTGTCTTTCCTTCCTTTCTTTAACGACTCACCGCTGAATAATCTACATTTGTTTTACATCAATATCTGTTTATTTACATAAACAAATCAGATTTATCGAATTCCTTCGTTTTCTACGTAAAAGTCGTTTTTTACATTGAACGGTACAGCGGTTTCCGAGGCTGACACGCATAAAATTAAATAAAAGAAAACAGCTGTTTATGTTAATATGTTTCTTGTAAACTAATATGTGTTTAATTTAACACCGTCTGGTCTGTTATTTATCTAGAAACTGTGTAAATTACAAATAGTTTCTCGAAGTAAAATGGAATTCAATGGAAGACTTGATCCAAATAGTATAATTATTATTGAAGCCTTCGAAATACTTATTCCATTGTTCTATCGTGTTACGCCCGACTGATAAGCCGCCATATTGGAATAGAACGATTCAGCTGTCAAATTTTATTTTGATTCTATTGTCTAATTTGAATATTGATAGAGTTTTTTTTTCTCCAAGACGATTTGAGTCCGTTTATACAAATCTTATTGCTGGTGGTAAAATAAAATTACATAACTTTAAATCAGGTATTTCAGTGACAGTGTTCAGTGTCAAGTTGTATGTTGACTTTTTATGAAAAAGTGAACATACAACTTGACACTGAACAGCAGAATTATCATAACGTAAGGATAATGAAAATTGTGGGCTACCTTAACTGTCAAATTTTCCCAATGTATTTTGAACCTAATGCTTTAGCGATAAAGTTGAAAACCTATTAAAGAAATTTGACAGATTGTAGTAGCTTTATGCGCTGGCGTCTGTACATTACATAAACTTATATTTTAGAAAATAAAAAAAATTAGGATGATAGTTTGAAGATCAAGAGATTAATTGCTTAACATTTGCCTTCGTCTATAGCTTTTAATATTTCTTTTTTGAAGGTCGAATATACACTTGAGAGAAATTACCCGACCTTAACCTTAGGAACTCCGTCTTAAAAAAGCCCGTTTTTCGTATTAACAGAAGTAACCTATACATAATTGCATTGATTGATTAGTTGTTTCATAGTTGGTAACACATTGATTTTGGTTTTTTTGTACGATAACCACTGTCTGACCTCTTAAGCCGTGTCAGAAACTAGTTTTTTATACATATGACATCATCCTTGACATGCAGGAATGCTGCTCTACTAGTTTTTGTTAGATTTATTGATTTATTTGGTTAAGAACTGGCTCACCATACGTCGGCACTTCACTTGGCGTATCTGCCGAAGTATTCGAATAACTTGATCAATTTAAAATAAACCCCTTAGTAAGGGATCGGATAAGCTCGGCAATGCTCGGAATAAGGCCAATGATGACATATCTGTGCACAACTTGCGCTACAAGATAGCTGTCAAATTCGAGCCGTTACGAATTAGCGCCAAATTTAAAAACTGAATATTCGTATTCGCATTCGTGAATATTGGCGGTGTATATTCGAAAATTCGCGTTCGCGAATGATATAAAAATTGACATTCGTTACATCACTACCCCTTTATATATAAGTAACACAAAATATTTGTGCAAATAAACCAAGTGTAAGTCCCAGCATAAGATATGGTTCACCTTCTGTCGGGTAGCCTAAGAAACTACATGTAAATTAAAGTTCTGTTCGGAAAGTCCCTCTCTTTGTACGTATATCAGATTCCTATGACCTTTGTCACCAATAAATTAATTTTGATATTTTTCGAGAAAACCGCGTGTATATAAACCTACATAAATACAAAAGGAGAAATAAAGAATCACTTTTAGGAATCGGTCAACACCAATTATTAGAAAACCTACTCCTAAAACATTCTAAAGTTAACTTAATTCTAAGTTTAACTTGATACATTACAAACATTTAAAAAGAAGTTCCTATATAGGACGCAGTTTTAGTATAAAAGGCCGTAGCCAATATTCAAGTCACACAGCAAGATTAAATAAGTACGCAATTGGCTAGATAAGTCCACATGATGTCACTATCTGCACATCCTAAGCACTGACATGACACTGACATTTTGACATGTAGCAACTCTACTCACCTATATTGTAATCACACATTATTTACATAGTAATAACCGAGGCTGTTGTTATTGGTCGGGACTTGGCTGAGATAATTGATATTCAGTTTAACTGTACAATGTTTATGTCGTTAGCAATTACCTATATAACATAAAACACATAACATCTCGCCCGTATACCTCAAAGGATTGGGCAGAAGTATATAAGCTGTATCTATTCATACACGAAATATTTTAAGAGGTACACCTGTAGGTGGTAAAGAAGCTACAACAACGAAAAAATTTTTTTTCTAAATATTATTTAAAAATAAATAATATTTATAAATTATTTGACGCACATGAGAAATGCTGGCTCCTTCTTATTTTTTACGGCCCGAGACACCGCGGCCATGGTCGTGCCGTACGGTCGCCACCCTCGCAGCGTCAGGCGGGCCATTCATAGAATTTGGAATAAAGGTTCTCATGCAAAACGTCTGAAGCAGTTTTAAAATGATAATAATTACGGTAATTCAAAAACGCTTAGATAAAAAAAATCTTTTTACTTCTATAGCTTCTATACCACCTACAGGTGTATCTCTAAAAATATTTCGTGTATCAATAGATACACCTTATATATATAATAGTACGGTCACAAAAAGAGATAGGTTACCGGGATCGTCGGATATAGTTGAAGTATAGTAAGAAGCCGATTAATGTTTTCCATTATTTAATTTCATTAATAGAAAAAGAAAAGAAAAAGAAAGAAAATACGTTTATTTGCGGTAAATATGACGCAAAGAAAAATAAAATTGAAACACTACAAAAATATAAAAAAGCTGGGGAAAATATGCGTCACATCCACGCAAAACGGCCATCGCTCAGCATAATACTGCGACTCTATGCGAGACAGAGCCCCAGCGCTGGTTTTCAGCGACAGCCGGCGCCGACGTGTGACGTCGAACGGAGCAGCATATCATGAGTAGAAGAAGTACAAATACTAAAAATTTAAGTAAATAATAAAAAACACGGTATTAAAAGCAAACAATGAGTAAAAAGAAGTACAAATACTAAAAATTAAATAATAAAAAAACACAGTATTAAAAAGCAAACAATGAGTAAAAAGAAGTACAAACAAACACAAAAAACAACAACAAAAAACATCCCATTTCTTCCAGTGGGTGTCGTAAGAGGCAATTAAGGGACTTACTGGAGAATGGGCAGCAGCGTTCTCTAGGCATTTTACGACCATATTGCGATCGCCAACCCTCTTGCCAAGCGTGGCAATTACGGCAAACCCCCCTAATTGGGGGATGCTATGTCCAGCTGTGGACGTCTATTGGCTGAAATGATGATGAATAGAAAACAAACAGATAATTTAATAAAATAAATGTCATTTGAAAACATATATCGGTTTCCATTTGGTCTGATTTGTATTAGGTTGTGCGAAAGACATGTGGCTTACCGCAAATTATAGTATTGAGTAATTAATTAGGAAGCTATAGAATATGATTATGTACTAGCTTCTGCCCGCGACTTCGTCCGCGTGATTGTTTTTGTTCCCCCGACCCACCCCGTTGCGTCGCTACCCCCGCCCGCGCTGTTATTTCGTTTTCACTTTACGTTCTTACTTACTTTTCCTTTTTGCCCGGCGCCTAAGCGTCGTAGTTTGATGTTATGTAGCCTTTGACCTTCCTCGGTAAATAGACTATAAAAGATTTTTTCAAATAATCTAATATATGTATAAAATTCTCGTGTCGCAGTGTTTGTTACCAAACTCCTCCGAAATGGCTGGACCGATTTTTATGACATTTTGTGGGCATATTGGGTTGGTCTGAGAATCGGCCAACATCTATTTTTCATACCCCTTAATGATTAGGGTGACCCACCCCTAAATATTTTTATTTTTTTTTGTAAATTTTTTAAATTTTTATTTTATTAGCATTTGGCATTGAAAAATACATACAACTCTAAATGTTCACTCTTTTTTCACCTTTTTCTAGTATAGTCTATATCTATACTTATAATAAAACTGTAGAGAGGTCAATTCTGTACATTAAATATACATTCAAAATTAATATTGGAGGATGATTGGTGATCGATACTGATGCCAAAAATTCAATCAGTACATTTTTTGTCTGTCTGTCTGTCTGTGCACGTATGTGTCAAAAACTACTGAAGGGATTTTAACCAAACTTGGTATGATTGTAGTCCATACTCCTGGGCAGGTTATAGGCTATATAACATAACGCTTAGACACATAGGAGCTTAGCAGTGACGATACCCGCGGGATATTTTCCGACCTACACGCGGGCGAAGCTAGTTTATAATAAAACTGTAGAGAGGTCAATTCTGTACATTGAAAATATATTCAAAATTAATATTGGAGGATGAATGGTGATCCATACTGATGCCAAAAATGCAATCAGTAATTTTTTTGTCTGTCTGTCTGTCTGTCTGTATGTGCACGCTTGGGTTAAAAACTACTGAAGGGATTTTAACCAAACTTAGTACGATTGTAGTCCATACTCCTGGGCAGGTTATAGGGTATATAACATAACGCTAAGACACATAGGAGCTGAGCAGTGACGATACCCGCGGGATATTTTTCGACCTCCACGCGGGCGAAGCCGCTGGCAAAAGCTAGTTGAAAATATATTCAAAATTAATATTGGAGGATGAATGGTGATCGATACTGATGCCAAAAAAGCAATCAGTAAATTGTTTGTCTGTCTGTCTGTATGTGCACGCATGGGTCAAAAACTACTGAAGGGATTTTAACCAAACTTGGTATGATTGTAGTCCATACACCTGGGCAGGTTATAAGCTATATAACATACCGCTAAGACATATAGGAGCCGAGCAGTGACGATACATTTGAAGCAAGTCGGATGAAAATGCGCTTTCGAGCTAAAAAAATTAATCTGGATTAACACATAGGCTACTTTTTATCCGGGTAGTACGTTCACGCGGGATATTTTCCGACCTCCATGCGGGCGAAGCCGCTGGCAAAAGCTAGTTATAAATATAATACATAGTTTCATTCAAATCTTCATTTCCTGAGATTAGTGCGTTCAATCAGACAAATTCTTCAGCTTTATAATTTTATTATTGTAGTACTAGCTTTTACCACTGGCTTTGCCCGCGTATTATACATATAAACCTTTCTCTTGAATTACCCTGTCTACTGATGAAAACTGCATTAAAATTCGTTGAGAACTTTAAAAGATCTAAGTGTGCCTACAACGCGGGAAGCGACAAGGTGTAATGTTATATTATTATGTTTGAGAAACTTCAATAACCTATATTCTTCTTTACAAAGTTTGAGGTAATCCTCTTCCAATTCTACGACATGAATCTACAGTTCAATAAAATAGCTTTAAAATACAACCGTACCGATTATTGTATGTAAATACTCCTTAACCGTTCGTGGTTGAATCTGTTTCACATTAAGAGGTCAAAACCTTTAGTCTGCCACAAAGCTATTTTTTGTATGAACGTGCAGTTTCTGTTTGAGTCGTCAGTTTGCTTTTATTTGCTTTAATGCGTTCTCGGTGCCATTTCGGCGGGAAGACTGTGAAAAAAGATTAAGATAGACTAAGGCCCGTATTACAGAATGTCACTCGATACTCAAGCATTACTTAAAACTAAATTCATGCCGTTTCATTGGTTGGAACTGGTTTTAAGTAATGACTTGAGTCTTGAGTCAGGTTCTTGTAATACGGGGCTTTGTCAAGTAATAGCCGGTTTTATAAAGGCGATGGGTTTTCCGAACTGATTGGGTAGACTGGATTTTTTATTGGGGTTTTCTGTATGTGTCAGAATAGGTGACGGCATTTAACCACCAGAAAAATGGGAAAATCTTAAACAATAATACTTGTTAACCTTCGCAGGATACAGGTTATTTGAAAGAGCTTTTAGCGCGCCTATCAAATATTGAAGGTATTTCCCACAAAAAGTTAGCCAATAGATAAGAATTTACCAAACTTTATGGGCATTGTTATGATCTTCCATACTTTGCACTTACGAGGAATTCCTTATTTATTGTATAGGAAAAAGTTTCGTAAAACAAAAACTTCGCGTTGTTTATTGTATTTGCTTTTTGTCAACATAACATATCGTCGCCCCTACAAGCTCCAATGTGTTAATTAGGGGTGTATCTACCTATATGGTGGTGTACCCTGGTATACTCCCACATTTTGCCGGTTATGTTTTAAGTCCCATGTCATAGAGGGCGAGCCTATTGCCATCAACCGGACACAAATCTTGACTCCGGGCTGCTACTAAGACATTTTTGATGGACAAATTCAATATCACTATGCGTGACCTGGAAATAGAACCCATTTACACTCACACTCATGCGCAGCAGAACCGCTTGTGATCACTAGACCATCATGACAGTCCAATTTTTTTGTTGATTATGGTAATCTAAGAGAGATATGTTTTTCTCTAGAAATCCTAGATAGCTCAGTGAGCACCCTAATAGCGTAACACAATCAATCAAAATCTGATTCATTTTGGAAGATGTTGCTAATCCATTGCGTCAAATGTTCGACATATTTGTCTGCTCAACAACTTAAAAAACGTAATGAATGTTGTTTTAATCTCAGAATGAAAGCTATTCCTATTTTAGTGTGCTAGTACCCCGCAATATTGTGCACGGGTGAAAGAATCGAAATCGTATATACCTTGGCTTCTACGCTTTGTAAAATGATCTTTGTAGAAAATTCTTTTCTTTGGCTAAAAACTTTATAGTAAGTACAGACTTTTATGAGAAGTTATCTAGACGATTTTCAGAAAGGTCGAATGACGTATTTGGAAATTGAGTGTCTTTCGATATAATTTGCGTTTATTGATTTCTTTACTCATTTTTAAATATTTAGAAAAATAGTTAAAAGTATAAAAAAGCGGCCCATCGGAGCAGGGTTTTCCACGAGTTCTACTTCCTGAATCAAGCCTGAATCAAGCAAGTAATGAGAGCCTCCTGAGGTGTTGGTGGAGGCTCTTTGCTATTAGGCCATTTACTATTAATATTATCGGTACAATGATTGCAGAGTTCAGGTCCACATGTCGACTATCTCTTGTGCTAAGTCAAGGTACTTGTTTTTTTTTATTAGTCGACAAAAAGAAAAATCTTTGTCGATTTTACAGGTCAATTGTGATTCTATTGTGTTTATAGTCAATTGAGCTGAGATAACAGTGCTAAGGCGAATGTGTTACGCAAATGGATGGAATAAGAAATGAGTACATAAGAGGAATTCTGAAAGTTGCACCGGTAACCGAAAAGTTGTGTGAAAATCGGAAAATGTCGTAAGGAAAGTCTTGAGTATAAACGTCGATGACTAAGAGTTGGGTATGGCCAAAGAAACGATGGATGGACTGTGTGAAAATTATATGTTTATTAAAATTAACAAAAAATTAAACCGCCGAAAAAACTGAAAAGCATAAAATAATAAACCTTAAAATTATGAGTCGGCGCTTTGAGTGATCTTTGTTCATTGATTTTTCAGCACCGACTCAAAATTTTAAGGTTTATTATTTTATGCTTTTCAGTTTTTTCGGCGGTTTAATGTTTTGTTAAAAAGTTTTATTTTGCAATTTTTTGTGGCTTTAATGTACTAATAATACTTGGCAAGGTATACCCTATCCAACAAAAAAAGAATTATCAAAATCGGACTACTCTGTATAAAGTTATGCGTGGTTATACATTACAATCAGTGAGTGAACAATCAATCATCCCCTGTTTTCCGACCCTTAGGGTCGATTTTGTTTTCCAAATTTATATGGGACCACCTTGGGAGTATACCCTTTCCAGTAGAAGAAGAATTGTCACAATCAGACCACTATGTAAAAAGTTATGCGTGGTCATATATAAAAAAAAAATAAAAAAAATACGCGTCGAATAGAACCTCCTCCGTTTTTTTTCGTCGGTTGATAAGGGTGACTTCGAACATGACGACTAATAGATAAACTTACGGATGAAAAAGACATGTTACGCCGACTACAAATAAATTGGGATACGGGCAGGAGAATGATATAGATTTCAATGAAACTTATTATAAATGTACCTACCAGCAGTATGCAATGCTGGTACGGTACTTATATCTGTTTACTAAAACTTCTAAATAATAACAGCCGCAGAGGTCCATCAATGGTAAAGCTACACTCATTACAGGTAGGCAGAAACCCCAAAAAATCTGACCAGCAGTCTTACCAAGAAGTATTGTACTACTCAGTTATTGGATTGTGGAGGTTAAATAGATTGTGACTCCATGTTAAATACTAATATTAAGCTGCATCCAGTTAGACCGGAAGCCGACCCCAGCATAGTTCGGAAAAGTGTAGGCGGATTTTCTTATCTACATTATATCATGGCTTATGGGGAACAAGAAATACATGCCTTACTTTAACGTTACATAGATAATGTTTGTGCTCGGGGCAGTGGACAGGTTAGGGACATTTTTGGGTCAGGTTATCAAAGCAAGCATATGTGGTGGCGTCAGGTACCCCTCCATTAATTAGAACCTCACTTCGTAGAAATCTAGCCACGAATTCAGAAAACGACAGAGTATTGCGAAATGATTTTAGATTGTAGGTTTTGGGGAAGCCTTTGACATACAGCGTGTTATTTGCTGGTTATTTCAAGTTGTGTTGTTTTTTCATCAGGAATTTTTTAAAAGTAGTTCGTAGTCTGGTTTTGTGCCTAGTAACAGGCTCGTCTCTTATTACATGGAGCAAAAATGGCAAAATGGCGAAATGTGAATACAGGGACTATAAGTGTGATATATATATCTTATGTTCAAGTTATTTTCCTTAGGAATAAATAGATTTACTTGGCGTCGATATGGAGCCAAAATACTTTATTATGAGTCTAAAGATTGCAATTACAAGTTCTGGGTTAGATTTTCGACCCACGGAAAGTCCGGTTGGGTTTTTCTATTAGAAAATTCTTAGTAGTTTGGATTATAATTGGAAATAGGCTACAAATATAACTATTTATTGGTTTGTTGATTACATTGTATACTAAACATAGACCATAAAATTGAAATGTGTGATTGTAGAAATCATTTTGTTCTGTTGGTTTTATGTAGTTTCAAATGCGTCCTTGTAACAATATTTTCTTTAATTAATTAGGTAAAAAATTATTTTGACTATAGACAGGTATATAGAAGTAACACAAATTAGCACCTCACTTTTTATGAATATTTGCATGCCAAAATATTGCGAAATGTATCATCGCACAAGAATATTTATTTGCCACTTTTTATTAATTTGGCTTCGAATTATATTGTTTACTGAAAAGTATTTATTATTTGTTTTTTTTTTATAAAAGATCATGTCTTGCGACGTTCCTCAAAATTTTTTTTAGTAAAAAGATGAGTTTATTGTGAATAAATCGACTGTATTAATGCTTTGAATATTTTAGTTCAAATCGTAAACAAGCGGTACAAATTATTTCATTCTTAAAATAAAAATACAAATACAAATGTATTTTGCATGTTTTTTGTGTAAACTGTACTTAATACATTTTCTAATCTTTATTGCATTGCATTCGATTATTACTGATTATGATATTTATGGTTTCCGCGATGTATCCACTTTAACATATGAAATTGTGCTACTTATATAACTACCATACATTGACGTTAAAATGTTTGTACAATATTACTTACAGATAAAATCTTTTATTCTTTACGTTGATTTTTATTTGAAATCTAATATTCATAATTTATTTTGATGCACCTGCAACAGGTGCAGCCGAATGCATTTTTTTCTGTAGAGCGACCATTTGACCTCCACGCCCAGTTACCCATTACACCATATCCCTTAGTAAGACCGGGATAGTACCACGACTGTCAAAGATCTACGTATGATAGTAAAGATCAATCGACATTCTTTTCCTCAGTAAAAATGCATTTAAGAAGCAAATTCGAGCAATCCTAAAGGGTTAGCAAAGTAGTTTGAAATAGCGCAATATAATTTAATCTTGTATAAATATAATTTAATCATGTATGCACACAAACTTACTTTTTCTTACTTTTACTTTTATAAATTTCGAAATCGATATCCAGAGTTCTAGGACAATGGCTGTTGTTTAGGCATTGTACCTGTGCTTCCGGCTAGTTTTATATACTTAGCATTGTAATCTGTGGAAAACGTTGTGGCTAGCACAATTGTTCAAAATGTAATATTTAAGATAATATGTCTATCTCTTATTGTGTTACTGTTTGTTTTTATTTAAATAAATAGACCAACGGCTTCACGTAATTTCCTAGGCACGAAAGTATCTTGATATGTAATGAGCAGTCACCCATCTACGAAATGATCGCGGGAAGTGAAGCTTAACCTTCGCTCGAACCGTGCTTAATTAGACTAATAGCACTAAAACAAACCAGAGACGTAACAGTACTGGCTATACGTAAGATATACAAGGTGCAGTTTTGGATCTGCAAAACATTTTAGGAGGTAATTATGTTAGTGATTCTCGACCCGAATCTATGTATATTAATATTATAAAGCTGAAGAGTTTGTTTGTTTGATTGAACGCGCTAATCTCAGGAACTACCGGTCCGAATTTAAAAAATCTTTTTGTGTTGGGTAGCCTATTTATCACCTACCTATGTTGGGTAGGCTATATAACATCACGCTACAATCAAGAGGAGCGGAGCAGTAATGAAAAATGTTGCAAAAACGGGGAAAATCGCACGGGTAGCCGATTCGACGCGACGGGAAGGGTCGGGGTAACACGAAATTTAACGCGGACGAAGCCGCGGGCAGAAGCTAGTCAACAATAAAATGGGCAGGTATTTTTTTTTTCGTTTTATTCTTATTTACGGAAATTAGTAAGTGTGAACTCCCTTTTTAAAACGCGGCCAGTCTGTACGTGTCCTTAAACTGCGCTTTCACACACACACAAACAAACGCAAACGACATTTTTTTCATAGATTTTTTGAAGAGTTATTAAGAGAGTTATTCTCAAAAACAATAAAACTGAAAAATCTAAAATAAAAAGTGTTATTGATTATTGACTTGGTATCGTATTGTTATATGATTATTTACGAGTTTCATAACAACCTCCTGAAATGTCTTGCAGGTTCAAAACTGCATCTTGTAGAACCTGTTCAAAATACAAAGTTCCCAGCAATTGTGTATCAGTCCCAATTCTTTCTTTATAATGGATACGTCAGGTGGATCCACTATCTCGAGTTATTCGACATCTAAAGAAAAGACGAAGGGAATGGTGCAACTAACGATCCTTTGACCAGCCCCTTTGAGAGAGAGGGGACGCTATAAGGATAGTAAATATTCCGGGCAGAAGGAAATGTAATACATTTTAAATGTATTTCCAATTATTGAAGCACTTCCGTAGTGAGATCGAGTGGGTTCAAGTTCCATTCTGTCTTTGACTGTCAAAAGAGACAGAGTATTAAAGGAAGGTCTTAAAGTCTGCTCTAAGTGAAATCATTTATTTCAATTTGACCATAAATATCACTTTTGAATGTCAACCAGATAAAATGATTGATTCTAGTTGACGCTTCCAAAAGTTTATAGTTTCTTATGGGTAAGTAACTGGCTACTCATTTTATATGTTTTACAATATTTTGTAAAAAGAATAATATTTAATAGACATAATAAGGTGGACCTATCACCTTCTGGAGACCGCAGGAGTCCGCTGGGTGCAAGAAGCACAGCACTGGTGGATGTGAGGATGTTTAGGGGTAGACTTTGTTCAGCATTTGAAGTTTTATGGCTGAAATTATTATGATAATGAACTTAATCCGAAGTTTAGAAGGATCCCAGAAGTTTATAATCATAGTCGGTATGAAAAGATTATTAAAAGTTCAGTTCATATGCTGAAATCGCAAAATCGAAAGCAGGTACGTGTGGCGTCGGACCAAAAGAATAGCACCACCCTATTTCTTCCCGTGGGTGTCGTAAGAGGCGATTAAGGGACATATTACAGAATGGGCAGCAGCGTTCTCTATGCATTGCAGACTACCATACTGCGATCGCTAATCCGCGTGCCAAGCGTGGCGATTATGGCAACCCCCCCCTCCCCAAATGAAGCTTGGAGAGGCCTATGTCCAGCAGTGGACGTCTTTTGGCTGAAATGATGATGATGATGATGATATGCTGAAATTAATTGTTTGTTTATGTAAATAGATCTTATAGAACAATAGTGCACGTCAATATTTTGTCGGTCAATATTTTAAAAACTAGATGGCGCCGGCATTTTTAGCTGACTAATCCATGAGAAGAAATGCCAAAACAGACTTAGAGGTCATGGGTCAATGTCTGTTTTAAAGTCCAAACATTATATTATTATCAGAATTTTGTGTGAGTCTAACAATGCAGCTCCTTGTCTGGAAGGGCCTTTAAAGAAAGAGGTATTGTAGCTTTGAGCTGACCTGTTCCAGCAGATCAAATATGTACCAGTCATCGTGTAGCTCAACCCTATTTTGCTCATAAATTATCCTTGTCACCTTTTACATGTCACCGAAAGATCATGAATACAAAAAACTCGACAACACAAATCAATTTTAAACCAAACGCATAATTCAAAAACATCATAAAACAAAACGAGTACTCATAATATTTTCGTTCTGAAATACCGCATTCCTTTGTATGAATACATTACACTAGTGTTGTACTAGTTCCCAAAGTTAGTTATTTCTGGACGAACTAGTTTGTTGTAGTTTGTTGGTTACGATACCGTACTACGACAGAGTATTGCATACTACATTATCGTATTAGTTTTAAGAGGTATCTGATTTGAAAATTATGGATTTCAAATTATGGATTTCCTCTTGTTTTTATGTCCAAAAATGTATTTATGAATAACTACCCTGACAGGCGGGTAAACTGTTTCAAACAGTATCCATAGCCCTCAAATCAAAACAATAAACATAAAACCAAAATCAAATGCGTTATGAAAATAAGCGCAATATCTGTTCAATACAACCGCTACAGGTTTCTACAGACTAGTTATTTAGCAGAGCTGATTTTTGCCAGACATTTGCACAGGTTTATTTACCAGAAGGATGGTATAAATATAGTGATTCTTTTTTAGAACACCTGCGACTTAGCCAGCACGAATGAGTATCGGCCCCTATCGAGAAGTACTCGTTTTACTCAAAAATGTACATTCATTGACTTAATAATGAGAAGTAATTTTAAAACTATCACCCTACATTTATTTACTAACTGTTGGTAATTGATAATGTTCTCTGTAAACGCAGTCCAATGTACTTGCATTGCGGACTTCGTAAACGTGTTCGATTTTAACATGACAGCTGTTTGACATCTGTCATTACCTTTTCTGTCCTCTTTATGAAAAATTTGTGTTTTGGTCGTGTGCTCTATGATTTTTTTTTATTAGCCGTTGATGTATCACCGGTGGGGGAAGGCCTCCCTCATCCCTCCATCACTCTCTGGACCTGCCGCGATGCTCTATGATTGTTGTACAATAAAATATGGAACGAAACCTTATAACCTATTTTCTTTTATAATCCTTCATAAATCACTCACAAAATACGAGGTACATACTCTACTACGAGATTCTTCGGTTCCAGTTTAAAATCGTACGTTTATTTTACGATCGCCGCACCACTGGGCATGACGGATCGACAGCTGCGTAGAGTATTGATAAGCCAGCTTCATAAACGTAACGCACATAACTACGTTTAGTTATAGTGTGGACTAAACTGGGACTCTGGCTAAGAATAGCCGGTTGTATTCAACCTGTGGGTGTTGAAAGGAGAATAATTTTAGACGTATTATAGCAGGTAATAGCGAAATGTGGGTGTTCTATAGGTTGGCCTGTGTCCCTTTGGGGAAATAAGGCAAGATCGTTGTTAAAGATTTATTCCGGGAACTACTAGAATGGATTTGCCCGCTAAGTCGTATTGGTATGTTCTGGTTTGAAGGATATAAGGTTAATAAACTCGGTTTATTTTCCACACAACACCAGGTTCTCACTTTTCACATTCAGTCTGCCCCAAAAAATTTGAGGCAAGATTTATTTACTTTACCTCTAGACTCCATGTCTCGAAGCGCTTGCAGGGATCAAAATAAAATAATGTCTACATAAAACATTCGTCCTACATAATCTCAGGTCTTTGATACGGAGTTGATTTCCCTCGTATAAGTAATATCTTCCATTTCTTCCCGTGGGTGTCATAAAAGGCAACTAGGGACTTACTAGAGAATGGGCAGTAGCGTTCTCTATTCATTTTACCACCACACTGCGATCGTCAACCCGCCTGCCAAGTGTGGCGATTATGGCAAAGCCCCCCCATTTGGGCAGGCATAAGACCAGCAGTGGACGTCTTTCAGCTGAAATGATGAAGTGATATCTCAAAATGTTTGTTTATTATCAACCAGTAGTCTAGTTTAGTTTGCCCCGTTTGTCTAGTGGTCGCAAGTGCTAATGCTAAGCATGAGATACTGTTTTCAATTTTTAGGTCGAACAAAGTGTTGTTGAGTTTTTCCACCTAGAATTTCTTAGTACCAGCCCGGAGTCTGGATTTGTGCCTACACACAAATGGCGAAATATAGGTACTATAGGTAAATAAATAAATATCTTAGGACAATCAACACTCCGTTATATGATTCCAAACTAGGCAGAGCCTGTACTATGGTAACCAAACAACTGATAAATATCTTCTTATATATATAAAAATCTTGTGTCACGATGTATGTTGCCAATAAACTCCAAAACTACTGAACCGATTTCAATCAAATTTCACACGTACCCGTATTTTGGTCTAACTTACTGGATAGGATAGTTATCATCTCAATTATTCGTTTATGTCGTGAATGTAAACGAATAAAATGTATCAATTAATTGTTTCTAAAGCAAGTGTTTATTTACTGTTTAGTTTTATGAAGTTCTCATAGATGGCGGTGTACGTTGATTCATCAATAAAATTCTTCAATATTGTTTGACATCTAGGTTGCAAATACACCCAATAGATGGCGCTGTGTTCTGTTTCGTAGAATATAAATTCTATTACTTTATTTCACGTAATATTTATTTATGTTCACGATATAACCGTATTATTTTAATGGTTTGTGACTGATATTTTTATAATTATACTGCGTATTATATTATTACCATAAATAACAAAAAAAAAATTGTAGGTACTATTTTTGTTAGAGAATTATTAAAGTCTTGGTGCCAAATTTTAATCAAAGTTTCAAGATCTGGCCATCAAATTCTATCGAGTCGCCATCTCTGGTTTGAATGTCCAAAGCTTTGGTATCTCATTCGTTCTCGAGACCTCCTCTGAGCGTAAACAAAGCTCCCTCTCGAACCATCGAGACCCACTATTTCGAACAATCGATCAATCGATTTTTCTCGAAGCATGCGAACTAGAACGTTCGGGAAATTCAAGGTTCAGGCATAAATACTTGCGCCGAGTGTCACTGCAGTTCAGTTCCTTTTTAAAGGAGTGAATTAATACTATCTCCCGGAAAGTGATAGTCTCAGTAAAATCTCAGTGCAAGTCTTAGTATAACCTCTGCAAGTATTAATCAGTGCAAAATCATAACTTTATACACATGTAAGTATTTTTTGCTTGCATTTTATTTTATTTTCTTCATGTATTTTGTAAAGAAGTCATTGTTTATAAAGAATAGTTAAAGATAAGAAAAATAAAATCTACATTTAATAAATTATAGTTTGAAAAAACTAAAAAACACGCTTTTGAAACTAATTGAACTAAAAATTTAAAAATAAAAGTGGAGTACTCAATTGAAAAATTCATATTGTTGTACAAAAAGCGTGGGGGCTTGATTTTCATTGCTGTAAATATTTTAACGATAGTTTAGTATACCTGTAGTAATTATAATAAGCACCCCACGCATTTTGTACAACAATATGAATTTTTCAATTGAATACTCCAGTTTTATTTTCAATTTAGCTAATTCGATTTTACCAGAAGGGTTTTATTTTCTCAGTTGCGATTAGAGAAATAAAATATGGCGGTACGAAGTTCGCCGGGTCAGCTATTAGTATTATATTTTATCAAGTTCTTGAAATATCGTAAGGAAACCGGCATGTCCTAGAACCAAATATTTGAAGACATGTGACATCTACGAACCCGCACTGGGCCCGCGTGGTATATTACGGCCCACTCCCTGTCACCGGGAGGAGGCCTGTGTCCCAGCAGTGGGAACAATATAGGCTGATTATGATGATCAAGCTCTTCTAAGTGAAGAGACAGTTGAGCTGCTGAAGAGTTTGTTGCGTCAGTTTTTCTTCCCAACTTGCCGGGGGACTGTCTTCTTCCCAACTTAAGCACTAGGAAGTAGTGAAGGGCGGGCATTTTGGGGACTGTCTTATGTAATTTTGTCATTCGAAAAGTGCTGACTCCAATCTGCAGTCCAATCTACGGAACAATGAGATTGCTTCGGAAAGCCTCTGATGCTCCCAGGAAGCTTCTGTGCTTTTAGGCGGAGCTAGACTGGCTTTGTTAACCAGAAAAAAATAAATATAAAAAAAGACCCTCATTCGGGGACCCACCCGAATGAGGGTTTGAGTGCGAAAAAGGGAGTCCCATCATAATCGGGAGGGAGTCAAAATCATGTTCAAAGTTTCCGTTACATAGGCACATCTATACTTAATATTATAAAGCTGAAGAGTTTATTTGTTTGTTCGATTGATCGCGCTAATCTCAGGAACTAATGGTCCGAATGGAAAAAATATTTTTGTGTTGGGTAGCCTATTTATCGAGGAAGGCTATAGGCTATATAATATTACGCTACGGTCCAAAAGAAGCGGAGCAGCAAACGAAAAATGGACTAAAACTGGCAGGCAATTCGATGCGACGGGAAGGAGAGCGAAAATTTGACGCGGACGAAGTCGCGGGCAAAAGCTAGTACTTATATATTTCTAAATACATAGATACATATTATAGATAAATAACACCCAGAGACAGAACAAATGATTGTGCTCATCACACAAAGATTTGTCCTGGGTGGGAATCGAACCCGCGACCTCAGTCTTAGCAGTTAAGGTCACTAGACTAACAGGCCAGTCGAAAAGGTGCATTTCTGACTTACCCTTCGGAGAATCAGAGTCGTGATGTTATATTATGTTGTTTGTTGCCAAAACCTGTTTGTGATGCGTGTACAAAACAAATGAATTCGGCGTTGGGAAGCCCCTGAGGGTGCGGCGGTCGGGATTACCGAGCAGATCAGTAGCTGGCCAGGGTCACCGCCAAACACGCGGAAATAAAACATTCGGAGGTTCCACGTGTCGCTGTAATTAGACATATACTAAGCCGGGCTGAGGTTTAGCAAAATGGCTCGAACATAAAAATACCTTATGTCCGGACTTGCCCGTAAATGTCCGTCTTTTTGGCCGTCCATACGAAGTTTGCCCTGCCTTATCATTTGTACAAACTTTTTTTCAACATACCTAAGTGTTTTTTTTTTTAATCAGAAAACGAATAAAGTTAAATTAGTAAGTATTGGTAAATTATAAAAGTAAAAAAAAACTTTTTTTAATATCCGGTTTTTTGTCAGAACTTTTTAAATGTCGAAATACACGATGGTGGGTATTTTAGTTCACATTTCCCCTTGTTTTGATCAACCGAAACAGTGGGAAATCGGGGCTTAAATACCCAAGATTTGCCAGTGTCATTGTGCTTTGTTTGAGTCAATAGTGTCATACTCGCCATGGATACCTTAGAGCGACCTTCATAGCTAGTATCATACCGAACCAGTAAGCTTGGCTAATTTTATGTAAATTAAAACCACAAAATTGAAATGAGGAAAAATATCAATACCTAAATATTTCTCAAAACAAATAATATCTTTTATAGAATTAAAATCAAGTCTTTTATTCAATTTAAGCTGAGAATCAGTGGTTTTCGAATGTCAAAATTACACAGTCCCCTATAAGGCCTGGCCTTCACCACTTCCTGGTACTTTAGCTAGGAAGTAGTGTAGTCGCTACAATCTCAAGAAAATAAGCAAAATCGATACTAATATTATAAAGCTGAAGAGTTTGTTTGGTTGAACGCGCTAATATCAGGACTAGTGGAGTCCGCATTGGAAAATTCTTTTTGTGTTGGGTAGCCTATTTTTTGAAAAAGGCTATATAATATCACGCTACGGTCAAAAGGAGTGGAGCAGCAACGAAAAATGTTCGAATACTGGCAGGCAATTCGATGCGACGGAAAGGGTCAGGGGTTCAATAGCGGACTCCCGGCCACCGTAGGCGCGAGCTTGCGGGTGGCGAGCAATGGGTAGCTCGCCGCCCGGTAAGGACCAAGCTCGGGTCGACGGCGCGCAGTGTTCCACGCGCGCCTCAAAGAGATGTCAGCAGCAGTGTAGGGGTCTACTAGGACCGATGCCTGCCGGGGTCGCGTGATTGTTCGAAGGAGATACCGTGACCCTGGCACATGGGCAACTGATGGAACACGGGTGGGTTTTAGTCAGTAAAAGTCTGACACGCCCTCCCGCTCCGCCCAGAGCGGGAGAAGTCATTTGATGATTTCCCACCCTGAAAAAAAAAAAAAAAAAAAAAAAAAAAAAAGGGTCAGGGGTGCAAAAATTTGACGCGGACGAAGTCGCGGGCAGAAGCTAGTATCAAAATAAAATGATTCAGTGGTTACTCATTGATGTCATCATTTGACAGTACTATTTATCATTAAAAAGTATTATTCTAATGAAATATTTACGGAACCTAAGTTAACATGTCTATTTTATTTGGACAGTAGCCTTGGACTCACAAACCGGTTTGGCAGTCCTTGTTTAGCTTCACGCGTGATCCTCCTAATTGGGTAAGTAGACATCTAAGTATTGTAACAACTGACATTTTTTTTACGAAAAAATCGTAATACCTATATGTAGACACAATATTGTTGGTTTCCCGGGGTCAAACAAAAACAGATTATTAATTTTATTCTGTCTCATCACTCAACACTGGATAGGTTAAATCGATCCCAAAAGGCACCGACCAATTACCACTAAGTAAATATTTAACAGGAAAAAACATAGGTAGCTAGGTAGGAAATAAATAACAAAAATAATCCATAATTCGCGTGTTCGCACCGACGAATTAGGTCCACGCGCATTTTATTTGTTCTGGTCACACGAGAACCATGGAGGCTAAATATTTGTGTTCTAGCTCCACGCAAGCCACCGCCATTAGCTTTGAATTAGTAAATTAAACTCAGGTATAAACCTAGTTTTGTTGATATTAATCTGGGGCTTATAGCTTTATTGGTGTTTGGGTAACCGGAGTTAAGATTCCTTATCTTCTGAAAGACCTAATTTCTTTTTCAGTACTCGGTACTGAAAAAGAAATTAGGTCTTTTCGTATTCGGCGGCCAAACCAACCAATTTTTTTATTATTATTCGTAATACGTAAAAAAATTATAACTTTACAGTGAGTACTCCAACCACGGAATACATATTTACTTTTTCCGTTGTTACAAAAATAATCTGCTAGGGAGATTCTTGCGCCAATTTTTCTTCTTAGCAAAAGTAAAGCACTAGGAAGTGGTGAATGGCCGGCATTTTGAGGGACTGTGTACTGTGATTTTAACGTACGAAAAGTGCTGATTTTCAGCCTAATTTGAATAAATGACTTTTGATTTAATTCAATAGGATAAGAAAAGAGCTTGAATAACGGATTACTGTGTGTTGTTAAAACATATAGGAGGACGGGGCTGTTCATCCTCTGACAGATTACGGGGGCGAAACTACTACATATCTACAGCAAGAAAAGTAATTTAAGAATTGGTTTCTTGGAATTGTTTAAACTGTATCAAATTAATCAGTCCGCAGAAGTTTTTGTTTGGAACAAACTGATTGGATGTTTATAAAAGTATTTATAAAATTAGAACTTTGAAACTATTCTGCTTTATTCAAGAATTTACTGAACAAGGTATCTCTTTTCAGATTTGCTCTCTCTTTTATAAACTTCGATCAAAGAATGTTTACGAAGGACAAAAGAATAACTTCATGAACTAGTGAAATGTGGGTGTATCGCCATAGTCTGCCTATTTTTTGAGGAACAAGATTTTATGTCATAAAATCATACCCTTACTGAGCTAATAATAGCCCCTTATTTCTAAGTTATTATTGTCAAACAACAGTATATACCGGAGAGATTACCTCGCAGACGGATGGCGGCGACAGTCATAAGTCGGCTCTTCCGTCCTTTGTAATGAGTGTTGTGGAAAAGAATCGCCTTCTGAAAATATTACTTCGAATTATCGCACTGGAGTTCTTTAGATTTGGATTTGCTGTGATACAGTAATTATCTTTCATAAATACCACTTTTATTATGTTGAAAACTAATTTAACTTCGTTGACTTTATCACTATCATTTTTTTGTTTTTGTTTTTTTCTGGATGGAAAATCATCAAATGACTTCTCCCGCTCTGGGCGGAGCGGGAGGGCGTGTCAGACTTTTACTGACTAAAACCCACCCGTGTTCCATCAGTTGCCCATGTGCCAGGGTCACGGTATCTCTTTCGAACAATCACGCGACCCCGGCAGGTATCACTGTCATTATAATGCAATTTATAATGAACTCATACTTTGTTAAAATATAGAACTACGTTGGGGTTGGATTTCTGTCTAAACGTCTGAATACCAGTATATTACACGTAGCGACTGCTAATCTGACTTCCACAACCCAGTGGGAACCGAAAAGTTCACCAGCTTAGGGTAACATAGTCACATGGGTTTTACGGAATTTTTGAACCCTACAAAATTATTGTACTTAAATGCGCGGTAAGGAAATTCAAAGAGTATAAGTAAGTTAAATAAAGATAAAGCATAAAAATAAATAAGATTTATAAAGAATTACAAGGATCTCGGATTATATGCATATCACTTAAAAAGACTTCTCAATTATTCAGTTTGTCTAATAGTTAGTTCAAAACCACAGATGTCTTATTTACAGAGGCCCCCGCCCGCAGGTCAAAATATACCTCTTTTCATTCACAGAGGTGAAAAAGTTCATCAAAACAAACTTGTGGCGTACTGCCCAACCCATTAGGTACTCAAAATGATAAATTATAAAATCAAAACTAAAAGTCATTTATCGAAATTAGGCTGAGCATCAGCACTTTTCGAACGTCAAAATTACATAAGACAGTCCCCCAAAACGCTCTTCACCACGTAGTGCTTTAACTGGGATGAAGAAGTGGTGTAGCAAACATCCCAGCAGCCCAGCTGTCTGTTTAGCTAGAAATGCTTGATTAAAAAAAAAAATATGCAAAGTAATTAACATTACCTCAGAACAGATTTACGAGACACGAAACATCAAATTAAATTATTTGCCGTATCATACTTAAGCATGAAATAACCTAATTATAAGCCTCCAACTATGAAGGGCGTGCCGGCTTACACATGCAACGCTGGATTATGTTCACATAGCTGTCACTCGAGGGCGCAAATGATAAACTAGGACTCTCTTTACTAATAATCTAATTTAAAAATTAATTATTATTAGGTGTTAGGGGGCGTCCAATCTCGCAATTTGACATTGTTTTTAGCGGAATAAACAATAATTTCGAGATATTTGTCAAGACCCCCCTCTTCCTCACGTGAGATTCGGCTTGACCCCCGCCCTTCCCTAAACGCCTCACGTAATTATTGGACGCCCCTTTGCTTGTACAGATTGAGTATTGAGTTACGAATTCCCAATTATAGAGGGAAAAATTTAATAAACTATAAAACCAGTAACAGAGGTATTTCACTGTAAATGTGTCGCTGGGCCGCATATCTCATAGGGCCCTTTAAGGTAAACGTATATTTGTCCGCACCGAAAGAATCGGATGCGCCGAATCAAAGAAAACCTCTGAGTTATAACACACTAATCCGCGCTGAATCGGCTATTCGGTCGATTCAGCGCGGATTAGTGTGCGAGGTTTCATAGGATTAGAGTCATTCTATAATTCAATTCTTTTGACTCTGATAAGTGTGCGTTTACCTTTAACCAGCACGCGTAGCATGACCACCATAGAAACGAGTTTTGTCGACGGAAGAATTGACAATATGGCACGGCGATGTTAATACTGAAGAGAGGAAATATTTCTATTCTTCAGTCGACAAAATTCTACGATGTCGAGCATGGCGACTAACTTTTCTCTACTTTTGAGTTGGAGTTTCAGTTGGGGGTACATTTTTTTACAGGATTATATTAATTATAATCATCAATACAATACTCTAAGATCGTTTAATCCCACTGTATGACTATTCAATGAAAAAGTCCTTAGCGGATCCACCTTAATTATATTAGTTACCACTCTCTTGCTATGGAAAGAATAACTGTCTTTGTATTCATAGAAACCCGAGTCTTACGGGTCGCCCCGTGCTCGGGCCGAAAAGATGTCGAATTGAATAGAAAGAAGTTTGTCTATTCTTGGTAGAATAGAGATAGAATTGGTCATGCTACGCCAGCAGGTTACACAGTAATTTAATTATATCTAGATGTAAAAGAACACAGTACCCACTCCCCTGTCTACCCCTTTGAGTGATAAACGTTGTCCGAGCCACTGAAGCGATGCCAATTAACATGCCTTATTGTGCCAAGCTTCAGGCTGTAACGTAGCTAATGATGTTATTTATATTGAAAGACACAGCAGATGCACGGTTAAACTCGGTTATATTCAGCGACCTATGGGTGCCAAGTTGCAATAAGACTTACTCTTGGAGAAAAATAAGTACTTAACTGGTGAAATGTGGTAGTACAGTCAGTGCCCTACATTACCTGACCCCTCCCACACAGAAGAAATGAGGAAGAGGGGTCAGGTAATACAGGGCACTGACTGTACTATAGCTAAAATTCTGCCTTTGCTTTCTGGAAAGCAGACGTTACGTTGCGTGTACAAAACTACGATTATATAAAAATCTGGATATCATCTTTAAGTTTCTTCCAAGTAAGCGCGTTTCCAGATGATCAGTGGGCCAAACTTACGACCCAATGCAGCAATGGGTCCCGCGATGGCGGGATAAGCTGGACTCTTTTAATAAAGACTGGTCCTTAGCAACTCTGGACAGAGAGACGTGGAAAGAGAGTAAAGAGGCCTTCGCCCAGTAGTGGGACATCAAAAGCTAATAAAAACAGCGCGTTTTGCATAATTGTCTATTTATTTTTTACTATCTTTTGCCAGCGGCTTCGCTCGCGTGGACGTCGGAAATTATCCCGTGGGAACATACCACCGGGATAAAAAGTAGCCTATGTCCTTTCTCAGGCTCTAAACTAGATGTTTACCAAATTTCATTTAAATCGGTTGAGTAGTTTTAGCAAGAAAGCGAGACAGACAGACAGACAGAGTTACTTTTGCATTTATAATATTAAAATAATATATAAGGTGTGTCTATTCATACACGAAATATTTTAAGAGGTACACCTGTAGGTGGTAAAGAAGCTACAGCAACGAAAAAAAAAAATTGTTTAAATCTATTTTTTCAAATTTAATATTTATAAATTACTTGACGCACATAAAAAATTCTGGCTCCTTCTTATTTTTTACGACCCGAAACACCGCAGCCATGCTCGTGCCGTCCGGTCGCCGCCCTTGCAGCGTCAGACGGGCCATTAATAGAATTTGGAGTAAAGGTTTTATGCAAAACGTCTCAAGCAGTTTTAAAAGTATAATAATTACGAAAATTCAAAAACGCCTATATATAAATTTTCTTTTTGCTTCTATAGCTTCTTTACCACCTACAGGTGTACCTCCCAAATATTTCGTGTATGAATAGATACACCTTATATAGTGCGGATTGTGTTAAAAACGTAGGATATTTATTTATTTAAACTTCTTGCACACAAAAAAGGACAAAGGCGGACTTAATGCCTAGGCATTTTCTACCAGAATAATCTTGATAGCTTGATATGTATATCTATCAAACTATTTGACCAAGTAAAGTTAGTATCTAGCATTGGTTTACATCAAGCGATGACTTATTCTAACTCAGATCACTAAGTAGATGTAAACACGAAGCCACTTTTGCCGCTGGCAAAAGCTAGTTTAAAATAAGCCTTCAAATATTTTGGCATAGGTTTTTTTCGTTTAGAAAGGACAGACTAGCACGTTAAACGCGAAAGCGTGGAATAAACAAAATATATAAAGCACACAAAGAGTTCCCGGTATAGGAAGTCATTCTACGCTCGACGCTCGCCCTGGAAGGTAGTTACGCTGCTTCTCCGCTGCGCGTATCCCCTCCACCGCCCGCCGCTCGATCGCTCGTCACTTGTGCTCCGTGCGCCACGCTGCGTAGTCGCCCTGACTACTCTCCGCTATTTTGCGATTTAAATTTATTTAAATCGCAAAATTCGGACTTCTTGTTTCTTCAGATTCAGTCTAAAACGTACTGTCTTGTTCGCAAGACAGTGGTATTTCTGATTCGTCAGAATCGTCAAAAACGTGTGTTGTGTTGTGGCCCCTTCAGGGCAAATCCACAGTTTCGTGGTCACTCGGTGGATACCTTAACGGTGCCAACGAAGCCGAGTGGGTGCAGACCCAACGCACCCGTCTATCCCCTTCAGGGCTAGACGAAAGTTGGACGGGTCCCAGATCGCTGGCCTTGGGGGCTTCCCTCGTCAGCCCTGGTGACAGTCTTCCCTCCCCAGCCGCGTACTAGTGCCGCGGGTATATCTATACCCCCCGCACTAGACTGGTCGGGTACCTTCAGTACCCATCGCATGACCGGTTAGGAACCCGTTCGCACAATAAGATTTGCGACGGGAGACACTCTTAGGGCTCACCAGGTTCACCTCCCTGTCTATACCCGACAAGGAGTGTAACACTCACCCCCGGCAACCCACCGGGGATTAGGTTGTTAGGAATAGGGCTTTGACGATAGGATCACTCTCATGAGTGATTAGGTCCCCCCCTCCCCTATCTTCCTTCCGCCATGGAGAATCCCATGGAGAAAATAGCCAAAATCGAGGCGCTCCTGGCTGAACTTGCGAGTCAGTTCAGCATTGAACACTCGGAGGTCGGGGCTGTGATCTCTGTTTTTCTTTTATTAATAAAGAAAAACAAGGATTTCGCTGCCGACTTCTCCGAACTGTACAAGGCTGAACAACTCGCAATTCCAGCCAGCCCGGGCATCGCTGACTTCAGCGATGCCCTCGAGGCCCCTACCGTTACCGAGGAACCGCCATGTCAAATGGACACAGAGGATGTACCCATCCCCACTCCTTCCGATTCTGCCGCGCTCACTCCCCAGAAGGACTCGCACTCCTCTTCGTCCTCGGACACAGAGGCGTACGAGCTCGTCTCCCACACAAAGGGCAAAGGGAGCAAGCGCAAGAAGAATAAGGCGAGCAGCTCAGCCCCGGCCGCTAAAATCATAGCGGCTGAGGACTCCGCTCCTCCGTCTCGCGCCCCCACCCCGCAGGCGACCTCCGCCACCGCGAACCCGAGATGATCCGAGAATGCACAGATCCAAGCAAGGCATTGCCTTTGGTATGGTCCTGGTGGTGTGCCCTCCCACGGAGGGTCACCACCCCATTTTCAAGATCAAGGCAGTCTGCAATCTGTCCGGCCTTATCATCGAAAAGCCCCGTAAGTCGGGCATCATTGGCCAGTGCCATAAATGCCAACTGTACGGGCACTCAGCATATAATTGCTTCGCCACTCCCAGGTGCGTTAAGTGCCTGGGAGATCACGGTACAGCCGCCTGTACCCGGCCTAAAGACCGCACTCTTTGCACCGAGCCACCCAGTTGTGTGCTCTGCAAAGAGTCCGGTCATCCGGCAAATTACCGGGGCTGCCCGAGCCCCCAAGTCATCTTCCCCTAAATTGGCGCAACATTTCGACGCTCGCCAGACTAGGGAATCCCCCTCGACCAAACTCCCCGTGAGACTGGCCCCACAGCGCCCCTTCCAATGGCCTCTCTTGAGTTCCCAGAAGGAATTTCCCGCACTGGCCTCTTCCAGGCCTAAGCCCGCTCCCATCCCTCCCGTAATGGACCCGCGTACCCGCGACCCCGCGCCCCTTACGCCACCCGGCTTTCCCGCGACCGCATCCCCCGCCCGCGCCGCGGCCCATCCCACTGCCCCTATGGCAGGACCAGCCCCGGTACAGAGGAAAGGTCAGGCTCCCCTTGATGCGTTTAACGTAATCACCGGGACCTATAACACCTACAGCACGTTCCTCACCCCGCGTGCCCAACAGATGGCCCAGGAACTAGTTGCCGCCGGCGGTAACTTGTTCCGCATTCAATCGATCTATGCTGCGTATCCCGAGATCACGCAAGCAATCCATCTCATGAACTCCCAACGCCCCCATTATGGATAGTCGTGGAATAATATCTAAACTAAAACCCCGTTCCCTAAAGTTAGGCTTCTTCAATGCCAATGGCATTCACGGCCAACGTGATGAGATCGCCACGTTTCTCCGCGACCATCACGTAGACATTTTACTCATACAAGAGTCGTTCCTAAAGCCTCACCAACGCGACCCGAAAATTGCAAACTATCGTTTAGTTCGCAACGACAGGTCACGTTGTCACAGAGGTGGCACCCTCATATACTATAGGAAGTCCCTGTACTGCATACCTATGGATCCCCCCAACTCTCCCGATTAGAAGTTTCGGCCTGTCGGTTAGCACTGACAGGTCACCAGCCGATCACTATTGTGTCGGTTTACCTTCCTCCCCAACATGAGTCAGAGGACCCCCAACTCCTCGCTAATGACCTTTCCCAACTCTTCGGCATGAGTGACTCCGTTATCATAGCGGGCGACCTCAACGCCAAACATCCCGCCTGGAATAGCACCAGGACCTCGACTAGAGGTAGGCAACTTTTCAACCTCTGTTCTACCATGAACTTTGATGTCATCGCCCCGATGACTCCCACTCACTTCCACTCCTTCCCCTTCGATACCGATCAGTTACCCGACGTTCTTGATATAGCACTCCTTAAGAATATCAACTTAAGGTTGGATTCTATAGAGGCTATTCACGAACTCGACTCTGATCATCGACCAGTAGTCATGAACCTGGCCCCCCGATTAGGTATTCGCGACCCCTCTCAACCCCCCGCCACTAAAGTGATCACTGACTGGAAGAAAGTAAGCGAACGCTTACAATCTAACACGTCACATCACTTAGACTCTATCCCAGATCAGTTCGACTCTGTCGCCGACACAACGGCTGCGATCGACTCTCTCACAGAGCACGTACAATCGATCGTGAACGAAAGTTCACGGGAGGTTCCAGATACGGATGACCGTAAATGGAGACTCCCGACGATGTACGTGATCTGCTGACAGAGAAGAACGCGGCCGTTCGTGCCTACAGCAACTTTCCCTGTGACGCTAACAAAGCTCACATACGTTACTTACAGCGTGCTGTAAGGACACGTGTGACTGAGCTGCGTGACGCTAGCAGGGACAAGATGGTGGGCGAACTAGAGCCGACTCATCTCGCATTCTGGGAACTTCAAAGGAAACTTAAATCCTCTGAGTTTTCCACTATGCCCCCCCTGACCCGCCCCGACGCGACCTTTGCATTCGAGGATATCGACAGGGCTGAATGCCTAGCCGATAGCCTCGAAGCCCAATGCACACCCAGTTCGCAGTCAGTAGACCAAGCGTTTGT
Organism: Aporophyla lueneburgensis; assembly: GCA_932294355.1. Lineage (NCBI taxonomy): Eukaryota > Metazoa > Arthropoda > Insecta > Lepidoptera > Noctuidae > Aporophyla > Aporophyla lueneburgensis. The sequence goes on along the minus strand of OW028751.1, from coordinate 29,250,267 downwards.
CGATAAGGTAAACGCGGAAGTCAAACGCAAAGCCTCACTCCCGCCCGTTGAAGACCCTGATGATCCCCTGCCCCCTGTCACACCTGACGAGGTGCACGAGATCATCAAGGGTCTGAAATCTCGTAAAGCCCCCGGATCAGACGGTATCACCAACAGAGTGATCAAGCTGTTCCCCGCTCACCTGATTATGCTCATGTGTACCATCTTCAATGGTGCCTTGAGTAATAATATTTTCCCCCAAGCGTGGAAGGAAGCCACCGTCATTGGCATCCCTAAGCCCGGTAAGCCCAAAACCGAGCCCACGAGTTACCGCCCCATTAGTTTGCTCAAAGTTCTCGGCAAAATCTATGAGAGACTTATTTATAAGCGACTCAGAGATTATGCCGAAACCAAGGGTCTCATCCCCAACGAGCAGTTTGGTTTTCGAACCCAACACTCGTGTGTCCATCAGGTACACCGTATCGTTGAACATATCAATGCTGGTTTTCAGCGTGGTATGTTCACGGGTGCTGTATACTTCGATATAGCGAAAGCGTTCGACAAAGTCTGGCACAACGGCTTATTATATAAGCTGTACCAACTCGGAGTGCCAGACCGTCTCGTGCTCATCCTACGAGACTTTCTTGCGAACCGTACCTTTCGCTATCGCATCGAAGGGGCACTTTCCTCCCCTCACCCGATCCGTGCAGGAGTCCCTCAAGGCTCTGTACTAGCCCCACTCATTTTCACGCTGTTCACTAGCGATATCCCCAGAAGTAAGAAGGAAAGGTTAGCTCTGTTCGCAGACGACACTGCCATCTTCTTCTCGGGATTTAGTGACACAGCGCTGGTTCGCTACCTCCAAACCGCAGTCGACGAGCTCGGCGAATGGTTCAGGAAGTGGCGAATCGAGGTCAATCCCGATAAAAGTCAGGCGGTCTTTTACACCCGACCGCGACGTAATCACCCCCCTCCCCGACTCATCTCAATGTTCGGCAAGCAGATCCCTTGGGCGAAGCAAGCCAAATATCTAGGTGTCATCCTCGACGAACACCTAACCTTTTCTGAGCACATAAAGCAGGCCCGCTCGCGGGCCGCTTTCGCTCTCGGTAGGCTCCATTGCGTCCTGAACAAGCGGAGTAAAATGTCTCTTCTGTGTAAGAAGCGGCTTTACACCGCTTGTATCAGGCCGATTGTGACATACGCAAGCCCAGTCTGGGCACATGCTAAACCCCGATTCATCCATAGGATGCAGACTCTCCAGAACCGTTTTCTCCGTCAAGCCACAGGCGCGCCTTGGTTTGTTCGGAATATCAATCTTCATGTAGATATGAACCTCCCGACTATCCATCAATACATGAAACGCGCTTCGAAGCGTTTCTTCGATAGGGCCGTAGCCCACCGCAACCCTCTGGTTGTGGCGGCAGCTACTTACACCCCCTCCCGTATCAGTAAAGTCCGCCGCTCGTGGCACGTTCTTACCGATCCTGATGATCCAACTACTCTCCTCCAGGAGAGTCGAAAAGAGACCAGTACAGCTAGACCAGCACACAAACACAAATCGTACCGACCTCGTCGCCGAGGTCCGTCGTCGCGACCCCGACTTAACAGTCCCTCCCGACCCTTGCAAGAGCCAGCCCGCGATGCTGCGCCGTTAGCTTTAAATTAGTCCCTAAATAATTTAACCCAGATCCAGCCAGTCCCTTGCTGTCCCCCTACCAGTGATTGCCTAAGCCGAGGTTCGTACCCCCCTCGGGGTAACCCTTAGAGCTTTCGCTTTAGTTTTTAAGTATAATAAGCCCCGGCTGGAGGCCTAATAAAAACTTTTTACACAAAAAAACAACTGACTTCCTTAAAAAAAACACTTCAAAGTCAAAAATAACTTTAATTTCGATAGTCGGTGTCTTAGGCTCTGTATTTAAGGTTTTTGCCACCGACTTCCGAAATTAAAGTTATTTTTGACTTTGTAGTGTTTTTAAAATGGGACCATCCGGGAAGCACCAGCTTTCAAATAAAAAAAGAATCATCAAAATCGGTTCACCCAGTCAAAAGTTATGAGGTAACAAACATAAAAAAAAAATTAAAAAAAATTACAGTCGAATTAATAACCTCCTCGTTTTTTTGACGTCGGTTAAAAAGGTATCTTTTTAGAACTCGCCGGGCCACAATCCGTTTAAGTAGTAAGAATCTTTTCAGATTAACTACGAGATGTCCTACAAAAAAAAAACGGTATAGGAAGTCCCTGAGATCCGCCTGAAGATCTCACAATAACCCTTGGTAAGACTAGTTGTCAGACTTCGGGCTTCTGACGACCCGTAACGTCTGTGAAAGATCTACAAATGACAGCCGGGACCAACGACTTAACATGCTTTCCGAGGCACGGAGAGTTCTTGGTATGTAAAAATGGTTGCCCATCCACGTAGGTATTTAAAACAATAAATAAAATATTCCCACACCAGAATAATCACTAGCGATATAAATATTTTCAATCTCACTTCATATAGAATTAAACACGTATTGTCATTACAAAAATAACAAGCCGACGCGCGACGTCATCATTCCATAAGTCATAAGTTTATCGACAGGTTATCGGCGGATATTAGGCGACCGATTTGAATAACACGTCTAAATTGTAGAAAAGTGGTACGGGAATGTGTCCGTCTCAATTTGGTAGGGTTGTTACAGCGCTTGCCTTAAAATAGGTCGTTACAAACAGGATATTGTTGTATTGAATGTATTTTAATGTGTTGAGTAGATTATCTTTATCTCATTTTGCTGAAATTCATAGTTAAGACTACATAATATGCTGTACAAAACCTATACTCAAATACTTTTTTACAACTTTAGTTTATTTGGAAACCAATTACAACAATAAAAAAGCCCAACTGCGTAAACAGTGAACTTTAAAAAGAAGAAATAAGCACATTTTATATTAAGACTTTGACTCTTAAAGTTTTATACTATAAACAACCTCATGCACTCAGAAACAATATAGGTAGGTGTTTATTGTTAATTTTAAAAAGATCTTTCCGGCTGATGACATTATTTTCAAAGACCTCTTCAATGATACCCCACTTGATATAGTTCGTTGCCTTTATTTTTTTCTTTTTCATAAAACGACGTCTGGTAGTCGCCATATTGAATTTTGATTACTGTCATGTGTCACTTTAGCTTTAGTGCCACTTACAAGATTAGGACTAATCGATTGACGTAAGAATCATCATATTCGGCTCGTGCGTTTGGGGTCTAGAGCGCCACAAAAGAACATACATACATAAGCTTTTTTTTTCTCTTTCTTTTCCGGGTTAGAAATCATCAAGTGATTTCTCCCGCTCTGGGCGGAGCGGGAGGGCGTGTCAGACTTTTACTGACTAAAACCCGCCCGTGTTCCATCAGTTGTATGTGTCAGGACCATGGTAACTCTTTCAGACAAATCCGCGACCCTGGCAGGATACATACATAGGCTGATAAATACATAACCCTCCTTTTGCGATGGCAGTCGTTTTAAAAGGAATACATTATCATGAGCGTGATAGGATTGTGTGATGAAGTCAGAAAAAAAAAATGAAAATGAACTATGAATCTAATACTAAATAGGGGCGGCCAGCAGCGTTGTCCTTTTAAACCTGCTACTAATACTTCCTGCTATTGGCCAACGTAATGACTTGCCATAAACGGCATATTTGACATAACGGATTGGTTATTTACAATAATAAGGGGTAATATTGTAAAAGTCTAACGGGTGTCTGCGAGTTGGCTTTGGCCCTTCTCTACAGGCAGGACCTCAGAGTTCCGGGCAGTGGTAAGATTTTGGGTAGCTAAAATAATTTATAGAATTATTTCCGTAGGGCAACCGTACTCAGCAGACTGCTATGGTTTTTCCAATTATTACTTACGAGAAAACCACGTAATTTTACATAGAACACTCTATGAGTTTTTAAAATTCATAATAACGTAATAAAAAAGGGATAAATAAAACCAGAATTAAGATTAACACTCAGTTAAGTGTCTAACACAGATTGTTTCCAAGATAGTTCCACTCTTATAAGGAATCTGTTTCACGCTCCGTTTGGCAGCCATTTGGACCTGATGGCGCTGACGTCACACATTACGGACTTGTTAGGTTCAATGTTTCTTTTTTATTGTTCTCCTACAAGATTATTTTCAAGTGTAGTAGCAAGGTTTTCAAAAGTAAAAATAGATTTCCAGATGTTTAATTTGACATCAGCCCGCGGCTTCGCCCACGTGTAGGTCGGAAATAATCCCACGGGAAAGTAAGTACTATCGGGATAAAAGTATCCTATGTCTTAACTCAGGGTATGGTCTACCTGTGTGCCAAATTTTATCGAAATCCACCTTTAAGACAGACTTGCGGAGTTACTTTCGCAATTATTAAATAAAATACAGGATGGCAGGGCGTTCATGTCTCATCGACGTGCAAACTGAAATAATGACTTCAGCACATGATTCTTGATTAATTTGCGTTAGCGTTAGCCCTTATATTTTAGTGGGGTTTTAAATATTTGCTAAAAAATTAAGATTGAGAAATCTATACTTATTTTAAAGGGTGGCGGAAACATCAAAACACAACCTGTTACCACCTTACCTTTAAAGTAACCTGCCAGGGTCGCGAGATTGTTCAAACTAAATATACCGAGGCCCTGGTATATGGGTAACTGAAGGAACACGGGTGGGTCTTAGTCAGTAAAAATCTGACACGTCCTCCCGCTCCGCCCAGAGCGGGAGAAGTCATTTGATGATTTCCCATCCAAAAAAACCTATAAAGTAAGTAAAGTATGTATCGTATCTATACTAATCATAGAGTTGATACTAATACTAATATTATAAAGCTGAAGAGTTTGTTTGTTGGTTTGGTTGAATGCGGTAATCTCAGGAACTACGGTCTGAATTGGAAAATTCTTTTTGTTTTAGGTAGCCTATTTATTGAGGAAGGCTAGGCTATATAACATCACGCTACGATCAAAAGGAGTGGAGCAGCAACGAAAAATGGGCGAAAACTGGCAGGCAATTCGATGCGACGGGAAGGGTCAGGGGAGCAAAAATTTGACGCGGACGAAGTCGCGGGCAGGAGCTAGTTTCCAATATGGATTTTCAATCTTTAGCAAATGTCTAAGACAACACTACAATATTAGTTCTAACGCAAAGTGGCACAACACAACTTATGGCACGTTACGCACTTCAGTATATTGCCACATAAGCTGGCATTGCGCAGCTAACGATATGCCATTAAAAATTACACATAAAACAAGGTAATTTATAAAATATTGATTGAGCACGCGGTTGGCAAACAAGTCGGCGACTATCTTATGTGTTTAAAATTTGTTTTTTTTTTTATTATGTTAGTTTAGAACATCGATACTTATTTGTTTTGGCGCTAGTATAGTAAATCATGTGATGTGCATAATAAGGTGTTTTTTTTAGTGGGTTGACTAAAACCCACCCGTGTTCTTTCAGTTGCTTATGCCAAGGTCATGGTCACGGTAACTCTTTCTAACAAATACGCGACCCTGGCAGGTTTAAGGTGGATGCGGTTAGACTGGATGCCGAACTCAACATAGTTGGAAAAAGGCTCCTTAGAGCGGTTGGTTGTATTCCTCTTACTACATAGTAGGTATTATTAAAACAATTTCCTTGAACATAATAAAATTTTCCGTAAACTTTAAAACCATTAAGCTAATTGAAATACCTAAAACGTGGTGATTCTGTAGTTAATGACGATTAAATTGCATTCATATTTAAATATCAATTTACTGAATGTTGATTTTTGTATTTCCTGATCTACATTCAAAATTGATGTGATAGTCGAATCGTAGTACCAATGTTGTGTTGGTTTGGCTTACGTGTAATATATTACCAACAGATTTATTTTACGTGTTTTATTTTAAAGGAGCTTAGTAGCTTAATCATCTCGATTGACCCGTGCGGCTGATATTACATAGTCACAAGCCCCAATTTCTGGTTTGTGTAATTTATGTAAGTCAGAAATCACTATCCCATCTTGAGCAAACGTGGTGACTTGTACTCATAAATGTACCTTCCCTGCATGACACAGTGAGCAAATATATAGTTAATATCAGCTTATACAATAAGAGAGTCGCGCGTTAGTCATTTAGTTAATTGCCTAATTTAATATTCATTGGATTACTTCATTACCTTACGTGTACTACCTACACGATAATTTGTTTATAAATAAACTATAATCAGTCCGTGTTTGATATGACATTGTTTACCGATCTTAAAGTTATTTAAAGGGCAATACGTGGACTACTTCATTTTGTTTATTTTTAAATAATTTCTCAGTGCGTTGTAAATAACGAAAATTTTCCATAGGTAAAGGTATATCAAAAGTTTCTGATGGAAAAACCCAATTACACTGACCGACTCGGTTATCGAACTCAGACCCTCAGTGTGGGCGCGTCACGCTTACGACCACTGCACAAACGAGTTACTCTCAAAAACGCATCAGAATTATTCATTTTTAACCGATTAAAAAAAAAAATAAGGAGAATGTATGTGTTCGTTTGGATCTTTTTTAAACATATTTTTACCTATTTCTCTATCAATTGGGAACCGATTTTCAAAATTCTTTTTTTAATACGTAGATAGGGTGATGTTGTATGGGAACCCCCCTTAAATATTTATTTATTCTGTTTTTTTTTTCATATTTGTTGTTGTAGCCATGGGGTTGCCTCGTTTTTGCAGTGCATCAGGTATGTTTGCTAAGGCCAACACGGATTGTTTTAGGGCGATAGTGCGCAAAAGAGTAGCCTCCCTGATGCGCCGCGTGCGAGGCAGCACCAACAGTCTACTGAATACCGTACTGGAAAGGGTGGATTGCCCAGTTGTGAGGCACTGGAATGCCGTTCACGGCTCCGGGGGTGCCCGGTATAATGATAAGTAGCCCAATTTTGTGTATAATCTAACTAACATAGTTTTAAGTATGTTTTACTAACAATTTTATGGAATGTATATTCTGAAATAAATGATTAATAATAAATAATAATAATAGCGTCACCAGAAATACATCACCCGTGAAAATTTCACTTTTCTATCACGGTTCATGAGATACAACCTGGTGACACACGGACAGACGGACAGCGGAGTCTTAGTAATAGAGTCCCGTTTTACCCTTCGGGTATGGAACCCCAAAATAGACATTCATAAATACACCATACAACAAAAAGTTAGCGCAAAAAACTGAATTACTGTACTAGTTTTTGAGGCAAGTTTTTGGAAGGCTAATCATAATAATGTAATAATAGTCATTTGTAACATAAACCTCTTGAGAATAATAATTGAAGATCTTTGAACTCTTGATTATAACTCCATAAAAAGCGTTGCGTCAGATTTGATTACTGATGGAGTTTTTGTGGTGGTTTAATGTAGATTATACCACAATTTATTTAGACGTTCACAATATTAGTTACACAAAAGAGTTTTACATATTGAACTAAGTTTTTAATCGTATGACAGTGACAGTTAATGTCAAAGTCAGGTGACACTGTCAAAAACAAATTAGTGTTGTTTGGTTTATCTTTGGTACTCTCTATCTCTGGTCTATACCTCATGTTTGTGAAAGGCCATCTCTTAGCTGCCACGGCTTATTTTAATTTCTGTTTTTTTTTTTCTCTTTTTATTACATACATTTTACATCGTTCGTACAGTGATAATTTTAACATAAATCTTTAAGTATTGAGATTTTTTCAGCTCACTTTCTCTCGTTCGATGTACAGCCAGAAGTATAAAATAAAATATGGTATCCTCATGAATATAAACACTAAGTTTGGGTCAAGTCCGATTCGGTAATATTGTTTCATGGCCGAGATTTGCCAGTGCCACTTAAATTTCAGCCTACGCTAAAAAAATCTAGAGTCTTGCAAATTATATGAGACTAACTTCTGCCCGCGACGTTCGTGTGAAATGTTGGCCCCCGACCCGTCGCGTTGTATGACAATGGCCGTTCACGCTATAACTTCGTTTAAATAAGCGTTCTCTTCGACTTCTTTCATTTTGCTCGGCTTCGTTCTTCGCTAAGAGTCGTTACGTGATGCCTTAACCTTTCTCAAAAACTGGGCTACGAAATGCAAAAAAAAAAAAAAAATCGGGCGGTATTCGAGAGTTTACTCCCTACAGACAAAGTTACAAACGTTTTAAGTCAATTGATAATTTTTGTCTAGACAAGCCAGGTTTCCGATTTGCCCCGTCGTAAAACTGACGAACTTCCATAGAAACTTTCACACCCTATTGACGTCTTTAGGACATGAGTTTACAAAAATACTTCCTAGTTGCTTCACTTCACGTTTTATACGGAACTCTTACATAAAATTGTATTTTTCTTGACCCAGAGGTTGAGGCTGTGTGCCGTGTGTCAGTGAATGAATTCAAGATTTTTATATTTATACAATTTTTTTATCATCAACGTTTATCACAGTACTTTTCCATAAACGATAAACTGAAAAATAATACTAATAATATAAACTAATAACTTATATATTTAATCACTGGGTTTCACGTTCCATTTGACGTAAAAGGTTAACTAATTCCAATTCAGTTTTTCGTTTCTTTATGAATATGATATGAATGTGTAAAAAAACTTAGGAACGCTTATGCATGCACATACCTACATTATGTAGGTATGTGTTTCAAAGAAACATTTAGTAAAAGGTCAACTTGATAATAATTCTTTATTTTTATGACCTTGTTTTGCTGTGTATCCTGGCTAAACTTATTTTTAATAAAAACTAGCTTCTGCCTACGGGTTTATTAAATTATACCACGGGAATGTGTTACCTGGACAAAATAAGTCTGTGTCCTTTCCCGGGATGCTATATGGTGGTTTAGGCGTGAAACGGTAGATGTTGAAAATAAATTACAATGGCATACAGACAAATTTACTTTCAGCTTTATAGTATTAAATTATGAATTTTATTCTAGACTAACTGCGCCCAGTGGTTCCAACCGCATAAGTCTCTATCTCGTGAGAAATAAAATATATAAAGTATTCTCTGTTCTAATCCACTAACTATAAATTCTTCCTCCCAATACTTCTTACTCTTTAAAATCACTATATAATAATATATTATTTTTGTATAATATCAGCTTACTAGCTCTTAATTTCCATAAGGATTTATAGTGTCGAAGTGGCAGTAGAACACTGACTCCTAAGTCACTGGTATTCCTAGTTTAGGACTCAGGGTTTCAAATTTTGTATGCCTTTAACTATTGAAAAATTTAGCTAGATATTAAGCATATTGTAAGGAATTGTATCAATAGTCCATATAATATCTGAATAATAATGAGTACGGGATGTCAATTGACAACGAACCGCAAGCGTGAAGTTGGTGCGCTTCGTCAGAGTCTAGCCTGACGTTCGAGCGAGTTGACAAGAGCGGCTAGAAACGGCGTGGAGCAGCTCTTTTAAGCATCTGACATTGTGCAGGCAATAAGTGTCTAGAAAATGTCCAACGTTTCCTTTGGCGAGTTCAACTTTAACCTGAAAATCTATAATTATTTTCAAAGTTTTTCTATACACCCGCAATACACATCTATGCCCAGTAAAATGTATAACAGTGAAGAATTCAGGTCCAATCGGCCTCTTGTTCCGACACATATATATATATATATATATATTTTTTTATATATATTTATATATATATATTTATATATATATATAATATTCGTCTAGAAAATTCACGCAGACGAAATTGAAGGAAAGTATTTTATTTGAAACCCAGCCTGGGCTTCAAATAAAATACTTGAACTCGTTGGCAATCTTTCAAGGGGTGAAAGTACTCGTAAAAAATATATAAACAACTTTTACTACCCAACCAACTCTGAAGTGGGTATCTACAATCAAATCAGCTGCTCCATACAAAAATGCTATAGCCCCATAAAATTTTATTTAAAAATCAGACCGTGGCATTTTTCGCTTTTTAAACATTGATGCCATAGTAAATGTTGGTCGAATACATGAGAACCCTGAAAAATTGCCCGTGTATTCAAGGTCACTATGTATAACAAAGTACAATAAATGGCCTCACCTTTATAACATCCCCTAGGAAATTTTCTGCTGATTATAATTTAACTTTTTGATTTGATTTTGTTTTTACGTAACACCTGTATTCCCTGAGGAGACAGGTAGGAATATTTGCCTCCATATTCAGTCCCTCGGAAACAAAGCAACAAAGCTCAATGTTATTTGAGAAATAAATGTCCTTAAACCGAAAGCTTAATCAGCCTATGTTCCCACTGCTGGGATACAGCCCTGCTCTCTGTGAGAGGGAGTGGGCCATAATCCACCACGCCAGTGCAGTGTGGTTAGGTCTATCCATTTATCATATGGCAATAGTGCAATGGCTAAGGAGGCGGAGAGCGAAGCTAGAAGACGTAAGTTTGAACCTCATCTGCTGCATTTTGCCGTGAAAGAATCCACCTTAGACGTTCGTGCGCAATACTTAGTTTAAGAGGAATTCTATGTATTGTCTAAATAAAGTTAATACAAAAAAAAAATCCTTACGGAAACAATATTGTAGTAACGAAAATACAATTAACATTCTTGTAAATCATTACAAAGTATGTCACCTTTGTATTGTTATGTAAGTGCCCAAGTATTGACATAGACAATATTGTCGATGTATTGCAACATTACGCGACCATTAGCCGATTGCTCACGGAAACACCCGATGTCTCAGTAACATAGCTATGTATTGCTTAAGTAGATAACTTTACATATTTAGGTATGTATTCAAGTTGATCGAGTAATTTATTAAATACGAGTTTGACAGGAAATTGAACTGTGGTAGAATAAAACTTTAATTTATGTTTGTTTTTGTTATCTCATGTTTGTTTTAATTCGTTTTTGTTTGTATTTAAAGGTCAACTCAAATTCAAAGCGTTTTTTTTTTTTGTTAAATATATCATCCAATTACACTTTTGAATTGTCAAGGAGTCAGTCAGTCAGTTTTGTTTTGGTTCTAGGACATGCCGGTTTGTTCACGATGTCTTCCTTCACCGTTTTGAGAGCATTGGTCATAAAATTATTTACATAAAGTTAAGCGCCTGCTTGGGTTCGAACCCACGATTTAAAACTCGTACGTGGGGGCCTATACCACTGTGTCACCACTGCTTTGATTACCATACAGGATAATTTTTATTCATTCGTACGTTCCTGCGGGATAATTCTCGACCTCGACGCGGGTGAAACCGCAGGCAAAAGTTGGTTCACAATATTATCTTTAGGCAGAAGTTTTGCGATTATTGGCTGTTTAGATTCAGCAAGATGAAACTGTTCTGTTTACAACAAATAAAACAGTTTTGGCCTCTGAAAATGCGCGTTGAGAGCCATATGGCTGATGTTGCTAATTTTTTAGCAGAATGACCAGAATAGCCAGTATATCTTGCTATACTCTCCAGTCTTCATCATCAGTCTATAGCAGTCCACTGCTGGACATAGGCCTCTCCAATTGTACGCCATTCCGCTCGATTCTCGGCAACTCTCATCCAGCTGCTACCAGCCACCCTGCGAAGATCGTCGCTCCACCTAGCCTGAGGGCGCCCTACCTTACGTTTGCCGATTCGCGGTCTGCAACTCAAGAACACGCCTACCCTAGCGGTTATCGGTTCTACGGCTAATGTGCCCGGCCCATTGCCACTTCAGTTTGCTAATTCTTTGAGCTATGTCGACAAATTTGGTTCTCTGCCGGATGAACTTATTTCTGGATTCTATCCCTCAGAGCTACTCCAAGCATAGCTCGTTCCATAGCTCGCTGAGTGACTTTGAATTTATGGACCAGCCGTACCGCGAGTACGTTTCTGCTCCGTAGGTCATAACAGGGAGGACGCAGTCTAGTCAGTCTTGCTTGCACACTATACACCTAAGGCTTAGATCTATAAGCCTAACTTAGCATATGATTCAAGTTACTTTGTTCCCGTCTCTCTCTTGCATTTAAAATTTGACAGTTGTGCGACAGTGACAAGAATTACGCTAAACAAGAGTAAGTGCTAAATAACTTTTATAGGTGTTGGTCTTAGAACCGTATCTGTTATTGCTGGTTCTCTAACAGACCGACCAGATAGTTTCGTGCTCAATATTCAACTTAAGATCTCCCCTTTAATCTTACTTGCACTAAGTATAACCTAAGATGGCTTCCTAAAGACGTAAAATAGCAAAATGTTTGGTAAAGTTATTTGTTGTGTTTTTTAAAACCAAACAAATGCTGATTGACATAAATTCTTGGATAACTAGAGCAAAGTCGTAGCGGGGCGCCATTTTTAATAAAATCACAGTAAGTTAAAGTTGGAGTAATAAGTAAACTCGGAATAGCATAGTGGATGAAGCTGTAAGAGTCCCGTAGACAGGCGTGAGGCGATGACGGTAGGACGCGATTCTGCCAGTCTATTCTGTAAAAATATCACCGTGAAAACATCGGTGAACTGAGTTCTAAGTGAGTTGAGTAAGTCTTGATGGCAATGATTGCCACTATTGACAGCTCACGTCAAGCTACACTCAAGTTTTCACGGTGAGATATTTACAGAATACCACTGCAGGTACTTAGAGCGATTTCCATAAAGTTGTCTTAATAGAATTGCGTCGCGCCCGTCTTTAGGAGCCTTTATGGGTTGAATTCTGTAGATACTCCGTAAGAATTTGCTCTCTCAAGGTTTTCAAGGATACCTCGATAGTATTTACCAAAGTTTTAAATAGTTACGGAATTAATACTGCGCGTTTGTTTTAGCAGATTATCCAGGCCGGTGTAATCCTATATGTGATAGCAAATATTTGTACAGTCACGTTTAAACAGATGTTAAAACTAAGCACATTCAGGTGGGTAGTTCAGAACGTTTTTCACAAATGAAAATAGATTGATAATACTTTTTGTTTCTGCTACTCCCAACCAATCGCTTAATGTTATTTTTCACAGTAAATATTAGACTAAGTAAATAGCCGGAAAGATACATGAACAAAGATATGTATGTATATAGTCGGTATGTACGTTTTCCCCATTTTCTTGATAGGTAGTTAATTTATTTGTTCTGTGAGCTAGGTAATATTTGTACTATGTACATAAATGGTGTGGTGCTGAACGTAAATAATAGCAACATCTCATTTCTTCCCGTGGGTGTCGTAAAAGGCGACTGAGGGACTTATTAGAGAATGGGCAGCGCGATCTCTATGTATTATAGAACCATACTGCGATCGTCAATCCGCCTGCCATGCGTGGTGATTATCGCAAAGCCCCCGAAATTGGTGGAGGCCTCTTTCCAGCAGTCGACGTCTTACGGCTGCAGTGATGATGATGATGATGATGATAATATAAATGGTGGGAAGGTACTGTGCTTCGTTTTCGTTTTGTTTAACACGTCGTAACTGCCATGTCGGACTATGTGTCCGACACTTTTTGTTCCATTCAGGCCTTGTCGGACTATATGACCGACAACAAATACAAAATCTGAACATGTCGTTGCTGCCTGGCGGCCATGTTTTTGGAATAAATCGTGTATTTATTGAATATATTTAACGTGAAATAACACTAAGTACATTTTTTACTTTTTTATTACTTTTTATGGGTTCCTGCGTCCTCTTAAGCTTGTTTTCCATTTAGTTGAAATAAAAATCACCTTAACTCACCGACTTGTGATTGTAGAACCAGTTTTTTTTTTTAAAAATACGTAATCCAAAACCTAGTGCTTTAATTGGAAGCATTTTATAACCATACCAGTTATCTAATAGGTAGTTCGTATAAAGTTGGAAATTTATGACGACCTTGGCAATTTGGAATTGAGATAATTATCGTGAGTTTTAAAGTTTTTTCAAGCTTTAAAGTTGTTAGAGCGCTGCGCTGGTGGATTTACTTCGGAAACTTATTTAAAATTAGTTTGCATTTTCAGCATTTATAATAAAGCGACTCTGACCACATAGGCACCACATAAAACAAAGTGCTCCTATAAGGGTTCCGTTTTTCCTTTTGCGTTACGGAACCCTAAAAACAGCAAATAGTTTTCAATTTATAAAGTCTCCAGCTTTGCCAGCGACTTCACCCGCATACTATACATGTAAACTTACCTCTTGAATCACTCTGTCTATGATGAAAACTGCGTTAAAATCTGTTGCATTGTTTAAAAGATTTAAGCGTACCAGACGGGGGAAGAGAGTTTGTTTTATACCTACTAAGAAAATATAAAGAAGAAGGCAGGTTTTTGGTGACTTCGCAGGCTGAGCGTGGGGACTGGCATAACAAGAGAGACCTATCCCAGCAGTAGGTGAAGTCGGGCTGTAGTTGGCAATGATAATGAGGCAGGTGACATTCAGTCAAAACCGCATTAAAATCCCTGACGTAGTATAAAAGATCGAAACGTAAGGACGCGGGAAACGACTTTGTTTTGTACCATGTAAAGATTCGTAGGTTATGAATGAGGATATTTTCTTTTGATTGATATTATCTCTTCACCACCCTTGGTTGACTGGTAGAGAATGCCTAAGGCATTAAGTCCGCCTTTGTACCATTTTTGTGTGCGAGAAGTTTAAATAAATAAATAAATTTAGGCCTGTTTTATAACTATATTTCTTAATATGTAAGATGTTTGATTTCGACTTTAGGCACATTTATTAATTATTATAGTTTGTTTACTTAGCATAATTAAGTTTACACATTTACCCAAGCACAGTAACCGTCAAAATTTCAATATTTGTAATTTATTGTTGTACGAGAACAGCTGCCAATAAAAATAAAAAAAAAACAGACTTTATTTAAATTATTGTAAATACAGATATCGGACAAATAAAAAACAACTTTTAACATCTTTCATCAACTTTAAAATGTGATAAATTCTTGCAAAAAATCTTGTTACACAAATATAATTCCTTTTAAAGTAAATAAACGTAAACCCGCGAAACCTATCATTGCGTAACTCAAAAGTAACTTCGATTTCGATAGTCATGTATTGTTTTATGTCAAAAACCGTTAAGATTGAGTAGGTATTGATAACGCACTTGAATACCTAATACACCACAGATTACCATATTTCAATTCTTCTTCTTATTTGAGTAAATTATTAAATTAGTTGGGGACAGTAGGTGGCCATGCTAATCGCAGCATCGGTGGTATTTATAAGCCCTAAGAAGAAGTGCAGATGTATATAGGCTCTTTGGGCACGCCAGCAAATGGACCATGGTTTGGTTAGGAGCTCCGTATATATTTTACTTAATAATCCATAAACTTACCTTTCAATAAGTCCACCATCTTTGGATACATCAGTATTCACGATTACACCATTCATTCTGTATCACATCACTTTCAAAACTATCACTATAAAGGCACTTCTTCACTATAATCTTCGAAATATAAAAATATTTTTTTTTTGTTTTTGTAAAAAGAGTTTGGTTGTAAAGTTTGTAAACTTCGCGGGAGTGGAGAGCGAGAGAGGGACACGTCTGTGCTGGCGGGATGGTTTGTGCCTACTGCCTCTTACAGCGGGAAACGCGTGGTGTCAAGACATAGAATATTGTATACAGACCAGACGGGACGCTGCTCTTACACGGCTTGAGAGTTGATACTGATCTGTACCTATATCTGTATAGATATTGTAAATTAATGTCGCTTTTCTTGTATTTTCGTTTGATAGTGTTGTTCTTTTAAACTACGAAAAGGATTTTGATGTGATTTTCACTATCATTTAGAGGATTTATTACGAGTAGTTTGTTTCTACATACACTTTTATGTAGAGAAAAAGTTTGTAGGAAGTAATTTCTGGATCTGCCAATCGGATTTGTAAAATTATGTTTGCATTTGAAAACCCAAATCTTGAGGGTGGTTATAGGCTTCAACATCATGCTTCGACCCATAGGAGACGACCAGAATACAAATTATATATTATTACTAGCTTCTGCCCGCGACTTCGTCTGTGTAAATGTCGGTTATCGCGGACGCAGACAAAGTCATGGAAGAAAAAGTAGCCTAGCTCTAAACTATCTGTGTACCAAATTTCATTTAAATCAGTTCAGTAGTTTTAGCAGGAAAGTAAGACAGACAGACAGAGTTACTTTTGCATTTATAATATTAGTGTGGATTTCTTAATAATATTATTTAATTTTTCAATTCGGTTCCTGAGATTAGCGCGTTCAATCAAACAAACAAACAAACTCTTCAGCTTTATAATATTAAGTATATATTCATAATTTTGTGTGTAATAATAAATCTACTTTATTAACCTATTTCACGTACCCATTGAGTTAACGCATGTACGTAATGGGTATTACAACAGGGAAAAAATATCAACAATAACAAATACCTTATTTAGAATTCATAACAAATATAATCTACTCTTAAGAGCGTTAACGTGAAATCCACGGCACCAAGTTTAGGTAATTGCAGTGCTCCTTCCACTCACACAGATACGCGCATAACACTGTGTGCGTAGAGTTGGTGTGCTGCCCGTCATTATAGTCAAACTAACCCAAGTTGATACGTAATGTTTAATGATACTTACTTATTTAATCGTCAGTTGATTTTTATTTACTATTCTTATTTTTATTACATGCTTGTGAAATAAAAAGGCAATTTTGGATACGTAGTATAGTAAGTAGGTACTATTTAGGGGAGAAAAGTTAGAAATATTGTACAAATGTAAAATCCTACTACGAATAATATTATAAACACAAAGGTTTGTGAGGATGCATGGATGAATGATTTTAACAATTTACCGTAAGAACTACTGAACGCATTTTGATGAAACTTCAATTCATATCGATTACACATCAGAATACCATACAGATCATATTTTCAAATAATAATTATAAACGCGCAAGTTTGAGAGTTTATTTATGGATGAGTAGATGTATATTTGTTACTCATTCACAAAAAATACTAAATGAATTTTGATTAAAAATTGCTCATTTGATAAAAAAGTACATGAAAAAATCATAATGAAGGGGGTTCATCATTTTGAAGTCGTAGGAAGTCGCGATGGTCCTCTAGCAAATTATTAAGTATTCTAGTTTTAAAATAAAATATTTCAATATCGAATAATTCTTTATTTATAATATTATATTTATTATATATAGCACTTGTATGTAGATTTAAATAAATGTTTTCCTTTACCGACTTTGAAAGATAACCGACACGTGTGTTCCACACATCGACAAGCTGGTTTTGGAAGACGAGGCTAAGTCCTGAAAAAAAAAGATAGATGTAATCCCATACGTAAATATGAAATTGTAAATAAAAATACGTTAGTTGTGCTTTACCTTTACCTCATTTTGGATTTTAACATCTTCCGTAACAACATTATTTTCTTTACAATGCCTGAAGATAAAAAAACAGGATTTTATTTTACCCCTTTGTCTGCGTGATTAATATGTTTACTCATGTTGAATTCCAGCTTTCTAGTACTAAGGGTCTCTGAGCTAAGCCGCGGTCGGACAGACAGACAGACTTAGCGAAACTATAAATGGTTCCTCTTTCACTACGGAACCCTAAAAACATTTTTAAAAACAAGCTTTTAGTTAAATTCTCTAAAAAGAAGAAATAAAGTTTAAATTAAATCAAATCAATTAAATTATTATTATTACAATGCAAGTAAAAAAAATCAGATGATCGACGGTTTAGTTTGAGGAAGTATTGTTTTTTGCAATTTCGAAATTGATCGTTTAGAAAAAAAAAATGTATTTGAGTAGTACAATCACCCCCTAGAAGGAAATAAATTAATAAACGAGGACCTTATATAGCAAACTTCGATCAACAAAGATAACAAATCAAGTTCTATACAAAATATTATTTTACCCAACCTTTTAGCCCTAGCTTTAGCTAAAACCTCTTGATTGAGTCTCTTCCTTTTCCTCGATAAAACTAGTTTCGTTTTTTTACTCTTATTCCCCATGGCACCTGAAACAATTTTTGTTGTTTCGAAAAACATTGTTTTCAATTATCTAAATAAAAAATAATGATTTTACTTACCAACCCAAGATCGTTATATCGCACTATAAACTCACTCGATGCCAAGGGTCGGGAGAGGTCACGCGTAGAGCACTGAGCGATACGTCCACTCTTTGAACAGCCTCGCGGCGGCGGACTGATTTAAAATTATTACCGCGCACGGTTTTATAGTAGTTTTAAAATAATTGTAGAAAAATAATAAAACTAATTTAGTTGAAATTTTTTATTGCAAGTTTTAAAGAAGATGTTCTTCTATTACAATACATCTTTATTTTGTAAAATTAAATAAGATTTATTGGAAGAAATAATGAATTTAGCAACTGCTTTTTCTTGTTAATTTCACTTTGTTTATTGTTTTATTTATTATGTTAGGCGCTGAAAATCAAAAAAGTCTCTCTCAGTTTTTTGCTCAAGGATGTGAACAATTAAATATGTTTATTAGTTTGTCAATTTTATTAGTGGTTTCGGATATTTTAAGCTTCGAAATGACTACTGTAAAAGGATTTTAGAAAACACTGTTTGTTTATCTGGTTAGATTTCACGAATACTTTATTAATGTAAAAAGGTTTTCAGTCAAATTTTTAGACCGAAATATTTCCAACAATATTCAGTTATTCACACTTTCGTTAGATACGTTTTATGAGGTGATTAAATGGTTTGAAAAGTATGCTTTTTGGGTCAAACAACCAAAATCGACGTTAACGCTCTTAACCTACACACAATAATAATGTAATGTGACACATAGCTACGTACATACTTTCTTTATATTTAAGTATTCGCAAGACAGTGGTTTAGATGTAACGATTTTGATGCAAATTTAGATAAATTAATTAAGTATTTAGTATATTGACCGTACCTATATTCAAATTGACAGGCCTGTTGGTCTAGTGGTTAGTGACCCTGACTGCTATGCTGGAGGTCGTGGGTTCGATTCCCACCCATGACAAATGTTTGTGTGATGAGCACGATCATTTGTTCTGTGTCTGGGTGTAATTTATGTATAATATGTATGTATTTAGAAATATATAAGTATGTTTATCAGTTGTCTAGTACCCATAACACAAGCTCTGCTTAGCTTGGGACTAGATGGCGTTGTGTGATAGTTGTGGAATATTATTATTATTATTAAATCACAATTTTGTCGTTCTTTGACAGTTGTATAAAATGGCTGTAACATGGCAAGTTAAAATAGATTTTCAATTTCCATGACAATTAATTTCCAAAAAATATCGCTTTCGATATTTGATGATCTGGTTACCATTTTAGCTGAAATGAGATTTACTGTTTACTAGCTTTTGCCCGCGGCTTCGCCCGCGTAGATGTCGGAAATTATCGCAAGAGGACGTATTACCGCGGTAAGAATGTATTAATCCATGTTATACATACATAAAATTACGCCTTTTTCCCATGGGGGTAGGTAGAAACTACGGAACGCCACCTGCTACGATCCTTACATATCATGTGTGTTTGATGTACTTAAAATAAAACTATTCAGACTAAGAAGACTGCGACATAGGGCTGGATTGAATTGAATATATGTCTTCCTGGCTTTTCTTAACGCTCCTATTCTACCTATATAAACACTCAGTTATTTACCAGACACCAAATTAAACATAGTTATAAGAATAGTACTTTGGCCAGTGGCTTTGCCCGTATAGCTGTCGGAAAATATCACCTGGGAAACTACTACCGGGATAAAATATCTATGGTATGCTATATATGGTAAGTATCCAGGATAACCAAAAATCCAAATCCATCCAAAAATCTAAACATCTAAGGAATATTTCGCGGTCTCTTACTTGGAAAGTTGGAATAATACAATTAGGTTTATTTTGAGTACTTCGAACACACATGATATTCGCATTTACTATGAAGCCAAAGTAATATGAATTACAATATTATTACAATCCTCTACCCGACCACTACCAACCGGGACGGCCGGACGCGGGAAGGCCCGCTAGCCGCTCTGCGGCAATTTTATTATAATCTCTGATATCTTCTAAAATATTAATTTTAATGATATGCTGTAAAGGGCAATTTTGATCTACATGAAATGCACAATTTATTTAAGGTACTTAATTGCATAAGGATTAATGCTGTATTGCTTAAAATCGCATTCATAAATAAGCCATTATTTCTCGTAAAAAGTAAAGGATAAAAATGGTTATTATGGGTTATCCCTAAGAGTTAGACATATACCATCGCGGACATTTTTGTAAAACTTTTTAAGGTGTACAATACTGTAGTACATTATTTTGAGCTATTTCGTAGGGTTCAGCCAGCGTTCGCAATGTAAGCGCAAAAAAATGTGTTTATTTATGACATCACATTAGAAACCTCTAAAATTATCAGCGTTTCTTTACTATATTATGCATGTTATATACATATAAACCTTCCTCTTGAATCACTCTATCTATTAAAAAAACTGCATCAAAATCCGTTGCGTAGTTTTAAAGATATAAGCATACATAGGGACAGACAGACAGCGAAGTGACTTTATTTTATAATATGTAAAGATAATTCTAATTTAATAGTTAAGTAAGTGCCTGCTAATCTTAAAAAGTATCATAGCTATCTAATTGTCATCATCTTCTGCGCGCCTTTTCCCAACTATGTTGGTGTCGGCTTCCAGTCTGACCGGATGCAGCTGAGTACTAGTGTTTTACATGGTGCGACTGCCTACCTACCCTCCACAACCCAGTAACTGGGTAATACGATATCCCTTGGTAATACTGGTTGTCGGACTTTCGGGCTTCTGACGACCCGTAACGACTGTCTAAGATCTACGAAAGACAGCCGAGACCAACGGGTTAACGTGCTTTCCGAGGCACGGAAGGGTCTTGTCATGTACAGATAGTCACCCATCAAAGGACCAACCGCGGCAAGCGTAGCTTAACCTGAACGATCAACCCGTGCGGCTGTTATTACTTAGTCACAAGCCTTTATTTCAAATTGTTACTTAAGAAGTACGCACTTTTCTTGTTACTATTTGCGTTTCGTTACATTACTAGCTTCGGCCCGTGACGTCGTCCGCATAAAACATTTCCTATGGCTTTCGGCAATAGCGTAACTTTCTATCTGTATTTAAATTAAAAAAAAATCGTATTAGTACTTTTGGATATTACCTTCTACATACAAACTCACAACTTTAACCTCTTGACCTCACCCATTCTTCATTTTTGCCTATTGTCGTGTCTACATACTTACAAGTTGCTCTATGTAGAAACCAGTTGCTTGTAGAACGAGTTGCGCGCGCAATCTCCGCACGTTGCCACGATACGGCCATTCATGGGATTGTTGGGGAGCTTACACACCTTCCGGTCAGGTGCCAAGAAGCGGCTAACAAGGATTGAGTGTGTAAACGTTCTGTTAGTGAAAATTGTTTGGTAAGGGAATTTTTTAGGGCAGACAACATTTATTCTTGGAGGTATTGTAGAGAAAATAATGTCAAACTATGCAATTTATTTTTAATCGACGAAAAAAATGGAGGAGGTTCTCAATCCACGCGTATTTTTTTAAAATGTAAGATCACGTGTAACTTTTTATAGAACAGTCCGATTTTGATAATATTTTTTTTTTAAGATAAAAGTTATGTGATTATTGAATTTCCTGTGTCGTGTCGGACGTAAAAAATAGCACCATTACATTTCTTCCCATGGATGTCGTACGAGGCGACTAAGGGACTTACTAGAGAATAGGTTTTCTATACATTTTACCACCATACTGTGATCGCCAACCCGCCTGCCAAGTATGGCGATTATATCAAAACCCCCAAAACTGGGGAAGGTCTACGTGCAGCAATGGACGATTTTCAGCTGAAATGATAATGATGATGATGATCTGAATCCAGGTAGGCTGGAAGCGGAATTCAACATAGTTGGGAAAACTCAGACAGATGACAGACAAACTATACTCTCTAGTAGGTGCCAGCAGAAAGTCAAGGCTATTGTTTGATTATCAAAATATTGCTACGAAGATACTTGAAAATTCATGTACAGACGCCACCAGGTCAAGCTACCCGAAACTGTCAATTTTTTCCAATGAACCTTGAACCTAATGCTCTAGAAATAAAGTCGAAAATCTATCAAAGAAATCTGACAGATTGTAGTAGCTTGATGTGTTGGCGTCTGTACAAGGAATTCGGAAATTACAGTTCATAATATTATTCCTTACTAGCTTTTGCCAGCGGCTTCGTATTATATATATAAACTTTCCTTTTGGATAACTCTATCTATTGATGAGAACTGCATTAAATCGTCGTAGTTAGAAATCGGTGTTAAATATCATATCGTTGCGTAGTTTAAAAGCGTACAGATGCGGGCAACGACTTTGTTTTATACTATGTAGAGATTCACATTTGGAAATGATTTATAATCCTGCTAACATGATCTAACCTGATCGTTTAAAAACCAGTTGTTATGAGCTAATTAGCGGGCTGGTTGCGCGAGCAATCGTTGTTGCTTACCCATTATTGAGCACGTTTCCGGTTGGCAACTAGAGTCATTATCGGAATAATTTCATTTTATTTGTTTATGAAATATAATAATAATACGAATCTATTACGAACCCCACTGCTGACTGCAGAGCAAAAACCTCTGCTCAAACAGAGAACGCATGATGAGCATTGATCACCACGTTTGCTTAAAACAAGTTGCGATTTCCGACTTTAGGTATATTAAGTAAGACATGCCGGAAACCGGTATGTGGCAAACCAACTCGGGATGTGTTCCTTCACCGTTTTAAGAGCAATAGTGCTGCAATAATTTACACAAAGCCTATCTGGGTTTGAACCTACAACTGTGAGTCGCACCCGTTACCACTGGGCCACCACTAGTCTTCATACATCATAATATTCCAGCCTTTATTGTTCTGAACCCGCTGACATACAAAAGATAAGCAGTGTGGAGAGCAAACGTCGTTAGGAATTAGAAAAGCCAAATGGCTTTGAATAAATAAGGTAAATTCCTTGCAGTGTGGTCTTACGAGGTAACTATTAAAATGTTTCCAACACAATCCAAAACAATATTTATCACAGATTAGAGTTAACTCTCGGCTAAAATAGAAGGAGTTAGCTTAATCCGCTGTCCACCCACGATCACCCACAGTACTGTGGCTAACGGTAACAAGCGATTCAGTTTAACGTTTGACCTTTTATTTTGCGTTACCTACCGAAGGCACCTGTGCCACCGCGGACGCTTAGCGAGAAGCGAGTAGAGCTGAGAACGAGTTGGTGGGCGAGCAGCGAGTGCGCGACAGCGAAGAGCGAGAACTTGCTAGTGTTTGTATGTACAAAGAATGAGTCTGCGAGTTTTGCCGCAGCTAGGACTCCACAAGTGGGGCTCTATGGATGGCTAGACAATGACGCATTTTCTATCGTGCACTGGTGAGGACCCAGTTTAATAGCTGCGTCAGGGAATGGGATTCTTGTTATAAAATTTTGAGGCACACAACCTTTAAAAACCTATCATTTTTTTTGTGTTATTTTTTGCCAATGGCACGCTAAGAAGAAGCGAGTATTCTGCTCGCCACGCGAGCTCTTCGACAGCTCTTGTCATTGTGGCAACGCAGTAACTTACTGAGAATATATGAATATTCAGCGATCAACTATTAATGTGTGCTCCAGGCATTAATTCCGCCTTTGTACATTATTTTATACTTATGCATAAAGTTTTGACAGATAAATGTGTAAGTAAAAGAAATGGTCATTATGTATTTCTTTAATACGAAACTAACAATATTTTTTCGTTTCTGAAGCGAAAAAACCGTTGATAGCTAGTCGCTTCCTCGTCGGCTTGGGACAGGTGCCATAGCAACATTAAACCAAGGTATAAATAGAAGGTAAACTCCAAAAATAAACAAACTTTAATAAGTAGGCGTTCACTGGTAGCGTTCTAGGAACTGTTCACATCACATAACATAACATTACGCCTATAATTCCTGAAAGGGTAGCCAGAGGTACTGTTATGTGGGCGGCGTAGATACTAACCTACGCTCACATTTCAGGCAAAGTTCCACATAAGTGGATGAGCCTATTGTGAACTACCGAGTACAAACTTACACTTGGAGCTGTTACTGAGAAAATCCTAGTGATAAAACCTAATCTATGTAATATACTAGCTTCTGCCCGCGACTTCGTCCGCGTCAAATTTTCCCTCCCCTTCCCCTCGCGTCGAATAGCCTGCCAGTTTTCGTCCATTTTTCATTTGCTGCTCCGCTCCTTTTAACCGTAGCGTAATGTTTTATAGCATATAGCCTTTTTCAATAAATTGGCTATCCAACACAAAAAGAATTTTTCAATTCCGACCAGTAGTTCCTGAGATTAGCGCGTTCAATCAAACAAACAAACATACAAACAAACTCTTCAGCTTTATAATATTAGTATAGAAGTCTATCTGACCGACCCGTCCTGTCTGTGTCTGTCTGTCTTGTCTGTCTATTATCTATATAATATGCGGGAAAGCCGCATGAAAAGCTAGTTAATATTATAAAATGTGAAAGTAACTCTCTTAGTCCGCCTGTCTGTTACCGTTTATGTTCCAACACGGCAACAATTGAACAGATTTCAATGTTTATCACATGCTCAGGACATAGGACCTCCACGCAGGCGAAGCCGTGGGCAAAGGTTAGATAAACATATTTAAGCCTGGCCAGGATCAAACCCAGGACAACCAATACTTAGTCGCTGAGATTTTGGCAATGGTTTGTTTATATATGTAGTATTATTTGGAAAAAACTGACTTAAACTGACTCATTCATAATTATTTTACAGTACCTAATTGTTCTCAAAACTTCTATAGCCATCTGGAATTTCTCAGTAGCAGCCCGGAGTCTGGATTTGTGCCCGGTTGATGGCAATAGGCTCGCCCCCTATTACATGGGACTTAAACATAACAGGCGAAATGTGGGTGTACTATAGATGCACCTCTGCCCAACCCTTCTGTGATCTTATATTTATAGAACTGACCCTAGATTAGTTCTATCAAAGAAATCTCAATACCTACATTTAGTACCTTGTAAATCATTCAGAACTTCAAAACAACAGCAATAAATTGCACAAACAGTCGAGTTACTTACTAATCTTGTTAAAAGTTAACTTATGTAGGTACCTATTTGACATTTAGCGGATAACCTTTACTGATAGGGAGGTGACACGCAAAATGTGGCGATACGAACTCGATACTCTGCCTACTCGGCCGGAGATTTATGTGGTTATGAATTGATCATCACTAATTTATCCCTGAGGGTGATGTCAGTAGGCGGGGCGCGTGAGGGAGTGGCAGTCTCTGCGCCCTCACGCCCCTAGCCGCCGCAGGAGGAGACGCCCCGGGCGTCGGGAGTCAATTGCGGACTCCCGGCCACCGTAGGCGCGAGCTTGCGGGTGGCGAGCAATGGGTGGCTCGCCGCCCGGTAAGGACCAGGCTCGGGTCGACGGCGCGCAGTGTTCCACGCGCGCCTCAAAGAGATGTCAGCAGCAGTGTAGGGGTCTACTAGGACCGATGCCTGCCGGGGTCGCGTGATTGTTCGAAAGAGATACCGTGACCCTGGCACATGGGCAACTGATGGAACACGGGTGGGTTTTAGTCAGTAAAAGTCTGACACGCCCTCCCGCTCCGCCCAGAGCGGGAGAAGTCATTTGATGATTTCCCATCCTGAAAAAAAAAAAAAAAAAAAAAAAGGGTGATGTCAGTGATCCAAGGCTTATTTGCATGGCTTGAATTTTGTCATAAATCCCTACTAATAGTATAGACGAGAATATCTGGCCTGTCTATTGCCTTTTTACGCTTGAACAGCTGCGCCAATTTCAAGGGAATTTGTCACACTGCAAACTATTAGGCGTTGTGACTAAATGGTAACAGCCCCACGTGTCGATCGAAGGTTAAGCTGCGGTAGTCGCGGTCGGTTCAAGGATGGGTGAGCATTCGTTACGTATCAAGACCCCTCATGCCCAGCCACGTTGATCCCGGCTGCCATTCTTAGTTTTTTGCCAATCGTTACGTGTAGTCAGAACTCCGAGATTCTGATGACCGGTCTCACCAGCATGCGTTGCATGACCACCGTAGAAAGGGGTTTTGTCGACGGAAGAATAGACAAAATTACAGATTGTGGAAAGATTAAAGACAGAATTAAAGATTGTAGAATGATTTGTACTGTTTTATGCTGGCGTAGCATGACAATTCTATCTCTATTCTACCAAGAATAGACAAAGTTCTTTCTATGGTGGTCATGCGACGCGTGCTGGGGGGTCTCATCTTGCTACCCAGTCGCTGTGTGTTAAATACTGAATCTCAGCTGCATCAGGTTTGACTGGAAGCCGACCCCAAAATAGTTGGGTAGAAGCTAGGCAGATGATCATGACTTTCATATTAATCAACTTGGCACAAAACGTGCTCCGAGTGCTCTTAGCCTATTTAAGGATATTTCTAAACGGCTGGTGGCCACTTCCCGTGACCCAAGCGCTGGTTTTTACCTTGGCCAGAGGCTAAGTATTGCCATACAACGTGGTAATGCCGCCAGTCTCTTGGGTACATTACCAGTCGACAGCGGTGCGGATGACTTTTCGACGCTATTTTTTTCATTTGTAAATAGTTTTAGTTAATTTAGGTTATATATTTTTTTATTAATTTAAATATGTAAACCATGCAATAAATAAAATCACTTGGCACATAGGTAGACTCTGACCTGGATTTTAAAATAGGAAAAAACAATTTTTACATGAACTCACCACAGAACGCCTGCTACGATCGATCCTTACATACTATTTTGCCTCATTTATGTTCATAAATCCGGTCATCCACGTACGCCGGTTGCGAGTATGACCAGATTATTAGATTAATTTTATATCCTGGTCATTATTTAAAAAAAAAAAACTCAACGTGGGCGAAGTCGCGGGTAACACCTAGTTATGAATATGATCTCATTTTGGCTATAAAGTGTGCTCAATAAATGGTAAACAAGGCTATGATTTCTTCCGATATTATTGTAGAGCCAAACTGATTCGTCACGGGACAAAATAGTTTCATTCACGTTCCTTAGTAAGATCACGTTGGTAGAGGATAACTTGTGAATAATCCTAATAATATTATATAATGTGAAAATTTGGATGCTTGTTACTGACAAACGTCATTCACGCAAAAACGGCCGAATGGATTTTGAAAGTATTTGGCACGGAGATAGTTTATAACCTACTACAAATTTACATACAAACATACTTGACATACTTTTTATCCCAGTAGTACGTTCCTGTTGGATAATGTTAAGCCCCCACGCGAGGCGATTCTGGAGGGGCAACCGCGTACCGGGAGACAGAATTGGAAGGCTTCCTACAAGGTACAAAATGGTCTTGTGAAGGCTGGAATTTGCTGGATGCGGGAAGCACAGAACCGATGGAAGTGAGTTTCGGAGAATGCCTTTGTCTAACAGTAGTCTTCTTTGGTCTGAAATGATGATGATATAAGTAGACTAGCTTCTGCCCGTGACTTCGTCTGCGTCAAATTTTTGCTCCCCCTTTTTGACCCTTCCCGTCGCGTTCGCTTCGATTTGCCTGCTAGTTTTCGTCCATTTTTCGTTGCTGCTCGCTCCTTTTGAATTATAGTGAGTCAACCTTAAAAGATAGACATATGCTCTCGCGGACTTTTTTTTAGAACTTTTTAAAAGGAACAATTCCGTTATACATAATTTTTGCGTTACTTTAGCCGTTTACGCAGCGCACGCAACGGAAACTCTAAAAAGGAATAAATTTTCCCCGTTTTTGCAACATTTTTCATTACTGCTCCGCTCCTCTTGGTTGTAGCGCGATGTTATATAACTTATAGCCTCCCTCGATAAATAGGCTACTCAACACAAAAAGAATTTTTCAATTCGGACCTGTAGTTCCTGAGATTAGCGCGTTCAATCAAACAAACAAACAAACTCTTCAGCTTTATAATATTAGTATAGATATGCGTCGTGAAATACCGAGCTACATACATAAATAATCTCAGAATTTAAATGTTATTTTCCTAAATGTTATTCTAAGTGGAATAAGTAAGTATATCCTTCGGTTCAATAGACCGCAGGCCGAGCTGATTTTTTTTCACCGAGTACTGGAATGAACAAGGTCTGAATCATGTTTCGTAGAAAACCTTGGACAAGGTTAAGATCCGTAGTGTGTATAAGTTCTTCGAATAAGTTATTCATAACAATCTGATCTAGTCTTATTTTTATTACGTGCGGGAATGGAACTTGCTGACCATATTATGAAAGCCAATCACTTAGCCACTGCGCCAATCGAGTTAACGTCGCAAATTCTTTCGCTGAGCGACTTTAGTGGCCAGCAAAATTAGAGTCAGTAAAATACCTACTCTCGGGGAAATCCATATTTTTATTTCAGTCGTAAATCAAAATATGAACACTATGTTTTGATTCTTTGAAATTTCAGTGACTAATGCAATAAAAATGTTACGCATGTACTCGTAGATAGATAGGTAGGTTATATTCGTGGGTACAGTCACGTACGTCGCGGAGATTGTGTAGTATCTATACTTCTATACTCTATACTAATATATACTAATATAATTTTATAAAGATGAAGAGTTTCTTTGTTTGTTTGATTGAACGCGCTAATCTCAGGAACGATTGATTCGAATTGAAAAAGTATTTTTGTGTTGAGTAGCCCATTTATCGAGGAAGGCTATATATCATCACGCTAAACTCAAAAGGAGCCGAGCATCAATGAAAAATGTTGCAAAAATGGGACAAAAGTATTCCTTTTGAGAGTTTCCGTTGCGTGCGCTGCATAAACAGTTAAATTAACGCAACAATCATGTATGATGGAAGTGTTCTGCTTAAAAAGTTCTAAAAAAAAAAACCGGCCAAGTGCGAGTCGGACTCGCGCACCGAGGGTTCCGTACAAACCTGTAGGTATTCACGGTTTATGCATAAGGCTTTTGTTTATGAAATTAAATGTTATTTTTTTATTTTTATATTTGAGTTGATTGAATGAAAGGTAAATTGTGGTTTACGATTTATGACGTATTAAAAAAAAAACTACTTACTAGATCTTGTTCAAACCAATTTTCCTTGAAAGTTTATATGGCAATGTACATCATATATTTTTTTTTAGTTTTATCATTCTCTTATTTTAGAAGTTACAGGGGGACACACACATTTTACCACTTTGGAAGTGTCTCTCGCGAAAACTATACAGTTTAGAAAAAAATGATATTAGAAACCTCAAAATCATTTTTGAAGACCTATTCATAGATACCCCACACGTATGGGTTTGATGAAAAAATTTTTTTTCAGTTTCAGTTCTAAGTATGGGGAACCCCAAAATTTATTGTTTTTTTTCTATTTTTGTGTAAAAATCTTAATGTGGTTCACAGAATACATCTACTTACCAAGTTTCAACAGCATAACTCTTAAAGTTTCGGAAAAAAATGGCTGTGACATACACGTACAGACAGACAGACAGACAGACAGACATGACGAATCTATAAGGGTTCCGTTTTTTGCCATTTGGCAACGGAACCCTAAAAAGTCCGCAAGAGCATATTTTATTTTATTTTATTATCTTAAGAAAACTTACAGCTAGGTTATAATTAGGATAACAATAGTGAAAGAAGGCCAATTACAAGTTTTCACTGATATGTCTATCTTTTAAGGTTGACTCACTATAACTCTTTTAATTGTAATCAAATCTAAATACTATACTATCTCTAAACTAATATTATAAAGCTGAAGAGGTTGTTTGGTTGAACGTACAAATCACAGAAACTATGTTAAATGATGGATAGCCCATTTATCGAGGAAGGCTATAGGGTATGTAACATCACGCTGCGACCAATAGGAGCGGAGCAGCAACGAAAAATAAACGAATACTGGCAGGCAATTCGATGCGACGGGAAGGGTCAGGGGAGCAATAATTTGACGCGGACGAAGTCGCGGGCAGAAGCTAGTATTTTATATTGACATAACTTCGACCAAAAATAGACGTATTAGTTTATGTTTGCACTTCATTTATTTATAACAAAATTTATGAAACAACATACAGTATTGACACCACATATTGCTGGCCCCGGGCAATAAAGCGGTAATATCAAAAATCTATTTTTACAGGAAAAATAAAAGAAGCTAATTTGTTTATAGTGCAGCGTACAGTGGTCCAAAACAGGCGTTCAAAATGTCAAATGAAAGCTAATTTTATTACCTGTTTAACCTTTTAAAAATAATTGTAATGGTATAAATATTTAATAAAATAATTGAAAAAATGTATAATACAAATTATAGACGATATTGTTTCAATTGCAACATCATTGCTGACTTTATAAACACACCGTCCACTGAGATTCAGGACTGTAAGAATATTATACGACGTATTTTCTGCTTTAGATCTCGAGCGTACCAGCCGAGTACCACTTTCTTCAGGGAAATGTTATAGCCAAAGCTTAGCTGTGTCATCCACTAATCGCTATTTTAGAATCCTATCAATAATATTACTGTTACTCTTTGTTCAGAAATGTAGTGTAAAGATGTTTACCGGTTTTTTGTGTTGTGGTGTGTCACGTACGTCACGTTTAGATCTTAGTTTAAGTTAAGGTAGATAAGCTATGTCCATAGTTATATTATGCTATATGTCACGTACGGACTAGGTATATATTACACTAATAAAGGGAGTCTTGAGGGGTCAGTCTCCAGTTGACTCATGGACAAGTACACGACATGGTATTTACTTAACCCCTCCTTCCCTCCACATCGCATGGCGACCCTGCCAGTCGACTGGACGGCGTTATAGTTGCCCGACCGGGATCTCGTCGGAGTCACTTCAGTCGGCTTCAGTCAGTTTCTCGACAGTTGGATAGTCACGGGCCATGGGGAGCACGTCATCCAAGGAAGAGGTTATTATAGCCCGGACAGCAGCGGGTGGTTCAAATACCGCGACAGTAACACCGGAGCAGATATCCACCATCAACGCGATGCTGTTGTTTATCGCCGTGTGTTTGGCGATTGTCATCATTGGCGTGGCAGTCCGGCTGTACAGGAGGTGTCATCAGAATTGGATCGAAGAGAAGGTCAATCAGCGTGAGGTGCAGCGAGCTGTGCAGATGGCCTGACCGGGAGCTGGCGGAGCGACAAGAGGAGTAAGTGATGTGATTTGAACTTAAGTGTAGTGACGAGTATTTTCGGTCGTCTATCAGTTAGAGACATTAATTTTAAATGGAAGTGGAGTTAACGTCACTGTTTGTACAGCTTAAGTTATTGAGGGAATCAATTGTCAAGTTAGGTCCCAGTAGGCGGAAAGGCAAAAATTTTGATGGAAAGATAAGCGAGGTAAAAGCCCTGTATTGTAAATTTAAGTGTGTAGTTTCTAAGTGTAGCAAGTTTTCGGAGGAATTGGCACAGCTAGTGAGTAAAATAGAAAGTTTGTTGTAGACACTATTAAGTTTGAAAACGGTACCGGAACCGATACAGAGATGGCGTTGGAAAGGTTTTCATTGAAAACGGGGGTTAGCTTACTCCCGAAAATGAATGGGGATGAGCAGGTAACCCAAGATTTGATTGATGCCATAGATTTATACAGCTCTATGTTAGAAGCGGCTGATAGTGCTCATTTAATTAGATTCGTGCTAACTACACGACTTACCCAGGGGGCTAAGATGCGATTGTCCTCTACTTATACGACTGTAGACAGTCTTTTAACGGACATGAAGAAGCATTTGTTGACGGTTAAGTCAGACGTTGCAGTGCAAGCCAAATTTGCTCGCGCTAGGCAAAATGATAGGTCGGTCACGGATTTCGGGGCAGAGATAGAGAAGTTAATGGTAGATTTGACTATTTCTCAAGCCGGGGAAAATTCGGAAGCTTATAAAATTTTGCGGCCTTTAAATGAGAAGTATGCGGTTAAAAAGTTTGCTGACGGACTTCGTAATCAGCGTCTTGGTACAATTATTACGGCACGGAACTTGACTTGTTTGAAAGATGCTATCAGGGTAGCGGAAGACGAAAATTGTGCTTCGTCGGGTCAAGTCATGGCGTTCCAGCGGTGGTCCGCGGGTGGTAGTTTTTCTACGGGAAATAGGGGTCGTGGAAATAACTATAGGCGGCACGCTGTAGGTAATGGATACGCGCAGCAAAAAACAGCTGTTGGGCGTACGTACCAAAATGGAAACGTAAGGTATAGTAGTGGAATGCGCGGTCGTGGCAATAGTACTCATCGTGGACGGCATACTCAGCAAGGTCGACAGCGCGTAGCGTGTCTAGAGCACGTGCGGGGCGATGCTGACTCAAGTGCAGTGTCGATGTCACGAAGTAGCGAAGGCGGACGATTGAATGAAACGCAGTTTTTTCGAGGCTAAGCATATTTTAGCTTGCAATAGTGTTAACTGGGTGAATTTTCTAGCAAATAATGTGGATTCGGAGTGGTTAGTCGATACGGGTGCGTCGATATCGGCAATAAAAAGTAATTTCTTGAGGAATAATGCTTTGTGCTGTAAAGTAGTTAAGGAAGAATTAGTGATTAATGGTGTAGGGGGTAGTTTACGGGCTATAGGTTGTGTATATTTGACGTTGGAATACGGACAATGTTCGTTCGTGCATAAGTTTTATATATTCAGTGATTTGCCATGTAGGTCAGTTGGCATATTAGGCCAGGATTTCTTGCAGACGTATAGTGGTATTGTAGACTTTTCGGGGAGCAGGTTATCTCTAAAGAACCGTGAGCAGCAGACGGTTTCGATGCCACTTAAATCCTATAATTATTCTTTAACTATTTCTCCGCGTTGTGAAATGGTTAAGTATTTGCCCGTTAATAGAGCAGAAGATTGTGTAGTGTTTAGGAAGGAGTTGCGCGAAGGGGTTTTCTTAGCAAATGTGGTAGCTAGACCTAAGAATGGGATGATGCCCATTAGGATTTTAAACACAACCACGGAGGAAGTTGTGTGTGGTATGTCCGATGTAGAAGTCTATCCGTTAAGTGATTTTAATTGTTGTAGTTTTGCGGAAACAGAAGTAAGTGTTGAACGTGTTAAGAGAATATTTTCTTTGCTTAATCTTGATTATTTGAATGCCGAGGAACGGTTGTCAGTTGAGCAAATATGTGCAAAATATCCAGATATTTTTTATATTCCGGGAGATAAATTGGATGTCACGAATGTATATGCGCAGTCAATACGTTTGAAAGATAATGTTTCTCCAGTTTACAGGAAACAGTATAGAATACCTTATGTACAGAAAAAGGAGGTTGATAGGCAAGTGCAGGAGATGCTGAATAGTAATATTATTGAGGAGGCGGTTAGTGAGTGGTCTAGTCCTGTTTTGGTTGTACCCAAGAAGGCAGATCGTAATGGGGAGAAAAAATGGCGTGTAGTAATAGACTACAGGCAGTTAAATGAAAAGGTACAGGATGATAAGTTCCCTTTGCCAAATATTAATGAAATCTTGGATTCATTGTCGGGTGCGGTTTACTTTAGCCACTGTGATCTATCACAATCATATTATCAGTGTGCTTTAGATGAAAGTAGTAGGAAATACACAGCTTTCACGACAGATAAAGGGCAATATCAGATGTGTAGATTACCAATGGGGTTAAAGATAAGTCCAAGTTCTTTTAGCAGGTTAATGACTGTAGCCATGTCGGGATTAAATTATGACAAATGTTTGATATATTTGGATGATTTAATTATTTTCGGGCGGAATTTGGATGAGCACAACCGAAACCTTATGTCAGTGTTTTCTCGCCTGAGAAAGGTCAATCTTAAACTGAATCCATCCAAATGTGAGTTTATGAAAAAACAAATACTTTATTTAGGACACGTGATTTCAGCGGAAGGTATTTCACCAGATCCTGAAAAGGTAGAAGCCATAAAGAAATATCCGCGTCCATCGGCAGTTGATGAAGTAAAGCGGTTTGTGGCGTTTGCAAATTATTATAGGAAATTCATACCAAATTTTGCTAGTATAGTGATGCCTATGAATAAGCTATGGAAGAGGGATGTAGTGTTTAGTTGGACCGATGAATGTGAGAGGTCATTTTTGTTGCTTAAGGAAGCGTTAATGAATCCACCAGTGTTGGATTATCCAAATTTTTCTGAAGACAACACGTTTGTATTGCAAACCGATAGTTCGGGTTATGCGGTAGGAAGTGTTTTGTGTAATGGGAACGGTAAACCCGTTGCATACGCTAGTAGGTCTTTGGGGAAAAGTGAGTTAAATTATCCTATTATAGAGAAGGAGTTATTGGCTATAGTATGGTCAGTTAAATATTTTAGACCGTATTTGTATGGACGGAGGTTCGTTGTAAAAACGGATCACCGGCCACTATTATACTTGTTTAACATGACAGATCCATCAAGTAGGTTAACTAAGTTTCGTTTATGTTTAGAAGAGTATGACTTTGAGGTCGAGTATATTAAGGGGAAAGAAAATGTATTAGCTGATGCACTTTCTAGGATAGTAATTTCAAGTGAAGATTTGAAAACCATGCGTGAAAAAACTATATCCGTAATGACAAGAGCGCAGTACAAACAGTTGGAAGAACCAAATGTTTGTGATACGGACCCTGTGGTATCTAGGACTGATCACCCTAGGATCGTGGAAGTTCTTAAAAAACAAGGAAATGACATTGAGATATGTTTGAATGAGTGGGAGAAGATGTTACGTAACACTAATGGTGGAAAAATATTTTCAAAGTCGCGCAATTTAATGTATGTGCCAGAAAACTCGAGTATTTACGTAAACTATGAATCTTTATCGGCATCATCGCGAGACGAGTTGTCGAGAGACATAGTCACTTTTTGTATTGAAAAGGGCATAAAAGAAGTTATTATTTTGAAAAATCGTTATAACGTTAATTTTATTACAAAAATGGCCAAATATTTGAAGGAAAATAGTAATTCGATATGTGGGGATTTTAGAATATATGTAGTGAAGGGTGTACGGAAAATAGAAGGGGCAGATGAGAAGAGAATTGTTTTAAATGATTTTCATATTTTACCTACGAGTGGTCATTCAGGAATACGCAGGATGGTGAATAATATAAAGAAATATTATTATTGGCCGTCAATTGAGGAAGATGTAGCGGAGTACGTTGGTCAATGTGATAAGTGTAAAAAACAAAAGTTTTCCAAACATACTAAAGAACCAATGACGGTTACTACCACTGCATCTTCATCTTTTGAAAAGATTTTTTTAGATATAGTGGGGCCACTTGATAGGGACGAAAATGGTAATGTTTACATATTAACTCTTCAATGTGAACTTACGAAGTTTGTGGAGGCTTATCCACTAAAAAATAAATCCGCAAATGAGGTAGCAAAAGCGTTGGCAGAAAATTTTGTGTTGAGATATGGGATACCGGGAACAATTGCTACGGATAGGGGTTCTGAGTTCATTTCAAAAGTAATGGTAGAGCTATGTAATGTCTTGGGCATCAATAAAATCTTATCAACGTCATATCATCATGAAAGTATAGGGTCTTTGGAAAACGTTCATAAAACTTTAGGTGCTTATTTAAGGATACAAACAGATAATAATCCATCATCGTGGAGTTCTTGGATTCCATATTGGTGTTTTTCTTATAACACAACAGTTAATACTGTGACTAAGTATACGCCTTATGAATTAGTTTATGGTAAAATTTGTAGGTTACCAAGTAGTCTTCAAGGTGAAAGTGTTGAACCTTTGTATAATTTTGATGATTATCCTTTAGAATTTAAATACAGGTTACAAAGGGCTCAAAATGATGCAAAAGAAAATTTGGTATCAAGTAAGTTATCAAGGAAACATTGTTATGATAAGAATCTTAATTCTATAACTTATAAGGAAGGTGACTTGATTTTGGTAAAAAACGAAGTAGGCAATAAGTTGGAGTGTATTTATAATGGGCCATTTGTAGTTGTAAAGGACGAGTCACCAAATGTAATAGTTAAATATAAAAATAAGATAGATGTAATACATAAAAATAGGACAAAGTTATACTGTAAGACTTAGAATGTAAGTTTAAAAATGTAAAGAGATGAAAAAAAAAAAACAAAGTAACTAAGTTTTTTTTTTTACTTTAGGAAGGGTGATGTGGTGTGTCACGTACGTCACGTTTAGATCTTAGTTTAAGTTAAGGTAGATAAGCTATGTCCATAGTTATATTATGCTATATGTCACGTACGGACTAGGTATATATTACACTAATAAAGGGAGTCTTGAGGGGTCAGTCTCCAGTTGACTCATGGACAAGTACACGACATGGTATTTACTTAACCCCTCCTTCCCTCCACATCGCAGTGTTATGTTTCATAGAGTAATGCAGTAATACATTTTTAGTCGTAAGAAAATTTTCCATGCAATAAAGCTGTTATTGTCATTTATTCTAAAGAAATATTAATTTAAAAAAATGAAAGAAAATAAGAGTATATATAGTGATACTCAGAGAAGCCAAAAATCAAATAACATTAAAAAGGGCGTAACCGGCGGCGTGTACCGCTATATTGCCCGGGGCCAGCGATATGTATATGCAATAAATGAAACCACAAGTCAAGTTAGTCCACATAAGTATGGAAAAATTAAATTAAACATTAAATAAAAAACCGTAAATTGAAAAAGTGAAATTTTCAGTGAAAGTTAATATCAAAATAAATGCAGTAAAAGTAAACACTCTTTTTAGACAACGTGCCTTCGTACCTTGTGGTTTAGGTGTACCGATTTAATTTTTTAGGCAAATTACTAGAATAAGTAACAGCGTTGTGCTGGTCTGCACTGTATAGCAAAAACGTCAAAAAAAAAATAAGTTCATTGACCGAGTGGTCCAATTCTACAAAGTATTCAAATTTTCTCAAAATTATAACTCTATTATCGTCAGCAAAGACGCTGACAAGTATGTGGTTTTTTTTTTTTAGTATGTGGTTTCCATACTGCATAACTTGCTATAAGTATTATTTCGCCCTAAGTTATAAAGGCATCTATTACAACTTCAATATCTTATTTTATATATACGATAAGTTATAGTAATTTATTAGGGCTTAACAGTGCTACTACCGACGCCATATTGCACTACGACATAATTTATTGCATTTGAAAACACGACGTTTCGTGACTCCAATATTTGCAGTAATGGGCTTTCGACGTTTGACGTTTGTAAACTCTTTACTGAACTGATAATATTATGTATCCCTGTTGGTACTTCTTATTTATTCTCTTGTCACTTACCTAGATCAATGAATTTAAATGCATTGTTTAGCGGACCTGTGCGAAATCACTGCTCATCGACAGATATCATACAAATGAAAGATCAAAACATGAGTTTTAATAGATGATTATACCGGGTGACTTTTTTCAACGTCTTGAAAAAAATCGGGTGTAATAGGTGAACGGAGTAGAAGCCTTTGGCATAGAAATTTTTATTATTTTTATTTTTGAATAACATGTAATGAAATTGATCTAGCAATAAATACTACACATTTAAAGTAACATTTTCATACTAAAACAACAAAAACAGAAATTTGGAAAAATTAAAATAAAAAATCAATTAAAATCTATCGAAACTCAAATCATACGCACCCTACTCAATGCGCGTTTTTTTTTTTTTTGGACACTGACTTCTCGTAGTTAACCCGAGGGTTTTTACTACTTAACCGGGCTTTCCCTGCGAATGACTCTAGATGTTAATCTAAGGCCTCCAGCCAGGGGCTTACAAACTAAAGGAAAAACTACAAACTAAGCGACTAAGACCTAAGGGCACCCCCTGTGGGGTTCGGACCTCGGCTTAGGGAGTCACTGGTGGGGGGGATCAGCAAGGGATAGGCTGGATCTGGGGGGTCGATAACTAAGGGCTCAGCGACGCGGGCTGGCTCATGCAAGGGTCGGGGGGGACTATTAGCTAGTCGGGAGTGTCGCGACGACGGACCTCGGCGGCGAGGTAGGTATGACGGACGTTTAGGTTTAAGTAAGGTGCTGGTGGCCCTATTGCTCTCCTGGAGGAGGGTAATGGGGTCATCAGGATCGGTTAATATATGCCGCGGACGGCGGGTCTTGCTAATGCGGGAGGGGATGTAGTTGGCTGCCGCGACAACCAGAGGGTTGCGGTGGGTTGCGGCCCTATCGAAGAAACGCTTGGAGATGCGTTTCATGAATTGATGGATAGTCGGGAGTTTAAGGTCGAGGTGGAGATTAGCATTCCGAACGTACCAAGGCGAACCTGTGGCGTTGCGGAGAAAACGGTTTTGGAGGGTCTGCATCCTATGGACGTGGTGGGGTTTCGCGTGTGCAAAGACTGCACAAGCATAGGTCATAATTGGCCTTATGCACGCTATACACAAGGAGAGATGCTGGTCTAAGATCACGCCTAGATATTTGGCTCGCTTCTCCCAAGGGATCTGCTTGCCGAACATGGATAGGGGGGTCGGGGGGCGGGGTTTGAGTCGCGGTTTCGTAAAGAGAACCGCCTGACTCTTGTCGGGGTTGACCTCGATTCGCCACTTCCTGAACCAGTCGGCGAGGTCGTCGACTGCGGCCTGGAGGTAGCGAATCAAGGCGTCTTGACTGCGCCCCGTGAAGTAAATGGCCGTGTCATCTGCGAACAGAGCCAACTGAGCCTTTAAACTTCTGGGGATATCGCTAGTAAATAGCGTAAAAATGAGAGGGGACAAGACAGAGCCCTGAGGGACTCCTGCTCGGATAGGATGGGGGGAGGACAGTGCCCCTTCGATGCGATAGCGAAAGGTGCGGTTCGATAGAAAGTCTCGTAGGATGAGCACGAGACGGTCTGGCACTCCGAGTTGGTACAGCTTGTATAACAAGCCGTTGTGCCAGACCTTGTCGAACGCTTTCGCTATGTCGAAGAAAACTGCACCCGTGAACATACCGCGTTGAAAGCCAACGCTTGAGGCCCTTTGTCTCGGCGTAATCTCTGAGACGCTTATAAATAAGCCTCTCATAGATCTTGCCGAGTACATTAAGCAAACTGATGGGACGGTAGCTCGAGGGCTCCGCCTTCGGTTTGCCGGGCTTTGGGATGCCAATGACTGTGGCTTCCTTCCAAGCCTGTGGGAAAATGTTATTGCTCAGGGCACCATTGAAGATGGTACACATGAGCATGATCAAGTGCGCGGGGAACAGCTGGAACACCCTATTGGTGATACCGTCTGATCCGGGGGCCTTGCGGGGTTTGAGACCTTTGATGAGCTCGTGCACCTCGTCAGGTGTGACGGGGGGCAAGGGCTCATCTGGGTCCTCAACGGGCGGGAGTGAAGCTCTGCGCTCGACCTCAGCATCGACCTCAGCGAGGTGATCTGGGTCTACTGGCAGTGAGCTAGGCGAGCATTGTGCCTCGAGGCTGTCGGCTAGGCACTCGGCCTTGTCGGCATCCTCGAATGCAAGTGTCGCATCGGGGCGGATCAGGGGGGGCATTGTGGTGACTTCTTTGGATTTGAGTTTCCTCTGAAGCTCCCAGAATGCCTGGTGGGT
Organism: Aporophyla lueneburgensis; assembly: GCA_932294355.1. Taxonomy (NCBI): domain Eukaryota; kingdom Metazoa; phylum Arthropoda; class Insecta; order Lepidoptera; family Noctuidae; genus Aporophyla; species Aporophyla lueneburgensis. The sequence goes on along the minus strand of OW028751.1, from coordinate 29,210,908 downwards.
CGGTTCTAAATCGCCCAGCATCTTTTCCCAACCGGCGGAACGTAGCTCCTCAATGCGTGTCCTTACAGCACGCTGTAAGTGACGCAAGTGAGCCCTGTTCGCGTCGCAGGGAAAGTTGCTGTAGGCACGAACGGCCGCGTTCTTCTCATTCAGCAGAGCCCGTACATCGTCCGGAAGTTTCCAGCGTTGGTCTCCCAACTCTGGAACTTCCCTTGAACATTCGTTCAAGACCGATTGTACGTGCTCTGTGAATGAGTCGATCGCGGCCGTTGTGTCAGCGATCGAATCGAAGTGATCCGGGATAGAATCTAAGTGAGGGGACGTGGTGGCTTTCAGCTTTTCGCTGACTTTCCTCCAGTCCGTGATCACTTTAGTAGCGGGGGGTTGGGTGGGATCGTGGGAACCTAAGCGGGAGGCCAGGTGCATGACTACCGGCCTATGGTCGGAGTCGAGCTCGGGTATAGCTTCTATAGAATCCAGCCTAAGGCTGATATTCTTAAGAAGAGCTATATCGAGGACGTCTGCGACGTGGGTGGGATCATGGGGGAAATGGGTAGGGGTCATCGGGGCGATGACGTCAAAGTGGAGGGTGGAACAGAGGTCGAACAGGTGTCGTCCTCTGGTCGAAGTCCTGGAACTGTTCCAGGCTGGGTGTTTGGCGTTGAGATCGCCCGCTATTATAACGGACTCGCTCAAGCCAAGAAGTAGATCGAGGTCGTCCGTGAGGAGTTGGTAGTTCTCCGTCGAGGACTGAGGGGCAAGATAGGCCGGTACCAGAGTGATCGGCTGATGACCTGTCATTCCTAAATGACAGATCGAAACTTCTAAACGGGAGAGGGGGGGAGGGTCCATGGGGATGCAGTACAGGGACTTCCTATAATAAATGAGGGTGCCACCTTTGTGGCAGCGCGTCCTGTCATTGCGAACTAAGCGATAGTTGGCAATTTTCGGGTCGCGATGATTCGGTTTAAGGAAGGACTCTTGGATGAGTAGAATGTCTAATTGATGGTCGCGGAGGAAAGTGGCGATCTCATCACGTTGGTTGAGTATGCCATTGGCATTGAAAAAACCTAACTTTAGGGATCGGGGTTTGGTTCTCGCTAGTACTCGACTATCCATAATGGGGGGCTTGAGTAGAGAGGGAGACAAGGGCCTGCGTAATCTCCGGATACGCGTTGTAGATGGCCTGGATTTGGAGCAGGTTGCCGGCGCGTGCTGCGTCGACTAGCTCCTGGGCCATACGTTGGGCTCTGGGGGAAAAGAACGTTGTGAACGTACCCGAGATGATGTTAAAAGCATCTAGGGGGTTCACCTTTGTTCCAGATGGGGGTGCTACGGGACGGGGAGCAGGGGGTGCCGGTTTGGCGGCGGGAGCGGCCATGGGCTTAACGGGCTTTGCGGGGGGCGCAGGGGGGGGGGCTGGGGCGTTGGGACGCGGGTCCAATAACGCAGGGATCCCAGCGGGGGAGGGCTTGGGAGGACCTAATGCAGGGAATGCCTGCATGTGGTTCCCTTGGTTCCAGTGATTCCAGGGGCTGGGTCTCTGGGGACTCAACCTCTCTGGAAGTTTGGAAGAGGGGGCTTCTCTTAGCTGGCGAGCGTTGGCGCGCTTCGCCAGCTTCGAGGAGGAAGACTTCGGGGCCTTGGGGCAGCCCCGGTAGTTGGCGGGGTGGCCGGCCTCTCCACAGAGAACACAGCTGGGTGGCTCTGTGCAGAGGGCTCGGTCTTTGGGACGGGGGCAATCCACTGTTCCGTGATTCCCCAAGCACTTTACGCACCTGGGGGTTGCGAAACAGTGATGCTGTGAGTGCCCGTAAAGCTGGCACCTATGGCATTGGCCAATGTTGCCAGTTTTACGGGGCTTCTCAATGCGGATGCCCGTGAGGCTGCAGACAGCCTTGATCCGGAAGATGGGGTGGTGACCCTCGGTGGGAGGGCACACTACTAAAACCATGTCGAATGCCGGACCATGTCTGGCCCGGTGCATTCGATGGACCTCATCTACGGGCACGTTTTGTGCCTCGAGGTCGGCCTTGATGTCATCCTTGGCGATCTCCACGGGGATCCGTCGGATCACCACCCTGGTTTGACGCTCCTCAGGCAGGGCGTAAGTGTGATAGGACACATTACGTGCACTGAGGAGTTTGGTCAGGTCACGAAAGTCTCGTGACGTAGGGGTCTGGACTTTAATGCCCTGCTGGGTAGAGCGGGCATTAGTGAAGTTGACCCTCTGGTCAACACACCACTTGGAGATCTCCGTCCACTTCGCCTTGTCCTGTATAAATACAGGGGGCGGGGGAGGGATCTTTTTAGCGGTCTTGTTGACCGGAGGGGTGGGGGCAATGTCGCGGGGAGCGACAACCTTTGCGGAGGTTGACGCTTTAGGGGTGGGGATGGACGCGGCGTTAGCCTGCGGGGTGGGGGCACGCGAGGGAGGGGATGATTCCTCTATTGCGGCGAACTTAGCGGCCGGGGCGGCGCTAGACTTGGTCTTTTTACGCTTGTTTCCCTTGCCGTGGGAAACTAGCGTGAATTGTTCCTCATCCGACGAGGGGGAGGAGACCGAGTCTGCTGCTCGGTTTTCCTCCTCGCCAGAGGAGACCTCTTCGGTGTCCATCGAAATGGGCACCTGAGAGCTGGGCACGGGGGGAGACTCTAGAGCGTCGCTAAAAGTAGCGACGCTAGTCTCTGAAGTCGGCGTGGCCTCGGCGGCGATGGTGTGCGCTTGGGCAACCAGGGCGCGCTTAGACAGGCGTTTGAACAACCCCTTGAACTCGGGGTCGTCCATGAAGAGCTCGCAGAGCGAGAAAAAACTTTCTCGCTCTTTTGAGCTCCACTCGGAGACCTTCGAGCCCAACATGGTTGGAAAAGGGGAACCCTACTCGCTCATCGGAGCGCCTATCACCTAACAAGCCCTAATCCCCGGGTGGGTGTGCCCGGGGGTGAGTAGCACTCCCTGTCGGGTATAGACAGGGAGGTGTGTCCTACTGCGTGAGCCCTAATCTGTGTGTACCGTCGCCAATCTTATTGTGCGACGGGGCCCTAACCGGTCAGTGCGGATGGGTATAGAGATACCCTGACTAGTCTAGTGCGGGGGGTATAGAAATACCCGCGGCACTAGTACGCGGCTGTGGAAGCAAAACTGTCACCGGGACTGACGAGGGAAGCCCCCAAGGCCAGCGATCCGGGACCCGTCCAAACTTTCGCCTAGCCCTGAAGGGGATAGGCGGGTGCGTTGGGTCAGCACCCACTCGGTTTCGTTGACACCGTGAGGTTTCCACCGAGGACCACGAAACTGTGGATTTGCCCAGAAGGGGCCACTACGTTTTAGACGTATCCGAATAAAGAAACAAATTGTCTTGAAAAAGACAGTTTGAGACAATTCACGATCGAAACTAAATTTTCGATCACCAATTGGGTAGCCGGAGCGACTACGATGCGGAGCGTTGCGCAGCAGACACAACACTGAACTGAACTTTCACAGCGGCGGATTGGTGGGGGGCGCGGGCGGCGGAGCGGCGAGCGCGAGAACAACACGTCCGTTCGCTGCGGAGGTCGAGCGTGGAATGACTCAATGCGCGGCATGTATCAATGATTTTGTAGCGCGGTCCTACCCTTTGAAGTCGGCCGATACGCGGCCAAATTGATCTTTCGCAGGCGCACAAGCCGCACACGCATCCCCATCCACCCGCGTCCCGCGCTCCTTTAGTCACCTCCGATGAATCTGAAGGCCTTCCTGCCTTTTATTCTAGTTACATAACACACCGTATGAAGGTCAAGACGGTAAAAAATGTCATCCGGTATACTCAGATATTTATGATATTTGTAGGAGGGGTTAGTGACCGCACGGCTTGATCGATTTGGTTAAGTTACGCTTCCCGCGGTTAGTCCATGGATGGGTGAACGAACATCCTTACATACCAAGACCCTCTGTACCTCGGAAACCACGTAAAACCATTGGGCCCGGCTCTCATTCGAAGATGACAGCCAGATATGTATGTCTAGCTCAAAACCGGTCCATAGAAAGCTCATTCAAAATTATCATGATTGTTTGAATAAAAAAAAAATATATAGAAACTGACTTAGAGATCATAACATCAAGCCTAGGCCATATGCCCCGAAGGGTTAGGCAGAGGTAGTACACCCAGATTTTTCCCAGTAATGTTCAATTCCACTAGGCCAACTAGATAGACCAAACTTGTGACAAACTTTTTGAGGTAAAATCAATATGTTATGTTTTAAGCTTATGTTTTTGTTATTTAGCCATTTACGACAAGTCAAGATGAATCAAACCAGCCCTAACTCGATAGGATTGCGTCATTTTATTACATAGCCCATAGCGGCTTCCCAGGCTTCCTCCTTCTACCATCTGGCTTCATCATCAGACCCTGATCATCTTCTACGACGCGAGCCCTAGACAAAACGAATAAAACAAGCCCAAGCTCGATGGAGTTTCGTCATTTTATTACAGAGTTCCAATGGCCACCTTCCGGCTCTATTTTCACATCAGCTCCATGTCGTATTAATATTGCATTGCCATTCGATTAACCTAAGCATGCAAAATTTCAGTTCCATTGGAAACCGGAAAGTGGGTAAAAAATTGCATGATTTGATTATAGACAGACAGATATTGGAACATGAAACTAAATAAAAGCTCAGCAATACAGTTCATCAGATGAAAAGCAATAGCAATTATTATCACTATTCATCATCATCATCATTTCAGCCGAAAGACGTCCACTGCTGGACATAGGTCTCCCCCAAGCTCCGCCACTTCGACCGGTTTTGTGCTTCCCGCATCCAGCGGATTCCTTCGGCCTTCACAAGGTCATCGGTCCACCTTGTTGGAGGCCTTCCAGCTCTACGTCTTCCGGTACGCGGTCGCCACTCCAGAACCTTTCGGCCCCATCGGTCATCTGTTCTGCGAGCAATGTGCCCTGCCCACTGCCACTTTAGTTTAGCAATTCTTCGGGCTATGTCGGTTACCTTGGTTCTCCTACGGATCTCTTCATTTCTGATTCGATCGCGTAGGGAAACTCCAAGCATAGCCCTCTCCATCGCCCTTTGGGTGACTTTCAGCCTTCTAATAAGGCCCATTGTGAGCGACCACGTTTCGGTTCCATAAGTCATCACTGGCAACACACACTGGTCAAAGACTTTCGTCTTGAGACACTGCGGAATGTGGGACGAGAAGATATTGCGTAGCTTCCCGAACGCTGCCCAGCCGAGTCGGATTCGACGATTGACCTCTTTCTCGAAGTTGGACCTACCTAACTGGACAGTCTGTCCTAGGTACACATATTCGTCCACAACTTCGAGTGTAGCGCCTCCGATCTTCACTGGATTATCACTATTACATCTTTGTTTATAACATTTTTTTTTTGTGGGTAGGAAATTATCAAATGACGTCTCCCGCTCTGGGCGGAGCGGGAGGGCGTGTCAGACTTTTGCTAACTAATACCCGTGTTCCTTCAGTTGCCCATATGCCAAGGTCGCGGTATCTCTATCGAACAAATCTCGCGACCCTGGCAGGGGTTATAACATTTACTACAAGTTTCTAGTATCTGGCTTAAATGTAATGTGGCGGCTTTACTGTCTCATTATGGCTTGGACACAGCATTAATATGGATGTTCCTATTTATCGTGTCGAAGCCATAACTTATGGCATAAATACAGAAACTAATTAGAGCCTTCATTAAAATCCTTTACAACCTTTTTGGAAAACCTGAATAGCGCTTTGGTGATTAAGTATTTATAAATTGTGAACCTGTTTAAATACCTATGCCTTAAGCGAGTATCTTAAAACTAATGAACGTCAAAATGATAAACGTTTCGGTGAACTTGTGACGGAATTGGTTGGCATATGTCACTATTTCAATAGATTTTGATATAAATTAATAACGATGACGGTAGTGGACACTCATTTGACATTAAATGGGACAGTGATCATTTTAATATGGTGTCGGACAAACTAGGATAAGTGGCTCATGGTGTGGTAAATTATGAGTCAGCTAGCGAGATTGACTGTTCGGTCCAGGGCATGCCCCACTTACTCTGGTTGTTTTCCTCGTGATGTTACTTCAACTTTGGGAAAACATATCCAGAGTGAGTAGTGCAACAGTGTATTGTGCACAGCTCTGTTCCTGGGGAGTTTTTCTCAGCTAAAGCACTAAGATGTTTTATGTAATTTTGATGATTGAAGAAATGCTGATTTTTGTAGTTTGAATAAATATGTTTTGGTTTTAATTGTTTGAGTAACTATTAATTTGTCAAATCAAGGCTGTCTGGAAACAAGTTTGGTCAGGGTACTATCTACTTGCGTCACCTTTCAGAATCACCTATTCTGTGGGCATGTTGCATTTTGCAATTGATAATGTTCATGTAATTAATTAATGTGTGTGTTTTAAGTTGGGTGTAAATGTTATTCTAATCCCTTACTTAGTTTCCATTCGTTTTGTATAAATTTAAATACACCACTCACTGAATAAAGTATCACCTTGCTGAATGGCAAAGGTTTTTAAAATACTTGAAAAGAAGATAGCTGATAGCCTGCTGTTCTGAGCTTTGCCCAATGTAATTATTTAACAAATAAATGGACTTCTTTGCTTTATCTCGTACTATCCACAAGGCTGACTAAAAATAACCCATTTACAACAATAAACGAGCTATTTTTAGCAATAATGTCCTACTATCCTATAAACGTAAACTGAAGTAAATATGATAATGCTCGCGTGGGCGAGAGATAAATTGTGCCTGTTTATGCAACGATGTGACCTTTCGACCTAATGTGGAGTCTCTGGGGCCTTTAAGTAGTAGTGGTGGGGCCTGGTATAACCACCCTTAATACCATTTTTCATATCCATTATTTATTCAATGCTGGACAGTTTGTTGCACCACTTATTCTTCCTAGTTAAAGTACTAGCAAATGGTTGAGGGCGGACGCTTTGGGGACTGTCGTTTGTAATTTTGACGTTCAAAAACTGCTTATTCGTAGCCTAATTTGAATAAATGAATCGTGTTTTGAAAATACGAAAGTAGATCTGCCTACCTCTGGCTTTCTAACGCTACGTCTTCCGGTGCGCGGTCGCCACTCCAGAATCTTTCGGCCCCATCGGCCATCTATTCTGCGAGCAATGTGCCCTGCCCACTTAATCTTGGCAATTCGTCGGGCTGTGTCGGTTACCTTGGTATGCCTGCAGAACTTTTCATTGTTGATTCAATCACGTAGGGAAACTCCAAGCAAAGCATTCTCCTTTGGGTGACTATGAGCCTTCTAATGAGGCATATTGTCTGTGGAAACGTTTCAGTGCCATAGATCATCACGTACTGGTCAGACACAGCGGTATGTTTACCTTCTCTCCATCGAAAAGCCTTATTACACGATCATTTAAGGAAACTCCAAGTAAAACCTCTCCATCATCCTATCCACATCTTCCATGGGTAAATTCGAACTCAAAGACGAAGTCGCGTGCAACAGCTAGTTACTTATAAATATTATTTACTAGTGCCTATAATGGTGGTCACGCATTGTCGGGGGTAATTTGGTCCCTAGGGCATTTTAAGTAAACGTCCCTCAGGGCAGCCCAAAGCAGCCTATTACGTCGGAATTTCACTGAAAATTCTAAGACGAAGGGAGAATTGTCTAATTTGTTAAATTTCGTCACCATTTCCTATCAGACAGGGGGCGTCTTATTGGTATAAATGATCAGTAGATTATTAAAGAGATGAGTAATTAGTTCATGGCATTAAATCCACCCCAAACATTAGTGTGCATAAAGTATTCAAATCAAAAGTATTTTTTGTTCGAATTAGGCTAATAAACAGCTCTTGTCTTACGTCATAATTACGTAAAACAGTCCCCCGTAAACGCACGCCCTTCACCACTTCCTAGTGATTTAGCTGGGTCGAAGAAGTGGCGCAACAAACTGTACAGCAGTATAGCCGACTCCCGACGCTACCGCAAGAATACATATAATGGTCATGAAATTTTATGGCAGAACAAGCAGAATTTTAATCCTCAAAAAGTGTAAATTCTATCCTGTTGTCATTTTAACGACACCCTATAAGGTAATTGATCACGTACACATTGCTGGGAATCACAAAGAAAACTACTACAACATATGAAAACACCATAATCCTTTGCTAGCTTTATATATGTTACGGCTAAAGGTGGGTGTGAACATAAACTTAAGATTAGCCGGCTAAACTTAGGTTTATCTTCGAGAAGCAGCTAAAGTTCGATATCACGTTAGTTTGCGTTGTGATATTCCATCTTTATCCGGCTAATGTGCACATTAACCGAAACGAAACGGCTAAAAATGTATTCGATGGACGCGCCGGGCCGGCGGCGTATTTACAAAGGCTATACTATTTTAGTCACGAGCCAGACTCTAATGAATGAGCTTTTGTGTATGCATATTACTCAACAATACCTAGTCTATCTCAGTAAAAAATTGACTCAAATAGACTAGCTTTTTGTTTTAATATTTTCAAAGAAAATGCACTGACAAAATTTAGTTCTATATAATACATATCACTCGAATAGCTAAGGTTTTGGCGAGATATTTTTAAATTTATACTCGCAACAAGTGTGTAGTGTTCTTTACCTAATAAAAGTACTTCTCGTTTGTTAATTCGTTTTATTTTTGTTTATCAAATACATAATAGAAATAACAGTTGCCATGTAACTATCAACCGTTAATTGAAGCTTATCTATTTGATTAATATGTATTCAAAATTAATATGTATGTAACTGATTGCCACCTGCGCTAAGAAAGGTTGACGGAGCCCCGCTTCGCGGGGCTCCTATTTCTGGGTGGTTTAAAAAAAAATAACCACGAAGGCTAAGGCGGGAGCTCCGCTCCGCTTCGCTCCCGCCTTAGCCTTCTAACCTAACCTATCCGAGTCGGGGTACTCTGAGTCGGGGTATTAACCATGCATTTCCTTCTACATTTTTAGCCAAGGGCCTCCAGTTACACTTAAGTATAGCCGGCTACAGATAGAAGAAACTAACATTAACACCTCGTCGAAGATAAACCTAAGTTTAGCCGGCTAATCTTAAGTTTGTGTTCACACCCACCTTTAGCCGTAACATATACACATAAAATCGCTGTTCACGATTCGATGAAACAGACATTTAACAACAATAAAAGAGTGCGATTGTGAAACGATTCTGTCTGCATCGCGACTCGATCGTCAAGGGCGCTCGGAAAAGCAAATATTTGTGTATGGAGTACTGTGGAGCCGCGTCAACAGTCAGCTGTGTTGGTATTGCGACTCTTGTGTTCCTTAAGACCATTCCAGTCGATTTTATGAATAGGTATTTGTGTGAAATCTTAAATAAATACTCGAGAAATAAAACGTAGGTTGGGTTAGTACAGATCTGTACAGGATGGCAGGGACATCGGGCGACTTCACTGCTAAACAGGTCTGTTTAGCAGTGAAGCTCTTCTAACGCTACGACTTCCAGTAAGCGGTCGCCACTCCAGAACATTTTGGCCCCATCGGCCATCTGTTCTGAGAGCAATGTGCCCTGCCCACTGCCACTTAAGTTTGGCAATTCTTCGGGCTATGTTGGTTACCTTAGTTCTCCTATGCGTCTGTTCATTTTTTATTCGATCGCGTAGGGAAACTCCAAGCGTTCTACATTGTCCTTTGAGTGACTTTCAGCCTTCTTATGAGGCCCATTCAAGACCTCAATGCTTAAAGTAAAAAAAAAACTTATTATAGTCTTTTAAACATAGCCATTAGACCATCTACTGATATCATAGACCTGCTGCCTTGTATGGGTCAGAATGTTGGGCCACAAAAGGGATGAATGAAAGGCAGTTGCATGCAGCTGAGATGAGAATGTTAAGGGGGATGTGTGGTGTTACACGAATGGATACAATAAGAAATGAGTACATAACAAGAAGTCTGAAAGTTGCACCAATAATTGAAAAGATAACTGAAAGATGAGGAAAGTATTGAGTGTGAATGTCGATGGCTTTAAGAGTAGAGGGAGATCAAAGAAACAATTGATGGACGGATGGATGTGAATTATGATATGGATAGAAAGGGACTAATGAGATGAGTACTAATAGAGAAGAAAAAGACATGTTGCGCCGACCCCAAATTAATTTGGTATAAGGGCAGGAAAATGATGATTAGACCATCTCCCAGACATAATCCCTTAGTTACACTACACTTGATTAGTGAAAACCAAAACCAACAAAAACAGCCCGAATACATACAGACGGAGGAGCAGTGGTGGCGCAGTGGTAGCGGCCCCGACTTAGGAGTGGTAGGTCGCGGGTCCGAACCCAGGCTGGCGCTTTACTTGATGTAATTTATTTCATCACCAATGCCGTCAAAACGGTGAAGGAAAACATAGTGAGGAACCGATGTCCTAGAATCATCAGAATCAAACATTCGATAACATGGGGCATCTCCTAACCTGCACTGGGCGCTCGTGGTGGATTAAGGTCCACTCCTTTTCACAGACTCTACGGGCTGATTATACTATGCTTATTCTACACACATAGCCTGTTTAAATCATAACCCCTTTTTGCAGTTATGCCGTAGTTGGGTAAAAAAGGGCAATGATTTTTTTCGCAATTCACACCATCAGCTCCTCCTTGCCCTAAGTCTAAAGTACAATCATTTTGTGCTCGACGCAGCATACGTTTTCTTCCTTACATCTCAAATTACGTCACCAAAATTATTCATATCAATGACGCGCCTCATAATATACTTGAACATAGTAATAAATACGCCATAAAGACTACAGTATATCGTGTATACCGAAACAATAATAATTAAATAACCATTCATAACACAATCAGTGTCTCGGAACTATAACCGTTAATAACGAACTCTATAACTATAGTGATGGGAAGTCTACACGATTTCACGGAGTATCGTGATAAAATAGTTGGTTTTACTTTTTCATTTCACTGAATACCTAGCTTGGTTCTATGGTAACCGTGGTCTTTATTACTGCGCTAAGGGAAGTTCGCGTGGAGCTGTTTTTTGGGTTAAACATATTTCAAATTTATGCCATCGAGACGTCACGGGCAAAATATAGCGCACTACAATTTTTTTAAGATCTCATCAACATTCAAGCCGAAAGACGTCCATTGCTGGACATAAGCCTCCTACCACGTGGTGATTACGACAAAACCCTCCCTGGGTAATCGCCACGCTTGGCGGGTTAGCGATAGCAGTATCGTGGTACAATGCATAGAGAACGCTGCTGCCCATTCTCTAGTAAGTCCGTTAGTCGCCTCGTATGACACCCACGGGAAGAAATGGAATAGTGCTATTCTTTACGTCCATTACCACATGAAACCAGGTTCATCTTGATTGAGTTTAATCAGCCTTATACTACACACTACAACCAACACACCGTTATCTGATTCCAAACTAGGCAGAGCCTGTACTATGGCAATCAGCAGAACTGATAAATATAATTATATATTTCTAAATACATACATATATGTATTATTATAGATAAACTACACCCAGACAGAGAACGAATAATCGTGGTCATCACACAGAGATTTTTCCTGGGTGGGAATTGAACCCACGACCTCAGTCTTAGCAATCAGGGTCACTAAACACTAGACTAACAGGCAAGTCAAAAAAAAGTGGAGAAATAAGTGTATACAAGGCCAGCCCGTCAGAGAATAAAAACGTGACATATGTAATGTTGGCCCGGTCATATTAGCCGTAGAACCGCTGACTGTTGGAGTAGGATGCCCTCAGGATAGGTGGAGCGACGATCAGGATCGCAGAAAGTCCTCAAAGATTTGCCAAGAATCAAGCTGAAAAGTGACCCTATGCCCAGCAGTGGACAGAGTTGTAGTCTGATAATGTAATGTTAAGTTTACAGCGTAAATAAGTTTAATTGTTATAAAATGAACCGCATGACTAACAAATTGATAGTCACAACACTTATTGTTCCGTTAGATAATAATATAAGCACCAATAATTAAATAACGATCCATCTTATATCTGAGCCACGGAACAGCGCTAACAAGAATTAATTAATGAACTCTAATAGTGATGCGACACGTTACTTGCGGGAGTTGTGTGTGTATCGTCAACAAGATAATTTGTAAACTGCAAAGAAGTAACATGAATGTTCAAACTTTTTTACGAAGAGACATAATTGAATGTAGTACAAAAAATTATCTAGTCGAAAAAGTGCAATCATATTAATAAGAACGTTAAAATTTACTTTTAGCAGATTACTTCTGAATATAGACATTCCAATCTTGCTGCAATGAGCCTACTATGGTCCGACCGCTGCGCTGGAGCACAGGAACAGGCATCCTTTTGGTAAGAGAGAATGATGGGCCGTGCTCTACCACGTGGGCCCTGTGCGAGATGGGAGATGTCAAATATCTCCCAATTTTTAGTTCTACTTAGGATATGCCGGTTTGCTCACCGTTTTGAGAGCAGTGGTGATGTAATTTTACACAAAGTATATGGCCTGCCTGGGTTCGGACCTACGGCCTACAACTCGTAAGTTGTTACTCTACTCTAACCAATACAGACACTAAACATTATTTGTTCATTACTGACCAACCTATTACAACAAACCAACACACACAAACCAGCTCTATCAAACATCGTTATATTTTATCGATTTTTTCATATAAACTAGGTTTTCCAATGATTTCATATGATCTGACATATGATGATCATATGAATAAATCTTCAAACTCCTAGAATCCAACAGAAACATACCTACTTCTCAACTCTTTATTAGTGGTTGTCATCATGTCGTTTCATAATCATTTATTTGTCAGAATATGGTACGTTATAAGGTCTTAAGATAATTAGATGGCATCTTCACATTCTGCCAATTGTGGCGTGCAAATTAATTACATACATTATTACACATAAAATATTATTGGGTTATTATTGGGTTGGGTTGGGTTTTGGAGTTTAAATAGGTTTATATATTTTATTTAACGGGTTTTTAAAGAAGATTCTTTTATATTTTATGAATGTGAGCACGTTGTCGGCCTTGTAGACTGTAGATTTGTAGACCATTTTCTATTTTATTAAGTACTTGTGGACAGGCTACACTATTCTTCTATACCTATTAACACTGTAATTTGAAAAAATGTAAAAAAAACAATGATTGCCCTCCTCCATAGGAATCAACGAATTAGAATCGTGCACCTACTAACGTTTTATAAGTGCCCATGTAGATTTATGTGAAATACAATATTTTGATTTTATTTGATCTCAAGTTTGCTGACTTTAATGACTAGAGACTTTGTGTAACTACTGTTTTAATAAGTACACAAAAATTTTGACCTCAAGAGGAGGGGTATTGAAAAACGTCACAAAGCCCTCGAAGGTCCCTGGGACTCTCACCTCGCTATAAAGTGAGCGCCGACTTTATCATACGATCCTGCTGAAAGACTCCGATATCCAATCATTTGGTGACACCCGAGAACTTCAAGTGGTCTAGGCAGCCGTCCTCAACCTTTTTGTGTATTACTTACACTAATGCTGAAATATTTAAGTTGCTGGGTTGCAGTTGCAAGATATTTTGCTTATATTGCAAAATTTCGACACTTTCGCGTTTTTTAGTCATGTTAATTACATGGCCTAAAAGGATGCAACAATCCTGCCAGGGTCGCGAGATTCGTTCGAAAGAGGTACCGTGGTCCTGGCATATGGGCAACTGAAGAAACACGGGTGGGTTTTAGTCAGTAAAAGTCTGACACGCCCTTCCGCTCGACCCAGAGCGGGAGATGTCATTTGATGATTTCCCACTCACGAAAAAAAAAAGGATGCAACAAGGAAACTAGCTTTAAAGACTGTGTTTTTATTTTAACGTAAAAAAATAATAATATATGTTACAGGTATGTTGACCAGACCTCTGACTGATTTTGAATACAAGAACAAACTGGAATTACCGCAAAGGTAATAATTTCATCATCATCATCATCATCATCATAGGCCTCCCGCAATTTGGGGAGCTTTGCCATAATCACCAGGCTTGGCAGGCGGGTTGACGATTGCAGTAATGATGGTAAAATGCATAGAGAATGCTGCTGCCCATTCTCCAGTATGTCCCTTAGTCGCCTTTTACAACAGCCACGAGAAAAAAATGGGGTGATGCTATTCTTTATGTCAAGTACCACACGGACTTCCGGACTAACAATTTGTCACAATAGAATTCCCTTAAAATATAAGTAAAATGAAAAATAAGTACATATTACAATACTTTTTTTCTTTTTTAATTGTCTTTACATCTGCATGCGCTCACCCTGTGCATTTAGTTACCTCGTCATAGCACGACAAACGTAAAAGTTATTGCCCAGCAAAGAATTTCCCTCATGTTTGAGTACCTCTGGCCTACTTAGCGAGCGTGTAAAGTTGGTACACTTATCCCTCTGAGCGACTAACTGGTTGTAGACAGCGTTTTTTGCCTGAAATTGATATAGAAGGACCTCAAGTAGGTTTTAATGTCCAACCGTGTTGGCAAAGAGCTCTTTATGAGTTGAAATGCTTTCATTAGACACTAGTGGTCAATGATAGTAGTACTAGTCTGTAGACCACGATCACACGGATTTTCAACTTTCAACTTTCGGTGTATAACCGAGCATTCAGAATCCAACAGCGACCAGTCCTGCTGTCAATACACACTGTTCAATTTTGTAATCTCCCTATCTAATAGTTAAATTGACACGAAATAAAAAAGCGGCTCCAGAAGGACATACATACGTACAGTGTCCTGATCGGTGATGTTCTTCAGAAAGTTCAGGTGGTGGTGTTCGTAGTACTCGCAACGAGCGTGCGTGATAACCTGATGTTCGTAAACGATGCAAAGGGAGTATATCGTCGTTGCGACTTTAAGACCTCTTATATGTCATTTGGCAAAATCACTTTTTACGCGTTTGTTTTTCTTTTTTTTTACTATAATACTACTTTTAATTTCAACTTACAATAGCAAAATAAAACGCCGGATATCATATGGCTGATCCCTATACTTTTTGTTGTAGTTGGTTTTATTATACATATTTTTTTCAGTGGTTTATATCGATTTTCACATAAAGTTGAATTTAACCCATAAGAGGTCTTAAAGTCGCAACGACGATATAAGGGTCGTAGCAGGTGGCGTTCTGTACATTTTTTGACTTAACGTTGATAAAAAAAAGAAGAAACCATCGAAGAGAAAACACCTAAGAAGAAGATACATTAATGACCGTTTTCTTAGTTGTGTCTCGCAGTCGTTTGGTACATTCCAGAATACCCTAGTGAGTGATCACGTCCCATCCCTAGTTGTTTGCGCGCTGGTGATCTCAGCGTGCAGTAAATAGTAATAACATTAACTGCGCCGGTGACAGCCGAGATCCCGCTTCATTCGCCACGCAGATACAAATTAATATTCATATTAGGTGCAATCAATTGTTTTACATGGTCAAATTGAATAAGTTGGCAGTACTTTACCCACGTGTTGGGTAAAGTATTGGCCAGCTAATCCATGGATATCGAGAAGTAATGGAAGAAAAACAATCATCAGTCGAAGGTAATCAATCAGCAGTTTATTTAATTTTCGTGGCTCATAGATATTTTTTCATAATTTCCAAAAACCAAAACATAGTCTTTAGGTAATGTACATACATTTGAACAAAGTTGGAATAATATAAATTTTTGTTTTTGTTCCTTTAGTTTTCAATTTCTAAACCCAACACGTGGGTAAAGCAATGCTATCTAATTTAATTTGACCTGCATATGGATTGTTTACAAGTAATTTGGGTTTTTAGCTTTGCATTAGTTTGTGTTTTAATTTGGTTTTTCCTATGGAGCAACGGCGTGACTTTGTGTATGTATTACGTATATAAGTTATTTAAGTTCCGTGTACTGCCAGACAGTGGCTGTCATAAAAGGCGACTAAGGGACTTACTAGAGAACGGGCAGCAGCGTTCTCTATAAATTTTACCACCGTACCGCGACCGTCAACCCGCCTGCCAAGCATGGTCATTATAGCCACCCTTTGGTGGGACCAATTGGGGGAGGCCTAAGTCCAGCTATGGATGTCTTGCAGTTGAAATGATGATGAGTGGCATAAATAGGTAATGTTTGTAAATTGATTTGAGATACATCTAAACAAAGGTCTTCGGTATATTGAAAACAAAAACCTAAGGGTGTAATGACCCTAGCCGCCGCAGGAGGAAACGCCCCGGGCGTCGGCAGTCGATCGCGGACTCCCGGTCACCGTAGGCGCGGGCTTGCGGGCGGCGAGCAATGAGTAGCTCGCCGCCGGGTAAGGACCACGCCCGTGTCGACTGCGCGTAGTGTTCCACGCGCGCCTTAAAGAGATGTCAGCAGTACTGAAGGGGTCTGCTAGGACCGATGCCTGCCAGGGTCACGAGTTTTGTTCGAAAGAGATACCGTGGCCCTGGTACATGAGCAACTGAAGGAACACGGGTGGGTTTTAGTCAGTAAAAGTCTGACACGCTCTTCTGCTCCACCCAGAGCGGGAGACGTCATTGATGATTTCCCATTCACAAAAATTGGGTGTAATGGCTCAATGAAAGATTCATGCCTATGTATGTTAATAAATCCCGGATCTGAAATCAAATAAGGATTCAGTTAATAATAATAAATCTTAGTTAAGTTAATCTCTTGAATAATTATGTGAGATTGATGTTAGTCATGAGCTCCAGACTGCTTTGTTTTCCGTGATCATTTAGTTAGCAACAGGACTCTAATCTAAACTAATTAGTTGGGTGTAGCATGAGGGAATTGTATTCATTTGTCTTTTTTTGAGGTAATTAAGATAGATGGTACAGATGTCCAATTCTAATGCATGACCAGCAGTTTACTCTCACGGAATTTGTCGAAAATCTTTAAGTCTTTTATTAAATTTACCCGACAGACGCTGTCCTGTATTTCCAATTCTATACCAAAGAAAACAGGACATTAATTTTTATCTATATTCGAAACTTTCCGATTTTTCATCCCCTATAAACCTAATTCGAAAAATTAAAAGCATTTTATAACAAAAATTAGCCAATTCAGTTGAGCAGTTCTAAAGGTTACCCATTTCATATTTATCCGCCGACGGAAAAAGAGGGGCGTTCTAAGTTTATCTTATGAATCTGTGTATCTGTATGTTGGTCTGTGGCATCATAGCTCTAATCGGCTAGATCTGTTTTTTTTTAGGGTTCCGTTGCCAAATGGCAAAAAACGGAACCCTTATAGATTCATCATGTCTGTCTGTCTGTCTGTCTGTCCGTCCGTCCGTATGTCACAGCCACTTTTTTCCGAAACTATAAGAGCTATGCTGTTAAAACTTGGTAAGTAGATGTTTTCTGTGAACCGCATTAAGATTTTCACACTAAAATAGAAAAAAAAAAACAATAAATTTTGGGGTTCCCCATACATAAAATTGAAACCCAAAAATTTTTTTTTCATCAAACCCATACGTGTGGGGTATCTATGAATAGGTCTTCAAAAATGGTAATGAGGTTATCATTTTTTTCTAAACTGAATAGTTTGCGCGAGAGACACTTCCAAAGTGGTAAAATGTGTCCCCCCCCCCCGTAACTTCTAAAATAAGAGAATGATAAAACTAAAAAAAATATATGATGTACATTACCATGTAAACTACCACCGAAAATTGGTTTGAACGAGATCGAGTGAGTAGTTTTTTTTTTAAAACGTCATAAATCGTAAACCGCAATTTACCTTACATTCAATCAACTGAAATATAAAATTAAAAAAAAAACGTTTATTTTTAAACCGAGAATACCTACAGGTTTGTACGGAACCCTCGATGCGCGAGTCCGACTCGCACTTGGCCGGTTTTTTCTAATTGATGAAGGAGTTAAAGCATCTTCCACAGTTCTGCTCGCGTCGAAAATTAGTACAGTAGAGCGTCGATTATCCGAACTAATTGGGGGACAGGGTTGTTCGGAAAATCGGTTATTTCGGATAATCGAACTGTATTGATTCAGCCATCCATATTTATGTACAGGTGTATTTATGTTTGGACATATCATTAATGACAAATAGTATTTTTCACGCGGTAAAATTTAGTTTCAGCAACTAACGGCTACTTTAGAGTGACTTACGAATACATACAACAAATATTTCGAGACAATTTCGCGTGTATTGCAGTGCAGGAGGAGGAGAGCACTCGCGAGTGGGGCGGGCGTAGTAGTTCGGATAAGCGGTCGTTCGGTTGATCGACGGTCGGATAATCGACGCTCTACTGTATATGATTACTTTAATGATATTAAAAGAACAAAGTGACCTTGAACTGATGCTGCAGCATCAGCTGTTTGCAGGATACGCAAATTCCTCACCAACAAACTGCAGCCGTATCGAAAAGTGATGACGGTCTGATGATGGAGTAGACGGGGCTGATGGTGATGGTGGATGGATTGACGATAAATTGGTAACTAATTCACTATGGGAAACAGAAGTAAAACTGCGCAGATTTATGTGAGTAAAGTCGTCGTGTCGGGGCCGGTCAATAAAACGGCAAACATATGAAGTCCAGCCATAATAAATGTATGTATATTATTGTAGAAATGATAACATTGTATGCTTTGATCAAAAGGAGACCTACAAGTTCATATTATTAAACTTATAGGGCCAATACATATTATTTTATTAACTTAGAGGTGTTTGTTCCTGTCGGGGGTTTTTTAATTTAACTTTTATTGTTTATGTAGATCATGCTCGTTTTAGAAGATCGTTCGGATTGATTTTGATTGTTGCGTTGGTTAGCACAACGACAAATTTTCAGAAAATGATAACCGTATTTTAGTCAGTAGACATAATCAGGTACTCTGGAAGATTTTTTTTAAAGAAATAAGTAGTACCATTGTATTATAAGATACATATGTGTCAAATCTTTATGTATTTTACTGTGTACATAAACAATAAAATAAATAAGCATGAAAACACATAAACCGTGGCAACGAACGACTTTATTGGACTTTTGACATTATTACCTTTTCTGTCATTGAAACCAGTTCTGTATATCATTTATATGTTAAATAATAGTTTAAACAAAGTGTAGTAATTTATCTAAACAAATATTGAATGACATACAGAGCGATCGTTATGATCATGTTTATTTAACCGCAGTATGTTAAGTGATTGACCACGAGATGGCGTTGTTAGGTAATCAATAGAGTGGTGTTAAAAATAAATAGGTATAACACTTATTTGTATATTGTTTTTATAGACAGTTAGCATAGTTTTTGTAGACTAAGTAAAGTGGTGTCTGGATTTGTGCCTGGTTGATGGCAATAGGCTCGCCCTCCAATAACATGGAACTAAAACATAACTAAACCAACAGGAGTGTGACAGTGGTGGCTAGTAAAAAAAAAAAACCAATTAGCAAAAGAAACACTACAAAATAAAAATAAAATACTTTAATTTCGGAAGTTTTTTGCCACCGACTTCCCGACACTAAAGTTGTTTTTAATTTAAAGCATTTTTTATGAAGTCAGTTGTTTTCTATTTATTGAGAACCTCCTTAATACCGACTACTACTGCATTTATATATTTAAACATTCCGCTCACAAAACAGGACTCAGGTTTATAAAAATGTAATTAATTATTTGCATTTTTCATTAAGTATTCATAAATAAACACATGCAACGGCGAGGGTTTTGCCTGCTCTATTGTCAAAATTGGAGACAAATGCTAGCACAACAATGTTTCTCAACAACAGAATTATGTAAATATCAAAGTCAGTGTGAATAAAGCTTTATACACACAAGCTTGTGATCGACAAACTATACTAAAAAACTAAATAAGAGTCATTGGAACGTTGAAGAGGATATATTAGCACCTTCCTTTTGCTGTATAACGTTTGTTGATTTTGTATTATGTATTTAACAATCCATTTTCAAGATTTATGATTTAAGATGTGAATGTGTTACGAAAACAAAGTCAAAGCATTTATTTACGACTAGCTTCTGCCAGCGACTTTGTCCATGTTAAATTTCGTGTTCCCCCGACCCTTCCCATCGCATCCTACCCGTGCGATTTTCCCCGTTTTTGCAACATTTTTCATTGCTGCTCCGCTCCTCTTCGTTGCAGCGTGACGTTATATAGCCTTCCTCGATAAATAGGCTACTCAACACAAAAATATTTTTTTAATTCGGACCAGTAGTTCCTGAGATTACCGCGTTCAACCAATCAAACAAACAAACTCTTCAGCTTTATAATATTAGTATAGATAAACCAATTACAGGCACGTTTGAACTGTGAAGGGGCGGTCAGAAAGATGACGCTACCCATTCCAAAGTTAGTACCTATCGAGAAGAACGGGCAATAGGCTCCATGGACATTCTATTCAATCAAAAATGTTGTTACAAATAGTTGGTTACATAATTTATGTTGAAATTATCAATGTGATAACGTTGTAAAAATAGATCCACATAAAAGCGTTGCGGACGCTTTAATTGTGGACGTAATTTTAATTATTAAAAAGAAATAAAAGAACTATTTAGAAATTAAAATGGGCCTAGTAGCTTAGTGATGACCAGTCCATACTGACGGCACCCGTTCACGAGAATGACATGACAAGACTTGTTTTGTGACAGGCCTGTTCGTCTAGTGGTTAGTGACCCTGACTGCTATGCCGGAGGTCGTGGGTTCGATTCCCACCCAGGACAAATGTTTGTGTGATGAGCACGATCATTTGTTCTGTGTCTGGGTGTAATTTATCTATAATATGTATGTATTTAGAAATATATAAGTATGTTTATTAGTTGTCTAGTACCCATAACACAAGCTCTGCTTAGCTTGAGACTAGATGGCGTTGTGTGATAGTTGTGGAATATTATTATTATTATTATATTATAATCAACAAAGATGACGTAGAATGTTATGGGGCTTGTGGATTTGAGAATTCATGTAAATTAAGTGACACAATAATGAACAAAGGTTACAGGCCATTCAATTAATTATTGTCGATGTTTTTTTTTTGCTGGCTGTACCCGATTAGTGTACAACGCAAAAAGCCTAGCTTCAAGTAAGTATATTTATCTATACGACATAGTTACCTACATAGGCTTTCAGTATGTCTCACAACTTGTCAAACTTTCTCAATTTATTCAAAAGCAAACTTTTTCTATGTATACGGACATTTCGGAGTAAGTTTTAATAAGACTTTCTGTTAAAATATATTCAATAACGAAGAGGACATTTCAAGTAAATGTGGACCAAAAAATTGTGTGTGTCAGCTCCAACGCAAAACTGGAGTTTATTCCTAACGAACGATTATAAAATATATACATTAGTAAACATAACATAACCTAACGTAACTTAATGGAGAAAGTTTGATTTTACTCCCAATAAACTTCCATACCCCGGGCATATAGGTATATGAAAATCGATTTTTAAGGAGTAAACTCCTAAAACTTTGGCTACATTAGGAGCTCGTCCATGGCAGTACTAATATCGTAGTTATTAGGAGCTAGCAGATATCTTTAGGTGGTGGAGACCATACTAGGTGCACTGCCTGCTTATTTACCACTTATTAATATTAAATATTATTAGGAGTCCCATACTATACTTCGACTTTTAATTGTAGTCAATAACTTGACATTTCAAAGAAAAATAATGTTACCATACTAAAGCTAATAGTGTTTGGTAGTGAACCATTTTGCGTACAGAACGAATGACAAAAATGGTTTAATTTAAATAAAACTTTAAAGAATCATTTTAAAGATGTGGAAAATAAGAATAATTAATATATTTTAATAAAAAATATTTCCTTTTTTATTTTCTTCTAATAGAAACAATAAAAATCATAGTATTTTTAATTTTTTTTTTTTACTTTTGTCATTTTAAATATTCTGGCAACCATAGACGATATTTATATAACGATATAGTATACCTATTTCGTGTCTGTAAGACAATAAATTTAAAATTAAAAGTTTGCATGAAAGTATATTATTTCAAGTTTATTCAAATTCGTTCATTCTTACATAACCTGACTATCTTTTTTTTTGTCAAAATCTGGTAACCCTTCAACTGTCAAGTTACTGAATACAATTAAAAGTCGAGGTATAGGTAGATATGTATACTATAGCTAGAATTTATCTGCTACGAGAATTCGTAGAGCCCGAAGATTGGGATTCAACTATCGCTACGAGGCGTAGCTAACGTGGTGACAATGACACAGCTACGTAACGCTGCCGTCCGCGTCGCCTAGATCTATTCTACTACGCATCAATACTAGGGTATTATTGTTCAGAGTGGAAATTTGAAGTATGCGCTGGAAGGAAAGTACACTGCTGAAAGGATATTTTTCCTGCCGGGGTCGCGTGATTGTTCGAAAGAGATACCGTGACCCTAGCACATGGGCAACTGATGGAACACGGGTGGGTTTTAGTCAGTAAAAGTCTGACACGCCCTCCCGCTCCGCCCAGAGCGGGAGAAGTCATTTGATGATTTCCCATCCTGAAAAAAAAAAAAAAAAAAAGGATATTTTTGCGCTTCAATGACATTTACCTATAGGTTGTTCGTAAACATTTGTCAAATTATATTGAATACACAAATTGGCGGCAATTGTTTTGATTTTGGTAAAGCGTCAAGCACTCCATATACAAACTATGTTTACTCAAAGAATACACAGTTTTTCTCTAATGTAAGTCAATCTGAATTAAAACTATTTGAAAAGGCGTTTTCCGGAACCGGGAATCGAACCAACTCAAATGATAATAAGAGTAAACCGAGAGTGACACAAGTGTCAGGAGAGAAAGTTGTCAGAACGGTCGTTTTTAAATTAAATACTTTAACAGCAATAAATTATATCTCATAATATTGTCTGCAGAGAAAACGTGGAAGCAAATCATTTGACTGTAACAAATCTCTTTAGATAAGTACCGCAATCGACGTCAGCGTCAGAGAGCTTCAAGTGTTAGCAAATACGTATACAGATTGTAGTACGTACTAAGCTATAGGTAGGGGTTTGTGTCTAAAAAACAACAGCCGAACGGGTTGATCGAACGTTTAGCTACGTGTCGCGGTAAGTTCGTAGATGGGTGAGCATCTATTACTTATAGGGATCCTTTCGTGCCTCAGAAAGTACGTTAAGCCATTGGTCCCCCTGCCAGGGTCGCGAGATATGTTCGAAAGAGAAATCGTGGCTCTGGCGTATGGGCAACTGAAGGAACACGGGTAGGTTTTAGTTAGTAAAAAACTGACACGGCCATTCGCTCCACCCTAGAGCGGGAGACGTCATTTGATGATTTCCAATCCAGAAAATAAAAGCCGTTGGTCCTGACGGTTCGTAGATCAATGACAGTCGTTACGGGTAGTAAGAAGCCCAAAAGTTTGACAACTAGTCTTACCAAGGGGCATTGTACTACCCACAAACTAGGCTGTGGAGATCAGATAGGCAGTCTTTCCATGTAAACTAATTGAAACCGTTTAGATTGGATTCTGACTGCAACATAGTAGGGAAAAGATGGATTGATTTGTGAGACGGATTTACCATTTTTTTTATAGGTGTAGTCGACGTATTTACTGCTTCACCACCCTAAGGTTTCATTTCACTTGTATGTGGTACAACGATCATGTGTATTTGTCTCCAAGACAGTTACATAAGTGAAGGTTTCATGTACTTGGAATTGAACCTTACTGGTGAAATATGTTTGTATGATAGGTACAACTCTGTTAACTCTAAAGCGAATACGGTCGTGATGTTATGTTTATGTATTGTTGTCAAAGTTACAGAGATATTATTCTGAGGGCACTTATAGATTCATTTAACCACTAAAGGCATATCTCATATCAAAGTACTCTCCGAGACACGAATGGTGTTTTGTTCCCAAATCTACGGATGAATCGAAATCCATAAAGAAACTTTGTCCATATAAATGATTATAATTCAGATCACAGTCAAACTTTCACATCAAATGGGCGGACAAACAAAACTTTTCTTATTAAAATAATATTATCAGTCCGAGATAGACAGTATTATGAATATGATAATGGCAACCAGCGTAACATTTTACTACCCCCATCCCCTATCTAACAAGTTTCGATAACTTTGTATCCCCCATCATTCCTTTACATTGAAAGTGGTAAAACTTATAGACATTAAATTAGTCTAATATGTGAAATTCTTCCCTGAAACGAAAGCTTCAGGGAATTTCATGAATTTGATTTGGAAAAGGGTTATATTGGTTACTCGTGCGTGAAAGATTTTGTCCCCCCATTAAGTTGGAGTTAATGATATTGTTATAATATTATTGTGATTTGAAGTTGAAACCAATTATTTAACTTCGCGAGTCGATTGAATTAGTTGAAGGGTCAGCAACGCTTGCCGTGGTCGGTCTCATCATATTGGACTTGTTAAGTTCCCCTCCGTACCTCTGCTTTTAAGCCTTTGGTATGCAGAAACCCAAAGACTTAGCTTTTTATTTATGTAAATACTAGCTAGCTTTTACTTTATGTAAATACTAGCTTCTACCCGCGACTTCTTCCGCGTCAAATTTTTGCTCCCCTGACCCTTCCCGTCGCATCGAATTGCCTGCCAGTTTTCGACCATTTTTCGTCGCTCCTCCGCTCCTTTTGATTATAGTGTGATGTTATATAGCCTATAGCCTTTCTCAATAAATAGGCTACCCGACAAAAAAAGTTTTTTCAATCCGAACCAGTAGTTCCTGAGATTACCGCGTTCAATCAAACAAACAAACAAACTCTTCAGCTTTATAATATTAGTATAGATAGTATAGATAAGATATTATAATGAAATATATAAAAATAAACTGCAATGCATATATTTCAACAAAAACATAAAATCTTGCTCTTATTTCCGACTAAAACAACTGCGATCTGAGCTATGCCACGCGCGCGAGGTGAGTTGGGGTAAACTGTTTATTTCATTCACACAGAAACAATGATAGGCTACTGAGGAAGGGAAACGCATACGGCAAGTGAGAATACAGTTATAATCGAAAGTGTACTGAGTGTTGTCGATTCAGGGTCGCGAGACTGCTTGATGGTTAAAAAGAAAACCAGTCCATGTGACTTGATGAAAATGAAAAACTTTATCATAACAAAATTATAAAATTGAATTAAACGACTGTCGGAGTACTCAAGTTAAATCATGAGTATCGAATACCTATTTCAATAGCAGGCGAGCTGGCGACTCAAACAGAGCCAATACAGTATCACTTGTTAGTTCCGTGGTTTGAAAAGCGACTGAATTCGGGTTACTGTGGCTTTTCCGCAAAAATAAAATATAGAGTTCTTTTTACTGTGTATCGTTTAATTTAAAACAGCCGTTTTTTTATAACTCCCGACGGAAAAAGAGGGGTGTAATAAGTTTGACCGCTATGTGTGTCTGTCTGTGGTACCTTACCTCTGAAACGGATGAACAGATTTGGTTGCGGTTTCTTTTATCTATAAGTAGGTATTCCAGCGGTGGTTCTTACACATATTTTATCAAAGTCGAGACGATGAGCCTTTGATCAAAATATTACCTGATAATTCTTATTAAATTTAAAGGGCCAATAGGTACGTAAATTATTTTTACTTTTTGTTGTTAGTTTATGACAGTTACTATTAGCGATATATTATGTAAATATCATAATCACAATTGTTGGTAGACGGTTTCGATCCTTACAGACTATTATTTGATAAAACTACGTTGTTTCTTTATGTTCTTCATTTGAAATAGCAGTTGGGCACTGTAGCTGAGGTCAAACAGGTAACACAACGCAGGGCCAGTTTTCTGATTTTACCGAAGACGAGAACGAAGTTCAGCAAAAAAATGTTAAGTTTTGAAGGAGCACAGTTATGTAACAAAATACCCTCACATATAAAAACATTACACTCATTCCATGCATTTAAAACACAATTAGCTGCATATTTAATGAAAAATACCACCTTACCCAAAAGCTGAATGTATTATGGGTGTAAAATTACTACAATAACGTCTGTGACGAACGTTTTATATTAATAATTTACTGTAAGCATTGTTCTCATGTAAGTGACTTTGTGTCTTTTTTGGGAATAAATATCTTTAAACCTAAACCTAGGTGAGGTACCTACATCTTTCAGTTATAATAGATAATTATTAGGGAAATGTTTTACGTTAACACATTCTTTATTTAATTTTCTCGTGTCGTGGCTTCTCAGACGAATCTAACGCCATTTTTAAATTACTTGACTGTTCGAATGCAACTAAAGCATCCTTCTATCGCCAGCCTCTTCAACATACGGTCGACTTTTGCAGACAACCTTTATAATACACATAAGACAACTCAGAACCCAGTGAAAACTAAACCTTCTTTAAAAGTTTTCAATTCCCTAATGTTTTAAATAAGTATATTTGAAATTATATTCGTCTTAAACACACTAACCTACTGATTTACAATTTCACATTGTATTTGCCGCATATATTATGTACCACATAACGTTTAGAGGGCTGCCTCGAACAGACTACTCGCTGTCCCAACATATGTCCCTTCAGTTTCTTCTGACAGATTTTATAAAGAACATAGTTATTTTATACTGGTTAAAATAACTAGGTAGGACAAGGTTATGAGCTGTTAGTACACGTGTCAGAATATGGCATGTGTTCGGAACCCTTCGTGTGCCATTCTAACTTGTACTTGATCGCTTTTCATGACACGACTGGTTTTTGAGAGCGGCATCTCCCACGTATTATACATATAAACCTTTCTCAAAAATTACTCTGAGTATTGATGAAAACCGCATTAAAATCCGTTGCGTAATTTAAAGGATTTAAACGTCTGCACAAGACGAGCAGTGGTGGCCTAGTGGCAACGGCCGCGACTTACGAGTAGTAGGTTGCGAGTTCGAACCCAAGCAGGCGCTTTACTTTGTGTAAATTATTTCATCAACACTGCTCTCAAAACGGTGAAGAAAACATCGTGAGGAAACCGGCATGTCCTAGAACCAAAATTTCGAAAGCATCTACCAACCCGCACTGAGCCCACGTGGTGGATTGTGGTCCACTCCCTCTCATAGAGAGGAGGCCTGTGTCCCAACAGTGGGAATATTATAGGCTGCTGATGAAACGTGCAGACGCGGGTAGCGACTTTGCTTTATACTATGTAAAATTATGACGTTTCCAGGAGCTGTTCATAAAATGGAATACGTCTAAACCTTTGACATTTTACAAAACTAGCACATAAAAATGTCCTCTATAAAATTTGTTTCTCAATTGAGTTAACTCGGGTTGTATTACATGAACTTGTTTCTCGTAAAAGTAACCCTTATTTCTACCCTATTTACCCTCAGTTGTAAATTGTTAACAAACTAAGTTTTAAGGGTAACAACTTTTTATATTATTTTCAGGCCAGTTCGCAAATAAGATAAGATATTCGTTTAGTAAACAGATGGGTGTATGGAAGGTAGATAAGCAGTAAGTACGAGAACACAGAACAAATTTAAAGTCAAAGTTAAAGCATTTATTTCAAATAGGCACATAACTGGCACTTTTGAATGTCAAAATTTACATTAAAATCGAATTGGATCTAGTTGCTCATTCCAAAAGGTTGTTAGAGTATGGCGGCCATACTCGAACAACGTGAATATATGGTCGAACCAAGTTATGGCATACTTGCACAGGTACACACGACTGAGTATTGAAAATTACACGTACAGTTCGACCAAGTTTTGTCGCACGATTTTGTCGCAAAATGTAATTTAAACCCCGGGTGTTGAGTTACACTACATTTCAGATAAGTTTTAGCATTTACTTAATTGTCGTCGCCTAGATTTCGAATCTTTTTAATTACGAGGTTTTACTTGCGCAGGCGCACTTCCATGGGTAGTCCGTATGGTGGGCCGTTGCGTTAGCATTACGAGTACTTCTGGTACAGACCAGGAAAAATTGTTAACCACGTTTACAACACGCAGT
This sequence comes from Aporophyla lueneburgensis, assembly GCA_932294355.1. Classification (NCBI taxonomy): domain Eukaryota; kingdom Metazoa; phylum Arthropoda; class Insecta; order Lepidoptera; family Noctuidae; genus Aporophyla; species Aporophyla lueneburgensis. The sequence continues at coordinate 29,183,025 of OW028751.1, read as the reverse complement.
GAGTAAACGTGGTTATCAATGGTACCGATTCCCTTGTTCACAAACTAAACTAAATTTAAGTTCAGTGCATCTCTTTCTTTGTATTTCATTAAACAGAGGACGAAAGAAAAAATTTAGTTTAGTCCTGTCAAATTAATCAGCGCCTGTCACTACTCTATACAAGTTTAGACGTGATTAAAAACTTGCCTACTAAAATTACGTCAATTTACGTCAAGCGCTGATTAATTTGACAGGACTAAACTAAAATTTATCTTCTGTCCTTTCCTTAATGAAATAGAAAGAAAAAGATGCACTGAACTTAAATTTATTTCAGTTTGTGATTAAGGGAATCGGCACCAATATTTTATTAAATTACGGCCAAAATTCTGACCAGTTTTACCAAGGTGTATAGTGTTACCCAGCTACTAGTTTGTAGAGGTCAGATAAGCAGTCAAAGTTGAACGTCAAAGTTACGTAAGACATTCCCCCAAAACGCCCGCCCGTCACCACTTCCTAATGCTTTAGCTAGGAAGAAGTGGCGCAACAAACTCCCCAGCAGCACAGCTAACCACATAGTACCATATAGTAATTATCTCTGCTGTAATACAATAAATAAACAGGTGTACTTAGTAGGAACTTTTCACATTCCCCGGAACTGTAAACTGATTACATATTCGTTTAGCTGAAGAGTTAGAAAATGAACCGTTAATGTTATTTAGTTCGTTTCGTGTTAGTTTAGTGTTGGTAGTTAACTAAGTTTAACTTGTACGGTGTAGTGAGCTTCGGGATGTGAACTTATTAGGAGCTGTGATATGTAAGTATTTGATGCTTTAACTTTATTTTGATTGGGTTAAGTCTTTTATTTAACACACCGATAAAGTCACTATGATGCCCTTCTAGAGTGTCTCTCAGTGTTTTCACTCACATCTATCTTGTAAATATCTTTTTTTTGTCGCCTTTAATTCATCCTCTAAACGTGACGAAACTATATAAGTGTACGCTTTTCAATTATTGATATTCTTTTAAACTTATCTTACTTATAACATCCATGTGGTGTCTGGTTAAAAAATATCATCATTCATTTCTTGCCGTGGGTGTCTTAAAACGCGACTAAAGGACTTACTAGAGAATGGGCAGTAGCATTCTTATGCATTTACCATCTCACCACCATCTTTACCATCTTAGTGCGATCGCCAACTGGCCTGCCAAGCGTGGCGATTATGGCAAAACCCCTGCATTTTGAAGGAAGTCAATGACTAGCAGTGGACGTCTTTAGCTGAAAAGAGAAATTATGTGACAAGTCATCAGATTTATCACATCATTCCTCAGTCTATTTACCTATAAATAAATAAAATAAATATCTTAGGACAACCAGCACACCGTGATCTGATCCCAAACTAGGCTGAGCCTCTATTATGGCAAGTAGACAACTGATAAACATACTTATTTAAGGTTTTGTAACTTTATGAGTTTGTTTGTGGGGAGTAATTTCTGCACCTACCAGGCGGAATGGATTTTTTTTTCATTTGATAGCTCAATTTTTGAGAAAGGTTATAGGCTATTTAACATCACCCTATGACCACTAAGGTCCCATGAAAAAGACAAAACCGGCAAAAAGAACGCTAAGTGAAGACGAAGTTTTAGCGCGTGCAGATAATGCGATGTGACGAGCTGGGTCGGGGGAACAAGAAATTCCTTACGGGCGAAATCGCGGGCAGAAACTAGTCATTCATAATTACACTACACATTGCGCAAGGTACGCATTTTCACACTATTTCTCTAATTTCATGCGTCTTTTGTCACACTCAACATTCACTTCCATACACAAGCGTAACACCATAATATGGATCTATTGATAGTATTTTTGAAAAGAACGCAAATTCAACATCTATATTATGGATTGCGTTCTTTTAAATGTAACAAAAGTAAACACAAATAATTATGCAATAAATTAACAGTAAGTATGATTGTTACGATAAGCGAAAATAGAGCGGGAATAAGAGTGGAATGTAGTTAACTGATAAATTACACAGTTTAACTTAACCTTTACCATAACTATGCACAAGAAACAGTTTCGTTGTTGACTTAGTAACCCTCAAGCGATAGCTAAATATTTAGTACTAAAACAACCTTGATTCGTCACTTCCGCTCGTACCGGAAGCTTACAGGCAGCCATTTTCATTACAGTGGGCACTTACCTTTCTGACCTTATCCAAATTACAGAGTATTTGGTATAAGGCCGTTCTGCATTTTATGATATAATACTGTTATAATATCTGACCGTATATTTCAAAGTGCTTAGTTTAGACTATGTTGCATTTAATGGCTCATAGAGTTTTACACTATCAGAAGTGAAATTAAAAGTTAGGAATTTCTCTGTTCCGAGGGCAGACTCGCACACGTAGGGTATCGTACCACATGGCGTTTCTTGTATGGAGTACCCCTTTAATGTTAACTTTATGTTATTTTTATGGCATGTTTTTTATGGGCAATAGAAATACATGCTCTGTGAACATTTTGTCATTTTTGGTTAAAATAGGTTAGGTGAGTATTTATGAGAAATCCCGTGTGCCTAAAATCTACTGTATTATTACTTTAGTGACTGCTGTTCATCAGGAAAAAAACTGTAAGAAATAATTAGTCATTGAATCCGTTTTGTGCCATTAGGTAATACAGGAATGCAGACGTTTAGTTCACTAAAACCGAAACTTCGTAAAATAATGGGAAATTGCAACTGAAGGCTGCGGATGTTGATCTCAGGACGAGCTGCTTTAAGAACGGACGACACACATTTCTTTTTCTGGATGGGAAATAGCGTCAAATGGCTTCTCCCGCTCTGGAGCGGGAGGGCATGTCAGACTTTTACTGACTAAAACCCACCCGTGTTCCTTCAGTTGCCCATGTGTCATGTATCTCTTTGTGTATCTCTTTCGAACGACCCCGGCAGGGACGCGACCCCGGCAATCACGCGTTCCCGGCAGTGACGACACACATGACACTGATGTCACGCAAAGTTTTGACTGGCCTGCTGAAAAAGTCCTGCGTCGCGCAAGTAGAGTTTACCACGCAACTAGCATATTATAAACAACGTCCCGACATCAATCGTCGGGCAGTAGCTCACCAGACATGACACCGGTACGTCTGGTCACAGGATCCTCCTTTTTCCACCGAGGTTGAACTTAAACTTAACACCCTGCTCCTCATATCTCCAAATTGGCTTTTGAGATTTAAGCTTCAAAAGTAGTATACGGGAAAGTTTTATATTGTACACCAATTGTGGTGGCTATAGTCTTTGCCAGATGTGAAAAAAATAAAAGTCGTTGACACCCGCGTTCCAATGTATTCAAATATTTCAAAACGATACGAAAAAATGTAAAGAAAGTGTCGCTAGCAGGGTCAAAACGGTAATTTGAATACATTGGTAGGCAGGTGTCAAGGACTTTTATTTTTTTCACATCTGGCACAGACTATACCGACTTCCACGCGAGCGAAGTCCATGGCAGAAGTTAGTTACATTATAAAACATTTCCCCTCCCCAACATCTTATGTTTTTTCACACAAATAACTCTCATAGAATCCAATGAAACTCTGCGAACTTGCAAAATACAAAATTTTATTCACAAATTCTCCCCTCGGAAGATTACGTCATCACTCTAATAGGTGTAAGGAGGCAAGAATGATGCCCACAAAGTGAAAACCTCATGAAAAACTTCTTCGGTCCTTTTATTATGTAAGAGCTTTTGTTTTACAATTTTTACTTTATTTATAAGAAGAAAACCTAACGTGTTTCCACGGTCTACTTATCGAGTTACCGTGGCAACTGAAAACACGGGTGGGTTTTAGTGAATAAAAGTCCGACACTCCCGCTTAGCCCAGAGCGGGAGAATTCAATTGATGATTTCCGACCCAGAAAAAAAAATCATCATCATTCATCATCATCACCATGCTTAAACTGATGCCGTTCTTCCCATGCGGATAGGCAGAAACTACAGAACGCCAAGATCCTTACATGCTCCATCTCCGTTTATGTTCATACATTTATGTTCGTACATACATCTGGTCATACATGCACGCGAATTGCGTGTCGCCAATCACCAATACACATTTTACCACCATGGAAATGTCTGTCGCGCAAATTATTTAGTTTAGAATAAAAATGATGTTAGAAACCTCAATACCATTTTTGAAAACCTATTTGGGTAAATAGGTTTGATATAGATATCCCACACGTGTGGGATAGATGAAATAAAAAAAAAATTGAGTTTCAGTTCTGAGTATGGGGAACCCCAAAATTTATTGTTTTTTTTTTCTATTTTATGTGAAAATCTTAATGCGGTTCACAGAATACATCTACTTACCAAGTCTCAACAGCATAGCTCTTATGGTTTCGGAAAAACGGCAACGGAACCCTAAAAATGTGTATTAGTCCTGTTGAACGTCGTTGTGGGAATTCAAAACGCTTCTTTGGTTTAATCGCGCTAATTTGGTTTCATTCGGACAATGCGATTTATGTGAAAACCATATGAGTCTTAAATTTGTATTAAGTATTTGCGGCGACAAATGAACGAATAACGCGATTAGATTAGTGCGGGGTATCTACCATAACTAAAAAGTTAAAAATAAAAACTTTTTATAAAACAGGAAAGTTTAGGAAGTCGGTTGTTATTTATATAACACGAGTTCCAAAGTAGGTTAGTTCTGTTTTTCCTAACTGACTACTCTGAGAAGATAGTAAAACAAATTCAAAGGTCATAAAGTCCAGAATTAATCCGAGGAGTTTTTAATCAGCTCTTCTGCACAGAAAAACAAAATAAAACCGTGCACCTAGTTTCTGACGTTTAAGAAAGGCCCATGTAGGGTTTTCTATTTTTTTTATTTTTACCTTTACCTCCTGCAATACAACAGCGCCCACTACTGTAGGCGCATAGTTGAGCATCAATTTTCTCTGCTGCTGGTTGAGCTGGTTCCAAGCTTATGAGGCATCATAATTATTTCTTAAATATTTCATAAATGGTACATTATAATTTGCACCCCAAAGTCAGATTTCAACAGAAAATAATACGAAATTATACACCATCCTATAAAGAACCCAATGAAACGCAAAACTCGCCAAACGTGAATTTCCTTGTAAAATTTTCTTGAGAGCTTACATTAGAAGTTTTGCATATACGTAGGTAAAGTATACGGAAGCACAGAGGGTTCCTACTTTATGAATCCAATCATTTTTAGTTCGTTTCCTCCATTTTCCTTTGATGGGGAAGTCTCTTTGAAATATTCTGGTCGACTTGCTTTTAAAATTTAACAGATTATTGGGGATTAAAACGAGCTTACGATCCATTTCACTTAACACAGAGAACGAACTAAGAACATCAGTAATGAAGCAATTTAAAATTGATAAAATTGGAAATGGCTGCTCAGATAAAGTTGGTAGGTATAAATCTATATTAATATTGAAGCTGAAGGTTTTCATTTGGTGTTTGTTTGTTTGACACTTTAATCTGTAGAACTACCAGTCAGGTTTAAAAAAATAATTTTGCATTTGATAGCCTAATTTATAGAAGAAACTAGCTTCTGCCCGCGACTTCGTCCGCGTCAAATTTTCGCTTCCTTTCCCGTCGATTGGAATTGCCTGCCAGTTTTCGTCCATTTTTCGTTTCCTGTTCCGCTCCTTTTGGCCGTAGCGTGATGTTATATAGCCTATAGCCTTTTCGATAAATGGGCCACCCATCATAAAAAAAAACTCAATTCGGACCAGTAGGATTAGCGCGTTCAACCAAACAAACAAACTCTTCAATTCAATTCAATTCATTTATTGCAGAACATAAAAATAAATACATTTTGAGATGTTGAGTAAATGCGCAGTTAATTATGTCCTACCAATTAAGGCATGCAAAATATTATTTGTAGACACAAGACAATTTAATACATTTAAAAACAATTCAAAAGACAGGTTACATAGGTCAAAGAAAAATCTAAATTATACAATTATTATTATTATTATTTATTCAGATGTATAATATTATAAGTAATAAGTAATATAAGTAATAAGTATAGATTATACGCTAGGGCTTTTGCCAGCGGCTTCGCCCACGTGGAGATCGGAGATTATATCGCGGGAACGTACTACCGGGATAAAAGTACCCTATGTGTAAACCCGGTTATAAACTGTATGTGTGTAAATTTTATTTAAATTCGATCAGTCGGTTTTGCGTGAAAGAGTAGCAGAAATCCATACTCAGAAATTTTCACATTTCTAAAATTAAGTAGGAAGTAGAATTTAAAACCGGCCAAGTGCGAGTCGGACTCGCGCACCGAGGGTTCCGTACAAACCTGTAGGTATTTTCGGTTTAAAAATATATATATTTTTTAATTTTTATATTTCAGTTGATTGAATGTAAGGTAAATTGCGGTTTACGATTTATGACGTTTTAAAAAAAAACTACTCACTCGATCTCGTTCAAACCAATTTTCGTTGGTAGTTTACATGGTAATGTACATCATATATTTTTTTTAGTTTTGTCATTCTCTTATTTTAGAAGTTACGGGGGGGGGGGGAGGACACACATTTTACCACTTTGGAAGTGTCTCTCGCGCAAACTATTCAGTTTAGAAAAAAATGATATTAGAAACCTCATTACCATTTTTGAAGACCTATTCATAGATACCCCACACGTATGGGTTTGATGAAAAAAAAAACATTTTTGAGTTTCAGTTCTATGTATGGGGAACCCCAAAATGTATTGTTTTTTTTTCTATTTTAGTGTGAAAATCTTAATGCGGTTTACAGAATACACCTACTTACCAAGTTTCAACAGCATAGCTCTTATAGTTTCGGAATAAAATGGCTGTGACATACGGACGGACAGACAGACAGACAGACAGACAGACAGACATGACGAATCTATAAGGGTTCCGTTTTTTGCCATTTGGCAACGTAACCCTAAAAACAAGCTATGACCCTTAGTAGAGTCAAGAAAAAAAAAAATAAAACCAGAAACATCGCTAAGCCAAAACGAAGTAACAACTCGGATAGGCGATGCATTGCGACGAACTGGGTCGGATGAATAAGAAATTTTCATTTTACGCGAACGAAGTAGCAGGCAGATACTAATCTATACTTAATATTAAAAAGCTGAAGAGTTTGTTTGTTTGTTTGATTGAACGCGCTAATCTCAGGAACTACTGGTCGGAATTGAAAAATTCTTTTAGTGTTGGGTAGCCCATTTATTGCGATAGGCTATAAGATATATAACATCACGCTACGGTCAAAAGGTGCGGAGCAGCATACGAAAAATTGACGAAAACTGGCAGGCAATTCGATGCGACGGGAAGGGAAGCGAACATTTGACGCGGACGAAGTTGCGGGCAGAAACTAGTAATATTATAACTATGATTTTAAGCTGCTATTGTTGTCAACTTATTTCTGATTCATAATAATCTTCAATTAATTAATTCATTGACAGACAAGGAATTGCAAAATCCGCTTGGTTTAAAACCATGACATTTTGCAGAGGAGTTCCTCTTGAAAGGAAATTGAGCACTAAAGAAGAATCTTTGAAAATCCATCCCGTAAAGAGGTTGAAAGGGGATGAGAAATTGTATGAAAGTTTGTTATATTTGACGATAGGGAATTCAAAGAACTTTTGCTTCTATAAAGCTTGTAACCGTATGCAATGATCAACCCCTATGTTATTTATAGAATCCGACTGAAGAAGGTTCGGTTTCGGCGATAAAATCAGGTTTCGGCTGCAATTTTAGTTTCGGCCAAAAAGTGGCTGAATCTACGGCGCGACTCAAATTGGCGTTCGTGAGCCGTCGTCGTTTTTGATAGAAAAGAAAGAGAAGTATATTATGAGAAATAGATAACCAGGGATTCAGGTATCACCCGTTTTGTACAAAACCGAAAATTTGTATATTTATAAATGGAAGTCATTTAAGTTATTACCAACCATTATAATTATAGTAGGCATCACCAAGCAGAGTTCCAGCGGATTTCATAGTGAAACTGCGTTTGGTAGCAACAGCAAAATAAACGTTTCAGCGATTACTTCGACACTGCATCGCTTTTTGGCGATTTGGTTAAAATGATCCAGTGCTGTGCAATGAACTTAGTTGCTGTAGAGAGCTTCTGAAATATGACGTAATTACTAATCGCCGATGCTACTAGTAGCAAATCTGTCAAGGCTTTAATTTCAGTAAGGTCTGAAGTTGCGAGCAAAATTTTAAAATTTGCAAATTTGCCAAAAATCAATTTTTTTGTTGAGTAAAAGAAAACTGATATTGCAAAACAGCCCTTTATTGTTACAAACCTTAGAAAATAATGTCAATTTAACTCACTTTTCTTTTAAGTTCGGTTCAGTTTTGGTTTCCGTTTCGGCTACACTAGTTATGTACAAGACATGAAGAGGTTCAACAATACATATTTTATTTTTGTATGTTGACCAAATACCATTTGCCAAAACACTTCATACCTTCGTCCTCATGGAAACTCTTCGATACCCAGAAAGCGTTCCACCATTATCATGAGAGCTCTCAATATCTAAGTTTGATCTAGAAACCTTGTTTCTTAGAGAGATAAGACCTTATTTTGAACTAGTCTCAAGTTAGATAGTTTGTCGATGATACTACGTGTCCTGTTTATAGAAAAGCATTATTTTCTAGCTCATTGTATCGTGAACTTGCTTTTATATACCAAGTTGCAGGTACAGAAAAAAAGAACATTTCAAGTCAGATTGTAAAAGATGAAAAGAAGAAAATTTTCTTTTAAGAGGCTGACTATTACTATAATCAATCTCAAGTAGTTAGAGGCATTAAATGTCTTTATTGTTAAACTAGCTTTTGCCAGCGGCTTCGCCCACGTGGAGGTCGGAAATTATCCCGCAGGAACGTACTACCGGGATAAAAAGTATATCCTGGTGTGTTATTCCAGGTTGTAAACAATCTGTGTGCCAAATTTTCTAAATCCGATCAGTAGTTTTTGCGTGAAAGAGTAACAAACATCCACACATCTACACATCCATACATACAAACTTTCGCTTTTATAATATTAGTAGGATGTAGGATGTGAGAATATGCGTCATGATGATAACTGACATATCTGTAGAGGATACTCATAGGAGTAAGAAGTAAAATCCATTGACGTAAGAATCATAATAAAGGGCCCACGCTTTTGGTATCTGGAGAGCCACATAAAAATAAACGTACAGACGCCAACACATCAAGCTACTACAATCTGTCAGATTTCTTTGATAGATTTTCGACTTTATTTCTAGAGCATTAGGTTCAAGGTTCATTGGGAAAAATTGACAGTTTCGGGTAGCTTGACCTGGTGGCGTCTGTACATACAGTCACAAGCACTAATATGTATCATCATCATTTCAGCCTTAAGACGTCCACTGCTGGACATAGGCCTCCCCCAATTTGGGGGGCTTTGCCATAATCGCCACGACTGGCTGGCGGATTGGTGATCGCAGTATCGTATTCGTAATATGCACATATGTAGTCAAATTCAGAAGCAATTTTCTCCTTAAATAACGATTGCAACTTTGAGTTGTAGCCAATTTCATAATCAAATCAAATCAACGGTCATCTCATCACGCCTTAACGGCTGAACAAATGTGAATGAGATTTAGCAAACAGGTAGACAATGCCCTGGACTAAAATATAGGTTAATACTATGGAAGATATTTTCTACATACACGTCTTTTCCCAGGGATCCCTTCTTTTCGCAGAATGTTCTTTTTCCTAATGTACTTGGCATACCTATTTTGGCATAGTTTGTTTTTCCATACTAATACTTTGCCATAATTTTTCTTCGCAAACAGTTTTTGTGGGCATAATTATCTAGAAGGCTAATTTGTTTTGGCATAATTTTTATTCGCATAATGTTTTTAAGTATAATGACAATTAGCATAACAGTATTTAGGCATACTTATTAAAATTCAATTTTTAACCCTAAATTAAAGTAAAAGTATTGTCTTAAAAATTCAATATGTTGTGCTACAACATTTTGTGACAGGAACGAGTCGCTGCAAAACCGACTGCACGTAGTCTTCTCTGTGGTCTTAAAATTTTATGCAAATGGATAGGGAACCCTTTTCCCATGGGGGTAGGTAGAATCTACGGAACGCCACCTACTATGTTTTCTGACATACTCCTTTTGCTTCGTTTAAGTTCATCTGGTCATTCACACACGCCGGTTGCATGTACTACGCACCTGAACTTTCTGAAGAACATCACTAATAAGGTCTATACGTCTTCCTAGGGCATCTATTTCCGGCGTTTCCACACGCATATTTGCCTTGTAAATTAATAATATCATAATAATGTTTTCTATCTTGTAGAAAAAGCAATTTCCCTAAGACGCGAGTAAAATCCCGGACACCGGCCCCTAACATATTTCAGGAGCTTTCCACTCAACTGAGAACATTATTTTTGGTATCGTTAGTTTGATTATAAAATTGATAACGTAATATTGAGCCTCCAGAGACAGGAGAGTAATGTATTACGTTGAAGGTTGCTTACAATACCATCTATTTTCGATAGGAAGTAATAAACGATGGGGTCTCGTCTTCCGTTGTAACGTATCAAAAATATTGAAGGACTAGCTTTTGCCCGCGGCTTCGCCCACGTGGATATCGGAAATGAACACCGCAGGTATTTTTCTAAAATAAAAGAATTTTTCTAAAATAAAAGTAGTCTGAGATACTCCCTATTACATCAGCTACCTGCCAATAAAAGTCCCGTCAAAATCGGTCCAGCCATTTCAGAGATTAGCCGGAACAAACAGACAGACAGACAGACAATAGTTAAAAAAATGTTTTTTTGGTGTAAATACCGTATTTACTTTCATATGCATTTAGTGAAAAGCTGTTAATTTGAAATTACAAACAGGCACTTCAGTTTTATGTATTTGTATACATAGATGTACCTATAGATATATTAAATTAAGGTACTCCTATAGTTTTGTTATGTGTGTGTGTTTATTTTAAGTTAAACTTTATTTAAATTTTAAAATATCTATTCAAACATAGGTGCATATTCTGTATATTTTAATAAAACTATAATTTTAATTTGCATACAAACAGTGTACCAGATAGGCAGTCGCTCCACTTTCTAATCAGCAGCATCCGGAAACACTGGAAGCCGACCCCAACATAGCTGCTTTTTCTTGGAATAACATCTTACAGGTCAACCTAAGAGGTTGTTGGCTGTTTAACCGGACTTGCCTGTGGCTGCCTTAGGGCGACTACTCGCTAAGGGCACTCCCTGTGGGACACAGACCTCGGCTTAGGGCATCGCTGGTACAGGGCAGCAAGGGACGGCCTGGACCGGAATGATCAACGTCACTGCGAAAAGGCTAGGCAATTTGAGAGATTCGTCGAGGGCGTGACTGCCGGTCGAACCTTGGAATACCAGTAAGGGCCACTCCAGAACAGCTGGAATACGGAGATCAGATGGCTATCATTTTAAAACTATACTAATATTAGTATGATGTGTACCTGGGTATATCTGCGAGGCGTGGGGGACGCGCGCGTCGGACGGCCGGCCGGACGCCCACCTGTGGACAAACAGACAGATTTTATAGCAATGTTACATAGTATGAGAACTCTTAAGATGTGGTGAAGTAGTTAAAAGATTTCTGTAGGTTTAGTTTCCAATGGCGAAGCGGTGAATGGAAAGTCTTGAGATGTTTACTCCTACTGATAAATAAATACATATAAATTGTAATTACAATAACGCAATTAGCCGGAAACAATTGGAATAAGCTAGATTGAAAAGTGCAGACAACAGTCGCTCTGAAAGTATTCTTATCTAGTCCAAGAGATATATCTACATAAAAAATCCTGCCATGACTCTTATAACATGATCGTTGACGTTAATTCCATACTAACGTATTCCTCTGTTTACTCCCTGATTAATGTTACTAGTCCAAATATTATTTTTCGTAATATTGTATATCCCCACATATGTGTGTGTGTATATTTCGTTTTCTTTCTGTAATGATTATCCGAGATAATGGTCGCCCAATGGCCGAAATTCAAACATAATTAATATATTATAAATATAAATACGTTATTGTCTAAAAATATTAGCTTTCTGCACTCCTTATCCTTATAAATTTTAACTGTGCTAAATTTCATCCTCCTCCGTCCGCGTAACTATCATAAAAAGGGGTAGAAAATTTTTGCTTCATGTTATATAGACTACACTACCATTCACCAGTACACAACCCTTTTTTGCACTTTCCTTTATTATTTACCATTTCACGTATTTCAACTACTGAAAGACACATTTCACAGAACAACATATTTCAGTTTACACGAAAACGTTTACATAGCGTGACAAAGGGAATAAAAAGCTCGCTTTCGGCGCTGGCTCCGTGTCTACATGTGTTGTGCATGAGTGTCGCGGAATGTTCCCACGCTCCGCAACTATATTGTGAGTGGTAAATGTGTTTCAAGTGGAGTGGTGATGTTTGAGGGTTCTTTTTGGGGTTACAAATGGATTGGATATTTTTTGTTTTTTGTTAATGTATTAAAGAAAATAATAAAAATGTGGTTATTAGGACGCCCACTGGAATACAACAGGCTAAATATTGAAACATAAACATCGAAAAGTGAAAAGAAATAAAAACAAAATATACATTTTAAAAAGTAAGTCCCGTACTAAGTAAAATGTCTCAGCATTATGCTACGGCTATGGTTTCAATTATTCTTCGCCAGAGTCTAAATTTCAGCGGATTTTTTTTAAAGAATACATTAGCGCTGTTATTGTATGGATTATACAGTTGATTGAAAATCCTTTTCATTTGATAATTCAACAATATTTGTTGCTTTATTTTTGGCGTGTGGCAGACGAATTCCTCAAACGACAATATACAGGGATTATCTTTGTAATTAAGTTCAAATAGTTTACAAATAAGAGACAGTTTTCAATGGTGTCACAAAGTCTGTAATGTAAATATCTTTTTAAAAATTTGAAACTGTCCAAAATAAATCTAGCTTTAAATAAAATAAAGTACCAACAAGAATAATTGTCGGATAAGCTAAGCCGCTTTCAGAAATGCCCCTTAATCTTAAGTTCTGAAATGTACCTTAAGAAAAAGAGGCAGGAGTGCTCAACGTTTTTTTATCCTAAAACATTTTGCCGATGAATTTGTCATGTCCTACTCTTGCTAAAAGGTTTGTTGCATTTAAACTAGGGTCTGAAATGTATTGGAACTAAAGCCTTAGCTAATACACGAGACTTTATTTAGATAAAAAAATATCGAATCAATCGCTTTAAGAGTGGATGCAATTCTGCGATGGCGGCCTAAATGCAATTTGTTAGTTACATCTGAGCTAGCTTGGTAAGTTATGCAATTTTTATTTATAGAGTTCAATTACTGTTTGTTACATTTTACATTTAAGTGAGTAGGTATTTGAGACTAGAGCGTGTTTTTGGGATGTAAATCTTACTTTTACTACTAAGTAAAAGTAACTTAAGTACCATCAACCTACATAAGTCGACTGCTGGACATAGGCCTCTCCAATAACACGCCATTCGGCTTGATTATCTGCAACTATTATCCAGTTGCTATCAGTCACCCTCCTAAGATCTTCGTTCCAACTTTTTGTTTTGTTCTGGGGTTAAAATCCTATCCTATGGTTTTCCTCCGACCTTGGGCAGTCAGAACGGTCGGTCAGGTTCTTACTGACTAAAAACCACCCTGGTGTTCCCTTCCGACACTTACATTGGGGTTCATGAGAACTAGTGCGCCTTTTAGAATCCCCGGCTGTGGCCGCCTTCACTGGCCAGCTCAGGCTCACTCCACCTAGCCTGAGGGCGTCCTACCTTACGTTTGTCGATTCACGATCTCCACTCAAGAATACTACCGCAACGCTCATCTATGATACGAAATTATTTTTTTTGTTCTGTAAGTAGTATATCGGAATCACTTCATAATGCAAAAAAATATAAGCTAGATGGAGTTGAATTTTTCTTATCTGACTACACTAAGAAGAATAATAAGATCAGTCCATTTCCACTTTAGCTATGTGCTTTTTCATAACTTCAAAACCCGCTACAAGGCAGGAACTTGAACCCGTTTCTAACGCTATCATCATCGCTGCATCGTCATCATGTCACCCGAAGACGTCCACTACTGCCTTAGGCCTCCCCCAATTTGGGTTAGCCATAATCGCCACGCTTGGCAGGCGGGTTGGCGATCGCAGTATGGTGGTAAAATGTATAGAAAACGCTGCTGCTCATTTTTTATTCAGTCCCTTAGTTGCCTCTTACGACACGGAGAATGGGAGAGTGCTATTCTTTAAGTCTACAGCTAAGTTCTTGTGAAATATAATTTATATTTTTCCAATACGACAGTTTTAGTTCTAGATCAAGTTCAGTACGTATGTAACCTGGGTTTTAAAATGGCGGTACTCGTTTGCATCTCAATACTATAGAACCTGTTATTCACAATAAGCTCTCCCTACGTAAACACGCCCTTATATATTCTTTCATTCCTACATTACATCGTTCTATCAACATGTCCCGCATTCCGGACATGTTCTCTCTCTTTATTACAACATATCGCTAAGACCGAGCTCACACGAGGACAGTGATGTTTTGACGTGATTTAGGTAAGTTGAGTTCTTATTTTCCTCACACAGCGTCTTTGTTGTCAGACATTTTTATGAATGATTAGGTTTTGCCAGCGGCTTCGCCCGCGTATTATACACATAAATATTCCTCTTGAATCACTCTGTCTACTGATGCAAACCGCATTAAAATCCGTTGCTTAATTTAAAAAATCTAAGTATACAGACGCGGGAAGCAAGTTTATTTTGTATTACTATGTAGAGAAGCAGTGTTTATTCAGAGAGACCTTTTTAGTGTTTGGTTAAATTAACTTAAATGTTTAAAATTATAAAACTAAAGTGTCTTTCGAAATGGGCTGATTATTACGAATAGGTCTTAGGTAGGTGATTTCCTCTCAAAAGTTGTCGGTATTTTTTACTTTGTTATCTAAGATATTTACCTTTCTATAACTTTGGGCAGAACATTTAATTCAAATTCTCGAAATAGAGAAGTTTGATTAAATATTCTGCTCAAAGTTGTCATCTCGCATTCAGCCTTGCCTACAATTCCAATAAAATTCTGTCGTTCCTTCCGATTTTATTTCATACAAAGAGAATTCCCAGCAGCGAAATCCTTCTATCTACATCCGAACACATTATTATCTTGTTACCTAACTCTCTCGCACTAACATATTACAAGATATAAATTCCGACTAACTCCATCTGAACCAGTCTTTATGTAGACAGCAAAATTATTAGGCACATAACAAATTGAACATTATCGCTGAAGAAAGGGCCTTATTGATAACATCTTGCTCGTGCGCCAGTAGGGGTGGCTACCCTCGTCTGAAATAGCGTTTATTGCTTTTGAAGGAAATTGTTTGAGAATGTTATTGATATTGTTCATGTATGATCAATAAGTGGGGAGTAAATTGGTTTATTTTACGTAATCGAACCTCAAATATTCCCATTTACTTTTCTAATAAAAATAATACTGAACACGCTGATAATATAATGATGGCGTGTTTTTTGTGATCCACAAATAATACCAAATATGCAAGTAGGTAACTGCGACCGCGACTCACGCGTGGTTGGACATCTATCTTACTTAAACTGTCCCGTTTGATGGGGGTAACTTAGTTTAGTTACTGCGACCAACTGTGAAAAAAGGCCAGAAAGTCAAAAAATGGCTCAATCATTAAGACAAGCGTCCATCATTAGAAGTTACATACGTTCTAGAGGATCAGCTAAATATTATTCTTTATTTAACTTTCTATGAATACCTACTGTGTACCTCGTTATTTATTTTTAAATACGAACAACATGTTTTTACATGTGTTTGTAATCGATAATTTGTTCTTAAACGATAGATCATAAGATCGAATCCCATGCGATACACTAGGTACGATCAGCAATAAAAGTCCAGTTTTTTAATCACAATTATGGAGCAAATTAAGAAAAGTTGGAACAGATGTTGAATTCTTATTAAAAATACAACTTCTTAGCTGAAGCAGTAGCAGCCCGGGGTCGGTATTGTTATGTTCTGTTGTTCTTAGCTGTTACGAGGAAATGCTGAAAAGGATTTCAGCTGCAGCCCCAGCGAACTAGGTGTAATTTGTTGGGGGCACTGAGAACCTCAAACAGCGCAAATATAACAACTTCATTGGGAGCTATAGTTTGAGCCATTTCGGGTTGAAAGTTAAAACACTGGGGCCGTGGTCTGATTGCTCATCGAGTATTTCGGGACATCGCCAAGCAGTTGGTCGACTCTTCAAGTGACCAGAAGGCTGGCCTATTTTTAGACCAGAGCATTCTTTGGCAATGCTCATTAGCATTGCTATAAAATATCGCAATAATAGCAGCCTTTACCCATTGACAGCGATGCCGACGAATTTTTTGGTGCGCAATGAGCTCCTACCCGTTTTTAAGGCTCCGAACCAAGATGCGTGCACAGTATACGGACGTTGATACAGCTCGATTAGTCTATTTTAGTTATTTTCATAGCATAATGTCCTACGGCATTCTGCTGTGGGGCAAAGCCGCGGACATTCAAAATATTTTTGTTCTTCAAAAACGAGCTGTTCGAGCGATTTACCAACTAGGTGCTAGAGTTTCTCTGAGAGATTTGTTTAAAGATATTGGTATTCTTACGGTGGCATCACAATTCATCTTCGCCAACATCTTATATATTAGGCAAAATATACACCTGTACACTAAAAACAGTGATATTCATAATATTAATACTAGAAATAAGGACAAACTACGTGCTCCCTTTCACCGGCTTCATAAGGTTCATAATTCTTTTGTTGGTCTTGGTATTACCTTTTATAACAAGCTTCCCTCTGCTTTACTAGATTTGCAGTTTAATGAGTTTAAAGCTAAAGTAAAATCCAACCTTTGTTCAAAGGCATACTATTCTATCAACGACTACTTAAACGATAAGAATAGTTGGTCGCTGTGATTAACTCAAGACAAACTCAAGACAATGTTTATGTTCTTTCAATCCAGATTTAGCTTTCCTACTGACAGTTTATATGGGTAGTTCATATAATTGTTTTTTTATTTAACAGATTTTGTTAATTTATTTATTTATTTTTATTTTCTTTTAATTTCATTTATTGTGGACATAATCTACTCATTACAATGATTTTAAATGAGTTGTATTGCAACATGTAGTTAGCTAGCGACCTCGTCAGCTGTTCATAATATTCTTGCCTGACAAACCGGCAGCAAGTTCGTCATGCTCCCTTAGATGTCACTGCTTGCGGTAGCGTCGGGGGTCGGGTTACCACCTTCCCTCAAATATGGCGAGGGGGGTAATGGCTGACCTTTGCGTTATGCTCGTGAACGGGTGCTGCTTGTGGTGACTGGTCGTCTTGCTGACCATGGTTTTTGTTATTGTTATTTGTATTAACTGTTATTTTATTCTACTCCGGAGGTGCTAGTTTAACTATTGTAACTTCAACTTAGCTATATGCATCAATGTATGTATATGGATCATTTTGCATCGTTGAACATGTAAGCGGGCACGCCCTTTATGCCTGGAGGCTTTATTTAGTTTTTAAGTTTTGTTTACATTTTTGTTTTATTATTTCAGCTTGACTTTAGTATTCAATTTTTTTGTTGGTATATTGGCGTGTGCTAGCTGACATATGGCGAATAATGTATGTTTTGTTTTATAATATTAATTACTTACACAATATTGTATAGAATCAAGTTCTTCTAACTTAACAGACAGCTGTGCTGCTGGGGAGTTTGTTCCGCCACTTCTTCTTCCCAGCTACAGCACTAGGAAGTGTCGAAGGGTGGGCGTTTTGGGGGGACTGTCTTTTGTAACTTTGACGTTCAAAAAGTGCTGACTCTCAGCCTAGTTTGAATAAATGACTTTTGATTTTTGATTTGATTTGATTTGATGGTAATAGGAACCCTTAAGGTGAAACTCAGTCTGTGTGTCTCTCTGTCGCTCAAAGCTGGATATTTCAAGAACTACTAATTCTACTACTAAACTTGGAATAGTTTTAGATGACGTTTGCCCAACTATTTTGCAAATAAGAAAGAAATAAAAATATATATCCATACTAATATTATAAGTGGGAAAGTGTGTGTGCCTGTTTGTCCGTCTTTCACGGCAAAACGGAGTGACGAATTGACGTGTTTTTAAGTGGAGATAGTTGAAGGGATGGAGAGTAACATAGGCTACTTTTTTTTAGGTGGCTGGGTTGAACTTAGAAAAGCCGTGCTTTTCCCATGGACAATTGTATGTAGCATGTTCGCGTGTGTCCAATGCCCAGAATCTTTACATTCTATCCCCAAATGGAAAGACATATAATATCATCTACAGTAGCTTATTAAAATAACATTCTGTTCCGAATGCTTTTCTGTGTTCTAAATTAGGTAAGAGGAACCGTGTTACCCCGAATTTAATGCAAGCGAAGCCGCGAGCAAAAGCTAGTATGTATATATTTGCAATAGGGACTGAACGCGGGGGTCTTAAAAATTGAAGTTAGAAGAACTTAGAAGTGGGGCTACTAGAGCATGTGGGATATAGTATATTAAACAGCGCCATTTGCACATTCTCAAACGTCATATAGACAGTCACTCCTTGTAAAAAAATAGTATTCAGGTGCATCCGGTAAGACTGGAAGCCAACCCCGACATAGTTAAGAAAAGGCTAGGCAGATGATGAATAAAGGAAAAATATAAGGTCAATAAAATAAATTCTTCAACATAAAATATTAGATAGATCTTAGAGACACCCTCAAGGTTATAAAGGGCTGCAACCCTTTTCTTAAATATGTATCAGATCAGTTATTTAATCGTGAAATGGTTTCGCAAAGGGGACTATTATGTTTCGGAGTGGATTTCAAGTTGAGATAACTTTGAGAGGGCTAAATGCGATAGGTATTGTGATGAGCATTCAATTAAGATTGTGAAAATATTATTCACCATCGGAAAGGCATTGAAAGATAATTGAGTTTACGGGGTTTATGAGGATGGAGTGAAGATAAAAATACATTCATATATCGCCTGTTAGAATCATAACCTGCCTGTTGCTTTACCGTAGTCGGGTAAAAATGAAAATTAATTAGCTACCTACTTATTTAAGAATACAGCATAATGAGCCTAAAATGTATCCAGCGGTGGGAAATAGGTAAGTCTCAGCAAGAGAGAGTGGGCTTGTGATCCACCTCGCGGGCCCAGTGCGGGTTGGTACTTTGGTAGACGTCACAAATGTTTTCGAATGTTTGGTTCTAGGACATGTCGGTTTCTTCACCATGTTTTCCTTCACCGTTTTAGAGCAGTAGTGATGAAATAAATTACACAAAGTGGAGCGCCTGTCTCAATTGGAACCATACGACCTACAGCTCGTGAGTCGCGACCGTTACCACTGGGCTACAACTGCTCTGCAAAACAGAAAAAGATCTCTGGAAAAATAATAGTTTAAAAAAATTAAAAAACACGCTTCCATAGAAAACCAAACTAAAGTAGAAAATAATGGAAAAAAAAGAGTGGGGTGCCTGATATCAATAAAAAAAACCTTAAACCATTTATTTTCTATTTTTAGGGTGTTTCGAATTTTAAGACGTATGTCAGCGTAGTTTGTGACGTATGTCAGCGTAGTTTTCGAAGAGAGTTTTTTTGCTGTCCTGGTAACCCTGGCAAGGATAATGGCACAAATTTATGAAATTATAGTATTGTTACCGGTCCTCGATAAGTCTACAGAGTTTAAATGAAATCTGGTCGTTTAAAGTGGGTCAAAATCGCGTTATAAGGAGTCAGTTACAAACAAACATACAAGTGAAGCTAATATAAAGCGTGTAAAAATACAGGATATTCTGTAAATTATCGGATAACATGCTCTAAATTTGAGTAGCTCTTTACCAGTTTTATAAGTATTTACCTAAACTAAAATCAAATAAAAAATACTAGTGCTCAGCTGCGTCCGGTTAGACTGGAAGCCGACCCCAGCATAGTTGGGAAAAGGTTAGGCAGATGATGATGTTACCTTAACTGCTTTATCAATACTTTTCAACTTTTTAACCGACTTCTAAAAAAGGAGGAGGTTATCAATTCGACTGTTTTTTTTTATTTATGTTTGTTACCTCATAACTTTTGACTGGTTGAACCGATTTAGATGATTTTTTTATTTGAAAGCTGGTGCTTCCCGTGTGGTCCCATTTAAATTTTGTTCCATTCTGACAATGGGATCATGTGAAAACCATATAAGTTTTAAATTTGAATTTAGTATTTGCGCGGCAAATGAACGAATAACGCGATTAGATTAATGCGGGGTACGTACCATAACTAAAACGATGAAAATTAAACTTTTTACAAAAAAAAATAACAACCGACTTCCATAAAAAAACACAACAAAGTGAAATATAACTTTAATTTCGGAAGTCGGTGGCAAAAAAACCTTAAATACAGATCCTAAGACAAAAGTTTTTTTAAGTTTTTTGTTCTTACGCTTATAAACCACGTCATACGTCCGTGCGAAGGTGGCCTAAGTGTAAATTAACGGATATTATATCCTTTTTCCTCTTTCTCATATCGACGATATTCTTGTTCAGAAACTTATAAAGGAGCGGTGAAATTAATTACATTTTATATTTTCTCATTCCCTACTGTCATGCTCCATTCATTTCTATCCCTCCATGCCGTTCATTATTTTCCTCCCGACCATTCCTTTGTGAAAAGGAGTGATTAGTAACTCACAATTTTATAGAATTCTGCACACGTCTACTGCAGAAGATGAACCGCAAAAATACGCCACAGTGTACAAACCAATGATATGGTGATTATCTTTCAATAGGCATTCATAGACAGATTCATTATAAAACGAAATAGATTCAGCCATTATTCACAAGTTCAATGGAATGGTTATCGGGAAACTTTCCGTAGGAAATTGAATTATATTCGGAGTTCCAATCAAGCGAGTTTGGAAATGGTAGATTTTGTTCGGGGACATGCAATCAGAACGGAATTGAAACCGTCATTTTGATACCTATTTTAGAACTGTTTAGGGAGTCTGTCCCACTGCCAGCGATAAACGGAAAACGAGGTGAGCTAGCAACTAAAAACGAGTGTGAAAGAACGCATAGCGAGTTATTTATTGGTCGTGGTACATTCCCAGCGCGAATTTTCCAGCGAGTGTTTTGATTGCCAAGCGAGTTTCGCTGAGCGATTACCTTCATTGGTAGCTCTTGTTGCGGCGACAAAGAATTACTCGCCGCGATGTGAACAGACACATCTTTTTAACTTACATTACACAGATCTAAATCCTTCGTACCTACTTTTCCAGAGCAAGCAAAAGTTTAGTCTGACCAAATCATTTTTTTTTGGTATTTTATTATGTTGGTACCTTATCATTATTTTGCTCTAATCCAAATTTATACGTGTTTTTCTTCCACACTCCCCTATTAGTCGCCATCTTATAGTTGCCCAATTTCTAGCCATATCACCTTTCACACCGTCCATACATCGTTTCTATTATATCTATCATCTTCCCTACTTTATCAACATTCATACTCAAAACTTTCCTCACTACAATTTCCTTACTCCTTCGCTATTTACTTTTACATGTACCCACCGAAAACATGAAAAACAAATTGTTTTTTCAGGACAAAGTACAAGCTACCTCCCTACTGGCCCGACCCCAGCCTGACGCATTTATATCTGTTTTTCAACCCACTTACGCCTAGTTACTTATTTGGGCTGAATCTTTCACCCCGAATATAGAAAGTTTTTGCCAAGTCATAACATTATGCTGTCTGCTAGAGGTCGTTCAAC
Source organism: Aporophyla lueneburgensis (assembly GCA_932294355.1). Lineage (NCBI taxonomy): Eukaryota > Metazoa > Arthropoda > Insecta > Lepidoptera > Noctuidae > Aporophyla > Aporophyla lueneburgensis. Next base: position 29,161,195 of record OW028751.1, on the reverse strand, counting down.
TTAGTATTACTACGGAAAAGCACAAAGGAGGGTATAGATTTTGACCAGTATATAAGGTGTATCTATTCATACACGAAATATTTTAAGGGGTAAACCGTTTTTTTTAGGTGGTAAAGAAGCTATAGAAGCAAAAAGATTTTTTTTATCTAAGCGTTTTTGAATTTTCGTAATTATTATAATTTTAAAACTGCTTGAGAGGTTTTGTATAAAACCTTTACTCCAAATTCTATGAATGGCCCGCCTGATGCTGCGAGGGCAGCGACCGGATAGCACGAGTATGGCCGCGGTGTCTCGGGCCGTAAAAAATAAGAAGGAGCCAGTACTTCTCATGTGCGTCAAATAATTTATAATATTAAATTTTGAAAAAAATACATTCAGAAATTTTTTTTTAGTTGCTGTAGCTTCTTTACCACCTACAGGTGTACCTCTTAAAATATTTCGTGTATAGTGTTGTATGTATGTTGTGTGTCTGGGTATGTATGTTCATCTATTTCCTTATAACTTCTGAACTATTTATTATAAGTTGAGAAATGATTAGGCTATGTGATCTTACATTAAATTGTAAGGCGCCCTCTAGAGGCCATAAATTGATGAACTAAAAACGATTAAATGAAACGGCTTAATTAACACATTTTAAATATAATATCTGGATGACCGAGCTTTGCTCGGTATTTTTTGGTAAATTGTGTTTAAAATAATAAGTTTATGTTCAAGTCGATTATCGATAAAGTTGGTCATTGAAAACACGAATAAAACGACGTTTTATAAAAATAAATCTTAGCTAGATCGATTTATCGCCCCCGAAAACCCCTGTGTACTAAATTTCATGAAAATCGTTGGAGCCGTTTCCGAGATTCAGATTATATATATATATATATACAAGAATTGCTCGTTTAAAGATATAAGATAAGATAAGATATTGCGAGCAAACCGCAAAATAAATATCAAGAAAGGAAGTTAAAAAACTAAAAGCAGACGACTGAAAAATCATGCTCTACAAACTATGAAACCGTAACCGTAAGTATGAAAGCCGTGGTCGTTTGTCACCAAGTGAGCGATCAGAAGCTTTAGTTGGGCAAAGTAGCATTCGATCATGGTTTTTAGATGAGAATATTTTCTAGTTTCAATTTCTTAGTGCGTGCGCCTGTAAGAGGTTCCTGAAAGCTTATTGTTTTGTACTGTTGCTATAACTAATGTTAAGTAGGATGAGGCAGAAAAACCGAATGCTGTCCAACGAAATAATAATATGTACTGTCTGCAAACTTGTGTCGCAAACTTACTTACATTTACAGCCCTTAGGGAATACAAGATTCAGCAATTAATACCTATGTATTTTTTTTTTTTATAATGGATATTATACGGACTTATCTCCAAAATAATATTATTAGGGTTGTTTTATGACAGAAAAAGTAGAATTAATTATATTTAGATACTGGTGGAACTCAACGTCTTCCAGTATGCGGTTACCACTCAAGCCCTTACAGCCCTGGAGGTGTGCCCTGCCTGGGCGGAGCACCGCCGTGTCCTCGTGGAGGCGATTGGCGGCGGCGACCTCTCGCGTCCGGCCCTGGTGCGAGCCATGGTACGGAGCGAGAGGGAATGGGAAGCCGTCACCTCCTTCTGCGAAGCAGTAATGCTCGCGAAGGAGGAGGCGGGGCGCGTGAGGGAGTGGCAGTCTCTGCGCCCTCACGTCCCTAGCCGCCGCAGGAGGAGACGCCCCGGGCGTCGGGAGTCAATAGCGGACTCCCGGCCACCGTAGGCGCGAGCTTGCGGGTGGCGAGCAATGGGTAGCTCGCCGCCCGGTAAGGACCAAGCTCGGGTCGACGGCGCGCAGTGTTCCACGCGCGCCTCAAAGAGATGTCAGCAGCAGTGTAGGGGTCTACTAGGACCGATGCCTGCCGGGGTCGCGTGATTGTTCGAAAGAGATACCGTGACCCTGGCACATGGGCAACTGATGGAACACGGGTGGGTTTTAGTCAGTAAAAGTCTGACACGCCCTCCCGCTCCGCCCAGAGCGGGAGAAGTCATTTGATGATTTCCCATCCTGAAAAAAAAAAAAAAAAAAAAAAAAAAAAAAAAAAAAAAAAAGCCCTTACAGCCTCGTCAGCCATCTGTTCTGCGAGCATTGTGCTCTGCCCGCTGCCACTTGAGTTTGACAATTTTTCGAGCTAGATATGTCGGTTACCGTGTTTGCCTGCGATCCTGTTCATTCCTGATTCGATCAAGTAGGGAAACTCCAAGCATAGCTCTCTTCATTGCCCTTTGGGTAACTTTTAGCTTTGTAATGAGGCCCATTGTGAGCGATTACGTCTCAGTGCGATATGTCATCTTTGGCAACACACACTGGTCAAAGACTTTCGTTTTGAGTCACTGCGGTTTGTGGGACGAATCCGCTGAATGCGGTAAGCACAAAACCGGCAGAAGATGCGGAGCTCGGGGGAGGCCTATGTCCAACAGTGGACGTTTTTCGGCTGAAATGATGACTGATGGTCAGTCTCGACACTAATGTAAAAGGAGTCCCGCACCCTAATTGCGATCTTAACTGTCAATCACAATCTGAACTATTTTGTAGGATATTGGTAATCCATTGCTTTATATGTTAATAAAATTTATCTGCTCCACAACGTAAAAACGCAATGTATATTGATAAACTGTCCAAATGAAAGAATTGCTTTCATTTGGACAGTAACTGTTAGTGTAATAAAACCTCCATTACCACGCTGGCTCAAGGGCCTAATCTCCCTGTTTGTCTCTTCCATAAAACAAAGACAATTTGACAACGTCGCCAAAGTTTTATTGTCCACTAAAGAAGCGAAATTAAGGTTACCAGACATAATTAGAATGTCTTATTGTTCTCTGTCTAGTGTCTGCTGTCCTTGTGTCTACTCATTAAGTCTTGTTTAGTACCTACTGTTTTGTCAAATTGAGCTTTTCCCCTTAACTCATTAATACCAGCTGCACGGCTGCCGGGATGCAAATTTACAAAGGCTATACTATTTTAGTCACGAGTCAGACTCTAATCAGTGAGCTTTTGTTTCTGAATATTACTCGACAATACCTAGTCTATCTCAGTAAAAAAAATGACTCAAATAGACTAGCTTTTTGTTTTGATATTTTCAAAGAAAATGCACGGACAAAATCTAGTACCATTTCAGTCACGCGTGGACGAAATCCCATCCATGGTTAATACCCCGACTCAGAGTACCCCGACTCGGATAGGTTAGGTTAGAAGGTGGCAATCGGTTACATACATATTAATTTTGAATACATATTAATCAAATAGATAAGCTTCAATTATAGGTTGATAGTTACATGGCAACTGTTATCATTTTAATTGCTCGTTTCTATTATGTATTTGAAAAACAAAAATAAAACGAATTAACAAACGAGAAGTACTTTTATTAGGTAAAGAACACTACCCACTTGTTGCGAGTATAAATTTAAAAATATCTCGCCAAAAGCTTAGCTATTCGAGTGATATGTACCTATTATATAGAACTAGATTTTGTCCGTGCATTTTATTTGAAAATATTAAAACAAAAAGCTAGTCTATTTGAGTCAATTTTTTTACTGAGATAGACTAGGTATTGTTGAGTAATATGCATAACCAAAAGCTCATTGATTAGAGTCTGGCTCGTGACTAAAATAGTATAGCCTTTGTAAATACGCTGCCGGGATGGGTCCGCGGATAGGTCATCATATTTAAATATTAAGAACCTTTCGTGCCCAGAAAAGCACGTTAAGCTGTTGGTTCCGGCTATCAATCGTGAAGTCATTACAGGTCGTCAGACCCCCAAAAGGCTTTTTTTTGAGGTTGGGAAATTATCAAATGACGTCTCCCACTCATGGGCGGAACGGGAGGGCGTGTCAGACTTTTACTGACTAAAACCCACGCATGTTCCTTCAGTTGCCCATATGCCAGGACCACGGTATCTCTTTCGAACAAATCTCGCGACCCTGGCAGACCCGAAAGGCTGACTTACCAAAATCAGTTGGTTCATATTAAATAAGTACTGGTATATCCGACCCTAGTTTTGTTGGAAAAAGGTTAAGCAGATTCTTAATAAAATTTAACTGCAGGAAAATTATAATTAGGTAAAAGATTAACTAGAAATACTGTATTTACTTCCACAGCAGCGAAGCGACGTAATAAACAAAATCTTAATAACAGATAGGAGATAGAAATTACGACGTTCTATGTATATGAACTCTTTTGAAACATTATGTACGCACAAAGATGACTATAAAGACGGTAAACAGAACTGTACAAGGTCCCTTTTACTTCAAAGACAGACACAGCCAACCCAAACGTGTAAATGTGTATACAGTCTAACAACTAATCAACACAGAGCAACAACGAACGAATGAATGTTGTTAATTGGTAGTCTGTATCGCACGCCACACGTGGAGCCACAGATGAATGAGACACGAATGAAAAGAGGAGTAAATGTGGGGAACAGGAGCAATTGTTTAAATGTGTTTGTTTTTTATATGGTAACATGGACAATAATCGCCTTAATTCAGTTATATTCGTTGATTAGGGATAGTTTGTGTATAAGCGTTGGTACAACTAGTAGTCGCCTGGTGGTCGAAATTCGATTTTAAATATATATACATATATTTTTGTATTTGACATGCATTGTTATATACAAATTCGTCGTACGTCATTTGTGTAGTGCCGGACGTAAAGAATAGCATCACTCCATTCCTTTCCGTGTGTGTTGTAAAACACGACTAATGGATTTACTAGAGAATGGGCAGCAGCGTTATCTTTGCATTTTACCACCATACTGCAATCGCCAACCCGCCTGCCAAGCCATTTTAGGAGGCCTATGTTCAGCAGTAGACGTCATACGGTTGAAATTATGGTTATATAAAATATTACCTTTTTACAATCGTTCTCCATATAAACTTTTAAATTAATATTCAAATTTAAAACTCCTCCGTCCGCGTAATTTTCATAAAAAGGGGTTACAAAGTTAGTGCTTCTATAAATAGTTTGTTCGACGCCAAGGCAAGTCCTCACCATAGAATTTAAATAGCGCAGTGGAAGTTATGATGATGGGTCTTGGGACAAGAAGTGGCGAGCGAACTGTCCGCCGCGCGCGGAGCTGAACAATATAATATTCGAATAACTCACCTGATGGTAGAAGGAAACTCCTTATGGGGCCTACCTGGCTTTATGTACGTAAATGAGTGTATATTGTATTGTGTAGTGACGTTATAAATGGGTTTTCCAGGATACAGGCCGCAACAATCCGCCAGATGTTTTCATGGCACGCTGTCTCCAATGGTATCACTAACACATGGAACTAATTTCCATTTCAAACAAACTGAACCCGTATCATTTCTTCAAAGAGGGTTGCTTACTCAAACAAACAATTGGATCACGACTAATTGTCACAAACGGATCGATTTAAAGGGATTAATTTACAACTGGTCGCGAAATCAAACAGCAACGACGCTCCCTTTTCCAAGCTCAAAGAAACCAAAAAAACACGCGTTGTCAAAGTCAAACTGACAAGTGACAGTTCTCACCCTGTTACACGAAATCATGAGTAGGCGCACAGAGTAAAAAGTCAAACGGGACGGAACATAGTTGTAATAATGACGTAGGTACCTACGTTTTTTAAGTTGTGAGACTTTGTTGCCGGAAATGAAAGATGTTTTTAATTGATATTTTGACTATTGAATGGCACAAAACATGCACAAATCTTGTCGAAAAAGAACAAGCAGTTGTTGTTATACCTAGGTGCATACAAAAATTGTTAAAATCTTAACTATTTCCGTGAAAGTAAATGGGTAAGGGAGAAACTGGAAAGTATTAAAAATAATAAAAACTTGCTTAAGAAATATTGTAACTTATATAAGCACAGTGTACCAACTTATTTTCTATGTAGAACAAAATAAAAGAAACTATAAAGTTCCTCTTTTATATTGAGTAGGAGATTGTACTTACTTACATAACAATTCTCATTAGGAATTTATTTCCTTCTTTCTTGCCGCCCCCACAATTTTAGTAGTTCACTTTCTGAAATGTTATACCGTGTGACCTTTCCGGGATTAATATTATTTCTCTGCCTTTAAAAAAGTTATTTTCCAAACTTACTTTTGAATCAATTTGTGTTGACAAGGAAAAAGTTCAACCTTCCAGTCGTCATAATAACTTTGTAGTAGGTTCATATGGCATTCTTACAACATGTGTTTACACCTAGTCGATATAGTTAGGGATAATACCTAGGTATATGTTGAGAACATTGAGAATTTAAGTTGATTAAATAGTTTAATTTAAGTTGGAACTAAATTATTTACACAATTAATGTCCATGGTTTTATCTAGGAATATTTTAAGTAAAATTCTAAATCTTACCATGACAATATCGGATGAAAGACTTAGCCTAACTTTCCCTAACCAGCAGACCTTGTCAAAGTGCCAGGAAATCAAAGAAACATTTATATATTGCAGTTTATGGGCCTATGTGTTCAAACAAGGAAGTATTAGGCTAATCTATATACATTGAAACGTTGCAGTTGCGTTGTTGCATTTATTATAATACTAGATTATTCTAGTGGATCTGCTTGCAAGGAAGCTAAGATTAACTACGTACTTATTAAAATAAATATGGCAAAGTATGAAGAAAGAATCGTAGAGAAAGTTATGCTTTGTTAAAAGGTAAATGTGCAATATCTGGTACGAAAACGCAGTTCTGATACCTCGTGGTATTTCGGAAGACCTTGGGACATAGGCTAAAGCTGTCAGCTAGTGAGGAACAGGTGAGCTAACTATTTACTTACCAACAGTAAACATAAAAAACTTTTTACAAGAAAAAAAAAAAACAACCGACTTCCTTAAAAAAAAACACTACAAAGTCAAAAATAACTTTAATTTTGAAAGTCGGTGTCTTAGGCTCTGTATTTAAGGTTTTTGCCACCGACTTCCGAAATTAAAGTTATTTTTGAGTTTGTAGTGTTTAGTGGTGGTAAATACTCCGCACTAATCTAATCGCGTTATTCGTTCATTTGTCGCGCAAATACGTAATGCAAATTTAAGACTTATATGGTTTTCACATGGACCCTATTGTCCAAATGGAACCAAATTATAACAGGACCATTCGGAAAGCACCAGCTTTCAAATAAAAAAAGAATCATCAAAATCGGTTCACCCAGTCAAAAGTTATGAGGTAACAAACATACAGTATTCATTCAATTGTCGCGCAAATACTTAATGCAAATTTAAGACTTATATGGTTTTCACATGGACCCCATTGTTCAAATGGTACCAAATTAAAATGGGACCATTCGGGGAGCACTAGCTTTCAAAAAAAAAAAAAAAGAATCATCAAAATCGGTTCACTCAGTCAAAAGTTATGAGGTAAAAAACATAAAAAAAATACAGTCGAATTGATAACCTCCTCCTTTTTTTGAAGTCGGTTAAAAAGAGAGCAGGTTCTTACCCTGTAGTACCTAAGTTTAAGACTACAATTTCATTTGCCTTATCTTTTCCTATGTTGAGGTCGGCTTCCAGTCTAACCAGCAGCTGAATACCAGTGTTTTGTTTATAGCGACAGGGTAATACGATCGCAGGAGGAGACACCCCGGGCGTCGCGAGTCGATAGTGGACTCCCGGCCACCGTAGGCGCGAGCTTGCGGGTGGCGAGCAATGGGTAGCTTGCCGCCCGGTAAGGACCAGGCTCAGGTCGACGGCGCGTAGTGTTCCACGCGCGCCTCAAAGAGATGTCAGCAGCAGTGAAGGGGTCTACTAGTACCGATGCCTGTCGGGGTCGCGAGGTTGTTCAAGCGAGATACCATGACCCCGGCACATGGGCAACTGATGGAACGGGTGGGTTTTAGTCAGTAAAAGTCTGACACGCCCTCCCGCTCCGCCCAGAGCGGAAGAAGTCATTTGATGATTTCCCATCCAGAAAAAAAAGAAGGGTAATACGATACCCCTTGGTAAGACCGGATGTCACACTTTCGGACATCTGACGACCTTTATCGACTGTCATAGATCCACGAATGGCAGCGGAGACCAACAGTTTAACGTACTTTCCGAGGAACGAAGGAATATACAGATGGTCACCCATCCATAGACCATCCGCTAAAATGGTAGCTTAACCTAATTGATCTGATTGCCACCAATTTGCATTCTTCAAAAAGAGAGTACGGTCTTTCCCCTGCCATATAGCTTTTGACTACAAGACAAGGGACAAAATAAAAAGAGACGTTACATTCTGATAAACAGACGGTAACACAGATGTTCCAATACAGTCGCGTGTTCGACATAGCGTGATTTACCCGTATACATCACCGTTTGTAGCTTATTTACGACTAAGTACCGGCCTACCAGTTACTGCCACGATTTAAAACGGCAATGTATTTCGGGCTCATACTTTAAACTGTTGCAGCAGTGTACAAAGGATTGCATGTATTTAATTGCATGTCTCGGGCTAATTGCGTGATTTGTTGGATGTTAAAGGTGCTATTACACCGGTTGGGAGGGGCAACATGAAGTATGCATGTTAAAAAAAAACCAGTTAAATACATGATTATTTATAATTGAAATGTTGTATGTAAGCATGATTTATGTTCTGTACAAATGGAAATATGAATGGCACCACATAACATAGCATAGTGAGCATATTATGTCCTTCACTTTTGGGACACAGGCCTCCTTCCAATGAAATGGAGTGTCAACCACCGTGGGCCCAGTGCAGGTTGGTAGATGTTACTTGTCTTCGAATTTTTAGTTCTAGGAGTCCCTTTATCTGAGTCGGTGTCCTCCCAAAAAAAAAAACAATAGGATTTTATCTTGTTTAGCTATCGATATCGCGTCTGCTGAGTTTAGCTAGCCAATTAAAACCTACCCTTTAAAAATAAAAACGAAATACTTTCGTTAGGAAGTGTATCATACACGAACGGCTGAAAGAATTTGGTTATTTTTTATTTTAAAATGTCCGAAAAGGGAATATTGGTTTTTCTATTGGATTTTAAATGAATTAGTTCACAATTTATTTAAAAAAAAGCCTTTATTTCCCATTATCATTAAAAATATCGTTATAAATCTAATCTAAATCTAATTTGTGTGTGGTTATAAATCTTCTTATAATCTAAGTTATTATTATTATTTTATGGTATGGGCCCTTCCACGGGTGAAGGCCTCCTCCAGTTCCTTCCATTTGTCCCTGTCCCTTGCAATATTCTGCCAATCGTTTCCTGCTGTGTCAGTGAGGTCGTCAGCCCAACTTCTCTTCGGTCTGCCTACTCTTCGTTTTCCTTTTTTTAAATTGGTTTTTCTGTTGGATTTTATATGAACTAAATTTAAAAAAAAAAATACGAATATCCAAAATATTCGTATTTTTTTATTGGTTCGATTATGGCAAAAAGAAATCGGGACAATATATATGGCAAAACGAGTTCTAGAGGGCGCTACTTCGCTTTAGACAGGGCAACGTCTGCCGGGTCTGCTAGTCTTATATATCTTACTATGTTGGTCTTGACTTCATCGGCGTCGGTAACCAAGATGAATAGTATCATATGTCCTCCTGACCCATGTGCTAAATTTCATCGTTATAACAAACAATCAAATCTTTTCTCTTTATAATATTGGTAGAGATATCTATTCCATTTTCAACGTAGAAATAAATTGATCCCGGAAAGACACTAAAAACAGAATAAAATGTGTTTATGAACTCAGCTCCGGTACTATTTAAGGTAATATAATAAAAGGGTAAAGTCAGACTTTCCTTTGAAGTCTGTGGGCCAAGGTGAAGCGGTTCTTCCAGGGGGAGCAGGTGCACGCGACTGTGTTTTCTGTAGGTTTTCTATTGTTTTCATTATTGCTAAAGGTTAACATCGAGATGTCTATATTTTCTTTAAGCTCTAGAGTCCCAAATTATTGATGGAAATCTAAATGTAGTTGGCGCCATCATTACCCATCATCACCATTTCAGCCGAAAGATGTCTACTGATGGCATATAGAGATATAGGCCTCCCTCAAGCTCCGCCACTTCAACCGGTTCTATGCATCCAGTATCCAACGGATTCCTGTGGCCTTCACAAGGATATCGGTCCACATAGTGGAAGGGCCATTATTAATGTCCATCATTTCTTGTAACGTGTAGACAACAGGACACGCAAGACTCCACATTAAGTGTTCCATCGTTTATGCAACAGCAACACATTTGTACTACAGGGCGGAGTTATCTACGATCTCCATCTGAACAGGTTTTTCTTGCTTCGGTTAACGTGCAGACGGGGCACGCAGGACACGATATTAAGTGCTTCATCGTTTATGCAACAGCAACATATTTGCATTTCAGGGCGGAGTCATTAATGAATCTCCACCTGAACAGGTTTGCCTTGCTTCGGTTGACCAGGATCTGGAGACTTTTAGGTTGGCCAAGGGAACTCGTGTCCAGGTCTCAGTCCTCAGGTCTCAGGACTCAGTCCAGGACTTTAAGCAAAAGAAGCGAATGTTATGGTTTTTTTTTTGGGGGTGGGAAATTATCAAATCACGTCTTCTACTCTGGGTGAAGCGGAAGGGCGTGTCAGATTTTTACTAACTAAAACCCACCCGTGTTCCTTCAGTTGCCCATGCCAGGGACACGGTATCTCTTTCGAACGAATCTCGCGACCCTGGCAGGAATGGTATGGGTAAGTACCGACTATCCCACTATAATTTTAGTATTAATCACGGCAACATTTATCACGGCTCAAATAAATAAAACTACATATTTCAAGAATCTAACCCCATAGCCGTATAATGTTGTCGAATTCCTTTTATTTTTCTTTTTGGCGTATCGATGGAAAAAAGTTCATACATCAAAAGTTCACTAACGCAGTCATAAGATCATCAACACAAGTGACAGGGCATGCGGTGCAGGATGGAACGAGAGCTTTTGTTCTTGGGGAGGTGTCGCATACGCATATGACATCTAATCCGTCTGTGAACCCCCATGTTTGGAATGGCCGACTAGGGTTTGAAGTCTTCTTTTATTTTATTTGTCTCATTTGCTTGCCTTTATCTGTTACTACTACGCACCACTTTACAAAGAATAAGTCAAACAAACTTGGAGACTATATAATTATGTATAAGTATGTAAAGAGCTTTATAATATGGCTGTTTATTTCACTACTAATGCGAAACAATCATCCCGGCAGCGTCCCTTTAACATCAAAAGATCAAACTCCTTGATGTATAGTCCAACAAATTTCAAAGTAGACTCACTTTCCGAGGGTTATCCGTCTACTCATAAGGCGGGCGGGCGGCAGCGGCGGCGTAGGGCGGACATTACATTACCGCGTACCGGAAGTGAGCAAGGCAAGGTCACGGCGCCGCCCTATTTCTTGGGCGGACGGAGCGCGGTCCAAGTTTGAATCGGAAGAGGATTTTTGTTTTTTTTTTCGTTTATTTCAAAGTGAAAAATGTATGACATACGAACTATCATAGGTATCTATAAAAGTAGAGAAAAGTGTTAATTTCGTACCTACTGTTTTTAAAAACAAAACGGAAGACGGATGAATGTTTTTAAGAAATCTATACTATATACAATATATATAATATTATAAAGTTGAAGAGTTTGTTTGTTTGTATGTTTGTTTGTTTGGGTGAACGTGGTAATCTCAGGAACTACTGATTCGAATTGAAAAAATCTTTTTGTGTTGGATAGCCTACTTATTGAGAAAGGCTATATAATATTACGCTGCAATCAAAAGGAGTGGGGCAGCAACGATAAATGAACGAAAACTGGCAGGCAATTCGATGCGACGGGAAGGGTCAGGGGAGCAAAAATTTGCCGCGGACGAAGTCGCGGGCAGAAGCTAGTAATTTAATAAATGTTTTCAACGTAGGTAACGTTGATAAATATGAGAGCAGTGGTGGACCAGTGGTATCGGACCCGACTTACGAGTTGTAGGTCGTGGGTTTGAACACAGGCGGGCGCTTTAATTTGTGTAAATAATTTCATCACCACTGCTCTCAAACGGTGAAGGAAAACGTCGTGAGGAATCTGGTATGTCCTAGAACCAAACATTCGAAGACATGTGTCAGCTACCAACCCGCACAGGGCCAGCGTGGTAGATTACGGCCCACTCCCTTTCACAGACAGGAGACCTAAGTCCCAGCAGTGGGAACGGTATAGACTGATTATACTACGTTGCAAATAACATTTAAAAAGATGCGGTGCTGAGAATTATTTTTATAGGACCAGCAACAGACTGTGATCACCGATTTTTTTGCTAAAAATGAGGATGGCAATATACGGCTTAACGCTTTACTATGCCAAGTAGTAATACAAAACTCAATATAAAATAGTTCACATTACCGAGAATTATTCATATGAAATACTGTTTCAAAGCGGCTTTCAATTTGCAACTAATAAATTGAAAACTTTGGCCAGTCAGTAAGCAAATATGAAGTATGTAAACATTTAGCTAACAGTTACCACATCTACACTGTGTACAAGTTTTGAAGTTTTTGAAGTGGTAATCGCGGTGTGTATTAAAAGATGGAAGTAAATTTACCGTGCAGAACAATATTCATTGCGTTCATCATTTTCAACCGGTTGACGTCCACCGCTGGACATAGGCCTCCCCCAAGTTAGGTTAGGTTAGGTTAGGTTAGGGATCGCGGAAGACATATTGGTTCCCGTGGTCTCCGACGTAGGTGTGGGACGGAACACCGGGGTGGTTTTAGTCAGTAAGAGTCTGACAGACCCCTCTGCCCACCCCAGGGCGGAGGACATCCATGAGGATTTCCACCTCGAGATCAAAAAAAAAAAAAAAAAAAAAAAAAAAAAAAAAAAAAAAAAAAAAAAAAAAGGTTAGCTTAGTAGGTTTTCCATAATCGCCACGCTTGGCAGGCGGGTTGGCGATCGCAGTATGGTGGTTAAATGTATCCATTGCGTTAAGGCTCGCGATTTGGCGAATTATATCCGTAGAACAATTTCTATGAAAACGCGCGCGACACTTCACACAGGGGCGATCTATCGCGCCGCGACACGGTCATAGAAATTGTCCTACGGATATAATTCGCCGAATCGCGCGCGACCGTCGCGTCGCGCTAGTCTGCAGAAGCCTTTAAGGGTAGATTTGACTTCTTGGCAAAAAGGCAACACACATTCTGTCTTTAAATGCAGTAGAAAATTTTCCTTCCTGTCGAGGTAGTAAAATGAATGACCATCTTTACATACCAAGGCCCGGCTGTCAATCGATGCATTGACAGTCGTAACGGGTCCCCAGAAGCCCGAAAGTCTAACAGCCAGTCTTACCAAGGCTAAACAAATTCTTTTTCAAATTCATGAAACAAATCTTTTTCAGCTCCGTGTGGTGCCGGACGTAAAGAATAGCCCCACCCCATTTCTTCCCGTGGGTGTCGTAAGAGGCGACTAAGGGACTTACTAGAGAATGGGTAGCAGCGTTCTCTATGCATTCTACCACCATACTGCGATCGCCAACCCGCCTGTCAGGCGTGGCGATAATGGCGAACCCCCCCATAATTTGAGGGAGTCCTATGTCCAGCAGTGAACGCCTTTTGTCTGAAATGATGATGATGATGACACAGTAACTGGGTTGTGGAGGTCAGATAGGCAGTCAATCCATCTATACTAATATAATATTATAAACCTGAAGAGTTTGTTTGTATGTTTGATTGAACGCGCTAATCTCAGGAACCACTGGTCCGAATTGAGAAATTCTTTTATGTTGGGCAGCCTATTTATCGAGGAAGGCTACAAGCTATATAAAATCATGCTATAACCAAGAAGAGCGGAGCAGTTATGAAAAATATTGCAAAAACGGGGAAAATCGCACGGGTAGGCGATTCGACGCGACGGGAAGGGTCGGGGGAAAAGAAATTTAACGCGGACGAAGTCGCAGGCAGAAGCTAGTGTATAATACTTGTATTTGGCTGGAAGCCGATCACAATATAGTTGGGAAAAGTCTATGTAGATGAAGATGAGTTAGAAAAATTAAATTGGTTATAAAGCCTAAAACTTTAAACAGAACGATTAAGTAACTGGTGTGATTAACGAAACTTAATTTAACTTGAATTAGCTTGCCGTGTTAACTTGAAATCACGTGTGTAGATTAGCAACTTTAAACTTAATTACATTATATTACTGATCTAGTTTCAGTTTGGGAGCTAAATACCTGCGTAGGCAGGTGTAACCTAATTAGTTATTAACACGAAACTTTATCCCAGTTAATTGTATATACACATGGGACTTTTTCATTAACTTAAGTACCTAGGTACTTATTTTATTTTGACATCACTTAAATAAATGTGTGTTTGATTTTCTTTCTTTCTTTCTTTCTTTATTTGGCAGTCATCATCGTTTCAGCCGAAAGACGGTCACTGAGGGACATAGACCTCCCCCAAGTACCGTCACTTCAACCGGTTCCGTGCTCCTCGCAAATAGTGGGCTTCACCAGGTTATAAGTTTACCTTATTTGGGGCTATGGTAGAGCTTATAAGGATAAATGAAAACATTTTATCTATTATATTACTATATATAAAATTATAGTTTGTTTGTTTGGTTGAACGCGCTAATCTCAGGAACTACTGGTCCGAATTAAAAAAATCTTTTTGTGTTGGGCAGCTTATTTATTGAGGAAGGCTATAGGTTATATTAAATTACGCTACAAACAAAAGGAGCAGAGCAGCAACGAAACATGGACGAAAACTGGCAGGCAATTCGATGTGACGGGAAGGTTTACGGAAGCAAAAATTTAACGCGGACGAAGTCGCGAGCACAAGCTAGTTCATATATATTTTGAAAAACAGAATGACCATAGTCCAACTATATTTGATAACAAGCATTCGAAAATTGATATTTTCAAACTGATTTATTGCTACTTTATATTTATTTTAACTAGACTGAACGTCAACACTTTTTAAATGTCAAATCTATTTAAGCTCGAAGTGCTTCAGCTGAGAAGAAAAAGTGGCGCAACTAAATCTCCAGCAGCACAGCTGTCTTTTCAGATAGAAGAACTTTTCTACTATGACAAGCATAGTACAACAAGCAATATTAACCTTAATAGTTTACAGGAATACTAAAAAGTAACAATCCACATTGCTTGTACAGTCAGTTAAATTCATCGAAACGACCTACGTCAATTTGCCGTGGAATAGCCATTTCATACAACTGTCAATTAATGACGATTATTATTTGAATATACGCATGACGTTGGGGCTGAAATTGGAATAAAATAAATTTGCCTACTTTTTGTAAGTCACCCCGCTACCACCTGTAACATGGGCCGTCCCTTATCAGCAAGGGTTTATATGGTAGATTAGACAAGCGTGGACATGGAGCCGGCACGTCCGGCTACTGCCAACGATACGGTAACCACCAGATAACCACGTTAACGGGGTAGTTCCTTGTTCACAGGGCTTTGTGGGGATTATAAGATCAGGGTCAAAGATAGGGGGACCTATTAGTTGTTACCCCTGAGTTAATTCGCTTTATACGGTCTAAGAATATTAGTTATTTGTTATACAAGAGTGCAAAGTTGCTTTTTAACCGCGTGTTCAATTTTGATGACCGAGCAAGCGAAGGATTCTAAAATTGAATCACGAGCGTAGCGAGTGATTCAAAATTAGAATCCTGAGCGTTAGCGAGGGAATCAAAAGAGCACGAGGTGAAAAATCTTTGCACTCGAGTGCAACACGTAACTTTTCATTCCACCTCAGCGAGGAAATGACTAAATGCAAAAAAAAAACCTTTACAATCACAAGATAGGTACACTTTTATTTCAGTTTAGGTATTAATTACTACATTATGACAGGTAAGTATTACAGAATAATCTTTAAATTATAACAAAATAATCCATACTATATATACTATATACTTATACTATATACTATACTATATACTATATATACTATATACTATATATACTATATACTATTATACTATATACTATTATACTTTATACTATATACTATATATACTATACTATATACTATTATACTATATACTATAATATTATAAATGCAAAAGTAACTCTCTCTGTCTGTCTGTCTGTCTGTCTGTCTGTCTCGCTTTCCTGCTAAAACTACTGAACCGATTTAAATGAAATTTGGTACACACATAGTTTAGACCCTGAGAAAGGACATAGGCTACTTTTTATCCCGGTAGTGTGTTCCCGCGGGATAATTTCCGACATCCACGCGGGCGAAGCCGCTGGCAAAAGCTAGTACTAAGGTATAATTAAGAAAATTTTAAAGTAACGTTGCTACAGTTATTTAAATTGAGTGTAATATTTTTGTTTGGTACTGTAATATTGGTGTTAGTCACTTGTGTACTGTTTTTTGGTAAACTATCTGTCATACTTAATAGTTGTACCGATTCATCGGATTCCCTTGGCGTGAATGTTGGAGAGAGAGGGAGATGGTTAGGTGTTTCATAACGGTTTATTTTTGATGTAGAAGGGCCAGTCCAAGGATCCGATTGAGGCTCTTTCAGTGTAATAATGGCTCCTACGATGCCTTCACATATTTTAGACTTATTTTGGATGGAATCCTCTATGTATACCTCTACAACTGCATTGGACTTCCAGCCTCCGTGGCGCTTAAGGGACAGGAGATCAGCTCCGGAATCAGCCAAAAGTGTGGCTGAAGTTCGTCGGAAACAATGACCCGTGTACAACAGGGGTTCTGGAAGTTCAAGAAATGTTGCTATTTCTCGTGGGATACTGCTAATTTTTTTAGTACCCATAGGCTGTCTAACACACTTTCTATTGCGATACTGTACAAAAAATCGATTGATTGGAGTGTTAGGCGGGCGTAAGGCTTGATATTTATCAACAATCGTTACGTATTCCTTGCGAATGACGAAGTTGCAGTCTCTTTTTGTCTTTGTATTAGGTAAATTAATTAATAGTAAGTCATCTGAATGTTTCTCAATGTTTTTGACATTAAGTTGTGTTAGTTCATTAGTTCGACATGCTCCGTTTATTCCAATAATAAGAACAACCTGTAACGTAAAGAGTATTGTAGTAGATAAATGAATAAAATTGATATGAACGCATAATTATGCCTATCAACATCTACTAAGTAGGTATCTACTATTTAATTGAGATTAATATACTTAAGTAGATACTGAATGTGCAACTGACTTACTTTTGCCGCCAAATATACGGAATCGGGTGCTTCGTTAAGAAACTTTTCAATATCAGATATTGTGAAAACCTTCGATTTTTTTGGATGATGACCAGATGAGGCTCTTTTTAAAAATGCCACTAATTTAGGATAGGTATCGATATGTTTGTCTTTTTTCATCTTTATTGTTGCTTTTAGCATCGAATACGTACTCCATAGAGTGCTTGCTTTCTTGTTCTCGGATAATTCTATAAAATATGCTAGCAAAACGTTTTCTGAGAAAGTTTTGGCTCCTTTTGCTAGTCGCCACGTGTTGAACATATCGTACTGTTTTAAATACTTCTCGCGTGATTGTTGAGGGAGAAAGCTCATTTGCGCATTATTAACAGTTTCAGTCAATTATGTTGGCGTCAAGCAAACTTCCTCGTCGCTAGAATCACTCATTTTAGTTTTTTCACTTGTTTTCAAGTTTCTTGTTTTTAATATAAGGTTTAACAATGACGTGAAAAAATGCCGCGTAAAGAACCGCGTACAAAGCAAATTGAAAAAAGAATACCAAGAAGGTTCCGACACTGAGTTTTTAACAAATTAAAAAAAAGTTGTATGATATATTCGGCACCATAGAGGTAGCAGTAAATAGGTTTAATGTTTTTTTTAATTCACAAACTTAGTGCACACGATGTTCTAAATTCAATTTACTTTATCCTCTAGAGAATAAAAACGGCTTTTCCACTCAGATATTGAAGATTAAAAATACTCTTTCCGAGATGGTGGGATGAAAAAGTAGTTTTAAAATTTAGACTCGGAACCTTCTTGCTATACTTTTTTTTTAATTTGCTTTGCGCGCGCCGTTTTACTTTTCACGTCACCAACATTACAGTACCTAACAAAAATATTACACTCGACCTAAGTAACTGTAGCAACGTTACTTTCAATTTTTCTTAATTATACCCAAGTATCATTTGAAATAATTTAAAGATTATTCTGTAATACTTACCTATCATAATGTACATAATAAATGTTAATACCTAAACTGAAATAAAAGTATCTTGTGATTGAAATGCTTTTTTTTGCATATTTAGTCATTTCCTCGCTGAGGTGAGATGAAAAGTTACGTGTTGCACTCGAGTGCAAAGATTTTTCACCTCGTGCTCTTTTGATTCCCTCGCTAACGCTCAGGATTCTAATTTTTGAATCACTCGCTGCACTCGTGATTCACTTTTAGAATCCTTCGCTTGCTCGGTCATCAAAATTGAGCACGCGGTTAAAAAGCAACTTTGCACTCTTGTATAACAAATAACTATTTTGGGTTCGGTAAATGTCATGGCATTTCTATTCAATTTGGATAAGCTGGAAAACATCAAATAAAAGGATGATGACAAAAACGCTCAAATCAAGTCATCAAATAAAAATCGAATCATTTATTCGTATGAATTTTGATGATATATACACACATACAGAATATTTGAGAGCTAAAAATCTGTCATTTTAATTTACACTGTATCAGATACATTCTGTAGCGATAATCCGCTACCTTTTTTATTTATATTGCAAACTCTTTGAACAAATTGGTCTCATATTTGATTGTTGAATGTTAGACTTTGATTCTGTATAATGTATGTCATTTATTTTTCTGGCATAAAGCTCACTGTAGATTTGAAACCCACCTATAGTGGTAGAATTTTTATTATGTGATCATTTTCACCTAAATTCGAAGTTTACCTGTTTTATTTAGCGTAGTGAGCATTTCATTAATATATCCCAGCTGTATTCCTGTGTTACATCATCAGTTTTGTCTCATTATCGTTTATATGAATCTTTTGTTGATTCTCGCTCGCTTTTTCAAAGATCTTGCTTGTATCAGTCAGCCTGTGACCTACACCGAACCGTTGTTCTACCATCACCAGTTAGACGACCATGCGAAGAAATTGCCTTCTCTGCATCAGCATCCACTAGATTTACCTGTCTAGTGCACGGCGCTGACGACACTCTTGGACTTCCGTATTCATATGATATATCTAGATTTTATTATCTATAGATTACTTATAGTTTTTTTTATATGTTAATAGTGTTTTAACTAACATTTTATTGAGTCACGGTTTAACTTAGTACAAATAACCATTGTAATCGCTCAAGATACGTCGTGTACCAAATTAATATACGTCAAAACTACATAAATGACCCACTAAGTTTTAAACGAGTTAGTTAAAATTTGTTTTAAAATATGTGTCTAATCTGTAGTTATTGTTTATTATTCACCCTTTTTATGTACTTATTCCTGTGGCAAACGTACTTGGTTTTCTTTGTCTATACTACAGTTCTAAATACAAAACAGCCATAAGGGTCGATGGTGGCTTAAGCCACGCTGGCCGCAGTTAGTTCGTGGATGGGTGATCATACATTACATGTCGAAATCCCTCGAATAGCACGTTAAACTGTTGGTCCTGACTGTCATTCGTAGACCTTTGACGTTCGTAACGGCATCAGAGTTGGTTAAAATTTATTTTTATATTGTGTAGATCTCGTGGCTAAATAAAAACAGCCGCACGGGTCGATTTCTAAGGTGCCGAAGTTTCTTCGCGGCCCGGCTTTCATCGTCTTTACCCATTCGATTTTTCAATGCTATAAGCAAAACTTTTACGATAGTGAAAAACTACACTGAGGCCAAAACTAAACTTAAACCTTGGTTGCTGAGCCGAACATTATGACGAAACAGAGAATCTACTTTGTATCTAACGCTAATTCTCACCACATTCTCAACACACACAAATACACACACATTTCACTCACCTAACTGTTTTTTGTGTTGCCTATGTAGTTTCTTTTACTCAGGCTTTTGGTTTTTTTACCATTATGAATTAAATTAAATTTTAATTTTACTTTCTTATTAAGTTTTATTATGAACTAGCTTCCGCCCGCGACTACGTCCGCGCGGATGTCGGTCTTCGCGTGGATGGTTTATTTCTCAATTTTGAGTAACTCTGAAAATGACATCTTATAAATATCTATTGGACCCAAATACGGCTAAGCCTATAATAATTAAGGAGATCCCTCTATTGAGCTACTGCTGTTGAGCTCGCGTTCTGTAGTAAGTATTTTTTTCATAGTAATTTCGACCTTGATAAGTAGCATGTAGCAGTAAATTACTGACAGTGACGAAAAGTTTGCAATAATAAAAAAGTGATCGTGACAATGCGACAGAAAGTTAATTGAGAGCTTCAGCATACACAACATTGTTAGTGAGCTCGTCCGGAAAGAAAATAAAATACCAACCTAAATAAACCAATTTACGATGAAAACTTAAACTACGTACGTACTATAATATTTACAAAAGTATTTACAAATAACTGATCAAAAAGGTCGCGCTGAAAAGCACGGTTTAAAATTACACGCATACAATATTAATTCCACGGACGACCGCTCGCCACACTGGACACGTCCGCTCGCATCAAAATTCTGAATTTAAATGCATCGCGCGGCGTTTTTTTTTTTTTTTTTGTGGGGCATCTCGTAGTTTATCCTGAAAAGATTCTTACTACTTAAATGGATTGTGACCCGGCGAGTTCTAAAAAGTTACCTTTTTAGGCCTCCAGCCGGGGCTTATTATACTTAAAAACTAAAGCGAGAGCTCTAAGGGTTACCCAGAGGGGGGTACGAACCTCGGCTTAGGCAATCACTGGTAGGGGGACAGCAAGGGGCTGGCTGGATCTGGGTTAAATTATTTAGGGACTAATATAAAGCTAACGGCGCAGCATCGCGGGCTGGCTCTTGCAAGGGTCGGGAGGGACTATTAAGTCGGGGTCGCGACGACGGACCTCGGCGGCGAGGTCGGTACGGTTTGTGTTTCCGTGCTGGTCTAGCTGTACTGGTCTCTTTTCGACTCTCCTGGAGGAGAGTAGTGGGATCGTTAGGATCGGTAAGAACGTGCCGCGAGCGGCGGACTTTACTGATACGGCATAGCGCGGCGCGGAACGCGGCTCGTTATATAGGAGTCGGGGAGGCGTGGCCCGCGTGTGCCACAAACGCTGAAAAATAAGATTTTTTTTTCTACGTATTTTTCCAGGATAAAAAGTATCCCATTTTATGCCCAGGATAATAAGATATAATTATACCAAGTTTCATCGAAATCGAACCGTTAGTTTTCACGTGATGCCTGCACATACAGACAGACATACAGACAGACAGACAAAAATTGTTTTAATCACATATTTGGGTTTGGTATCGATCCAGCAACACCCCCCGCTATTTATTTTTTCAATATTTTCAATGTACAGAATTTACCCTTCTACAGATTTATTATATGTATAGATGTTACTACGAAATTATCAATTACCATCTTGCGCTAGTAGAACTTCTTAATTTATTAACTCGATGTATTGTTTGGGTTACCAAAATACAGGCTGTGCCTAGTTTGGGACCCGCTGTTAAATCTAAATGAAGTCTTCTGCTGCTAAGAATCTCATATGGCATGTTACTTGTATATCTGTAAACTATGTGAAAGTTTAATAAAATGAATTTTAAATTTGAAGTAGGTCCGTAGATGCACCAATCTAAGGATCAACTTCGGCACCATAAAAATTGACCCTAGCGGTCAACACCAGCTATAACAAACCGAAACCTCTCCGAGCGTTAGAAAGCACGATAAGCAGTTCTGTTTAAATACCACTCCACTCTTTAAGGCTATTTAACGCTCCCCAAAACAAAGTTCTATATTCACAAAGTATACCTGGACTAGCCTACTCCAAGCTTAGCGCCAGTGAGCCTAATTAGTGCCAGTCGGCTGGGCAGAGCAAACTGCGCCGCTTTTAGACAGGCTATATCTAGCTCCGAATTATAGACCGGTGTTATTTTTAAATAGCTTATTTTACTGCTCGTTGGTCTAGTGGTCACAAGTGATATAGGTGAAGATGAGCTCCTGGGTTCAGTTTCTAAGTCGGCAAAGGGTTATGGGGTTTGTTCATCTGAAATTTCTTGCGTAAGTAGTGAGAGATGCTTATCCACCTAAGCATCTCACACTACTTACGCGAGAAATTTCGCTCAGATTGTGGTGGACAAAGTTTTGCCCGAGGATCACTTTCTGGTTAATTTTTTTAATGACTACGAAACTGTTGGGAGTTACAACACATAACTGACGAAATTAGGGTACTCTACATAGGTAGGTACACCCGTGCTTTATCCTTCTGAGAAAATAATTTGTAAGCGGAATTCATGAAGCAGTGGGTTGGCAATAACCTTCAAGAGCCTTAAAAGGACTCATATTGTTATTGATAGCGTGCTGCGCAATTAGGGTGCGGGACTGCTTCTGAGTATAACTGCTGCTGGAACTAACGAACGAAGGAGATCTCCAATGGCCGTCCCATTAATTTGTGAGAAGAGGCCAATGCCCTACAGTTGGGTGGATAAAGTGCGTGGCAGGCCTATCACAATGAACGGTTCCGTAGTTAGGATGAATTCATCCCAAAAATAAACTCAACACTGTAGTTAACATGATTTTATTTCTGTATGTAGGTTTGTACAAATACTTTTACACGTCAATCATATTTTTTAAACTAGATGAGGTTGGCGTTTCCTAACTGATTAGTCTGAGAAGAAAGGCCGAAACAAACATAGAGGTCTTTTAAAGTCCAGACATAATCTTGGTCACCAAACATACCAAATACCTACATTAATAACTTAATAGATTAAAATGCTCAAATGAATGTTTATCTATACAAAATGGAAGGCGATCGTGATTAATTATAAACAGATTTCCATCCATCTAATTATGAACAACAAAACAACTTCCAAACAGATTAACTCTTTGCAATCAATCAAATTATAACCCTCTCAATCTAAGGTATCGTTGTAAAACTGTAAAACTAATTTTGATATTAATCATTAATTTTGGCCGCCATTTCCACGAGGACGCCGAACTTTGTCCACCTCGTAAACTTATGGCCAAAGTTTTCGTGGAGGCCAGTAATAGGGTTTTTTAATTTATGGTTTTAATATTAGGCTTGTAATTAGGTTGGTCGTTTGAAGGGTAACTTAGGGCTTTAAAGGGTAAGCAGGGCTTGATGGATTATGGAATTGACAGCTTTGTCAGTAGGCTCACAATTTATTGATCAGCCCTAAGTTTTATTGATCAAGTTATTTTCATAGTAATTAGTTTTTAATTGTATTTTAATTAAAATCGAACTGTATGGATTAAGTTAACTGAAATTCTTTTGAATTTGGAAACAATGTATGAACTGTGTATACAGAAATGAATAGAATCCCATCAAAAACATAAATGTGAAATGAGAGCCAAGTTCAATATTATGATATATGCCTTGGTTGTTGACTTCAACGACAAAAGAAGTGAGATCTTAATGGGTGCCAACTTCAATGGTCAGTCCTGAAATTTATTTATAACTACATACAATATCATTTCTTCTTATAACTTAGGATAATATATTGTAGCCAAAGGTCTGACTTGGCTAATTCTCATATACGAATTATTATGTTCGATGGCTAGTTTCTACCAGCAAGCCAAATTTTCGGAATAATAAAATAAGAACCGACAAGTAACAGGTTTAGAACTTGCGAAGACTATATAACAATCCATATCTAGACACGCTACCGCGTGTCTAGATATGGATTGAGAGGGGTGTTCACCACTAAATAACAACTAATAGAGAATTGTGAAAGAAAAAGAAATGTTATGCCAACCCTAAATAAATTTACCAACTTCTCCTTCTTACCTGACTTCCCAGGTTCAGTACTTATGCTCTGCGCATAATAAAAATCTTCGATCCACCAACAATCGTCTGCTACGATGTCCTTCTCACCGCTCTGGTTTCATTTACTCTTCTTTCTTTGTCCAAGCGGTCTTTCTGTGGAATGCGCTCCCTCTGAACATCAGGATGGCAACCAGTCGGTTATCATTTAAAGTGAAAGCACGTGAGCATATTCGCAAGAAGTTGGCAGAATCATACCAGCGGTGATTTGCTGGATTTGGTTTCTTCTCCACCTATTTTTTTATATCTCCAAATTTTTTTTTTTTCGTTATATGTATGTATTTGTATCTATTCTTCTTTTTCGAGTTATCTATCCCGTAAGTTGCACCTGCCATGTTTTTCTCTGCATCACCCTAAGGTTGACTGGTAGAAAATGCCTCAGGCATTAAGTCCGCCTTTGTACAGTAGTTTTACTTGTGCATAAAGTTTTAATAAATAAATTAGTGTAAGAGCAGGAGAATTATGAATTCCTTTTCGTTCAAATAACATCCGCAAAGGTCAATCGATCAGGCTTGTTGCGTTATGTCCGTGGATGGGTTATCATCTTAACATACCAAGACCAACGACTTAATGTGCCTTCCAAGGCAAGTTGGCCTGCCTCAGAAAGCATATTAAGCCGTTGGTCCCGACTGTCATGCGTGGATCTTGACAGTCGTTGCAGGTCGTTTAAGTACGAAAGAATGACAGTCTCAAGCAGGCAGTCACTGGACACACCACAATTGCGGCGGTAAGTCCCCTCTTTGAGAAGTGGCTGGTGTTACCATTGTGTAGATCGCCTGAAGAACATGGTGGAGCATACGGTGGAGGTGTGCCCTGCCTGGGCGGAGCACCGCCGTGTTCTCGTGGAGGTGATTGGCGGCGGCGACCTCTCGCGTCCGGCCCTGGTGCAGGCCATGGTATGGAGCGAGAGGGCATGGGAAGCAGTCACCTCCTTCTGCGAAGCAGTAATGCTCGCGAAGGAGGAGGCGGAGTGCGTGAGCGAGAGGCAATATATGCGATCTTGCGCCACTAGCCACTGCAGGAGACGCCCCGGGCTTCGGGAGTCCGTAGCGGACTCCCAGCCATAGGAGGCGCGGGCTTGCGGACGACGAGCAATGGGTAGCTCGCTGCCCGGTTAGGACCAGGCTCGGGTCGACACCGCGTTGCGTTCCACGTGCGCCTTAAAGGGATGTCAGCAAATATTGAAAGGGTCCGCGGCCTACCTCTATAGGAAGATCGCGTGAGGTTATGTTGCTTTATGTTGAAACGGCCAACAGTCTCTAAATATCGGAAATGTCCTTTAGTTTCAAAGATAAGACTTCTTTTCTTTTCCGAGACATAGCAACAGATAACAATTAAGCGAATTAAAAAAGAAAAACCTTAATGTTACCAGAGCACAAAAATAAATGAGGTAAGCAGAACATTCAGCCTAGTAAACGATAAAACGTGACCCGTATTTAAAGAGCCAACTTATTTAAAAATGGCGTTCATACCGTAGACAAGAAAATAAGATGTCTTTGTAGAAAGACGTCAATAAAAACGTTTAATGAAGGTTTCTATGTCCGAAAACTCGTTTTGAATACTAATTTTATAATTTTTTTGTTGGTAATTCCTTTTAAATTGAGAGAGGAAAAATTTTACCTGAAAGAAGAAAAGCGGCCAAGTTCACGGCCAAGTTCGAGTCGAACTCGGAGTCGGTTCCGTACCACCTTACAGTATTTAAGACTACATATATTTCTGAAAAATGCCGGAAAAAAAAACACGTTTATTGAACCTTTAATCTTTAACTTTTTGTTTTTATTATTTCTTGTTATAGTGGTCAGTATGCCAGTAGTACCAATATGTGTAAATTTCAATGTCTGTCTAGTACCGTTCAAAAGAAACAGCTTTGTGGCGGATGGAGGAATATGGACAGTGGAGTATTAGGAATAAAGTCCTTGTGCACCCGGGTGCACCGGGATGTAGGGTCCGTCTGGGTACAGAACCCTAAAATGTGCACTATGAACATTAATTTTATATTGACAAAAATATGAGTGAACGTTGGTAAATTACATACAGACCGGTAAACTATACGAATCAAAATTTGATTCGAAAATAATAAGTGTTCATACAGACTGTTATGAAAGAAGTATGTAATAAAATAGGGTACCCTTGCTCTAAACCAACTTATTGAATACCTAATATATTTAACATCAAAGCAGAAACTTATGGATGGGTACCCAAATGCATCTAATCGTCACTACTAGATTATCTCAAACTATAAACTGACTTATAGGTATTACAGGGTAAGGAAAATAACTCGTAACACATTGTATCATTTAAAGGTATACCTAGGGTTTCACTAAATAAAGCACAGAAAGACAAGACTATATATTTATTTCAATTAGGCTTGTCAGTAATTAATCAGAAAGCTAGTTGTCCGTTCCAAAACTAGGTCTTCATGGAGAAGAAGGACAAGAAACTCCATGGAAACAGTATTAAAGTATTATATCAACTCACTTCTTACATTGCCATAAACTATTATTATCTCAAATACATTTCATTCTATCTCTTGGACCATTGTCCAAGAGATCTCAGAATAGCATCAACACAATCACAATAGCTAGGCAAAGAAAGAGTATGAATATTCTATTTTATATGATTTAAAACATTATCAATATCGGCAAAAATATAAAAGGTATACAACAACATTTTCATAATAAGCAATAAGTGTTACATAATATCAAATTACTTAATATTTAAGATAGTAACAGAACTTACGTCCGTCTTCGATGCTGGCCCCGAGCGAATCGGCCGAGTGCCACCCCGTGTTCTCCACCGTTGTCTCGGAACCTCGTTATTTCAAAACTAGTGTTGCCAGTATTATCCATCAAAAGTCCCAATAATCGACTAAGACAACATTACAATTT
The DNA here is from genome assembly GCA_932294355.1 of Aporophyla lueneburgensis. NCBI lineage: Eukaryota > Metazoa > Arthropoda > Insecta > Lepidoptera > Noctuidae > Aporophyla > Aporophyla lueneburgensis. Next base: position 29,134,446 of record OW028751.1, on the reverse strand, counting down.
AGTATATTATTTTAAAACCTAACACTCGACCATCCTGACATCGTGCATGTCCTCATGCACGCATACAAATTAGCATTTATAACCTAACACTTGGCAAGTAAGGGTGACAGCATTGAATACGGCTTACAATTATTTACACATTACATCCAACATTTACAACTTAAGCACTGTTTGCGAACCATCCCAGAATATACAATAGAAACAAACGAGTAAGCACACAAATAAAAGACATTTAAGAGTCCCACATAACATGATGGTGGTAAACGAGGAGGGTTCCCCACATTAAAAAAAATAAAATCAGGACATTAATAAAATGTCTACGTTATTCCTATGTCACAATGGCTGTGAACAGGCCTTTTCACAAGCAATAAATATATACATAAATATATTGTCTAAGTTATTCCTTAGTCACGGTGGATGTGAACCATAATCACAAGCCGTTTGCGACATCAGGTACTTGTGTCTAAGTCATTCTTTAGTCACAGCGGATGCGAATATCACAAACCGTTGCGACATTAGGTACTTGTGTCTAAGTCATTCCTTGGTCACAACGAATGAGAACATCTATCACAAAACGTTGCGACATCAGGTACTTGTGTCTAAGTCATTCCTTAGTCACAGCGGATGAGAACATCTATCACAAGCCGCTGCGACATCAGGTACATGTGTCTAAGTCATTCCTTAGTCACAGCGGATGAGAACATCTATCACAAGCCGTTGTGACGTCAGGTACTTGTGTCTAAGTCATTCCTTAGTCACAACGAATGAGAACATCTATCACAAAACGTTGCGACATCAGGTACTTGTGTCTAAGTCATTCCTTAGTCACAGCGGATGAGAACATCTATCACAAGCCGCTGCGACATCAGGTACTTGTGTCTAAGTCATTCCTTAGTCACAGCGGATGAGAACATCTATCACAAGCCGCTGCGACATCAGGTACTTGTGTCTAAGTCATTCCTTAGTCACAGCGGATGAGAACATCTATCACAAGCCGCTGCGACATCAGGTACTTGTGTCAAAGTCATTCCTTAGTCACAGCGGATGAGAACATCTATCACAAGCCGCTGCGACATCAGGTACTTGTGAACTTTCCCCCTCACAAACCATAGTGACATTAAATACTTGTGACTTGTAAACCTTCCTTCTCACAAGCAATAAATTCATCAGTTAAATGTCTAAGTTATTCCTAAGTCAAGATGATTGTGAACCTTCCTTCTCACAAACCATGGGGACATTAGGTACTTGTGAATCTTCCTTCACACAAGCAATAGATAAAAGATAGTAATTGTTTAAAATCAAAACATTTACATATTCAAGGATGGTTTCAAAACCAATATAGGGGGTATTAATCACAGCTCAGATCATTCATCGTAAACAAAAATGAGTAGGTTAGAGGTTAAATCATTTGACTAATCTGATCTAATTCTACAAAATACAATAAATAGTACGAACAATTATCTATATTAACTTCATTAGTTCTCAAATGATTTTCATTTATCTACACACTCAGTAAGTTACATTTATTATAAATGTGACAAACAAAAGATAGCACTATAGCTTTTAGCAACAAACTTACCAAATTAAACATAAGTAGGATGTCAAAAATTACGGTTATGATAATGTTGTAACATTTCTGTAAAACAAATAATAAATCTGTAATCGTAGTGTCTACCTTAATCGATACTGATAATTTCAACTATGTAAACAATATAATATGTGGAAACAGACTTCAAATAATATGTTTAATTGTGCCCTTACTAACAAAGTAAAGCCCAGAGTAAGGTGAAAATAGTTTGCAAACGAGATTCTCGTAATTTAATAAGATATTTAAAAAATAAATGTTTTTTTTCCATAATCAGATAATATTCTTGATATATTTAAACTATCAATGTCCACATCATTAGTTTGTAATCGGGATTACAAACATACCACCACCTACTTATAAATATTAATTTAAATTGAACAAAACGTGCTTTTTCTTTTTTTTACACTTGAATATTAAGTTCGGATGTCATATAGTTAGAAAGGTACCCTACCTTTCTAACTATATGACATCCGAACTTAATATTCAAGTGTATGTTTTTTTTGTGACTAACCTTATATTATCAGACATGCTATACATAATATGTTTGACGAGATTAAATTCAGACATTAAATTTATTTGACATTTGGCATTCTATCAACAATTTAGACCTCACATTTTTATGAACCTGTACTTTTTTTTCCTCTGTGTATTGCATTGTATAATTTCGATTTTTCTTTAACTTAGGTAACCAATCTTTTAAATTATTTTTAAATATATTAAATTTTATTGTGTATAATAATGAATATAAATAATATTTTGCATGCCTAAATCGGTATGACATAATTAACTGCGCATCTACTCAACATCTTAAAATGTATTTACTTCTTTGTTCTGCAATAAATTCATTGAATTGAATACGCATGAGTTATTAAATAAAGTTTAGTTTAAAACATCGATAATAATCGTATCTAGTTTTTGTTAAACAATTTTCATTTTAATAATACTTTTTATTCATAAAAGACGGCGATTAGTTTTGCATTTAGACTATATATGTGTTTACTTTTGTGATTGTGACCAATATAACATTCCTTTTCTATTACTATTAGTGACGACCTAAATTATTGATGAAAATGGGAAGAAACAATAAACCAAAACTGTACAGTGCCTGCAAGGTTAAGAGTACCTGCACAGGGCAATTAATTAATTAATTAATTTTTAAGGAATTCAATACCGATAAGATGCTTAATGCGTAATGCATTACCAGCAAAAATCTATTCTCGCTTTGCAAAGTAATACGAAGTAAGCACCCTATTTTCTAGAGAAGAACGTCTGTTTTACCCCAAAAACTTATAATAATTGTTCATTTAGAAATAGATTAAAATATATGATAAGTTTTTGAGTTTGAAGCCCGTCAACAATATATCAGAATGTCAGGTACTGTCACTATAAATTCCAAAGCATAGCGAAGGAATGGAGTAGCATTAGAATTGTGCAAAGGTGAGGTTTTACCCGACAGCGCGCAGCGGCCCAAAGGAAGGCAACGATCCAGCAGGCCATGTACGTATATGCATGTTCATCTGTTTCCCATAACTTCTTACCTACTCGTCGTATTTGGGCAAGCAAAATATCCTTAGAGGCGTCCTGTAATTCTACGGGCTATAATCCCATAAACGCCAAAATGGCAGTTTATAGCGGATATTAAACTTTATTAAAAACATACATTTTATTTTAATTTAATATAATTTCCATTCGTAAAAGATTTTATGAAAGGTCAAAAGAATGGTGTTTGGCTGTTTTCAATAATACTAAACATACTTCTAGAGTGTTATGAAGACTGATTAGCAAATTATTTGTATCAAACTCCATTTGCTGCCTTCTCTCAATTATGCCTAGCTCCAAAATAACGTAATGAAATATTAAGCAAAAAGAGGGAACAGATATACATACAAACACAGGCCCATAAACACATTGCCCTCCGCAGATGGGCAAAATTCAAATAAAAAGAAAAGTATAATCTAGGTCATACAATAACGGCAATAACATCCGTTTACTAACCGCAGTCACACGTAATTACTAAAATATGTATATGTCAAGTAATTTTGGCATTCATCATATAGATCGCCATATGAAATCGACCTTGAAGGAAATGTGTATCAGTCTCTTATATACCAATGTCCATTCTATTTTTATACCTCTAGAAGATTAATTCCTTACATTACTTTATTTTATGTTGTAAATAATTAGTGAATATTTAAGTTGCCCATTAAATATTTAATATTATTTGCCTACTTCATAGTTTGCCGTGTGCAAACATTTCATAGACCTAGATAAATTAACGGCTCTCAGCACGGACATGTTTCTTAAATATGTTTCCGTTTTCATCTTGCACTTTTATTTTGACAGTTACAGTAAAATTATTCATTACGACTATTATTACTATTGGGCTTCGTAGATAGATATTAAAACGGTCAAAAGAAGCAAACTTGCATTATTATAGAACTCGAAAGGTTCAAAAACTATAAATATATACCTATATCTATAAACATGTTCTTTCTTTTGACCATGTCCTACAAGAATTGACCATAGGATTGTTCAAAAGGAAAGGTACTCGTAAATCAATGTTGCGTTTCGCTCCAACTAAATAGTCTACAGTTAAAACTCTCATACCCTGTTGTAACCAACCCTTGAAGTTTCTGTCTGATAAAATATATAACCGTTATTTCGTCCCAGTCGTAGACAGTGGCACATTTATTGACCTGTTTAAACTTACCAATACTAAGGCGTTGACAGAGGGTCAACATTACATAAAATATTCTTGTGGTTATTACTACGGTAGCTGAAATTCTGTATCGGAGATGTCACTGCTTATGGCTGAGATTGAGACTTAATATTGAATAAAGAACTCATGAATGTTAAACCGTTCCATGTACATTGTATTAACATACCTATAAGAACAATACTAAACAAGTCTATTCGCACACAAATACGTCAAGTACACAATCGATCGCGAGTGCGAACAGTTAATGGTGAGAGCAATTATCTTTGCGGAAGTGCAACAATATAACAAGCTACCTAAAGATGTAAAGAACGCAAACTCGTTTGATGTTTTCAAAACGAAGTTAAAATATCACATTCTTTAAGGTCAAACACTACCGTAATTATACTTGCCCTACTGCTGCGTTGCTTTATAGTGGCACCGGATTGAATAATCATTTTTTTTTTTTGCGGGTGTATCGAAAAGTTTGAAATGTTTGTATTCGCTGATGTGATTTGTGTACGAAATGATTTAATACTGTGTATTTGAATGATTTGACAGAAACAAAAACAATACCTGCTTAGTTTAAGTGTCAAAGTTTGCGAATATTTTAAGTTTTGGAACAATTGTTCTCAAGTAAGTGACATTTTTATATAAATTCTTTTTGATAAGTAAATTTCTTTAACCATGTAATACTGACAAAATGTATAAATTTCATCGTATCTTTAGAAGTGAAACCTGTATTTTCTGACCGTTTATTCCTTCGTGCCCGCGGTGCGTTATCGACGGCATCATGTTCTTCACGAGACCTTTGGGGCTGCGTTCACGACGTAAGCTCTGTCTCGCGCCCACAACCGCTCCAGTTCGTTGTCATTCGACACGCGGCGACTGTCGTGTTCAGCACTAGCCAGAGATGTAGCCCGCCGCCCGTGGCTGCGTTCCCGGCTCAGCTCGTTGTACAGAGCGCGTAGCCGGTTGTGATGATAGCCCAGCTCATGCCCGGACATGGTCACGTACCGCTTCCGACTCACAGCGTGCATATGACCACGGCTGCGACGGGTCATCGCAACGCGGTCCCGCGGGGTAGGCACGTAGCATCGTTGTTCTGAAACTTGTAAGCGGAGGCGCTGTAACTACTCAATTTTACACGTTATAAATTAAACTTACATTAAGGGCGATAAACGCTTAAATGTACAATTGAAAATTCTCCAAAAACGAGGCGTCTTAGGTCACAAATTACACCATTTTAGGCCCCTTTACACAAAAATAAGTGACGGTAGGCACTGTCTGTAGTATTTTCAAAATGACTATTGATAATAACCTAAATAAAATCACGAAATTACCCAGCCCCACACATTGAGGTTCTATGAACTGTTGTTAAGATATTGACCTGTTATTATATAACTAAGCAACAAGCAGGCTCTTGCCACTTCTGAAATATGAAATAAAATAGGGTACCCTTGCTCTAAACCAACTTATTGAATACCTAATATATTTAACATCAAAGCAGAAACTTATGGATGGGTACCCAAATGCATCTAATCGTCACTACTAGATTATCTCAAACTATAAACTGACTTATAGGTATTACAGGGTAAGGAAAATAACTCGTAACACATTGTATCATTTAAAGGTATACCTAGGGTTTCACTAAATAAAGCACAGAAAGACAAGACTATATATTTATTTCAATTAGGCTTGTCAGTAATTAATCAGAAAGCTAGTTGTCCGTTCCAAAACTAGGTCTTCATGGAGAAGAAGGACAAGAAACTCCATGGAAACAGTATTAAAGTATTATATCAACTCACTTCTTACATTGCCATAAACTATTATTATCTCAAATACATTTCATTCTATCTCTTGGACCATTGTCCAAGAGATCTCAGAATAGCATCAACACAATCACAATAGCTAGGCAAAGAAAGAGTATGAATATTCTATTTTATATGATTTAAAACATTATCAATATCGGCAAAAATATAAAAGGTATACAACAACATTTTCATAATAAGCAATAAGTGTTACATAATATCAAATTACTTAATATTTAAGATAGTAACAGAACTTACGTCCGTCTTCGATGCTGGCCCCGAGCGAATCGGCCGAGTGCCACCCCGTGTTCTCCACCGTTGTCTCGGAACCTCGTTATTTCAAAACTAGTGTTGCCAGTATTATCCATCAAAAGTCCCAATAATCGACTAAGACAACATTACAATTTAGTATATTATTTTAAAACCTAACAAGTAGTAGCCTTTCTTTAATGTTAGCAAAGTTGTTGTGAACTGTTTCATCATACCTATATGCCCCGAAGGGTTGGGCAGAAGTGTAGGTACCTACAGTACACTGACATTTCGTCACTTATCTTTATATATATAATTCTACTGAACGTGTGTATGTCACTGAACTCCTCCTAAACGGCTGGACCGATTTGAATGATTTTTTTTTGTATTCGTTTGGGTGGCACCCTGAATGGTTTAGATTCACTATTGGATCTGGTAGGTGGCGCTGCTATCGAGTTCTAGGAAATAGGACAACGTCTGTACGGTCAGCTTATAATTCTACTGTACGTGTGTATGCCACTGAACTCCTCCTAAACGGCTGGACCGATTTGAATGATTTTTTGTATGCGTTTTGGTGGCACCCTGAATGGTTTAGATTCACTATTGGACCCGGTAGGTGGTGCTGCTATCGAGTTCTAGGAAACAGGACAACTTCTGTACGGTCAGCTAGTGTACCTATAAATCCCATATAATTGAGAGCCCGCCTAATGCTATCACACAAATCCAGATTCCGGGCTGCTACTGAGAAATTCATCATAGAAAATCTCAAAAACAGTACGCCCTACTTGAAAATCGAACCGAGAACATCATGCTTGTGTCAGCGTCGCGGATTGTTTCGAAGGAGTTACCGTGACCCTGGCACAGGCAACTGAAGGAATAAGGTTTGACAAACCCTTCCGTTCCACCAAGAAGACAAGCAGGAGACCTGAAGAAAAAAGGACGTTTGCGACCACTAGACAAAGAAAACAGTCAGCATCATCATTTCAGCCGCCAGACGTCCACTGCTGGACAGAGGCCTCCTCCAAGAACCGCCACTTGAACTGATAATTTTTATGGGGAATTTGCCATCATCGCCTTGCTTGGCAGACGGGTTGGCGATCGCAGTATGGTGATAAAATGCATAGACAACGCTGCTGTCCATTCTCTAGTAAGTCCCTTAGTCGCCTTTTACAACATCCTCGGGAAGAAATGGGAGAGAGAAACGAGACAGTAACTTATTTTAATTTAATCATAATAATCCTTTTCTTCAACCCGCTGTGTAATACTTACCGCACTTCTTAATAAAACTCATTGAGCAAGACGTTCCAATCCCGCTAAGCTGAACATTTAGCAGCTGCATCGCGGCGGAGCGTCTATAGGATTTATCTATCAAGCGCTGCAGCGGCTGACGGATTAACTGCTTTGTTTTAATTGCTATGAACGCGAACTGTGAACGGCATTGTGTTCCTGCTTTTGTTTTAGGGACGAATTTCGGAATTTCTTAGTAACAGCCCGGAGTTTGGAAGCTGGTGGTGTGATATCCCAGTACCTCGGAAAGTACTTTAAGCCGTTGATACTGAGCCTGATCTCTCTCCGGTCGTGTCGAATCGCCGCGCGCCGTCCCATCGAGCTATGAGAGTGAGGGAAGCGTGAGTGCCCCTTTGTCTGCACTATAATATCTCCCGCGCCGATGGCTAGTCTCTGTTGACATTGGCCGTCATGGACGAAATACGGTCTAGAGGAGTAAACCTGTGGTTACATGAGTGGACAATTCTACAGAGACCGAACTGCACACAAATGCGATATACGTCCCGTAAAGACTCTGAACAATTTGTGACACACAAAATAAGCCGGGAAATTAAACTGTGATCGTGGATTTCAAATAATATTCTTGTTAGTTTGGAGCTTGTGGCTAAGTATTATCAGCAGTACGGGTAGTAATATCAGCAGCACGGGTAGTATTATCAACAGCACGGGTAGTATAATCAGAAGCACGGGTAGTATTATCAACAGCACGGGTAGTATTATCAGCAGTACGGGTTGATTGATCAGGATAAGTTACGCTTGCCGCGGTTGGCTGGTGGATTGGTGACGTCAAACCGGCTGACATTCGTAGATTTTTGACAGTCGCTACGGGTAGTCAAAAGTCTCATCAAATTACAGTCTTACCAAATTATATCGTAGGTATTACTCAAACATACATAGTTGGGTAAAGGTTAAGCAAATTAATCTTATTGTAGTTGATTAACCTAATGCAAAATCATGTAAGCGACTCACTTTGAGCTATCACGTTTGACAGACGACGAGACAGCAATAGCATATCATCCGAAACAGAATTGAAATAAGTTATTAGATCTGTCAGAATATCTAAGATGAGACCTAGATCATGTTTATTAGATCTCAACTGTATTTAGATTCGTCTAGACATGTTTCATGTCAGATAAAACGACGAACGGATAAAGGACGGACGGGCGAGACCGGACCTGTCATTGGAATGAGCATGAATCAAGTGTCTGCGTAAAGAAGGGTTAGATTCGGTTTGGTGGTAAAAAATATAACTCCAGTTGCGAATGGGAACCTATTCATAAAGCTAGGATAGCTGTCTATCGGTCTGTCTGTTAAGATGGCTTTTGGAGTGCAGATCTTCATATTTCCAAGTCGCAGTGTCCTTGTTTTTTCTTTTATTTTTTGCGATAGTTTGCATCCAATAAGTCGCCATGTTGATTTGTGGGATCAGTGACATTAAATAGGTCATCCGAGGTGTAGGTGAACGGACTCTTAGGACACTCCAGCAAGTGGGGTATGGTCTGATCAGAAGCAGAGGAAATAAAGTAAACAGTATATCACTTTGTTAAAGTATTTTCGTTGGTGTAGTGGTTGCAAGCGCTACTGTTGAGCACGGATTCGATTCCCAGATCGAGTTATTGGGTTTTGCAATTCAGAATTGCTCAGTAACATTAAGCTCGCCCCCTATTACATGAGACTTAAACATAACTAGCGAAATGTTATACTATATTTTTTATCATTAATGAGGTATATCAGATTCCTTTTTGTCAGGAAATCTTTTCATGTCGAACAAGTTGGCGGTCCAGCGGTGAGTGGTCACCACAGTCACCACCACCAATACCAACCCAGGAAGCTGTACTGGTAGAACAGTGGTAGCCCAGTAGTAACGGCTCGACTTACGAGTGGTATGTCGTGAGTTCGAGTTCAGTCAGGCGCGTTACTTTGTGTAAATTATTTCGCCATCACTCGCTCCAAACGGTGAATCAAAACATCGTAAGAAAACCGGCATATCCTCGAACCTAGAAACATATGACATCTACCAACGACATCTTTAAAGACATGTGAAATCTACCAACCCGCACTGGGCATGCGCGGTGGATGGAGGCCTTTTTTCCTGCTTTACGCGGAGCGGGAGGGCGTGTCAGACTTTTACCAACTAAAACCCACCCGTGTTCCTTCAGTTGCCTATATGCCAGGGCCACGGTAACTCCTTCGAACAAATCTGCGACCCTGGCAGGAATGTATGGTGGCAGTTTTATCTCGTTTGAGCTCCTTAGGAAAGATCTATACAGCATAAGACAATATCTCCAAAACAACTCGAGCATACTCTCAACTTACTAATCTATTTTACAATACAATTTGAAATTAGTCCTTAAAATAGCTCAAGGAACTTCAACGAAGAGGCTACGACATAGGAGCTATATTGCCTAGCCTTTTTTTTCGGATCGGAGATAAGGGTCGGTCTTTTTTTTGGATGGGAAATCATCAAATGACTTCTCCCGCTCTGGGCGGAGCGGGAGGGCATGTCAGACTTTTACTGACTAAAACTCACCCGTGTTCCTTCAGTTGCCCATGTGCTAGGGTCACGGTATCTCTTTCGAACAATCTCGCGACCCTGGCAGGCATCGGTCCTATCAGACCCCTTCAGTTTTGCTCACATCACTTTTAGGCGCGCGTGGAACACTACGCGCCGTCGACCCGAGCTTGGTCCTTACCGGGCGGCGAGCTACCCATTGCTCGCAAGCTCGCGCCTACGGTGGGTGGCCGGGAGTCCGCTATGGACTCCCGACGCCCGGGGCGTCTCCTCCTGCGGCGGCTAGGGACGTGAGGGCGCAGAGACTGCCACTCCCTCACGCGCCCCGCCTCCTCCTTCGCGAGCATTACTGCTTCGATATTGCCTAGCCTGTAAGCCCGAGTTACCACAACTAGAGCAAACTTACTAAAACTATGTTAAATAACGCGCGATCTTAAGTGTGAGTTAAGCTGAGTTTACATATTGTAATGCTTTACTTAGATATGTGTGTGTACGCACTAGTTGTTGGTGATAAGGATAGTTTGGGACCTTTGTGTGAAATGATTAAATTATTATTCAGCAAATAAACTTCCACTGTTAATAGTGGTTCTTCCAATGTATTTAGGTCACCCATAGCGATAAGTAACCAGGTTCATCGGACATAGTCAAAGTTTAGTAAGAAACCAATGGATGTTTTGGAATCTTTAATTCAATTAATAGAATATTTTCTGTAGTTTTTGTCCCCCCCCCCCCCCTTGTGAGTTTATAAATGTAATAAAAAACAAACACTTTATTTATTATACTAAATTTCTTTGAAAATATACATCGGTTTCTTACCAAAGTTCAACCATATCTGACGACCTTGCATGGTCACTTATGAGACATTTTCAAAAGAAAAAAAAATAGTTTTTCGCAAAATGTATTGTCCTCACTGAAAAATCACATATTATTATGATCCTGTTGCCGATTTCATGAATTCGTTTCGTTGTAAACATTATTTATAATGTTAACTTATTAATAAATAAATAAATACCCATTTAAGTTATATATTATTTTTTTTAATGCAAAGTAAAAACAGGGTCATAAGACTCTTCGTTCCTTTCCAATACATTTTCTTTATGCTCTTCATTACAAAAAAATCACTGACGCCCATATAAATGAAATATTATTAAATTTAGTACGGGGTATATTAACGAAGATACTGACCTACCGAAAAAGTAAAACATTGAATAAATTGTTAAACTAAAACAAAATAGAACTGAATTTAAATACATGTCCACTTTTGTTGCACTTTGTGTAACACCTCTGTGTAACGACGCAATCACGCTAAAATTGATTTACTTTGAACACATCTCTAGTTTATTTAGCAGTGGCAGAACAATACGCAACTGCCAGTCTAAGAAATAACAGGGCAACACTCTAATTTTTACTGACATTGTGATTAGACTCTGATTCTCGATTTTTGTCGCTAATTATGTTCCTCCGAGTGACGTGGATTTTATAAATAAGTAACCAATAAATAACACAAAAACTTTAAATATACATGTGCTTTCGTATACTTATGAGAGAATCCAACTGATATTAAATCTTTCTCGAGAAAGATTTGCCTGTAATTTATTAATACTCTTTTGACGCCACGTAATCTTGTTCTTTTGTGTAACATTGTGTAGCGTTACACAAAGGAAAAGGTATAAAGCTGTGTGCATATTGCAATTCAGTATTTTTACTTACCAATTATGAAAAGCAATATCGTTTATAGTTATACAGATCTGAAATTTTAAATAACGTAAGAAAATTTCAATTTCGCGCGCTAGGTAAACGGATCTCTCTTATCTAATAATAGTTTTTAATTTTTATATTGTTTTTTAGTACATAATGTGTTTTATGCATATTTTTAAAATGCTGTTGGAACTCTTTATTTACATCTATTGTTGTATTAAAAAAATCTTGTTTTTTGTTCAGCCTTAAATAAAGATAGAATACAATCTAAACCCAGTTTTTTTTTGTTTTCTTTTGGTGTAGGTATATGCATTACAATACGAGTGGAAAACGGCAATATGAACTATTCTTTATAAATTATTTTGTGTAGCATTATGATCATTTATGTAACGAAAAATGATTATTCCCTTGTGTTTCTTTTGTGCGACGTAAAATTATTTTGAAAATGACTCTTATCTGTTTTGGTGACTGTACTTAAGTGTAGGTATGTCAGGCGTAACCTTGTGCCGATACGAGAGGAAAAGCCACTACTCGCCAGCCGCCACTACTTTCTGAAGAAAGCTAAGATGCAGCAGACTGCAAAAAAGTGGTTGATTTAGTCGACATACACACGGACGTAATAAAATCGCGGTGGGATTATTTCGCGCACTTGATTTTCAACTCTCGGTGTTAAACCAGAATTTAAAATCCAACAGAGTGTATCGTAAGTGAGTCTGAGCGCATCGAAATAAGACAGTGTTCAATTTTCTGTGCTGAATATCATAGAAAAGTGCAATACCAACGCGGTTAAAATGTATGAAACATTTTATTTATAAATAACCAACGAATAATTTCAACGCACGGGGATCAGGATCATATTTTGAATCCATGGCAGCACTTTATGCATCATGTCCCTGACACCCTGTATTATGTTTATAAATTCAGTAGGTAATTGTTAACTTTGGTTCATGCCTCTTTAAAAGTATGGTCAACGATAAAATCACACAAAGAAAATATAATTAATTTAACAATACACCTAGATTTAGATCTTCAGACGTCGTTTGTCAGTCAAATTTAACATGCGGCATATCGCACTTAGTATTCCGTCGTCGCAGCATTCAACAAAATTAGACGGAATTCGTTTAACAAGCTCCTCTGAAGCGTGAGCTGAGAAGGATCTCGGATCTTCCCGGATCTTCCCGGAATTCGCCGGGACGGGAGACGCGAAATGAAGGATGTTGGATGATTGAGAGTCTAATGTTTAAAGGTGACAAAATTTACATGGACGTTTACTTTGTCAGCGGAAAAGGTATATAGAGGCATGTAATAGACTCTTTTTGAAGTTGGCAAACAGGGCGACTGTCCCCTTGATAGGAATTAGTTACAGCTGCTCTTTTTTAGGAACGATAAGGCCTAGGAGAACCTATGTGCTTGTCGGCTGCTTAACCGGACTTCTCTGTGGCTGTTTTAATAAATTAAGGCCTTAAGCCCTGGCTCAAGGCCCTACAGGGGGTGCCTTTGTAGCTTTAGTTTTATGTCTTTAACCCAGGGGTTAAAAACATAAAACTAAAGCTACAAAGGAACCCCCTGTAGGGTACGATCCTCAGCTGGACGAAACCAGCAAGGGATGGGCTGAATCAGAATGATTACTATTAAGGGACCAATTTAATGCTGCAGACTCAGCGGCTTGGGCTGGTTTGAGCAAGGGCCGGGGCGGAGATGGATTGGGACGTCGCGGTGGGACGCGGCGGTGAGGAAGATAGGATGGCGGGCTGTGATGGTGAATCTTGAGCCTGTTGATGAGCTGACTATTCTCCTGGAGGAGGGTTGTAGCGTCATCGGGAATGAGTTACGATTACATGCCATTTACTTATATAGAGATTTGCGAATGGTTTTGTTTGACGAGCTTAACTGATAATTGAGAAAAAGGCGGCTATTTGTGCCTACAACTCGTTTCCATTTGACCCAAACAAAGCCCACATGCGTCATTTGCAGCGTGCTGTGAAGAAACGCATTGCGGGATACCGAACCGAGGGCTGGATTAAAATGCTTGGTGAACTCGAGCTCGAGTTTGCTGAGAATTTTGGCATCTTCAGAGGAAAGTAGCTCTTCTGAAGGGGTTTCTATGCGTCCTTTCAGTAGCCATGATAAGAGCGTAGCCTTTGACGAACTCGATAATGCCGAATGCCTAGCCGACAGCCTACAGTCCCAATACACGCCCGTGCTCAACTAGGAGCCCAAGCGCACCTTTAAAGGTGCACGCAGAAGTCGAACGTATGGACTCTCGCCTCCCACCCGTTAAAACCCTTATGATCTTCTGCCTCTCGTCACTTCAGACATCATAAAAGCTAGTAAAGCCCCAGTTTGGATTAGGTGTACAAACTCCTCCCCGGTTTTTATTGCAAATCCAACAAAGCCAAGCTTGGCGGCAGTGAGTATTAGGTGACCTAATACTCACTGCCGCCAAGCAGAATTATTTATAGGTTATTGTTCATTTCCATTCAAGCTCTTAAAGTCCTTCATCTTTCTAATCGAAAATGCTGCTGATTGTAAAATAAAATTAGTAAGGTTTCATTAGTGCCCCGGATGAACCTAATAAGTGAAATGATGTGTATTCTACTAACAATCGTACTTTTAAGGCCACTCAAAGGTGTATTTTATTATGAGTACTTAGGAACTTATCTGTGTATTGTACAGACGCCAGCACACAGAACTACTGTAATCTGTCAAATTTCTTTAATAGGTTTTCAACTTTATCGCTAAAGTATTAGGTTCAAGATTGATTGAGAAAATTTGACAGTTTCGGGTAGCTAGATTGGCTGGCGTTTGTAATATATAACGTTCCGTTTAACGGAAGTTACATGCATACGTTTGTGCTCAGGATGTGGCGCAAATAATAACGGATAGTACGTACATCGCGTTGTTCACACAGAATGTATAATAAGTTTTGTAATGAACTACGCTCGGCAAACAGTTACAGTTGTTTATTTTCTTTGATTATGACTTTTGGCTGAAGTCAAGCAGTCGTGACATAAACTTGGCAAAAATAAGTTAAATGTGATTTCATAAATTGTTAAAAGATGAGGCCAGTGTTCGTGCTTTGCAAGTCTTGCATGCTACGTTCCAAGCTTTGAAATTTCCTGATATTTCGTTTTCCACTGCCTTTTCATAACTGATAGCATGTCTTCAGTAAAAATATTTCAAACTAAGTTTTGCCAGCAGTGGATGTTGGAAATTATACCGCAGGAACGTACTTCCCGGATAAAAAGTACCCTATGCAAAAGAGCTTGTGTGGGTTTCAAACTTACGACACATACCTCACTGGTCGCGGTTTTTACCAATGACCCACCACTGCTCCGTTGCAGGCTTTTCCAACTGTATATAATGGCAAATTGGCGGTGTGAGTTAATTTGATTAAGAAAAAAATTACCTAACTCTACAATGTGGGTCGCTTATTGCTTTTTCTTGTATTGCTTGATCCTGATTCAACTAAAAATTTGCTTGTAAAAGGAGTTCAAGTATATGTAATATTGTAAGAAAAATCGCACTTAATGGGTCCCTTTAATAATTGCGCGCCTCTTTCTAAATCAACGTTTGGGCAGGCTTCAGATCTAACCAATATAGCTTCTCATACCCATTCGATACGTTCCATACCGGATCAAAAATCAATAACATACATAGTTATGCAAAAATGTTCCAGCCCACAAGTCTGTGAAAATTGAGTTAATGGCACTAAGCTACTCTTTAAACACCCTTCTTCATTTAGTGAAAACCTTTCAGGCCATAAGAGCGATCATCCCACGCGGGTTGGAACGTCGCATTTCTAGGGACTACATAAATCAAAGTAGCTACAATTGTTTTTCAGCCAAGTACTAGATCATAATTAGTATTAATCATTATTATTAACATTTACTCTCACATTATAATAATTTAATCGTAATTAGTACTGCAAATAGAAAATAATTGACAATATTGTGGATTTTTATAAAAAATAACTTTCAACAAGTTGCATACAAACTTTATAAGTAGGTACCAAAGATTTAGTACTTGGCTGAAAAACATTGTACTTTGATTTAAACTTAATAAGACAATCAAGAAAATACACTTGGAATGCGAAGTTGCCAGCCCGCGCTGGATTAACGCTCTTTGATTTCCAGTGTTCCAACCCACAACGCCTTAAGACGCCGTTACAGTTTGAGGTCGACAAACAAAATCATAAATCAATGAAGACAAAAAGAAGCTCATTAATTTGATCAAACTTTAAATGATCTTTCATATGAAGTACAAAACTTATAGAATTACAATATTTTAACTGTGAAAACACGCCTATAAAATCACGTAAATCAGCAAAATCCGAAAAATGTTGGGTCTCTTAAAACAATTAAAAACCCATTAATCTCTCTGGACCATATTTATTTTAATCATTATTAATATTAATCACTTTGCTGTAATGATTCGCATACCTTTAAAAGTTTTTTGCGAAAATGTTTTCATGGAATGTAAATTGCAAAAGTTTCTCATAGTTTATGGAACGTTTTAAATCGAAACCTAATACGTTAAACAAAGATAAACAAACGTACCTATGGAACGTTTTAGAATTAAAAAAGAAATGGTATTTTGTTTTTATAATAACGCTTTGAGGTTTTGTTACATTTCTGCAGAATATCAAAATATTAAAATTCTCCTTTATTTTAACATATAAAAACATATAAACGTATAAATTATATTTTTAAACATTAGCGGTCTTATTAATAAAAATCGCCTTCTCTAAAGGTAATCCGACGTTACCCTTAGATTTGTTAATCCGATAGTAACAAAGTATTAACTTTGTAATTAGAACGTTATTAATAAACATAGAGTAGCTTCGGTTTAACAATACATTCCTTACACCGGGATTGTTACGAATGTTCTGGCAACACAATTAATTTAAAAGTAAAAAGAGTGAGTTATTGAATGAAATAAGAACGAAAGGACAAATAAAATGACAGAAACTGTCAATGTGACAACTGACAAGTCTGAAGTCGCTGTTTACTTGAAATTACTTGTTCTGTTAGTTTGTGCGCGATTTTGGATTTCTGGTGGATAAAAAAAGTAGTCACATATTAATCTTTATTACTGTTTTAAATTAAAAATGAGCCAAAAACGCATTCGCTCCATAAACTAGGATGAAGAAGAAAAGGTAAGCCATGTTGTGAGTTAATGCGTGGTCTTTATTGATTATTACCTACCGTGGTTGTATTTTACTGTTTCAGCAATTATTTCGTTCAGTTTTTAAAGAATATGCTCAAATTATTGAGAACAAATCGCTGGACACAAACACAAACAAGATTAAAACTAAAGCATGGGAGCAATTTCACTATAAGTAAGTCTTCTTCTTTAAGTACAGTAAGTTAGATAGTGTTTGTTTATATTTATGTCATGTCGAAAAAAGGATTAATCTAGTTTTATTGTTAGGTTAGTCGTTCGTCGGTTCAGCCGTAAGACGTCCACTGCTGGACTTAGGCCTCCCCCAATTTGGGGGGCTTTGCCATAATCGCCACGCTTGGCAGGCGGGTTGGCGATCCCACTATGGTGGTAAAATGCATAGAGAACGCTGCTGCCCATTCTCTAGTAAGTCTCTTAGTCGCCTTTTACGACACCCATGGGAAGAAATGGGGTGGTGTTATTCTTTACGTCCGGCACCACACGGTGTTAGATTAGTAATCCATAGGTATATCAAAGCCACATGTGTACAATTACATATCTTGAGACACATTTAAAAAGATTGTGTAATTTATTAGCCACTGATAAAATTTTAAATAAAAAAATAACCCATTATTTATCTTATGTTTTAGGTTCAATCGGCTAAATGGCCAACCTCGTGAACTTTCCCAGTTAAAAATTCAATGGAAAACCATGAAAGTAAATGCCCGAAAATCATATAACGCCTTCAAAAAAGAAACAAATAAAACAGGTGGTGGAACAAGACCACCAACTCCAAATGACACCATAATTGAGATAAAAGATTTATTAAATCCTGCGGAGCTGTTAAGGGATGATAATTTATATGACTCGGACGGAGTGATAGTTGGAAATCTTGAGTTTCCAACTAATAATGACACAAATTATAATAACACACGTCAGTACTCATGTGATTTTTTGTGTATAACACAAAACAATAATAACTTTCTGGAAATTATAAAATATTAAGTTAACATATTTTTACTCTACTACTACAGACTATTGCATGTGTAGAAACCATAGAAGATGTTCATAATCAAGAATCATGTCAGATATTAACTCCTGTGGGGGTGAGCTAAATAAAAACAGTAATCTTCTTTGTATGTGGTGTGTCTGTAAAATCTATAGTGTATTTAATGTATAATTTTATTTTACAGATCTCTCAAGAAAAACCAAAACTACTACATTGTGTCACTCCTATGGAAATAAAATTAGATTCAGTTCCAGTAAAGGTAAATAACACACAGATCTCTGAAGATAAAGCGAAAGAAACTCCAATGAAAAACAGGGGCATAACTCCAGCAAAAAAGGTACCTATTCAGAATATTGCATGTGTAGAAACCATAGAAGATGTTCATAATCAAGAATCATGTCAGATATTAACTCCTGTGGGGGTGAGCTAAATAAAAACAGTAATCTTCTTTGTATGTGGTGTGTCTGTAAAATCTATAGTGTATTTAATGTATAATTTTATTTTACAGATCTCTCAAGAAAAACCAAAACTACTACATTGTGTCACTCCTATGGAAATAAAATTAGATTCAGTTCCAGTAAAGGTAAATAACACACAGATCTCTGAAGATAAAGCGAAAGAAACTCCAATGAAAAACAGGGGCATAACTCCAGCAAAAAAGGTACCTATTTAAAATATGTATGCATAATTATGTTTGTGATAAAATTAGTGTGTAAATATTTTGACTGATTATATTTAATTTTTCTGTATACAGGACAATATTCTGAACCTCTTATAATATGGGATCAATATCAGCAATGTGACAAAAATGGTTACTTTCAAATGAATGTAATTCTCAATTTTTTCAGGTTGCCAAACGAAAAATAAATTTAAATAATATCATGAATAGTAGTACAAACTCCAAAAAGGTAATATTTATTTGTATCAACTGCTGCTATTATGCAAGTATTCAATAATTTAAAATTTTTCTGTTTGTTATTTACAGAACCATGAAGACTATGTAAATAGCATGATAAGTCATAGCAAAATGTTAAAGGATGAGGAGCATATGAGACGGATGGAAATGGTTGAAGAAGAACATGCAATCAAAATGGAAATACATAGGGAAACAATGAAAATACAAAAGGAAAAATTAAAGTCTGCAATATTAGAAAGGGAAATATTAGAATTAAAAAAACAATGTAATCCCTTATAAAATAAAATAATATCAAGTTAATTCTATACTCAAATCTTTTATTTCGTTGATATTTACTACATATAAATGCATATATGAATAATATCTCTTTAAAAATTTTCATTAATAAATGCTGCCCGTGCAGAACTACCCCTGAGCGAGTTGTTTATTGCTTGTGTTACTGGGACAATGTCATAATCCTCTTCACCCTCAATGAAATCTTGTCTGTGCATTGCAATATTGTGCAGTACTGCCAATGCAACAATATACAGTTTCGTATTTTCTAATTTGGTAGTAAACCCTCTCAGTAAACAACGGAACCTTTGCTTCCACAAGCCAAAGCATCTTTCTACTACATTGCGGGTCCTTATATGTGCCCGGTTATATATTTCTTCTTTTTCTGTAGTAGGATGAAGGACAGGGGTAAACAAATATGGAGTGCAAGCATATCCCGAATCTCCTAAAAGCCTGCCTTTAAATTCTGATTGTGCAAGTCTTTGTTTTAAGCGACATTCATTAAATATTCTTGAATCATGTGTACTTCCTCGCCAGTGAGCCACAATATCCATAATCTCCAAGTTAGCATTTGATACAACCTAAAACAATGTACATATATTTTAAAATATGACTAACAGGGTGTTTATTAGATTTAATTACTTGTTTGTTACAAGCATAGGCTACCTAGGTACTAAAAAACTTACTTGTATTGCATCACCAGCTAAATCATTTTTCACCATGTCAATTATAAACACTGCAGTGGATCGAGAAAACCGATATTTAGATTTAAACTCGGTTTCTTGAAGTTCTTCTAGTGGATTTTTCCGTATTTTATACAATTTGACACGTCTCACTAATGCCGTCTGGTTTTCAATCTCATTTACTTCATCTAACACCCTCAAATCATCAATAAAATAATCTCTTTCCATTTTCTAAACAAAATAAACACGCGTGAAAGAAGCACAAAACGACCAATGGTTAGAAATACAAAATAGGTTAGGAATTTTGTGAAATGTCAAAATACACCGTTACTCTATGCTTAATCAGTCGCTAAACTATGTTGTGCCAATGATTAACTTTTATTCCGAGAGTAAGCTCGGATTCGCTTACTCTCTCCTTACTTCCCATTTATTAATACTAAATTTAATTACTTCAAACTTTAAATTTGGAGTAAAGTTATTCTTGTTCTAGTCGACGTTTATTAATAAGACTGTTAAAGAGAAAAAAATATTTAAAAATTGATACACTAATTATATAAATAGTTAAAATATTATTAAGTTGTGGGGTTTTTTGTCTTGAATACGGGTTTAAATTTCATTGATAAGTAGGTACGAGTAAATCTTTTCATTCAAAGAAATAATTCAAATTTAAAGCTAAGAAATTGGGACGTTACATATTTCACGTATTGGTGTTTTACATAAATAATCGTGACGTCGAATTATTTTGTTAGAAAAATTAAAATTAAAAGAAACATTCTTTGAGATAGTCTAACTAATATACCCTAGATTTACGGTACCTACATATACCAAAATGTGTTCTTTTTCAATCAATCAATCAATAACATTTATTTCAGACTCAAAATCCATATTTCAACACACACATTTAAAAACACACATGTTAAAAACATACATTTTAAAAACAACCAGTTGACATTTACCTTAGAAAAAACAGAACAAACAACACGTAAAAAAGTAAAATAAAATAAATAAATAAATTGATAAATATGGCGGTTCGGGATACAGGAAGGAACTGTCCGCTGCTCACAGTCTAGTATGTAAACTAATCCAGTGGCGCAGAAGTGTCAGTCCCACCTGTCCGCGAACACGCTTATTAATCTGTTGCTACTGGACCTAACACGACTCAGCAGCGACGCACACTGCTTCCTGATAAGAGCATGAAACCCATCCGTATGCGTTTCTGAGAACATAGTCGAAGCACTGCAGAATCGTGGTAGCCCCAGCAGCACCCTAAACGCGTTGTTGTATTGAACGCGTAGGGCATTGTATGACCCAAGTGTGTAGTTAACCCACAGGCTGCACGTGTAAAGTGTTTGGAAGTAAGACTTAAAAAGAGTCACTTTCACTTGATTACTGCTACGTGCGAACCTGCGGGCCAACATATTACACCTGACAGCCAACGCCCTACGTGCCCTCTCCACATCCGCGTTATCCTTTAGGTCTTTTAGGTCTTTTTGATATTCCGTTACTGATTTGGAGATCGATATGCGTTTAATATGCAAGTTATTCCTTCCAGGCTATCTCCTAAAACTCAATTGATAGTCTACATATAGAACGATGAGCACGTAAAGCGATATTTATTTATCACATCACGAATATTTCAGGCCAAGAAAGATATACATTATTGTAGGTTCAGCAAACGGATACTGTTCACACAATTTTGTGAGAATAATTGTGAGAATAAATACCGAATCTCTAGTGTTTATTGTGAAAAGTGGTTTCAGTTGAAGACTGATCCTAAACAAATTGAACAGTTTTGGGGCATACTTAGTTTTGATATCTTTAGTTTTGATTATAACATAAAGTTATTTTTGGTCAAAAGTTGGTAAAATAAAGTTAATATCTTGCTATAGGTAAATCAATCAATCAATCAAATCATTTAAGTATTCCCCGTACGTCTTAATAATAGGTACGGGCCAAATTTTCGTTTTAGGTTTAGTAATTGGCATATTCTGCAGGTTTACGAATGTTTCTATGCCGCCAATCATTCGAATAATATTTTATTTAAAAGTCTTTTTGCACTAATGAAGTAGACTTTTTTTTTAAGTACAAGTGAGCCCTTTTAATGTAACCAAAAATTACTTATTGCTAACACAAGGGCAAGATGCATTACTGACTAGATTTTGATGATGAAATAACAGTCCAGAAATAACAGTAGCCAACAATGGGTAGCAGCGTCAGCAGATGAAATGGACGACCCACTTTGGACCCCACGCTCAAAAGTCTGTAGACCAATGCAATATCACTAAAGCGGAATTTAATTCTGGCCATACAGCAGGGAATGAAAACAAAAATAAACTTTTTTTTTACAAAACACTACATAGTGCATAATAACTTTAGTTTTTAAGTCTATGGCAATTGACGAAGGAATAAACAAGAAGGCTAATTCGCTGTCTTCAGGAACTGTCTAAAAGGGTTTATCTACAAAAAATGTGTTAAGCGAATTTATTCTGAACGAACTAACACAACATAATATCATGGGCAGATATGTACTCATATATTTTGCCTATTTTGTTTAAGTCTCCTGTAATGGGGGGCGAGTCTATTACCATCAACCGAGCACAAATCCAGACTAAGGGCTGCTTTTCAGGTTCTCACCGGGCATGGTTGCTTCGGTGAGTTCCTGTTCAGGATAAATCGGGAGGAAACGCCCGGGTGTTTGCCCATTGCGAGGATCGTCTGGAGGACACGGTGGAGCATACGGTGGTGTGCCCTGCGTGGGCGGAGCACCGCCGTGTCCTTGTGGAGGCGATCGGTGGCGTCGACCTCTCGCGTCCGGCCCTAGTGCGGAGCGACAGGGCAGGGAAGCCATCACCTCCTTCTGCGAAGCAGTAATGCTCGCGAAGGAGGAGGCGGGACCCATTAGGGAGTGGCAGTCTTTGCGCCCTCGCGTCCTTAGCCGCCGCAGGAGGAGACGCCCCAGGTGTCGGGAGTCAATAGCAGACTCCCGGCCACTGTAGGCGCGAGCTTGTGGGTGGCGATCAATGGGTAGCTCGCCGCCCAGAGCGGGAGAAGTCATTTGATGATTTCTCATCCAAAAAAAAAAGCTGCTATTGTGTAATACCAGATAGAAAAACCCAATAACACTTTACTCGACCTGAGAATCGAATCCAGAACCTCCCCAACTAGCAAAAACGTTTTATAATATTAGAACCATACAACTAACAGACATATAAGGGCTTTTTAACAGTTTTGCAGCAACTAAACAGTTGTGAAGTAGTATTCAATTCGACACATTAGTTATATATAATTTAAGTCATATTAACGTGTCTGGTAAACGTCATCTCACTATTTTTTTATGGCGGTTATATAACGTTAAGTCGAGTAAACGTTTCAGTCACAAAATAGTGATGAGTCGCCATGTTTTGTAAATCAAGAACCTTTAATTCAACACTTATATAACAAACAGTTACGTGATGATTTTATAGTTGATTATTATAAAATCGTCATTCTAGTTCGTATAATTCTACCTTTAAGTAACTTTTAGGTTGAAACGTTATTCTTATATAACTTGTATAAGTCAATTGATTATTTAAACAATAATTAGAATCTTTTATATAACTCGTTTGCCATTTTTCATTAAGTATCTTAATTTTAAATATGGATTTCAAAAGTGGAAAAGAATAAAACGAAGTGGTGGTTTTAGAAGAAAAGTAAATAAAAATTATCAATTATTATTGTTAAATACAGCAACGATACCTACTTTTAATCTGAAAGAAACTGTGCCCAGCCAAGCAGAAAGTGGTAAAAATGAAAGTGGTTCCGTACATTTTTCAACATTTAATGCGGTAAATGCTGGATCCAGTCAGGACAGGTGTTCTACAAATCTTTGTTCTGCTCATGTTCTTTTACCAGAAGGCACATTACAAAAAAATAGTGATGAATATATATTATTTTTAAAAACAAATTAAAGTTTAATAGTTGCAGTAACATTCGTCCTCAGGAAAATGGTCGTATATGGCATACAGTTTTGGCACCAAAAGAAATCGTAGTTTAATAGTTTAGTTATTGTTAATAAAACGGGAGTCAGGTGTTGTAAGCGGGGGTGACGGTGTTCCCTTGACGAAAGAGTGAAATTAAACCAGTCAGAATGTCGTAATAATTGGTTATATTTGGCACACAGAAATCACACAAATGGTTGTAAAATAGTACACAGCACACAATATAAAATACAATCAGAATAAGCAGTACACACAATTAAATCCTAGCTACATTATACTTGAAGACTGGCTAACTAGATATAGGGTACATCGCGACTAAGCAGTGGACAGCGTAGCCACTTACTTCACAAACACTACGTGGTAACTTGATGATTCGTGTAAACTTGTAAAAATACTGATCCAAAAATAGACGCTCGGCCCTTATATAACTATTGTTGCCTACTGCAAGTAGCGTATACATTTCTTTACTTTTTAGCCGCTCCGCCAATTGAGAGCGAGAAAAATGAACTTTCTCAAAGGGACAGGTTTCGACTTGTCGAGAATTTCAAAACACGTGTAACCGAGTTCAAGGACTCTGATTTCTTATTGCATTAACAAGACTTCTTATTGAACTATCAATATGGCTCGTCTTAGTGGAACATACGCTACTTTCACAATCATGTACGAACTACATAAGATATTTTAGGTATATTCATACCTAATTACAGCTAATTAGTGCTTTACAATCAATCAGTTTGGTAACTACAGACTAATTAGTGTTAAACAAACATGACACATGCATTACAGACTAATTAGACTCCAACAAGTTATTTTTACAGGTAATTACATGTTAATTAGCATTTAAAATGTTAAGACAATGGTAATACACGTGATTATAAACATGCATTGGTATTTATGTAAGTATCTTCATGGAAATCTACTACTTTTATTAAAGAACAGTATAGCTATTTGTTTAGGTATTTTACAGAGGCTATACCGGAGTTACCTAATACAATAGCGAGAAGATGTTAGTGTTAAAAGTTAGCTAGTCTCATTGGGCTTCGCCCACAACAACAAAGAAACATAAATATTAACTATAGCTTGTTTTATTGGGTTTCGCCTACAGTTATGCTTCTATTATTATGGATGATAAAGTGTTTTAAGGTCGAGTCGGTAGAATGATTACATCCATAGCACTTCTGTGATAACTGAAAATGCGTGTTATCCCATGGCCATCTTATTTGTTTAACCAACTTGAAGTCTTTTTGGTCAAAAACTTATCGATGTCATAATATATCCCATGATGTCCCTGTAAAAAATACAGAAGTATTCTCATGACTACACACAAAGGTTTTCTATTTTCCAACAGAACTCTAATTGCAACCGTCATGGAGGACGCCATAAATCGTACAAAAACATGTATAAGACCAATTAGTTAGATACAGGTCTAAATGTAGTCGCCCAATGTCTATTGGGAATATGGCGGAAACGATTGATGCCAATTAATGTATTTTATTTTTATAAACAATATTGAAACACCAACATTATGAAGGCCCATTAAAGTAATAAAGAAATAACCATACATATCATCGAAAATTTTAAATTCCCAGGTATAAGTCACCGCTCTTTATCTTCCACCACAGTGAACTTTCTTAACATTACATTAATAAATAATAATGATTATTTAAACATATTGACTTACCTTTTTATAAGTTTTATCACAACACGATAAATTGTTGTCACACAAGTTGTCTAGCTTGCACCACTGACCGACCACCAGCATAACAAAACATCTATACGATGATTTAGTTATGTAAGAGTATTACTGAAACTATTACAAAACTTACTAGTTAAACTTACAACGCCTACGTGATTTTTACTCAACTTTATTGTCGCTGACGCGACTCCTAAACGACCCTAACACGATTTAAATGTTATATAATCTGCGCCCAAACCCGCGTTTTGTTTACGTATAAAAAACTATTATAAAACCATTTTCATATGGCTAAAAGTTATATAAAAAACGTTATTGTACCATTTATATGACATTATTTTGCTACTTGGGTCATGCTCAGTCGTAGCGCTTGTTACCACTAGATCAACGGGCAGTTAGAACGAACTAATATCTCTATCGTGGTGATTAAGAAAATCATTTCCCCGACGTCTATAGATCCATGTTTATCATTAAAGTGTTATTTACAATACGGACCACTCGCCGCGGTAAACACTGCGGATTTGTTTATCTACACAAATTGCGTAAATAACGTAACCTTCGGGATCTACGTCTCCCGCCGGCTAGCCAGAATTATCTGCTGCTAGATATTTATAGCCTTTAAGTTTTAGCAAGGAATTTTTGGGACAGCAGTGGTGTTCCAGTTGTAACGGCCACGATATACGTCGTACGTTCGAACCAGCCATGTCCTAAAAGAAATTGGAGGACATGTGACATCTATCTACCAACCAACAATGGGCCCGCGTGGTGGATTACGGTCCACTTCCTCTCACCGAGAGGAAGCCCAGCAGTGAGAACATTATAGGCCGATTCTGCCTTTTTGGTAAAACTACCTCGTTTGTCTCGATATGTGATCGGTTGATGACTGTATTCGCCCCATAATACATGGGACATAAACAATATGGATGCTGTTGCAATATGGATGTACTAGTGATGTGGGTCCTCCTTAGCGCAGCATCATGCTGAGTGAAAGCCTCCTTGTGACAGTCATGACGTGCACTTGTCGACTATTTTTTTTCTGTGCTCGTGGTTATTTATCTACGCATACATGTTTCGGTTTAAAGAATTTATTCTCATAAAGAACACAAACAGTTCACTTACAATGAGATTTAAAAATAAGGCATGCAGTTTTAAAATAACATAATGACTCCATGAGTCGATAAAAGCTAAATAGAGTATCAATTTATACAGTAAGTTAGTTTATTATCGTAAGTAGGCAATACATTTATACATTTTTTATGAACTAGCTGATGGATACTTCATTTAGAACATACATTTTTAACATTTTTTTTAAAATATTTACAGTTTTTGCATTTACAATTGTCTCTGGCAATTTATTGTATAGTACCGCTCCTTCATATAAAATATTTTTCTTCCCGTAATTGGTTCTGGGTGGTCTGAGTACGAGTTTATTGCGATTTCTGGTATAATATCCGTGGTTTGTTTTTTTTGAAATTTAATTGCGAGTGCGTTTTCTTTGTTATTATTTTTCTAATAAGGGTACATGTTTTGTATATATAAAGTTGTTTTATGTTGTATAGTTTAGTGTCGTTATATATTTGTTTAGTTGATGTTAGGTAGTGGTATTTGTATAGAGTTTTAATTAATTTATTTTGTATCACTTGAATCTGGTTTATGTAGGTTTTAGCGGCGCATCCCCATACTTCAACCAAGTATTCTATATGTGGTTTTACGAGTGCATTGTAAATCAAGTTTCTAATTTTGTGTGGAATACAACCCGAAAGTCTACGTAGTGCTCCCGTAAGTGAAGAAATTTTTATTCGTATTTTTTCTACGTGATTGGACCAAGTTAGTCTTGAATCTAGGGTTAAGCCTAAATATTTTTCACTTGTTGACTTTTGTAACAATTCATTATCTATGGTCAGGGTAATGTCACTCGGTACTTTTTTATTTTTAGCTGCAAAGATCATATACGACGTTTTTTTTCGGATTAATGGCAAGCAGGTTATACTTGAACCATTCGTTAAGTGATGATAGATAATTTTCCGCTTCTCTAACAACCTCTTCAATATCACTTCCGAAATAAAAGAGACAGGTGTCGGCAGCGTACAGAGTAGGGTCGCCAGTAATGTTGATGTTTTAAATATTATTTATATATACAAGGAAAAGAAGAGGCCCCAAAATTGATCCCTGTGGTATTCCGTAATTTAATTTAGCTGGTCTACTCTCGCAATTATTTATTTTAACTATTTGAAATCTGTCAGTAAGATATGATTCCAGGACTTTGTATGCAGATCCAGTTATTCCGATGTTTCTGAGTTTTTTTAGCAATAGGGAATGACTAACGGTATCAAAAGCTTTCTTCAAATCGATAAAGATGTTTCTTCCTGTTAACTGTTGTTTGTAGGCTATCAATTCTATTTATATAATGTTTGTAAGTAACGGAATCTTGAAACTCAAATTTCACCCACTTCAAGATATCAGATTAATTGTAAATTTTGCTCACTCATAAGGACCGATTACAGTACAATAGTTTCATATTTTAATTAATTAATTAATATGCCTCTTTATTCTGAATTATTTTTAGTTTTTATAGTACGTTAAAGTATATCTCTTAATTCAGCATGCCTCTTGGCAGAGGCCTCCTCTAGCAATTTCCATTGAATTCTGTCACGAGTCACTCCCCTCCAGTTAGGACCCGCTGTAAGTTTGAGCTCGTCCTCCCATCTCCTTTTCTGTTTTCCTCTGTTCCGTTTGTTGGTCCTGGGGTACCAATCGGTTACGATTTTACACCATTTCTCTCTTTGTTCTCTCATCACGTGGCTGTCTTGTCCAGAATTGTCCAGCTAAAGTGGAGATGGACAGGCCACATGATGAGTTTCATATACATCTATACTAATATTATAAAGCTGAAGAGTTTGTTTGATTGAACGCACTAATCTCAGGAACTACTGATTCGAATTGAAATATATTTTTGTGTTAGATAGCCTATTTATTGAGGAAGGCTATAAAATATATAACATCACGCTGCAACTAAGAGGAGCGGAGAAGTAACGAAAAATGTTGCAAAAACGGGGAAAATCGCACGGGTAGGCGATTCGACGCGACGGGAAGGGTCGCGGGAACAAGAAATTTAACGCGGACGAAGTCGCGGGCAGAAGCTAGTTCTTTATAAAATTATATATTACTAGCTTTTGCCAGCAGCTTCGCCCGCGTGGAGGTCGGAAAATATCCCGCGGGAACGTACTACCGGAATAAAAAGTAGCCTATGTGTTAATCCAGGTTATAAACTAACTGTGTTCCAAATTTCATACAAATCCGTTCAGTAGTTTTTGCGTGAAAGAGTAACAAACATCCACACATCCATACATACAAACTTTCGCATTTATAATATTAGTAGGAAGGGTGAGGCATTTTTGAGGTATTTCTGTAGACTCTACTTTTATCAGTATCTGCCAAATAAATCTTCATCATCCTCCTGCCCTTATTCCAATTAATTTCTGGTCGGCGCAACATGTCTTTTTCTTCCAAACTTCTATATTAGTCGTCATATTAGTAGTGGGGGTCACTACTAATATGACGACTGATACTCATAATTCATATAATTACTCTTTTATTCAAATCATAATTCTCACCTTCTCTCTATATCTATGAAGTATGTATGTTTGTTATGAAGCATAAAGACCTATTCAAAAAGGCAGAGGATGTATGTCATCGAAACCGGCGGGATCCGCATAGGCTTGTTTTAAGTGAGTTACCCAGATTAGCTAAGTATAGTAAAAGCTGTTTAGCCATGTGTATTCTAATTTATAATAAAATTCCAAGTTATTTCAAAACTTTCGATCACAGATTATTTAAAAAAAAACTACTTGAATGGTTAAAAAACTAAAATTTTTTACAGTATCAAAGAATTTACTGACGGGAAACATTTTTAAATGTCACCAATAACATTTGCATGCTATAATATGAGCTAAACATGTATGCTCTATATTTTGTAATCTAACACCTTTATGTACCATGTTTTATGCAAATAAATATTATTTCTATTTCTATTTAATCCATACATCGTATCTTTGGTCTCTGCCAATGAAATATTCACATCAATTGATGTCAAGCATACCACGCTTTTTTACATTAATATGATTCATTTATTAATTACTCTATCCTTTTTTTATTTAAATAAATATCTATTTTTTTATTTGTTTTTCTATTAACGCGTGTTTTTTAGTTTTTTTAAACTATTATTTATTCTTCCTTCTTACAATCGCTCAAACAGGTGTAATTGATTACTACCTAATTGATGTACCTAATTGATGTACCTAATTGATGTACCTAATTGATGTACCTACATACTGAGCTTCGCCAAGTCTGCGTCTGCCCCAAACTGCACTCCCGTTGTCGCGAACTTAGGTAGGTACTTTGCTTATAATGTTGATCCGTCACTAAATCTCATAAATATCGTATTATACGGTTAAAGATATCTATTTTCTCAAAAGAATATACATACATTCACTTAGAGAGAAAACGTAAATATAATTTTAAAATAATGTTATCCGCCAGTAAGCGTAGATACTAAATAAACACAAACACGAAAACTTAAAAAAAAAACAACTAACATTCTACGAATACTTCGTCTAGGATAATTATGTTACGATACGCAGGAACCGCGTACTTGTCATCAAGTATTCAATTTTTTTACCTATCAAACCTTAGAAATAAATTTAAACACACACTTACCGGCTTATTGTGTGAATTATTTCCAAGCACTGCCAAACTGCATATCTTTTTGATGCGTTCATATTTCGGCATTATTTATCACTATCACACTTCCAACCACTTAGAGGAATA
Source organism: Aporophyla lueneburgensis (assembly GCA_932294355.1). Taxonomy (NCBI): domain Eukaryota; kingdom Metazoa; phylum Arthropoda; class Insecta; order Lepidoptera; family Noctuidae; genus Aporophyla; species Aporophyla lueneburgensis. The sequence continues at coordinate 29,104,065 of OW028751.1, read as the reverse complement.
GATGAACAATAAAATAATGCTAGTAATACGTGACGCGCGCTCGCTCTGTTGATATTATTATTATGACAAAACGCAGTAAACTAAGCTTGCAATGTTTTACCAAAATACAAAGTCGCGCACGCCTTACCCGCGCGCCCGGCCTCACTTCTACCTATCACGGTAAAACGCTGCAATCTGGAGTACAGCGTTTAGCAAAAATATTTCATCGAACTTCAGGTTACAGTGAAGTGTAACATATCGTTTTTTTTATTAATGGAAACCATTATTGAACTGTAAATCGAACCCATACGAAGCTTGCATCACGTAGATTATTTTATGATGTATTACCATAAAACAATGTTACCCGGGTTGCAGTGTTTTGTCATAACAGGGCCGAGCAGTTAATAGGTTGTCCATGTTCAACAATAGCAGAATTATATGAAGATATATCTAATTGGCTCAAGCTAGCACCTCACAATGACAGATTTATTGCAGCGAAGCTTAAAGCCGACTCGATTTCGGCGATACTTCGACGACTATTAACAGCAACACTAATGCGAGTGTTGACCTTAGGTCACCGAAACTTAATTGGATGAATAGCTTTAATTTTCTAGTTCATAAGGTTCTGTTAGTGATTATTTTATTACCTTATTCTCGTCACACTATTTGCAACCACCACAAACCCTGCAAATAAGAATCTGAATCAGTGACCAATCGAAAAGCTTTGACACAGTAAAGCTCGGCCATCCTAAAAAATTGTTTCTACTTTTATGAAACACAACAACCTACGAAATGTTGAAAATTTGTAGAGACAAAACGGTACCGTAAGAAGGTATATAAAAATACATTTTCTGCACTTAGCTTCCATCTATGAGGTTAAACTGATTTGATAAGGGCACATTCCATAGAATTTTGTCTCAACCAAATGCTGACGATGCTAAGAGTCTTGTGGTTCATGGTTGGTTGGTTGTGTATAACTGTTGAGCGTGGGGTCCTGGGTTCGATTCCCGGGTCGGGCAAAGTGATACTGGGTTTTTCCATTAGGAATTTCTTAGTAGCAGCCCGGAGTTTGGAAGTTGGCGGTGTGTTGATACCCCCGTGCCTCGGAAAGCATGTTAAGCCGTTGGTCCTACGCCTGATCTCTCTCCGGTCGTGTCGGATTGCCGTCCCATCGGGTTATGAGAGTGAGGGAAGAGTGAGTGCTCCTGTGTCTACGCACACACTTGAGCACTATAATATCTCCCGCGCCGATAGCTAGTCTCCGTTGAGATTGGCCGCTGGGGCCGAAATACGGTCTGGAGAACTATATATTTATATATAATCCGTAGCACTCAAATGCATTGCAATGATATAACTCCCTAATTAAACAAATAATAAAAAACTTTCTTCTACTACTGCCCTTTACTAATATTTTTCTCATCAAAACACTACAATTTCTGACATGACCTAGTAAACAATGAACCTAGTTTATTCATGTAAACAGCCGCGGCTAATACCGCAACACAATTACGATTGATCAATCAAATTGGGTCGCTCGCCGTCCGCCAGCGGATTGATTGCACCAACTTCTGAACGTTATTATAGCTAAACATTCGATTTAAGCCTTTGGATTACATAAACGAATACAACATTACGCATATAGTCGCCTAAGGGTTAGATAGAGGTGCATCTATTCATACAGTTTGGCCAGTTATGTAAGTCCTAAGTAAACAGAGAATCTATTGCTTTCAACCGGGCACAAATCAAGGCTCCGGGCTGTCACTAAGAAATTCCAGATGGAAAAATCAAAAACCCTTTGCCCCACTAGGACATCGAACCCAGGAACTCACGCTCAGCAATCGCGCTTGCGACCATGAGACCAATGGAGCAGCTAAAATATACTAGAATAGAAACATGCGGTTTTTGGTTTTGATGAGAACTCGGTTTCGGCCTGTAACGTTAAGTACATTTTGAAGTTATTGTGTACTAATTTTGGCTTCACAAAAATATGGTATCGGTTTTCGTATATTTTGTTATGTTGCCATCACTATCTAAAAGGGCAGGATCACCTTATTTTTTTTTCCGAAAAACGGTTTCCTACCTGTCGGTGCGGGTAACTGGCAAAATGTAAGAGTATGGGTACACCTCTGCCTAAGCAGTCCGGTATTACAAGCGTGATGTTATGTTAGATATTATGTTATGTAGACGTGATTGGTTTTTTGCCTACAATTTTTCACTGCATCCATTTACTTTTCCGGGTTGAATCTAACGAACTAGGTACTTGTTGGTCGAATTTATGTTAAATATGACAGGATTTTGCTTCACAAGAATGTTTACAATCTAACCAGATTTACTAAAAATCAAAATTTATCTTAACGCCCGAATAATTATGGAATTTAGATCACTGTTGTTTGTATAAACACGTGCCAGTTATATCGTAAACAATTGTGTTGAGTTCATTCTAAGGTCTGACCGAATAATAAGGTCAAGCAGCGCCCGCCTTACAAATTCATTGTTACGAGAAGAAAGGACGCGGTTTCGGCAGAAATACGTGGTTTCGGCCGTAAAGAGATGTGTCGTTACATTACACAATCTGTTTAGTTGTTGAGTAAATGTAAAGATGTAATTTTATTGTTACAATATACAATTTATATCTACACTAACAAATAATGTAGCAGGTAATCTAAGAAACAACACACCCGATTTCAGAAATTCTTTCACTGAATGCAAACTTCTGTAAAGCCGAGTTCTTTAGGATATGTAATGCTGGCTCTTTACTTCGGTTATTTCCCAATGTACGCTGCCAGGCCAAACCTCAATTCAATTGCGCAGTGGAAGTTTTTGATGGGGGGCTCTGGAGACAAGAGTGGCTAGCGTACTGTCCGCCGTACGCGGAGCAGACAATCAAATCAAACACTTACAGTACAACAAAAGAACTTACCTGTTGGTTGAAGGACACTGCTCTGGTGCCAACCTGGAGTTATGTATGTAAGTGAGTGTATCTGTATTGTGTTGTGACGTTATGAGTAAGTATTCTCAGGAACAATCCGCAACAATCCGCCAGATGTCTTCATGGCACGCGGTCTTCAAATCACTCATTCCCAATAGCGTCACTAACACTTAACCATCGGGTCATGACAGATTGTCCACAAAACGACCGGTTCTCAGGGATTAAGGGATTACTTTACAACAGGGTCGCAGGCGCAATTTGGACCGCCATCCCTATACAAGAACTACAGTTTTAACAAACGTAACCCGTAATATTACGTCAAGATAGGGGTTATTACAATTAATACAATTGGATCACGACTAATTGTCACAAACGGATCGATTTAAAAGGATTAATTTCAACAAACGCGTCGCGGGGTTCCAACAGGCGACGGACCTATTTTAGCGGCAAATTAACAAGAAGAGCTGTCAAGTGTCAACGTCAAATTGACAAGTTAGATGTCACTTCGTTACACGCGCATTCCGTTAGGCGCACAGATAATAAACAAATAGATCGGGACTAAACACCCAAAATATTCGAGTTATTTCACTAACATAAAATTAACATTATCTCAATAAGTTAAGTGTACATTTTAAATTGATCAATTTTCGCGAATATTAAGGCAAAAACGCTAAGTGAAGTACCAGCATTGCGGGTGGCGAGCAATTGCGGGTGGCGAGCAATGGGTAGCTCGCCGCCCGCTAAGGACCAGGGGGCCGATTCTACTAACAAATTTGTGCAAAAATCGCAATAGCACCGCGACTGTTTCACGACTTTTAAGGGTTTTCTCATTCTGCTAATGAACAACGATCCAACTGCGGCTACGTTTTAGTGGACGCCAACGATCGATCGAAACAATGTAAAAATCTATTCTGCTAACAAAATCGTACATGAGCGTGACGTTTAGTCACATTCTGCTATTATTTTGACACTTGTTAACACTTTCACTGCTAAGTACGTAAATTGCATAAAAATTGGCATGCCATAAAATGTGTCTCGCAAATCTATAACAACCCATCAGTTGAGTCCATCGGCGTGATGGTTACGTAACGGGAACCCCATGCCGCAGCACCCGAATCCGAGTTCAGTAAGCCACGCCCACAACCGGCCTGCCGAGTAGGGTTGTCGAACGCCAATTTTTTTTTATTGAACAAATTAAACTTCACTGTTCTTTCTTTATGTATTTTTATTTGTTTTCCTAGTTATTAAAAAATCATAACTCTTACGCCAAGAGAACCTTACAGGATATCTCTAAGGTGCCTCCGCAGTTGTATCCGCGAAATTAAATTTATCCCACCCAAAACATAAATGTGAAATGAAAGCCAAGTTCAGTATTATGATATATGCCTTAGTTGTTGACTTCAGGGACAAAAGAAGTGAGATCTAAATGGGTGCCAAGTTCAATGGTCAGTCCTGAAATTTATTTATAACTACATAAAATATAATTTCTTCTTATAATTTAGGATAATATATTGTAGCCTAAGGTCTGACTTGGCTAGTTCTCATATACGAATTATTATGTTCGATGGCTAGTTTCTACCAGCAAGCCAAATTTTCGGAATAATAAAATAAGAACCGACAAGTAACAGGTTTAGAACTTGCGAAGACTATAATATAATTCGTATATGAAAACTAGCCAAGTCAGACCTTAGGCTACAATATATTATCCTAAATTATAAGAAGAAATTATATTCTATGTAGTTATAAATAAATTTCAGGACTGACCATTGAACTTGGCACCCATTTAGATCTCACTTCTTTTGTCCCTGAAGTCAACAACTAAGGCATATATCATAATACTGAACTTGGCTTTCATTTCACATTTATGTTTTGGGTGGGATATCATTACTTTTTGTACATAAATTATTAGTAGGTACTTATTTATAACAAAATTAATACCAAATGGTTTTTATTACAAGTGTTCCTAATAGAAACAATTAAGTGAAAAATTATAGTAAAATTATAAAAATTACCAGTTTCTGATTTTTTCCTTTGTATTCACCTAATTACCTATCTGCATGCCAAATTTGAACTTTCTAGGTCATCTGGAACTGGGTTAGAGTTTTGATCTATAGGTCAGTCAGTGATAAAAATGACGATTTTTGGACGTTAATATCTAAATGACCTTTAGAGATATGTTTATGAAATTTGGAGCACACGTGTATCTCGCAAGTCTCACTATATGAGCCAAATTTGACACGTTTATATGACATTGTTTTTGAGTTATGAGGGGGTCAAAAGTGGCTCCAAATGGTTCGTGTAATATTACACACGGTGCTGCTCGCCAGTTCTATTACTTGAACTTGGCTTGACACGCTACCGCGTGTCTAGATCACAACATAAGAAAATTTGATTTTCGCGGGTTAAGACTCGCTCAAGCGATTCGCCTCAAGTAATTAACTAAGATCAGTGAATTATTAAAACAAAAACGAACCGACGCCTTTGTTCTTATTATTTATACCTTCAGCGATGGTTTTTACCGCAATAAAACACGTGCAGATAAGGAAAAAAAATTTAAACATTTGCCTTCTTTTGTTTTTAAATACTTTATTGACGCCTGTGTTTTCAAACTTTAAGCTCCATAAAAACGAACCGACGACGCCTTTGTTTTAAACCTTCAGCTTATTTTGGCAACCCTAGTAGTACGTAATAATTTGCACCCGGTAGGCGGGTGCTCGGCATGGTTGCAAGACACATAGAACTATGTATATGTAGGACTCGGATGCGAGTTGTCGGCATGCGAACGAATTATCGTTCGACCCGGGAGCCGGGTGCTCGGCACTGAAAGTGTTTCGAATCAAAGCTGAATTTCGGCAGTTCATCTGTCAAAATTAGCGGTTGAACATAAGTCAGTAAAATGCAACTTTTATCGCATCGATCTAGGATTGCTTTAGTTTTTTTTCCTAAAAGTATAATGTTTATACAGATTTCGTTGAACTTGCCCATGTGGGTGACGTTGGAAAGGTAAGAGGAAGAAATTTTGCGTCAAGAGTATGCAGTAATGCTTTGGCCCTTACGGATCGTCAGTGCGTTACGACATACCAATTCTCCAGAGACCTCATAAGAACTTTGATTGACGAGATCAGTGACCACACATGCCCTTCAATCTTCGTTTTTACGGTATTGATGACGGAAAAGGTAACATAGTTACAGTGTGTTACTACGTGAAACTCTATTGACTCAATCTTGGACCGCAACTTGCACCGGCTTTTTATGTACCTGGTTCGTACCAAACACTGATAGGCCAGCCGCAATGTATATGCAGTCTCAAAACTTTTAATTTCTTTTGTTTTAGTAATAAACTAGCTACTGTCCACAACTTCATCAGCGTCTAATTTTGCTCCTCTGAACCTTCCCGTCGCACCGCATTGCCTGTCAGTTGTCGTCCATTTTTTGTTGCTGCTCCGCCCCTTTTGATTGTAGCGTAATGTTATATAGCCTATAGCCTTCCTCAATAAATAGGCTACCCAATAATACCAATACAAAAAGAATTGTTCGATTCGGACCAGTCGTTCCTGAGATTACTGCGTTCAACCAAATAAACCAACTCTACAGCTTTATAATATTAGTATAGATATAATGGAATATCAGGTATTTGGTAGTTAAAAAAAACACAAATTTACAGACTGCCCTTGTAACATATTACGCCTATGTCTATGCATGGCTTAGTTACGGCATAATAATGTGGGGAAACAGTACAGATGCACCAACAATGTTTACAGTTCAAAAGAAATTTGTCCATATCATAGTAAATATACAACAGATAGATAGTTGCAAACCGCACTTTATAAAGCTAAATATATTAACTCTGTCACTATACTTGAAATATGCAATTTTGCACATAAACATCAAGAATTTTACAATAAACAAGAAGACATAAAAAAAGATACACAATCTGATACAAAACACAACTAAAGCTACCTACATCCCATCTAAAAAAAAATTTAACAAGCCCTCTGGTAATGTCAATAAATGTATACAATAATTTACCCGGATCAATTAGTAATGAAAATAAACTCCATCTATTCACTAACAAATTAAAAAATCTATTAATAAGTAAATGTTATATCAGTATTAGCAAACATTTAAGTGATAAATCCCTGAAATGCAGTTAGAATACCCAAAGCATGTTTTTTATTTATTTTGATTTTAGAATAAGTTAGATTATAAGTCCTACTCCTACTACTATATTTCTTTTGATTTGCCCGACAGGGTCCCACAATTGTAACTAAACTCAATGTTTACCACCTAAGCATATACATTGTGAAATGCAATAAAGTAGTAAAGTATTGGAATGGTTCATGAAATCAAAAAACAAATAATGGAACTTAACATTTTTATTACTATAAGTATATCAATTTTAACGTCAGACCACTTGAGAAGTAGACACTTAGTATTTCATCAAAATTGTAGGGTCGTTTCACCACTCATGTTGATACCGTGTGCCAGATAGAAATACATAATATATTAATATTGCATGCTCAACATTATAAGTGCACAACAGTCAACAGAATGTCTGTCTACCAAAAAATTGACCGACCACAAGCAACTCTTAAGTCAGAAATTGATTTTTGGGTGTACCTAAGTAATGTTCCTGAAAAAAATATATATTTATGTTAGAAGTGGCTAACTAATATTATTATTCTTCTCATCGGTGTGCTGGTACCTACTGCAAAATAATGTTTTTTCCCCACTGAGTCAACAAGAATAAGTAGTATGTGTTTGTTTTGCAGATTGCCATGGAATGTAAATATTCCTGTATCCAGATTTCCATATTGAATAAACAGTTTAAATTCTTTCTTGCATCATCAATACACACTTTCCTCAAACTACATCTAAATGGTTTTACTGAAGACAGGGAAACATTCATAAGTTATTTCAAATGTGGAACAGTCTCGGGCAACATCTTCACACATTGTGTTGAAATCTTACTGAACAGTTAACAGCACATTATTTTGCATTAAATGCTGTACCATCTTGAAGATTCTATTTTCATTATAATCCTACAAGTACACACATGAAAACAAATATCAATTTCGTGCAATTAGAAAGAAACGGATTAACTACTCCCTCTCAAATTCAAATTCAAATTCATTTATTAGTGTGATTTTTGGTACATTTTACATGAGATCTTAACAATAAATAATTCGTTCCTCAAAAATCTACCTTAAAGGTGTACACTCTTTGAAGCAATTAGTAATTTGTATAAAAAAGAATAATTAACGTATTTGATAACAAAATAAAACATCACTGAATACAAAAAAAATAACAAGCAAAAAATTAACAGTTGAGTAATCATGCAAATAATTAATGAAAAATAAAGATAATAATACAATGTCAGAATTAAATAAATATCATGTCAAATAGGTTACAATTTATCATTATGTCAAATAGGTTACAATTTATCATTTTGTCAAATAGGTTACAATATATCATTATGTCAAATAGGTTACAATTTATCATTAAGGAATTCGTCAATACTATAATAGCAGTTTTCCAATAACAGATGTCTTAATTTATTTTTAAATTGAATAATATTTAAGTCTTTAATTCCATTTGGTAATTTATTAAATATTTTTGGGGCCATGCAAAGTATGCTTTTGTGCATCAACGCGGTCTTAGATGGTCGAACACATAATGCATGTCTATATTTTTGTCTAATCATTTTATAGCGATGTTCAGATGCTTTTTTGAATAGATGCATGTTCTTTTTAACAAATAAGGCAGTCTCAAATATGTACAGGCAAGGTAAAGTCATTATTTTCAACAATACAAAATAAGGTTTGCAGCTATCAGTTATTTTTATTCCGGTAATAGCTCTAATGCATCTTTTTTGCGATTTGAACACCATGTCCTTATTGCAGGAGTTTCCCCAAAACATGACTCCGTAGCGTAGTAAAGAATCGACATATCCATAGTATGCAGTGACTGCTGCTCCCTGATTGACTATTTTCTTTAGTTTAAATAAAGCAAAAGCAAACTTACTCAATTGTTTAATTAGTATCGTAGTATGTTGTTTCCAATTTAATTGTTTGTCGATTGTTAAGCCCAGAAATTTTGTGTTTTCGACTTCTTCAATTTTTTCATTATTAAATATTACATTTAGTTCTGAATTAACTACTCTTTGACGAAAATTCATAATTTTTGTTTTCTTCAAATTTATAATTAAATTATTTTGTTCTAGCCAGTTAACGGTTTGTTGTAATGCATTGATTATGTCAGCTTCAAAGTTTTTATTATTTTTGTCAAGTTTAACAATGATGGTACTATCGTCGGCAAACAATGTCATAGGATAGGGTATATTCCGGGGAAAGTCATTTATATATATAAGAAATAATAGAGGCCCTAGCACACTGCCTTGGGGCACTCTATATGATATTTTTCGCTCTTTTGATATGTATTTTATAACGGTTTTACTTAATTTACAAATTCGACTTATTTCTGTACGTTGTGTTCTATTTTTTAAGTAAGAATTTATGAGTGATAAAACATTTCCTCTTATTCCATATGCATTTAACTTGCTCAGCAGTATATCATGGTTGACCAGGTCAAATGCCTTCGTCATATCCATGTATATTGCTGATATTGGGACTCTTTCATCCATATTAGCTGTAATAACATTAAGAAAGTCATATATTGCCATATTTATTGAGTGATCTTTCCTAAATCCTTTTTGTTCTTTCACAAGTATATGATGTTTGTTGAGGTATCCGTCTATGGACCTATAGATCCATTTTTCAAATATCTTGGATATTACCGGAATGAGGGCTATTGGCCTGTAATTTTTAATGTCTTTCTCATTGTCTTTTTTAAATAAAGGTTTTATGACAGTTGGTTTAAGCTTATCAGGGTATGTTCCAGACTCAATACTTAAATTAATTATGTAGCTGAGAGGCTCTGATATTATTTCTGAAACATACTTTAGAACCTTTGTTGAAATATCGTCGTATCCTACACTATTTTTATTTTTTAAGTCTTTTATAATTCTGTTTACTTCATCTGGTATGATGGGGGCTAAAAACATTGACTGTGCAGAGAAATGTATTTTATTGTCAGTGGTCAGTGGTGTCGAAGAATTTGAGAGTTTTTCTGCTTGGCTTATGAAGTAGTCGTTAAAGGTATTTGCTATGTCTTTGGGTGAAGTGAATGTAGCTCCGTCATAATTTATTTCTTTTATATACTCTGGTGGATGGTTGCTTCTATTTTCATTTATTATTTTCCACGTCATTTTTGATTTGTTATATGCTGTCTCTATCTTATAATTATTTTTTGCTAATTGTGTCAGTTTTATAATTTTCTTTAGTCGATTTGAATAATTTTTAAGTTTCGTCACATTTACCTTAGACGAATTTAATCTATGGTGCCATAACAACTGTCTTTTTATTTGGCTACACCGTCTAATACCAGGCGTTAACCAATTTGGATTCTTTATTAATTTTCTTTTTTTATACGTAATCGGAAAACACAAATTATAAAACAATAAGAATAATTCTAAAAAGTTGTTGTATGCTATGTTAGGATCTTTAGTTAGAAAGACATCAGAAAATGAAATTGATTTCAAACAGTTTTTGAATTTCATCAAGTTTTCATTACTAAAATCACGAACTTTTATATTCCAACTTTTGATCAAACATGTCTTTTTTACTGGAAGCTTTAAAGTTTGTGCGGTATGATCTGACATATGTAGATCGAGGACACTATGAGTACATTTTCGTGAAATATTATGCGCAAAATTATCAATACACGTATTGCTTTGTAATCTAGTTGGTTGATTAATTTGTAAACTTAGATTGTACTTCAATAGGAAACTAGTAAATTCTAGAGATAATTTATCTTGTTTTAAAATATTAATGTTGAAATCACCACATAGAATTACATTCTTATTCGACCCGTAACAGTATTTTGATAATATAATGTTTAATTTTGAGTAGAAAACCTCTAAATTGTTTAACTTTGGTACTCTATATATGCAAATAATTATTGTGTTATGTGGTATTAGTTCAATTGCACAAACTTCGACAACGCCTTCAACTGACATTTTACTGACATTTGTAAGTTCTTTGTATTGGAGACCAAGTTTTACCAAAATACAGGCTCCTCCTCTTTTCGTACTTCTTGTATAGTAAGTGGCTAATTTATAATTAGGTATTGAAAGAAGCTCCTCATGTCCTCGCTCCATAAAGTGTTCCGTAACGCAAATTATATCTATACTGTTTCTTTGTTCGGCTAGTTCTTGCAGGTTTAATGTTAGTTGATCTACTTTGTTGAAGAGTCCCGCGATGTTTTGGTGCATTATAATCAGATAATTATAGAAAAAACATGTCTGAGTGCTTAATTTCTGGGGTAAAGGAATTAGACGTTGCCATATTATTTTCAGTATTGATTTCAGTTATAGTCCTCTGTAGGTTAGTAAAAATATTCTTCATTCCTGTTCCATTTATATGTCCTTGTTGTACAGAAAACATTTCATAGTCAAAAGTTAATTCTGCATTAGAGTCTAGTAAATAGGCATATTCGTGAGTTAAGTTGTCTAGATACAGGAGATTATTAAAAGTATCTATTCTAGAATTATATATAGTTGTATAATTGGCACATCTGTAGGTCGGAAGACAAATAATCACATTGGTGTTACTGATTTTTCCGATGGTTTCTCTAATAAAAAATATAATGTCGTGATAGTTTCTAGTCCGTATGAAGTCCATCTCTCCCAACATAATGACACAATAGTCATTTTTATTGAAGTTTTTTATTTTATTATCAATGCCTTGTAACATTTGTTGAATATCACTGCCTGGGTAAAGATAGTGGCAGTAATCATACATAGAAAAAGTGTCCTCAATTAGGTTACTTAATTTATTCCTTTTATTATTGCTAATTATACATAAATTTCTCCTAGTTTTGTTTTTTATCAAGAAACGATTTTTATCGCCTTGCAGGTTCGTCATTAAATGTGTGTCATCATATTGTGTTGATTTGTCAGCCATCTGCGCGGGCAAATTATTAGGTTTAATTTTGACAGTCTTGGGTGTTGTCTGAGGGCTGTTATTTGCAGTATTTGTTTTGTTTCTCCTTTTCTTGTTAGTTATTGGAGATGTACTACTGTTGTCGCTAACTATATCGGTTGTTATTTTTTTGTAGATATTTTTCTTCTTAGTTAATTCGTTGATAGTGTTTTTAAGTTAAGTATTCTCTAAGTTTAAACTCTCCACTTCTGCGTGTGCTGTCTCTAATCCCAATGTTAATTCCTTAATCTTATTTTGTAGTTGACTAATTTCATCGCTATGTTCTTCGTCTGACATATCCGGCAAACTATTGCTAGTTGTACAATTTAAGTCGGTAGTTACATTTAAATCTTCGTTTGTATCCGAATGTCTGCGGTGGCGCTGACGTCGTTGAGTGATATTTCCGAAGAAGTTCATTATAGGATAACTAAAATTGTCAAATTAACAATTTTATCTATTACAAAAAGTGATCTCGTCGGCGTGGTTTGAACGCACGACTATGTGTGCGCCAGTCGACCATGCGACTTGTCTCGCCAAATGAACGGTTACTAATTAGGTTGAAATTGGTGATTGTTTTAAGCGAGAAAGATTTTTAATAATAAAAAGTCGTTAGGTATGAGTCATGCCAATGGAATTTTTTCCTCACAACTCAAGTGATTCAATTTTGGATTGCGAATTTTTTGTGAGTTTTTTTCACTTATTATGCACTGTTAGTCACTTACTTTGCACTGTTGCTTCACTTGAGTTCATATTTTTTTAGTATTGATTGAAAAGGATTTTTTTTTAACACTAATCACAAATGTTTAATTATCTTCCATAACACTTAAGTTTTTTCGAGAATAACGTTGACACTTAATATTCATAACTAGCTTAATGTTTTTGGTTCACACTTATAGTTATTACACTTAGTTTATTATTTTTAGGGAATTTTAAAAACAGAGATCAACAATTCAGATGCTTGTCTCACAGAGAGGAGGCCTGTATCGCAGCAGTGGGAACATTATAAGCTGCTTATATATGTATGTTAAGAGGAATCAGTATTAACTAAAGCAATTAAAACTCTTGAACTAAAGTAAATAGTGTTGCTGTCAGTTGACAGTTGACACTTGTTTTTTTTTTTTGGAATTTTATGACCTGGTAACTGGACCTTTAGGTCAAGTTGACACTTGTCAATCAGCTATGTCAGATAGTGATGCGATTCGATTTTGTTTAACTCGTTACTCAAGTTACTAAAGGCTCGAAATCATTTTATTTATTTATTTTCTCACGCGTTGTCAGTCGATGTAGTCTTGTTTAGATAAGTATCACGGAGTCTTCAACTACATCAATTCATCATTCAATATTACTAATACCGTGTAACTGTCAAAATAATGTGATGTACTGAATCAGGGATGTTATAAATAAGAGTGATTATGTTTTGCATTATTCTGTAAGTATTAGTCAGTTGATAACGTGTAATTTGTCATCGTATCGTCATTATTTATCAGATTGACAGTGGAATGTGAGAAAGAGAAAATGCTCCCCGCACAGCAAGAGTCGATTGTAGCCCCAATATCGATCGGATGCCACATTTTGAATTTTGCTATGATTATTTTCTTTTAAGTTATTATTTAATGTCTCAGCTGCTAGAAACCTCTCTAAAGGGAGGTACTTACTCTCGATTCAAGTTGAATTAAATTGAGAAAATCAGTGCCTGACGAATACTAGTAATAGCAACATCACTAGCTAAACTGACAAGCCACCAAAAACTTCAATCCGTTTCACGATGATTTTTAAACCACTTTAAGCGAGAGTAAGCGGACTTAAAAACGGGATTAAACACCTGCACCGTCAATAGTATTTTTTTTTTTAATCAAAATAGATTTGGTTACTACCACGAACTGTAATTAGGTACATATTTACTAAAAAAAATCATAACATCGTTAAAAACGGTTCAATAAATGTTTTTTTAGGTAAAATACGATTAATAGAAGTTCCCTTCCAGTCTATAACATAACCGAAAGGTTTAATTTCACAGCTTTAGCTAGTTAGGGACGTAGAACGAAACGTTCTTCTGAGTTTTTGCTAAATAATAAGTTAAAATGTTGTGTTTTTGTAACAATAAAATATCAGTACAAAACTATAATTATGGTCAAGATATCTTTTTATATTAGAAAATCCTTTATTGCCACTTATTCGTGTTTAGTGACATTTTTAGATTCAACTTTTTTCTTCGTGGTAACAATAAAACATACTATTTGGCATGTTGGTAACACAGGAAGCCCACTCGTATGTTCCCGTAACGATTCGGTTGCGATACGGCGTAAGTTTAGTTTCCCTTGTGCTTAACAAATAGTAGAATGACTTTACAGGACATTACCGACCTGCGATCGAAATGTAACCGTTGTGAAAACACAATTGAACGTGTAACTTTGCAAATTAGTGGAATCGCCCCCCAGGCTCGGGTCGACGGCGTGTAGTGTACCACGCGCGCCTCAAAGAGATGTCAGCAGCACTGTAGGGGTGTACTAGGACCGATGCCTGCCGGGGTCGCGTGATTGTTCGAAAGAGATACCGTGACCCTGGCACATGGGCAACTGATGGAACACGGGTGGGTTTTAGTCAGTAAAAGTCTGACACGCCCTCCCGCTCCGCCCAGAGCGGGAGAAGTCATTTGATGATTTCCCATCCTGAAAAAAAAAAGTACCAGCATTATGTAGTATAGTTTGCTTATACGCAGACGGAGTCTTCGTCAGAAGCTAGTGTTAAATAAAAAACAATTCCTACCTAAATGACAAGTTTCACTTACTATATACAATAAAATTTACTAACAGTAAAACTAACAACGAGCTAGAATACGGCGTCGACAAATTCTTCCCCATCGCTATCGACTGGTGATGTACCCAAGAGACTGGTGGCGTGGCCACGTTTTACGGCAATGCTTAGTCGCGGGAAGTGTCATTCTATAGCATAGATTGTTTTTTGGTAAAACTTTTTCTTCTTCAAGGCTTTTGGCTACTTTATATGTGTGCATTTTATGTAGCTCTTTTTTGGTTATGAGCGGTCTTTATAAAAGGAATATTTACAACAAAAAATACAGGAATATGTTTAGGTTCAATAATTGGTCTTTTCAACAATTATTTATTGCTTGTGAATATTTCAATGCAAAAAACAATACGTATGTATGTAAATTGTAGATTTTTAGAAAGATTAGACATTTGTAAGGTCATTAAACGGAATATTTGGTTAGTATACAAACAAGGCCAACAATTCTCTCAGTAACACAATTATAATATTGATCAAGTCAATATGTCAGCGGACGTGGTTCTGGCAGAATTTATTGCGGCCAGGGCTTTAGCGACGCCCTTCATCAATTTACTTTGAGTTTCGGAAATGAAGATCATAATTTTCGGCTCTTCGGCTAAATTGTCGGTACCAGTCACTGATGAACTTAACGTTAGGCTATCTCTTTTGAAGGTACTTTAGTAGAAATGATTGTAAAAGAAAATGGTCTTGGCTATCAAGTTTTACATTTCCAGTTTAAGCTGACCTTTCCTTATCCGGAAATCCCATACCATTCGAGGTTAGTTTATACTGAAAACGCATAGCTTGATATAGAGCCGTGTGTACCACCACTTGTTGGCAGATAATATAGGTAGCAGATAATTCATTTTTACTACAAAAAATTGGTAAAGACAAATTGATAAAGACCGATACCCATACCTTACCGATAGCGACGAAGTGTGAAAGTGCCTCCGGTGACTAAAATGAAGTGTGGAAATCAGTTGTCATGGCATGAGCATGTGGTGCAAAGGAGTGGGGAAAGTATCGTGACGAAAGTTTTGAGTGTAAATATCGATGGCTATAAGAGTTCGAACCATAGAAACGATGTTTGGGCTGTGTGAAAGATGATATGGGTAGAAAAAACCGGCCAAGTGCGAGTCGGACTCGCGCACCGAGGGTTCCGTACAAACTTGTAGGTATTCTCGGTTTAAAAATAAATGTTTTTTTTTAAATTTTATATTTCAGTTGATTGAATGTAAGGTAAATTGCGGTTCACGATTTATGACGCAAAGCAAAATATTACTATTTAATATGGAGCGACTGGCTATCTGAAATTCACAACCCAACTACTGGGTAATACGATACCCCTTGGTAAGACTGGTTGTCAAACTATGGTAGTTTAATAATTGAATCTATATTATTTAGACTTAAATTACACAGAAGCATACATAACACCAATCATCACACTTAATCAAAGTTAGCCCCAAGTGAAACCTAGTCATTAGCACACGCAAACATTTCCATCTGCCGGGAATTGAATCCCGGACTTCAGCCACAACTTAAGTTACGTGTTATGAACTCCAAATCTATCAGTATACACTTGAAGTAAGTCCTGAATTAGGACTAAGTTAGGTTAAGTTAGGTCTAAGTAATTCTATTCGAACAAAGAATCAAGTAAGTCTGTTATTAGGAGTTTCAAACTACGTTACTTGACTGACAAAAAATAACTTTGTGGGTAGTTGTATGACTACAGGAGAATTTTTATTCTAGGTAATTTGTTTGTGTGTTTGTATTTTTATTTGTTTGAATGTTTCATAATTTCTTGGCAAAACGGTTATCCTAGACATAAGGAAAAATGCTGCCTGGCTAAAATGGAACTGGATGGGTCACACCAGCGCATGCACGGTGAGCGCTGGGCAGTAGTCTCCACACATTGGGTGCCTGAGCATGGCCGGCACCGCCGAGGCCGGCCCAAGAAGAGGTGACGAGACGACCTAGACGCGTATTGCAATGTTTGGATCGAGGTGGCCCTGGAAACGGATACCTGGAGGGATTTGGGGCAGGCCTTTGCTCAGCAGTGGGACACTGTAGGCTACTAAAATAAAAAATCTTTGCTCTCGACAGTGGAATCTAATTTAACCATCATGAAGATGTTGTCTACAATCAATAAAGGTAATAAAAAAAACAACCGACTTCCTTAAAAAGTAGTGTTTTTAAGGAAGTCGGTTGTTTTTTTTGTTTGTTTTTAGTTGTTTTCAAAACTAAAAATTTAAAAATAAAAACTTTTTTCAAAAAAAAAAACAACCGGCTTCCTTAAAAACACTACAAAGTCAAAAATAACTTTAATTTCGGCAGTCGGTTTCTAAGGATTTTTATTTAAGGTTTTTGCCACCGACTTCCGAAATTAAAGTTATTTTTGACTTTGTAGTGTTTTTAAGGAAGCCGGTTGTTTTTTTTTTTGAAAAAAGTTTTTATTTTTAAATTTTTAGTTTTGGTATCTACCCTGCACTAATTCGAAACAAACTATGCATATCTATTTATGCCATAGCAGAAATCGCGGTTGATTTGCTGTCATTTTCGGTCCGGTGTCTGTCTCCGGAATTCATCATCAGATCTATATGAAATTTATATGGGACCATTTCGGAATAAACCCCTTTCGAACAAAAAAGAATTCTGCAAATCCGTTTAATTATAACGGAGTTATGGCCGAACTTATAACAAAAAAAAAACATTGAATTGAGAACCTCTTCTTTTTGAAGTCGGTTAAAAAATAAGTTAATTCTATGTAGTGTATGTGAGAGTTCCAATACGAGGTTGAGATTTATAAACGTTTATTATCATTTTTACAAGGGTTTATTTATTGGGATAGTCCCAGTTAGAAAGGAAAGAAAAATTGTAAACAGGTTAATACACAGTATACCTAAATATATACACTTACTATAAAAAAACTTTGATAAAACAATAGGTATTGTATTCCTCAAGGCTGCGCTAAGATACAGTTCAGCATAAATGCCAGACAACTAGTGCCTGACGCTGGTTTTTAAACTGAACCACCTGTTTTAAGTAGCCATTGGGTGGAATTCCCGGTGAACACATAAAAGTGGAACCAATGAGAATTAACCGTAACTGGCAAGCCAAACTGCTGGTCAGTTCATTTATCTCTCTCTATCCACTTCCCAGTATAAATCGACAGTAACAACAAAAATATGTGACTAACGTCAACCTTCAAACCAATTCTCTCACAAAGTCCATAAGCCCCAGTTCAAACGATCTAATTGGCAGTCAGAGCCGCGCGCGCTGCCTGGCGGGGGAAAGTGGCAACTTGCCTCAAAGCTTCCCGCCCATTGTTACTGAGAAGTGAAAACTTGCCGAGTTCCGCGGAATTATAGTACGTTGTGAGTAGGGCTGCCAGGAAATAGTATGGAGGAAACTGGCCGGATTGATTCGAATGAAAATGTGAAAATTAAATGTGTGAAAGATTGAAATGTGTTTGAAATAAAGTTGTCTGGTGTTTGTAGAAAGATAGTAACGTTTGTGCGCAGTGTAGATTAAGCTTGTTCTGAACGGCTGTTGTAAAAATATGAAGAAAACTTAAATTTAAATACCTCCGACCAGAATTTAATTAGATGTTGTAGGGAATTTTTGCTCAAGAAATCGTCGTGTCCAAACGACTGAACCAATTTCGATACAACATATCTAGGAAAAACCGCAAAAAAACCTACTTTTAAATAAATAACCGCACCCAAATCTTAATAACCGCTTAAGAGCTACTGTGTTACAGACAGTCACACATCTGTTAAACTTATATTGTAACACCACTCTTTTTGCGTCGGGCGTTAAAATTAAGAAAGTGGCTTTTGTGATTAAAGAACTTCCAGTACAAGAGTCATCATATTTTTGTTAAACATATCCGTTATATTTTAAATATGTAATTTTTTTTAAACACGTCTAATTTTACTGTTTTTTATAGGTAGGTACTTAATTGGAACACATACGGGACAACGGGTAAAGTTATACTCTCTTATACTATCCTTACAAATCAGCGATGGCTATAAACTAAACTACGATAAGGTCATCTATATCCATATTATTATAAACTAAAGTCGATTTTCATGTCTGTCTGTGACCGCGTTGTTCTCCCAAAATCCGTCATCGTCTCTTGATGCGATTTTCATCTTCATTTAGGGAATTTATTACGGGAAATTTATGTGTATAAATAATAAATATATTACATTAATAAAGCACTCTCGATGTGTTGTTGTATCGTAAAAACCTTGCGACTGTTCGGGTCGCCCATTAAACTATGTATGTTTACAAAAACCAGACAAAGGTCTGATCCATTACGAAGAGACTAATCCATAATAAAACAAGGTATAAAAAAACTTTAATATTTTTTTCCGACAACCCTAATTAGTAAATCTGAGAGTGAAACGTGGACAAGGGTAGCGTGCCGAGTGACGAGCTGAGATAACATTGTATGAACATGCCTTTATAAGGGCGCGCCCAACAGATAGTTTTACGGAGCAAGCGCCTCATAAGGGGATTGTCACGTCCCTACTGCAATGATACGGGCTAGGGATTTGGAATTATGTTCTGTTTTTAGATAAGTGGAAGAATCGTCGTCTCTTGAGCAGTTTGTAGAAGAATTATTAAGTTTAATCAGTTGCCAACTTAACAAAGACATAGTCAGTATTTATTCAATGTTCATACGTCTGTCATAACCCGATATTAATTACTACTTTCTATTTATGTCTCGAAAAACGGACATATTATTATGGAAACATACGTTGTATACATTCACAATTCCTGTATTTTATGTCGAGTTTTAGCAACTTATCGACATAATCTACTTCTCCAGTCAAATTAGTACTTTCGAAGCAAATCAGATTTAAAACGTTTCATTTCAAAACCCGGGGATTAAGCTACGGTTTCCGAAAAAAGCGTATAACGGTTGTCATGAGAATCTGTAATTGTCACCAATAAGTCTAACATTGGTACCCAAAGATATAAGTCGCTAGATTTTCTCTCACCTTACTTCATCATCATCATCATCACTATTTCCGTCTTAAGACGTCCACTGCGAGCTTACGGGCTGTGAGCAATGGGTAGCTCGCCGCCCGGTTAGGACCAGGCTCGAGTCGACGGCGCGTAGTGTTCCACGCGCGCCTCAAAGAGATGTCAGAACTACCTACTGAAGGGGTCTGCTAGGACCGATGCGGGTCAGGGTCGCGGGATATTCGAAAGAGTTACCATGGCTCTGGCATATGGGCAACTGAAAGAACACGGGTGGGTTTTAGTCAGTAAAAGTCTGACACGCCCTTCCGCTCCACCCTGGAGCAGGAGACGTCATTTGATGATTTCCCATCCAAAAAAAAAGACGTCCACTGCAGGAAATAGGCCTCCCTCAATTTGAGGGGCTTCGCCATAATCATTACGCTTGGCAGGCGGGTTGCGATCGCAGTATGGTTGTAAAATGTATAGAAAACGCTGCTGCCCCTAGTAATTGGTATCCCTTAGTCGCCATACTTACTCACACGAAAAGTGTCCATATTGAGAAAACTACTACTAACTACTACTAAATAGCCTTTCTACTGACAATCAAGTCAAATCACTGCGTCATTGTGTGTCAGACGTGTCTGAAACGAAAACGCGACTATCTTTTGGTGCGGCAGGGCGAATCTAACAATTTAAATCTTTGGATGCGATAGGGGGTAAGGGAAATCTAACTATTTAAATCTTTGTCAGTGTCATTATTCATGACAGCTGTCATTCACTACGACCGTTTACTACGGCCGCCGCTTTTCTAGAAAACCATAGCTATTGTGGAGCCGTTCACCGCTTTCTTAGTAAACCATAGATTAGGGCTTATCGTCCACGGCGCTGCACAAAAGTAACACGTCATAAACTTAAATCATCAATGAGTAGCCAGAAAGTCAGTATTTTTATCAATCAATAGCATAAGCAGCCTATAATATTCCCACTGCTGGGACACAGATCTCTTTTCGAGAGGGAGTGAGTCGTATGCGACCACGTGGACCCAGTTCGGGTTAGTAGATGTCCCATGTCTTTGATATCTGATTCTAGGACGTGCTGGTTTCCTCACGATGCTTTCCTTCCCTGTTTTAAGAGCAGTGGTGACAGAAAGTAAAGCCCCTGCCTGAATTCGAATCCGCGACCTTTAACTCGTAAGTCGCGCCATTACCACTGGACCACAACTGTTCTCAATAAATCCTCACAAAATGATTCATTACAACTCAAGACCTTATCTTGGTTTCGATTCCAAGATCGGGAAAAGTTTAAGGGCTTTTTCATTGGGAGTGTATGCAATACGCTTCTATCACATGGGACCTAAAAACATAACTGACAAAATGTGGTTGTACTATAGGTATATATCTGCCCATCCTTTCGGGGAAACAAAGCGTACTCCCATGTTATTTATTTTCCTGAAAAACCACTAATATTAACTAGCCGACCCGAGTCTGACCTCCTTCCATAGTGCAGTGTAATCTTATCAGTGTACACACTGTGGTCTATGATTAAAAACAATCTTAGCGTTCTTCATCAGCCTTCTTTTCAATTATAATTTACCCGGGGGAGGACAGTGGCCTGTTATCAAGGACGAGCGGCTATCTCTATAATATTAAGTTTGTGTTTTGATTTCCTTTGTTGTGGCTTATTAATGAGCCATACGAGTCTTTCGGAGGTCGTGGTACGTTTGCGGAAGAGTGATGCATTACATATTGAGATACCCGCCGTGCCATGTAAAGCATGTTAAGTCGTTGGGCCCGGCTTTCATTTGTAGATCTTTGTCAGTTGTTACTGGTAGTTAGAAATCCAAAAATCTGACAACCATTCCTACCAAGGGATTATCTATTTTGTTACCCAGTAACTGGGTTGTGGAGAATACATTGGCAGTCACTCCATGTAAAATACTAGTATTCAGTTGCATTTGGTTACATAAGAAGTCAAGAATAATAGCAACATAGATGCAAAAAGGCTCGGCAGAAGAAGAGTGCTTATAAAGATCAAAATTGTGACGGCTGGCAAAGACAGCTAGATTGATCGGATTGACTTATCTCCGTCTGTTTTGATGCCCTTAAAATAATCATGATTATTTTCGTATTTTTATTCTTAATTAAACTAGCAAACTGTACCTTCTTCTCAAAGGCCTATCAGACGTCCCCCCCGTATGAAACAATCTTATTACCGAGGTTGTTACACTAAAAAAAAAACTGCCTAAAAACTGTTGGACTTACGCCTGCCCCAAGCATTGTCACTTCGACCAGTTCTATGCTTCTCCCATCCATTCTATGTAAACATCAAAAATATATACCTACGTTTGGGCATAGTCCGTCATCCACTCAAAAAAGATCAATACGCACCAAAGGGATAAGGAAACTCCCAGTCGTACACAATATCTAAAGCACTTCTAATAAAGTAGTGAATAGTCCTCCGTCCCTCAGAAGTAACCCTTCGAATCCATCGCCCTCACTCGCCAATATCTAACCCTCTAATTTCATACATAAAGCGGTCTGTTAGGCTCAATTCACCGTGAAATCGGCCCGATGTTCGTACCTGCTTTTTAGTAAGTGGGTTAATAATTTATAGGAGACAGTATTTGGTCTATAAATATGGTCTTTTTTGTGAAAGAAACTGCAGATAATGAAAGAAAATATTAACGGTTTTTACATTTTTTTGCAAGGTCAGGTAGGACTTGCAACCGTGCGTGTATGACCGAACGTAAGCGATAAATAAAGAGTATATTAGGGTCGTAGCTGCCAGGTGGCTCTGTAGTTTCTGCCTGGGTGGGTAGGAAACTACAGAGCACCACCATACATAACATAACATCACGCCTTGTTTCCCCGAAGGGTTAGGCAGAGGTGTACTTACAGTACACCCACATTTCGCCTGTTATGTTTAAGTCCCATGTAATAGGGGGCGAGCCTATTGCCATCAACCGGGCCCAAATCCAGACTCCAGGCTGCTACTGAGAAATTCCAGATGGAAAAACCCAATAAACTTTGCCCGACCTGGGAATCGAACCCAGGACCTCTTGCTCAGCAGTAGCGCTTGCTACCACTAGACCAACGAGGCAGTCAGGCGATATTGACTAAGCGACATAGCGGCCCTATGTCGCTTAGTCAATTTCGCCTATCAAGCGTCGATATGTTTTTAGCAATTAATTATGATAACAAGGTACAAACAGGGGCTCGTGGCTAAGTAACAACAGCCGCAAGGATCGATCGACCAGGTTAAGCTACGCATGACGCGGTTGGTTCGTCGATGGGTGGCCATCTTTACATACCAAGACCCCTCCGTGCCTCGGAAAGCACGTTAAGCCGTTGGTCCCGGCTGTCATTTGAAGATCTTTGACGGCCCTCACGGGTCGTCAGAAGTCCGGAAACTGACAACCAGTCTTACCAAGGGATATAGTATTATCCAGTAACTCGGTTGTGGAGGTCAGATAGGCAGTTACTCCATGTAAAATACTGGTACTCAGCTGCATCCGGTTAGACTGGAAGCCGACCCAACATAGTTGGGAAAAGGCAGGCAGATGATGAATATCGAGGTACAAGATCATCATCATCATCATCATCATTTCAGCCGTAAAACGTCCACTGCTGGACTTAGGCCTCCCCCAATTTGGGGGGCTTTGCCATAATCGCCACGCTTGGCAGGCGGGTTGGCGATCGCAGTATGGTGATAAAATGCATAGAGAACGCTGCTGCCCATTCTCTAGTAAGTCCCTTAGTCGCCTTTTACGACACCCACGGGAAGAAATGGGGTCGTGTTATTCTTTACGTCCGGCACCACACGGTACAAGGTACAAGATACTGTGATGGATTGTATTATCCTTTTGAATGTCTTAAGTTACACAGTTCGACATAAGCAATTGTCTTTCTATTGTGTGTCCAATAACGGCATTCGATGAGTTAAGGGCGATAACGACTAGTAAGGAAGATATTTTATTAAAAACTGACCAATGGGCATGTTTTTCTTTGTAATGTAATGCAACAAAAAAAAAAAAAAACAACAGAAGTACCTACAATCGTAAATTAATACAGAAAGAGCTCATCGATTTTAACAGCGATGTAATTAAGAATGAAAAAACAAACGTGAAAATAAAAGGAAAACAAAACACAACCGTTCGAGTTTTAAACCCCCAGCAACAAAAGTTGAGGAGCGAATGGTTTTAAATATTGGGCGGATATCACCACTGCCCTTGACTCGAGGACACACGCGGGCGCGATGACCTTGACCTAATTAGTGACCTTCGATCCGAGGGTCGGTTTCAGATGCGATGATGTTGATTAAGCACGAATGGTGTGGTAATATAATAGGTAGATGATATATGTCATGGTTGTGTTCCCCTGAAGTGTAGGATAGGTTATGTAATGTCCGTGTTTTAAAATGGGCTATTTCAGTCCGTTACGTTGTCGGTACTGTCTTAAATGTTACAATAAAACCCTTTGTGATATATAGCAATTAAATGAAAGAAGGTTTAAAAGTTATTTTAAAAGCACACTTTGTTAACGAGCTTATTACCAATTAGAGAATTACATCCAAGATAAGAATGCTTATAAACATGCTGGTCTTGCTCCATATAATTATATAAATATTGTATACTGATATTGAAAAACATTTTAAAAGAGTAACGGTAGAGTTTTCTCTACATTCTTCTCCATATGAACCAACCTACTGAATGGGGCGACTAGAATGAATTTTATTTTAATGTAAATGGTGACGTTCAAAAGTGCCTTTTATGTGCAATTTTAAAATACATGCTTTGACTTTGATTTAGAAATGTAGGGTGGTAGAAGCATACCACCGTACATTTCTAAATCAATGTCAACAATTTTATTGTCATATTCTTTATGACTGATTGAAAGATAACTACAAGGTTTCATTTTTTTTTTCAGAATTCTTTATTTATTAATCGCTTAATTGTACACCACACCACTTACCATCACATTTTCCTGTTGTAGCAATCTTTCGATTAGAAAGAAAGCTGATTTTAATAGGTTTTATGACATCATGTGTCAAGACTCTTCTAGATATCTACCTAGCCTTTTCCTTTTCAGCTTTGAGTCTAACCGGATGCGGCTGAATACCAGTATTTTACATGAAGCGATTGCTTATTTGCCTTTCCCAGTTTCTGAGGAATACGATACTCTTGGTAAGACTGGTTGTCAGACTTTCAGGGTTCTGACGACCTGTAACGATTGCTAAAGATACTACTTCGTTTTCTCTTAGTGTTCTTACAGACAGATTTTATTTTTACTTGGTTCCTTGGGGACCCTAGCGTGATGCCAAACAACGCATAACCCTCCTCAAGAACAGGGCTCTCAAATGTACAAAATAAAATAAAAACTGCCAAGAAAATTCTTCAAGCTTTTAAACGCAATCAAAACCACATTCACACTTCAATTTTATTCCTCACACATTTCCCTAGTCTATCACCCATCAACATACACACGTGCTTACATTAGGCATGCCAGCATGTCTGGGGCATCCATAACATGCAATGGTCGTGTAAACAAGCATTTGTGCCGCTATAAATGGCGCTTAGTCACGCACACGATACGCGGAGAAGTATCGAGGGGTAAAGACTTACTCAGTGACGGTTAGAAGGTCAAGGTCGAGGCGTACAAGGGTAACGGTTTGTTGTGGGTAGCTGAAGGGTTATTATAGGTAATTTACTATTTGTTTTATGTCGAACCGGGTTGACTGAAAGATAGGCCTTGTAGAGTCACAGATGTTTCGATTTGTAGGCCATTTTCCTAGTTCGTGTTACCAGGCTTACTGACCTATATGTATACCTGATAAGACTTATTATTTAAAAAAGAGTAACTGTGGAAAGAGCACCTTGTCGGGTCTTATCCATAGGAAACGCAAAACCAATTGGAACCATGCCCATAACTTCTAACGTTTCATAAGTTCGGATATACATTCGTTTAAGAATAAGAATAAGAATAATAAATTTTTATTTGTAAACACAGGTATGTGAGATGTTACAATATGCTTAGTTATGTTCTCTGTGTTTTGCCAAGAAGCGTACAAACACGAACAAATAAATGTCCTAGTTAAAAAAAAAAACAATTTGTCAGTGAGTGTACATACATATAAATAGTTGGTGTCATACAAAAAACACTATTATGCATCAGAGCTGTTTTGGACTGTTTCGAGCACAGCATAGTGACGTGTCGTCGACTCCGGTTATTTCTGTCAGATGGCTTTGGAAATAAATGAGGGTTGGTTTTAACGAATACGTACAAACAGGGTAGTGTGAGTATTTTACATTTAATAAAAAAGGTTTACATGTATCTGTACATTTTAACCCGAACAGCCCTGATGCACTTTTTTTCTTTCTTTGAAATAAAATTATTTGAATTTGATGCAATACAATATTTGTATGATGACCCTTTTTTTTGCCCCGGCGTGGAAGACCCTTATAGATGTCCTCGGCTCAGAGGAGAGCGCGAAGGAAGCTGTCAGTCTCTTACTGACTAAAAACCATTCCGGAGTTCCCTTCTGACACTTGCACCGCGGATCACGGGATCTAATGCGACTTCCGCAATCCCCGGCTGGTACCGGCCTGCCTCCATAGGCCAGCTAAAGTCAGGGGGGAGTGAGGTTTTGAACTCTTCACCGTCATATCTTACAGAGGCGTGCGTGGAACAAATACTACTCCACCATCTCAGGTCCTAAGGTATGGGGATGACGGATGTCTGTATGATGACCCTGTATTATCTAACGGATATGACGTACAGCTTTGAGTCATCATCATCATTTCATTTTAGCCAAAAACGTCCACTGTTGGACATAGCCCTCCCCCAATTTGGGGGGGTTTGACATAATTGCTACGCTTGGCAGGCGGGTTGGCGATCGCAGTATGGTGATAAAATGCATAGAGAACGATGCTGCCCATTCTCTAGTAAGTACCCTTAGTCACTCTCCTCCTTAGTCTACGACACCCACGGGAAGGAAAGGAAAGCTAGACTTTACATCCGGCAACACACAGAACTTGGAGCTTTGAGTGTGGAATGGCAAACCCGCTTTCGATTATTTCTTTAACAAGTCAACTAATTCGGAAACCTTGTATACCTTATTTTATACTGAGTACTAATAGCATTTGTCCGTGAAGAACACACGACGCTATAAATAAACACAAGATTACATAAAATCTTACGAATAAACAAACATATGATAAAGGAAATAAATGTATGGCTGCCTTTCTGGATCTAAGAAAAGCCTTTGACACCGTCTCTACTCCCATTCTTTTACACAAGCTTGAGACTATTGGAATTCGTGGAATACCACTGACACTCTTTAAAGATTATCTTTCTGGTAGAACACAATAAGTGAAAATTGGACAAATTGTTAGTGAGGGCGTAGATGTATCATACGGCGTACCACAAGGAAGTGTACTAGGACCTACGCTCTTCCTAATTTACATAAATGACCTCTGCAGCATGAGCATTAATAATGCTAAAGTATTCTCGTACGCCGATGATACAGCTGTCGTCTTCTCAGGGAAATCATGGAATGATGTTAAGAACAGTGCAGAAGAAGGACTAGCGCTTGTTGCAACGTGGTTAAAAAAAAATCTGCTTACCCTGAATACAAGTAAAACCAACTTCATTTGCTTTAATATTTGTAATTAGTTTCAACCTGATAAAGAATTTAATTTAAGAATCCACACGTGCGACATTACTACCATTGGAACTTGCTGCAATTGCCCTACTATTCAACAAGTTACCCAAGCAAAATATCTGGGAGTGATTTTTGACCAGCGTCTTTCCTGGTATCCTCAACTGGAAAGTCATAAGTAGAGTACGAAAACTGATCTGGATATTTAAAGAGCTGAGATATGTTGTACCAAGGACAATAAATGTAAATAAAAATAAAGACAATCAAAGAAATCTATTAAATGAAATTTATATATCTTTGTTCCAGTCTGTTTTAGTTTATTGCATAACTGTATGGGTTGGAGCAACAAAATCTAGTTTTCTAGAGTTGGAACGCGCTCAAAGAGCGATACTTAAAGTGATGTACTTCAAAAAAATAATATTCTCCACTGAAAAGCTCTATAAATTATGTAATCTGCTGTCAGTGAGAAAATTGTACATCCTTCTTATCATCCTTAAAACGCACAAAGAGACGCCATATGATCCTAAAATACTAGAAAAGCGAAAAAAGCACTGCATAGTAAATGTTCCCTCAACTAAAACAGAATTTGCCAGCAGACAGTATAAAAAACGTTTAGCCTTTTTATACAACAAAGTAAATAAACTTATATACATATATGATAAAAAGAAAATTCAATGCAAAAAAGATTTTACATCATGGTTACACAATTTAAATTATGATGATACAGAGTTACTTTTACAACGGGTGACTTAATAATAAATTATATATGTAGTGATGCTATTAGCTTATTTAGTCACACCATGTACACTCAAAATCTCCTTCTCTCTCTCTCACACACACACAAATGCACACCCACACACATACACACACATACTTAGACAATCCATCACACTCACACACACATACAATCACACTCACGTATATGTACAAAAGATCGTATTTTCTTTCTTACTTTTTTTTTTTTCTCTTTTGTTGTTTGTATACATATTTATAATGCAAGGGAAGAGCGGAGCCTTCAACTACAGGTATTTCTATGCCTAAATGGAGACTCCTCGATATGCAATGTAAGCTAAAATGATATGTAATAAACTTATTTTATTTTTTAATTTATGAAGGTGCTTACCGCAAAACGCTCAAAACTTTTCCTCCCCGGAGTAAACGACGAAGTTTTAAAAACTTTTATTGAAAATCTTAACCCTGCTACGGTAGGGGTAAACACATGGTCCCGAATCGTAAATTACCTTCCAAGAGTAATAAGTGTCTTGGGAACGACCGGGATGGAATGAACGAAATCGAACGAACTTAAGTTATTGCACCAGTTGCTATATCTCTATTTCGGAGGCGAATAAATGAAGGTAACGTAATGTCCCAATTTCCGTTAGACGTTGACAAAATTGAACTGAATTGAAAGTATTGCTATAAACTTAGTCAGTAACAAGAGAGTTTTTAAATGCCCGAATAATTTTGCAGTTAGACCTGGATATGTGCTTGGTTTCTGGCCATTCTACGTGTACTATCGACACTAATTTTGGCCATAAAGTAAAGTCCCATCACGCCTTGTTTCCCCCAAGAATTTGGTTGAAGGTGTACCTATACTACCAAAATTTCGCCAGCTATGTTTACGTCCCATGTAATAGGGAGCGAGTCTATTGCTATCAATCGGCTACAAATCCGGGCTGCTACTGAGAAATTCCAGATAGAAAAACCCAATAAGACTTAGCCCCACCTGGAAATCGAAACAAAGACCTCATGCTCAGCTGTTGGGCACGCCACAATTGCGGCGGTAAGTCCCCTCTTTGAGGAGTGGATAGAGAGGCGTCACGGCGTCCTCACCTTCCGCCTGACGCAGGTTCTCACCGGGCATGGGTGCTTCGGTGGGTTCCTGTTCAGGATAAAGCGGGAGGATACGTCCGGGTGTTTCCATTGCGAGGATCGTCTGGAGGACACGGTGGAGCATACGGTGGAGGTGTGCCCTGCCTGGGCGGAGCACCGCCGTGTCCTCGTGGAGGCGATCGGCGGCGGCGACCTCTCGCGTCCGGCCCTGGTGCGAGCCATGGTACGGAGCGAGAGGGAATGGGAAGCCGTCACCTCCTTCTGCGAAGCAGTAATGCTCGCGAAGGAGGAGGCGGGGCGCGTGAGGGAGTGGCAGTCTCTGCGCCCTCACGTCCCTAGCCGCCGCAGGAGGAGACGCCCCGGGCGTCGGGAGTCAATAGCGGACTCCCGGCCACCGTAGGCGCGAGCTTGCGGGTGGCGAGCAGTGGGTAGCTCGCCGCCCGGTAAGGACCAAGCTCGGGTCGACGGCGCGCAGTGTTCCACGCGCGCCTCAAAGAGATGTCAGCAGCAGTGTAGGGGTCTACTAGGACCGATGCCTGCCGGGGTCGCGTGATTGTTCGAAAGAGATACCGTGACCCTGGCACATGGGCAACTGATGGAACACGGGTGGGTTTTAGTCAGTAAAAGTCTGACACGCCCTCCCGCTCCGCCCAGAGCGGGAGAAGTCATTTGATGATTTCCCATCCTGAAAAAAAAAAAAAAAAAAAAATGCTCAGCTGTAGCGCTATTGACCACTAGAACAACGAGGCAGGTAAACAAAGAAAAAAAAAACCGGCCAAGTGCGAGTCGGACTCGCGCACCGAGGGTACCGTAGAAACCTGTAGGTATCCTCGGTTTATGCATAAGGTTTATGTTTATGAAAATGAATGTTTTTTTTTAATTTTTATATTTGAGTTGATTGAATGAAAGGTAATTTGTGGTTTACGATTTATGACGTATTAAAAAAAAACTACTCACTGGATTTCGTACAAACCAATTTTCGTTGGAAGTTTACATGGTTATGTACATCATACATTTTTTTTAGTTTTATCATTCTCTTATTTTAGAAGTTACGGGGGGGGGGACATTCATTTTACCACTTTGGAAGTGTCCCTCGCGCAAAATATTCAGTTTAGAAAAAAATGGTTTTAAGAAACCTCAATACCATTTTTGAAGACCTATTCATAGATACCCCACACGTATGGGTTCGATGAAAAAAAAAAATTTGAGTTTCAGTTCTATGTATGGGGAACCCCAAAAGTTTATTGTTTTTTTTCTATTTTAGTGTGAAAATCTTAATGCGGTTTACAGAATACATCTACTTACCAAGTTTCAATAGCATAGCTCTTATAGTTTCGGAGAAAAGTGGCTGTGACATACGGACGGACGGACAGACAGACAGACAGACAGACATGACGAATCTATAAGGGTTCCGTTTTTTGCCATTTGGCAACGGAACCCTAAAAAGTAAAGTAAGCAAGACAAATTACCAGGAATACGACGTTAAAATTTGTAGTACTAAGTTACAAGTTATTACTTAAAAAAGTAAAGATTAACTTTTGAGAAAGAACCTTTCTTCTTCCTTTAACGAATTGAATAAAGCATTAACAGCAGACTACCGGCAGTATTATCTCCTCCCCCCTTAATCCATCCAATCGTTTTCAGGGATAAGACCGATCACTCTGTCAGCCTTTGTAAATTTCTATATTTATATTTGTAATATTAATGGTATACGCAATGTGGAATATATTCTTTAACATAATATTGTTTAACTAGCTTTTGCCAGTGGCTTCGATCGCGTATTATACATATACATAACCTTCCTCTTGTATCACTGTGTCTATTGATGAAAACCACACTGAAATGCCTTGCGTAGTTTAAAATAACTTAGCGTTCAGAAAGAGAAGCGACTTTGTTTTATACTATGTAGAGAGCGTTGGTGGTCTAGTGGTATCGACCTCACTTGCGAGTTGTAGGTCCTAGAGATGTGCCCTAACAGGCGTTGCACGGAGGGGGTTCCGGATTGGTCTTCTGAGAGATAACGGTACCCGTACCATGTGTAGTTGGTGACCACACCGTTGGTGATGGTTTTAGTAAGGTAAAAATCGCACACACCCTGGTCTTAACCCCAAAACCTGCGGCAAGAATAAAAAAAACTTTTAACAAAAAAAAAAAAACGACCGACTTCATAAAAAAACCCAAACAGAGTGAATAAAAACATTTTACAAAAAAAAAATAACAACCGACTTCCTAAAAAAATACCACTACTAAGTGAAAAATAACTTTAATTTCGGAAGTCGATGGCAAAATACCTTAAATACAGATCCTAATAAGACACCGACTTCCTCCTTTTTTTTTAAGTCGGTTAAAAAGGTCGTTGGTTCGAACCTAGGCAGGCGCTTTGCTTTGTTTAAATTATTTCATCACCACTGCTTTCAAAACGGTGAAGGAAAACATCGTGAGGAAACCGGCATGTCTTAGAACCAAAACTTCTAAGACATGTGACATCTACCAACCCGCATTAGGCCCGCGTTGTAAATTTCGGCTCACTCCCTCTCATCGAGAGGAGGCCTATGTCCCAGCAGTGGGATCAATATAGGCTTGTGATGATGTCGAGATTATCGAAATAATTGTTCAAAGTACCTACTGATTGCACTGTACTGGTTTTACAGCAAGCTATAAGAGATTAAAATAGTAATCAAATAGATTACAAACTTAGCAGTAAAAACTTTTTAACAAAAAATTAAACCGCCGAAAAACTGAAAAGCATAAAATAATAAACCTTAAAATTATGAGTCGGCGCTTTGAGTGATCCTTGTTCATTGATTTTTCAGCGCCGACTCAAAATTTTAAGGTTTATTATTTTATGCTTTTCAGTTTTTCGGCGGTTTAATTTTTTGTTAAAAAGTTTTTATTTTATGATTTTTTGTGGCTTTAATGTACTAATAATACTTGGCAAGGTATACCCTATCCAACAATAAAAGAATTATCAAAATCGGACTACTCTGTGCAAAGTTATGCGTGTTTATACGTTACAATCAGAGTGAACAATCAATCATCCCCTGTTTTCCAACTCTTAGGGTTCGATTTTGTTTTCCAAATTTATATGGGTGGTCTCATATAAAATGGGAGTATACCCTTTCCAATAGAAGTAGAATTGTCACAATCGGACCACTATGTAAAAAGTTGTGAGTGTCAGTGAGTGAACAATCAATCATCCCCTGTTTTCCAACCCTTAGGGTTCGATTTTGTTTTCCAAATTTATATGAGACCACCTTGGGAGTAAACCCTTTCCAATAGATGAAGAATTGTCACAATCGGACCACTATGTAACAAGTTATGCGTGTTTATACGTTACAATCAGTGAGTGAACAATCAATCATCCCCTGTTTTCCAACCCTTTTTTTTTTTTTTTTTTTTTTTCTTTTTTCAGGATGGGAAATCATCAAATGACTTTTCCCGCTCTGGGCGGAGCGGGAGGGCGTGTCAGACTTTTACTGACTAAAACCCACCCGTGTTCCATCAGTTGCCCATGTGCCAGGGTCACGGTATCTCTTTCGAACAATCACGCGACCCCGGCAGGCATCGGTCCTAGTAGACCCCTACACTGCTGCTGACATCTCTTTGAGGCGCGCGTGGAACACTGCGCGCCGTCGACCCGAGCTTGGTCCTTACCGGGCGGCGAGCTACCCATTGCTCGCCACCCGCAAGCTCGCGCCTACGGTGGCCGGGAGTCCGCAATCGACTCCCGACGCCCGGGGCGTCTCCTCCTGCGGCGGCTAGGGACGTGAGGGCGCAGAGACTGCCACTCCCTCACGCGCCCCGCCTCCTCCTTCGCGAGCATTACTGCTTCGCAGAAGGAGGTGACGGCTTCCCATTCCCTCTCGCTCCGTACCATGGCTCGCACCAGGGCCGGACGCGAGAGGTCGCCGCCGCCGATCGCCTCCACGAGGACACGGCGGTGCCCCGCCCAGGCTGGGCACACCTCCACCGTATGCTCCACCGTGTCCTCCAGACGATCCTCGCAATGGAAACACCCGGACGTATCCTCCCGCTTTATCCTGAACAGGAACCCACCGAAGCACCCATGCCCGGTGAGAACCTGCGTCAGGCGGAAGGTGAGGACGCCGTGGCGCCTCTCTATCCACTCCTCAAAGAGGGGACTTACCGCCGCAATTGTGGCGTGCCCAGTTTTCCAACCCTTAGGGTTCGATTTTGTTTTCCAAATTTATATGGGACCACCTTGGGAGTATACCCTTTTCAATAGAAGAAGAATTGTCACAATCGGACCACTATGTAAAAAGTTATGCGTGATCATACATAAAAAAAAAAAAAAAAAAAAATATACGCGTCGAATTGAGAACCTCCTCCGTTTTTTTTCGTCGGTTGAAAATAATGGCCTCTTTTAGTTACTTTAACCGACTAAGGTAACTTCGGCCAACGACGGGGTAATTATTGCCGCAATTTTGGGTAATTACCGTCAAAGTTAAACGACAGGGGTCAATTAAGTCACGATTTGACAGCGACTTAATTTTACTGGATTACTAAGTTAAAGCCGGGCTTCTTGATTAATCCGACGATTAATATGTTTATTAATTGTTTAGTGCTTATTTTGTTTATAAAAGAATATTAACGAGGTTTTAAAAGAAATGAGATTCACAAACAGATCAGTGAATGCAGATTTAAAATTCTATTTTATTGAAGGCACTAATCCTTTGATCTCTACTTTTTATATTCTTAAAGGCCTTTGCCCAGGAATAGGACAGTGGGGGCTAGTAAAATAAAAACCAGCCAAGTGCGAGTTGGACTCGCGCACTGAGGGTTCCATACAAACCTGTAGGTAATCTCGGTTTATGCATAAGGTTTATGTTTATCAAATTAAATGTTTTTTTTTAATTTTTATATTTGAGTGATTGAATGAAAGATAAATTGTGGTTTACGATTTATGACGTATTAAAAAAAACTACTTACTAGATCTCGTTTAAACTAATTTTCGGTGGAAGCTTACATGGTTATGTACATCATATATTTTTTTTAGTTTTATCATTCTCTTATTTTAGAAGTTACGGGGGGAGACATTTTACCACTTTGGAAGTGTCTCTCGCGCAAACTATTCTGTTCAGTTTAGAAAAAAAAATTATTAGAAACCTCAATACCATTTTTGAAGACCTATTCATAGCTACCCCACACGTATGGGTTTGAAGAAAAAAAAAATTTTGAGTTTCACTTCTAAGTACGTGGAACCCCAAAATTTATTGGTTTTTTTTTCTATTTTAGTTTGAAAATCTTAATGCGGTTCACAGAATACATCTACTTACCAAGTTTCAACAGCATAGCTCTTATAGTTTCGGAAAAAAGTGGCTGTGACATACGGACGGACAGACAGATAGACAGACATGACGAATCTATAAGGGTTCCGTTTTTTGCCATATGGAAACGGAACCCTAAAAAGGATGCGTTTATATGTAAGTAGAAACAAATATCTTCCATGTTGTTTGAAAATTGACGAGAAGAGATTTGCAATATTTGGAATTGCAGGCAAAGGGCGTCCGTCTGAAACCGACTTTTCTCCTACTAACTACAATTAACAGTCGTGAGGATCTATCCACACATCCCCGTCTATCCAGAGGATATGTCGGATTTGTTCACCCTGTTGACACAATCCCTTATAAGCCTTCTAAGACACTGAGGAAAATAGATATCTAGCAGTTAATTCGCTTGTCGATTTAACTACACCTCTTACGTTATGTTTTCGTTATATTCGAAAACTAGCTTCTGCTCGCGACTTCTTCCGCGTCAAATTTTTGCTCCACTGGGCACTGACCCTTCCCGTGGCATCGAATTGCCTGTCTATTTTCGTCCTTTTGTCGTTGCTGCTCCGCTCCTTTTGATTGTAGCGTTT
The DNA here is from genome assembly GCA_932294355.1 of Aporophyla lueneburgensis. NCBI lineage: Eukaryota > Metazoa > Arthropoda > Insecta > Lepidoptera > Noctuidae > Aporophyla > Aporophyla lueneburgensis. The sequence goes on along the minus strand of OW028751.1, from coordinate 29,068,988 downwards.
TATATATCCTATAACCTTCCACTATAAATAGGCTACCCAACACAAAAAGATTTTTTTCAATTTGGACCAGTAATTCCTGATATTACCGCGTCCAACCAAACAAACAAACAAACTCTTCAGTATTCCCACATTCCAATTGTTATGATAAAAGTTTTATGCAATAAAAGGCGAGCCATATATAACACAAATCCAAACTCCGAGCTGTTCCTGAGAAATTGTCATTTGCGTATTTCTTATGTCGCTGTTTTCGCGTATTTAATCGTTAGTGGAAGCTTGTAATTAGTCACCGTTTGAACACTGTACTAGATACTGAGATGTAGGTATTCCCTGCTGTAAGAGTAAAAATATAAGAGTAAGTTTTCATAAAATTAATAAAATTCCTAATGGAAAACCCCGAATTTGGAACCACCCACGATTCTGACCGCACAAGTCCAAAAAGTGACAAAAATAAACGAATGAAAAATAAATTTACGAAAATATTTGAAACAGGAATGGAATTTCAAATTGTAATCGAACCCTCTCGCACTGGCTGGAAAACAAATGCGACACGTGAGCTCGGACCAAGGTCGACGGCCGTCCCTTCCCCGGACGACGTAGTTTCACGTTCAGTTAACTGTCACTCACTTTTACTTCTCGTATTTGTTTGTTTTTCCACTGTTGTCGGGTAGATTGACTTTCTAACGTAGTCTGACCGAAATCACTAAGGATTCTTTTGTTTTCCCAAACGTTTATTACCCTTTTGCTAAGTTATAAAACGGTAGAAATCATTTATTTTAAACGATACAATCTATCTGGGCTTATCTCTGTCTCATTGTTAAGAGAAAACATAAAATATCTGAAGAGACAGAGGCAATTGTAATTTCTACTTAAGCTGGCACTGGGACTAATCAGACTCAAATTATTTCTATAAGTGAAACAATTTACTGAATAGGTATGTTTAGATACAAGTTGTGTCTAAGTTTGATATATTATTTGCACACAATAAAGCGTTATTGTAACGCTGTTTTCCAACACGGTGTGTATTCTTATGCAAATCTACTTACTGCACCAATAAATATTTATTACAAAAACATTTGTTGGAAAACTTCAAGCAGGCTTTATCGAAACTTTTCTTTTGAATAAATTCCGATAAAATAAAGTTATGCTCCCATAAAATGAGAAGTAGTACCATAGCTAAGGGTTTGTTTGTGACCTTGAGCTTTGAGTAAAGGTCACAGTTTGACGTTATAAATGTCTGACGGCTTTCATGGTCAGTTGAAGGGTGAGCTCACTAAGGGTTAAAAGTTAAACGAAATAAACTTTTATTGAACTACCTACTTAATTATTTAGTTCGCGTGTTTGGTTAGCCGATTAGTGTTTTGTTGTACAAACTAATTAACTTTGCTTTAGTTCTGGTAAAGCTTTTTATAATCGTACCTACCAGAATAAAATGCGGACTAAAAATTAATAAGTATAGGCTCTTGTTATAAAATACAAGGTGGCATCGACGCGCAACTTGTTACCACTTGGGTTCAGAAGATGACTCTGAACGATATTGAAAACACGCTGAAATTTTTCGTCGGTTATTAACAAAATTCATACATATAACATACTATTACCATTTTGTCCGTGTAAGTATAGAATATTTCTAGGGCGTTTTATTTTCTAGGTGGCACCAAATTACTTATTCTGGGTGAAGCGGGAGGGTGTGTGTCTGACATCTTAACGCCAACGCGCAGTCAACCTGGGCCTGGTCCTTACCGGGCGGCGAGGTACCCAATGCTCGCCGCCCGCAAGCTCCTGCCTACGGTGGCTGGGAGTCCGCAATGGACTCCCGACGCCCAAGGCATTCCTAAGGCTGCTTAAGTCGTGAGGGCGCAGAGAGTGCCCTTACTATTTTTATCCTGATACGTGGGATAATTTTCATCGTCTACGCGGGCGATGCCGCGGGAAAACCCTACTGATACAAAAAAAAAAACTATTTTATCCACAAAAGTTTTGCACTTTAGCTATAATTTGCCTATAATATCATCACGTACTTTTGAGCTTTTACTATAAAAATACAACGTTTAAAATGTAAAAAGAAATTTTCTACGATGAAAAATAAACTGAACATTCTTACATGCATAAAATCACACTTAAGATCTTTGAAAGAGTTAAGTAAAGAAGTGAATTGCTACTTTAAATATAACAACGGACTTTAATGGGTTTATAAGATCTTAAAAATGTCTGTGTTTATCATGATGAAGACTAACAGTTTAAGGGCCGTCCATTAATCACGTGATGTTTTTTTTTGGCATTTTTAACCCCCCCTCCCCCTTGGTGATACATGGTGAGGTTTAAGACTACCAAATATCACGTGAATTTATTATATAGTACCTACAAAGAATGTTATTTTTTTTATATAAAGTTCACTACAAGCCGCTTTCAATTTTGTGAAAAACAACTAGACCCCCCTCCCCCTTGTGATATTTCGTGACTTTTTTATGGACCCCTCCCCTTCAAGCCTCACGTGATTAATGGACAGCCCCTTACTGTTTAAAAGACTTTTGCTTTTAATTTAAGCACCGATGTTGGTTGACTTTATATACTTATATAAAGCCTTCTTTGTGGTATCGGACGTAAAGAATAGCATCACCCCATTTCTTCTCGTGGGTGTCGTAAAAGACGACTAAGGGACATACTAGAGAATAGGCAGCCGCGTTCTCTATGTACGTATATTTTATCACCATACTGTGACCGTCAACCCCCCTGCCAAGCGAGGTGATCATGGTAATGATAATGACAGGACAGTTTTCTTAAAACGTCTGCTACTACTGCGGAGCGTGCACGTCTGCTGGCTGTGGGTAAGTGGGAATCGGGTTTATGGCTTCATGCACTACCGTCGTCGAATATAGGCACCTTGTTCGACGACACTACTTTCCGCCTCGCTGCTTCGTAGGCAAGCAGCCTAGTGGAAAGTATTGTCGTCGTAGGAGGAGGAGCTCTTTGTTGTTTTCCTCTTTGCTGCAACTGTGAGTAGGTTGTCAACAGTTTAGGACACCATGGCCTGTCTTGCAGCCGAAGTGCGGGTCGTGTAGCGCGGCACGCAAACATTAACGACATCATCCGACGAGCTCTTGTCACCGTCGGCGTCCCAGCTGTATTAGAACCCCATGGCTTGGCACGCGACGATGGCAAGAGACCGGACGGAATGTCTTTATTTCGATGGAAGGTGGGTAGGCCTGTTGTGTGAGATGCAACGAATGTATTCTTGCGCTGTCTCATTTTTCTGGCTCAGTGTGTTGTGCTGGCGCTGCTGCTGCGGCTGCGGAAAACCTCAAAACTCTTGAATGACAGCTTCAGGAATTGCATTGTGCTGTGCTGCTGCAGAGAATAGGCCTCTTATTTTTAAGAGAGAGAACTTCTAGTTCGGTTTTGAGCCTATAACAAGTCCCTAATTGCATTACAATTTTCCCCATAAATTTCCAAACATTTTTCCTTCGCCGTCAGTCAGAAGTAGTCAGAACGCAACAATCTGGGACGAAACACATAAAACCTAGTTTTATTTTCTACAACTTGTCCCATTTTCCCCCGTTAATCATGTCGGAACAAAAGAAACATTAAACAAAATAATTCTTGAACAAACGAATGAAATCTATCTTTTTTACTTTTTATTTCGGGATGTACAGCTGCTGGTACAAAATTCACTTATCTTTTTAATTCCAAGTGACCCGCATTAATTATATTGGCGAGGTTCCAACGGACTCCCAGTCGTGGGAGCTTATGTTCCTCGGTGGAACTGAGTTCCTTTTTAGGGTTCTGTACCCAGGAATGCGAACGGGACCCTATGACTAAGGCTCCGTTGTCCGTACATCCTTTAGAACAGAAATATGAACACTTTTATTTTCATAACAGAGTGTAAAACCCAGTACCAACGAATTAAATCAATCTGCCTACCCCTTTTCTAAACTGTGTTAGAGTTGGCTTCCAATTTAACCAGCTGAATGCCCTGGGGTGTGGGCCCGGGCTCGCGTGACTGCTCGAAAGAGATACCGTGGCCCCGGCACATGGGCAACTGATGGAACACGGGTGGGTTTTAGTCAGTAAAAGTCTGACACGCCCTCCCGCTCCACTCAGAGCGGGAGAAGTCATTTGATGATTTCCCATCCAAAAAAAAAAACTGAATGCACGTATTGTACATGGAGCGACTGCCTGTTCCATTGCGAGGATCGTCTGGAGGACACGGTGGAGCATACGGTGGAGGTGTGCCCTGCCTGGGTGGAGCACCGCCGTGTCCTCGTGGAGGCGATCGGCGGCGGCGACCTCTCGCGTCCGGCCCTGGTGCGAGCCATGGTACGGAGCGAGAGGGAATGGGAAGCCGTCACCTCCTTCTGCGAAGCAGTAATGCTCGCGAAGGAGGAGGCGGGGCGCGTGAGGGAGTGGCAGTCTCTGCGCCCTCACGTCCCTAGCCGCCGCAGGAGGAGACGCCCCGGGCGTCAGGAGTCTATAGCGGACTATAGGAGTCTCTCCCGGCCACCGTAGGCGCGAGCTTGCGGGTGGCGAGCAATGGGTAGCTCGCCGCCCGGTAAGGACCAAGCTCGGGTCGACGGCGCGCAGTGTTCCACGCGCGCCTCAAAGAGATGTCAGCAGCAGTGACGGGGTCTACTAGGACCAATGCCTGCCGGGGTCGCGTGATTGTTCGAAAGAGATACCGTGACCCTGGCACATGGGCAACTGATGGAACACGGGTGGGTTTTAGTCAGTAAAAGTCTGACACGCCCTCCCGCTCCGCCCAGAGCGGGAGAAGTCATTTGATGATGACAACAAAAAAAACACGTTTTTGTTATTTTAATTTAACAGTAAATATTGCGGAATTGTTCGTAGGTGAGTCCGACTCGCACTTGGACGATTTGTATAACACCTTTGTTTCGTTTCAAAATGGCGGAAAACCTGATGTTTTGTAGTTGTAGTAGTTAGTTGCTGGACGATACTATTAGTGACGTTGCTTTGTACATTTGTTATACTTTTGCACTAACTTCGGGTACCTCATTATGGTAATTAAGTTTTAAACTTGTTTCTCGTGTGTGGATTTAAGTGTAGCCTTTGGTGTGCTTTTGTATTCGTAGAACTAAAATGGAAAGTCGCAATGCATATTTTGAAAGTTTTAAATTAGCAAGTTTTTCTTTTCGTTATTTTATAAGTATCGTATTTATTATTTCACTAGCTTTGGTCAGCGGGATCGCCCGCATGGTGGTCAGAAATAATCCCATAAGAACTTACTACTACTAACATAAATAGTAACCTCTGTGTTAGTCCAGGTTATAAACTATCTGTAAGTATGTCAAAGTTTATCGAAATCCGTTCACCCGTTTTGTGTGATTGCGTAACAAACATCTCAATATACAAACTTTCACATTACAATATTAGTAAGATTTAAACTAAAACTAGACAGACACGATAGATTAATTTAGTTCAGGATGAAAAATACAACAGCAAAATTAAGTTAAATAGTAGTGTTTTTCTAACCCTTGAGTTTGTTCTGTCATTTCTTCTTCGGGGTAGTCAGATAGGAAATTTCAACTCCATTTTGTTTGAAATGACATCTCGCAGATCAACCTATGAGGTTCTCGGCTGCTTAACCGGACTTGCTTGTGGCATCTTAATAAATTAAGGACTCCAGCCAGGGCTTAAAAATTTGAAACTAGAGCGACTACTCGCTTAGGGCACCCCCTGTAGGATACCGACCTCGGCATCACTGGTAGAGGGCAGCAAGGGACGGGCTGGATCGAAATGAGAATGCCGACGCCATCTACGTAATTTGTTTATAAATTCTGTGCAAAAGTGATTATCATATCGTAGCAGAGCTTCGAAAAAATACAATATCATTATGAAGAGATATACACAATATCTGTTCGCTGCCAGGCCAGGCCTCACCGTCGGATTTCAATAGCGCAGTGGAAGTTATGATGGTGGGGCTCTGGAGACAAGAGTGGCGTACGAAACTTGTCCGCCGTGCGCGGAGCCGAACAATGATATAATTCAAATAAGTACAATTACAATACAACAAACAAAGGACTCACCTGGTTGAAGAACACCTGCTTCTGGGGCCTACCTGGATTTATGTATGTAAGTGAGTGTGTATTGTATTGTGTTGTGACGTTATGAGTATCTCCAGGTTACAATCCGCTGCAATACGCCCTGCCACCAGGACATGCGGTCTTCAACACTTAACCTCAAGTTTCAACAAAGATATATCCAAACTCAACCCGTATTATTACATCAATTTGGGGTTATTTACAATCAAAGCAACTGGGTCATGACTGGTGTCCACAAAACGACCGATTCTCAAGGATTAATTTACAAAACGCGTCGCGGAACTCAACACGGCCATTGCTCCCTTGTTCAAGCCAAAACCAAAGAGGAGTGTCAAGTGTCAAAGTCAAAACTGACAAGTCAGATGTCACTCCGTTCGGGCGCGTTCTGAAGGCGCATAGAGTAACCAATTTAAACGGGACGATACATCATCAGTATTCTTTATGTTTATCATTCCAAATCATTCACAAGACATAATTGAATCAATCTGACACTCTCTGGGAAATCAGCCCTGCATTTATACATGCTAATTTTCCAATTATACATATAACCACAGCCTGCTCTATTCCCGGACAATCGTACCTACAAGAAACTTCCTTTCTCCAGTCTCCTAACAAATTAAATGTCTGTCTCCCACATGCATCTGAGGACATTATATATTATTATATTATCTTTTTCATTCATAATTGAAATTTCACCCTTTTATTAGTATTATTCTTTTATTTTATCTCTTTAAAATTTGAACTCCCGTCATTTACTATCCACTTCTCACCCCTCTTTCTTATTCCTTTCACACACTTAGCTTTCTCTTCTCTCATTCCAGGGTGCCTCTAGGGTTGGTCTGTCAATATGTTGACCCGTAGAGCTGCATCCTTAGAGGAAAAACTGAGGGCTACGTTAAAGGAATTGGAATCTAGTAAAAAGCAGTGCAATCAGCTGATACAGGAAAGGGATGACAGTGAGGTCGAAATTGAGTTAATTAATAAAAAGAACACTGAGCTGAAGAATCAATTGGCTGAACTACATGTACAGCATATGGACATACTTGACCAGCATCAACACCTTCGTCAACTAGTGTCAAATTACCAGCATTGTAGTGACACCTACGAACTGGCTTTGAGACGGATATCAGAACTGGAACTGGAATTAAGCAGGGCCCACAACACAATGACCCATTTGGAAACTCTCAAAGCCAGTGAAGAGTCTGCAATCACCAGCCTACATGTGTTGAGCCAATTGTAACAATAGATTTAACTGATGATACCTTTTCTAAAAACATATTGTTTACTAGCCACAATAAGTTAAAAAAATATATTAAAATTAATAGACTAATTAGAAAATACCAGAAAACATTGAAATGCCAAAAAGTTAATAAATTAAACACAAAACTTAGGCAAAAAAATTTAAATTTAATACAAGAATTGAAGAAGTGTTATAGTGATTTGAAACTATGTAATACTTTGTATGATACTGACACTCAACACCTTCGGGATGAATTGTTTGTTAGGGAATGCAGGCCTTATACAGCTAGTCGTTGTAATAAATTTAAAAATAATATAGCTCATAGGATTACTCCATCTATAGTAGAACACGAGAATCCTAATGAAATCTATGAAGCCCTTTTTGATATTGTGCAAAAAGAATACGAATCTACTTTCAAGACCAAAACTATTGACATTAATAGCACTTCCGTTAGCTTCAACCAATGGGCTACTCCAGGAATTTATAAAAGTAGAGCAAGACTATACGAGTTATATGGTTTGAAAAAATACAGATTTGATACTCCTTTTCTAGAGTATGTCAGTAATTATTCAAAATTATTTAAAAAGATCTGCGCTTTAGCTAAATCAAAGTTTTTAAGCGATACCATAAAAAAATCCAATAATAAAATAAAAACCACTTGGAAAATTATTAATAATGAAACGGGTAAACCGGTTAAACAGGAAAAACAACTAGAGATTATGATTAACAACAAATTGGTTAATAAAGCAGCCGACGTAGCTGAGGCATTTAATGAGTTTTTTGCCAACATACCTATAAATACGACCTGCTCCTTAAATTCGTCCCCGTCTAAAGCTGAAAACCTTTTGCATAGTAGTGTGCCCGGATGTAGTCGCTTATTTAGTTTCGAACATGTAACGCCTCGTGATGTGATTAATATTTTTAACACACTCAAGTCAAAAAACACTGGTGATTACTGGGGCATCTCTGTTAAACTGTTAAGTAATATAATAGATATCGTAGCCCCCTATCTGGCTGTAACTTTTAATAAATGTGTTGATTTGGGATCTTTTCCTGACCTCATGAAGAGCAGTAAAGTCATACCATTATTTAAAACAGGTAATAAAAATAACGTTGGCAATTTTAGGCCCATTTCTATCTTACCTGCATTTAGTAAAATATTTGAAAAGTTAATACTCAGGCAGATGCTAAGACATTTTAATTTAAATAGCCTCCTTCATAATGAGCAATATGGCTTTACAAAAGGTCGTTCGACAACAGATGCGGGTGTTGCTCTGCTGAAACATATTTTCAACGCATGGGAGAACTCGCAAAATGCTATCGGAGTTTTCTGTGATCTCTCCAAAGCTTTTGATTGCGTTCACCATGACACACTTTTGCGTAAACTACGTCAATACAGTGTTCAAAACGAAGCTCTCAGTGTCATAAGTTCTTATTTGCAAAATAGGCACCAATGTGTAGATGTCAATGGTGTAAAATCTTCCGGGCTACTAGTTCAGTTAGGTGTACCTCAAGGATCAATACTGGGTCCATTCTTATTCTTAGTGTATATTAATGACTTACCATTTTATTTAAAGAATATCTGTGACATTGTACTGTACTATTTGCTGATGATACCTCACTTATCTTTAAAGTAGACAGAAATAGACAAGATTTTGACGACGTAAATAGTGCGCTCTCAATGGCTACGGAATGGTTTACTACAAATAACCTAGTTCTCAATGCTAAGAAAACGAAATGTATAAAGTTCGCCTTACCGAATGTTAGGAATCTGGGACCCAATGTCGTTTTAGATAATGAGGTGCTTGAAACTGTACACTCGGCGGTTTTTCTGGGCATAACAGTAGACGCCAAACTTCAATGGGGATCACATATATCAAGCCTAGCGGGAAGGCTCAGTTCGGCCGCCTACGCAGTAAGGAAAGTTAGACAGTATACGGACGTTGATACAGCTCGATTAGTCTATTTTAGTTATTTTCATAGCATAATGTTCTACGGCATTCTGCTGTGGGGCAAAGCCGCGGACATTCAAAATATTTTTGTTCTTCAAAAACGAGCTGTTCGAGCGATTTACCAACTAGGTGCTAGAGTTTCTCTGAGAGATTTGTTTAAAGATATTGGTATTCTTACGGTGGCATCACAATTCATCTTCGCCAACATCTTATATATTAGGCAAAATATACACCTGTACACTAAAAACAGTGATATTCATAATATTAATACTAGAAATAAGGACAAACTACGTGCTTCCTTTCACCGGCTTCATAAGGTTCATAATTCTTTTGTTGGTCTTGGTATTACCTTTTATAACAAGCTTCCCTCTGCTTTACTAGATTTGCAGTTTAATGAGTTTAAAGCTAAAGTAAAATCCAACCTTTGTTCAAAGGCATACTATTCTATCAACGACTACTTAAACGATAAGAATAGTTGGTCGCTGTGATTAACTCAAGACAAACTCAAGACAATGTTTATGTTCTTTCAATCCAGAATTAGCTTTCCTACTGACAGTTTATATGGGTAGTTCATATAATTGTTTTTTTATTTATTTTTTTTATTTAACAGATTTTGTTAATTTATTTTTATTTTCTTTTAATTTCATTTATTGTGGACATAATCTACTCATTACAATGATTTTAAATGAGTTGTATTGCAACATGTAGTTAGCTAGCGACCTCGTCAGCTGTTCATAATATTCTTGCCTGACAAACCGGCAGCAAGTTCGTCATGCTCCCTTAGATGTCACTGCTTGCGGTAGCGTCGGGGGTCGGGTTACCACCTTCCCTCAAATATGGCGAGGGGGGTAATGGCTGACCTTTGCGTTATGCTCGTGAACGGGTGCTGCTTGTGGTGACTGGTCGTCTTGCTGACCATGGTTTTTGTTATTGTTATTTGTATTAACTGTTATTTTATTCCACTCCGGAGGTGCTAGTTTAACTATTGTAACTTCAACTTAGCTATATGCATCAATGTATGTATATGGATCATTTTGCATCGTTGAACATGTAAGCGGGCACGCCCTTTATGCCTGGAGGCTTTATTTAGTTTTTAAGTTTTGTTTACGTTTTTGTTTTATTATTTCAGCTTGACTTTAGTATTCAATTTTTTTTGTTGGTATATTGGCGTGTGCTAGCTGACATATGGCGAATAATGTATGTTTTGTTTTATAATATTAATTACTTACACAATATTGTATAGAATCAAGTTCTTCTAACTTAACAGACAGCTGTGCTGCTGGGGAGTTTGTTCCGCCACTTCTTTTTCCCAGCTACAGCACTAGGAAGTGTCGAAGGGTGGGCGTTTTGGGGGGACTGTCTTTTGTAACTTTGACGTTCAAAAAGTGCTGACTCTCAGCCTAGTTTGAATAAATGACTTTTGATTTTGATTTTGATTTATTTCCTCGAACATAGACCTCAATGGATATCGAAGTTTTACTGGAGATTCCTATTGGTTCATAATTGGGACTTTAGAAGAGATCATGACCTTACAGTTTCTGTCGGTATTTCTTTTCCGGGATCGAAGCTAGAAAATACGTTCTAGTTGTTAAGCTGTAACGAACTTCCCCTAAATTAAAAATAACTTAAAGCCCCCCATTGGGGAAGTCTTACGGCTGAAATGATGATGACTAATCTATTATTTTATTTTATTTCAAAATACCTTTTCAATCGGTTGAATTTTTGATTATATTATATGAGAACGATGTAAAAAAGACGTACACGTTAAAAGCGTCCAGAGTACAAATAGAACTAAAACAAAAATCCAAAAATAAAATAATTTAAGTATGGCCTGGCAGCTAATAGATGACCAGTCTCAATTGAAGACACCCGTTCACGGACATGACGCATGGATCAGCACCATTCAGCTCAATCATTCGAAGGTATACAATTAAAGTGCCTAAAATAAACTAAAGCACATTCAGTGGTAAAAATGATGGTTTGGAATTGAAATGTTAGGTTGCGACCCGTACGATCTAGGTTTATTCATACATACCTGTGTTTCAACTGACTTGTAAAAATGTCTTAGAAGATCCACTCACAAAAATGTAAACATTTAATGTTGGTAACTTAAAAAAAAGGCGGCGAAAAATATTTTTTTTGTTTGTAAAATTAAATCTTTGTTTGAACAAAAAAATTTGTACTTATCGAAAAATTAAGCTTTAATTAACGGTAGCAATAATAATTGAATTTTAATTGGAGCTGGTTTAAGCAGAGTTTTATGTTGTTGTTGATCGAAAGTCTTATTAAATAAAATTAATTAGACAAGTTAACTTTAAACGACTTTTTAACTACCCTCAAACTAAACATCAAGGGGTTTATTTACAAACTTTGCTTAAAGTTAAGTAATGATTAGAGCTGAATAAATGAGTTAAGATTCGTACAAACAGGCGCGATTAGTCGCGCGGCGTGTCGCGGAGGCGATTCTGCGATTTATCGCGATGAAACACCGTTCACACTGGCACGCCCACACGTCGCGCGTGTTAGATATTTCATTGTGATATTTTATAATTGTTGGGTAGATAATGACATCTATCACATTAACGAAGCATTGAACCAATATAGGAGTACCTAATTTGACTAGATAAAGTGTTTACAAAAACTGATTCGTCTTAAATAGTAAAAGTAGATTTTAGTACTAGAAATAATTAATACGTATTTAATTATAATTGTAGTATACCCTAGGTTTTATATTGCCATTTTACTTAATTAAGCAGATCCAAACGACTGGTACAATACTGTCAGTTCATATTGATATTCTTTTAATGATTCGTAACTACGAAGAAGTTACGAATCAGTCCTTATTAAATTGCTAAATTATCTTAAAATGTTTTTAAAATGTTTCACTACATAATAATGGTTTACTATTATCTGTGTTAGAAGTTATTAAGCCAAAATGTGTAATGATCTGTCATTTGTTCAAAATGGCGGGAGATGTCTGACGATTTTATTAGATTGACGTTTGTAGGATATAAAAAGGATTGAAATTACTTTATCGGGACAGTTCCTCGGAAGATGTGTAGTTGGTTAGTTCTAGTGCTGTGGTTGTGTGGAAATATCGAGCAGAGGTCACGTAAGTTAAGTAATTTGATATTATGTAACACTTATTGCTTATTATGAAAATGTTGTTGTACCTTTTATATTGTTGCCGATATTGATAATGTTTTAAATCATATAAAATGGAATATTCATACTCTTTCTTTGCCTAGCTATTGTTATTGTTGTGATTATGTTGATGCTATTCTGAGATCTCTTGGACAATGGTCCAAGAGATAGAATGAAATGTATTTAAGATAATAATGGTTTATGGCAATGTAAGAAGTGAGTTGATATAATACTTTAATACTGTTTCCATGGAGTTTCTTGTCCTTCTTCTCCATGAAGACCTAGTTTTGGAACGGACAACTAGCTTTCTGATTAATTACTGACAAGCCTAATTGAAATAAATGTCTAGTCTTGTCCTTCTGTGCTTTATTTAGTGAAACCCTTTCCCAACAAACCATATTCATAAGAACCTTCACACACAGTAAATAAGCCGTAACCATTCTGATACACAAAGTTTGATATTAGGTATATATACATAATACTTATAGTTATATACAGATATAGATTTTCCTATTACGCGCGTAGACGTCGGCGCGCCGCGACGAGCAGCGTGACAGCTTGTGGTACATTTTGTATGGCGTCATAGCTGCGATACGACGCCATACAAAATGCACCTTATGCTGTCGCGCGCGTTTCCATAGAAATTGTTCTACGGATATAAATCGCCGACTCGCGCGTGTTATATCAAGCAGTATATAACTATAAGTGTATATATACTAATTATCAAGCTTTGAATGTCAGAATGGTAACGGCTTATTTATTGTGTATAGGAAAGGGTTTCAATAAGTAAAGCACAGAAAGACAAGTCTAGACATTTATTTCTATTAGGCTTGTCAGCAATTAATCAGAACGTCGTCCCTTCCAAAACTAGGTCTTCATGGAGAAAAAGGACAAGAAACTCAATGGAAACAGTATTGAAGTATTATATCATCACATTTCTTACATTGCCATACATTATCACTATCTTAAATACATTAATTCTATCTCTTGGACCATTGTCCAAGAGAACTCAGAATAATATCAATATAATCAAAATACAACAATGATATCTAGGAAAAGAATATGAATATTCCATTTATATGATTTAAAACATTAGCAATATTGGCAACACTATAAACAGTACAACAACATTGTCATAATAGGCAATGATTAGGATATAATATCAATTACTTAACTTACGTGACCTCTGGTCGATACTTTCCACACAACAACAGCACTAGAACTTTACTAACCAAGTGAACATCCACCAAGCAACTGACTGTTTCATTTTTTTTTTTTTTTGTAGGACATATAGTAGTTAACCTGAAAAGATTGACTGTTTCACTGTGGCTCCGGCCTTTTATACCCGTTCACAAACAAGTATGATTTAAAACTGACAGCTAAGTCAAATCAGTGTTTGACTTGTACAAAAATAAGTTTATAATAAAAATCATTTACTAAATTCAACAATTCAATATTAGACACATAATAATGACATATAATAATTACATATATTACGCGCGACCATCGTGCCGCGCTAGTCTACACGAGCCTTTAAATGTCTTCAAAAGGAGTGGATGGAGGTCTTTCCCTAGGGGTGGGTTTCTGTAGGCTAGGAAAAAATCACGAAATATCAAATAAAATGTTAGAGATGTTTGTTTGTATAAGGTGCAGTTTTGAATCTGCAAGACATTTCAGGAGGTTGTTATGAGACTCGTAAATAATCATAAAACAATACGATACCAAGTCAATAATCAATAATACTTTTTATTTTAGATTTTTCAATGTTATTGTTTTTCAGAATAACTCTCTTAATAACCAAAACAGAACCACCCATTGCGATTTATCGCGCGTCATGTCACTGTGTGCGTGAACGCGATGACCAGTGACGACAGCCTGAACGAGGCTCCGCCCATATTTCTACGAAACGAACGCGCCACGTAAGTTGAACAACAATAAATGAAAAAAAAAAATACCTGCCTATTTCATTGTTGATTCGGGTTGAGAATACTACTAACATAATTACCTCCTAAAATGTTTTGCTGATCAAAAACTGCACCTTGTATACAACATTAATTTTTGTTTATGCGAAACCCGAAACACGGGTCTAGTATTTTTATGTAAAGAATCTATGAAAAAAATTTCAAAACTGTATCATTAATAATCAAAAAGTTATAAGCTTGATAAGTTACCTGGTTGTCCACGCAAAAACATATGCAGATCACCACAAACAGCTAGTGTACGTACCATCTCCGTGTAATGGACGTTTGAATACGAGAAAGACATGATAATTTTAAAATCGAAACAAAATACTAAGACCCGCGACTTGGAAGCGTAATTAAATATTTTTGGTACAAAATATAACATGGTGTAAAAATTATTGGAATCGATTCAGTTACTGATTCTGAACAAACTATATTCAGGTTTCGCATATACTAAAAATAATCTTGTATAGTTGTGCATAAAAGCTCAATAAATTCGTCAAATTTATCCTACGGAAACCGCAAACCGGGACTCCTTATAATATCAGCTAATTGCCAGTGTAAGCCCCGTCTTAATCAGTATAGCCGTTTCAGAGATTAGCCGGAACAAACACACAGACAAAATTGAAATAAATGTTTGTTTTTTTTATAAATACACTTTCATAAGCATTTAGTAAACGCTGTTATTTTAACATTAAAAGCTGACATTTCAATTTTATTTATTTGTATGCATCTGTAAAACGATAAGTCATATCCTAAGTAAATGTATTGCTATCAATACGGAACGAGAACGTATGTTTTACCTTTTTTTTTGGATGGGACATTATCAAATGACTTCTCGCGCTCTGAGCGGAGCGGAAGGGCGTGTCAGACTTTTACTGACTAAAAGGAGTGGGCTCCTGTTCCTTCAGTTGCCCACATGCCAGGGCCACGGTTACTCTTTCGAACGAATCTCGCGTCCCTGGTAGCCGTAAGTTTTATCTAGATTGGTCATAAGAAACATTCTACAAAATCCATCTCGTCATTCTAGCAAACGAATCTCAATAGAAGCAAAGAAAATCAAAAAAGAGATATCTTCACTGTTCAATTTAACCTAATTATACGACAGCTACTTATTCTTTGAGATCGCAGGATGACAGTTCACGAGAAATTAAATCGTTGTTTGAACGAAAGAAATTAAGATACGAGTTGGAACGAGGTACTTCATAAAGTTTTATAGCGCTGCTGATTGCGGTGTATCTAGGTTTGATTTTATAATTTATATAAAAGAATACATTCTTTGAGATTAAATACCGAGGTTAAGAGAAAAATATTTGTTTAAGCAA
Organism: Aporophyla lueneburgensis; assembly: GCA_932294355.1. Lineage (NCBI taxonomy): Eukaryota > Metazoa > Arthropoda > Insecta > Lepidoptera > Noctuidae > Aporophyla > Aporophyla lueneburgensis. The sequence goes on along the minus strand of OW028751.1, from coordinate 29,053,310 downwards.
TTAAGCTAGAGAGATTGAGATATTATAAACTAGCTTTTGCCAGCGGCTTTGCCCGCGTATTATACATATACACCTTCCTCTTGAATCACTTTCTCTATTGATAAAAAACCGCATTAAAATTCGCGCAGTAAATTGCGACTTTGTTTTATACTAGGTATGTAAAGAAAGATGTGAAAGTTTATAAAGATGTATGGATGTTTGTACTCTTTTACATAAAAAGCACTGAACGAATTTAGATGAAATTTGGCCACAAATATTTTATAACCTGCATTAACACATTAGGGTACTTTGAATCTCGGTAGTACGTTCTCGTGGGATAAATTCCGACCTTCATGCGGGTAAAACTGCTAGCAAAAGCTGGCAAGAACCTTTACAGCTATATTAAACCAACTTGAGGATCAACTGACAGTATCAAGCCCTCCATGAAGAGGCTGGACGGCAGCCAGACCGCAATATGGATTACTGACGCCCACAAGTGCTTGACTTGCGCTGAATCAGAAGTGAAAGAAAAGCATTCCGTCTTCAGAGGGCTACTCAACCTTAATGAGAATTTTTTTGATCCACTTTCGCCTTGTGGCATGGAAGACGAAAATAGCAAAGTAGGCGAGATCGTCTAATAAAAATTTGCACGCCCCTCCACAAAAAATCGATTCTATACAAACTGGCAGGTCAACCTGGCAAAAGGAGGTTGTCGGCTGCTTACCGAACGTGGCTGTTACTTTTGTATCCATTTCTGATGTTCCATATTGGTACTAGATTTTTCAAACGGGTCTGCCTGCGTAGAGGTCAGGTAATATGCCACGGAATGTACGATATACTACCGGGATTAAAACGTGTCAAATATCAAAAATCGTACAACCGATTTTGCGCCAATCATAAATTTAGTAAATCGGACAAAAATCCAAAAAAAAAAAATCGGTGTCACACTCGTTCCGATACGGTTCGTTTTTTTTTTCAAAAATATTCGATGTAGAATGTTGTAATTTACACAATATTAGAAATATATCATCGAAATCTGCATGCGACAAGCAAGTTGGAGGCGTGAAATTTTGAATTAGACGACGAAAGGGCTCGGTCGGAAATATACTACAACTATTTCTATGTCTGTATTTCTCATCGGCTTCTTGGAAGCCGCTCTACAAGCAGAACCCTTAAAAACCTCCTGGTCGACGCCAGCAGTCAGCCACAACCTGCGCGCTGTACAGTGCCGGATTAAGCCAGCGCGGGGCCCGTAGCAAAATTGTGATGGGGGCCCTTTTTTGTGGATGAGAAATCACCAAATGGCGTCTCGCGCTCTAGAGTGGAGCGGAAAGGCGTTTTAGACTTTTTCTGACTTAAACCCACCCGTGTTCCTTCAGTTGCCCATATGCCAGGGCCACGGTAACTCTTTCGAACATATTTCGCGACCCTGGCAGGATGAGGGCCCCTTGAGTTGCATTGCCTATTAAAAAAGATATAAATAAAACAAAATATTTTGAAAAACGCTTTTCGTGATTTAATATAAGCAACTTTAGAAATAACACTCGCCAAATCAATATTTCTGAGTAAATCATTTTCTATGCTCTTTATAGTGAGGTCATTCAAACGTTCTTGTCCCATTGTGTTGCTTCATACATTTTTAACTCGTTTTAATGTTGAAAAAGAACGTTCTTCGCTGCAGTTTGTGATCATCAAACTCAAGTAAACGCGTAACATTATTGGGACATTTGGAAAACACGATTCTTTTACTGACTAAAACCCATCCGTGTTCCTTCAGTTGCCCATATGCCAGGGCCATGGTACCTCTTTTGAACTAATCTCGTGACCCTGGCAGACATTGGTCGTAGCAGACCCCTTCAGTTGGCTGACATCTCATGAGGCGCGCGTGGAACACTACGCGCCGTCGACACGGCCCTGGTCCTTTCCGCAAGGCCGCGCCTGTGGTGGCCGGGAGTCCGCAATCGAATCCCGACGCCCGGGGCTTCTCCTCCTGCGGCGGCTAGGGGCGTGAGGGCGGGCGTGGGGGCGCATAGCTTGCCTCGTGAAGGAGAAGGCGGGGCGCGTGAGGACGAGGCAGTCATTGCGCCCTCACGTCCCTAGCCACCGCAGGAGGAGACGCCCCGGGCGTCGGGAGTAGATTGCGGACTCCCGGCCACCACAGGCGCGGGCTTGCGGGTGGCGAGCAATGGGTAGCTCGCCGCCCGGTAAGGACCAGGGCCGTGTCGACGGCACGTAGTGTTCCACGCGCGCCTCAAAGAGATGTCAGCAGTACTAAAGGGGTCTGCTAGGACCGATGCCTGCCAGGGTCGTGAGATTTGTTCAAAAGAGATCCATGTCCCTGGCACATGGGCAACTGAAGGAACTTTTTGTTTTATGGGTGGGTTTTGTCAGTAAAAGTCTGACATCCCCTCCCGCTCCGCCCAAGAGCGGGTGACGTCATATGATGATTTCCCAAACACAAAAAAAAAAAAGCAGGGCACACCTCCACCGTATGCTCCACCGTGTCCTCCAGACGATCCTCGCAATGAAAACCCCGGGCGTTTCCTCCCGCTTTATCCTGAACAAGAACTACCTAAAGCACCCATGCCCGGTGAGGACCTGCGTTAGACGGAAGGTGAGGACGCCGTGGCGCGTCTCAATCCACTCCTCAGAGGGGGACTTTTGATTACTTAGGTTGCTCCAAAGCTTTTGCAAAATGAAATATCGCTGGTTTGCGAGAATAACGACGTAATTCAAAATTCTGTCAAATTGAATACTGTATGCCAAACAACCATAAATCTTGGATATTTTATCGTGAACAGAGATGCAACGAACGTAATATAAAATCTAGTAGGTACAATTTTACTGTTATGAAACAGTAATATTATAATGAGTTTGTATAAGTCTACGGGGATCGGCAAAACAGAAGTAATACCTAACATATAAGTAAGCACATAAAAACTGAGAAACTTTAACACGATGTAAACAGTCCAGTAATAAAAACACTCTGAAAAGAAAATAAACTTGTGTCATTGTTGAATTAGGCTTATCAAATGTAGTATGCATTTTGCTATTTTCTTATTGGTTATCATTTAAAAACTATTTTTCGTGGTCGGGTTATACATACATACATACAGCTCGAATCGAATCCAATTAATATTAGGGAATTCCCTTTATAAGTATTTTGGAGTTGCCAACTTGCGGCATAATAATATACAATTTTTTATATATATTTGTTTTAGGGCTAATTACAGTATGACGAACGCTCACTAAGAATTGCTACTATATGTGTGGCTTAGTGGGTGGGTGGCTTACAATTTCTTTAATTTGTATTTTTTTTTTTTTGCACAGGCGCGGGGCCCCCTAGGCGCGGGGCCCGTAGCATTTGCTGCCTCCTGCTACATGGCTAATCCGGCACTGGCGCTGTACCACATTCAACTCACTGGAGCTAACCGCCAAATCGACTCACTAGGAAATCACCGTAGGCAGTTCCAACTCACCGCACTCAATGCAGCTATGAGAATGAATGTACTTTAAAACCTGCACCACTTTATATCTCTTTCACAGTAAAGGGTTTTCATTTAGTTTTGGCACCAATTTTCATACTTCAAACTCGGTTAAAAACTTGCAGAAACGGAGGCACGGTCTCTTGAGGATAGATCCTCATTTACGGAGGCGATGACGAAGTTCCGTCAACACACAATGCAACATCTCTCTCCCAAACCAAAACCAATTATACTACGGTCGGAAGCTTACCAACAATTGTGTGTAAAGCCGGAGCGATGCTAATTCGATTAGAAATTGATTCATCAACGGATTGTTCTGTACCTGACGGCTTATCACTTACGTCTGACTACGTCTTAGATCGGTGCATAGATGGAGCGAGATTGGACAGACAATGTAAATTGGTTTCCCTGTCTCGTTATATTAGTGGATAGAGTTTTCTGTTATGCCGTAAGCTTGGAAATTAGATTAACTTTTCTAGATTTTTACTGATCATTAGTCGAAAGACGTGTAGTTTTAAATTCGTATTAAGAAAGACAGAACACACAATGTGAAACACAAACACACAAATGAAAAGTGACAGTAAGCCATTTCTGTTGTAGTTCTTCCAAAATATAAATGCAGAGATCTTAATATTGCCTCCAGCTGTAGAAATATACATCAAATTAACTTTTAAAGCACTGTGTGAACTAAACATTAAGTCACGCTTCTGTGACTTAAGTAATTGGACTCAATTCACAAAAAAATTAAACCACCGAAAAAACTGAAAAGCATAAAATAATAAACCTTAAAATTATGAGTCGGCGCTTTGAGTGATCTTTGTTCATTGATTTCTCAGTGCCCGCCGACTAAATATTTTAAGGTTTATTATTTTATGCTTTTCAGTTTTTTCGGCGGTTTAATTTTTTGTTAAAAAGTTTTTATTTTATAATTTTTTGTGGCCTTAATGTACTAATAATACTTGGCAAGGTATACCCTATCCAACAAAAAAAGAATTATCAAAATCGGACGACTCTGTATAAAGTTATGCGTGTTTATACATTATAATCAGTGAATGAACAATCAATCATCCCCTGTTTTCCGAACCTTTTTTTTTTTTTTTTTTCAGTATGGGAAATCATCAAATGACTTCTCCCGTTCTGGGCGGAGCGGGAGGGCGTGTCAGACTTTTACTGACTAAAACCCACCCGTGTTCCATCAGTTGCCCATGTGCCAGGGTCACGGTATCTCCTTCGAACAATCACGCGACCCCGGCAGGCATCGGTCCTAGTAGACCCCTACACTGCTGCTGACATCTCTTTGAGGCGCGCGTGGAACACTGCGCGCCGTCGACCCGAGCCTGGTCCTTACCGGGCGGCGAGCTACCCATTGCTCGCCACCCGCAAGCTCGCGCGTTTTCCGACCCTTAGGGTTCGATTTTGCTTCCAAGTTTATATGGGACTACTTTCGGAGTATACCCTTTCCAATAGAAGAGAAGAGTTGTCACAATCGGACCACTATGTAAAAAGTTATGCATGGTCATACATAAAAAAAAGCAAAAAATAAATATGCGCCGAATTGAGAACCTCCTCCGTTTTTTTTCGTCGGTTGAAAAACGTGACTTAAGTGCGGGTTTATGACACATGAGCTATAAAATGGTTGTGACTTAAGTAAGTCTATTAATGCACGATTTCACGACAAGCAATAATGGACCACTTAAGCCCCACGTATCGTAATGTACTATTTGGAAACTTACCTAACGGCTGCTAAGTTAAAGGGCCGGTCAGCCTCTGATGTGAAAATTTTATAATAGTACAGCACGATCAAACATGACAAAAGAAGTTAAGGAACACGACATAGATCATCACATCACACCTGTACTCTTCGACTAGTTATGTTATAGTACACCCACATTCAGTCAGTTATGTTTAAGGAAACGGTGCATTTTTAGGTGGCTTTTGACTTACTATATTCTACACTAGCTTTTGCCAGCGGCTTCACCCGCGTGGAGATCGGAAGATATCCCGCGGGAACATAGTTCCGGGATAAAAAGTACCCTATGTGTTAATCCAGGTTATAAACTAACTGTGTTCCGAATTTAGTAGGATAGATATATACTATTGAGGATTTTTTTTAGATCTTTTGAAGAACATCATCTTTGTAATACATACTTTTGGTATATGATCAACGTATGCGAGGATAAGAGCTCGAAAGCACATTTTCATCCGACTTGCTTCAAATTTATCGTCACTGCTCAGCTCCTATGTATTTTAGCGTTATGTTATATAGCTTATAACCTGCCTAGGAGTATGGACTACAATCGTACCAAGTTTGGTTAAAATCCCTTCAGTAGTTTTTGACTCATGCGTGCACATACAGACAGATAGACAGACAAAAAATTTACTGATTGCATTTTTGGCATCAGTATCGATCACCATTTTGAATGTATATTCAATGTACAGAATCGACCACTCTACAGTTTTATTATAAGTATAATATAGATTTTAAAATATTGAAGGAAACTGTTGCCAAGCCTGCAGCCCCATTAGTCATTCTCATTAAGCTACCTGTCCTTCTACATTAAAATAAAACTCAACACCGAAGAGTTTTAAGAAAAAACTAGTTAAGTAAAGTAGACAGTCAACTAAAAATGACTTAATTCTGACTGCCCCGCAGGAGCCATCTTTTATTTTTCACTCTCAAACGTTTCGTGAAGCGATCCTCTTTACATAAGATTCCTACGTAAATTTTGAACTTATTTCAATTTAAAGCTAGTTATTTTTAATGCTCTACATTTTTCAATGTTGACTTTATTGAAAGGGTTTACCTTTAATCATTCGTTTGAAATGGATCTGGCAACCTAAAGAACTGAAGGTTGAAAACAAGATATTTTGGACCATTGTTGCTGCACATAAGCTTCGCCAAATCTGGAATACTTATTGAACGAAAAGAAGCTACCCCAATTACGTAGAGGAAACGCAATTTTCTGCTGCAATGAATCATGGGATCCATAACTAGATGAGCAACAGCATAATTGACCGTCTCTTCTATGCAATCAGCATCTATCAATAGCACACAGAAACCAGAATTTGAACCTGACTTTTACTCGATAAAATAGCCAGTTTATTTGCTTACTTTTTCAGGAATTCGCCTTCGGATATCCTTCGCCTTTAAAGTTCGCCATAATCCAAATTGATCTATAACATTCCCAGTGCTGGGACGCAGGCCTTCTGTCAATGAGAGGCAGTGGGCTGTTATCCACCACGCGGGCCCAGTACGGGTTGGTAGATGTCACATGTCTTCAAATTTTTGCTTCTAGGACATGCCGATTTTAATGTTGCCTACAATCTGTTTCCCCTTTTTGTCACTCCCCGATACGTGTGACTGACGGCATCAGACATCGATCCCTGGACCGCCCAGTTGTCAGCATCGCTCGTTTAACTGACGATTGACACGCATACGATTTATGACGACGCCGCTTTCCACCCAGATTGATCTACGAGGATCGCTCTGGGATTTATTGTGAAAGTATTTGTTCTGACTTTTGAACATGGGATTAATAATAATATGTGAGAGAATGTTGATAAATACTCGTAAAATGTAATGTCCTGAAGTTCTGATAGCTTGCCAACCGTTTTGGTTGTAGCATTGCTCCGTAGGATTATAAATTGTGTCTTAGAATCTGTAAACGCTAAGTTAAATCAATATATTTAACGGTAATAAATAAATAAATCATTCAAATCACTTATTTCAAGAAGGCCACTAAAATATACTTTTGTAAGTAAATTACAATTATATATAATTGATTCTAGGAGTCCCTTCTAAAAACTTTAGTATGGAGGAATATGGAAAAGAAACTCCATAGTTACTCTTGAAATGCTTTACAATAAAAAAAATATACATTAATTATGATGTTCTTCACATCATAATTAATGTATATTTTTTCGATGCACAAAAAAAAATGTTACCAACCTGTTGTAATGAAAACATGGCTGTAAAACAAAAACAATAAAGAAATATAATATAAGTGAACTATATTATCAATCCAGTACCGTGTGGTGCCGGACGTAAAGAATAACACCACCAGAAAACTTACTAGAGAATGGGCAGCAGCGTTCTCTATGCATTTTACCACCATACTGCGATCGCCAACCCGCCTGCTAAGCGTGGCGATTATGGCAAAGCCCCCCAAATTGGGGGAGGCCTAAGTCCAGCAGTGGACGTCTTACGGCTGAAATGATGATGATGATGATGATGATGATATTATCAATAAACGATGCACAAACAACGAGCCAAGACAACCGCACGCTTATAATAACAAGGGAAGATTTATTCTCTCTCACCGCTCTGCGCTGTTCACAGTCAAGCTGCTCCACAAAGTTTACGGTAAATATTCATTAAAACCCGCAGTATCTACTTAATAGGCGAGCGGAACATTTTCTTCGTCATTTCTCGTGAAAGAACGTTGTTTTAGCGTTCCTTTGAAACGGCTATCAATAGTGAAATATAAATTACTAGCGACCCGCCCGGTTAAAACACCTTGGCAGCACCTCGAGATTTCTTTATTATTTTTTTTAAATATATAATTTTATATTAACTAGCTAACGTCTGTGGCTTCGCCCGCGTGGTATGTCAATAATAATAAAAGACCGTATGTCCTTCTCTCTGGTTCGAAGTATTCCTTATTTAAATTTAATCAAAATCGGTATGACCGTTTCTGAGATTAGCCGGCTCAAACAGACAAGCAGAGAACTAAAAAAAATAGTTTTTGCTTTAGTATCGTATATACTTTCATATGCATTTAGTAAAAAAGCTATTGTGTTGACTTTACAAATAGAAACTTAAATGTTATTTATCTATAATATAATACTTAATATTATGAATGGGAAAGTGTGTGTGTCTGTTTGTCCGTCTTTCACGGCAAAATGGAGCGAAGACTTGACGTGATTTTTTAAGTGGAGATAGTTGAAGGGATGGAGAGTGTCATAGGCTACTTTTTATTCCGCGACTTAGTGTGCGTCCGCGATAACCGACATTTACGCGAATGAAGTCGCGGGCAAAAGCTAGTAATATTATAAATGGGAAAGTGTGTGTGTCTGTTTGTCCGTCTTTCACGGCAGAACGGAGCGACAAATTGATGTGATTTTTTAAGTGGAGATAGTTGAAGGGATGGAGAGTCACATAGGCTACTTTTGTCTCTTTTTAACCCCCCACTTCCCTAAAATGGGGGGTGGAACGCGCTAATCTCAGGAACTACAGGTTCGAATTGAAAAAATCTTTTTGAATCGGGTAGCCTATTTATTGAGGAAGGCTATAGGCTATATAACATCACGCTACGATCAAAAGGAGCGGAGAAGCAACAAACAAATGGACGAAAACTGGCAGGCTGCGATGCGACGGGAAGGGTCAGGGGAGCAAATATTTGACGCGGACAAAGTCATGGGCAGAAGCTAGTTTGTGTATATATGTATTAAACTTACAGTAAATCTTTCATAATAAATTATCTAAGTAATAATGAAACCCGCATCAAAATCCAACGTGAAGGTCAAAGCGGTGACACAGATAGACATGAAAAGCGATTTGATGTTGTATGTAAATAATGGAACACGACATGGCCTCATTTCACTTTCCATTGCGCTTTATGTGTTGTTATTGAAACGTCAGTCAAGTATGTAAACGGCAATAGTGTGGGCAGATAGCGATTTCGTTGAATGGATACGGGGGACAAAGGGGTTGGGTTTCACGATGTTTTAGCGAGAATATTATGATGTCTAGTTCTACCTTGTTGTAGATTAAAATGTTTTTCTTTTTTATTTCCTTGTGGACGGAAAAATGGGTGAAAATTGTTGGCTATTTTGATTTTTTTCTCACTTTGTTACAAGAACTAGGTAATACGTTGATCTTTTGCACTGAATTTTCCGTAAATAAATTACAACAGGCACAATATTAGGTAATATTTTACCAAAACAAAATTCCATTTACATTAATAATACAGAAAATAAACAAAGCTATGTTTTATAACAGACGATGAACTTTCAGCATCATCATTTCAGCCGAAAGACGTCCATTGCTGGACAGACCTCCCCCTAGCTCCGCCGATTTGACAGGTTTTGTGCTTCCCGCATTCAGCGGATTCCTGCGATGATTAATATTCAGCATAGTGCATGCTAAAAAATTATACCATCAGAAATGGGTAAAAAGCAAAATATCAATATAATCATTAAAATCCATTTTCCCACACCCTCCTCCCCAAATAATTTACCACCACTTAAATGAAACAGTTAAATTTATAAAAATAATATGAAAACAGACCCTTTAACAAATGATACCGCTTGACATAAATACTGAGGGTTCCCTTCAAATAACAAGGCCATTATGTAAGCAAAGATTACGACTTCTTTTAAATTTCTTGCGAATTCTCCCCTCCCGGCTCTTCCGGAGGGAATGAATGTCAACGTTACACTGGTTTGATTCTTAAATTATTTCAAGTGTAGTTGGATCACAGACTATAAAATTAATAGGAGCGCCGTTCTTTTCTTTATTTTCTGTCTGAGACAGTTCAAGGAAATCTCTGTTGGCTTCGTTTTTTTCGGTCGATACTGTCTGAATAGATTCGGTGAAGAACTCGGTTTTTATATTTTTTGGACTTGTTTTTCGAAATAGACAAATAAATCTCAACGTTTCCGGAAAAGGACAAGAAATTACAGTTTTCAACTTTGTTTATAAAATCCATAGAGTATTTGATACAAAATTAGTTCTAAAAAGAGTTTAGAAATGTCGTGGGTCATCCGGTCAGAACGAATTTCTTTTTGCTGTATGATATACGAAATAATCGGTAGAATTAAATAATTTAACAATTTGAAACACAAAAAACAACTTACATTCTGTAGCAAAAGTTTCGCGACGGTTAAAATGTAAACAAAAAACGGTCTAGATTTTATTCGCCCAATTTGCAGAAGATAAAGTGCAAGGATCCGTGTAGGAAATTTCAAAATTAAATTATTAAGAATTGACAGAAAATAATCTTTTAAAACAACCTTACTCTCGCATTCTAAATACTCAAAAAAAAGTAACTAAATACTTCATTAGAAAATAATTTAAACGATCCTTGATATGGAAATACAGTACTTATTTTAACTGTACCATCTTGGCGTAATCGATAAAATTTCATATTCAGTCTAGTAAACAAACTTTTTTGTTTTTACCACAAGTAGAATTCGAGAAATGAGAAGACTATTATGCCTATAATTAATTATTATATAGATGATTTTTGATTAAACGATCCGAAAATACCTGAAAAGGTCCTATAATGATAACAAGGATCTAAGCCATTCTAATCTATTCGAAGCCTCACAAATGTGGGGTATAATTCGGGTTGGCAAAATTTACATTGTACGAGTTAGGGGATGGAGGGATTAAATTAATTGCTTCCGAGACTGACAATGATGTCAATTAGTCACACATTTCTCATTTCCTTTTCTAGTGGTTTTCATTTGTTCGTTTATTGTATCATTTTGTATTGTGTTGTATTTACTTCTGTGGGCTTCTAATCCATGTTATTTATTTTCACGTCCTTGTAGATAGAGAGGCTTTTATTTAGTGTAATATTCAAATTGTATACTTATTTCTTTATCAGAAACAATTATAATTTGTTTAATTCAAACAGTTTATATTTTATTTGATACATCATTATTAATAGTATTATGGACAAGATGCTTCTGCAGTTCTTTAAGATAAATGGATGACAAATAGACAAAATACTCTTTATTTGTAATAAGCGATCCGAATTATAGATATAGATGTAGACATTTTACAAAGGGCGGTGTCACCCTGAGGTTTTATCGCTAAGACTGACATTTTACACACGTTTTCATTTTTAAAATGGAGAAGGAGAGACCGACGCCCCCAAGGAACAAATCTGTATTATACTATTACTGACTTTTTACTGTTATACCATTTACGGTATCTATGGGTCGGGATACACATATTCATTTTTTTTCAAATGTTTTCTGCGGTAATTTCCAACGTTTTTCCTAATAACACTTTTGTTCTTTGGAAATTTTCCATTTTTAATTTACTAGAAAAATAACGAAATACATCATTACAAATTAAATTCTGTGGCTACAGTTTGGTAAAGAAATATTAGTGTAAAATATTTCAGCAAAATTTCTGGTTAACGCGATTACAGGTTTATTATCGTAAACTTTGTGGTACACATTTTCGGTAATGCACTGTTACAGGTATTTTTATTTCTATAAAATACGGGTTACACTATTTTACCCTTTTATGGTTATTTAAAATTTTACTATGATAAGCCGGTAACTGAACATTACAATCTCTCTCTGTAATGAAAAAACACGTTTAATAATCCAGTAAAACAATATTACGCCTATGATTTTTAAGAAATTTACAAGAATAATTCGGTAAGTTAACATACTGGAATAATATTGATAAGTTCGGATCGTAAGATATCAATACCCTAAAAATTGTATGAAACCATTTTCGGTAATATGTATTTTGGTGAATAACTAATTCTGTGTAAATTTAATAGTTACACTTAATACTTTAAGCTTTTCGGGGAAAAATTAGCTTTTCCGTCATATAACAATGTTGTCTGCCTCGTTGGTCTAGTGGTAGCGAGCGCTACTGCTGAGCATGAGGTCCTGGGTTCGATTCCCGGGTCGGGCAAAGTGTTATTGGGTTTTTCCATCTGGAATTTCTCAGTAGCAGCCCGGAGTCTGGATTTGTGCCCAGTTGATGGCAATAGGCTCGCCCCCTATTACATGGGACTTAAACATAACAGGCGAAATGTGGGTGTACTATAGGTACACCTCTGCCTAACCCTTCGGGGAAACAAGGCGTGGTGTTATGTTAACAATGTTGTCATAATTACCTTTTGTTGAAGAGATATACCCCAAAAACACTAAATCATTTTTCCTGTAAAATTTGATTTTTGCGATTACCGGTTTATTCCCCGGGGACGTCGAGACTATACTGCAGGTAGTCAGTGGTGTATTATTTATATATACAATACATACAAATAGACTGGTGATAGGTATATTAGTAATCGTAAGTTAGCCCTTCGGCAGTCAGAATTCTGGCGACACAAAGGTTCTGATTGACCAGCAGTAGTTCTGTTCAGCATGGCAGCCTTCGAAATATTCATAGCGCGATCGTAAAACATAAAAATCTGTCTGTTCACCAAGTAAATTTATGAATACAGCTGACCTCTCAAAACATGAACCATAAAGTAACCGAATAATATATTCACTAGATAGTACGTGGTAGTAAAGTGTAGTAAAAAGCTAGCAGATATAAAAACGTCTGAGTAAGGTGGGCTCATATTTTGCTCATGTGTGGAGTGGGCGAAAGTAGGTTGGCCACTATTTATGAGTCGCTCGCGGAGCAGTAGGTTAAGTTGTGTCTGTGGAAATAAGATCTGTATCTTTTTATGATGTTGTTTCAAGACATCGTATGTAAAAAAACATCGTAAATTGTTTATGTTTTATTTAAGAACACCATTTTATTTTGTGACATTTGATATGATTTTACTGAAGCATATGATTGTGTTAAGCACATAATAAAAGAAACTATACCCCATTAGAGGTTCACGAAACTTATTTAACTGTTTAATTTTCTTCTAGCTTTTACTACCTATTAAACCTGAAGAACAAAAAAGTTAAACAAAATATGTCTATACATTGTTATAATAAATGAAAAGTGGTGTTCTGCAAGACTCCATTTTTGGTCCATTTTTATACAATTCAATTCTGTGAGAGGGTCACACACTTGTAAGTGGGTCAGGAATAAAGTTATTTGATAGAACAGGGTTCTTAAAACTCAACCAATATTACTTCTGGTTCCATTGTTAAAAAAGTAGGGCAATAATAATCTTGTGACGAGTTCTGAAGTATTTTTCTCAGTTTATTTTTAAATCCAAATTCCCGTCAACCTAGATAATCTTAGTAGCTATGAAATTCTCGGGATTTATGAAAGAGAAAATATTTTCCAACATTATTGTAACATTCAACAAGTCTTAGTTATATTATATTTTTAAACTTAATTTCACCTTTGAAGTGGTGACTTTCGGATTAAGTGCCTATTATAGGTTTACAGTCCTTACGAAAATGTTTTCTTGCTGGTATTTTAGGGAACCATACTTGTCTTGAGATAATGTTGACAAAGCCTGACACTATGAAAACCGCCTCCTTATTTGAAGTCGGCTAAAAATACAGCAAAACTAAAGACAAAGACACCAACTTCCAAAACATAAGTTATTATCATTTTGTAGTTGTTTAAGTCGGTTGTTTACACGTGTTGGGACACAGACCTCCACTCGGTGAGAGGAAGTAAAACAATTTCTATCAAGTTTTCCATAAAAAGTACTTTTATAAATAACAACCTATTGTGGACGCTTTCTCGGAATGGTTTTCTTGTCCAACCTCCTTAAATGTTGTATGTTATTGGCATAATATGGTGATAAACAGTAGTTTATATATATAGAAGAATAGAAAAGAGTCATTGGTCTACGGGTAACAGCGGATTACAATAATCTGTATACTTATATTACGTGAAGTAAAAACTTTGTACCCCTTTTACGAAAACTACGCGGACGGAGATGTATGAAATTTGGGACACTTTAATTTTATATGAAAGAGTGCAGAAAGCTAATATTTTTATATAATAATACATTCGTTCAAACTTGAAATTTCCACCAGTATACATTATTATGGAATTGCGATTCTATTGTATATACGGAGCTTTACGAAATATAATCCAAAAACTAGCACGGAAAATACCTGGCATATTTTGGCTCTTGATCTAGTGAAAACGATTTCTGGCAACAAAGCCGCCAGTTCAAATAAATGAATCTAAACCACGACTAATTGTTTTAACTGGCCTGAATAGACTGACGTGGCCCGAAAAATACATATCGAAATAGATTGTATTAGATATAAATAGTGGACTAAGGCTTGTCAGCAGATCTCAATCTGCTTTTGTCTCAACAAAACTGTTAATGAGATGAAATATGCCTCAATGGCAACAATGTCGCGCACACTTCCAATACAAAAAAGTTTAAAAAAAATATCCTTTTTTTTCCAGTGGTAGATCATTCCGATCCAGCCCGTCCCTTGCAGCTCTCTAGCAGCGATGCCCTAAGCCGAGGGCTGTACCCCATCGGTGGTACTCTAGTTTTAAATTTTGCCCTGCTGCTGGCAAGGCAAGTCCGGGTAAACAGTCCACAACCTCATAGGTTGACGTGAGAGAAGTAATTCCAAAAAAAAAACTAGTGGTAGAAATAATGAATTCTACCAATCTACGATGTTTATAACCTCTTAAGCAAAGTTAATACAATTTTATGGTACCATTAAAGTCTCAAACTCAATGCATTTATTTTAGATAAACCAATTACAGACACGTTTTAATTGTCATGGGGTCGGTCATTTAGAAAGATAAAGCAAGTTGCCCATTCCAAAGGGTAATGGGTACCGATAGTTTCTATTTAATTGATGTGTAAACACTGTCTCATGCGCATAAAAGGAGGCAGATGCTGTCACTAATGTCATCTGTCAGTCAGTAGAGATGGCGGGAAACAGATGAATGAGGAAGGTCTGCACGATAGATAGCACTTAGTAACGTGGTGAGCTAGTGGAGTGATATAATAACACTGACCTCTATCTAATACGCTGGACTGGCTACCGCTATCAATTTATTGTGCCTATTTGAAAATCGCCATTTTGGCGCTGACGGCAGCAGTGAGGGGGAATGGAACTAATACTAGTGATATACAACAAATGGTTTGTTATCGATAAAAACTTCTCTGATATCGACTACAATGATAGAAATATTACCAACGCTATTTTTGTTACTATTTTCTATAAATTAAATTGGTTTAGATAATTATTAACATGTAACATTCGTGTTGTCTTCTAAACGTAATGTTTTTAAAACGTGGAATACGTTTTATAACATAAAATACGTTAGGATTTACTAAAATCATAGATAATTAATTTAAAACAAGTAATATAGGCATATATTTTGTTACTAAAACACAAATAAAAAGACATGTCTGCACTAGTTGAGTACCTAACTAAACCAATGAACTATAGATAGTCGTAATAAACAGATATTTTACATATAAAACATAACTTGAAATAGCAGTATATAGTACTGTTTATGGACTGTAATTCATAATAAGTTGACCCCTTCCTTGTTCTCCTTAGGGCAGATTTTAGCAACGTCAGATATCTTTTATCCTGGGAATTAAATCGACGTTTGACAGTTTCAGTACGAATGAACTGTCAAAAATTCAAAATGTATTCTCTGGATATGACTTATTCTAGGTATAAAAGTTTGGTGAAATTCGCCCTTTAACGGATAAAAGTTAACTATCGGATCAATAAATAATAAAATTCTGTAAAATAGTAAATTAAGTACCTCTAATTGTCTTATCGTGCACTCTTTAAAGGAAGGGATTATCTTTTACTAGTCAGATACCGTATGTCGCCATGTGGTACGAGACACAATAAATTTTTATTAGGTCTGTAATTACGGTAATTAACTTGTAACAACTTAATTACCGCAGGGGAGGGGGACAGGGAAATAAAAAAGCATTTTGAGACAATACTTTAATTCGGGCTTGTGACATTTTCAAGGCTCTTTTGACCCTTTCCAATTTAATTTTGGAAGATTTTGGGGTGTTCTCGTAGCGGTGATCTAATTTTACACTAGAACAGATTTCCGCTAAAGTTCTAGATATCTTTGGTGTACTACAGTTGCTTGTGTTGTAACTTGTGCTTGGAACTGTAACAAGAAATTATATTTCATTACTTATATTATTCAAAGAAGGATGATTAGATAGTGAAAATATCATTGAAAATAATTTGGAAAGGTATGTCATCATCATCATTTCAGCCGAAAGACGTCCACTGTTTGACATAGGCCTCCCCCAAGCGTCGCCACATCGGATTCTAGTGACTCTCATCAGGTCATCGGTCCACCTTTACGTTTTCCGATACGCAAAGAACATGCGATATGAACGCGTATATTTAAAAAAAAAATTACACAAGGGCACAAAATTAAACATTGTTTAGTATTAGTATTTAACCACTGTTAGTCGCCAACTTAGTACATCAGTAAACCATGTTCAGTATTTTAGATATTTTTTTTTTACATAACTACCTGCATGGGCTTCACATGGCAATATTTCTTTTGGATTAACTTCAATATATTTGCAATCATAATTTGTTAACCCGACTTGCACAGGTACTAAAGGTAAATTAAATTTATCCAAGTTCATTTCAATATCACTCTGGCATTGGTATCTCGTTGGTTGGTCAGCGTCTTTAAGCATCTCAGTTTGTACCAAGGACAAATTAGTTTCTGAGAAAAACAAAAGTTTTATTTTATTAAGATAATCAATAATATTTCTTGGATACCGACAAAGTATTTACTTAGGTACTATGAATGTACACTCACCAAGAAATATTGTGGGGATACTGCATTTTTTCAATGTAGTCCGTGACTGATGTTTTATGAAACATCCATCCGTGAAGTGTTTAGAACAAAGATAATGATACATGGTTGGAGTCCAATTGACAACCTTCATATTTTTTAACCAAAGTTTGAGAGTGTAATCGGAGGGGAACCTGTAATTAAAAGAAACATTATAGTAGGTATGGGTAAAAAATTAAAATAATATAGTATATCTATAATTATATAGAACACTTAATGAGAATTATGAATCATAGGTGTTAAATTATTTGTTATTGACTCTAATAATAATAAACCTTAAAGTGTTTTGCTATTATTACAGATCATAATAATGTGCGTATTATTATTTTAACAAAGATGATAAACATTATTGTTAAGCATGTTTTTTTTTTACATCTTAATATAATATTACGAAAGTATCGATATGAATTTTGACATCCCTAACAAAAGTTATTGGTTAAGTAAAAATGTTCGTAAAATCCCGTAAACTCGAACAGAAGCAGTGTATTTTTACAATAATAAACGTAAACGTTTATTATTGTAAAAATACACTGCTTTAAGCGGTTTTCTAATAAGTATTTATGATTTAGATACACTTACTTGTGAAAAGTGACACCACTGCCTTTTTCGTATCGTGTTTTACAATATACGCACGATTTCATGTTGGACGAACAATACAAGCTATGTTATAATCACTGTCATTATTATAACACTTTAATCTAAATCACAATCACAGTAAATACTTTAGAAAACTTTTTATTTCGCAGAGACGCTTAGCTCAAATACAACAAACAACGGCCATTTGCAATCTTATTAGTTCTTAGAACTCTCACTGGGGGCGCTTTGAATCGGCAAAGCAAATAGTTGTCATTTTGTATGGGATAGCCAGTCCAGCGTATTAGATAGAGGTCAGTGTATAATAAACTTAAATAGGAAATATACAGGATTCTGCCGTACCGTACCTATGAGAAGAACGGACAGAAACGCTACCGACACTTTTTTAAATCAACATATTGTATCGGAAGTGCTTCCTCTAGCAAATGAAAAAACAAAAATCAGCCTTGTCCTTTTTATGTAGTCGATTATAAACTGCTTTTTATTTATTAAAACTAGTTTTTGCCCGCGGCTTCGCTTGCGTTAAATTCCACCCCCACCATTTTAGGGAAGTAGAGGGTTAGAGAGAGACAAAAAGTAGCCTATGTCACTCTTCATCCCTTCAACTACCTCCACTCAAAAATCAAGTAAATTCGTCGCTCCGTTTTGCCGTGAAAGACGGACAAACAGACACACACTTTCTCATTTATAATATTAGTATGGATTATGTACTGGTAGCATGTTTACCGTGCCTCGGAAAGCACCTTAAGCCGCTGGGACCGGCTATTTTTCCTGGATCTTTAATAACCGTTACGGGTCATCAGAAGCTCGAGATTCCGACAATCAGTCTTCCCAAGGGGTTTCGTGTTACCCGGTCACTGGATTGTGGAGGTCAGATAGGCAGTCACTTCATGTAATATGGAAGCTACCTACCCCAAAATAGGATTGGAATGAAAATTGGAAAAAGGTATCGATGATTTATGTACCGGTAAAAAAACCTGTAAAATAGTGGTAATGGCTGATGAGGCCTGTGAGGCTCGACGTTTCTAGTGTGAACACCGCCTTAACCAGAAATGTGACAGTTGGAAAAATGTTGTCGATAACCAGCTGAATTATTTTGTTGACGACTGGAGGAATACTTTCTTTTGTGTCATTGATTGCTTCACTATTGTGTGGATCGGTGAAAAGAATTTCCGAGCGTTGTCGTATGGGATTACAGGATTGCTTTGGTAAAAGGATTTGTTTCTGTGTATTTATCTTTTTTGTGTTTAATTATAATAAAAGAGCATTTACTGAAGAAATGTGATAAAGAGTAAGTAGATGTGTAAGTAGATGTACTCAGAGAGGTCAAGACAAACTTAGGCGATACTCTTAGGGCGGATTTCACACAGATATCTTAACCGGGTTGAAAAGCTATCATCATCAGTAATCTACAACCACAAAAGATACAATCGACTTGAAAAACACTACAAAGTGAAAAAAAACGTTAACTCTAATAAGTGAAATTAGCACTTAGCACATTACAATACAAGTAATAGTTCTAATCATATGATACCGAGTTATTACTAATAAAAATGGCGAAAGTAAGTTACACCCAAACTTTATGAGCAGTTAAACGTCATAGCATCGACTGAGAGATATACATATTTTTATCGTCTTACACCTCTTTAGTGATGTTGGTTTCCATTAATAAGAGGCATCTTACCATATTTATATTATTTTAATCTACTTTAACATTAATTTTGAATTTAAATCTTGATAGGAGACCTATACACGTTGGTATTCGTACTGTGTTTGTTGTACATCGATCCATCTACTTTCACGCACGTGTATTTTACTGACTTCTAGGTTGTGAAAACCAGAAATTTCCATGATAAGTACTCGAGCCGATATTCTCAAAATTCCATAACTGCATAACCCCCTAAATTCCCCCACAATTTTGAACGACTAAGAGCACTTCCCAAACTGCAGGCTCCGCGCACAAACTCCCAAACTTAAGAACATCAGCTGCTTAATGATCGTAAGTGGAGTGAGCTGGCTCGCCTAGTTCCTCAGCGATATAGGCACCTGTCCCACTGCTGGCGAGAAGCGAGTAGACGAGCGATTATTCGCTGGTATGTGGATGTACGGTAGCAGCATCTATAGCGTCACATGCGAGCTTCGCATCTTACTGAATTCACGCAAAATCCTGCATCGCGCAAACAGAGTTTACCGCGCAACTAACAAATTTCAACAATAATAAAAAAAAAAAAAAAAAAAAAAAACAATCAATCAATCAATTTCATTTTTTTTTCTTTCTTTCTTTTCTTTCTTTACAACGTCCTGAAAAAAGCGTCGCGCGTCGTCGCGTATTTTTCTACATTCAAAAAAAAAATCAATCAATCAATGAATTTCTTTTCATTTTTTTTTCTTTCTTTCTTTTCTTTCTTTACAACGTCCTGAAATAAAGCGTCGTGTAGTTACCCAGTTACCCATTAGCCACACCCCCTCTGGTCGAGGGAACTGTACACCCTGTCCTCATGTCACATGCCATTGCACTTTGACATGGATGAATTTTATTTATACAATTACATGAACATTTACTGGTGTGTCACTTACTGTGTTTTTATTTTTGATTTCTTTTTTCTCATTTAATTTTTATCATGGTCTGGCAGTTTCAGTAATGTATGTGGCCTACACAAATATCCTTTCTTTAGTATTGTCCATTAAATCATTGATGTCCTTAAATTCTAAGTTGAACTGCATGATTACTAATAAATTCACATGATTTGATCAAGATTATGTCTGGACTTTAAAAGAGACTGTGACCTCTGAGTTTGTTTTGGCCTTTCTTCTCAGAGTAGTCAGATAGGAAACGCCGACCTCATCTAGTTTTCAAAATATGATTGACGTGTTAAAGTGTTTGTGCAAACCGTCTTGTAAAATAAAATCATTAACATTTCCCTGTAGTATCTAGCGTGAGTATCTTGATCGGGTATTCTTCTCGCAAACTGAGTGTCGCTGAGTGAGAACTCTCCTGACAGCTCATGTCACTGCGACAAACGAGCACTCACTGGCAGTGTGAACGGTAAGTGATCAACTATTAATATATGTATGTATCTCTTTTACTTCTTCGAGACCTTCAACATATTGTACGTTTCTTGAGCGGGAAAATCGTTGATAGCTAATCGCTTCCTCGCTGTCGGTAAGACGAGTGCCTTATTCACCAGCAACGATCTCCGAAGCGTTATACCACTCCCATTTACCCGAACTTGTGTGCTGGATATAAATTGCGGTAGTTTTCTTTTAGCTACCATTGTTTTAAACTAGTTTTTGGAAATCGAGAGGAGAAACCTACCGATACTTAAGAGGTATCTTATATCCTCTTTGTCTTATAAAAGGCAATAGCTAAAATAAGTCAGTCCATTATTGTCCCACTGCAGGGCTTCTTCACGTACCTACAGAGAACGCCGGAGCATTGAACACCACGCTTGCTCAGGACGGGTTGGCGATCACATTAATATAAACTCTAAGTCCAGGTCACTTAAAGCTGTTTTGTTCATTGATGTCAGCTATGCCCTAAAAACACTCACAAAATAAACTCGAAAGTACAGACGCCAGTACTTACATCAAGGTACCCGAAACTGTCAAATTCTCCCAATCAACCTTGAACCTAATGCTTTGGCGATAAAATTGAAAATTTATGAAAGAAAGGACCTATCGATAAGCTAAGAAAATTGACCCCAATTTGACCAAAAATGTAATAATATGTTTTTTAATATGTTTCATTTTTTTTTTGTAAAATACAGTGCACTAAATTTATGCTAAAATAAATTAAAAGTCCAAATAATTACGTTTTGCCCACGAAATAAATCAACAAACTGAGGCTTTTTTATGGAAAATTGTATCTTTTATTGCATTATCTATTTTTTTCAGACATGAGCGCATCTTTTTAACAGTTTAATTTTTATGTGTATATATTTATTAACGTCTAAAGAACAACATATAAAAAAGTAATCATGCTAAAATAGTGCGCTCATAGTAAAATAAAACATTTTTAATCTTGAGTCGTATTCAAAAAATATTATCGTATGTTATTACTGCTATCTTCATTTCACCTTGACTCCCCACTCTTCATTTAAATCGTACGCTATACGAATACTGTGTTTATAACAATGTCAACACTCTAGTGTAAGTGAGTTGAAAACAATAAAGAACATATTGCTTTGATTTTGTAAGTTCAGTCCATTCTAAAAATCAGTCGTTATCGGACGATCTACGGCGCACTTTTTTGTTAGTGAACATAGAAAACAGTTCGCTATTGCATTTTATTATTGACTAGCTTCTGCCCGCGACTTCGTCCGCGTTAAATTTCTTGCACCACCGACCCTTCCCGTCGCGTCGAATCGCCTACCCGTGCGATTTTCCCCATTTTTGCAACATTTTTCATTACTGCTCCGCTCCTCTTGGTTGTAGCATGATGTTATATATAGCCTATAGCCTTTCTCACTAAATAGGCTACCCAACACAAAGTTTTTTTCAATTCGGACCAGTAGTTAGCAGATTAGCGCGTTCAATCAAACAAACAAACAAACTCTTCAGCTTTATGTATACGAAGAAGAAGAAAAAGACAGTCCCACATAACACCCGCCCTTTACAACTCCTTAATGTTTTAGCTGGAAGGCAGAAGTGGCACAACAAATTTCCCGGCAGCAGAGCTGTCTGTTAAGTTACAAGTATGTTGTGACTTATCCCACCCGTTTGTTATGAAGTTATCAAGGATGGACCAAAAAGAAAAACGTAAAAAAAATAGAAGTATGAAAGTATGTAGATAAAGGTGTATTTTAACCACTTCATTCATCAGAGAGAGCAGTGGTGGCCCAGTGGTACTGGCCTTGACTTACGAGTTGTCGGCGGGTTCGACCGCAGGCAGGCGCTTTAATTGGCATACATAATTTAATCGCTACTGCTTTCAAAACGGAGAAGGCAAAAGGCTTTTCAGGACACCACAATTCTCAAAACGGTGAAGAAATATCTCTTCAGGAAACTGGCATGTCCTAGAACGAAAAAATTCAAAGACTGTGACATCCGCCAACCTGTATTGGGCCCGCGTTGTAGATTATGGCCCACTCTCTCTCACAGAGTGTAGGCATATGCCCCAGCAGTGGAAAAACTTAGGTTGATTATAAATATATGGATGAAATAGTTTTTAATTTGCTTAACAACAATAATCCTTGACTTTACCTAGTTCTGGGAATGCCGCATTTTCAAGCGAGGTCACAACAGTAAATAGCGCGCCGCTGGTCTGTTCTGTCAACTACAGGTAAGCTACGTGATGGTTTAGGTATTGAAAGTATTACAGGTTATTTGCGGAAAAATTTCAATATAAATTGAATTTTAGTAGCTGCCTGGAGACTGGATTTGTGCCCGCTATAATGGCAATAAGCTCACTGTCTAATTTAAATTTGAGACTTCGAAATAATTGGATAATTCTAAGTAGGTAATATTCTAGATTTATGTCCGGTCGGTGTCACTAGGCTTACTCCCTATGACCACCTTTCGCCAGTTATGTTCAAGTCCCACGTATTAAATAGTACGATATGTACTACGGTTTTCCTACGGCCCTTTGTAGTCTAAACGTGAAAACCAGCGGACCCGACGAAGTTCCAGCAAACTCCAGAAATCTTTGCTTCAGAAGACTGACTCTCCTCTCTTGGCTATTTCCTATCGCCTCTCTCTAAAAACTAGAGTAGTACCGAAGTCTTGGAAGCTTGCTAATGTACAGCCAGTTTCTAAAGAGGGTTTCCGAGCCGGTCCTATCAACTATAGACCAATCGCCATAACCTCCAATGATGGAAGGGTGCTTAACAATAAGCTGCTAGCATCCCTAAAAAACAATGAGCTCCTCAGTGGCCATCAGTATGGTGTCCATAGAGGTCGCTTCTTTGGGGAAACCTCTGTTTAACACTTCGGGGATAGCAGGTACGACTTTGATGTTGTGTTGTTGTAACATTTGCTTCTATTCACACATTCGAGGAATGCTTGAAGTTATGTTACGTTGCCAACCCGCCTGCCAAGCGTGGCGATTATGGCAAAGCCCCCCAAATTGGGGGAGGCCTAAGTCCAGCAGTGGACGTCTTACGGCTGAAATGATGATGATGCTACATTGCTGTTATTGAATTATAAACCAGCCAGCAGTCGCAAAATATGTCTCTACAAAAATGACTGCTCGGTACCTACCCACATAGCCGAACATGATAATACTTTTATACAAGTTGAAACTAGGTCAGACCGGAAAAATTATTGCTCGTACCAGAATCTGCGAATTTCATTAAAAAATAAACTTTCGTGATCATAATCGAGAAACTGTTTCGTTAAAATTCTTTCGAGCCATGATATCATTTTGTGTAATTAATGTCATATTGAAGAAGTATTGAATTAAAATTTAAATATTTTTTGATATACGTGAAAAGTGATCACGCACAATGGGCCTCATGAGGAGGCTTAAAGTCACTCAAAGGGCAAAGGAAAAGGCTATGAAGTAGTCCATAGGAGAACCAAGATAACCGCCCAAATAATAGCTAAACTCAAATGGCAGTGGACAGGGCACATTGCTCGCATAACCATGGAAAGGTTCTAGAGTGGTGAACGCTTACTGGAAGACGTAGCGTTGGGAGGCCTCCGACAAGGTGAAACGATGACCTTGTGAAGGCCGTAGGAATCCGCTACCTGAACAGAACTGGCCAAAATGGCGGTTCTTTGGGTAGGCTTGTATCCTGCTGTGGACGTATTTTGCCTGAAATGATGATGATGATGATGATATTTAACCTTGCTGAGCACTAAAATACTATTAGAGTCAACACACGGTAACACAGCATAAAATCGTCAAAGTTATATTCAATTTCCATTACAATATCAGCTTCGCAGTCTATCTACATAAGCTTCAGTACAATATTCTGTGCCATGAAGTCAGGTACAGAAGCACCAAATAAGCGTATTTTCAAATTCATCGGACGGCGCGCAGAACGTTGCCTGAATGTGAATCAAAAATGGCGGCTGTCAAATATTTGACGATGGGAACGAGTTGGAAACACAGGGAGTGGTAAGCCAATAGAGTTTGTGTTGTTGAATTAGTTTGTAGAGCTGGTGCATCATTAGCCTGTAACAAAGCTATTTAGAAAAATCTGCAGCACATGAACCGTTTTTAAAAGATGGATATCGGTCTAATAGTCGCAAGCGCTACTGCTGAGAATTCGAGGGTCCTTTTTTTGTGAAATCATCAACTGACGTCTCCTGGTCTGGGTGGAGGGGGATAGCGTGTCAGAGTTTTATTGACTAAAACCCACCCGTGTTCTTTTAGTTGCCCATATGCCAGGGTCACGGTAAATCATCGAACAAATCTCGCGACCCTGGTAGAATCCTTGGCTCTTATCCCAGGTGAAGCAAAGTGTTATTGCATTTTTTCATCAGATGGACTTGATTTTTAAATTTGTTTCTTTTTACATAAATAAAACAGATATAAAACGCCTATGTAAAACATTTACGTAAATTGTGTAATGTTTAAAAACTTCTTAGTTGTTATGAATCAGAGTTATAATATTACTTACGTTAAACGAATATTGTTTTGTACAGCTCGAAGATTTAGACACACACACACAGTCTATAACACACAATATATTGTTATAAAAGTTTGTAACAAGTAACATTGATAAAATTAAATTTAACTTAGACAGAGTTATAATTTCTAAATGCAAATGAGCTTCGTATACTGAGTATGACTCGAATATTAATCTACCTACATTCCGAACAGTTATACATAGTATCTCAGAATCCTTTCCGGTATACCTCTGTGCAACCAACGTAAGTTGTTTACGTGAGTTGAAAAGTTACGAACTCCTGAGTTTTGCTCGTTACCCAAAGATTTGTAATCGAGAAACTCCAAGGTGGAACCAAAACGCTTACCTATATTGAATCATCTATGCGCAACGTATTACATTTATTTATGACAATTCTCTACACGTAATTTTGCTTGAACGAAATATTGAAATGAGAAATTCGTGCTGGGAAAATACTAACATTTTCATAGTAGGTAGGAATTCCATTTACTGGTTACACGCGGAGCAAAGAGACGCTTGCTACGTTTCCAAATAATACGTTGTCTTCTAGTCCACCCGTGGGAAATTCCGAACACTGTGTATTTTCCTTCATTCGTAAAAACCACATTCTCTCTCCACTGTCATATAAATGTAGGGGTACAGTCCGCTTTGAATTCAACAGGCGATTGGGAATCTGAATTCTAAATGCCACTTTTCTACATTTGCATTGGTTTCTGCTGGCTGGCGTTTTTGGTTTAAAATTGTATATTTTATTATTAGAGGGGTCTTCACGTATTGCATTTTTTAACAGATTGTAAAACATAATGGCATTTTGTCAAGAGGTATCATTTTACCTAGTAACTGGACTGTGGAGAAGCAGTCAGTCCATGTAAAATACTGGAATTCAGGTGTATCCAGCTAGACTGGAAGTTGACCGCAACATAGTTAGGAAATGCCAGGCTGATTGCATGGCATGTGATCCATAATATAATATATCTGCGAAAGTAATTGGTTAGTTTGTTACGCTTTCACGCTAAAATGGCTGAAGGGATGTGTATGAAATTTTGCACACATATTGACCATGACCTCGATAACAACATAGGCTACTTTTCATCTTGGATCGCAGACAAATTCGAGGGTAAGCTTGTATAAATATAAATGTCGAAATTTTACATAAGGTGTTACATAGGGCAGTCTTATCGCGATAAAAGAGATATTTTACAGACAAGCTTTGGAGTTAAAACCCTTTATCAATTTAATTTTAAGTCTAAAATAAAGCGTTATTCTAATAATTGTACCGACGTATATCTTGTTGAAAACTATATACTATTAATGTAGTTTCAGTTACTTCCGTACAAGTCAATAATAACTAGAACCCCTATTGGTATATTCCTCTACAACTACGTAACTAAATAGACTGTGTTCGAATCCATAAAAATCACGGCATCATAGATATTTCTGTATCCGTCGGATAGAAACGAGAAATCGATAGCACATTTATCTTGCAGACGGTGCCCAAACTATCGAATTGCTTTTAAATGAGCTATTACGCTGGGTAGTTAGGGTTTTGTTCTCCAAGTCTTCGAAGAAATTCTATTACATATGGTACTTAAACAAAAAGCTTCAAAAATATCAGGACGAATGGACGCTTCAAAATTATTTTTTATTCACATTTATCTGAACAATTAAGAAAATTAAACTTTATCTCAATCGGATAAAGTTTTAATCAGAATGACAGATCTCATGTAATGATTTCATTCTGATACATTCCCTGTGCCATTGATTTAATGTTTAATTTTCATAGGTGTTTAGATCATTTTGAATAGCCTGTTCGTCTCGATATTATTGACGGTGACTGAACATAAAATTCGAAACGGTCCTGGTAGAACAATTTCAGTGAAGTTTTCATAGACAATGTTCTACTACAGTCTCATCGTGACTGTCTGCTGCAGCTTTAACTGACGACATGTGGGTGTACTATAGGTACACCTCTGCCCAACCCTCCGGTAAAACAAGGCGTGATGTTGTATTATGTTTTAATAACAGGTTATTTCAATTGTGCAGATCAAGATCAATAATACAAAATCTGCCTAGCCATTTCCCAACTGTGTTCAGGTTGGCTTCCGGTCTAATTGGGTGGGGCAGGTTGTCTGACCTCCACCCACAGTCCTGTTACTGAGTGATTTTAAACACAATGTAGGTAAACTACTTATAAATCTTACTTATAATAAAACTGTAGAGAGGTCAATTCTGTACATTGAAAATACATTCAAAATTAATATTGGAGGATGAATGGTGATCGATACTGATGCCAAAAATGCAATCAGTAAATTTTTTGTCTGTCTGTCTGTCTGTCCGTCTGTCTGTATGTGCACGCTTGGGTCAAAAACTACTGAAGGGATTTTAATCAAACTTGGTACGATTATAGTCCATATTCCTGGGCAGGTTATAGTCTATATAACATAACGCTAAGATATACAGGAGCCGAGCAGTCACGATAAATTTGAAGCAAGTCGGATGAAAATGCGCTTTCGGGCTCTTATCCTCGCAAAATTAACCTGGATTAACACATAGGCTACTTTTTATCCCGGTAGTACGTTCACGCGGGATATTTTCCGACTACCACGCGGGCGAAGCCGCTGGCAAAAGCTAGTAAAATTTAAATCAGGAACACGATACTCCTTAGACTTAGTTCACATTAGGTCGACCCGACAGTTTTACCGTTTACCGGCTGTCGGGTGTTGCTGTTCACACTAAAAGCTGCCGATCCGACCTAATGTGGCGCTATACTTGCTAGTACGCCAATATCATGCCCGACCCGATAGAAATCGTGGCTGAACGTCCGGTAAAAGTGTCGGTTCCGTTAGTTTTATCGGGTCGCCCTAATGTGAACGGCGGTATTGAAATAAATATGCCAATATGAATCCGACACGTTTACTGTCCCGATAAAACTGTCGGGCCGACCTAATGTGAACGAGCTCTTAGACTGAAGACTGGTTATGAGACTTTGAGCTTATCCTAACTGAGTACTCCTAACGACTGTAAACATCTACGAATGTAAGCAGGGACCAACGGATTGTCGTGCTTTCTGTGGCACGGAGGGGTCTTGGTATGTAATGGTAGCTCCGATCGACCCAGAGCAGCATAATTATCCTTTAATTTTGCACACTGTTCGGACAAAAGGCCATCTCTAAGAGAGAGAGTGGGTCATAATCCACCACGCGAGCCCATCGTGGGTTGGTAGATGTCACATGTCTTCGAATTTTTGTTTTTGGTGCAAAGACATGTCGGTTTCCTCACAATATTTTCCTTCACCGTTTTGAGGGCAGTTTTGGTGATAAATTCACAAAGTAAAGTGCCTGAGTTTGAACTCACGACTAACAACTTGTTAGTCGGGGGTGATACCATTATGCCACGACTACTCCCATCAATAACATTACCTTTCATATCGTTTGGGGCTGTAACAACACGCGTGACATCACAGACTCGCAGAAATGGATACCTCTGCCACCCTTCGGACAGGAAACAATAAATCAAACAAATTGATTTCCGTCCACTAGGTCGGCGCGAAAATGAAGTATCAATGACAACTGTTCGTGTATTATTTTGACAAGAGCTTTTTGTGTTTTGTTTGCAATATTGACTGTGGCTGTCTGTTGCTAGCTAGGTTGCTAGGCAACAGTAAAACAATAATAATTAACCTAACGTAACGTCATGCGTGCTTTCCTCAAAGGGTAGGGCAGAGGGGTATCTACACACATCCACATTTCGCCAGTTATATTTAAGAGCTACGTAAAAGGGGATCGAGCGTATTGCCATTAAAAAAGGCACAAATCCAGAGAGGCTGCTACTTTGAAATTTCAAAAAGAAAAATCCAATAACACTTAGTTTAACCTGAGAATCGCATCCAGGACCTCAAGCTTAGCAGAAGTGTTCGTGTCCACTAGCCTACCGAGGCAATCATTAAGTTCCTTGTTATTACTGCAAAAGGCAAATACAGAAAAATAAAACACGTTATAACTGAATTTATTTTCATAGTAACGTTGAGTTTTAAATGATTTTGAAGTCGTTGCCAATAATTTGAATCAATCTAAATCAAAATCCCGTTGAAAATGATTCATATATTGAAGTTTGCAGTACATATTTTGAACATTTTCAGCACAATTTTTCCTTATTGGGGTTCCGTACCCAAAGGGTAAAACGGGACCCTATTACTAAGTCTCCACTGTCCATCCATCCGTCTGTAACCAGACTGTATCTCATGAACCGTGATAGTTAGTTGAAATTTTCACAGATGATGTATTTCTGTTGCCACTATAACAAAAAATACTAAAAAGCAGAATACATTAAATATTTAAGAGTGCTCCCATACAACAAACGTGATTTTTTTGCCGTTTCTATAAATAATGTACGGAACCCTACGTGCGCGAGACCGACTCGCAGATGGTTGGTTTTTTTTTCGTGAAAAAGGCATCTAAATTATAATATCAGGAGAATAGCATCTTGATCAGCTAAAACAAGAACAAACAAATCCAACGGACCTTCTACATAGTTGGTGAAGTTTGGTGATTCAGTAACAAAAATATGCTATTATAAATAAGTGTACATTCAAAACATTGAAGAAGGAAACTTTCTCATTCGCTGACAAAATATTGAAATATTATGACATGAATACCGCGACGGTTCGGGAAGAATGCAATGATAATATCACTTTAGCAAGGTCGGTCGGGCTACAATACAGAGATTCTCATTCCTGAAAACATGAAGTCTCAAATAAGAAATATATTCCAGTGCACACAGCATATTGCTTTAATTTATTAGGTTTGTGCATAAGTTCTTGGACACTTAGATTTCATTAAAAAATTTCTAGGTTTTAATTCAGGTACACGCTAGAATAATCTATCATTCTACAGAATGTTCTAGGAGCTTTACGCCAAGGGGTATAAAAGGGTGCGCACGTTCCGAGTTGTTCAGTTTAGTTCAAAATGGAACCGCGTCAACTACGAGCGATCATGCTTTACGAGCATAATCTAGGAACGAGTGCAAGGCAAACGGCCGAGAAAATTAACACTGCGTTTGAACAAGGCACTATTGCTCATTCCACAGTGAGTTATTGGTTTAAGCCTTTCGATAAGGGGGATACGAGTTGTGAAGACAAACCTCGCTCCAGTCGGCCAGTTGTCTTCGACGAAGACCTTTTACGCTCACATTTGGAAAGACATCCGGATGCGACTACCAGGGACTTGGAGAACGAACTTGGGTACGACCATTCCACTATAATTCGGCACCTGCATGCAACGGAGTACCACAAAATAATGAGTAGGTTGACACCCCACGCTCTGACAGACAGCGAGCGCGCAGCACGCGTGACCATCTGCGAAAGTCTCCTCCTGCAACCACACAGACAAGACTTTCTCAGGTCCATTGTCACTGTCGATGAATCCTGGGTTCACTACATCAACAAAACGCGGCAGGCCTATTGGGTTCCACGCGGAGAAAGGGTACCAACGGAACTAAAGCCAGAACTTCATGGACAAAAGATAATGCTATAAGTTTTCTGAGATTGGCAGGGCATTCTCTATTGGGAACTAATGGACGAGAAGCAAATTATTAACGCTACTATTTATAGAGAGCAACTGCAAAACTCAGCCTCAGAAATAGCGACTAAGCGTCCAAAAAGGTTGTCTGTATCACTTCTTCAGGACAACGCTCGACCACATATTGCGAAGTCCGTCCGCCACATTCTGGAAAAGCTGAACTGGGCAGTGGTACCTCACCCACCATACAGTCCTGATATTGCGCCGTCGGACTATTGTCTGTTTCGGGCTCTAAAGTTACATCTAAGAAAGAAGAAGTTTGAAAACTATGAACAACTCCAAGACGACATCGCCGAGTTTTTTGACCACCAGCCTCCTGCTTATTGGGAACACGGCATAATGTCTTTGCCAGAGAGATGGTTACATGTCGTAGAACATGGCGGTCATTATATTGTGGATTAATATTTCTTTAATAATAAATAAATTTATTTTTTAGTAAATGTGTTTGAGTGTCCAAGAACTTATGCACCAACCTGATAATTGTGCTAGCTATTCAAAAACAGAAAGAAAAGAATAAAAGAATCACAAGGCATCAAAAGACATGGCTGAAATGATAATGACGATTATGAACACAAATGATTGGGTTACATAATAATTATGTAACCTCAAAAAGTAAGTAATCCTTAATTGTGAAATTACATACATAAACTCACGGCTTTTATCTCACGTTTTTTGCCTCACAAAGTCCTTTTTTTTACTGACTAAAACCCACCCGTGTTCCTTCAGTTGCCCATATGCCAGGGCCACGGTATCTCTTTCGAACAAATTTGGAGACCCTGACAGGATCCTTACAAACTCCTTAAGCCTCCTTTAGTCTCATACAATTGATTATAAACACACGCCGGTTGCGAGTACTACGCACCTAACCTTTCTGAAGAACATCACCAATAAGATCACTATATTATTTCCTCCTAAGGCGTCCCCTCCCGGCGTTTCCACTCAAATCTGCCTTGTCAATACCTTTTGTAAGCCGTCTTTCAGTCATCTTCTCAACATGACCACATCATATTAGTATACTCTTTTCTTTGTCACTACGTCTTCTCCTAATCCGCATCGTTACTTAATAACTAGAAATTACTTTATTCAATTAAAAGTTTTTCTTTAATTACCTACACCTTTCTAAAACTCTCGGCTCACCGGTGCACGTTTCAATTAAAACTCTACCCCTCTTTCAACCTAACCTCCCTGCAGTTTATTGAGGAGTGCTAGCGCTGCATACTAGTAGAACCTCACTTTGTTGTCCAGGTTAATTTAGCGGGATGAATTAGTACGTTTAATTTGGATGGAGGGGCTTGTGGCTAAATAATAACAGTCGCACGGTTCGATCGATCAGGTTAAGCTACGCTTGCCGCGGTTGGTTCGTGGATGGGTGGCCATCTTTACATACCAAGACCCGCCGTGCCTCGTAAAGCACGTTAAACCCGTTGTTCCCGGCTGTCATTTTATCTTAGGCAGTCGTCACAAGTCGTCAGAAGCCCGAAAGTCTGACAACCAGTCTTACCAAGGGGTATCGTATTACCCAGTAACTGGGTTGTAGAGGTCAGATAGGCAGTCGCTCCATGTAAAGTACTGGTATTCGGCTGCATACGGTTAGACATGGAGCCGAACCCAACATCGTTGGGAAAAGGCTAGGCAGATGATGAATTAGTATGTTATATACAAATTAAATCAAAAGTCATTTGTTTAATTCAATCAAGGCTAGGGATCAGTACTTTTTGAACGTCAAAAATATATAAGACAGTCCCCCAAAACGCCCTTCACCACCTCCTAGTTACAGCGCTAGGAAGTGGCGCCACTCATTCCTCAACATCACCGCTGTCTGTTAAGTAAGAAGAACTTGTGTGACTGCTGAACACGGAGTTTTGGGTTCGATCCCTAGCTCGTGCAATGCATTATTGGGTTTTACGTTAGGAATTTTTCAGTAGCGATTGTAAGTCTGAAATAAGGCCCGTTTGATGGCTTTAGGCTCGTCCATAACTTAAACATAACTGGCGGAAAATGGGTGTGTGCTATTTACACCTCTACCTAACTACTCTAGAAATATACCACGCATGTATCAGTTTCATCCATTTTGTAACTCTAGGAACAATTTACAAAGACATTGCGGTCCTCAAAGTCTTGAAGAGAAATGCAGAACTTTGAATTGATTACTAGAAAACTTATGTAATTGAACAAGAGCTTTATATAGGTAAATACTGTTACGTCATGAAAATTTGGTAGCTTGTGTTAGTTTCCAAACAACTTATTAGTTTGTGGTAATATCACAATTCGGAACTAAAAATGTACCTTCTTTTAGCGTAAATATAGTAGGGAATTTAATTATTTATCCAAATATCAAACTTCGTTCTTATTCTGTGTAATAGCTACTTTATACAACTGTCAAAAGATGACAGTTGTGATTTCAATAACCGGATAATATAAGTAGTAAGTCAATTTGTTAAAACAATTAATTTCCCAGACTTTGTACAATGTTCATTTTACCATTAATAAAGTAGATTTTCTCATGTAAATAAATATTAAACAGTCAACTTAACTTACACCCGATTTTCAACAACTTATTTGTGTCATAACTATTGTGCTCTTTACTTCCTTCCAATAAGGTTTAAAATAACTTGAGCATTGTCAGCCTAAATCTATTATATTTGAAGGGCACAAAAAGTCTATAGTTAGAGCATCAATAACTTCTGAACGTCTACAACTGAATAGGGATACAATCCGATAGAAATGGATAATAGATTCAAACTCAATAATAATGGCCACAGCAACTTCTCACTGCTGGGAAAAAGCCTGTGCTGAAACAAAACAAGTGAGTTTCGATTGCTTGTATCTGCAGATTGGTGATTTAAGACTATTATTTCTAGGTACGTTTTACGCTGACCTTGCTGCCTGTCTTTTAAACATTCATGTGTTTTCCATAGGTTCTACTGTTCTTATTGATCGTCCGAATAATACCGATGTAAGAGTTTTAACATATTGAACAATATCAGGATACCTTAATGATAAACTTACATACCTAGCCTAAGACATTTCAACTTTGTCATTTCATATTGGGCTTTCATATAGGGTCGCGAAAGCGTAAATAACAACTGAAAGTTGGATCGCCCTAAGGGTACTAACCTAACATACCCTAAGGGTGATCCAAGTTTGATAAGGAAGATCAGTACCCTAAATGATGTAACACACTTTTTTCGGTTTTGTGCTTCTCTTACCCCGCGGATTCTTGCGGACTTCGCAAGGTCATCGATTCACCTTATTGGAGTCCTTCCAACGCTATGACTTTCGGTACACGATCACCACTCCAGAACATATTGGCCCTATCTGTTCTTGTGCGATAGACTTTCAGTACCTACCATAATTCATCACACAGTGGTAAAAAAAATCGTCTGGAAACACTGTGGTATGTTTACGTACTCATCATCTACCTGCCATTGTTCCATGTTCCTTGGGGTCAACGCTACATTCTTCTTCTCTGTTAGTCGTCATGTTTATGTCATTCACTCCCTTCTCTTTTATATATTTCCCCACAAAATTCGTTCATATATTTTTGGCCTACCTCTCCCCCCGTGAAGATTTACCTAGTTTAGGGACCGGAAATCTGTCAATAATGTTAGCTTCCATTATACAACGTACCGTCTATATGTGTAGTGTACTTTGTCTCCTTTCTTTTGTACAAATAAACGGTCTAATTATTTTCATCAATATTTTATTGACTTGCGTTTTGTGTTTCCTCATTCCATGCCCAAACTAAGCCAAATAATTTCCTTTGAACTTGCTGTCACTCTGAAATTTTCCCTATATAGATTTACGATAACTACCCGTCGCAAAACCCTACTCACCCACAGAAAATATTCCTACATGACTGATATCCAATGGGTACTAAAGCAAAACCGACATCTTGACATTTAAATATGAATAATCAACAGCCACCATCAATTTACCATCATAAACTTAATCTAGTGTTAAAGGTAAAGCGTATGTTGCTCAGGACTAGAAAAGGATCGGTGACATGGAGACTATTTTGTGGTTGTACGTTTTAGAAACTGGATGATATAATACAAAAATTATGGGTAAAGGATTTACTTAACTATTTAAAATAGTAAGTAATAGTTGAATGCTTGATTGATCAAGTGGTCGTAAGCGGTACTGCTGAGGATGTGGTCCTGGATTCGATTCCCGGTTCGCACAAAGTATTATTGTGGTTTGTCATTTGGAATTTTCCAGTAGCAACTCTTTGTCTAGATTTGTGCCCGTTTGATTGCAATAGGCCGCCTCCTGTTAACTGACGTTATGTGGGTGTACTATAGGTGCAACTCTGCCTAACCGTAAGGAATATAGGCGTGATGTTATGTTTGTGTTAAAGTAGGTAGGTATGTAAGTAATTGGGCTGTAGCACCTCTTATAGTTCATGCGCCATCGTTACGTAGTGTTTAAATAATTCATGAATTTATATATCATTTATGAAGTTGCTAGTCATTGTTTTCTTATTTACGGAACACGGTAATGTTGTTTTTTTTTAATGTGAAATGCTTTGTTTATTTCATTATACCTTCTGACTAAAATACAATCCACAAACTAACACTAAAATAAATATATTATATACAATTAAATAAAGGAAAAAAAGGGGAAGAGCTCACTGGGCATCAAACAGTTCGTCCGCATCACTGTCGGTGGGAAAAGTGCCCAGAAGGCTGGCAGTGTTGCCACGTTGGATGGCAATGCTGATTCTTTGACCTAAAACATAGTAGACTTGTAAAAGACTAAGAACAGTGATGGTCCAGTGGTATCGAACCCGACTTACGAATTGGTGGTGTTGGAAAACGGTGTGTTAGCCTAAAATACCTTAACTGATTTTTGAATCAACCTCTTCTGTTCGGTACCGTTTATTATCTGTGCGCCTAACGGAATGCGCGTGGAACAGAGTGAGAACTGACTTGTCAATTTGACGTTGACACTTGACAGCTCTTGTTATTTTGCCGCTAAAATAGGTCCGTCGCGCGTTTTGGAAGCCCCGCGACGCTTTTGTTGAAATTAATCCTTTTAAATCGATCCGTTTGTGACAACTAGTCGTGATCCAGTTGTTTGATTGTTAATAACCCCTAATTTGACGTATTAATACGGGTTACGTTTGTTAAAACTGAAGTTCTTGAATTTTGGTGGTAAAACAGGGAACACGTCGCAGCTTGAATTTCGCGATCTTTTGGAAAGTTATCCCTTACCCCGGTCGTTTTGTGGACAATCTGTCATGACCCAGTTGAGGTGAATGTAGCTAACCCCTAATTTGGCGTAATAACACGGGTTTGGACATATCTTGTTGAAATGGTTTGAAGGTCAAGTCAAAGTGACGCTATTGTAAATGAGTGATTTGAAGACCGCATGCTGTGATTGTCTCCAGCCTAATTGGAAGCGGATTGTTACCAGGAGAATACTCATAACGTCACGACACGATACAGATACACTCACTTACATACATATCTCCAGGTTGGCACCAGAGCAGTGTCCTTCAACCATGAGGTAAGTTCCTTTGTTTGTATATTGTATCTTGTACTTGTATTGTCTGCTCCGCGTACGGCGGACAGTACGCTAGCCACTCTTGTCTCTAGAGCCCCAAGGTTATCACACTTCCACTGCGCATTTGAAATCGTATTGTGAGGTCTAGTCTGGCAGCGTACATCTTCAATTTTCGGTGACCAGTGAAAAGTGTTGGCCCAGAGGTATCTGACCTAACGACCTTACGAGTAGGTCCTGAGTTTGAACCCAGACAGGTAAATTTAATCTATTCAATTTCGTCACCACTGCTCTTAAACGGTGAAGGAAAATATCGCGAGGACACCGACAAGTCCTTGTTACAAAAAATCGAAGACATAACCAACCCGCACTAAGCCCACGTGTATATAAGGGTACACTTGTAGGTGGTAAAGAAGCTATAGAAGCAAAAATAATTTTTTTATCTAAGCGTTTTTGAATTTTCGTAACTATTATAATTTTAAAACTACTTGAGACGTTTTGCATAAAACCTTTACTCCAAATTCTATGAATGGCCCGCCTGACGCTGCGAGGGCGATGATCGGACGGCCCGAGCACGGCCGCGGTGTCTCGGGCCGTAAAAAATAAGAAGGAGCCAGTATTTGTTATGTTCGTCAAATAAATTTATAAATACTAAATTAAAAAAAAAAAACGCTTAGAAAAATATTTTTTTCGTTGCTATAGCTTCTTTACCACCTACAGGTGTACCTCTTAAAATATTTTTTCGTGTATGAATAGATACACCTTATATATTGTGCCATTGTTGACTAATTATACTTTTCAATTTTCACACTTAACTACCTAAACCAATCAGTTTAATAATAAACATCAATAGTTCATTTCACACACTTCAACCCTGCTTACCCTCTTACATGCACCGCAAGCTCTAAGCGACGTCTCTCGTAATTGGAACCACTAAACCATGCTGTCACGGACACATTTGTTGCCAGGGAGAACGAATGCCGCCAATTTAACGTTATTAATGGCTTGTCCCATTACCACACGAGGAGTAAGAACTGTTCGGTGGAAGGTATTGGTAAATACTTCATGAAAATATTGATATGAATTTTGTGAACTGTTAACTGTGAAATTTTTGAACCCACTGAAGTGCATATAATTTGTTTGACTATTTTTTCCGGGCCAACGCGACGGTTCACAACGACCCGCCGACTCACACTGGGCCGACGGTTCACAACGACTCGCCAACTCACACTGAGCCGACGGTTCACAACGACCCTGCGACTCACACTGGGCCGACGGTTCACAACGACTCGCCAACTCACACTGAGCCAACGGTTCACAACGACCCTGCGACTCACACTGGGCCGACGGTTCACAACGACCCTGCGACTCACACTGGGCCAATGCCATACAACGTCCCGCCGGCTCACACTGGGCCGACGACTTACAATGAACCGTCGGTTCACAACGACTCGCCGGCTCATACTGGGCCGACGGCTCATAACGTCCCGCCGGCTCACCATAGGCTTATTTACCTGTGGGCTCTAATCGGTCTGACAGGGTCAAATCTACCTTTCGGGTTACATTGACTTCATGCGTCATATTGGCCTGATGCTCAGATTGACCAAACGGCTCACGAGTACCCGCCAACTACGACTTATTGTGGGCATAGTAATTGAAATAAAATTAAATGGTTCCCTGCTTTTTAAATAAATGTTATATATTTTCAAGAGGTTATTTTTCGGTGCGAGACGAAATGTTCTGAATTCAATTAAAGTTTTTGGCTTATTTACCGAAAAACATCCTTGATTGTTTGCCACATTTTCGTATCTATCACCCCATACTCATAATTTCTTCAATAACGTCCTCCAGGACGTATAGATAGGCCCAGAGCTTCCATTTTCTTTATCTTCACTGACAATATATTCCGTTTATTATCCCTGGAATGGGGCGTTCTTTCTGGAGCGAATATGCGCCGCTACAATGTTATAGGTTGCAATTACTTAGGATACACTCCGGTGGATTGTGTCGTTCGGTAAGGAGGTAAGCAGGAGTCTCGTTATATATTGGAAGGTGTATCTTTAAGGATCAAAGGTGCCGATTACCCTTATCGTTTGCCATCAAACAGGATATAGCAAACTCTTAAGTCCTCTTAAGTGTTTGCTATATATCCTGTTTGGAATCCTCTGAGATGGAGACTTAAAAAGTAACATAAATAACGAACTAATTTCTACACAGTCTTTATTTTTTATTGCTACCTATTTATTGCATGTCCAGCTGACGTTTAAATATTATTTTCATTGAAAAAAAGGCAAAATTAAAGAAAACAGAATTTAGTCGTACTAATGAACGTCGTCGAAAAAGGGTTATGTTAGAGTCTATCATAACCGTTTTTCGACGACGTTCGTTCGTGTGTTTTACAATCACGTTATATATCTATATAATCTTTATCTAGACACGCGGGAGCGTGTCAAGCCAAGTGGGGACGAAGTGGGTGTTCTTTTTTTTTGGTTTCCTTTTCTTCTAATTTAATTTTTTACATTGTCTGGCAGTTTGAGTAATTTGTGCGACCTTCACAAATGTCCTTTCTTTGGTATTGTTCGTCGAATCATTGACCTCCTTAAGTTCTGAGTGGGGCTGCATGATTACTGACAAATGCGTGCACTGATTGGACAGGTCCACTCAAGCTGTGTGTTCTTTCCTTAAAAGACCACTTCAGACACCAATCCACATGGTCTTCACATGATCTGATCAAGATTATGTCTGGACTTTAAAAGAGACTGTGACCTCTGAGTTTGTTTCGGCGTTTCTTCTCAGAGTAGTCAGATAGGAAATGCCGAACTCATCTAGTTTAAAAAAAAATGATTGACGTGTAAAAGTGTTTGTACAAACCTACTTGCAAAAATAAAGTCATTTATCATTTATCATTTAAGTTCAAGTAACAGAACTGGCGAGCAGCACCGTGTGTAATATTACACGAACCATTTGCAGCCACTTTTGACCCCCTCATAACTCAAAAACTATTTCACATAAACGTGTCAAATTTGGCTCATATATTGAGACTTGCGAGATACATATGTACTCCAAATTTCATAAACACATCTCAAACGGTTATTTAGATATTAACGTCCAAAAGTCGTCATTTTTATCACTGACTGACCTATAGATCAAAACTCTAACCCAGTTCCAGGTGACCTAGAAATTTGAAATTTGGCATGCAGATAGGTAATTAGGTGAATACAAAGGAATAAATCAGAAACTGGTAATTTTTTATAATTTTACTATAATTTTTCACTTAATTGATTCTATTAGGAACACTTGTAATAAAAACCATTTGGTATTAATTTTGTTATATTGTTATAAATAAGTACCTACTAATAATTTATGTACAAAAAGTAATGATATCCCACCCAAAACATAAATGTGAAATGAAAGCCAAGTTCAATATTATGATATATGCCTTGGTTGTTGACTTCAGGGACAAAAGAAGTGAGATCTAAATGGGTGCCAAGTTCAATGGTCAGTCCTGAAATTTATTTATAACTACATAAAATATTATTTCTTCTTATAACTTAGGATAATATATTGTAGCCTAAGGTCTGACTTGGCTAGTTTTCATATACGAATTATATTATAGCCTACGCAAGTTCTAAACCTGTTACTTGTCGGTTCTTATTTTATTATTCCTAAATTTTGGCTTGCTGGTAGAAACTAGCTATCGAACATAATAATTCGTATATGAGAACTAGCCAAATCAGACCTTAGGCTACAATATACTATCCTAAGTAATATTAAGAAATGATATTTTATGTAGTTATAAATAAATTTCAGGACAGACCATTGAACTTGGCACCCATTTAGATCTCACTTCTTTTGTACCTGAAGTCAACAACCAAGGCATATATCATAATATTGAACTTGGCTTTCATTTCACATTTATGTTTTGGGTGGGATAGACTTCACTAAACCTAACATTAAAAAACTTGCAAATACAATTACCAATTTCCTTACAATACAATTTGTACAAACCGTATGTCCGTACCTACATTTCACGCGCTTTATTAGAAACGCGGTTCCGATTTGCCATTTGATTACACAGTTAGGGCATGAAATGCACTGGTGAGCTAGATTTGGTCTTATTGGTCTAATCTTTGTTATATATTACTAGCTCATTACCCCCGCAGAATACCAGTTTTACCCCCGCAGGGGTAATTACCCCCAGGTTAGGAACCGTGGTGATAGATAGACAGACGAACGGACAGCGAAGTAATCTTATAAAGCTTCTGTTCCGGTTCCTTTTGAGGCACCGGACCATATAATACGAATATTTTTAAAAGAGTAACCGAGTGGAGTTTCTGGTCGGTTCTTCTCCATAGGAATCAACAAATTGGAACCGTGCACCTAGCTTTAGCTGACGTTTCATAAGTTCGCATGTAGTTTTGATTTGATTTGATAAAATAAACATAACCCTAATGCCGAAAATTCCTCAGCTCAGCATAATGTCAGATGATAACACAAGTTATACCACCTGACACTGACTACATTGTACCTACCGCGGATAGAACCTGGATGAGACTGGTAGAGAGTTTGGTGATTAGCACAAGAAAAGAGACGCGTATGCTCAGCAGTGGGTGAAAAGGAGCTATCGATGATAATGATGATGAGGTACTCTTGATATTCAGCTGCTTAATTCTGTAAAGTGTTATCTTAAGATAAGTTTATAAGTACCTAAGATTCGGTAACAGGGTAACTCTCCCTTTTACGACTTTGTAATAAATTTTAGTACCTACTTGTATGAGAATGGGTTTATTGACGTAATAAACCAAACTATATGTCCAAAGGTTATTCTTAGTACTTCATCATTCTTGATGGCCGTAGGCTTTCAGACTTGCTACACACTTTTTAAGCTCATAGAATCAAATACGTCTAGATATATATGTATATATGAGATTTTTCCATAGTTCAAAGGTTCATAATGTTTCACAAATGTGTACCCATCATTAGGGATCAGCTTAAGTTAGAAAACTTAAACATTGCATAGCTTTTTTTTTTTTTCAGGATGGGAAATCATCAAATGACTTCTCCCGCTCTGGGCGGAGCGCGAGGGCGTGTCAGACTTTTACTGACTAAAACCCACCCGTGTTCCATCAGTTGCCCATGTGCCAGGGTCACGGTATCTCTTTCGAACAATCACGCGACCCCGGCAGTTATTGCATAGCTTAAGGTAAGTAAAAGCGTGCTTTTTACAACGATTTGAATGCTTGGAACTTATAACGGGCAACTGCGTTAAAACTTTACATAATAGTTTATGGTTTTAGAACTTTATTTCTCAAAAAGAAAAACATTCACTTATATGAGAAAATACTTATTTCTAATTGGATATATTAAACGACGCGACGGTTACACAACAAAAATGGTTAAATGATTAACGAAGATAGCCTAAAATTCTAAATTCGGTAAAAGATTTTTTGAAACAGGATTTTTAGAAAGATTTTGGATTTTTTATGTTTTACATTCCGAGGCAATTTGTTATAAAGCTGTGCTCCTTCATACAGAATAGTACCCCTGCCGTAGTTTGT
Organism: Aporophyla lueneburgensis; assembly: GCA_932294355.1. NCBI lineage: Eukaryota > Metazoa > Arthropoda > Insecta > Lepidoptera > Noctuidae > Aporophyla > Aporophyla lueneburgensis. Next base: position 29,011,547 of record OW028751.1, on the reverse strand, counting down.
TCTAGGTGTCCGTAACGCTTGTCATTGTCATTCGCTTGTATAGGTCTGTATCTGTTTTTTTTAATTCTGATTGTTTTGTAAGAGTCTTTTATATGTGTATGTTTTATTTTGAAATTTAACACTAAAGAATTCTATAATCTCTCTTAATCATACACCCTATAAATTGAAGTCACTTTCCGTCTGAAAAAGACGGAAAGAACGCTAAGTATAAACGAAGTAACGCGGGTGGTTGATGGGATACGATGAGACGGGTCGGGGGCCAACATTTCACGTGAACGAAGTCGCGGGCAGAAGCTTGTTCTAAATAAAACAAAGACTGCTAACTCCAATTCCAAACAGGAATTAAGCCTATCCAAACGTTGAATAGAACAGCTCATTCAAATATAATTAGTTCACAATAGGACTTTATTGAACTATTCACTTTGAACTTTCTATTGAGCTTATTAAGCGGTGCGGGTTGGCTACTCTTTATTCTTGACTAACTGAACCGTCGGACGTCATCCTACACAAACAATAATTATTATAGACATCGTAAAAAGTATGTTTTAATACGGAATTCGAAAATAACCAGGTAGTTTTTCACTTTCATTTAAGTATCTCTAATAGAACACTCTAATATGATAACTGCGCCCCTATTTGTGAAAGTACTGAATAAGTCCTCAGGTCTATTTACGTAGTACTTTTAAAACCCCAAAATAGAAATTAGGAGTAGATAAGTGAGCGCTATAACCGACATTTTTAGGACCCCGGTCCTAAATAAACTCGAATACAGTACTCACTCGGATAGCGCTCGGTTGATCATAATTCTTTTTTCGAGTTCGTAAATCGTCATCGATGTCCTCTGCCCTGGAATGAGCAGATGGGTCTATCAGATTTTTACTGACTAAAAATCACCCCGAAATTTCCTTCCCAGACGTGGACCGGGGATCATGGGAACCACAGTTCTAAGACCAACCTAATATTTGCTCGGGATAACCTAGCTCAGTTATTGCGACCACGAATTATAAAAAAAGTGTGCATCATTGGAAGTGTAAAATTTTATAGAGGTGCATTTATTTAAAACAAAGTGTCCATCATTAGAAGGTCAATAAGTTTCTAGAGGAATAGTTAAATATTTCCCTAATAATAATTTGTAAGTGGGCCGAACATAAGAAATAACTATAAGAAAATAGTTTAGGTCCTTCGATTAGAAACATTGATGGAATCTTAAGATTGTGTGGCACTGTATTCTCGTGTGTGCTAACTATATTAGTGTAATGTGTCGGCAAACATGCCGTCGGCGGCGTCCTGATGGAACGTGGTCGCCGCCTTCCATACACACCTTCATACACAATGTATGTAAAACCAAGGGGGTTAGATGACCTGATGGCCATTTTAGAGACAAACTTGTAATGTTACTTTGGCATATGGGCCTGTTATTATGGAAGTTTTTGATAAATCTTCGATTTTGCTGGATAAAAGTTCTTTTTAACCGACGAAAAAAAAACGGAGGAGGTTCTCAATAAGACGCGTAATTTTTTTTTTATGTTTGACCACTCATAACTTTTTACATAGTAGCCCGATTGTGATAATTCTTCTCTTTTATTGGAAAAAGTATACTCCGAAGGTGGTTCCATATAAATTTGGAAAACAAAATCAAACTCTAAGGGTCGGAAAACAGGAGAAGATTGATGGTTCACTCACTGATTGTAATGTATAACCACGCAAAACTTAATACAGAGTAGTCCGATTTTGATAATTCTTTCTTTATTGGATAGGGTATACCTTGCCAAGTGTTATTAGTATATTAAAGCCACAAAAAATAATCTTTTAAACAAAAAATTAAACCGCCGGCGAAAATGGTTTAATTTTTTGTTATTGTTTTTTGGTATAGCATGCAACTGAATAATTATCAAGGGTATAGGAACCCTGTATCTAAAGGATCTAGGATATCTTTTCAAGTTCACAGTGATCATTTGGTCTGCCAAACGTGATGAATCTGACAATGTCACCGAGCACACAATATTCTCTGCATAACCATTTCCCAACTATGCATGTTGGGGTCGGCTTCCAGTCTAACCGGATGCATCTGAGTACCAGTATTTTACATGGAGCGACTGCCTATCTGACCTCCACAACCCTATGATCGCGTAACTCGATACTACTCGGTAAGACTGGTTGTTAAATTTTCGAGCTTCTGATGACCTGTAAAGGGGCGTCCATTAATTACGTGAGGTGTTCTATGGGGGGAGGGGATCAAGCTAAATCTTTCCAAATCTCACTTAGGGGGGAGGGGGGGTCTTGGCAAATATCACGTAATTATTTTTCTCGCAGAAAATATGGCCAAATCTGAGACAATAATAGTGCACTGATAAAAAAATTAACTTGACTCAAGAGCCAAAATCTTGAACCAAGAATACCATTTTGAAGAAAATGATTTTCTTAAGTCAAGGGAATAAATTCTTGAGTTAAGAAATTATTCTTGGTCTAAGTAAATTTTGTTTTTGTTTTTTTTTTCTCAATAATACAAAACGTTTACAGCCCAAATAGAAGTTTTGAAAAATCTCGCGTGAGATTAGGGGAGGGGAGAGGGAGTTGAGGAAAATCTTACGATATCTCACCAAGGGGGGAGGGGGGGTCCAAAAATTCTCAAAAATTGCTCACGTAATTAATGGACGCCCCCTAATGACTGTAAAAGATCCACGAATGATAGTCGGGACCAATGGCTTACCGTGCTTCCTGAGGCATGGAGGGTTCTTGGTATGTAAAGATGGTAACATAAGCTGATCGATCGACCCCAGCTGTTATTACGGAGCCACAAGCCCTTCTTATTAATGTTAGAAAAAAATCGCAAGGCAACCCGCAAGTCCTAAAACAGTCACCAACCCGCAAGTTGCCCGTTGGATGGATTTGGGTCCATCCTTTCTCATACAGAGGGGTCAGTTCCCAGCAATGGGCAGATCATTGGCTTATTTTGTACCACATTCGTATGACTGCCGTCAGATTTTCGAAGTTCTGCCAGCCCGTAATAACATACGGTCACCAATTTACAGACAGACAGCGCGGGCACAGATCAACCAATCCACAATCAATTTAAACTTGAACCGTTATTCCGGGAGTGTTATCTAACTGCCAGAAAATTGAATAAAAGCAGAGACCATGAACCGGATTCTACTCCTATATATGCATAGGTATAAGGTACACAATCGCAGCGTCTGCCGGTGATCTCAAAATAAACAGTGAACAACCGGATCCGTTTATTTACTTCAAATTATATTGTATAAACAATTTGTTGAATTTTTCAGCACTATTGTGAGCTCATCCTGGAAATGATGAATTACATAATGTTTTATAATTTCAGCTGAAATGCGTTCACAGCTAGACGTATAATCGCCACCCATGGCAGGCGGATTGGCGATCCCAGTATGGTGGTAAAATTCATAGATCATGCTGCTGCCCATTCTCTAGGAAGTCCCTTAGTCGCCTTCCAGACACCCACGGAAAGAAATGGGGTGGTGTTATTCTTTACGTTCGATACCACACAGAAAGCATAATGATTAAAGTCGTTTAAAATATGGCTAGAAAGAAGGTGACTACCGAGTTGACGACTAATAACGAGAAGTATGGAAAAATAGACATGTTCTGCCGACCAGAAATAAACTGTAATAAGGGCAGGAGAATCATGATGATGATGATCATGTTGATTTAAAAAAAATCAGGGAATTTTCAATAGGATTTGACTTTCTTGTGAATTACCTCGTCGTCCGGTGAAGCGAAATCAAAAACTTATTTGCCGTGTTACTCCCACGACTTCGTGTGGGTGTATCGCGGAGTTTACTTTTGAAAGCCAGACATTTTACATCTGCAGCTTCCGGTTCCTGAGAGTCATTGCGAGGAGATTTCCTGGCCCGTTACGCCATTATTAGTCAAACCTGCGTGTTTACTTACATATTTACTAAGGTTTTTTTTTGGATGGGAAATCATCAAATGACTTCTCCCGTTCTGGGTGGAGCGGGAGGGCGTGTCAGACTTTTACTGACTAAAATCCACCCGTGTTCCTTCAGTTGCCCATATGCCAGGGCCACGGTATCTCTTTCGAACGAATCTCGCCCTTAACTTCTCATTTTGATTACGTAAAGAACGTAATTTCGAAACAATAAACTTTCCAACAACATTTAGTATACGGTTGTACTCGATCGGGGAAACACGTCGAGTGAAAATCACGGCACGACCTTCCGTTCACACATTCAGCATTGATCTATCGAGCGACGCGCGACATTCAGTATTCATAGAACAATTCGAGACAAAACATGTCAGTTAAACAAAGGAGACACTGGCTGCATTTAGCAAGTCGCACAATACCCGATTATCATAAAAGAATTAAAGAAAACAAAAGGATCAAACATCAAAGGAGGTTAGAGGTAAAAGATTGGTTAAATCTTCGCTCTGATGACAAACCTTTTTTTGGGTGGGGAATCATCAAAAAAATGTTTTCTCCCGCTCTGGGCGGAGCGAAGGCGCGTGTCAGACTTTTATTGACTTAAACCCACCCATGTTCCTTCAGTTGTCTGTACCAGGGACACGGTAACTCTTTCGAACAAATCTCGCGACCCTGGCAGCTGATTATAGCCCTGCGACCTTGAGTAAAGAACTGGGTCCTTTAAATTATAACAAATGATTAAATGGCTAAATGTTAAACTAATTTCTATGATTATTCCATTTTTTATAGGCATTGACTCGAAGGACTTCGCGTACTATATACGATCGAGTTAAGCTGGAGTGAAGTTCGGTTGATGTGGGATGTATATTTTTTCTGCTTATGTCAACAAAAAGTACCTATGTCCTGCTACTGCCTGTTACCGCGGAGGTACTATCATGGAAACCTTTTATAATCAAGCCTTATTATTTCCACGCGTTACGATCACAATAAATTCCGGGTGTTATCATTGTCAAAGGATTCCATATCGTTATCAGTTCACGTATTGCGACTGTCGAGTGTTGATAAGCTTTTGCTTCGTATCAAATGTATAATTTTACTCAAGTGCCAGCTGCGTATTGGCACAGTGGGTAGTTTTTTCGACATTTTGTATTTATTTGCTACTGGTCGGAGTTACAACAGAAGTTAATCTACTAGGATTCATATTTAATTGAGTTAAATGGGGCTGGAAAGTTTTGGAGTGGAGACCGCGTACTGGAAGCCTCCCACAAGATGGACCGATGCCCTGGTGGAGGCCGCAGGAATACTTTGGATGCGAGAAGAACAGAACCGGTCGAAGTGGCGGTGCTTGGGGAGGCCTATGTCCAGCAGTGGACGTCTTTCGGCTGAAATGATGAATCTTCATTCTCCTGCTCTATCCCAATTTATTTGTGGTCGGCGCACGTGTCTTTTTCTTCCGCACCTCTCTATTAGTCGTCGTCGTATTTGCGTATTTAATTGAGTTAATTACGCATTATAAACACAGCTGAAGGGACGCTTGCAGAACGCAGATTTCTTAAGTGTCATTCTTGTTCTGGAGCGCAATGGTGGGCCAGTGGTATCAATGATGGCCGCGACTTACGAGTTGTAGTTCGCAGGTTCGAACCCAGACAGGCGCTTTATTTTGTGGAAATTACTTCATCACCACTGCTTTCAAAACGGTGAAGGAAAACATCGTGAGGAAACCGGCATGTCTAGAACCAACAATTTTGAAGACCTGCGACATCTACCAACCTGCACTGGGCCACTAGCTGGTGTTGGTGGATATTACATGTTTAACTTGGATTAACACATTTAGCTACTTTTTTCCAGTAGCGTACTACTGGAAAAAAGTAGCTCGTATTCCTGCGAGATAATTTCCGACCTCAACGCAGGCGAAGCCGCTGGTGAAAGCTAATTCCCAAAAATGTTCACTTTACCCGAAAGATGTCTACTGTTTAAATGTTTTTGTCTACAAAATGTTGCACACAGTCTAATGGTTCGTTGTGCTCGCAAACGGCGGGCGTGTATGACCAGATGGTACAACTGACAACTAGATGTAAAAGTAAGGATCTTAGCAGTTGGCGTTCTCTTTCTGCTGATCCCCATTGAAATAAGGCGTGAGTTAACATAGTATGTAAAATAGTTCATGCATGATTTTTGGTCTAGATAGTCCAAACTTGATGGTCTCTACTTGGCTCTACGCCAATAAGGATTTCATGCCAATTGTATTAATTTAATATTACCAGGCGGTGATTGGTCTACTGAGGGCAACGAACTCGTATATTACAGGGAGGGAACAAGCATCGATCACCATTGTCTTGTTGCCTCATACTTGTACCCTAATTACGTAACACACTATCAATCATAATACGAATCATTTTGAAAGTTATTTCAAATTCATTGCTTCATATATTTGGAAAAATTGTCTGCTCTACCAAGTAAGTATCGCAATGAACGTTGTTGAACTGTCACAATAAAGTGGTTCCTACTGACTTTGCGATATCGCGCCTGATAACCATTGCAGTGGCGCAGGTAACTAATAAGCCCATTCCTGTCGGCTTCCCTTACGAAATTATGACAGTAAGGAGTTCTCAGCAGTGTTTAATAATCACACTGAATGTATTTAATCTTACACCATAAAATTAAAGTATTACAAAACCCCAACCTACATAAAAAAATATTTGTCTTTATATTCCAACGAAAACAAAACATTTAAAGTGCGCGCGGCACCGCGCGTCAAGATTTTTCTGCAGTGTAACTCGCTTTCAACGCCGGGTTATGAAGTACATCAATTTCTATACAAAATCATCTCATCATGACGTCACTTCAGGTCACGTGCATGCATTTTTTAGGGGCCTTGGCAAGCCGCTAGACGTCGGGTTATTCGAACGAACTGAGTAGCAATATCGTCCTTTCGTTGAATTTCGTAAGTGTTCGGGCCCTTCCCCCGCCCCCTTGAGCCCCGCCCGCTCGATGCGACAGTACTTTTGTCATTTTAAATGTTTGTTTGACCATTGACGTCAATAGAATAATAACCTTAAAACAAACCTTTTATTTTGTTGATATTTGTGGTTAATTAGCATTTATTTCGTTGTATTCATATAAGTTATTAGTGTAGTACTAATGTAACAATAAGAATTTGATAATTGTGAGTTTGTTGTGAAATTGTGCGTTCGCAATTAGGAATTTGTGGTAAGTCCTAAGTTTTGAAAATAAGAAACACGTAATTAGGTTAGGTCATAATTGATTATTGTGTGACACTTTTCCACAAATTACAACATTATCTATACTTAATATTATAAAGCTGAAGACTTTGTTTGTTTGTTTGTATGTTTGTTTGTTTGATTGAACGCGCTAATCTCAGGAACTACTGGTCCGAATTGAAAAAATATTTTTGTGTTGGGTAGCTTATTTATCGAGAAAGGCTATAGGCTATATAAAACCACGCTGCAACTAAGAGGAGCGGACCAGTAATGAAAAATGTTGCAAAAACGGGGAAAATCGCACGGGTAGGCGATTCGACGCGACAGGAAGGGTCGGGGGAACAAGAAATTTAACGCGGACGAAGTTGCGGGCAGAAGCTAGTGTAGTATATTTTTGACACTTCCCGTTACAGTTGCATCCGCGGAGAGGTCGTTTTCGGCTTTGAAGCGAATTCATACGTACATGCGTAACTCTCAAAAACAAGAACGGTTATCTGATCTAGCCATTTTTTCTATAGAAAAACATTTATTGTTAAAAATTAAGAATCATCTCGGCTTTTATGATAATGTCTTAGCGCACTTTGTACTAAAGAATAGACGAATAGCTTTAGAGTATAAGTAGTATTATAAGTAGAATAAGTCAGTAGTCTTGTAGTTTTTTCTAGTAGACATCATACGTCAACGTCATCACACTGATCACACCGCAAACGGCTTTTTTCAAAGCCACTTTTATTATACTTGCAAGACACTGTTTCAATCACCAGTGCTTACACGTATAGTAAAGGTGGACTGAAGACATCTGCTTATAGAAGACTGAAGCCAGGAAGTCAGCCACAGATTTTAAGTAATTTTAAGTAACTGGACTACATGCGCCACGTCCGGCCTAGGTAAGCATTTTTTTTTATGACTTCTCCCGCTCTGGGCGGAGCAGGAGGGCGTGTCAGACTTTTACTGACTAAAACCCACCCGTGTTCCATCAGTTGCCCATGTGCCAGGGTCACGGTATCTCTTTCGAACAATCACGCGACCCCGGCAGGCATCGGTCCTAGTAGACCCCTACACTGCTGCTGACATCTCTTTGAGGCGCGCGTGGAACACTGCGCGCCGTCGACCCGAGCTTGGTCCTTACCGGGCGGCGAGCTATCCATTGCTCGCCACCCGCAAGCTCGCGTCTACTGTGGCCGGGAGTCCACAATCGACTCCCGACGCCCGGGGCGTCTCCTCCGGCGGCGGCTAGGGACGTGAGGGCGCAGAGACTGCCACTCCCTCACGCACCCCGCCTCCTCCTTCGCGAGCATTACTGCTTCGCAGAAGGAGGTGACGGCTTCCCATTCCCTCTCGCTCCGTACCATGGCTCGCACCAGGGCCGGACGCGAGAGGTTGCCGCCGCCGGCTCCGGCTTACCTCTCTAATAAAATCACCCTTCGCCACTGAACCATTGTCAATCATAAAATCTAGCGTTGAGTTTCTGCGGTTCTGAGTTGTACTGCACGATTAGTGACAAATGCGTGCACTGACTGGACAAGTCCACTCAATCTGTGTGGTTCCTTCCTATAATGACCATTTCAGACAAGCACATCTACATGGCCTTCACACAATGTGACCAAGATTAAGTCTGGACTTTAAATGAGACTGTGGCATCTGAGTTTGTTTCGGCCTTTCTTCTCAGAGTAGTCAGATAGGAAACGCCGACCTCTTTTAGGTCAAAAAAATATTATTGACATGTAAAAGTGTTTGTACAAAACAACTTACAGAAATAAAATAATTTATCATTATCATTAGCGGGCTAATTGCATAATACACAAATTGATAATTGGTTCTTACATGTTTGACAGTTTAGCGACGTGCTTTGAGCGATGATGAGCAGACAAATTGTTCAATCCTATAAATCAAGGGATTAGGCATTTCTTTTAAAACCCTTGGATTATAAATTGGAAAATGTATTAGGAAAAATGGTGCTAGTTTTCACACGGTGGTAAGTCGGTCATCGTTAGTCTCTGGAGTATTTTTCGATAATTAAATATAAGCCATGTGTAACGTGTTTGCGTTAGCAGAGGTCTAACTAGTCAAAGGTTGACTGGTAGAAAATGCCTATGGCATTAAGTCCGCCTCTGTACATTAATGTGCTTGAAGTATTAAATAAATAAATAAATAAATAAACTAATAGAACCCTCAAATTTCGCCAGTTATATTTAAGTCACATGTAATAGGGGCGAGCCTATGGCCATCAACCGGCCACAAATCCAGGTCCGGACTGCTACTCAAAAATTCCTGATGGTAAAACACAATAACGTCATCATCAGCCCAGCCTTTTCCTAAAGACTAAACTTACCGAGACTGGAACCCGACCCCAGCAAAGTTCTATGTTGGGGTCGGGTGACAATCTCACCGCATGCAGCTAAATATCAGTTTCAATATTTTTCATGGAGCGACTGCCAATCTGAACTCCGCAGCCCAGTTATTCAGTGATATCCCTTGGTAAGAACTGGTTGTCAGATTTTCGGGCTTCTGACAACCCGTAACGACTGCCAAAGAGTCACGAATGACAGCTGAACCAACGGCATAACGTGTTTTCTGAGGCACGGAAAGGTCATCCACGGACCAACCACGATAAGCGTAACTTAACCTGATCGATCACCTCGTACGGCTATTAATACTTAGCCACAAGCCCCCAATTGTATTACAAACAAATAATATGCACAGGCATAACCAAGTAGCCAGGATTATTCACCAGCAACTTGCTTTGCAATACAAACTAGTGGATTCTGAGGTACCGTATTACAAGTATGTGCCCGACCCAGTTCTCGAAAATGACCATGTCACGTTGTACTGGGATCGGTCTATCATTACTGACAGGACTATTGTCGCCAATAAGCCTGATATAGTGGTGATAGGCCGGTTAGCGCGCCGCACAATGATAGTCGATATTACCATTCCGCATGATGGCAACCTCGTGAAAGCTGAGAAGGAGAAACAGATTAAATATCTCGACTTAGCACACGAGGTTGTTGACATGTGGAATGTTGACTCGGCTGTCATTGTGCTGATTATCGTATCAGCCAACGGGCTGATGGCGGAGACCCTCGACCAACATCTATCGAGGCTATCGTTAGGCGGCTGGATCAAGAGCCTAATTCAAAAGGCAGTACTCCTAGATACGGCTCGCATCGTGAGGAGATTTCTGTCTCTGGAGCCCTAACCACCGGTAGCTTGGACTTGCTCCTAATACCGGTGGACCACTATTTTTTTTATATTTTTAAATGTTTTTATATTTTTTTTTTGTAAAAATATTTAAAAATGTAATTATATATGTATAAAAAATAAAGGAAATAATAAATTTACGTATCTACATAAACCCACGCCTACTTCCACCTGCTATGATCCTTACTTACTTACTCCTTTTGCGTCGTTTACGTTCATACACGCACTAGTGAGTACCTATTATGCATCTGACCTTTCCGAAGAACATCACCAATAAGGTCTCCATAATTAGGTATGTTTTCATAGGACGTCCCCTTACGGCGGCGGTGGAGTTACCTCGAGGATATGTGATTTCCACTCACATCTGCCTTGTTACATCCTTGTTAGACACTTTGGTTAGTTCCCTTTATTCATCCTCTCAACATGACTAAACCATCTAAGCGTACTCTTTTCTATTATACTAATCCAATTAGCAACATAATAAATTATACTGACTAACCAGGGAGTGCCACTCAAAGAGGCTACTCAGATATACATAATTAAAAATGTGAGATCCTAAAATGACCTTTTCTAATTTACAGGATTCCTGTGAGCCCTAATTAGTACCCAGAATTTTATACGAGGTGGTAATTATTCCCTCTGGACTTAAGTACTACTTTGTACATAAGCTTAGTAAGTTAATTATTAACTAAGATTAATTGTTCAACAAAGTCTTTGGCAGCAACTTTACAAATAAACATATTAATGTATACTGTGAGAGCTTTAGGGTTATAAGATCCCATAAGGAAGAAAAAGGGATCACTTTCAGGATTGAAAAGGAAGAAAAACGATGTTCACTTTAGTTTAGCCCATTATTTGGTCCCATTCTTTCGTAGATCCTGGAGATAAAGTGTGCCTGTATTGTTTACAGGTTAGGTACTTTTTCTGGAGCATCTGTTATAAAACACGTCATTGATGCCAAAAAGGTAGAATTACCCTTTTTCAATAATTTTAGTTTTCGGAAAATTATTTTCATTGCTTGTTTTCATTTAGTACTGAATTTCAGTGCCGCAAAACATCCTCTAAGTCGTACGTAGAGCACGATAAATATAATTTAGATAACAAAAGCTTCTCAGAACTAGATAAAAACAAAAACAAAGGCCTTTGTTTACGTTCTGAATAATTTATGTACCGAGCTGAAAAACTGGCTAGAAGTGCCCCGAAATATGGGTCATTTGTCTGCCTAACAAGTCAGTCGAAAACGTATAGCTTACACATGTAATAGAAAAACTTTGCACTAACTCACCGTGCCTCCCCCGCAGTTAACGTCCTCGGCCATAACCAATCACCTGTCACTACCATACCACTACACAAACACAAACGTTCAAAAAAAGAACGCAAATCCAACCGTCATTATTCCAAAAACTCCAAAAACACTGGCCTTGCAACGAATTATTTTAATCGCGATTCGAAAAATGAATGTTTATTTTCGAAATTGGAACCGACGCGTCCAGTCGGCGTCGGGGCGTCGAGGGGACTGGGTGCGCGCGCTGCTGCCGTTTCCATGGTTACGCAGGTTTGCGTACAGTACCTACATTGAGAAGATAATAAGTGAGTCCCGTCTGATGGAAAACTTTACTTGTAGGCGAAAGAGGGATGTTTATTATGTATGCTAAGTTCGGCGGAATACATAAACTAATCTGTGGGGCCGACGTGAGGTTCCCGAATATTTTGATTTCAGCAGCGGTAGCGGTGTTTAGCATTGGAAATACAATTTGAAGTCGTAAACCTGTAACATCGAAGTTTGGTATTATAGTACACTTGAAATGATAACACTATTGGCTTATCATTACGACAAACTGCTATTAAAATTGATGACTTGTAAGAATAACATTTTCGCTAATGCTCTATCCCTGTCTTCTAATAACCGATATTGGTTTACACTCTCAACAACTTACCGTTGTCTAGTAAAAACGCTTTTCACTGACCTTTCACAAGGAAAAAATGCTTTGGATGCTGTTGAGCTACGATTGGTCATCTTAACAATCCGCTCTTCATAAAGACTTGGTATAATACATACTAGATGGATTAAGATTACTTTGTAAAGCATATAAGCTATATTATTAGTATTATTTTAATAATTGTGAATGTGGGTCATTTTTTCCTCAGTTATCATCATCATATTCATTTCAGCTGAAAGACATCCTTGGCTGGACATAGGCCTCCCCCACCACTTCAACCGTTTCAGTACTTCCCGCATACAGCGGATTCCTGCGGCCTTTTTCTTCTGCGGCAGTTGGAGTACTTCGTGCAACCTACACAAACGTTATTCCTTTGATATTGTTCATCAAATCCACACGTCGTTGTCACATTTAGTGAAAAATGCGTGCAATGACTGGATACGTCCTCTCAAGTCAGTGTAGTTATTACCTATACCTATTTAAATATGGCTTGATCAAAAAACAATTTTAAAAGAGACTATGACCTCTGACTTCGTTTTGGTATTTCTTTTCGGTGTTACCAGATAAGAATCATCTAAGCCATCTAGTTTTAATTCCCTCCGTGACCTTTATGAAGTCTTAATAACCATCATTCATCAAGGCTTGATAAAGAAACAGAAGTGACTACGCTGCGTTGATGAGCAAATTATGAAAGTTGACGGCTTATTACACTTGGGTTACAGTCTTCATAAAGGTTCAGTTACTAATGCAAATATTTGTAATCAAACTATAGGTAGTTCCCAAAAAGTAACCGAAATGGAAGAGAGAAAAAACCTGATCCATATTTATCAGGTTTTGATACTAAGCGAGCAGCTAAGTATCTAGTTCATGAACGGTCATTGACTCTTGAAATAACTAGACGTTACCTTAGGCTTATACCTTCACACTAGGACAGGTTTAAGGCATGACAATTATCGTTGGTCTTGTGGTCACAAGCACTACACGTCCTGGGTTCGATTCTCAGGTCAGGCAAAGTGTTATGAAGTTTTTCCATCTGGAATTTCTCAGTAGCAGCTCCTAGTCTGGATTTTAGCCTGCTATTATATGGGAATTAAATACAACTGACAAAACTTTTTTACAAAAAAAAACCGATTGCCTCAAAAACACTACAAGTGAAAAATAACTTTAATTTCGGAATTGGGTGTCTTAGGATCTGTATTTGAGTTTTTTGCCACCGACTTCTGATTGTACCTAACTACCCCGCACTAATACCTATACCACTCCACGCCAGGTGAAATTTAATACTTATATGGTTTTCTCATGGATGCCATTGTCCGAACCAGGTTTTAAATAAAATAGAATCATCAAAATCAGTTCACCCAATCCCGAAATTCTCCTTTTTTTGAAGTCGGTTAAAAATGTGGGTGTATTAGGCATGGGTACAACAACACTGCCTACCGCTTTGAGGAACACAGGCGTCATGTTATGAAACTTTTCTGATCTTAGTTCAGAAATCAGGTCGATGGTATTACTTTCTCCCAGAGGTTTCTTCGGACAGTAACCAACATCGCTAACAAGAGCCATTCCTTTCCACTTAAGTAGGTTCAATAACATTGCTGAAGCTTTTACGACATTTAGTCTAGATTTCTTGGCGTCCAAAAATCCTTTTAGGACACAAAAATCTAGATCCTTTCATCTGGCTAAACACCCATGAAATCTAACAAACAAATCTAATATTCGGACAAAGCAAAAAATACTGAAAGAATATTCTCATAAAATGAAACTTGGGGCAACAATTCCGATTTATGTATAAAAAGGAGATCTATAAAAACTATCAGGAATAAGGTCAGCAAAAAAAAATAAAGGGATCGTGTCTGTGTCGTGTTTGCGCTTACTTTGCTGATAGTACTACAAGGGAGGGGTGAATTGCGACATTTCTTAGTTTCCGCATTTTGTGAGGGTTCCTTTTGTGTAATTGTGCTGAGCTATTGTGACTCTGCCGGGGTCGCGTGATTGTTCGAAAGAGATACCGTGACCCTGGCACATGGGCAACTGATGGAACACGGGTGGGTTTTAGTCAGTAAAAGTCTGACACGCCCTCCCGCTCCGCCCAGAGCGGGAGAAGTCATTTGATGATATCCCATCCTGAAAAAAAATAAAAAAAAGCTATTGTGACTGTCAAAGTATTTTTGTAACGCCATTTTGTGAGTGATTCTTGTAGTTGTACAGTCATAATTATAAAGTCACCACTTGTATTCTCCGTAATGGTAAGAAATGTCAATGTAAGCAAGAATGTTGTGGAGTCAATAGCGGACTCCCGGCCACCGTAGGTGCGAGCTTGCGGGTGGCGAGCAATGGGTAGCTCGCCGCCCGGTAAGGACCAAGCTCGGGTCGACGGCGCGTAGTGTTCCACGCGCGCCTCAAAGAGATGTCAGCAGCAGTGTAGGGGTCTACCAGGACCGATGCCTGCCGGGGTCGCGTGATTGTTTGATAGAGATACCGTGACCCTGGCACATGGGCAGCTGAAGGAACACGGTGGGTTTTAAGCAAGAATGTTGTCATCATGATCTACCTAGCCTTGTCCCAATTATGTTAGGGTCGCCTTCCAGTCTAACCGGTTGCAGCTGAATACCATTATTTTACATGGAACGACTAGACAGTCGTTAGAGGTCAGATAGACTTCTGACCTCCACAATCCAATTACTGGATAATACGATAACCCTAGGCAGGACTGGTTTTGAGACTTTCGGGCTTCTGGCTTCCGTAAATAATGTCAAATATTCACAAATGACAGCCGGGATCAACGGTTTAATGTGCTTTCCAAAGCACAGAGGGGTCTAGTTCTGTAAAGATGGTTACCTATCCACAAACCAACCGTAGCAACCGTAAGCTTAACCTGATTGATCGATCCGTGCGGCTGTTATCACTTAGCCACAAACCGCTCACAAATAAAGAGAAAGAAAGAAAAATATTTTATTTGTGACACGCACAGGACATAAAAACATTAAAAAAAGAACAGAAACTTTAAATACAAATAACTAAATGATAAAAGATATAAAATAAAAAGAGTAAGACCTGTGCGAGGCCAAAAAGTCTCCTATCTCAGCATAATGCTGCGATATTTGTAAAAAACAACTAGTGCAGCGCTGGTATTCGGATTGGGGCTGGTATGGCTGGCGGGGCTGGGGCTGGTATCCAAATACACTAGGTTGCTACTAAGAAATTAATTTTGGACAATATCAATAATCATTATCATTGTTAGCTTAAAGCAGTCCACTGCTGGACATAGGCCTCTCCAACTACACGTCTTTCAGCTCAATCCTCGGGCGACTTTTATCGACCAGCCATCCTGCGAAGGTCGACGCTCCACCTATCTGTTAACCGATTCGTGCTCTCACAAGAACACGGTTACCCCTTAGGTTAGACGTTCTATGGCTAATATGGCCGGCACATTGCCGGTTTAGCTTGCTAATTCTGTGAGCTAGATGTCGACAACTTTGGTATCTTTTGGACTAAATCTCTTTTTTAACCCCCGACGCAAAAAGAGGGGTGTTATAAGTTTGACGTGTCTGTCTGTCTGTCTGTCTGTGGCATCATAGCTCCCGAACGGATGATGCGATTTCAATTAAAAAAAAAACGTATTAAAGGTGACTTATCTGCGAGTGTTCTTAGACATGTTTGATGAAAATCGGTTGAGCCGTTTAAAAGTTGTGGGGGGGGAAAGTGGGGAAGAGTAACCGAATGTCAGCAAATATACTCGAGTGGGGTCTCAAATGAAAGCGCACTGAAAGAGAATATTGATGAATTAATCGAGAGTGTTCTTAGCTTCGTTTGATTCTACATTATATTAAGTATATACCTGTAAAAAGTACAAAATAAAAAATTAAATTTAAAATTTAAAAAACCCCCAACACAAAAACCTAATTTCCCTTTAAAAAGTAAAAAATAATAAAAAATAACTCAATCTTAAAGTACCTAAGAATGTATTAATAATTCAAAAAAAAAACGTCGCGTTGGGGGACCGCTCCGCGAGTGCAGACGTCGTTAACTGCTTAGTTAGGTAATAAGACTATTGGTAATTAAATTGTTAGGTTTGAAGCGGTCCCCCAACGCGGCGTATTTTTTTGAATTATTAATACATTCTTAGGTACTTTAAGATTGAGTTATTTTTTATTATTTTTTACTTTTTAAAGGGAAATTAGGTTTTTGTGTCGGGGGTTTTTTAAATTTTAAATTTAATTTTTTGATCTATATTTAACACAAATGATTGGTCTGGACAAACACAAAATACTTTTGCTCAATCTGTGGATGACCCTCAAAACCTCATACCCAGAATTCGATTTGTTACATATAATATTCTCAGTATCTATGAAGTGACTGTCGCTTTGGTTTAGAAGGGCGTAAGCGCTAATGCTGAGCATGAGGTCCTGAGTTCGATTCCCAGATCGGAAAAAGTGCTATTGGGTTTTCCCATCAAACAGTTCTCAGTAGCATCTCGGAATCTGAACTTGTGCCTGATAAATGGTAATAAGTTCTCTCCTTATAACATGAGATTTGAACATAACTGGCGAAATGTGGATGTACTACAAGTATAGTCCTCCAGACCGTATTTCGGCCATGTCGGCCAACCTCTACGGAGACTAGACAGACACAGGGGCATTCACTTATCCCTCACTCTTCTAGTCCGATGGGACTGCAATCCGACACGACCGGAGATATTTCAGGCGCAGGGCCAAAGCCTAGGCATCAACACCTCCAACTTCCAAACTCCGGACTGTTACTAAGAAATTCCTAATGTAAAACCCAATAACACTTTGCCCAACCCGGGAATCGAACCCAGGACCCCACGCTCAGTAGTCGCGCTTGCTACCACGATACCAACGGGGCAGGTACTACAAGTACTAAGTACTTTACTAAGTACTTTATAGTACAACATAAGCCCCTTTTTTGTGGGTGGGGGAAATCATCAAATCTGCCCCCCTAGCCAAGTCACAAACGTTTACCGTTCTACAATCGGTAACGCCTCAGTGTCAGCAATTGTAGAAAACGATAATTTGGCAGCCATGTTGAAGCGCCCGAGTCGGCCGCTCGTTCTACAATGTCTTTAGAAAAACGACACATTATAACAAAGGATTTAGCGTTGAACATTGTAGAAACGATAAAAATCATTCTATCATTTTGAACGATGTGAATTTGGCTACAAATTTTCTGTTCGTTTGTTCTAACCACGTGACTTAACGTTGAGCGACTAGCGTTAACGATTGCAGATTATCAACTTGGCTAGGGGTGCAGGTCTCCCGCTCTGGGTCGCTAAGGGCGTGTCAGTCTTTTACTGACTAAAACCCACACTGAGAAAAATGTCATTTTGGCATAATCTTAAAATATCGTGACGTTGGTTTAAAATAGATGCGTTGTCTTATAATATGTTGATAATAAGTAAATATTACGCTAGAACTGAAATGTGTTAAGATGGAATCGAATTTTTTGGGTAAATAATGCAATATTATGATACTTGTCATCGTAAAAATTTGTAATTATGAAATAACATTGTCTTCTTCAAATAATAACACAATGTAATAGAAAATGGTCCACTGTCCCATAAATTAGTATGATAATTATAAATAAGATTCTAATTAAAAAACACAATGACAGTCACCGTAATATAAATAGATTTCATAGTTTAATATGAAGAAGTATCTCTAAAAATACGATGACCTCCCCCTAATGTACTATATTAAATTATAATGCTTTAAACTTATATTTTTAAAGTAAGCATCATTTTTTAATATTACAGTCATATTATTTTATGTGAATCCTATGATAATACGATTAAATAATCTCATATTTTTAGAGTAAGCATCAAAGTTCAATAATATAGTCATATTATTTTATGTGTATCCTACTAAATTATTATTACAGAGACCCATTTATGAGTAGCATTTGAATGATGTCCTACAAATTTAAGGTGACGGCATTATATAATGAGGTCTCCCTCTCTCACTTCATTCCGCCGCCGCGCCATTTCGGTCGGCCATTTGTATTTCACCGCTACAGCCGGCAAGTCACGACTCACGACTCGTTTAATTAATAGCAATAACAATTCCATTAGTGCCAGTGAACGTGTTTGATCAGTGCAAAAATGGATATGGCTACGCGTGATCTTTTGAAGAAGTGGAATTTGGAACGCTACATCGATCGTTTTGAAAGTAAGTTGACAAACCTACCTAGTAAGTTGCTAGCATGAGCTCACACATTACATTCACACATTCTAATTTCTAGCAAGAATAGGGTCAGAGTGTCGTCTTAGAGGCACTATGAAAATATACTTAAAAAAATTTCGCGACCAATTTCAAGGTCACAGTTCTAACATAACCTTACCTATGGATCCCTTCGACATCGTTTTTACGACAAACGGTTGGTCGGAGACAAAAAACACCCAGACACTTTTAGCCTTTCTAGGTGTTACATACTATAGAATCGAGAAAATAAACGATTTGCGAAAATAACACTTTTTTGGCCGCTGTACACTCCAACCAAGAATAGTCTTGTCGTATGGTACCTACCCACCTACCTAGATATACGTTCATATTTATATTATACACTAGATTCGATGTGCAACTGCAACCCAAAAAAAAACAAATAGGTAGAGTGCGTCTAAACTAAAATGACGCGCCCCACTACCGCATTTACCGTAGTGTACGTATACAAATTTAAGTAGTGGGGCGCGTCATTTCAGCTTAGACGAGCTCTACCAACCTACATTTTATAAAGTCGATGCGACGTAGTGCATTTCACAGCTGCAATCAGGGCGCTGTTAAATTTACCTTTTTTTTTTCAGCTGAAAGAATTGATATCGCAACAATGCAGATGCTTAGTAAACAAGACATACATAGTATGTTCCCTCAAATAGGGGACAGACTCCGGTTTGAAGCAGCTCTGGCCATGTTAAAAAGCGACCAACCAAAAGATATGGTTTGTTTTCATGTTAAATTGTATTTCAAAAAAGTAAATTTTGTTTTAAACTTTTTGCTTACACATGCCCTGCGTCGCTTAAATGCACATTCTCCTACTTGCATGTAGGTAGGTAGGTACCTACTTATTAACTTTTATTATTTTAAAGTCTTCTTAAGATACCTAACAATTTAACCGGTGCAGTATTTATTTAAAAAGTGGAATAAAATCATAACTTTTCATCAGTCTTGTTAGTTTACCAACTAAGTACATTATTATTACCTTTTTAAATTTCTTGTTAAATTTCAGGATAACTCCTACAATTCATCACTCTTTGAAGAGGTCCTGAGGAATGACTTGTTAACTAGTCTACCTTGTAACTTAGAGCCTCTGCCACCGTGTGAAGGACTGCAAAGCTCAATCCTCAACCAAGACTGCGAACCAGGACTTAACCAGGAAAATTTGGTAAGTTCTGCAAAATTGTAGAAAAGTACTCGTACTTACTGTTTTTTGGTTCAAGAGCAATATGTATTAATTTGTAATTACATCCATACTAATATTATAAATGCGAAAGTAAGTTTGTCTGTCTATCTGTCGGCTGGGGCAGGACCTTTTCACATTTTCATACCTAAGACACTGAACCGATGCAAAATTTGGTATAGACATTCTTTGAGACCAGGATCAGTCCTGATCTTGATCGATTAGTTTTTATCAGGGCCGGATCAAGGGACGAGGGCAGGACCGTTCACACCTGCAATGCTGAACCGATTACTAGTAAAAAAATATAACACTTCCCTTGAGTTATCTCCGGCTAGGGCTAGCTATAGCCTGTTAGTTAACGGTCGCACTCGGACACATTTAGTGATTATTTCAACGATTATTGAGGTTAATTGACCGTACATACTCATATTATCACACCTTTTTGTTACATGTACTATTATAACATTGTCTCAAAGTAAATATTATTTTAGGATGGTGACATACTGGTGATACCACTGGACTCGTCGTCGTCAGTGGGTGAAGCAGTTAGACAAGAGTCCACCGGGAGCAATTTAGTAAGTTATTGCCTATTATCCTGTACTTTTGATAAGGAATTTAAATTGACATTCAATATTGTTAACCCCCAGCGTAAACAGATAAGTTTAACGTCTGTACCTGTCCTGTCCTGTATGTGTGTACGGACGGCCGTTTAGGAGCTATACTATATGTCACAATGATCAGTAATATATTTGGAGTTGGTGACAGCTATAACTAACAACTAAATGCATGATGCCTAGACTGGCACCGACTCCAACTGATCATTATACTGAATGGAAGGTAGGTATTGAACCTGTATTTTCAACATTTTAGTGACATTTTTTTTTAACTTTTACCTTGCATATTTAGTTTGTAATGCCATACTTATACTATTTGTGTTTCAGGTGAATACCATACTGAATTCATCAGTCGAGGGAAAACAAATAATAGCAATTGGGCAGAAAACGGGCACCTTACCCTCAAACGTGCGTGGGCGTTTATGCAAGCTGCTTATGGAGAAGCTCATTACGGCCGAAAACCCGGTACTTCTGACAGATTCGCAGCTACTTGCTCTATCCTACGACATTGGCAGATTATTTAAAGAGGAGTCACCACCCCTATACTACGCGCCGTACCTGCCGGCTGATGCTTACCAGGCTAAGCGCAATATCTCTGGCTGGTTAGTCACCGCCAGAAGGGCTCGACGGCAGCATTTAGTTTCGTTGGGCCTTATTGAAAAGCCCAAGTCACGTTCTCGCTCCAAGTCCAGTCCTAGGCTAGACACCCCTCCACTCGCTGGAATCGACCTGACCGGACTTAAAGAAGGTAACTCCTTTTCAAGAAATTTTATGTTTTCAGATTGAATAAATTATCAAGAACAAAATTATTGAGAAAAATATCTGAATTAGTATAAATTTTCGTTACAAATTACAAAATATCTGAATCTAAGAACCGTTATTGTCATTGTACTAATTATTAATCGTTTTAATTTTTGTGTGCAGGTGAAGTGGAGGACGTAGCGTCAGCATTAGAGCAGCTGTCAAGTCCTTCAGCTGGTCCGTGGCAGGAGGTCAGTGCCCTGTGGCGGGAGACGGTGCGAGCTCGCCTCCGGTACTTGTACTACGAGGAAGGGACATTACAGGAGTACTTCAATAAGTATCCTATCCTGAAGTCAAGTGATGGATGGCGACTCCTGACTCATGACTACGAAGCACTGTTCCCTGATAAATCCGGGGGCCTCGACGCCTTGGATGCTTCATCGGAAAACATACTAAAAGCTGCTCAGCAGAAGCTTAACACCACAAAGGACTCGTTTCTTCGTCGAAAAATAGCTGATACATTGGCAATTTGTGACGGTAAGGAAATGATTCTGTTATATAGTTCTAGGTGCTCGACCTCCCTGGGTCGGTGAACCCGTTATAAAATATATAGACAAAAAAGAATTTAAAAATTATCTAACATGGTGCAGTCGTTCAGAAGTAACGGGCGGGCGGACACACATTTCGGCAATTCATTTTTACTTATATAGATAGATTTTATTTTGTTCTGATACTTTTCCCTATTTGCTCAGTTAATGATGATGTGTTGTGTCAAATATACTATTATTATTTTCTTTCCAGATGAACAACCGGAGACAAAATTAATAGCAGCGATATTGCTACTCGGCTGTCTCTTTAATATTCCTCCTGCCCGTCGATCTAGAAAAGACTGGCAAGCTTCACGAGCGGAGATATTGGATGGATTTGTGACCATCGTGGATGATGACGCAGACGTGCAAGTGGTAATTGAGGAGCGTCGCCAAAAGCTTCAAAACCTAGGTATTAGCCTCCAACCATTTATAATTTGGTGCCGCCAGTCAGGTGTCTCCTTCACAGTATGTGACAATACGTTTTACAAGTTCACAACACTAACTGAGGCTGTTGATGTGACTTTTAAAATATTTCATGCTACTGCGGCTAAATATCCTACTGAAAGCTATAACATTTGGCTTATTATCCAAATTGGTTTTTACAAAGTCAAAACATCGTACGATCGTATGTCACAATCTGTGAAGGAGATATTAGTTACTCTCGGAGTCACAATTTAAATTAAGATGAAGTGTCACAGTTGTAAAAGGACTTTTCCCACGTTTTCTTCACTTATTACCCACATAAGGAAAGAATGTGAAAAAATTGATATTACTGGAGTTTATAAATGTGGTGAAGACGCATGCTACCGGTATTTCACGGACGTTAGACAATTTAGAAAACATGTTAACTTAAAACATTTGAATAAAGTAAACACTCGTTATTTGCCATCCACCTCAAACGAGGCTTGCGTAGTTCCTATGTGTGAAACAGAGACTACCAAAGTAGCAACTGAGCACATATACATTGAAGCTGATAGTGAACCGGAAGTCCTTGATAATGCTGATAGTATTATTCATAAAGAAGTTTTGAAATTTATTTCAACGCTCTATGTAAATCCCTCTGTATCTCGATCGTCTGTACAAGCTATGGTTAGTCATTTGCAAACCCTTCTTGACAATATCGCACCGTCTTTAATGTCCGTATTCGGCCCTGTGCTAGCTGATGAGGAAAGCATGTCTGGAAGCGAAATTAATAAACGACTTCATAACTTCAACACAGCTTTGAAGGGCATCTTTTTTCCGTTTCGTTCAGAATATTTGAGATTCCGAGAATTGAATTTATTAGGTTCTTTTATACCACCACATGAACTAATCGTTGGTTATTGTCCTGACATTTCACAAAGGAGTAACACTTTAACATTACACACCAAGCCACGTACAATGCAAGTAATTCAACTTCGCCAGGTTTTGAAGATTTTTTTTTCCATTGACACTATTTGGAAAGATGTAACGGATTATTTGAACCACCTAAGGGGTAATTTAATAATCCGTGAAGAAAATCCGATGAGGCCAATGTGTCTAGAAAATGTAATGCAGGGATCTGTATGGCTGGCAATGTGTACACCGCAGGCGTCGGACATTATTCTTCCTTTAGTAGTATACTATGATGATTTTGAAATTGGAAATCCTTTGGGGAGCCACGCTGGGGTGCATAAGCTTGGTGGTGTATACGTTTCCTTGCCAGCACTCCCACCACATTTATTTTCATTGTTGAATAACATTTTGCTGTTAGCTATTTGCCATTCTGCTGACAAAACTAAATATGGAAACAAAGCTATTTTTGACCCTGTTTTTGAGGAATTGAATTACTTGCAAAACAAAGGAATTTTTATAGAAAATAAGTTTTTTAAAGGAACCGTAAAATTGAAGGTTGTTGCTATAACTGGCGATAATTTAGGCCTGAATTCAATTCTCGGGTTTACTGAAAGTTTTTCAGCTAACAAGTGTTGCAGAATCTGTAACATTGACAAGAAAGGTTTGCAAACTGCTCTATATGAAAACAGTAACTTGCTTAGAAATATGACTTCATACCACGCTCAATTGCAAGAAAACGATACACCTAACACGGGCATTAAAGAATCATGCTGTTGGCTTAAGGTGACAGGATTTGATTTATTTCAAAATGTAGCAGTAGACCCAATGCATGATGTATTAGAAGGTGTAGCTCGTTATGTAATGACCTTTGTCATAAACCACTTCCTTGCCGAAGGTCTTTTAAAGATCTCAGTATTGCAACAAAGAATAATTTCATTTGATTATGGACCAGATAGGAATTCAAAACCAAGTAATTGTTTAGTTGTCCAAGGTTCGAAAGTAAAATTGAAAACTTCAGCATCAGAAATGCTTACCCTTATTAGATACTTCAGCCTAATAGCCGGGTTTTACATTCCTTTAGAAAATAAAGTATGGAAATTATACATTATGTTGCGGCAAATCACCGACAGGTTATTAAGTCATAGGGTCTTCAGTGACACCAATATTCAACTCCGGGTTATAATAGCAGAATTTAATCAATTGTACACGGAGCTAACAAAATCACCCCTGCAGCCAAAGTTTCATTTTCTGACTCATTATCCTACCATGCTAATGAAGTTCGGCCCCGTACGTAACATGTGGGCTATGCGTTTTGAAGCCAAGCACAGGGTATCTAAGTTAGTGGCTAGATCATCTTTTAATCGAGTCAATGTTTGCAAGACTCTAGCAATAAAATGTCAACTTATGCTCAATGACTTGTTTGTGAAAAATACAATACCTACAACAAAAATACTAGGAAAAAAATCTGCATTAAATTCAGGAGACACTGTCAAGTTTTCTCTCGGCACTGGCGTTGTCCTCAAATATTCGGTTACTTCCGCTACAATAGCTGGTGTTATATGGCAGCGGAACTCTATTGTTACTGTAGATATAGATGATGAACAATTCTTACCCACTTTTGGCCAAATTGATGCAATTTTGGTGACAGATACTGAAGAGGTTTTTTTCCGTTGCTGTATGTTTGAAACTATTGAATTTAATTCTCATTACAATTCTTATGAAGTTAAACGTGGTAATGATTATCTTTCCTTGCCAAAATGCCGTTTCTCCGTGTCCTAACACGCTCACTCTAATGCGAGGTAACACGTCATATATTACAAGTAGATGGTACCTAGAGTAAAAATTTCAAAATTCTGTAGGTATTCTAACGGCTTACGGTCGCTGCTATAATACCTTGAAAATGCGCAAACGAGTTAACTCGTTTGCTCATTTTTAAGGTGTTTTTATTTTGAATCCAGTAATATCAATTTTTTTTGGAAACGTTTACATAATTATTAATTATGTACTTATACCGTACGCGGCGTTGCTAGTTTGAGGCACTGCAGAGTCCAAGGGCAGTTATTTTTTTATAGCAGAGTGCGCTCAACTAGTAATCTACCCTTAGTTACGGTATTTATCGGATATCCCTTTAGGATATCCTATAAAGACGGCCCGATAACGGTGTCCGCATAAAGTAATGGTATGAGCCAGCACCAATAGCTGGTTTAAGGTGAACGCACACTTATCAGTCCAATGTAACTTCGCACACTTATCCGCACCGAATCGTACGACCTTATTCGTCCGATTCGGTAAGTGTGCGAGGTTCCATAGGATTTCATACAAGTAATTCTAAAATTCGATTCTTTCGCCTCCTTCGGCTCTGAAAAGTGTGCGTTCACCTTTAGTAATAGATTTTAAAGTAAAGTATTTGTATGAGGGATAGATTAGTCTCATCGGAGTGTTTATAGTAGCACTTTACTTGAAAATAGATATTTACTATAATAATATAACCAATTTATTGTATGCAGCTTTAAGGTGAAAGCGTCAGGGTAGCCCGCGAAATTCAAATTTTCTTACGTTTTTTGCAATTTGCAGGCCAGTGCTAGGTTTTGATTGAAATGTTAGACGCGGGTGTAAGACGTATGTAGTACAACTTATGTACTTACACCCGCGTGCAACATTTAATTAACATACAACCTAGCACTGGCCTGCAAATTGCAAAAAAACGGCTACCCTGAAGCAATCACCTTAAGGGCAAAAATGTTTTAGTTATAGGTACATTAATGTAAAGTTTGTTATTTTTTGTAAATTAAATTTCTACTCGTCTCAACCTTTATTTTAATTTGTAAAAACTAGAATTATTGAACATAATGTATATAATGATTCTTTATAATGACCGACAAATAGATACTGTAATCATTAAGGCGAGGATGTTTCTAAACAAAACAGTCTTCTTTTATACTGAATATAAATGTTTAGAGTATATAATAATTATTCATTCATACTATGGAAATAAAAATACCATTCAATTTTCTGTTTAATTTATACATACATCCCTTTTCACCTTCTTACCATTCTTGCCAAGGTACTTTTTTCTATTTTTTTTACTTACTCTCCATTTTTTTAAGGTTCAAGTTTAGGGTTCTTCAGTTTTTTTTAATGTTGAGCTCACACCTAATAATATTTAAAAGGAAAGAACCAATATTGGATACTTAAAAATAAGGGGATCATGTAAGTCCAGTGGCGCCCTCAATTATAGGAGGATTGTGATTTCTAATAATCCAAACAATTTCTGTGTAATCCACCAGTATTTAGTTGTAGTCCTACTGATGGAGAATGAGTAGAACTACAACTAATCACTGGTGTATTATAGAGATATTAATTGGTTTATTAAAAAACACAATCCTCCTATTGAGGGCGACCTCCGTAAGATAATAGGCTATAACCAGAGATATGAGGAAATAGTAGGAAAAGTAAGAGGACCTAACCTAAAATACGAGGAGGTTACCGAAAAATAGTAGGAAAAATAATAGGATATAACTGGATATATGAGGAAGGCACCGAAAAATAGTAGGAAAAATTGTATGACATAACTGAATATGTGAGGAAGTCACCGAAAAATAGTAGGAAAAATAATAGGATATAACTGGATATATGAGGAAGGCACCGAAAAATAGTAGGAAAAATTGTATGATATAACTGAATATGTGAGGAAGTCACCGAAAAATAGTAGGAAAAATAATAGGATATAACTGGATATATAAGGAAGGCACCGAAAAATAGTTGGAAAAATTGTATGACATAACTGAATATGTGAGGAAGTCACCGAAAAATTGTAGGAAAACTAATAGGATATAACTGGATATATGAGGAAGGCATCGAAAAATAGTAGGTAACTAAAACTAAATCCATGGTGACACATCATCTTAAATACTGTTATCATCAACATCAGTATTATCATCGTTCTTTTTGGTGAATCACTATGCTCCGTCCTTTGAGTGAATTCATCATACTTTAAGCTGAATTCACCTGTTTTATGATTGTCAGTTTTCTCAGTGCACCCGTGTTCCTTCAGTTGCCTATGCCGGGGCCACGATAACTCTTTCGAACAAATCTCGCGACCCTGGCATGACATACATAAGCACCTTAGATCACTACTAGTTTCTGCCAGCGGCTTCGCCCGCGTGGATGTTGAAAAATTCACCATTTCAACCCCCATTACACCCTCTTAGGAATGGAATTTCAAAAAACGGATACCTACTCCTCACAAAGAACACACCCTCCAAATTTCACGTCTCTACGACCAGCGGTTTAGGGTGTGCGTAGATATATCAGCCAGTCAGTCAGTCAGTCACTCAGGACTTTGAATTTTATATGTATAGATAGTACTCGTATCTTAATTGGACGCCAGATGGTGATGAAGTTCAAGATCACGGTATCGGTAAGCAGGTTAATGAGTCTGACTTATAATGAGGGCCATTTTAAATGGTCAATGGGTCATACATATTTTTTACAGTCACTAGACTGTATTGCAATTTTACTCTGGCGTTGGTGGGTACTTATTGTGCGATCCCAAATGTATTAATTTCCTAGTTACGAATTAAGGAAATTATTCCACAGAAACGTACTACCGGGACTGGAAGTAGCCTATGTTACTTCTATTAACATCAGCTATCTAGCTGCCGGTGAACCCCATTGAGTCCCGTCAAAATCGGTAGAGCTATTTCGGAGATTAGCCGTAACATACAGACAGACGAAAATGTTGAAATGTTTTTTTTTGTACCGTTTTACTTTCATTAAGAAGATTACAAATGCACACTTCACCATTTCATTTTTTTACATAGATGTGTACACACCTTAGATATATGTAAATTATAATATACTTTTATTCACTGTTTGCACCACATGTACGAGTTAAGCCTCCTACAAACCGGCGCGACGCGGCAACGCGACGCGACACTCGTAGAACATTTTTTATGTGAACTTCATGGAAATTGTTCTACAAGAATCGCGTCGCGCTGTCGCGTCGCGCCGGTGAATAAGCCTATAAACTAGTAGTATCGTATACAATTAAGATGAATTGTTTAAAATTAAACCACAATAGATAAATATTGATACCATTCTGTAACATTTGTGTACGCTGCCAGGCTAGGCCTCCCAATACGATCTCAAGTGCGCAGTGGAAGAGTTATAATCGTGGGGCTCTAGAGACAAGAAGTGGCTAGCGTACTGTCCGCCGTGCGCGGAGCCAAACTACAATCAAATCAAACACTTACCTGTTGGTTGAAGGACACTGCTCTGGTGCCAACCTGGAGATATGTATGTAAGTGAGTGTATCTGTATTGTGTTGTGACGTTACGAGTATTCTTCAGGTTAGATTCCGCTTCAACCCGGCTGGAGACAATCACAGCATGCGGTCTTCAAATCACTCATTCACAACAGCGTCACACTTTGCTTAACCTTCAAACTATTTATCCAAAATATGTCCAAAACCCGTGTTATTACACCAAGATAGGGGTTATTAACTCAAACAACTGGGTCATGGTCCATTGTCCACCAAAACGACTGGTTAAGAGATTGATTTCAACAAAAGCCGCGAGACCCAAACGGCGGCGTGCTTCCTCGTTTCCCCCCGAAAATCAAGAGAAAGTGTCAAACGTCAAAATCAAACTTGACAAGTCAGATGTCATTCCGTTACGCGTTGCGTGCGCATAGAGAAACTATTTCAGGACGCAACATCTACCCCCCCCGGACGGGCCTTCCCGTCCGCTAATCACTTGGCAATACCGACAAGGTTGCGTTTTATCAGTCCACCTGACGTGCTGCCGGAGGATGTGCAAATACTCCAAGCTCAAACGCTTCCAAAACTCTGAGCGAGCTGCTGCACCAACTGAAACCGCGATAGCCAATTTTGGCTCACATCGACAAAAGGGTGCTCCGGCAGGGCGACAAGTGGCTGTGAAATCAAAAAATGGCCCGGGGTCAGGGCCTCCAAGACGTTCGGGTCCGAAGACAGCGGGCACAATGGACGCGAGTTCAATACAGCTTCAATGCGGCAAAATACCGTAGCTAACTCCTTAAAGGTGAGAACGGTGTCTCCCAACAATCTGCGCCAGAGTCCCTGTGCCGCTGTCACCGCGGCCTCAAAAATACCCCCCCAATGGGGGCAGGGTGGCGGGTCAAACAACAACAAACAACAAAAACAACCAAACAACAATAACAACCAAACAACAACAACAATTTAACCAAATGGCCCTCCTTAGGCAACAAAAGGGGGTGACGGGCCCCATAAGGAAGGCTAGAGTGCCTCAACCGTCAACAACCAAACAACAAAGACCCGTATCGTCCAAAAAGGGGTTCAACTTAATAACGGCTCCCGACAATATCCAAAACTCTCGCTGCAGAATGGCCAACTTCGCATTGCAACCGGCATGCGAGTTCTTAATGTGACGATCAGTCACCAACAATTCAACAACAAAAAACAACAATTCAACAATTTGTCGAGGGAGCCAAATCGACTCAACAAACTCAGGGTCCTTTGTTCCACCAACGAGCACCTTGAGCCCGGGCAAAGGACCCGACATCAAGACTGGCGATCGAGGCCAATCATCCTCGGGGTGAGTCAGCCAGTCTGGACCCCACCATAGGGGGTGAGCAATCAAGCGGGGTGCCATGCACCCACGTGAGGCCACGGCACCTGGGTTCAAATCTCCAGGCACGTGCCTCCAAATCAAAGGCGTTTCAAATTTTGAATCTGGGACACTCGGTACGCAACAAAGACCTCCAAAGAGTGGATGGACGTCTTCAACCAATACAAAACAATTTGACTATCCGTCCAGGCGTAAGAAACCCGAATGTCCACAGTTCCACCCAAAGTGTGAGCAACGTGGTTCAATAGACGCACAAGACGCGCCGCCCCTGACAATTCAACTTAGGGATGGTCAGTGCCGTCCGGAGGGGGGCCACCTTGCTCTTGACCAAGACCAGTGACAAATTCACCTGGCCTGTTGCGCAGACGGTGCGCAGACAAACAACAGCTGCATAACCGTGCGATGACGCATCACAAACAAGGGTAGCAGTGTAGCTCCCAGGGGGGAGGATAGCGCGGGGTAACACGACCTCGTTGACTGCAGGGAGTGCGGATACAAATTGGAGCCAATCTTCCAACAGGTTTTCCCGAATTGGCTCGTCCCAGCCAAGTCCCGCAGTCCAAAGGCGCTCAAGAAAACAATTTTGCCCAAAACAATACAAACAAACAACAAAACAATAGACAAAAGGCAACCCTGGGCTCCCATGTCCAAAATGACACGGACCACAACAGAGTCCCCCGTGGGCCCCCAGACCCGACCGATGCCGTTGGCAACAAAACCGTGTCGATCTGAGGGGTACCTTAGCGGGGCAGGCGCCAATGTCCTAACAATGCCTGGGCGGCGACCGATCGCCGCACCCAGGCTCAAGTCTTTCCCGACGAGGATGGAATTCAAATTCCTCGTACGCGCGGTGTCCCGAGCCACGCGCCATCGCTGGAAGGGCATATCCCACCGGATGCCTGAATGGCGGGGGGCGTGACTCCAACCGGGGACGTTCCGCCAATGGAGGGGAGGGAAGGCGATGCTGGTCTGGCCAGCGCTGCCCAGCAACAACTGCGTAATCACCTTTACGCGGGGAGACCAAATGGCGGTCGCGCGGCTCCCGTTCAACTTGCGCGGGGGGTGGAGTGCGGGGCTCAAAATTGCAGGCCTCTCCCCGGTTCTGAACCGGCGAGGCAGAAGCCCGGTGACCAACTCCATGGTACCCCCCCGTACGCGAACCTTCATCAGAGGCTGGTCTGCCAGCGTGGTTCGCGTTAGCGCACAATATGTCCAAATGGGACCCCCTACAAATTCTACAAGGGCGGGGGTTGGGGCAGTCCCTATGGTAGTGAGCCCCCAAACAAGAGAAGCACATGCGGCGTGCATTGGCAATTCGGCGGCGGGCACTCACGTGCAACTTCAAAAAGGCCGCGCAAGTTGCCATGCCATGCCCCGTGTCCCTACAAACTCACAACCAGGACGACTCTGGGTGCCAGCAAAACGAGCGGCGGGGCGACCATCAACAGGCCCGCGAGCCCTAGTCCGTCCCTGGTCTCGTGGCCGGGAAGACGGCTGGCATGACTCAGTGGCAACGCCAGAGTTGTCCACAAACCGACACTCATCCTCCAAAAATTGGACGAGGTCACCAAATGGGGGGAGATGTGTAACACTATCCCCACCATACCTTTGCTCGAAATGAGCCCTCAAATCGGCAAGAAGCCGCAGCACAACATGCACCAAAGGGTAAGACCATTGGTCCACCGGCAAGTCCAATTGCTTTAAAGCGTTGGTCGCTACCACCAACGGGTTCAACAGGTCAGTACGCAATGCTGACAATCCAGTAATGACCGGTAACCCCAAAATCAATGCAATATGAACATCAGCCAAACAACGTTCATTTGGTACCGCTGGGTGAGTAGTCCCAAAGCGGTAGGGTAGGCTGAGTCAGTCAACGACAGATGCTGTACCAAGGCTCGGGTCTCACCTTCCAGGACAGACAACAAATAGGCCAACTTTAGGGCGGGTCTGAGGTCCGAGCGTGCATCAACCAAACTTGCAAACAGGTTGTGGAAACCGTACCAGTGGTCCCAGCGACCGTCAAGTGTGGCAGTTCCAAAGCAGGCAATCTACTCAATAGTCCGGGACCTGAAACAACCGAGGTCTCCGGCTTGACCTGGACAGGTGTCCGGCACTGCAATATTTCCATCTGTATGCCATTGCACAAACAAAACCATTCAAATAAACAAAACAATTAAATTATCAAATAACAAACTTCAATCAATAAATAAACCAAGCAAAAGGTAATTAAGTAACAAAGTTCAAACAATATATTACAAAATAACTACAATCAAACTACCAAACTGACTAATCAGCAACTCAAGAAATAACATTAAATTGTTTCAATTCAATTCAACAATAAACTTTTATTTTAATTCAAAATCAATATCAACGTTCAAAATTCTATATCATATTCAATTCAAATATTCAAATTCTAATCCAATTCCAAATGTTAAGTTCACAAACCACTGTGTCAAAGGTACAACAATAATAAACCTTTATTCCAATTCAAAACAATGGTAATACTCAAAATTGCCAATTTCAAATATTAATATTCACAAATAACCATATCAATGGTACAAACTCAACATTTTAATGTCTTCCTGACATTCAATACAAGACAGAGGTCAAATAACAACAACAAGAGGTTATAACATAGCTCAATCTAACCAACTCTGAAGCATATGCAAACCTGGTTGACCCCCGGCAATATGAGTTACTCGACTCAATAAATTCCAACAAATTATTTCAAATAAACTAGCAATCATAGTTAACAAATATTTACAGCGTATTACTACTTCCCTTATAGAGACTGCCAAGTAATTAGCCTACTGTAAATTACCAATTTGGTGGTTATGTCTTATAGCCACGCTCTTGCTAACAAAATGTACGCTGCCAGGCTAGGCCTCCCAATACGATCTCAAGTGCGCAGTGGAAGAGTTATAATCGTGGGGCTCTAGAGACAAGAAGTGGCTAGCGTACTGTCCGCCGTGCGCGGAGCCAAACTACAATCAAATCAAACACTTACCTGTTGGTTGAAGGACACTGCTCTGGTGCCAACCTGGAGATATGTATGTAAGTGAGTGTATCTGTATTGTGTTGTGACGTTACGAGTATTCTTCAGGTTAGATTCCGCTTCAACCCGGCTGGAGACAATCACAGCATGCGGTCTTCAAATCACTCATTCACAACAGCGTCACACTTTGCTTAACCTTCAAACTATTTATCCAAAATATGTCCAAAACCCGATAGGATCAACACCAAGATAGGGGTTATTAACTCAAACAACTGGGTCATGGTCCATTGTCCACCAAAACGACTGGTTAAGAGATTGATTTCAACAAAAGCCGCGAGACCCAAACGGCGGCGTGCTTCCTCGTTTCCCCCCGAAAATCAAGAGAAAGTGTCAAACGTCAAAATCAAACTTGACAAGTCAGATGTCATTCCGTTACGCGTTGCGTGCGCATAGAGAAACTATTTCAGGACGCAACAATTTGATAAAATTGGATAGAATTGTATTAAGTCTCTTTGGACGAATCTGACATGGATAGGGAAATAGCATTGACGGTCAGGGCTAAAATGTTGGCCCGCATTTTTGCCCGCTGCAAAAGAGAGGTGAAATGCTTATTATTCAAATCCTATTGTTAGACAATGTACTCCAGCAGCCTGTGGACAGCATACACGCAAAGGGCTCTCAACGCTTTGCGGGTCTAATATAATAACTCATTCAGGATGCTGCTGAGACTCCTTCCATTTTGTAGCGCGTCCGCCATGTTCATGGATGCACGCACTGACGGCTTCGCGTCAATCCTACGTAAAAAAGCGGTGTCTTTGCTGAACAGAGTGCGTAAGAGTAACACCAGCACCCTGAGTGCGATTGCGGACAGGTATGACTGTCCGTACTTTTTAAATTATATGCGTTTATGTGTGAACTAACATAGTTTTAAGCACTTGTTTACTAACAAAATGGATCATGTTGTCCGAATTAATAAATAAATTATTATATATATTATTATATTATTATTGCTAATAATATTATAAAGCTAAAGAGTTTGTTTATTTTTTGATTGAATGCGGTAATCTCAGGAACTTAAATTAAAAAAAATATTTCTGTGTTGAGTAGCCTATTTATTGAAGAAGGCTATACAAGATCATGCTATAACCAAGAGGAGCGGAGCAGTAATTAAAAATGTTTCAAAAACGTGTAAAATCGCACGGGTAGGCGATTCGACGCGACGGGAAGGTTCGGGGAACAAGAAATTTAACGCGGATGAGGTCGCGAGCAGGAGCAGAAGCTAGTTAAGTATTCAGGGTTACAACTTTTGTTCTATAACTTTTAAAAATTCGTCATATTCATCAGATTTTCATACAAAATCGGCCGCCCGTAAATAGGTCAAGTTCAACCGCCCCCGCCGCCCTAACCCACTCCCCTCGCTAATGTACTATCGCTTTCTTTTGCTTCGCATAAACTTCGTAACATTTAGACCGTTCAATTAAAATATTTTTATTTTTGTATGAAAAGATGAACTAAATTACGATGAATTTTTAAAAGTCATCGAACAAAAGTTTTTGATTTTGATGATAGCAACATAGTCCTGAGAGGTTGCCGGTGTTTTACAAATAACCCTGTATAAGCAGTGTTCAGTTACCTAAGTCCAGTACTTGACAATACATTAAAAAACATTTTCTGGCGTTTGACGACCCGCAACAGCTGTCAAAGATCCACTAAAGACAGCCGAGACCAACAGCTTAACGTGCTTTCCGAAGCACGACGGAGCCTTGGCATGTAAAGATGATTACCCATCCCCGGACCAACCGAGGCAAGCGTAGCTGAACCTGATCGATCGACACGTGCGAATGTTATTAGGTAGCCATAACCTCCCTCTAAATAAAACTTTAATATTCACCCTTATTCCATACTCATAGTTACTCCACTACCCCAAATAAATAACATCATAAACCGACAAGACAATTACCAATAATAACCTCAAAATTGAGGTTAACAATAATTGCACCACAGTCGCCTGACGATCGAACAATTTACATGGTCTAATCGCGGGGAAAATGTACTCGAACATGTAGTGAAGGACATCTCGAGTACATTTTCCGCAGTTTCGCCCGCCTGGATGTCGGCAAATATCCCACAGGAAAGTACTTCTGGGATTCAAGCTATCTGTGTGCCAAACTCGTACAATAACAAATTTTCAGATAAACCCACAAAAATTGTAAAGCTACACACATTATTCTAATTTAATTCTTAAAAAATAAATAAAAGCTTAAAAAAACTAAAAAACACGCTTCCATAGAAAACCAAACTAAAAAGTAGAAAATAATGGAAAAAAAGCTTGGGGTGCTTTTTAAGGTATTTTTTTATTGATGAGGCACCCCACGCTTTTTTCAATTATTTTCTACTTTTTAGTTTGGTTTTCTATGGAAGCGTGTTTTTTAGTTTTTTAAACTATTATTTATTTTCTAAAATCAAATCAAATCAAATATTTATTTGCGTAAAACATGGTATACAATGGTGTTAAGTAGAAAATATGGCACAAACATGTTTAGCTAGGATATACCTAGCATGCAAAATTATAAAGTTAGATGAAGAAGACCATCAACATTTTTTATCAAAAAATTCTCTTAAACTATAAAAACTGCATTCGAGTAACCATTTATAAAACTTAATTTTAAATGTTCTTGTATTTAATATTTTAAAATGAAGCGGTATTTTGTTATAAATGCGTACACATATTGCTAGGCAGTTCTTATTATATTTCGCTAATCTAGGTAAATCATGCAACACTAGTTTATAAGGATCTCTTCTGTTCCTAGGATTAACATCATTTGCAGTCTTGAACAATTGTTTATTTTTAATTACGAACACACATATTTCATAAATATACAGTGACGGTAACGGTAACAAACGAAGTTTCTTAAATATTGGTCGACATGAGTCGTCAGGTTTAAGACCACAAATTGACCTCATGCACTTTTTTTGAGCGACGAATGCTCTACAGAAGTCGGTGCTATTACCCCACATTATAAGACCATATCGTAGTAATGATTCGACGTACGCGTGGTATGACATTACGGCAGTTTTTATGTTAGTTACATTTTTAACTTGTTTTAGTGCGTACACAAATTTATTAATTTTAGTGCTAATATTGCCTACGTGTTCTTTCCAATTAATGTCTTTATCTATTATTACGCCTAAAAATTTCGTTTTCTTTACTTATTTTACTTTATTAATATTGAGTTTAATGTCATTTTTATAATTATTTGATTGATTAAATTGAATATAAACGGATTTGTCAAAATTTATCTTTAAATTGTTAGTGTCAAGCCAATGCAGTAATTTATCAATTGTATTATTAATGTCAAGCTCATGGTCTAGAACAGTATTATATTTTTTGTTAGATGTCACTATGATCGAAATATCGTCGGCATATAGTATGCATTTATGATTAGTTATTTTTATGATGTCATTTATATAGATAAGGAATAGTATTGGGCCCAGTATGCTACCTTGCGGAACGCCATATTTATTATGTACATATTGTGATGAGTAAGATATAATCTCATTATTTTTGTTTTTTTTACTTATAATGACACGTTGTTTTCTGTTACTTAAATAGGACGATAACCATTGAAGAACTGGTCCTCTGATGCCAATAGCTTCTAACTTTTCAAGCAATATGCTGTGTGACACCAGATCGAACGCTTTCGAAAGATCAAAAAAAAGGCCAGTAGTTAGATAATTATTATTAATATTTGAAAGTACAGCTTGCATAAGCGAGAAAATAGCCAACGATGTGGATTTGTTCTTTTGAAATCCAAACTGTTCTTCACTTATAATTTGAAATTTGTTGCAGAAATCCGTTAATCTTTAATACATACATTTTTCATAAATTTTAGGCAAGATAGGTATTTAAGTTATGGGTCTATAATTATTAATATCACATTTATCTCCCTTCTTGAGTAACGGTTTTATTAAGGACAGTTTTAATTTTTAGGGAAGGTTCCATTTGAAAAGGACATGTTTATTAGATGAGTGAGAATAACAGTTAGTTCATTACAGCTGGCCTTTATGATTTTTGTATTAATTTCATCATAGCCCTCCGACCTGCTATTGGACAGAGACATTATTTCCTGTCGTACCTCGTGTGCCAGCATTGGTCTAAGAAACATTGAGTTAACAGTAGTAGTTTTGTTAAAGTCTTGCTTAGTGATTTTTTCCTGTGGAATATGCGTTGAATTAACATAATGGTTATTAAAAATAGAAGCTATTTGTGCAGGGTCTGTAATTATGATATCATTTAATTTTATATATTCTATGTTGTCTTTTTGAATGTTATTATTTATTTCATTTTTAATGACAGTCCATGTGGCTTTGCATTTATTATTATGATTATTGATGTATTTTATGTTAGCATTCTTTTTAGAATTATAAATACATTTTTTTAATAGATTTGAGTAATTAAGATAATTCGTTTTCGTTTTCGTTTTCGTTTTCGTTTCCCATTGACAGCGATGCGGATGAGTTTTTTGAAGCCCTCTGATTCTTTTTCTCTGTTTTTATAAACTTTATATACCTGTACATAATGTATTAATTTTAGTATTGAATAAGGAATTTTATTAATTGAATTTTTATTTTTATAGTACCCATATCGGAGCTTCCGCTTGGTTTTGCAACTTAGCTTCAAACCTTTACTTATCCACTTCTGTGTGTTTTTATTACTTCCATTGACCTTAGCTCTTACTTTAGGAAAACAGAGATCATAAAATAGACTCACCAGTTCATGAAAATCATTGAATGCGCAGTTTGTGTCCGTTTTTAGATATATATCGGACCAAGAAAGATTTTGTAGGCATTCCTTGAATTTACGGATGTTATCTAAGTTATAGTCTCTTTTATAAATGTAGTATATTGCTGATTTTTGTGGTTTCTGTCTGGTTGGGAAACTTAACATTTGTGCCGTATCATGATCTGAGAGACATAGGGGTAGTACAGTGGCAGTTGCGTTGGCAATGTTGCTTAAGATATGATCAATACAAGTCAACTTGCGAGTAGGAACATCGATATGGATTTTCAAATTATAATTGTGAGCCAAGTCTTGCAACCCACTTGTAATGTTGCCCTTTTTAAGTGTATTAATGTTAAAATCACCGGTCACAACTATATTTAATTTAGATTTATATTTATTAAGCAAATCGTGTAAAAGATTATGCAATTTAGTCAAAAACTGATTTGGATCAGATTGTGGTGTTCTATAAATGCAAATAACTACTAATTTAATACCTGTTACCTCTATCCCACAAGCTTCAAACGTGTTTTGAGTCGCATAGTTTTTAACACATGATAACTCTTTATAACATAAACCTTTTTTAACTAATATACACGTGCCACCTCTTTGTTTTTCTCTGCAGAAATTAGTGGCCATTTCATAGTTATATATTTTCACATAATTTTCATACCCTTTTTTTACAAAAGTTTCCGACAAACATAATACATCTGGATCATTATTTGCTCCTTTTAACTCCTGAATCGTAATATCCAGTAGTTCTTGTTTGGATAACAAACTGGCAATATTTTGATGAAATATTTTAAAATGGTGAGCTTTTTTGGTTTGAGATACGAAAAAATGAATCACGTTTGTTTAAAACAGGAAAGTAATATGGTATAGTCCCTATTTGACCCTTTTCGTTGCGTTCCAAAGAGGAGCTCCGTTCGTTGGGCGTTGTATTCTTCATACGATTAAAGTAATACGGAATAGTACCTTTTTTGGGTTCATTTGTAGAAACTTTTAAATTGGAACTTGATTTGTTACCCGTTATTCTTTTACGAATTTCACTAGGTTCCAGATATTTGTCACTATAATCACAACAATCTATGACGTAATTAATCGACTTACAAACATCGCTTAGTTGCGTGGAGGTTTGGTTAACAAAGTGACAATTTTTATAATTATTACAAATATTTTTTATGGAATAGTTTAGCTTACGAACATTGAGATACATATTATTGGCCACATTTAATACAATAATAGTGTTATTTATAAATTTATCTAATATAATTTGCAATTGAGACAACAGTAAGCTCGGGTTGTAATCATTTTCACCTACGCATATTACAAGTTTATCTTCGGAGGACAATTCCGTATTTCTACAGTTTGCTATAATTTCGTTGCAAGGCGCATTTGGCTTTGTTATAGCGACGACTTTGTACTTTTCATACTGTGTATTTGTCCTTGCGTGAGAAATTGCAGCTGCTAGCCCGACACAACGCTGGGTACCGAAGATAAATATCTTCCTCTTCGGGTCCATATTAAGCGTGCCTGCAACTACGCCTGTTTGAGCACTGGCGATGCCCACAGTATCCTGCTTCAGTTTATGATGAAGAGCAGGTTCACAATTATTGGAACTATTTTGCATTAGTACTGCAATACGGTTCGTCAGGACTTTTAATTCCCGCTGTGCAATCTTTAATTGCTGTTTTAGGGTTACAATTTCTTGTTCCAAGGTGGCCACATTTGCGTAGTCATTGGTATCGACGTTCATACTGGATGACATTAAAGGGGATGATGTAGGAAGTATGCTGTTTCGACTTGACATAGTTTGCCTCCTTTTCTTAGTCGTTGTACCAGGACTTGTAAAAATGGAGGGCGATTGGCATAAAGATTTTAATGTTTTATTTTCCGTAATCAACTTATTTATTTGCTTATGTAAATCGGTGTTTTCTAATAATATATTTCCCAGTTCATTCTCAGTACTATCAAGTTTTAATGTGAGCTGAGCAATTATCTCTTTCATTTCTGAGGCTAATACTAAGTCCGACACAGTACCGTCAACACTCATTGATAGTTTATTGGCGGTATAAGATTCGAAAGATGTCTCACAATCAGTAAGTATGTGCGAATCCCGTAAATCTGCTGTATTTTGAACCGATGATCGACCTTTTAACGCTTCGTCGCATACATCATGAGTACTTCGTGCTTGCTCCGATGGTGGGGGTGTTTTTAAAGAAGTTAGTTTTTTTCTCATGGTGATATTGGTGGTACAATCGGTAGTAGCGTATTTTTTGCTTCTAATACACACCTTACACCTCCATTTTTTCTTCGCTTCCGCATCTTTGAGACGATACGTTTGTTCTGGATAACCGTCGCAATCCAATTCGTACCTGTTGTCACAGGCAGAACACAAAGCAGTACTTTTTATATTTACCATTTTTTTACATTTATAACATGTAACTAGTGCTGCCATCTTGCAATTACTTTTTGCAGAGTTTGATGACATGACCGTTATTCAAGCGTTTTCTTCGCTCAATATTAACAGACTAGTAATGGTTTATTTGAATAAATTACAAATATGAAATTTTGTAATTTACGAAAAGTGATGTCGTCCGTGGGATTTGAACTCGTGACCGCTCGTATGAGGCTGGTTAAACTGCAAAAGTTGACTGGCGTTAGCCACTGAGCCAACTAAACGTTACTAATATATGTTAAATTTATTGAACAGTTGGAGGAAATATCTTTCCCATGAATAGGTAAGACAGTTAATATGCTCAGCGACAGTTTAGATTTAAATCACTGTGTGAGTCACTTTTGCACTTCGTCTTTGTTATTAATGATTTTTTACACTTGTTTTGATAAATTTGTGTCACAGTATGAAATAATGTTTACAATTTCCTCGTTATTTCGATTGTTATTGCTGTATTTTGTTCACTTTTGTTATTTAAAAGCAGAGGTAATTGCTACCGGTACACATATGTTAACTTCACAGTTTGGGTATGAAATCCGTGGATAACACTGACACTTATCTATCGGGTGATGTTTTATTGATTCACTTAGTTTTATTCGGTTTTGTGCACTTAGTGTTAATTATGTAGATAGCAGACACGTGAATACGCCTAGAGCTAAACAGCGTGATTACGACATTCTATTTTTCTATTTTTTAGGGTGTTTCGAATTTTGAGACGTATGTCAGCGTAGTTTTAGAAGACAGTTTTTTTGCTGTCCTGGTAACCCTGGCAAGGATAATGGCACAAATTTATGAAATTATTGCATTGTCATCGTTCTTGACAGGTGTGCAAAGTTTGAATGAAATATGGTCGTGTAAAGTGGGTCAAAATCGCGTTATAAGGAGTCGGTTACAAACAAACATACTACCTAACATACAAGTGAAGCTAATATAAAGCGTGTAATAAGTCCTTTTCTTATATAACGATGCGTGCTATCCGCACGGAGCCGAACGCCAACGCGATGGTCTGACCAAGTAAAAGAAGTTACATCCTCTAGCAAATTTCAGCAGGTGTTGATGGCAACTTTGGAACGGAGTCAATAGAGGCAGACTGTCCGCTCAATTTATTTGAGGTCGGTGCAACACGTATTGAAAATGTTAACCAGCAAGCGTGGTGGTCAATACTAGTGCCTTGAGAAGAGGCTTGTCTGTGTGAGAAGAGGCCGGCCCCGCAACGGAACAATAATAGGAAAGTATTTTTATTGCGACGTAAAAAGTTTACCCAATCATTTCAACTGATGGTCTGTGAAACAAGACTTCACGAAAATGAAGTGATTTTAAACTTTATGTAAATAAAGCGTTCTTGGCTTATTTTAAGACAGCATTACCTAATCTAAACCAGTCAAACTTAAAGCATTTTTTCCATCAAAACATTTACAAGCAAATTCTATATCCAAATTAGTCGGTGATATAGACAGATGGACCTAGTTGCCTATTTCAAAGCGTAGTAGGTTCCTATGGAGAAGAACGCAAGAAATTCCATGTACACTCAAGAGGGAACAAAAAAGGAACACAAATATTTTCGAAGCTTCAAAGGTGCACTGATTTCTCGAAACTCTACAAGTCAG
Source organism: Aporophyla lueneburgensis (assembly GCA_932294355.1). Lineage (NCBI taxonomy): Eukaryota > Metazoa > Arthropoda > Insecta > Lepidoptera > Noctuidae > Aporophyla > Aporophyla lueneburgensis. Next base: position 28,970,131 of record OW028751.1, on the reverse strand, counting down.
GCAAAACGTTAGCAAAAGTTTATATACCAACGAATTCGCAGTACCACCCAGCAAAAAGTAAAAGAAAATCAACGGTTCCTACGTGACAGCATCCACGAAGCAATTGCTTTGGCGAAGACGAAGTAAAATTGAGTTAGCAGGCGAGTTAGCGAAGTACAGCGAACAAACTTTGTACTAACAGGGTTACTGTGTGACTGACGCAACTCCACCACCACCTCCCGGGTGGTGGTGGCGCGAGGAGTTGAGCTTGGGGATGCAGGATCGACGCTCTAAGAAAAATTTAAGTGGTGGCGAATTTAACTGAATATATTAGATACCTATTATCTTTATGAGATTAATCCTACATTATGTGATTACTTTAACTCGTATACTGAGTTCTTATTTGTTAAAATATTTGAAAAAAAAAATGTTTTTTGATTTCAATATTTGTAAATATGGGAGCACCATTGTACAATCCACATACATATACAACATTAATTTTTGTTTATGCGAAACCCGAAACACGGGTCTCGTATTTTTATGTAAAGAATCTATGAAAAAAAATTCAAAACTGTATCATTAATAATCACAAAGTTATAAGCTTGATAAGTTACCTGGTTGTCCACGCAAAAACTTATGCAGATCACCACAAACAGCTAGTGTACGTACCAACTCCGTGTAATGGACGTTTGAGTACGAGAAAGACATGATAATTTTAAAATATACGTATTGTCGTTCGGTGTCCTACTTGGAAGTGTAATTAAATATTTTTGGTACAAAATATAACATGGTGTAAAAATTATTGGAATCGATTCAGTTACTGATTCTGAACAAACTATATTCAGGTTTCGCATATACTAAAAATAATCTTGTATGTGGATTGTACAAGTCTAATTTTCGTCAGTGTAATAATTTTTGATCAGGTGGCATTACCATAATCATATTATTCATTGGCACTTCTTCCGCGTAATCTTCGTACTTTCCTATTTGAACTTCGATTCAGTTTCGAAAATTATTCGCCTACTTATGTATTCGTGCCAAACGAATCGACAGGAGTTGACAGAGATAGAGAATACCAATGCTAAAGTTAATCGAATAAAAAAGTAAAATCCTCCCCTAAAACTTAATTACCTTTTTATCCAGTTTGGGGATTACAATATTAAAGCCTCTTAACTAATGATAGGAAACCCAATTAACTAAAAATCTAGTTAAAAGTTATCTAGAAGAACGGGTGGCTTTTCCTTATAGTATATTTTCCGACATTTTCTTTGGCCCTGATTGCGCGATCTACGAAAGCTACTACATTTATATTAAACAAATGAATCGCTAGTCCCTTTATAGAAACACTCAGCGTCGAGCAAATTGTCCTGAAAATAGAACAAAAAAACTCCAGCTATTTAGTTCGAAGCGCCTTGCATAAAAATGATAGCAAATTTGACGTTATGAGTTTCACTATATTACTTATTTAAGTTGACGACCTGTTGTTTTCGAAGGTAGGTATAATGCCGTTGTTTCTTTAAATATTTTATGTAGGGCTCTTTTTCATTATTAAAATGGAAGCGGATTACGAATTCTCATTACGTTTTAAGTCCCAGATTCTTATTGTGTCCGGTTTTTGGAGTTTCTAATTTGTTTGGTATTTATCTACTTAGTCCTTTTTGCTTAAAGAGTCCCTTGTTACAAAATATAAAAAATTATTTCCGAATTAATTTTAGTCTGACTAATGTCTGATTAGGTAATTCATTTCTTGCTATATTTCACGTTTTTGGTGTAAAATGTTTTGTATCTAAAAGAAAAGTCAGGCTTGATACATTAATTCAATAAAAAGGACATGTTATGACCGCTACCACAAGCGATTTCAGATATTAAACCCAAACTACATAACCCCGCAGGATATAACAACCGCCCCCGTCAGATACCAGCGTCCAAAAAAATCTAAACCAAATCTTTACTCTAAATAAAAGGTGACCCAGACATGTATGTTTGGTCAAATACGGTTTATAAACCAATTCGTACATTAAATAAGGAATCGACTCTGTCCACCTACTTATCTGGATGAGGAGCTTGGATGTGATAAGAGTCTCTTATGTTTGCGGTGAAATTATGAAATAAATGTTGTTGTTTGTTTGTTGTTTGTTAGTACTGACTGGGAGCGAAATGCAGGAGATGTAATAGGTGATAAGTAGGTATACCTAATCAAAATTATTTTTGTTACTAGTTTTTCGCCCGCATGGGTTTCGATAACTATGCCATAGGAACGTACGTATTACTGGTATATAAAAAGTATCCTATGTGTTAATGCAGGTATCTATGTGCCAAATTTCATCCAAATCCTAATCCATATCCTAATATCTAAACATACCTACAAACATTCATATTTACAATACCTACTTATTTCAGATTTTTTAAGGGATAAGTTTACTTCATTTGAACAGATTAGACTGTTGTATTATTATATGAATTCATCGTTTCTAATGTGGGTTAAACTTAATACCTACCTATTTCAAGCAGATAAAGGGTAGGTAATTAAAAAAGGCATGTATTTAATCAACCCGAAATAAATACCATTTCGTTATTCTAAAATACTTATTAGCCAACTTAAAGATGCTTGCTGACAAACCACTGCTGTAGCAACGTTCGCTTCTGACTCTGCTCTCACGCGTTTGGACATATTTTCTAATCTAACCTAAAGGCTCCCACAGATAGGCGCGACGCGACAGCGCAATGCTCGAATTATTTGTATTACATCATATTTACAAATCATCATCATCATCTTATCAGCTGCTGGAGCTTGGGGGAGGGCTACCTCCCCCAAGCTCTGTCACTTCGACCGGTTCTGTGCTTCAGCGAATTCCTGCGGCCTTCACAAAGTCATCGGTCCACCGTGTGGGAGTCCTTCCCGGTCTACGTCTTTCGGTACGCGATCGCCACTTCAGAACCTTTTGGCTCCATCGGCCATCTGTTCTGTTTTTAACTAATAAGTCGAGATATTCCAAGGAATTTCTTCGACCACTACAAGTAATAAGATACCGTTTACAGTTCAGTATCAAGGTTTTGCGGTCAAAGACACTAGTGGTTTAATTCACTCATTATTATAGAATGTAATGACGCCATCAACACTACCATAATCACAGGAAAGATCGAATGATTCATAATTCCAAGCTTTTGGTCTTCGATACTTATATATAAAAAAATGTTACGGATGTATGTACGGGTATTTATGTTTTGTCACGATTAGTTCTTACTAAGATCGATATTAACTCATGTGGTTATGTGTCACAGCCCACAGTCTTACTGGTATTTGTCGTGTGTCCGGCTTTTGTGTTAGGGCTGCTAGATTTTTTTAAATACTAAGTAACAACAGCCGGACCAATCGATCATGGTAAGCTACGGTTGGCGCGGTTAGTCTGTGGATGGGTAACCATTTTTACATACCGAGAACTATGTGCTTCAGAAAGCTCCGGTTGTCATTGGTGGATGTTTGATAGGCGTTCGCCGGTCGTTCGTTCATCAGAATCCCAGAAATCTGACAAGCAGTCTTACCGAGGAGAATCGTGTTGCCCAATACCTAACAAGGTTATAGAGATCAGATGCGAAGTTGCTACATGTGAAATACTTATAGGTATTCAGCAGCACGCGTAGCATGACCACCATAGAAATAACTTTGTCTATTCTTGGTAGAATAGAGATAGAACTGTCATGCTACGCCAGCATAAAACGGTACAATTCATTCTACAATCTTTAATTCTGTCTTTAATCTTTCTACAATCTGTTGAAGTGAAAACTTCTGTAGCGGCGTTGTGCACTTTTTTTGTAATGGGTAAAAAATGTTAAACTCGTGTCAGGACACGTGACCTGATCGAAAATTCGTAAGACGGACGGAGAGTGATTTTTCTGAGAGATAAACTTTTTAATGTAATATAAATTGTCATGTTTGTGTACATTCTACCACATAAATGATAGTACTTTTATACTGATAATTAAAGCAATTCGTGCAAAATTATTCCCTAACCATTCCAAAATATCAAAAATGCACAACGTTAATATTCAAGTTTTCACTTTTGCCGGCACTCCCGGAGTGCAACCCGTCGTTTTTTATTTTGTCTATTCTTCCGTCGACAAAACCCCTTTCTACGGTGGTCATGCTGCGCATGCTACATCCGGTTAGTTAGTGGAAGCCGATCCCTAAAATGTTTACAAAAAGGCAGATTGATTCCTTTCTTTGTAAAGCTGCCTAAACTATGACAAGTGTGTTAGAGTTAGGTACGCTTCACAAACGCTGGGGTCCCGTTGCGTTATCTGCTTATGATTAACAGGTTCTCTATCTTTGAGATTCAGAAATAAATATTCGTAAAAGAAATATCAACGAAAATCATTAAATTCTTGAGACATCAACATCCAAGACCCTGTTAAAAAGAAATAACTAGCTTGAACAGTTCTTCATTTTGCTAATAAAAGTTTTTTTTAATTCAGCTTAAATTAAAGCACTTTACAAAACAAAGCACTCTTAAAAATGACATTATACATCTAGCATTGTGTATGCACTGTGTAACGCACAGGATTACAAAACAGGCGAGTTTTTCCACACAGATTAGGCTTCTCTGAAGTACGCAATAAAACAAGCAAAAGGAAATTTAACTTGTCTATTTATTAAAATAAATATTAGCCGTAAGTTACCTCTACAAAACGTTGCAAATTAGTAGAATCAACCCCCAGAGAGTTGTCGAACCGAACTTCATTTCCTACGATCCGGCCCGTCCCTTGGTACCCTGTTCCAGCGACTCCCTAAAGCCGAGGTCCGTACCTCATAACGGGTACCCTTAGCTTGTAGTCGCTTTATTTTTAAGCCCTAGGCACTTGCCACAGAATGTTACGGCTAACCAGCCGACAACGTTCTAGGTTGACCTGCTAGACGGCATTCCCAAAAGATAAAAAATGACCGATCTCCATAAGACAAAATGACAACGTGGCGTGTCAAGATATGAGCCCATTGTCATCACTGTACGCATAGCCAGTTTTAGCGGATTGCCTGCCTAGTGCGATCTTTCATCGCTATCGAAGTAATCAGCTGACTGGTTGAATTTAAGGAAAGAATGATTGAGGAAAAAACTGGCTGACATCGCCATTTCTTTTTACAGCTATTAAACCTTTTCTTGTAATGTCCTTGTCATTGTCCGAGTAGGGAATTAACTTTTTGCATACCGATATTGGATTATCGGTTGAGGAAACCGGCATGTCTTAGAACAACAAATTCGAAGACATCTGACATCTACCAACACGTACTGGGCCCGCGTGGTGGATTACGGCCCACTCCCTATTGAAGAGAGGAGGCCTGTGTCCCAGCAGTGGGAACAATAGAGGCTGATTATGTTATACCTACATTGGAGGGATAGTTTATTCTCTGCAAAAATCTTTTCAGTACCAGTGCATACGGAAAAAAATCAGGACAAGACTTCAGGGACGATCTCCTGTAGCAACAGATCTTTTCTGGAGTTCCATCGCATATGCTGAGGACTTAGATGTTGTTGAAAGCCTAGATAACCCTTTGCATCTAGGTGAAGGAGAATCGAGGATTACCTTTGAAATGGATGGGTTATCCTCCTGGCTGTCCCTTAGCCTTTTTTTTTTTTTTTTCAGGGTGGGAAATCATCAAATGACTTCTCCCGCTCTGGGCGGAGCGGGAGGGCGTGTCAGACTTTTACTGACTAAAACCCACCCGTGTTCCATCAGTTGCCCATGTGCCAGGGTCACGGTATCTCTTTCGAACAATCACGCGACCCCGGCAGGCATCGGTCCTAGTAGACCCCTACACTGCTGCTGACATCTCTTTGAGGCGCGCGTGGAACACTGCGCGCCGTCGACCCGAGCTTGGTCCTTACCGGGCGGCGAGCTACCCATTGCCCGCCACCCGCAAGCTCGCGCCTACGGTGGCCGGGAGTCCGCTATCGACTCCCGACGCCCGGGGCGTCTCCTCCTGCGGTCCCTTAGCCTTCTATTAGTACCAATATATGAGGTCATCTACACCAAAACACAACAATAGAATGAAATAAAATTAATAATACAAATTAAAGGATTTCCCGGTTGCAGTCCCACGCTGTGACTGATGCATTTTTTGTAGTAAAACTTAAGGTACGGTTTGCGGCATTGCCGCCGGCACTGTGTGTAGTAGCCTTAAGTGCCATTTTGTTAACGTTTTTGTATAGTTAGTAGTTTCATTTAGTACCTGGTGTAAATAGATAGTTGGGTAATCATTATACTGATAAGCAATTTAAAGTTAATGACAAAATTTTCATTTAAAAGGTAGATGAAATTTATACTTCCCCTATACAATAGAGATATTACGAACTGCAAATCTCATGATTACCAAAATTATCAACACTGTTTTTAACCTTACAAAAACTTCAATGTAAGTCATTTAAAAAACGATTTCTTTTTACATCCGATCCACTCAATTGATCGGCTTGTCTTTTTCAACGGTTTTTTCCATAGTTTTGTGATTGATCGTCGTGACTTCTAACCTAACATTAATTATACTGTCTTTATCTTGTTCGAACGCCATCTTTGGTAAAATTAGGAGCTATCAATAAATGATTATAGTGTTAGTAGTTGGCTGATGTATTCTCATAAGAACTATAGTTCGTGCCACTACGATAAAATTTTGTGATTTATAAAAGTATTGTGTATTGGAACCTACCTTTATCAGTCGCAAGTTATTTGACTCATGCCTGTCGCATAGCACGACTTATAAAAACTAAGAGCGACCTCAGTTCTCGTACCCTAGCTATAGTGAAAAGTGAATTTGTATTAATTCAGCGATAACGCCCGCATTTTTTTGTTGACAATCCATTTTATTGTGAGCGTATATTTAGTTTGTATCACTTTAATTCGTTTGTTGGTCTTGTTAGTTGTCTGTTCTATAAAAAGTGCGTGGAAAATGTCTGCGCTATTATTTGTTTGTTTGGTAAGTCTATGAATCTGTAATTTTGTGTTTTAAATGAAAGTGAACGTTAAATGGTACATTCGATAGTCTTTTTTTGGTTGTTATAAAATACAAGTATACATTCAAAATGAACATGTGACTATTTTTTTTTTAATATTTTAAAAGTGTCCATGAATTTCTTGGCCGTTCATCTGCATAGGTACTTTCTATGCTTTGGTATGGGCAACCAGCTACATATTTCTGACTGACCAACTTCTTGGCAATTCAAAAGTGGCTGTGATTGGTTTAATCGAAATAATTGCCTTGAGTTTGATAGGTAAATAGTGCTCTGGTTTAGGGATGTTATGGATATGAAATTTCGGATACGGATTGATTACGGATGTAGGAATGATTATTATACCGGATACGGATATGAAATTATTTCGGATTATCCCTTAGTTTCGGATAATTTCGGTTACGGATATTAAACTTTTAAGGAGTTTCTAAAGAAAAATTCTAATAGCTAATAAAATCTATTTATTTATATGTCACCATTTGGTGGGAATTACAATCAGTCTGTGAGTAATTATTACAGCTATTTAAAATAAAAATGATTATAAATATATATTGAGTGCTATCCAATCTACCTAAAATAAAAATGTAATAACAAATCCGATTTTATCCGAAACTTTTATTTCGGATTCGGTTACGGTTACGGATAATTTTTTATATCGGATATCCGATAGTTTCGGTCACGGTTACGGAGCTCCCTAACATCCCTGCTCTGGTTCTATTTCTCAAACCCCGTTACAGTTACTGTGAGCATGCATAATCTTATAGCTGAGCAAAGGCCCATGACCCGCTCTTTCCAGCTCTTTCGATCAATGGTGCAAGTGGTCGTGTATTTTCTCCAGCTTCTCCTGCCATTTTCCATTAATTCCATGACATTACAAAAATAAATTATTCACAGTAGAGATGTCTATTTCCTCTCCATTCCTACCATATCAATGGAAATAAGTGTTGCATTTAATTTAACCTAGAAAACAAAATAGTTATTGTAAATGGAGGCGAGCTCACAAAAGATTGAAGAGCCTTTATTTACCAGGAGCGGGACAGAGACACTAAGGGGAAAAAACGTTCCAAAAATCTTTATTGACAATCATACTATATAGATCCTACTGTTTTATTATGTGAATAAAATTCAACGTATCCATATTTCTAATAATATTCTAAGTAACTTCAGTACTACTATAAATTGTTATGAAATTAATCATCGCTTTAGAACACTTCAACTGGGAAAAATCAACAAATCGTGAGGTGACGCGTATATGTAGAACGTCTTTGAAGCATACCTCAAACTTATGATACCTCTTCACCGAACTCCTAATGTTATTCACCTTAGTAATCAAAGGATTAATGATACACTAACATCACTAATGTGTGGTCTTCCATACTAAAGTTTAAATGTATTTTGTTTCTGAATTTTAACCAATATAGTTTAGGAAATCGTTTGTCATTGATCACATTAATTCAGGTCATTAAGTAGGTATAACATAGTTATGTGACCAGATAGTACTTACTAATATTATGAAGAGATTAAATTTTGGATTCTCAATGCTTCAGGGCAAACGAATACGATTGCAAAAATTCAAAAGTTCAATATGTGAAACCCGAAGTCCCATTGAATATTTTACGAGTATGTTTAAACAAGACTTTTAAACGGACTAAGACACTAGCAACAGCTAGTAAAATAATAAATTTAAACTAATTTTTATCATCCACAGGTTTTCATAACTAAAATCGTAGCAAGTGACTACCAGACCACCTCACAATATGAAGCCTCGTCAAAATATATAAATTATAACCAAAAAAACCCAAGAAAGCTGGTAACAGAAAGTTTAAATGATTCTCCAGATGGCGTAGCACAAAGTATGAATTTTACAAAAAATACAACAAACATTACAATTAGCAACACTGTAGTACAAATAATAAAGGAACAAGATAAAAATGGAACAGCAACTAAGAAACCCGTTATAGATAAAGAAGAAATGGAAACACAAAGTTCTCAAGTAGAGTATTCATACCCACCGTACGCTACATATGCTGTAACTGAAAACGTTATTGATATACCTGATGACAGAACACCAGCTGGACCTATAGATACTAACTATACTCACAGACCACCTATTCTTAATCTTGCTAAACCTACCAACAAAACAGAGACAGAAAAGGTCACAGAAGCTAATATAAAATCAAAAAAGAATTGTCTAAGCATACTGCACATTAAAGCAGAATTTGATGATAATAAACATGAAGTACATGAGAACAAAGTTGTGGGATTTCTCAAAGGGATAAAAGAATATATCCATGGTGTTCATAGATGCATTGCTAATGGTTTCCATAGCTTTTTCCATAAACACCAAGATATGCATGCGCATGGAGGGAGATTTGAAAGAGCGGTTGATAATGCGGGTCGTGGCGTAAACAATGGTTTTCAGAATGTAGATAAAACTAAGTATAATGTACATCGACGGGACATTAGTTTGACGTGATTTTTTTGTTATTATATTGATTGTTTGTTAAAAGTTTTATTTTGTTTTATTATTGCCCATTAAAAAAAAAAACTTTACCGTTTCTAATCTATCTACTGCTTGATAGTTATGTGTTTTTATTTAAATTAGCAATCGTTTTTAGTTTATGCATTTTATTTTCTACTAACTTTTGCCCGCGGCTTCGCCCGCATGGATGTCGGAAACTAACGCAGGTATGTTTCTAAAATAAAAAAAAATTTCAATTTTTTTTTTTAAAACAATGGTTGCCTAAGTTACTCCTTATTACATCAGCTACCTGCCAATAAAAGTCCCGTCAAAATCGGTCCAGCCGTTTCAGAGGTTAGCTGGAACGAACAGACAGACAAAAGTATAAAAAAATGATTTTTTGGTGTAAGTACCGTATTTACTTTCATATGAATTTAGTGAAAAGCTGTTAATTTGAAATAACAAACAGACACTTTTTTTTTTTTTTTTTTTCAGGATGGGAAATCATCAAATGACTTCTCCCGCTCTGGGCGGAGCGGGAGGGCGTGTCAGACTTTTACTGACTAAAACCCACCCGTGTTCCATCAGTTGCCCATGTGCCAGGGTCACGGTATCTCTTTCGAACAATCACGCGACCCCGGCAGGCATCGGTCCTAGTAGACCCCTACACTGCTGCTGACATCTCTTTGAGGCGCGCGTGGAACACTGCGCGCCGTCGACCCGAGCTTGGTCCTTACCGGGCGGCGAGCTACCCATTGCTCGCCACCCGCAAGCTCGCGCCTACGGTGGCCGGGAGTCCGCTATTGACTCCCGACGCCCGGGGCGTCTCCTCCTGCGGCGGCTAGGGACGTGAGGGCGCAGAGACTGCCACTCCCTAACGCGCCCCGCCTCCTCCTTCGCGAGCATTATTGCTTCGCAGAAGGAGGTGACGGCTTCCCATTCCCTCTCGCTCCGTACCATGGCTCGCACCAGGACCGGATGCGAGAGGTCGCCGCCGCCGATCGCCTCCACGAGGACACGGCGGTGCTCCGCCCAGGCAGGGCACACCTCCACCGTATGCTCCACCGTGTCCTCCAGACGACCCTCGCAATGGAAACACCCGGACGTATCCTCCCGCTTTATCCTGAACAGGAACCCACCGAAGCACCCATGCCCGGTGAGAACCTGCGTCAGGCGGAAGGTGAGGACGCCGTGACGCCTCTCTATCCACTCCTCAAAGAGGGGACTTACCGCCGCAATTGTGGCGTGCCCAAAACAGACACTTCAGTTTTATTTATTTGTATTGTATGGACTAGCTTTTGCCCGCGGCTTCTCCCGCGTGGATGTTGGAAATTAACGCAGGTGTTTTTCTAAAATAAAATATTTTTTCTAAAATGAAAGTAGCCTAAGTTACTCCTTATTATATCAGCTACCTGCCAAAGAAAGTCCCGTCAAAATTGGTCCAGCCACTTCAGAGAATAGCCAGAACAAACAGACAGACAGACAAAAGTAAAAAAAAAAACTATTTTTTGGTGTAAGTTCCGTATTTACTTTCACATGCATTTAGTGAAAAGCAGTTAATTTGAAATTACAAATAGACACTTCAGTTTTATTTATTTGTGTAGATGTATAGATTATACTCTAACACACGGTGTTTACCTGCCGGGGTCGCGTGATTGTTCGAAGGAGATACCGTGGCCCTGGCACATGGGCAACTGATGGAACACGGGTGGGTTTTAGTCAGTAAAAGTCTGACACGCCCTCCCGCTCCACCCAGAGCGGGAGAAGTCATATGATGATTTCCCATGCTGAAAAAAAAAAAAAAAAACACACGGTGTTTAAATTTCATTTTGAAATCCATCCTCGCATCACCATTTAATGTATTCTCCTAATGCATGAATGCTTTGTACAATACATGTTTTTTTTTCCATTCTTCTTGTCTATTTATATGTGTTAGGTACTCAAACTGGTCAATAGTGGTGGCCCAGTATCGGTCTATTTAATAGACCGATACTGGGCCACCAGTATTAATCTCATCAACACTTCTCTCAAAACTGTGAAGGAAAACATAATGAGGAAACCATATCTTAGAACCAAAAATTCGAAGACATGTAACATAACGAACCCGCATTTGGACCACGTGGTAGATTATGGCCCACACAGAGAGCAGTCTACAAAGCTCCCAGGAGTGGCAACATTGTAGGCTAATTGTGCCTTGATTGATCAAACATAGTCAAAGCTTATTTTGAAAATTTTCTTCCTGAAGAAGAAATATGACTTCGACTAGCTTTGAAAAGTTAGCTGGCGTGTAATAGTAATTTAAATATCCAAGTTGCAGAATAAATAATTTCATTTCAGAAGTTTTTAAAGTATGTAGTTGCAAAAGTAGAATAAAGAACATTTTAAAATTAAATTCCGTGGACTAGTTCTTGAAGCCTGGAATGAGTATTTAAATATTTAATAGTTCGCGGTATTTAAATGGAAGCATCGCTATTTTCCAAGGTACAGTCATTATAGACAGCTATTGAAAATGTGAGTTAAAATAAACGAGGGTAATGAATGGACGAGAAATGGAACATAAGTAAGGGAAAACTGCATCTACGCTGATTTATAATATAACTAATTGTTTAATTGAAATGGCCTGATTTTGGAAATAAATGTATAAGTATTCTACGTTATGAACGGCTTTTAGAGTTGTACACACAAGGGCAAAAAGACATCAACTATTTAGACAGACAGATAAACCATTTATTTGATACACAAAGAAGATATAGCATTACTGCATTACACATAAGACACAATTAAACGATAACAAATTAGGAACATCAATACACACACACCCACATACAGTTAAAGAAAGTACCGAATTTTATTTGAAACTGCAATTTTTTTTTTCGATATTTCCAGCTTCCTTGGCAGATTCCCTGAGGAGTATGCCATGAAAATTTAAATTCTCAGAGTAACTACATCTATAAGCCTTTTTATTTTAATCGTGCTTATGTTATTATAGTCGTTTTTCGTTTGTGTAAGTGATAGCGCTGTTATTAAAAACTTCGCAAAGCATTTAGATGAGGTTTAATTTTCATTTAGAAAAATTCCAGAAGATTTATTCATATTATTATAAAGTTACATTATTATAAGAGAAATAAGAGCGTTGGTAAATAAAAAATAACCGGCCAAGTGCGAGTCGGACTCGCGCACCGAGGGTTCCGTACAAACCTGTATGTATTCTCAGTTTATGCATAAGGTTTATGTTTATGAAATTAAATGTTTTTTTTATTTTTATATTTGAGTTGATTGAATGAATTGTAAATTGCGGTTTACGATTTATGACGTATTCAAAAAATACTACTTACTGGATCTCGTTAAAACCAATTTTCGGTGGCAGTTTACATGGTTATGTATATCATAATATTTATTTTAGTTTTATCATTCTCTTATTTTAGAAGTTACGGGGGGAGGGACACACATTTTACCACTTTGGAAGTGTCTCTTGCGCAAGCTATTCATTTTAGAAACAAAGATATTAGAAACCTCAATACCATTTTTGAAGATATATTCATAGATAGCCCACACGTATGGGTTCGATAATTTTTTTTTTAGTTTCAGTTCTAAGTATGGGGAACCCCAATATTTATTGTTTTTTTTCTATTTTAGTGTAAAAATCTTAATGCGGTTCACAGAATACATATACTTACCAAGTTTCAACAGCATAGCTCTTATAGTTTCGGAGAAAAGTGGCTGTGACATACAGATGGACAGATAGACAGACAGACATGACGAATCTATAAGAGTTCCGTTTTTTGCCATTTGGCAACGGAACCCTAAAAATAGTAACTAGAAGACTGGGGCGACTTTTTACTAACTTTACTAAAGAGTCGCCCCGGTTCTCTAGTTAAGATATTTCCAACCACGTTTGGAGGTAAAACAGGTCGTAGAATTTACGCGTAGAAAAGGGAGGATCACCACCATACCTCTGTCAGTCTGTTACAGCCTATCTCAGTAACGGTAAGCGATATCTGAAATGTTAACAGTTTCGGTTTTATTTGTTGTCCATAACTTTTCAAATTAGGCAGTCGCTCCGAGTACCACACGGGTGACCAGCTGTATTTGGTTACACTGGTAGCCGACCCCAACATAGTTTGTAATAGGCTACACAGCCGACTGCCTTATTAGCCTATCGAGGTCATCGCCGCCAGTGCCACTGTTGGTTTTAAGTTCGACTGGTTCGTGGATTCAGATCCAGGATTCGATTCCTGGGAGTTAGACATAGTTATATCAACAGTCGTTATCTAGATTTGTGCTCGAGACATTGGCTTACATTATTCCTTTATTACATGACATCTCTACTCACCCCTTTGGACAATACAGGCGTGACAATACATGAAGAATAACTTCATATTATATTGTTCGTCGTATGTAGCGTTCCATAGTTTCTGCCTACCTCCTTGTGTAGCAACAATCCATAGTATCAAGTACTGACTTTATCGACTAACGTTTAAACGTTCTAGGAAACGTCCACGTATTTTCTTTAAAGCAATTTCTTTGTCTCTGTCCTAGAAATGCAAGTAAACGTTATCGACCGCTGTCACAACTGTGCTATCCTACTGTGTGGGTTTATTGTAGATATTACTTATAGAGTTTGTAAAGAATTTGTATGATGTCTTTAGTATAGATGCTATTTCAGGTTGGATAGCAATCATCTGGTATTTACTTATCTATATCTTTATTTGATAATAAGGCGCAATATTACGTGAACAATTAATTCTCAATTCTGTTTCTCTTTGCATATAATATTTTTCACATGAGTGTGGCTGCGGTCATCCCTACAAACTCCTTTTGCTTTTGAGGGATCAAACCTACATCTGGATACACACGCACGCCAGTTGCGCTCGCGAGTACTACGCACCTGACTTTCAGTAGAACATCATCATGTGGTTTCCGGGTGTCTTAAAAGGCGACTGAGGGAACAGCTAGAGGATTCTAATGGTATCTTCTGTATGGTATGAACAACCCACACCCCAGTTAAGATTGCCGTACCGTGAGCTATATGGTCAGGGGGGATCGATTCGCCCACACATAAATTGACTTCGTGCGAATCACTCATAGAAAATAATTTATTTATTCAAAAGTGTCGATTCGGGCGAGTAAATGCTTTCAAATTAACAAATTATAGATGACACAAATCTGTTTCATTACACAATAGTGCCTCATACAGGTGTATGTAATTACAAACTTTCTATTGACATAGTGTTAGTCAAGTTTACTATGCGGGCTGGCGATCTCTGTCACTGTGATCTTGAACTGAAAGCCAGAGTGATTTATATTTTTTTATTAATTTCATTATACATTTTAACATCTTTAACATAAATACAATATACAAACTAACAGTAAAATAAATATATTATGTACAATTAAATAGAGTTAAAAATAGAAGGGAAGTGCTCACTGGGCATCAAAGAATTCGTCTGCATCGCTGTCGGTGGGAAAAGATGCCAAAAAGGCTGGCAGCGTTGCCACGTTGGATGGCAATGCTGATTCTTTGACCTAAAAATAAGCCGGCCCTCTGGTCACATTTTTTCATGAAAAATTCACTCAATGGGATTATATGAACTTAGGTTGTACTTAACGATGATTTTAAATATTAAAATTCTGTAAAGCCATATTTTTACGTTCGCTAATCAAACTTTAATTAACAGTTGTATGACATCATCATCATCATCATTTCGGCCGAAAGACGTCTACTGCTGGACATAGGCCTCCCCCAAGCACCGCCACTTCAACGTATTCTTGCGGCCTTCACCAGGTCATCGGTCCATCTTGTGGGAGGCCTTCCAACGCTACGTCTTCCAGTACGCGGTCGCCACTCTAGAACCTTCCGACCCCATCGGCCATCTGTTCTGCTAGCAATGTGCCCTGCCCACTGCCACTTAAGTTTGGCAATTCTTCGGTGCGAGTAGCCCACTGGTATCGGGAACTGGGTCCAAGCTACCGGCTGTCAGGGCTCCAGAGAGAGGAATCTCCTGACATTGCAAGCCGTGTCCAGAAGTACCGCTTTCTGAATCAAGCCCTTGATCCAACTGCCCAACGAGAGCCTCTTCAGGTGTTAGTCGAGGCTCTTGGCTACCAAACCATTGGCTGTTATGACTATCCGCACAATAATCGCTGAGTCCACATTCCACATGCCGAAAACCTCGCGAGGCAAGTCAAGATACATGATTTGTTTATCTTAGATCATCCCCATTAAAAGAGAAAATCTGAGATTAACTGGTGATGCAGCAAATCATTAAAGCAAAAGCAACTGGACATCAAAGATCCTTGATGTTTAAATGCCTAATGTGGTGACATAAACAAGTAACTGAGTCCTGGGTAGTTTAACTGTCTCGTTGGTCTAGTTGTATCAAGCGCTACTGCTGAGCATGAGGGCCTGGGTTCGATTCCCAGGTCGGGCCAAGCGATATTGGGTTTTTCCATCTGAAATTTCTCAGTAGCAGCCCGGAGTCTGGATTTGTACCCAGTTGATGGCAATAGGCTCGCCCCCTATTACATGGGATTATAAAAACTGGCTAAATGTGGGTGTACTATAGGTCCAACTCTGCTCAACCCTTCGGGGAAATAATGCGTGATGTTATCGTATGTATGTTATAAAGACAATAGCTCATTTTTCAAGTCCTGATTAGTAGTTTAGAAGTTATGAAGGAAGGAAAGACCCACATACATACTTACCAGTCAGAATGATAACCCCTTTTTGGTTCGCCGTAGTCAGGTAAGATTTAGTATTGAATTGATTGATCTATTTATAAAAAAGGCCAAGTTTAAGTATGAGAATTTGCTTAAGACTATTAATAATTTGTATCGTGAATTTAATACTTATAAAAATTGTATGTTAATTATCTTTGTTTTATTTGTCTTATCTATCTCTGAGGTTTTTGTTATTCATATTTATTTGTAATATTGTTGGTCACACGGGATTGTCTATTGTCTATTAGAAATCCCGGGAAGATCCACATTAATATCAACATTTCGATGCAAGTACTTATATAACTCTACCTAATTCCGACCTCTGCTTATTATGCTTTTAATGTCGGAATGCGACATGATTAATAAATTATTAGTTTAAGTAACTTAAATAATGCATATAATTAGTAAATGCTATTAAATTCAAATGATTCAATATACATTTTAACAAAGGAATCGTTTTTTTTTTTCATTCATATCATATTATTTATTGGATTGCAACATTGGTTCCTACACATACCCGCAACATTACACGGTTATTGTCACGGAATAAAGAAAACTAGAGGAAGTGCCCCTCACATATCGCGCGCGTGTCAACATTAAGCGCAGATGCGCAACATTTAGCTTATTCGCCGTCAGATACTTGTCGCGATTGTATGTCTCAAAAATACGCGAAATATTACAAATTATGCCTTGTTGTGCGGTTTTAACCTGCAAAAACGAAAGCAGAAAAAAAAATGTATCTTGTAGAAGTGTATCGTATCATTGGTAAGTGCTAAACTTTGTTAATATTTAATATAATTGATTTTAATTACAATACCACATGTTATGACTTCAATGCAAACTATAAACAACCTTATATTCATTGAAACAAAGTCTAAATGCACTTGGTCGTCATCTGGAAAATCACAAACTAAATTCTAGTAACTTCGACACTACTCGATTAGGGATGGGACACATCCGTAAAGTAGGTCGGTATCGATAGTTTTGTCTGATTTTAGTACGGAATCAATAGCTCACATAGCTGGTTATATAAAACAAGACAGTTGATACCATAAGTGTGATATTTGCGTTAGTGCTTTAGTAACAGAAAAACAAATCAATAATTACATAGATTTATTATAGGTAAGGCTAGAGGGGGTTATTATGCCTATCAGAATCTGTGATTAAGTTATGTCAGACATCCGAAATATTTTTATAAGACGGTCATATATTTAATAAAGATTATATCATGGCTGAAATAATGCACCAGTTTATTGAGTCATCAATATTCCAAAACATAAGCTATAACCAATTAGGGGATTTTCCTACGTCTAATATGATTAATCATATAACTGTCTTAATGAAAGCTATCACGGCAAAATATATAAATATTCGACTATCAAAATGGCAAATATTAAATAAATATGTATTATTTCAAGGTCAGTAAATATTTTTGGCACCATCTGTTATCGTTTCATTTATCGTTAGCTTCTGTCAGCAGCTTCGCCCGCGTATTTGATTTTATGAAAATAATATTACCCCCCTACTTACAAACATACAAATACCTCTGTAACATTGATATTTTAACGAACCTTTACCTTAACCCTCCGCCAACCGTACCAGACGATATCGTCCGTGCCAAGTTTGGAGCTGATGCATATCTTTGGAAGGAGAAAAGGAAGGGGCCTCAAACCCCTCGGTAAAAAAACTTACACTCGCCCACACCTAATAGGCGCAAGCGCGTCAATAGCTATTGTAACGTCAGTGAGTGCGAGCGTGTTCAAGTTTGTGGACAGACGATATCGTCCTATACGGTTGGCGACGTAACTTTTACGAATTTTTAGGTACGTAAAATATTATTACGAGCTGGGGTTTCGGGATAAATTAATTCAAACCAATATTACCGAAACACACAAAACAGTTTAATTAAATAATCACAAATACCACAACAACAAGAAACGTCAAAAGGAATCACTTGTCTCGCTTGTACTGTATCACTTGAATCGCATTTGACCGCATTCGTAAACGAACTGCTCGTCGGTTTTTTTTTGTAGGACATCTCGTAGTTAACCTGATACAGTTCTTACAAGTTAAACGGATGGTGGCCCGGCGAGTTCTAAAAAGTAACCTTTTTGGCCTCCAGCCGTGGCTTATTATACTTAAAAACTAAAGCGAAAGCTCTAAGGGTTACCCCTAGGGGGGTACGAACCTCGGCTTAAGCAATCACTGGTGGGGGGGACAGCAAGAGACTGGCTGGATCTGGGTTAAAATTATTTAGGGACTAATTTAAAGCTACAGGCGCAGCATCGCGGGCTGGCTCATGCAAGGGTCGGGAGGGAACTGCTCGTCGGCCCGACAATTCGCTATTTATATCCCGAGCAAAACATTCGCGAACATTCGACACTGTGCCACAGTTCACTTGTAGCGTAGAAGCTTCTAGGAACTATTTTTATTGGAAAATGTTCCCTTTAAAAATTTACCATTTTCGAGTGTTCAAATAAATATACTTTTTTGAGCGATGTAAGATCCAACTAATACTTTTTGGAAGCCCCTTATATGAAGAATAAATCCCCAAAACATTACTTCTTATAACCAATGTATATCCAAGATATCGATTTTTTAGTGAAACCTTCGAAATTACGGTTTTTGCAGCGATTACGAAATTTTATTCCATCAGGGGGGCCAAGTATTCAAGTCAAAAACTATGGGAACAGGAAAAAGAAACCTAGAACATTTTCCCTGATTTTGTTTGGATTTTTTCCCTACGTTTAAATGGGTTAAATTATCGGTTTAGACGATATCGTCGGCAACGGTTGGCGGTGTGCAAAAAAAAAACACACGGTTGGCGGAGGGTTAAACAACCTTTTCCGTTACTAAGCATTTTTATGATGTTAACAAATTACTACATTGCTCACCCGAATAATTTACGTAACATCAATATTAATATATCGATATATGTCTACATCTCTAACTTTTTTTTTTCTACTCACCACAAGAGATTACAAGTGCATATGAATATGACATCTATTTCAAAGGTGCTAGCGTTCTGAATAGAATGAATTGGTTACAGCGCCATCTAGCGTTGAGTTGCTGAACTCGTTGTAAACTTGTATATTTAAAGTTTTTAGACGAAAAGCGTCTCTATTGTTTGTGTCATGTCAAATAATAACAACTTTAACTCGTTGCAATAAGACATAATTTTTTAAAGCAATAAGAAGATGATTTGTAAAAGTTGCGTTTGTAATTTGTAGCCAATCATATTACTGTTTTTTATGTGTGTAATGGACAATTTGATATGCAAATGTGTGAGTTTGGCGACACTGGTTCCCGTGCTTAGCCAGTGTAGGGGCACTTCTCCTTTATTCTTTGTTCTGTGGTTATTGTATTCGACATTTTATAAAACAATTTTATCTACACCATGCGTTCTTGGATGTGAGGGTGAGTTTCATCTTGGGTTGATATACCATGTTAGTATCATACTCCCGTTAACAGTCATGCTATCATCCACACCCTCTGTTTTCCTCACACCATACATCCGTCCACATTTAGATTCATCACTGTTTTACTGTATCTCACTTTACTTTGTGTAAACAATTTCATCACCACTGCTCTACAAAACGGTGAAGGAAAACACCGTGAAGAAACCGAAAAGTTCAGTACTTGTTTTTGGTCCAAGAACGAAAAATTCGAAGACTTGCGATATCTACCAACCCACACTGGGCCCGCGTGGATTAGGGATCACTCCTTACAGAGAGGAGGCTTGTATCCCAGCAGTGGGAATAATATAGGCTGAGTATGACTGTTTAATTCACATGCGTATTAGTTTAATTGAGATACCAAATTAACAAACTACGATTACAATATAACACACAAAGATGATTAAATATAGATTTAAAGTGTGTCACGATTAATTTTTCTAATAACACAACACAAGGTCTAGTACTTCATGTTATTAAGATTAATGACTTATTAAATACTTCTCAGTTTTGATAAAGTTTACATAAAGACGTAGGAATTACTGACTATGTCAGGTTTATAACATTACCATCGATCTGCCTAGACTTTTCCCAACTATGTTGAGGTCGGCTTCCAGTCTAACCGGACGCAGCTAAATACCAGTATTTAACATGGAGCGACTGCTTATCTGACGCCCACAACGAGGCCACAACACTGCGTTGCGGCGTCGTATCGCAAAAACGACGTCGCA
The DNA here is from genome assembly GCA_932294355.1 of Aporophyla lueneburgensis. NCBI lineage: Eukaryota > Metazoa > Arthropoda > Insecta > Lepidoptera > Noctuidae > Aporophyla > Aporophyla lueneburgensis. The sequence goes on along the minus strand of OW028751.1, from coordinate 28,949,790 downwards.
CAGCAATACAATGCTACGCAAAAATTTCATCGCATACGACATCGTACGACAAGACGCTAACCGTCAGTTCAGTTTGCAGTCTGATATACTTTTATCCCAAAAGACGGGACGTTCCTGAACTAAGGATATCAGGTAATCGATATCGTAATCCGCCAACATGAAACGTGCGCACCTCATTCAATGTGGACACTAACTAAGAGGTAGCGCGTCATCGCATTGCAGATTTGTACGTTGCGTTAGCGCATCGGAAATTTCTACGATGCATTGTGCGGCGTCGTAGATTTTTTTCGATGCGACGCCGCAACGCAGTGTTGTGTCTTCGCCCTAACTGGGCAACACTTACTTAACTGCTCCTTAAAAAGACTGGTTGTCAGACTTTTGGTCTTCTGACTACCCGTATCGACTGCTTAACTTGCTTTCTGAGGCACGAATGGGATATGTGATGGACGGTTACCCATCCACAAAAGGACCCCGGCAAGAGCAGCTTAACCTTCGATCGACCAATGTCTCTGTTATTAATTTATTATTTAAACACAAAACCCACCTTTTAGCCATACCTACTCAATAAATAAAACAAAAGTTCGGTGAGTCCTGAGATATTTCTCGCTAATGTGCGCCTCTAAAGTGTAAGACGACTAAATTTTACCTGTATGCTAATACTTGGTCGATGAACCAACCAACTGTTTTTGCTTCATTGGTTATAGAGTGGTTAATACCGCCAAAAGTTTTTATGTTGATTATGTTATTGTATCGGTTAACCTAACCTAACCTAACCTCTTCCCAACTATGTTGGGGTCGGTTTGCAATCTGACCGGATGCCTCTGAGTACCAGAATACATGGAGCGACTGCCTATTTGACGTCCACAATCCAATTACTGAGTAATACGATGCCCCTTGGTAAGTCTGGTTGTCAAACTTTCGGGTTTCTGACGACTTGTGACAACTGTCAAAGATTCACAAATGACAGCTGTACAGTTTAACGCGCTTTCTGAAGCACGAAAGGGTCTTGGTATATAAAAATGGTTACACATCCACGGACCCACCGTGACAAGCGTAGCTTAACCTGATCAATCGACCCATGCTTCTGTTAATACTTACCCACAAGCCCCTAATATTGAAGCTAGAAACATAAAAGATAAAGCCAAGACATTGGCTTTCGCCGTTGAAACCAGTCAAAAAACACTTTCAACTTTTTTCTTTCTTTAGTTTTCGGTATCGATATCCAACACGCCGCGGATAAAGTTTTGTCAACTAACTTGATTTGACCCTATATTTTAATTTTACGTATTTAAAACTCGTAAGTTCCTGCTTACCAAAGAGCAGCAGCAGCCCAAGTAATCTATGAAATAACTTCGTAAACTCTCATAAAAGCCGGTTGTAAATGCTCGAAGTGATCGGTATCATCAACTCTGTGTACATATCGTGATCAGGGCGGGGTCAGTAGCCGGGGATGCTGCGCAGTGCGGAGCTGTGCCGGCGCAAGACGCACGCGCGCCAACCTTCCATATTTGAATTTTTTTGAGTGATTTTTTGTGTTCAAAGGTGTGTATGTCTTTTTTTATTATTAAATTATTTTTTAATGTATTTTTGTTGTGATTTGTTTTGATAAATTATTTTTTATTGCGCTTTTTGTTGTTAATATTGTTGGTACAACGTCAAATTAATAAGCGTTTTGCGTTTATTGATTTATGGTAATTTTATGCTAATTTTTAGTCTTTCTAACGTTAATAGAATTACCTATAGAATCAATTTTTTTACATGATTCATCGCGTTTTTGTTTACGTTTTCATTTATGTTAAGCATGTGAATTAAAATATCTAACGGTTTTACAATGACTGTCAAAGATCGGGCTAAAATTTTATGTGTTTGTTTATTCGGAAAAGACATATGTGGTTTTAATTTATTTAGGCATTGAAGAATCTGAACTGGTTTTTTGAAAAACCCACGCGTGTAGCAGGGTAGGTATATTTTGACACTAAGGTCTTTTACGAACAGTTATGAAGGATGTAGCCATAAAATGGAAGGATATCGTAATTTGTTATTAAATACGACAGGAGGACGGGACTCATCAATCCCAGTTTTCTTTTTTGTTAGGCGCTTCCTTGGTCTTGTGGTCCCAAACGTTGCCTCCGAGCATCCGAGGTCCTAGTTTCGATTCCCAAATAAGGCAAAGTTTTATTAGGTTTTTCCATAAGGAATATCTCAGTCAAGTAACAGCCTTTTTTTGTGGGTGGGAAGTCATTAAATGACGTCTCCCGCTCTGGTTGGAGCGGAAGGGCGTGTCAGACTTTTACTGACTAAAACCCACCCGTCTTCCTTCAGTTGCCTGTGCCAGGGCCACGATTACTCTTTCGATCAATTCCGCGACCCTGACAGGAGTCAAGTAACAGTTGGGAGACTGGATTTGTACCTGGTTAGTGGCAATAAGCCTGCCCTCTATTATATCGGACGTAAACATAATTTGAAGAATGGGGGTCTACTTACTATAGGTACACCTCTGCCTTACCTTTTGCGGTAATAAGGCGTGATGTTATGTTTTGTTTATCTGGTGAAATAAGCACTAATCTACCGAATTCTTAAGAAATCTACTTAAAAATTAAAAGAACTTTAATGTCTGCTGATGTCATTACTTTACGGAAAGAAAGCGGGAATGTATGTAAATAAGTATTGTTCAACTAAACGTAATATTGGCAAAGAAGTAAAATGCTATTCTTTGCACATTCTTTTAAAATGCTGTACGAATTTTAATGAGACTTTCGCTTGTTTGAGTCAGGAATTGTGTTATGATGATGGTATGTATGATTGTATGCCTACGGTTACCAAAACCTCTTTTGGACGCATTTGTGTACTGACCGTACACAAATGCGTCCTACAGTACCACAATTAAACAGTGCAAAATAAAAAAGTTTTTATAAAAAAAAAAGCAATCGGCTACCAAAATCAACACTATAAAGTGAAAAATCATTTCAAATTCGGAAGTAGGTGGAAAAAAAAACTTAAGTACAAACTTGCGAACATAAACGTATTTTTCACTCTGTACGTAATGTTTTTTTTTTTGTATCTATCTGCCAGCAAAAATCTTGGATCATTTGTGTTTGACTTCGTGAATTAGTAAAAGAAGAGTGCGATTAGAGATAATTGTCAAAACACCTTTCTAAGGAAAAAATCTCATGTAACGCCAAGCTGTGAAGAATTCTAAGAAAGAAATATTCGAAGTAAAAGCACTTAATTATTCTAGCACTATTCATAAGCACGTTTTAGCACTAAACACTCTTTAAGTGCATACAAATTAAGAGTTCTAACTAAAAGTCATTAAAATACCAACTGATTATGTCCCACAGAGAAGGCATGATCAGTCATCAACACGCTTACTCAAGATGACTTGGTTACTTCGGAGTCTATTATTAAATACAAAAACTTAGGTAGAACTTGTAGTGCTACTATATAAATATCTGACCGTGATAACTTGGGTGAGGTTAGCTTAAAGTGAGCTGTCATTAGTGTCAATCCCTAGCATCAGATGGAATCACAGCTCACTTCTTCACGGTGAGATTTTAACAGAGTAGATCGGTAGGTCAGGATTTGGTATAAGACAAATATTTTGGGGGAATGCTTTTTGCTGAAGACATGTTTTTCTCAGGGGAAGTCGGGAAGTTTGCCATCTAACCACACAACCCAAACTGTCTGTCTCTAAATTAAACATCGAAGAGGCAATAACGTCAGTATTGTTTCTTTTGAATGTGAGAACGTTGTAGGTCTTGTAGATTGTAGATTTGTAGATCATTTTCTACTTCAATAAGTACCTAGCCCTTGTTGACAGTCCAACACTGTCCTTTCAAACCTATTTAGACTGTAATTTGAAACCATTGTAAAAGCCAATTATTTTAAAGAGTAACCATGGAGTTACCTGCTGGCTCTTCTCCATAAGAATCAACAGATTGGAACCGTGCACCTGGCTTCTTACGTTTCATAATGGTTGTTTCATGAAGGTTTATGTGAAATAAAATATTTTGATTGAGGAATGTCCAAGATTGACTCAGAAAGTACGAAGAAACGATCAGTCCACAAACTCGTGTATTACGACCACGTCAGATGAGATAAGGCCAGAAGACCCATCATTACAGCTTATTTGGTCAGTGCAGCGTGCCTTCTTCCATACAATAAGCATCTCTTATCTTTTTAATAATACAAAAGAAGTGAGCAAAATACGAACATAATTTTAACCAAAAATTCAAAATACATTTTGAGGTAGCAACATATTTAATCAACATGTTGCTAAATTAAAACAATTTTGCCCAACAAAGCCTTAAAAGCGTCATTAAAAGCAAAATTAAATACATTTCCTACCGACAGTATTCCGCTAAACGAAATTATCAGTCGTGGCATAAAATTAATTAATAATCGGCAGTCCGCCATTATGCCAACGAAATAAAAATAAATGTTTATTCTTAATTGAAATTATTCGGCATTTTATTTTGGGACAGGGAAAAGGTATTCTTAATATGGCCGTCTGGCGTCTGTAATTAGGGGTCCCGGGTCAATTATTCTGCATTTGCCACCGCCATTTTGGTTTATAAAAAGACGTAAGACTGTCAACGACCCAGCAATTCGTTTTGGTAATCTGGCAAGATCAAGGAAGAATTGAGGGGTTTATGGTACTTAGTTTTAAATGACGGAGGTTCCATTTAAGACGGATTCTTGCTGGCATTATGGATAATGGTGTATTGCCATCATCACTTGAAAGCTATCTTTGCCAGGAATGAGGAACTCTTCTACCTAAAAGGCTAGTATACTATTTAGCACATCCAAATGTCGCCAGTTATTTTAAATATATTTTTCCTATGTAATATGAGGCGAGCCTTTTGCCGTCGATCGGGCACAAATCCAGGCTGCTAATGAGAAATACTAGATGGGAAAACCAATAAAGCTTTGCCCGACTCGAGAATCGAACCCAAGAACTCATGCTCAACAGTGCCGTTGGTAAGCACTATCTTCAAGGAAAAAAAAAACAGATATATAAAGATATATCTACTAGACTAAGTAGATATATCTTTATATCTGTTTTTTTTTTGCCAAGTACGACTTTATACAACTATTAATTATTATTCAGCCATTTCTTGAATAAAAGACTAATCTATAAGTTACTGCTCCGCTCCTCTTGGTTGTAGCGTGATGTTATATAGCCTATAGCCTTCCTCGATAAATAGGTTACCCAACACAAAAATATTTTTTCAATTCAGACCAGTAGTTTCTAAGATTATCGCGTTCAATCAAACAAACAAACAAACAAACTCTTCAGCTTTATAATATTATAATACTAGCTTCTGCCCGCGACTTCGTCCGCGTCAAATTTTTGCTCCCCTGATCCTTCCCGTCGCATCGATTTGCCTGCTAGTTTTTGTTCATTTTTCGTTGCTGCTCGCTCCTTTTGAGTTATAGTGAGTCAACCTTAAAAGATAGACATATGCTCTCGCGGACTTTTTTTTAGAACTTTTTAAAAGGAACAATTCCGTCATACATGATTTTTGCGTTACTTTAACCGTTTACGCAGCGCATGCAACGGAAACTCTCAAAAGGAATAAATTTTCCCCGTTTTTGCAACATTTTTCATTACTGCTCCGCTCTTCTTCGTTGTAGCGTGATGTTATATAGCCCTCGATATATAGACTACCCAACACAAAAAGAATTTCAATTCGGACCAGTAGTTCCTGAGATTAGCGCGTTCAATCAAACAAACAAACAAACAAACTCTTCAGCTTTATAATATTATATATAAAATATATAATATATAAGTATAGATTAAACGTTTGGTGAAGCGTGTGTGTTTGTGTGATGTGTGGGCGTTTAGTGTGAATGTGAAGTTGAAAATATATATAATGGTAAGTAAAGCGTTTACGATTGACAGGAATAAAATTCACTAAAATTTCCATCCAATCATATAGACTGTAGGTATGCTATTTATTAAATAGGTAGATATTTGGATTTAACCAGCTTATTTAATAAGTCGAAAACGAAACTTAATTGAGCAATTAATGTAACCGCAATAATCTGTAACAAAAAAAATGTTAAAATGAAATAACTGTGCAACTTCAATATTTAATCTACATCTAATACACCCCATAAACAAGGTTTAAATAAAAAAAGGCAGATTACCATAAACGTTATCGGAAACAAGCAACACTGTACGATAATGACATTTCCAAGGACTGGCCTACTTCACCGCAGAACCGGATCTAGCTAACGGTCGGCACAGGAATCGCTAGATACAGCCTTGTTTATATACAAACTTGTTTTAGAATATGACCCAGAATATGGCCGTACTTTGTGCGGAATTGCTCTCTGCTGATTCGAAATCAATAAGACATTCTTGGGTTTATTTATTGATGTGTTGCTTAATGATTCATGATACAGGTCACAGAACAGATGAAACCTCTTTTATCTATTCTTCTTATTTTTTGAGTTTATTTATAACTAGCTTTTGCTAGCGGCTTCGCCCGCGTGGAGGTCGGCAAATATCCCGCGGGAACGTACTACCGGGATAAAAAGTAGCCTATGTGTTAATCCAGGTTATAAACTAACTGTGTTCCCATCCAAATCCATTCAGTAGTTTTTTGCGTGAAAGACTAACAAACATCCACACATCTAAACTTACAAACTTTCGGATTTATAATATTAGTAGGATTTACTAGTTTTTGCGTAACACACTAACAATGGCAATCGCTTTCATTTTGACAGTTCAACAACATTCATTGCGTTATTTACGTTATTGAACAGACGATTCTTTCCAACACATAAAGCAGTGGATTAGCAATACCTATCCTTCAAAATTATCCAGATTGTGTTTGATATTGTGACAATAAGGGTGCTTTTGTGGACGGTTTTTAGAACAAGGCAGTATATCGAGATGTGTTTATCACTTCGTAAGTTTAATATATTATATCAGCCAATATTCATCTATTATTATAATATACTGGGGGATGCTTATGTGCAGGAGTGGACATCTTACGGTTGAAATGATGATGCATATATATCTATATCACCAGCCTCCGGTAAAATTCTGTTATTTAGAACATCTATTCCTTTGAGGATTCCAACCATTCCCTGAGCAGGTCAAACGCTATGACGAAGCTTGTATAAATTAGACAAATAAATCCACACTAATATTATAAATGCAAAAGTAACTCTGTCTGTCCGTCTGTCTCGCTTTCCTGCTAAAACTACTGAACCGATTAAAATGAAATTTGGTACACAGATATTTTAGAGCCTGAGAAAGGACATAGACTTTTTATCCCGGTAGTATGTTACCGCGGGATAATTTCCGACCTCCACGCGGGCGAAGCCGCTGCCAAAAGCTAGTGGAAAATAATTTAGCAAAGTTTTGATGTTTTTCCTTTAGCAAACAAGTCATTAAGATCTTGGCCTCCAGCAGATAGAACCTAAATATTCTCTGCGTTATGAGGCACTTACTCCGTAACAATATAAACGTGAAAACTGACTTAACTGCGAACAAATAAAGGGCAACATTTAATGTGTTCTGTTTCATCACATTAGGGCTGTTCGGGCCCCACGGACGATTCTGTTAACTCACACGTGCTGGACAAATAATATCGATACTTGAAAGGCAAAATTGACTAAGCGACATAGGGCCACAATGTCGCTTAGTCAATTTTGCCTTTCAAGCGTTGATATCTTTTCTACACAAAGGAGAAGGGGACTTCTGGGCCCAGCAGTTAACTAGTTGAAATGTGTATTAAAAAAACCGTTATATTTTTCTAAAGGAAATCACAGAATATGGTACCATGTTTCTACCTAGAAAGCGAGAAAACTTAAATTAAGTTAATTAAACTAAATAATCGATTAAATAATGCCTGAATTACTACTAATCGATTATGAATAAATCGGTAAAATCTAAGAATATGTATGCAAGTCGAGTGACAAGTGCATGTGGAATCGATTGAATCGATTTATAGTGAATTTTTTTGTTCAGGCAACACATGTGCCTGACATCCGTCAGTCACTGACTGACAGATGCACTTGTTAGTTTTCTTTCGTTCTGAGTGCGCCCGTATTTTCATTTTTTTATTGTTTAACCCTACGACACCTCGGCTTTGCATATTATAACGTACTATTTGACGGATCTTGCTACTCTAAATTACCTGGATCTCTATTTTGGACAGCTGTTTACGCTTATCGATTGGATATTGACGACATGGATTGCTGTGTAAAGTGTAAACCTCACTTTTACTATAATTCATATAACTTGGTTCCTGGATAGCCAAATTTCACCAAATTTTCAGTGAGTCCTTGTTATTATACCCTTCTTACAAATAAGGCTAGTTTGATTCAGTTAACACCTGGGCCCAGGAATGTATGGAGTCATTCCCTTCTCCTTTTATAAAAAGGACAGAATTGTAGAATTGTTTGTAGGTGGGTAAACTCAAAGTACTAATCCGAATTAAACAATTCTTTCACTACTTCATTCGTTGAATGAAAATGTTTACGTAAATTGATATGGTTAATGTATAAGGTACTGAGCGTGATCACACAAGATGATTTTTTTTTAAATCACCCTCACTTTACAAACATAAAAGACACTGCAATGTGAAAAATAACTTTAATTTCGCAAGGGTTTGGTTCTGTATTTTCGTTTTTTTGCCACCGACGTCCAAAATTAAATTTTTCACTTTGTACTTGTTTTTGGAAGTCACTGCCTAAGTAAATAACAGTGACAGTATTTAATATAGTATAAACAAACAATAAGTGGAAAATATACGTATTATTGAATCTAACTCAGAAACCACTTCTTTGGGACCACTCCACAGGTTTATACTGATTAGATAAAAAAAAAAAACATAAAAATATTTTTTATAAATCTGTTTACAAAGGATGGAGTTCTGAGGTAAAAACCTAAACAAAAAATACAACCGAATTAAGAACCTCCTACTTATTTTGAAGTCAGTTAAAAATGAAGAGTGCTGCTTAACCATTAATAGGACGGCTCATACAAAGTGGCCAGTAAACTGGACACTCACTTCAAGGTACCTAGGACCTTGAAGTGGACGGTCACTTCAGTTTACTGGCTACTTTGTATGAGCCGTCCTATAAAGGGTTAAGCTTAGTAGTTTTTTAATCAAAGCTAGAATAACCGCAATTATAGGTAATCAATTCACTCGACATGTGTATTTATAGCATATTGAAGGACTAATTATTTTGACTGTACCGAATAAACGCTGGTTGAATAGAAAATTCTACGATTTGGGAATACGAAAAACTTGAGTTTAAACAGGAGAGATAATCTTTTCATCGAAAGATTTCTGTAACTGGTCCCGAGATAATTAGCGAGGCCATAGTCGATTTAATCCACATTACCTCTCAACCTTTGCCATCTTTAGGGATTTCTTAGATTATGAGGAAATAAATGAGGCGTATTGATAGATCGACGTCCCTTGTCCACCTGGCTTTAAAAGGAAATTAATACGTCAATCAAAATTTAAGAAATTATTAATGGGGTTGTTTATAATAAAACAGGAATCGCTTGAGTCCTACCAAATGGTTAAATATTTTTTTTTAAACATAATTTTATTTATTTTAAATAATGATTTATAGATTTTGTTTGGAGGTACATGCATTCACTTGATGGTAAATCACCGATTTACTGATGTACTGCATCGATTTGCCTTTAAGTTTCATACCACTGCAGCACTGTTTACTGTTCAATTGGCTTAATTTAAATTTATGTTACTCTACCATTAGGTAACTTTCTTTTTCTGCGACCTGCACCAAGACTAGTATTTTATTGCCTACACCGTTTCAATCAACTCAGCCTATCGCAGTCCACTGCTGGACATAGGCCTCTCCCATGTTGCGCCACAACACCCTGTCCTCCGCCTACACCGTTTGTTTAAGGGGATTACCTTGCTGAAATCCGAAAAATGCCGTATGTTTAACGAATTTTGTTGAAGAATCCTACCGTACGATTTTTATATGAAGAATATATGTCATACTTAAGGTCATGATAAATACTTTGTATTGTTTAGAATTTTAATAAACTTTCCCAAATTTTAGAAAAATCTGGCAGTAAACAGGTCCTCCTTCAACCTAAATTGAAAATTGTCTTTGTAACGGCTGAATCGTTTGACATGAATTTTATATCAAAATATGCGTACTGATTTATTTAATCATTTGTATTGTTTACTTTTTCTTATTTCTTTTTACATTTTTAAATAATACATAAAAACCCGAAACTGCGCGAGAAACCCGTTGCTTTTTTGTGACATATAATCGCGACGCGAATGACGTTATTGACACCATACATCAGTGCTTTGATGGCTGCCGTAAAGGGTGGACTATACGCGCGTTATTTTCACCAAATAAAATCTAAAAGTTCACGTTTTTAATGATTTCTGAATTAAATAATATTTTACAATATTATTTCATTCAGAAATCATTACAAATATAAACATTTCGTAAAATAAGAACAGAAATTAATAATGTACATAGAAATAAAGTACTTTATAATTTCGTTTTGCTTTTTGAACCAGTCATAGAGTAAGCTTGCAATCCATACTTCCATACTAATCCATACTTCCATACTATCCATACTAATATTATAAATGCAAAAGTAACTCTGTCTGTCTGTCTGTCGGTCTGTCTGTCTGTCTGTTTGTCTCGCTTTCCTGCGAAAACTACTGAACCGATTTAAATGCAATTTGCTACACAGATAGTTTAGAGCCTGAGAAAGGACATAGGCTACTTTTTATCCCGGTAGTATGTTCCCGCGGGATAATTTCCGACCTCCACGCGGGCGAAGCCGCTGGCAAAAGCTAGTATTTTATAAATATACCAGTCATCATCAGACATCCAATTTTCTTACTCAATGATGGGAATGTGTTTGGGTCAATTAAATTAACTGGCGAAATTCATCACATGAAAAAGTTTGGTGATCTTAACTAACTCCGTTACTGAGAATCGATAAGCACTTACCTGGTCATCATCACACAAAATAATTTTTGAAAGCTAGGTCAGCAGGCAAAGTCCATCATTTAATTCAAAATAAATATTAATTTTTAATTCTAGAGGATAACAATACATAAGAACTCTCAGAGAGCGAATAAAAATAGGCAAAAACCTACATATCTGTGTTCGTGCTTAATCGTCAGTTCGTTTGTGTTTTGTTATGGTAGATGGCACCAAACGAAAATATACTAGTACAGAGGTCAAATCGTCAAAGTCATCGGGCAATGTGATAGCCTTAATTTTATTTGTTTTTTTATCAGATGTAAAATAATTAAAATAAGCCCTTGCATAAAAAGTGACTCGTAAAGAAACACACTTATATTAATTGAAGATTTTTGTTTTAATTATTATAGAAAATCTGTATAATCATGCGAATGATGATAATTTGTATAAGAATCCCAAGATTTAAAAGTACCAAGATACACAAAACAATAACAAAAAACTTAACAATTCCCAAAGACTACTTTAACATAACCAAAACAACAAATGTGAGTCCTCCTAACTCTCACTTAGACATTGTCTGATTTTTACGTCCTTCTTTACGGGTTATAAAGTTTACGGGCGAAGCTTTACGAGCTCCTTGTACAAGTACAATGTCGGTACAAGTTCAGGTTAACTCTGCCAAGGGGGAGAATTAGGGTTCGAACGCGTCAGAAACGAGTTAGTCTAGAAAAGTAGGTTAAAAGTAATGGTTAGTTTGTAGTATTAGAGTTACAGATACATTTTTAGATACAGCAGTAAAGAGCATTTAATTACTCATAGGGCAGTGTTAATAATGGAAAAAGCGTGCTTGATATCAATTCAAATATTGATATTATTTAAAAATCTTAAGAATATATCGCGTCGTGATTCCTTGAGTATCGGTCGCCAGCCTTAAAAACTTTTTAACAAAAAATTAAACCGCCGAAAAAACTGAAAAGCAAAAAATAATAAACCTTAAAATTATTTTTTGCTTTTCAGTTTTTTCGGCGGTTTAATTTTTTGTTAAAAAGTTTTTATTTTTATAATTTTTTGTGGCTTTAATGTACCAATAATACTTGGCAAGGTATACACTATCCAATAAAAAAAGGACTACTCTGTATAAAGTTATGCGTAGTTAAACATTACAATCAGTGAGTGAACAATCAAACATCCCCTGTTTCGACCCTTAGGGTTCGATTTTGTTTTTCAAATTTAAATGGGACCACCTTCGGTGTATACCCTTTCTAATAAAAAAAGAATTATCATAATCGGAGGACTATGTAAAAAGTTATGCGTGGTCATACATAAAAAAAAAATAAAAAAAAAATATACGCGTCGAATTGAGAACCTCCTCCGTTTTTTTTCGTCGGTTGATGAAAATAAAGGCTTTTCAACTTTGCCAAAAAGATCTAAAAAGTATTTGAAACCTCCTTGTTGATGTAGGTTGTATGACCTTTTGGCAATTAAATGACACTGGCCACATAGAAAATAAACAGACAATGAATAAAATACATTTTTGACAGGACATCAATTGGCGGGAATAAAGAAAAACGTTTGCGTATTCCAATTTTAGTTTGAAATATGGGTGATATTGATTATGATGTTTTGTTTCAGATATCACAATGATTCGGCACGCGGTTATTCTGGTGATTTCCATAACTTCACTGAGCTATGTAAGTTGAATTTTAACGAATGTTTAATAAAAATTTAATTAAATTTAAACAATTTAAAAGCTGTTTAACCTCTATGTCCCTGAGATACCACATTTGGTATCGACACAATGGTTTTTTAATTGTGTCTGTAATTACGATAATTGACTGATTAATGGATTTATGGATCCGTAGCCTGAACCAACGTTATTTTTATTATTTAACAAATGCTAGATTTCTATCTTTAAAATATAACGGTTGCCATTAAAACTGTATCCAATAGGTGTTAGAGGTAATTAATTATTCATTAAATGTCACTTTCGTTCATGTATTGTGTTTTGCTATTGTTTTGCACACCACAATGATTTCACTTTTACTGGTGACACACTTTTTTACATGTAAGTTAGCGTAAGTATTTAATTAGTGTTTGTAGTTTAAAATATAAAGACTTATTGAGGACTCACTTTTGTTAGCGGCTGCGCCCGCGAGGAAACTATCCCAGAGGAACGTATTACCTTTAAACGAGCAATTCTTGTATATATATATATATATATATATATATAATCTGAATCTCGGAAACTGCTCCAACGATTTTCATGAAATTTAGTATACAAGGGCTTTCGGTGGCGATAAATCGATCTAGCTAGGATTCATTTTTATAAAATGTCGTTTTATTCATGTTTTCAATGACCAACTTTATCGATAATCAACTTGAACATAAACTTATTATTTTAAACACAATTTACCAAAAAATACCGAGCGAAGCTCGGTCAACCAGATATTATTATTAATAGCTGATAATATTTATAGTATTGTAAGATTAGCTAGCGGTACTTTGAGTATTTGTCAAACATATTATTTACACGTCCTGCTGCCGGGTTACCTATAGAAAGAAAGAAAGAAAGAAAGAAAAGTATTTTATTTGGGACACGCACAGGACATAAAAACAATGAGAAGAACATACACACACACACACACACACATATTTTTTTCTTTTTTTTAGCTGCTGTCCTTCCACACAATATTACCGTTGTGTACTTAGGTGGGATAAGCCGCGTGGTTGCAGCGGTCAAACTGTAGGTACTTCAATAAAATTATGATGATATCAACCTGCAGATATGCACTATCCCAAAATGATGTCATTGTGGGCTGCAACATATCTTCTACCATTTTCCGTTTTATGCAATAACAATGGTTTCTATAAACGGTCACCAGGTATATTCAAACAGGCAAAGAAAATAAACCAATTTTGTTTCTGTTTGCAGGTCGACTCAGCAAAACAGCAGGTCCAACTATCAGACTCGTACCTCCCGGTGGCGATGCAAGTCATAGCCCACCTCACCGATCAGATGGCCTTCGAAGTCGCCAGTGACGTTACACCGAGGCCTAAGCCTACGACAAGGCCTACGACAAAGCCAACGACAAGGCCTACTACGTGGACCACCGCGAGGCCTACAACAAGGCCTACTTCGTGGACCACCACGAGGACTACGACCAAGCCTACAAATAATTGGTTCACAACTTCGAAGCCGTATGTGACCTTCAGGCCTACTAATAGCTGGTGGACTGGGTTTACCACTAAGAGGTTACTGTTGCTTTGTAAAAACGCTTTATTTTTTACTGACTTTGAAAAGAACCGTTTTAATAAAAGACTTGGATATGTAGGTAGGACCATATTTCTAATTAAGAAGATGGTTCTTGAAAGACACTTTCCTTCTGCTCTCAGCTTTTGTTTTAAATCCGTCGGCCATTGTAAGTAGAAGAAAATTACTTGTACCGATTATCAATTCAATTCTATTCAATTAAATTCATTTATCAATTAAAATGTTATTATTTATTTATTTAATTATTTATTTAAAAAAAATTATGTATTTAATATATAATATATTTTTATTATATTTTTTTTTTCAATTAAAATTTTCTTATAAATTTGATAAACGGTCCTTTTCATTGTCAGTTTTGTACATAAACTGTGTTTTAAATTATAATAAGATTATTTTTAGATGGGACCAATGGAACGGAGAACTGGCAGGATTTAAACTAAATGTTGAATTTATAATCGAAGGCTAAAAATTGGATTTTTCAGGTTGTTAGGTGAAACTGTTTATTCGATATCAAAAAAGTAAATTGAATCTAACTTTCAATCAGGATAGAAAATCATTTATCTAAAAACAAGAGAAAATCTACAATAGACAGTTTCATCTTTCGAAAAGTTAATAATTTCTGTAATATAATACCTATTTCCATTTGATTTATACGGATTGGTTTCTGGCTTGGATTGTTTTATGTAATAACGGTAAAAGAAATAATTTCCAAACGAATTAACAGGGAAACTGGTACCTACCTACACTTTTCTTAATTTTTCAGGACGATGATGTAGGGCAAGTAACTGAAATACATGTTTATATTTTATTTTGCAAGTATGCTGTTTTTGGGGTTTTCAGATAGATAAAAAAAATTAAAAAAATGTTAAACAATGACCCCAAAACAGACAAACAAAAATTAGATTATTACGTAGAAATGAAACGAGAAGTTAAACTGTCTTAAGTATTATTACACTGCGACGATCGCCTGCAATTAAAATGTTTTGTACGCGTAGAAAATTAAAACAAATATTATGCTGCATGTAAAAAAACGCACATTCAAAAAATACAAAAAATCTTCCATAAATACCGGCGCCCATACATACCCTTTAAACCAGAACATAATCAAGCAGTGCTGCTGGGTGCCAAAATGAAAGCAGCTACCTCTCTGTACAAATTACTCTATACTGGAGACCGGTAACCCCGGTTAAAAATAATCCAAAATATCAGAAATACGAAAGAGAAAACAAATAAAAAACGTAAGAAAATTTGATGTTCGCGAAAAACTTTGGAGCTTCCTCTTTACGTGACGTGGATCATATCCCACAGTGAAGATATCCATATTTAGGCTAACAGGTAATTAAAAGAAACAAAACGCCTGCTGCGACATCTATACCGCCACATGCGAAAATACACATCTCATATGATCATACGTTGACCTGCGAAATGTCATTAAAAAAAAACACCCTGTTCCTCATACATCCAAAGACCGTCGTTGGGGCTGGTAGACTAACTTTTGGCGGGGCAGGTTCAATTATCCACACTAATATATATTTTATATATATATATATATAATATTAATCCATACTTCCATACTTCCATACTAATATTATAAATGCGAAAGTAACTCTGTCTGTCTGTCGGATTGCCAAAATCGAGGCGCTCCTGGCTGAACTTGCGAGTCAGCTCAGCATTGAGCACTCGGAGGTCGGGGCTGTGGTCTCTGTGTTTTTCTTTTATTAATAAAGAAAAACAAGGATTTCGCTGCCGAATTCTCCGAGCTGTACAGAGCTGAGCAGCTCGCAATTCCAGCCAGCCCGGGCATCGCTGACTTCAGCGATGCCCTCGAGGCCCCAACCGCTACCGACGAACCGTGTCAAATGGACACAGAGGATGTACCCATCCCCACTCCTTCCCACTCTGCCGCGCTCACTCCCCAGACGGACTCGCACTCCTCTTCGTCCACGGACACAGAGGCGTACGAGCTCGTCTCCCACACAAAGGGCAAAGGGAGCAAGTGCAAGGCGAACAAGGCGAGCAGGCCCCGGCCGCTAAAATCATAGCGGCTGAGGACTACGCTCCTCCGTCTCGCGCCTCTACCCCTCAGGCGACCTCCGCCACCGCAAACCCCCCCCACCCCGCTACGCAGGCGACCCCCGCCACCGCGACCGCGTCCATCCCCTCCACGCCGCCGGCGACCGCCGCCAACGCGTCCCCCTCCCGCCCCTCGCCTTCAACCTCCGCGAAGGTTGCCGCGCCCCGCGCTAAAACTAGCGCCCCGTCCATACCCTCTGGCTCAACCACCGCCAGGAAACTCCCTCCACCGCCCCCTGTATTTATACAGGACAAGGCCAAGTGGACGGAGGTGTCCAAATGGTGTGTTGACCAAAGGGTCAACTATACTAGTGCCCGTGCCACCCAGCACGGGATAAAAGTATCGGTCCCCACGTCAGGCGATTATCGCGATCTGACCAGGCTCCTCTCTGCTAGGAACGTGTCCTTCCACACGTATTCCTTGCCCAAGGAGCGACTGACCAGGGTGGTGATTCGCAGGATCCCCTGCGAAATCGCCACCAGCGATATTAAGGCGGACCTCGAACGACAGAACGTGCCTGTCACAGAGGTCCATCGCATGCACCGGTCCAGGCAAGGTACTGCCTTTGATATGGTCCTGGTGGTGTGCCCTCCCACGGAGGGGCACCACCCCATATTCAATGTAAAGTCTGTCTGCAACCTGTCAGGCCTTAAAATCGAAAAGCCCCGTAAGTCGGGCATCATTGGCCAGTGCCACAGATGCCAACTGTACGGGCACTCAGCGTACAACTGCTACGCTACTCCCAGATACGTCAAGTGCCTGGGAGACCACGGTACAGCAGATTGTACCCGGCCTAAAGACCGCACTCTTTGCACCGAGCCACCTAGTTGTGTGCTCTGCAAAGAGTCCGGTCATCCGGCAAACTACCGGGGCTGCCCGAAAGCCCCCAAGTCATCTTCCCCTAAATTGGCGCAGCGTTTCGACGCTCGTCAGACTAGGGAATCCCCCTCGGCCAAACTCCCCGCGAGACTGGCCCCACAGCGTCCCTCCCAATGGCCTCTCTTGAGTTCCCAGAAGGAATTTCCCGCACTGGCCTCCTCCAGGCCTAAGCCCGCTCCCATCCCTCCTTTAATGGACCCGCGTACCCGCGCCCCCGCGCCCCTTACGCCCCCCGGTTTTCCCGCGACCGCACCCCCCACCCGCGCCGCGGCCCCCCCCACTGCCCCTATGGCAGGACCAGTTCCTGTACAGAGGAAAGGTCAGGCTCCCCTTGATGCGTTTAACGTCATCACCGGGACCTTTAATACCTACAGCACGTTCCTCTCCCCGCGTGCCCAACAGATGGCCCAGGAACTAGTTGCCACCGGCGGTAACTTGTTCCGCATCCAAACAATTTATGCTGCGTATCCCGAGATCACGCAAGCAATCCATGTCATGAACTCCCAACGCCCCCATTATGGATAGTCGCGGAATATTAACTAGACTGAAACCCCGTTCCCTAAAGCTAGGCTTCTTTAATGCCAACGGCATTCACGGCCAACGTGATGAGATCGCCACGTTCCTCCGCGGCCATCACGTAGACATTTTACTCATTCAAGAGTCGTTCCTAAAGCCTCACCATCGCGACCCGAAAATTGCAAACTATCATTTAGTTCGCAACGACAGGTCACGTTGTCATAGAGGCGGCACCCTCATATACTATAGGAAGTCCCTGTACTGCATACCTATGGATACTCCCGAACTCTCCCGATTAGAAGTTTCGGCCTGTCGGTTAGCACTGACAGGTCACCAGCCGATCACTATTGTGTCGGTATACCTTCCTCCCCAACATGAGTCAGAGGACCCTCAACTCCTCGCTAATGACCTTTCCGAACTCTTCGGCATGAGTGACTCCGTTATCATAGCGGGCGATCTCAACGCCAAACATCCCGCCTGGAATAGCACCAGGACCTCGACTAGAGGTAGGCAACTCTTTAACCTCTGTTCTACCATGAACTTTGATGTCATCGCCCCGATGACTCCCACTCACTTCCCCTTCGATACCGATCAGTTACCCGACGTACTTGATATAGCGCTCCTTAAGAATATCAACTTAAGGTTGGATTCTATAGAGTCTATTCACGAACTCGACTCTGATCACCGACCAGTAGTCATGAACCTGGCCCCCCGATTAGGTATACGCGACCCCTCTCAACCCCCCGCCACTAAAGTGATCACTGACTGGAAGAAAGTAAGCGAACGCTTACAATCTAACACGTCACATCACTTAGACTCTATCCCAGATCAGTTTGACTCTGTCGCCGACACAACGGCCGCGATCGACTCTCTCACGGAGCACGTACAATCGATCGTGAACGAAAGTTCACGGGAGGTTCCAGATACGGGAGACCGTAAATGGAAACTCCCCGACGATGTACGTGATCTGCTGACAGAGAAGAACGCGGCCGTTCGTGCCTACAGCAACTTTCCCTGTGATGCTAACAAAGCTCACATGCGATACTTACAGCGTGCTGTACGGACACGTGTGACTGAGCTGCGTGACGCTAACTGGGACAAGATGGTGAGCGAACTAGAGCCGACTCATCTCGCATTCTGGGAACTTCAGAGGAAACTGAAATCCTCTGAGTTTTCCACTATGCCCCCCCTGACCCGCCCCGATGCGACCATTGCATTCGAGGATATCGACAGGGCTGAATGCCTAGCCGATAGCCTCGAAGCCCAATGCACACCCAGTTCGCAGCCAGTAGACCAAGCGTTTGTCGATAAGGTAAACGCGGAAGTCGAACGCAAAGCCTCACTCCCGCCCGTTGAAGACCCTGATGATCCCCTGCCCCTTGTCACACCTGACGAGGTGCACGAGATCATCAAGGGTCTGAAATCTCGTAAAGCCCCCGGATCAGACGGCATCACCAACAGAGTGATCAAGCTGTTCCCCGCTCACCTGATTATGCTCATGTGTACCATCTTCAATGGTGCCTTGAGTAATAATATTTTCCCCCAAGCGTGGAAGGAAGCCACCGTCATTGGCATCCCTAAGCCCGGTAAGCCCAAAACCGAGCCCACGAGTTACCGCCCCATTAGTTTGCTCAAAGTTCTCGGCAAAATCTATGAGAGACTTATTTATAAGCAACTCAGAGATTATGCCGAAACCAAGGGCCTCATCCCCAACGAGCAGTTTGGTTTTCGAACCCAACACTCGTGTGTCCATCAGGTACACCGTATCGTCGAACATATCAATGCTGGTTTTCAGCGTGGTATGTTCACGGGCGCTGTATACTTCGATATAGCGAAAGCGTTCGGAAAAGTCTGGCACAACGGCTTATTATATAAACTGTACCAACTCGGAGTGCCAGACCTCGTGCTCATCTTACGAGACTTTCTTGCGAACCGTACCTTTCGCTATCGCATCGAAGGGGCACTTTCCTCCCCTCACCCGATCCGTGCAGGAGTCCCTCAAGGCTCTGTACTAGCCCCCCTCATTTTCACGCTGTTCACTAGCGATATCCCCAGAAGCGAGAAGGCAAGGTTAGCTCTGTTCGCAGACGACACTGCCATCTTCTTCTCGGGATTTAGTGACACAGCGCTGGTTCGCTACCTCCAAACCGCAGTCGACGAGCTCGGCGAATGGTTCAGGAAGTGGCGAATCGAGGTCAATCCCGATAAAAGTCAGGCGGTCTTTTATACCCGACCGCGACGTAATCACCCCCCTCCCCGACCCATCTCAATGTTCGGCAAGCAGATCCCTTGGGCGAAGCAAGCCAAATATCTAGGTGTCATCCACGACGAACACCTCACCTTTTCTGAGCACATAAAGCAGGCTCGCTCGCGGGCCGCTTTCGCTCTCGGTAGGCTCCATTGCGTCCTGAACAAGCGTAGTAAAATGTCTCTTCTGTGTAAGAAGCGGCTGTACACCGCTTGCATCAGGCCGATTATGACATACGCAAGCCCAGTCTGGGCACATGCTAAACCCCGATTCATCCATAGGATGCAGACTCTCCAGAACCGTTTTCTCCGTCAAGCCACAGGCTCGCCTTGGTTTGTTCGGAATATCAATCTTCATTTAGGTATGAAACTCCCGACTATCCATCAATTCATAAAACGCGCTTCGAAGCGTTTCTTCGATAGAGCCATAGCCCACCGCAACCCTCTGGTTGTGGCGGCAGCTACTTACACCCCCTCCCGTATCAGTAAAGTCCGCCGCTCGCGGCACGTTCTTACCGATCCTGATGATCCCACTACTCTCCTCCAGGAGAGTCGAAAAGAGACCAGTACAGCTAGACCAGCACACAAACACAAACCGTACCGACCTCGCCGCCGAGGTCCGTCGTCGCGACCCCGACTTAACAGTCCCTCCCGACCCTTGCAAGAGCCAGCCCGCGATGCTGCGCCGTTAGCTTTAAATTAGTCCCAAAATAATTTAACTCAGATCCAGCCAGTCCCTTGCTGCCCCCCTATCAGCGATTGCCTAAGCCGAGGTTCGTACCCCCCTCGGGGTAACCCTTAGAGCTTTCGCTTTAGTTTTTAAGTATAATAAGCCCCGGCTGGAGGCCTAAAAAGGTAACTTTTTAGAACTCGCCGGGCCACTATCCGTTTAAGTAGTAACAATCTTTTCAGGATTAACTACGAGATGCCCCACAAATAAAAATAAAAAAAAAGTCTGTCTGTCTGTCTGTCTGTCTCGCTTTCCTGCTAAAACTACTGAACCGATTTAAATGAAATTCGGTAAACAGATAGTTTAGAGCCTGAGAAAGGACATAGGCTACTTTTTATCCCAGTAGTATGTTCCCGCGGGATAATTTCTGACCTCCACGCGGGCGAAGCCGCTGGCAAAAGCTAGTAATCAAATAATTTTAAACATGTAAATATTAAAACAAGAACTATAAAGACGTGAAAAGTTAGTCGACATTCACACGGACGTAATATAGTCGCGAGAGAATTTTTGCGCACTGTATTTTGAACTTTCGGTGTTAAACCGAGCATTGACAATTCAACAAAGTGAATTTCAGCGCGTGAAAATTGAACGTTAAGAAAATTTAAGTGTTTTGCTGTTCAACCTTCGGTGCAGAGCAGAAAGTTGAAAATCGAAAAAATCTCGCCACCATTTTATTTTGTCGACTTTGAAAAAACAAAACACAGACAACATGATAATACGGTGTTTTACTTTTAAATTCGCATCACGTTGCCAATGGTAACGGTGAACAGGTACCTCTTATCAAAGTAGATCATGACGTCATTTTTTGTCATCTATTACTATTCTTTTCCTTAATGGTACCGGTTTACAGTAATGTAGGTGTGTCCCAGATACGACTAGTAAAGCTGTAAATACACAGTATACATAGGGGAAGATACGTTACGCGCTTACATCTCATGCTCTAAACCTGGGGTCGGTGCACAGCTATATGCAACGAAACTCACATATATTATCTGTGATCACAGTTCCATACTTACAGTTAACGACAGAGATATGACCCTAGACAGTCGTGCAAGTGCATTCGCGTTTCACTATGAATGTTTACGATCAACGATCATATTGAAGTAGCGTCAGATTGTATTTCTCAGGCCTGGTTTGTATATCTGTCTCACTGGTATTACTGCGTAAAACAATGACGAAGGGAACAGTAAATGAAGTTATAACTTTCGACGAATTCATATTTTTGGCTTTTCTTACGCGTGAAAAGTGATTCCATGTGTGTTATTTTTGTTTTTTTTAGTGATTAGAACACTCACGTAATGAACAAGGAGGTTTTTATATTGCGTAATTCTATACAAAAAAACTTTTTACAAAAAAAAACAACCGACTTCCTTAAAAAAAAACACTATAAAGTCAAAAATAACTTTAATTTCGGAAGTCGGTGGCAAAAACCTTAAATACAGAACCTAAGACACCGACTTTCGAAGTCGGTTGTTTTTTTTTTTTTGTAAAAAGTTTTTATTTTTTGTCTTTTTAGTTGTGGTGGATACTCCGCACTAATCTAATCGCGTTATTCGTTCATTTGTCGCGCAAACACGTAATGAAAATTTAAGACTTAAATGGTTTTCACATGGACCCCATTGTCCAATTAGAACCAAATTAAAATGGGACCATTCGGGTAGCACCAGCTTTCAAATAAAAAAAGAATCATCAAAATCGGTTCACCCAGTCAAAAGTTATGAGGTAACAAACATAAAAAAAATACAGTCGAATTGATAACCTCCTCCTTTTTTGAAGTCGGTTAAAAATTGAAATTATTGAGCTGAATCGACTTGTGCTGATTGGACAATGGTCCGCGTGTAACTGATTGTTACTGTGTCCACAGAACTTGGTTCAGTAGGACCGCGCGCTGTGACCAAGTAACGTATCTTCCCCATTTAAGTTGTCTATGTAACGTTTGAGGTGTAAATAAATTATTTGTAAATAATAAGCTCAGTTTAAAAATTGTTTTATGTTTGTAAATTGCATTAGTTCCAAAATTTTGGTTTAAATAAATTCCACTGGATTTATGACAAAATTATTTATTTGAAATGCAAATAAGAATATACCGCTATAACTACCAAGTCGACACATTTTTTGCTTTGTTATTCATTTAGGTAAAAAATATAAATCATTGTAACCATCTTAGAGAGATACAGTAATAGCACCAAAAGTTGTTAATTTCCATAATAATAATATTACGGAAGATAAAGCGGCTTAAGATTTCTAAAAACTAACTAAACTAATTCAAATTCCAGGACAGAAATGACAACTCCCCACCACAAGCCAGGTCTCTACGCCCCCTACTCTCCCCCGAAACCCACCAGCAGGTTGACTTGGCACCCACAGCAGCACCGCTTCGTCCTTCTACCAGTTGAGGACCACGCCCAATACACCATCCTACAACCACAGCAGACAAGGACAGAAGAACCTCTCCTCTCTGTCCAACAGGAGCAGATCAAGCCTTTAGTGGAACCGAGTCCAGAATCAGCTCCGTACTTACCCCCACACTACGACGTCAAAGTTAGCAGCCGGTCAGATGGTTTCGTCATTGATGACATCAGTGAGGACAACCTGCAGTACTTGTCTGATGATGTGAGGGAGATGATAAAGATGGCGAAGGATCCTCATGATGATAAGGTGGTGGATGTGTGGGATGGTGTGAGGCAGGGCAGTCAGCCGGTGACGACAAAGGCAAAACTGTCAGGGTCGAATTTGAGGCTGCTGCTGCTGTATGACCTGTTGAGCAGGGACGCGAAGAGGCAGAGGCTGTCGGATTATAGTGTGAGTTACTCTTATTTTTATCTATAAAATGTGTAAGATAAATGAACGCAACGCTTCATGCACCTTAATTAGAATTTTGAGTTCAAAGCGTAAAGGCTCTTATAAACACGCGCAACGCGATAGCCAGACGCTTCTCTGGTAGAACAATTTCTATGTCATCTTCATGAAAATTTTTGGTAAACCATTGCAAGATGAATTATAAATACCTAAACTTATTCCGATTTCCAATAAAAGGGGTAAACTACAAAACTGTAACCCTTATACATAGACTTTAATATTTACTTCTTACACATGCACATAGGCTATATACATAAACTTACGCCTTCTTCCCATGGTAGGTAGAAACTACAGATTCACCACCCGCTACGATTCTTTTATAGTCCTTTGCGAGCACTACGTTCCTGACCTGACTGAGGAACATCATCAAATCATCATTCTATTCTATATAATGTACTATATTAATCATATAAATATGAAAGTAACTCTGTCTGTCTGTCTGTTACGCTTTCACGAGTAAATCACTGAACGGATTTTGATAAATTTGGTACGGGGTTAGTTTGAACCTCAAAAAAGGACATAGGCTAATTTTTATTCCACGACTTTGTCTGCGTCCGCGATAACTGAAATTTACGCGGATGAAGTCGCGGGCAAAAGCTTCTAAAGTCTAAAATATTAATTCTCGAATTTTGATTCCTTGTAGGGCGTCCCCCAACTGTTCATCTAATTCCGTTTTAAATGTTTTTAAGTTTTTCCATTAGAAATTTGTCAATAGCAGCCCAAATTCTGGATTCGTGCATGGTTAATGGCAACAGGATCGTCCCATAATACATGGGACTTAAACATAACTGGCAAAATTTTGTGTTACTCTACAGTATACCTCTGCCCAACGCTTCTGAGATTATAAGTTTCATGTTATGTTATTTATTTCCTTCTGGATTGCGTGTTACCACGTGACCCTTCTCGCATCTAGTTCTAACCCTGTCCCCGGCGGTATTGCATTTGACACAGACGGCTCAAGCTGTCGACGTCTGCGACAGGTGTCACGATATTCCAAGGAGTGATTATGCAACTCAGAAAACTATTGGCTGTGCCAGAGCAATTTATTACATACAAGATTTTGTCAGCGACTTTACCCGCGTGTAAATGATGTAAATCTTCCTTTTGAAACACTCTGTCTATTGATGAAGACCGCATTAGAACTTGCTGAGGAGTTTATAAGATCTAGCGTACGGACGAATTAATCTTTGCATAGTATAACATTAAGTCGCATTTCGTCGACTTAATGTTATACTATGTAAAGAGTATTTCCTTATATTTGAAATGGGCGTTTTCTCGAATACTTTGATCTCAATTATCTGGCGTTTGGTTGCGAAGTTCAAATTCAGATTTATTTCAAACTAGCTACGCCCGCAGCTTCGCTCCAGTCGACGTCGGAAACTATCCCTCGGGATAGTTTCCGACGTCGATAGTTTTCGACGTCTCCCTTGTAACATTATCCGCCAGTGAAAGTCCGGTCAAAATCAGTCCAGCCATTTCAAAGATAAATAAAAGGACAGACAGACAAAATGTATATAAATTATTTCCTTAGTCGCATTTAGTAAAAAGCTGTTCCTAAGACGCTAGACAAAGACACTTTTTATTTTTTTCGTATTGATTTAAGTTTGTGTATTTACGTTTCAAATTTAGTGATTTATTCGTTTTAGGGCCATTTAATATTTCTTTCACATCGTTCTGTTCACAATATGGAAATCTTAAGATATCGCGTTACTCACGAATAGGTACGCACTTGTCCACCATGGCACTAGTGCAGCGCTGCAGAAATAGCGCGAAGGATAAACGATGTTCATGGGGAAGCTACTACCACTGGTCTAATACGACGTATACCATCCTCAGATATTTATTACTAGTTTTTACCCGCGGCTTCGCTCGCGTTAAATTCGGGGTAACACGGTTCCCCTTTCCTGATTTAGAACACAGAAGAGAATTCGGAACAACGGACGATACTATATGTCTTTCCATTTGGGGATAGAATGTAAAGATTCTGGGCATTGGACACACGCGAACATGCTACATACAATTGTCCATGGGAAAAGCATGTCATATGTCACTCTCCATCCATTCAGCTATGTCCCCTTAAAAAAATCACGTCAATTCGTCGCTCCGTTTTGCCGTGAAAGACGGACAAACAGACACACACACTTTCCCATTTATAATATTGGTATGGATTTACCAGATTAGCTACCTATATTCTTGTAAATGTGAGGTCATACTTAAGGGTATGGTACAGACCATCAATTTCTCCATGAGGCCATCATCATGAACGAGAAAAATTATCTGCTATTAGCTGATTTTTTTTTCTCGTTTACGATACATACATCCACATAATGTACATACATTTTGAAATGATTAAGAACAATACATAATAGTTTTAATCATGCATTGGGTGACTGGTGTCTAAGTTATGCGAAATGCCTGTATTTCAGGACTCCAGGACTCCACCCTTTCAGAAACAGACACATAGATTATATCCGATTATAGCCAAAACAAGAGCATTTTCCGAGCGTTGGTAGTGTGATAGGCATGTTTTGCATACTGCCTACCCCGATTTAAATCATAATAAATTTATAGTTTAAAAATCACTAGAAAAACACGCTTTTATAAATGCACGTAAAAACCAAAAACCTTATCAAAGTTCATCAAAGTGGTCAAAGTTCATTACAAGACCTTTCTAACAAGTCCAAACACGGCTATGATACGATATTCCATCATGGAATGCCAGTGCCTATCTTCCGGCTTCATCATCAGACCTTGAAACCTAATCGTGGTCAAAGTTTATTACAAAACTTTTCTAGCAAGTTCAAACAGAGCTATGATACGAGGTTCCATCATGAAGTTCCAGTTCATATATTCCAGCTCCATCATCAGATCAGTTCGACAGTACCATATTATTGTATTGTTATCAGAACTACATACAGCTGCCAATTTTCATGACGCTACGATCCATGGAAGATGTTTAAATTAGTTACCTTAGATTCCATTACATAGTTAGTTACATACAGGTCGACCTAACAAAAGCATGTTAAAATAGCACAATGAGTAAACAAACCGCGGTCAACGCTCCAATTTTTTTATTTTTGTATTTATTAGTCCAATCACCGTATTATTTAAAAATATGCAAATGGCATGACGACGCACACCCATTTAAATGTGTTGATATTCAGTTATGTAATACTAGCTAATTCCTGCGGTTTGGTTTGTGCAAAAAATGATTTAATATGATTCCTATTGCAATGAAATTAAACGGTGAGTTATTAAATGATCTAAATGATAAGAGAAAAAAAAAAGTAGGTAGACCGTATTGATGGTCTATTGGTCGTAAGTTATATCGTTGAGCTTGAGGTGCTGGATTTGATTCCCATGTCGTGCAGTATTATTGGGTTCTTTCATCGGGAATTTTTCTATAGCAGGTCGATGTCTGAATTTGTGCCCGGTTGATGGCAATAGGCTCGCCTCCTTTTATATGGGACTTTATTAACATAAGTAGCTTTGAGCCTACCCATCTCATCCTATGAGCCTACCATCTCCCATCCCATTTCTTGCCGTGGGCGTCGTAAAAGACGACTAAGGGACTTACTAGAGAAAGGGCAGCAGCGTTCTCTGTGCATTTTACCACCGTACTGTAATCGCCAACGCGCCTGCCAAACGTGGTGGTTATGGGAACCTCCCCCGCCCCCCCAATTAGGGGGTCTTTGTCCAGTAGTGGACGTCTTTCAGCTGAAATGATGATATGGCCTTTGCCTAAACGGGAATACAGGAGTGAAGTTAGTAGATAGGCAAATTTTTATACACTCGGCTAAGTATAAATTTCCAGTTTTACCTGAACTCACATTGTGTAGATTTTTCGTGTGAAAAGAAGTTAGCTTTTACTGGAGATGTATCGACTCTTAGCCGTCTGTATACGTTATATCGCTCTAGTTTTTTCTATTAAACAAGCAATTAATTCTACGCGACGCGGCAACGTACCCCAAATATTTTGGTTCCTCACACTCCGGAGCCAACGATTGATCGATTTTCTGTGACGTGTTAATTTCCCTAAGCGTCGCATTACGCCACGTTTGTGATCGATTGTGATACATTAAAGTCGAACTGTAACGTGACTTCATCTGCGGGCCGTCTACATTTCATATTTTTTAAATCAAAAATCTTATATTGAAATATGCTTTGAATATAAGATTTTTATTATGTCCTTTTTAACACGCTTTTATTAGCTTTATACGTATGTTAGTATATGCCTATGTAATGGAAACTTTGAACATGATTTTGACCCCTTTCATTAGGGTTTCGTTCCAGTCAGTAAAAGGCTGAAACATTTCCCGAGTCGCCCAGAGTGGAGATGTCAATTTATGATTTCCCACCCAGAAAGATAAAAAATAGGGTTTCGTACCAAAATGGTGAACAGGAACCCTTATGGTGAGGCTCAGTCGGTCCGTCCGTCTGTCTGTCACAGCTGGATATCTCAAGGACTACTAATGCTATCAACTTTAATGGTTGGAATGGTTTTAGATGACGTTTGCAAATAAGAAAAAAATAAAAATATGCATATTTTTTTGCAACAGGGGTTCTTAAAAAGTCGAAGTGGGGCTACTAGATTTGCATATTCTCAAACATTTTACCTTTTTTTCTTAGGCCGCATAGTTTTCGGCTTTTCACGTAAAAGTACAAAATAAGAAAATACTGTCCCCCCTTATCTCCGAAGTTTGCATACAGAAAAATAGTTTAGGCGTCAAAGATACAGACATATAAATATTATTTGCTAATTTGTAATATAAGTATTTCTTCTTCGTCGTAGCGCTGACCCAACTAAAGAAGAGATATCTTTTCTTTTTCTTCTTGGCCAGAGTTCGCTTAAAACTTCGCAGTATATTTCTATTATTGATAAAGTATGTACCTACCTATGGATGTCAGAGCTCAATTTAAATCCGCGCATCCAATTTTCGATAGACAGACAAACATTTTCAACTTTCGGAACCAAATATTTAATAGTTATAAGTCATCCGAATAACATTTGTTTTGATGATGTTATTGATATGAAACGACTTGCGTTGAACATTTCAGTAGTTTGTTTAAAAAGAAATATCTGTTCCATACATTTTGCCCGTACACGTTTTTAGGAAACTGCGGATTTTTTTAATAACTGTCGTAAAATTTCAATCAGCTGGGTCAAGAATAATGTGCTGAACCCATTGTAACAGGTTTTGCATCGTGTCATCCTGTATTGTATGTAATGTCTTTTAATTTACATTAATAGAGTCAATCGGCTCAACCTATTCGCATCCATGTTAAGCTGAATATCAGTACTACATCTACATGGAGTTACTAGGTATCTGACCTCCAAATCCAGTTGCTAGGTATCACAATACCCTTTGGTAGAACAAGTTGCCGGAATTTCGGGTTTCTGAGCACCCATAGCGAACGAATTTACGGTACAAATAATAGTATGACATAACATTATCGTTATTCATCACAGAAAATCCTTCATTACTCTATTTGCACAGTCAATTTTTAAAAATAAAAGGTTGCAGAATATAAAATATTAGATTTGTATTCAGCTGATTGCGACCATTTAATTTGTAGCTCACATTTTCGACTGAACAGAGGCTTTATCGCGTACGTGCAAACTGCGACGTGAACGTTAATTCAAACGATTTTTTAAACGATACTGTATTAATATCGACTTTTGATTTTTGATTTTGAAAACTTTGACAGTGAATCAGGTATACTCGATTTCAGTCCTTCGGTGACACTGAATTGTGTATACAGTATACCCTATATAGAGTGCTAGCTTCTGCCCGCGTCTTCGCCCGCGTCCAATGTTTTCTCCCCTGACCCTTCCCGTTTCATCGAATTTCCTGCCAGTTTTCGTTGCTGCTCTGCTCCTTTTAATCGTAGCGTGATGTTATATAGCCTATAAGCCTTCCTCACTAAATAGGTTACCCAACACAAAAAAAAATCAGTCCAGTAGTTTCTGAGATTATCGCGTCCAATCAAACAAAGTTTTAGGCTTTATAATATTAGTTAGTGTAGATGTTATGGACCAAGTGAGAAATTGAGCATTATACATAATGCCCGGTCATTATGAAAAATGCCCAATATGAGAATGCAATTTGATAATAATTATTCAAATAATCAAATTGACCGGGCATTATACATATTGTCCATCACCTTTTGGGCAGAGTAATACAAATATATTTAATGGAATAGAATTAAAGCGGCAGTTCAATATTTGAGTTATGGTAGGTAAAAAAAATAAAAACTCATGTTTGCAAACTAGTTTAGCAGTAAAAACTGAGCAGTAAACTAAATAAAAATGAGTCCTAAAATAATTTAAACGGGCAGTTCAATAAATACTGAGCCGTGGAATAGTTGAACTGGGCGGTTAGGAGCGTATAGTTAACAAATCGTAATTGGTTAGTAATAAATTTTATTTTAAGCAGTTCTATAAACGATGAGGCATGCAAGCAAGCATGCAATATGCAGCAGGCAAGATTTCTGTCAAGGCTCCGGCGCTACGGGGCTCCGACGGTCCCACGCGGTTTTAAATTACACTCTAGGGGTAGGGCAGACAAGACTACGTGCAGTCGGTTTTGCAGCGATTCGTTTCTGTCACTAAATGCAGCACAACATATTGAATTTATAAGACAATACTTGTAAAAATTAAACAGTTGTAAAAATTAATTCCCATATTTAATTACTATTTTTTTATTGTTATTGTCATTTAACTTAAAATAAACTAAATATTAAACCATTTAAATAATTAGACTTATTATTTGGATTAATTATCAAGAACTTCTACATCAAGAATTCACTAATTTTTGCATTTAAAACTTAAGGAAAGTCATAATGGCGGTCTCTGATTGGTCAAAGCGTGCCACGCCATGCGTGCCTCCCTCCCTGCCCTCACACCGCGTCATATTTAGCTTTATTATCAAATTGCCCAATTATCAAGTAGCAATATAATAATGACCGTGCAATGTGATAAATAATGAAGTTAAAATAGTATTAATCACTTTGCCCGATAGAGCTAGACATTATTCATAATGCTCATACATTATGTATAATGCCCGCATTTATCACCTGGTCCATAACATAGATACCATGTACTCGGCTCTAGAACGTCAGTGTTGGTGACGCTGAATCGGATATACTCTGCTTCAGTATGTCGGTTACGTTGAATATCTGCGTATACTCGGCTACAGTTGTAATTTTCACTTCTATTGTGAGGTCATAAGCACATACCCTCTATTTTTTTATCATATAATCGATTCTCTATGTTTAATTCGTTCAAATTTCCGCACGTTCGTGCTAGGGCCGCTAGATTGAATGAGCAGATTACGAAAAAGGGAACATTTTTCAAATGCATTATTCGGCATTATAACATTCTTTTTGATTGCTTCTCTTATTACCTACTGTCTTTACAGTCTTTAAATTATGTTTCTGATAAAATTGGTCACAGTTCTAACATAAACTAACCTATTTGGTCGGGGTGCCCACTAGCTTAGTTACCGCGACAAACAGTGAGAAGCCAGAAAGTTTAAACAAGGCAGTTAAAAAGAGGCTCAATTATTCATAAAGTGTGCGTCATTAGATGGTCAATAAGATTTTAATGGATCAGTTAAATATTTCCCTTTATCTTGTGACTCACATGCCATCAAGATATACAGCCAACTCGTTAAAATAATCGTGCAGACCCAAAAAGCTTGACTCAACATTTCTGATTAAAACATTAGGCTTTTAACTCAAACTCCAAAGTTATGGAAGATCGAGAAGGTAATAACTTTGAAGTATCCTCCGGTCAATGGACAAGCCTTTTGCGAAGCGATAAACTTTTTACAACAATATCGTTAAATATTTTATCTTTATTGGTAGCTTGTTATAGCGTGTTGAAGTTTTAGGTACTCGTCTGAAGTGTTTCAGGGTTTTCTATAGCTACTTCTAAATAGCGTAAAACAAAGTGACGTCCCGCGTCTGTATAGATACACGCTTAGATCTTTGAAACTCGCAACGGATTTTGATGCGGGTTTCATCAATAGACAGAGTAATTCAAGAGGAAGGTTTACATATATATTATGCATAATATGCGCGCGAAACCGCGTTAGTTTCATTTTAAAAATCTATTGTAGTTTCGTAGAAAAAAAAACATTCAAGTTTGAGGTTGCAACCCTTATTTTTCAAAAACTAAAGAAGCTAGGGGTTTGATAATTGGCCCAAAATATTTTTCAACAACTAGCAACATAATTAAGGCACCAATGTCAAAAAAGACGCCAGTGCTGATTTCATATTATGGAAACCCGGTAAGATCCTTTCGAGTAAATCCGAAGTTTTGGAGGGGGTCAAAATTATGTTCAAAATTTCCGTTACTTACTAACATATTATGTACGAAAGAAGCTATGATAATAATGAAAAAACATGGTTACTAAAAACAATTATAATAAATATTATATTTTTTAATAGAACATTTGAATATAAAAATTAAATTACAGTTTATCTATTAAGTATAATGTGTTGTTGCGATATTAGGGTGCCGGTATCTTTAATTAGTAAGACTAGTTGTCCTGTCAAAACAAAACTATACCTTAAATTCAGATTTTAAAATACGCTCTTGAAATCAATATTATAAAAATCTCAATGAGGTTTTATTAGAGCGTTTCCATTAGACCTCAACAAGCATCAATGGAGATCCAAAGAAATCACGGACAAAAAGTCTGAAAATCTGGTCTCCAATAGCATTAACACTTAAGAAAAAGAAATTAGAATGATGCTGCTGAGATTAGATGCTCATTTTTTTTTGTCAGTATCTTCTGTTATAATTATATTATTCACAAGTGAACACCATAAGCCGCAGACAGCTCGGTTCCAAGAAATAGAAGGTCTTATTTTTGGAAAAACAAAATAATAAAATTATTGATGCCCTAAATTGCGAGCAAAAACAAGCCAATCTTTTACTTAGCCATAGTTGGGCCAATTTTATGCCTTTACGAGGTCTTAAATTATGCTCCCCATACATTGACCTCATGAATATCTTTATAACACTATAAATAACATGTTTTAGGACAGATCTGAGGAGCCTTTGATGCAAAATAAGAAGGCTCAGTGCGTCCAGACTTACGCAAACGTTTGTTTTGCTGTTCCAAGCTAAAAGCTACTATGTGTAAAACTGTCTTTCATCAATAAACATTTCATTTCTTAAGTAAATAACTGGTTAATGAGCTCCTTCTGATAGCTAAACAGGGCTTTCGATATCGAAGTCTTTTTTCACCAATTTTCTACGGACAACATTATTTTTTACGTGTTTAGGCTGATGGTTATTGCACTAACATTATTTTCTGTCATTAAAGTTATCTTTGTGTACAGGACATCAGAGATGTGAATGCACAACCTGTTACCATAGATTCAGTGCATCATTCAGATTTTTTTTCATCAGTTATTTAATAAAAAATGCTATTCCATAATTTTGACCCCTTTTTTTTGTATGGGAAACCATCAAATGACTTCTCCCGCTCTGGGCGGAGCGGGAGGGCATGTCAGACTTTTATTGAATAAAACCCACCCGTGTTCCTTCAATTGCCCATGTGCCATGGTCACGGTACCTCTTTCGAACAATCACGCGACCCCGGCAGGCATCGGTCCTAGTAGACCCCTACACTGCTGCTGACATCTCTTTGAGGCGCGCGTGGAACACTGCACGCCGTCGACCCGAGCTTGGTCCTTACCGGGCGGCGAGCTACCCATTGCTCGCCACCCGCAAGCTCGCGCCTACGGTGGCCGGGAGTCCGCAATCGACTCCCGACGCCCGGGGCGTCTCCTCCTGCGGCGGAATTTTGACCCCTTGGCGCCGCACGTAAATAATAAGACAATCATTCCTTCCCGTAAAAGGCGACTAAGACTAACCAGAGAATGGTTAACCGTGGCGATTTTGGCAACACCTCCCCATTTTCTCTCCCTCGATGGATGTGGTTTGCGACGCTTATGGCCAGCTTTGTTCCGTCTTTTGGCTGAAATGATGACCTTTTGACCACGTATGTAGTTATTGCACTTTTCAATGAAACAGCACTAATGAATATGAATAAATTCTAATTTGGGGGTCTACAATCATGTGCTGGATTTATGATTGCAGTTTGCGTGTGGATGGACTGCCACCTTGTACAATCCATCTCCCATAAATGTACCTTCTGGTTGTACTGCTCTGAGTTCTAAGGTCTTGTCACAATAAAAATGAGTCTTCAAACATATTTTCGAACGATTTTTCCTGGTTATGGCACTAATAAAGCCGTTTAAGTTGAAAGACCTCGTTCTGAAATATGGCCCTTTTAATAGTACTTTTATAACGTAATCTTCGTCTGAATTCATGGTATTTTAGGGGTTTATTTTTATTTTTGGTAAACAAAGATAAACTTTAATTGGCATCAGTCGTGCACTGACTGTACTGAGGTGTTTTCCTCAAAAGACCATATCAGACACCAATCTATGGTCTTCACTTAATTTGACCACAATTATGTCTGGACTTTAAAAGGGATTATGGTCTCTTTGTTTGTTTTGACCTATCCCCTCAGAGTAGTCAGATAGGAATCGCCGACCTAATATACTTTTTTAAATATTATATAATTGGGTAAAGGGTTTTGTACAAACGATTTTATTTCTGTTAGTAGTTACAGAAATAAAATCTTTTATCATTCCTTACAGGGGATGACTTATGTGGTTCGAACCCTGAGTCACAATTACATTACAATAGTGATAAGAGTGTGGAGAGAGGTGTTGTGGTCAGGATTTTCCCTCGAATTCTTTATATTTCTGCATATAATCCGTTTTGAAAATGTTCAGGATATATGTTTAGCTAGAAACCTTGTCATTTAGATAAAAAATATAATTAATATTCATGTTTGTAAGCAGACTTCTGTAAATAACAAATTTTCCAAGTGGTGCCAAAACAAGGACACTGTGATTAGAGGGATAGACAAAGAAGATAAAATCTAATTCAATCAAGCAGATAGGAATCCTAAAGTTATGGCGTCGTAGAAACAAACAAAACATTGAACTTGTTTTTGTTTAGCCCCTCTTCGACCTCTGCTGCCAAAACAATTTCAGAAACCTTGATTTTATTAAACACTTCGTTTACAAGTCATTTGTTTATGGGTGTTTAGATAATAGATTACTTAAGCTTATTGTTAATTTTCTGAAAACATTTACTTACGTTTTGCAATCTACATAAAAATAGGCGTTTGATATTTTATTTTTGGTGCAATACAGGTTACGTAGTTTGTTACAAAAAAGGTACTTAATGTCTCTATTATTTTAAAATGATTCCTTCCTGTAGCGTTGTTCTGCTAGATGAAAGATGCACAGAACCGGTCTAAATGGCGGAGGCTGGGGCAGACCTATGTCCAGCAGTGGACGTCTCTCGGCTCAAATGATGATGTAGTTTAAAAATAAATCTAATGGTGTATCGGGGTACACTATATAAATACGAAAAACTTTATTCCGACAGTCACAAATACGAATTTCAAATTACCGATTTTCATAATTCCGAACGATTCAAAATTCCGAATATAACATCTTCGACTTATCATTACTCCTATTTTTATAATTCCTAAATTTCAATATTCCTAACGTTTATAATTACTATTCTCAATATACCGAATTTCAAAAGATCGAATAACAAAAAGTCCGACTTAATGATAATTCGAAACATCAAAAATACGAATTCCGATTATTAAAATACCGATTAATACAATTCCGAAATAAAAACGCCTTGCAAAAACCGCATAGTATAATTGCTCGTCAGAGAGAAGTATAATATTATGTTTAGCATGAGGAAGTAGAATTAAAAAACATGCAAGCAAGCATGCCGCATGCAAGCAGGCATGCAGCGTGTAAGCAGATATGCAGCATGCAAGCAAGCATGCAACATGCAAGCAAGCATGCAACATGCAAGCAGGCGTGCAACATGCAAGCAGGCATGCAACATGCAAGCAGGCATGCAACATGCAAGCAGGCATGCAACATGCAAGCAGGCATACAGCATGCAAGCAGGCAAGCAGCAAGCAAGCAGGCATGCAGCAAGCAAGCAAACATGCAGCAAGCATTGTTTCTGTCACGGCTCCGGCGCTGCGGGGTTTGGGCGGCCCCACGCGTGGTTATCGTCGCAGATGGTCTTAACGCTCAGCACCGCTGCTTCGGCTGCGCCGGCCAGCCCCAGCCGCGGCGGCGGGCCTTCAAACCACCTGCTCCTCAGCTCGCAGGCCGCCCCACCCCTCCGCGCCTACGCGGGTTTAAATTACACTCTAGGGGTAGGGCAGACAAGACTGCGTGAAGTCGGTTTTGCAGCGATACGTTTCTGTCACAAAATTTTGTAGCTCAACATGTTGACTTTTAGTTTATTCGGAGCATTGAAAATCGGAATGTAGTTTTTCGGACCGAGAACCCTTCGAGCATTTGAATCTTCGAACGTATGAAAATCGGAAAACTAACAAATCGCATTTACGACTTTCGGTAAAATAAATTTCGTTATTTTTAATAATAGACATTATAATTCTTAGGTATTATGAAATTCGGACTTTTGAAAATCGGAACATCGAAATTCTGAATAAAATATTTCGGAGTATTTGGGTGTTCCCGGTGCTGTGCTCGTTAATTCCTCAAGTGCTTCATTTCATTGCACAGAAATAACTGATGATTTTAACATGACTGTCAATATAATGCGGCTTTTAGACTTAAACACACCAACTTTGAACCTGTGTCTTACGTTTAGACCTTGGTTTCACATTGGTTCTTAGGGATATTCTTATTCTCAGCGTGTCGGTAGCAATCTCTATGCTGAATCCTGGTAGATATACGTATAGAATTCTGACCACTCGTACTAAGTGAAACACGTAGGGTCAGTTATAAAGTCGTGGGCGCAGAATTGGGATACAGGTAAACACCTCCTATAACTTCTGCACAGTTTATTATAAAAAATAAAGTTTAAAATAATACATCTAAGATTAATACTTTATTTCGTTTAATTACACATAAATGCATTTTTACATCTGTGTCGAGGGTTTACAGATTCAGCTCATTTCTCGCTCCGCTACAGAGTCAATTACTAACACTACTGAACGAATTATTACTCTGAACGAATTATTATCTGGTGGCGACGTCCATCTTCAGGCACCACGATATTATACTAATATTATTTTTCACGGTTTCCAGGGTTTCTCCCCGGACGTGATGAAAGCCATGGTGGAGTCGTCGAGTGGAGGAGCCCGCGCGCAACTCAGGCTGGCTCTATCCAAGATGGTGGAGCGCCACGACTGCGGCCATGAGTACGCCAACAACAGAGCCAAGGAGATGGTGGAGGAGCTGTCCAAGGACGAGTCTAAGATGTCATCCGAATTGAGATATTTGGAGCCTCTCATTTATAACTATTAAGTGATAATAAAGATGAAATAGGCTGTCTTTGTTAAATAGAGTGTACCATTTTTTTGGAAATAAATGGGGGATTCTCTGTCACAGTTCTGCTGAACTTACAAATCTAGAAAAAAAGGGACTTGCTTTTACAGATTATGAACAGTCAGAGAAATTAATTGTTAAGGAAATTGAATACCAATTTAAATTGTCCAATGAAATCACAATTGTCGGACTTTTTTAAATATACACGGAAAATTTACTTAAGGTGTATATTTGCTAATTGTAATTCATATCTCTGGGTTTGCCTATAGGTATGTTCCTAACTATGTAATTATGGGTCATCACTGATGTATAGTCTATATAGTCTGTATAGTCTGATGACTCATCAGACTATACAGACACAGATGAAAAACTAAGGCTAGCTAACAACAACTACTTAGGCAGACTGTGATGAGCATATTCAAATATTAGGTACATTCAAATAAACAACATAATTTCACTCTTAAGCTCTCTGAACAACTAAATGAAAATAATTCAATAAGTAAACAGGGCTAATTAAGTCTTAAAACCTTAATTAATTAAAACGTACTCTGCTCATTGTGATTATACGCATTCACGGGTTTAAATTAATTAAAACAGACACATTTATTTAACAAAGGCAGTCATACGATCCCATAAGATGCCATGACACACCATGTCATGTTGTCAAAACAATAGACTCTTAAGGAATAAGCTAAGCGGAGCGGAGCAGAGCAGAGCGGAGCGAGAAATGAGCTGAATCTGTAAACCCTAGATACAAATGTAAAGGTGCATTTATATTTAAATGAAATAAAGTATTTATCTTAGATGTATTATTTTAAACTTTATTTTTTGTACGTGATATAAAATTATTTAAGAGATAACAATTTAATACATAGTGTACTACTAATTTTAGTTAGTAGGTATTAAGAGCTAAAGCGCTATAAGCTTATTAAAGTGCATTTTTCTTATGTTTTTGTTTTTAGAGTGGTCTTAAGGCACCGACATTTACAGTATCTAAATTAATTAATTCGAAGAAATATCTTTTATTTGTCATATTACCATTATCTGACTTTGTGATTGAACATCATTTAAATGCGATTTAGTATTCCTACTTTGAAATGAAACTAATTAAAAGCAACACAGGGCTTAGAATTTAAAATATTTAAAGGTATAGGACCTACCTACTTATCAGAAATTTGCGAGACCAGTCTTGGAATAATTACATTTGGCTACAGTAATACATATTCATTGGAAATTAACTTAAATTAAGTCCAACTGAGTCCAGCACAAGAAAGTTCTTTAATGTGAAAAGTTCTTAATGATTAGCAAACATAATTTATTAAATGTATCTTGCCTTAAAATATCAAACTAATGACACATTTTGATAATTATCAATATTTTCATAAATTCTGGGCGTATTTCACCAATGACTCATCGGTGAAATTAGCCCCAGCACATCAGCATATCTTAACCGCGTTTAAGATGTCTATATACCTTGACAATAATGACACTGACAGCTCTTAAACGTGATTACGATGTGCTGATCTCTTTAAATTGGTGAAATTCGCCCACAATAAACAACATTATTTCAATACTAAACTTAAAGTAACAGCAGTGCGATTCTTTAACCATCTCACCGTGAAAACTTAGGTGAAGTGAGGGTGGAGTGAGCTGTCATTCTAACTAATGCCATGGATTGACACCATTGACAGCTCACTCTAAGCTCACATCACCTAACTGTTCACGGTGACATTTTTACAGAATCGATCGACAGTATAGAATTACTGACTTCTTAAAATGGCAATAAATATTCATTATAATACTCAAAATCTGTGTTAATTATTGAATGCTTAATGCTTGGATCATAAAATTGTTAATAAATTACAAATATAATACTACGAATTACATTATGTTACATGAATTAGACATAATACTACCAAATAAAAATATGAAAATTATTTTATTGTTTAATTTTAACCTTGGCTTTAAAATACCTGTTCTTGCAACGTGTGGTTACCTTAAATGGTTACCTTATTTTGACGTCTACCATAAAACTTTGTAGGTATCATAGGTATGTAAGTACCATCTTTTATTCGCAAAGGAAAGCATGTGATGATGATGAGCATGCCATATTCAGTAGAAACTCATCGTTATAATTGATGGACGGAAGAACGCTATTGTTCTACAACATATATCAGGAAGGTATGGTCATATTTAAGTTTTGCATGGTATAATAGATTTTTCTTCGCGATTGTTGACTGATGGTTTGTACCATACCCTTCAATATGACCATCATCTGCCTAGCCTTTTCCCAACTATGTTGGGTTTGGCTTCCAGTCTTACCGGATGCAGCTGAGTACCAGTATTTTACATGGAGCGACTGCCTATCTGACCTCCATAATCCAGTTACTGGGTAATACGATAACCCTTGTTAATACTGGTTGTCAAACTTTTCGGGCTTGTGACGACCCGTAACGACTGTCAAAGATCCACAAATGATTGCCGGGACCAAAGACTTAACGTGCTTTCCGAGCTACACCCTTCACTATGACCACAGATTTCTAATACATGCTGCATACATAAATGTTCAGTCTACGTTCACACGGGCGCCTTAATATGGCGGTAGAACTTTTTGCACACACTGAATCTTCAACGTCTGCTTCGCGCATAAAGTTGAAAATCGAACAGCGTGTTTATCGACGTGCTGAGATGCACTTTTTTGGATTCTCAATCCTCGGTTCAACGGCGAGGCTTGAAAATCGAGTGCGCGATTGAATCCCGCCGCGATATTTTTACATGTGAACGTTTTTTCATAATTTCTGGACTAGTCCCATAGTGTGGCTGCCCCGCTACTGCAGTGCATCAGGGATGTTCGCAGACGCACGTGTGGATTGTTTCTTTGCCACGATGCGTAAGCGCTGTGCGTCCCTGGTGCGTGGGGTGTGGGGCAGCAACAACAGAATCCTGTCTCTAATCTCGAGCAGGCTGGACTGTCCGTACGTGAATCGCTGCTGCGCCATTTCCCATTGAATGGTACAGCCGCGGTGACGCGTCGGACAGTGCTGCCGCTATGTATATAAAATAATGTATAATAAAATTACCTTAGTTACTAACATAGGATAAGTTTTACTAACAATTGAGTTATTGGTTACTTGAAATAAATTTGAATATAATAAAGTTGACTGATACAGACCTACAATGACCAATCCTTGAAGTGTACCTACAATGACCAATCACACAAATTACATGCTACTGAAATCGTTGTAATTATGGCCAAAACAATAGATCCTCTAACAAAAAATAATCAAAAATGTAAATCAACATAACGATTAGATTACAAAAAAAAAATGATTCAAACTAATCCAGTTTTCCATCAAGCCGGCCTAAGGCCTTGACTCCTAAATCCAATTACCGGGAGGCAGTCAGTCGACAGCGGTTATACGATTAAAATAAATAGATTTCTTCTGTGCCCGAGTGATTCCAGGACAGGGAATTGGGTTTTTTACATTTACTATCGTTTTTAAAAGGGAATATTTAGAATTCCTTACAAAATGGTTCAGCTGGATGATGTCACGCGCCTTGTTCAGGAACGGGCGCAGTCGGTTGGGACTAATCATACAACACGCCTTGTTTCCCCGGAAGGGTTGGGCAGAAGTGTACTTACAGTACACCCACATTCCCAACATCCCCTCATCATCTCCTTACTTTTAGGGCTTATTTTTAATCTGTATGGAAATTGCTTCTTATTTTGTTCACATTTTTTCCCACATAGAAGCAACAGGAATAGTGTACCTAAGATTTTTAATATATTTATTTAAAAGAGTCTCCTTTTTTTGGATGGAAAATAATCAAATGACTTCTCCCACTCTGGGCGAAGCGGGAGGGCCAGATTTTTACTGACTGAACCCACCCGTGTTCCTTCAGTTACCCATATGCCAGGGCCACGGTATCTCGTTTAAACATTCTCGCGACCCTGGCAGGTTCAAGACAAGGTTACACAGCATACAATCGTCAAAGTTTTATTTAATTTCCACCACAAAAAGAGTATCCTTGGAGTTCCTTTATAGTTCTTCATGAAGATCTACATTTTGGAATGAGCAACTAGCTTTAACTTTCAAACTATCTGATCGACTTTTTGACAGCTCTAAAGTGCCTTTTAATGGTTTCATTGAAATAAATTATTTGAGTTTGAGTCAAATTGTCCCTGTATCAATTCCGCTGATGGAGTTATGAAGAAATATCCTCATTTATAGTTTGCTCCATCATTCAAGTAAACCAGTCACCTTCATGACCTTTATACTCCAAAGTTTAAGGTACCTGGCCCCCAATTTTATCGTTCAAGAACCGAACAAAATATTGTAGATAGCGTTGTAAGTCATAGAGGTGAGAAAAATGCTGAAATTTAATGGTTGCTTTCCCGCAGTCAAATTATTTTGTCTGTACAATCGATTTATCAAAAAACAAAAATAGTTGATAGCTTACACACTTTTTACTACTAGTACCTTTTACTTAGTACTATTTTGTCGCAACAGACGAGAGCTATCAAAGAGAATACTTGTACGGGTCGTTGTAGACCGATTTGTCGTAAAGTTTTTTAAGGTGACGTTATGAGAAAAACGTGCTTTTTCTTTTTAGCGTACCTTTCTTACCGTATGACATCCGTACTTAATCTTTTAGTGTATGTTTTTTGACTATATGATCTAGTATCCTGTAAAAGGAATACACGATACGATGAAATTTTCTCGATACAAAAAAATCGCAAAGTTCTATCTATGATTATGATTTTTTTAGCCTCAAAGCGCGATGCGTATGTATTATTAAACATAGTTTACTTTAAAACATTGATTATAATTGTATCTAAGTTTTCGTAAAACAGTTTTCGTTTTAATAATACTTTTCATTCATAAAAAACGGCGATTCGGTTTGATTGATGATTAAAATTACGTTTTTTAAATATTTGTGTTCACAGAAAAAGGTAGTAGTTAAGCATTTTGCTGTAATTATTTAATATAATAAGTGTTGGCTTTCCAAATAACTTTGTATTTCGTCTGTATATGTGTCTATTTTTGTGACTGTGAACAATATAACATTCTTTCTCTATTACCATTTAGAGACGACCTAAATTATGTATGAAAATGGGAAGAACCATAAACCAAAACTGAACAGTACCTTCAAGGTTAGGAGTGCCTGCACAGGGCAATTAATTTATTCATTTTGCAAGAATGAAATACCAATAAGATGATGATAACAATAAATCGAATTCACCACCTTCACTAAAGCATTACAGCAACAATCTATTCTCACTTTGTAAAATAATATTGAGTAAACACCTTATTTTCTAGAGAAGAACGTCTGTTTTATTCCAAAAACTTATAATAATCATTCATTTAGAAATAAAATAAAATATATAATTAGTTTTTAGGTTTGAATTATGTCAACAATATATCTATAAGTCAAGTACTGTCACTTCAAATGCAAGAGCACAACGAATGAATAGAGTAGCATTAGAATTGTAAAAAAAACCGGCCAAGTGCGAGTCGGACTCGCGCACCGAGGGTTCCGTACAAACCTGTAGGTATTCTCGGCTTAAA
This sequence comes from Aporophyla lueneburgensis, assembly GCA_932294355.1. Classification (NCBI taxonomy): domain Eukaryota; kingdom Metazoa; phylum Arthropoda; class Insecta; order Lepidoptera; family Noctuidae; genus Aporophyla; species Aporophyla lueneburgensis. The sequence continues at coordinate 28,907,257 of OW028751.1, read as the reverse complement.
AATAAATGTTTTTTAAAATTTTTATATTTTAGTTGATTGAATGTAAGGTAAATTGCGGCTTACGATTTATGACGTTTAAAAAAAAACTACTCCCTCGATCTCGTTCAAACCAATTTTCGGTGGTAGTTTACATGGTAATGTACATCATATATTTTTTTTAGTTTTATCATTCTCTTATTTTAGAAGTTACGGGGGGGGGGGACACACATTTTACCACCTTGGAAGTGTCTCTCGCGCAAACTATTCAGTTTAGAAAAAAATGATATTAGAAACCTCATTACCATTTTTGAAGACCTATTCATAGATACCCCACACGTATGGGTTTGATGAAAAAAAAACATTTTTGAGTTTCAGTTCTATGTATGGGGAACCCCAAAATTTATTGTTTTTTTTTTCTACTTTAGTGTAAAAATCTTAATGCGGTTCACAGAATACATCTACTTACAAAGTTTCAACAGCATAGCTCTTATAGTTTCGGAATAAAATGGCTGTGACATACGGACGGACAGACAGACAGACAGACAGACAGACATGACGAATCTATAAGGGTTCCGTTTTTTGCCATTTGGCAATGGAACCCTAAAAAGGTGAGGTTTTACTTGACAGCAGGCCAAAGAAGGGTAATGATTTAAACAGGCTGTGTCAAACGCCGAACTAGTATGTTTTTAACATAACATTGGCATGTAAAAGTGTTTGTACAAACCTACTTACAGAAATAAAATCATTTATCATTTATAGCAGACGTGAAGTTTTATTGAAAATATAAATTTTAATTTCATATATCAATCAAATCAGTTTATTTCGGGCTACAAAGACCCAAATCATAATACCATACAGACTATCATACATACAAATAAAAACCACGTAAACATAACTATTGTACACGAAGTGACGGCGACGTGTTGCGCTGTGTAGTATCGCGTAGCCTTCCGCGGAATCGCCGATACACGACGCCCTTCGGCCAAAACTCTTCCTTGAGGAAGGTCTCGATTTGATGAGTTGGAACTCGCACCACGAACGACTTGAAGTTCGTGTTGTGGCACGGTTCCAACTCCTCGACCCTCAAGGTCCAGTTGGACTTAACACATACAAACTCCACGATTTCCTTAACCTTCGTGGTGTAATGTAGACGGGACACATAGAGCTGCGTCGTTAGTGTAGCTGGACGCAGCAGCATATTGAGTCACACTGGTTCCAACTACGAAGCTTCTCTCTACCTTCACGAAGCCATCCATGTCAGGCACGTGGCCTGAAGCCGGGCCTAGCTGTTTGAACCCTATATGTACCGTGTTTGATACCTAATCATTAGCAGCCTATAACGTTCCCACAGCTGGGACACAGGCCTCCTCTCGGTGAGAGAGAGTGGGACATAATCCACCACGAGGGCCCAGTGCGGGTTGGTAGATGTCACATGTTTTCAATTTTTTGGTTCTAAGACTCACGATGTTTTCCTTCACAGTTTTGAGAGCAGTGGTGTTGAAATAATTTACACAGAGTAAAGCGCCTGCTCGGTTTCGAACTCGTAAGTAGTAGCCGTTGCCACTGAGCCACCACTGCTTCTCGATATCTAATTGATATCTAATCAAAGGTCTACAAGAGTGCTTTCTGAAAACATATTGGCTATTTATAATTTTTCATTCCTACAAGATTTTAATCAAAATCAAATAATTGGATGATCAAAACAATGGTGTTTTACTCTGTTTTGAGTAACACTAAACATACTTCTATAATCTTATGAAGACTGCAATTTGTGTACTCCATCTCTGAATTACCCCTAACCCCAAAGTAATTGTAATGAAAAATAAAGTTAATAAAAGAACAAACATACATACGAGTTAATAGGCTGATAAACACATTGCTCTCTGCAGTCGGGTAAAACACCCAAATAAAAAGATATAATCTAGTCATAGTTACAAAATATCGGCAATAATATCGGTTTTGGTTTTCTAACCGCAGTCACACGTAATTACTAAAATATGTATGTATAAGTCAAGTAATTTTGACATTTATCATACACATTGCCATACGAAATTGACCTTGAAGGAAATATAAATGACTTGTAAAATAAGGTGAAAAAAAAAATCATAACTAGTATTACGTAATGGACGAAGTCTATGTAAAATATTGTAATTGTCATTTACCAAATAAATGTATAGTGATCGGTGAAACGAAATTGAAGTTTATTAATCTCTTAAACACCATCATATATTTTATTTATAGAGCTCTAGAAGATTAATTCGTTATTTTAAATTTCATGTTGTAAATCTATATTATATTAATACGTGAAGCGAAAACTTTGGATCCCTATTTACGAAAATTGGGCAGACGGAGGAGTATGAAATTTCGCAGACGTATAGTTTAGGGGCAGCGCAGACGACAGACTATCCGTGACGCACTTTTTAGTCTGTGAAAATAGAACCTATGCAATTATATGCAGTAACGCACACGACGCGCAAAAAGTCTGGCGCTTTTAGCCTTAGACTTTTTGTGCGCCGCAGACTCGATCGCACAAAAAGTGTGCCGTCTGCGCTGCCCCTTATACAGAGAAGAAGTGACAAATGATAATTTTTTTTTAATTATGCGTAAAAATACATTATTTTCAATAAATAACACGTTACACACACTACTATTCATTACCGTATATTTAATAATACACACATGCATAGATATTCTTTTGTTTATGGTCCAAATCTGTGGTCTATAGGTAGTCTTACTGAGTGTCAGTTCAGTTCAGTTTATTTATTTGTTAATATAGGTAAAATATAAAGATCTTATTTGTTTGTATTATTGTCAAGTATAAATATAGGTAATAAATTAATTTTATAGATATATAACCTATTTCATTTTTTCAATCTATGATCATATCGAGAATATTTGTCTGTAATATTATCTGTCTATAGTGTTACTGAATGTCAAATTTAACCATATTATTTTTTTATATTGATTATTGTATATATATATTTTCACTTAACAATAGGTCTTTACCTATGAAAATGCCGTTTTGTATGAAAAAAATTAAACGAATTTTTTTTATGTATTTTTTATTTGTATTAATCGAAATAATCACCCATGCAATCAATGCATCTTTGCCAACGCAGTGGCAGTTTATTGATGCCCTTCTTAAAAAAATCTGCTGGACGGGAGGCAACAAATTCTTTAAAGGCATTTTTTACTGCCTCTCGGGTATTGAATTTTTTTCCCGCCAAGAAGTTATCCAAATTCTGGAAAAAGTAGTAGTCTGTAGGCGCAAGGTCTGGTGAGTAGGGCGGATGACGAAGAGCTTCCAACCCTAGTTCTTGCAACTTGGAGATCGTCTGCTGTGCAGTATGAGGTCGCGCGTTGTCGTGCAGGTGCAGCGGAGACGAGCGATTGACCAATGCTGGTTGGAGATGTGCCAGCTTCTCCATCATTGAGTTCAGTTCTTCACAGTACACATCTGCAGTAATGCTCACCCCGTTTGGTAAGAAGCTGTGATGAATCACACCGGCGCTAGACCACCAAACAGTGACCATCACTTTTCTAGGGGTAAGTTTTCGTTTAGGGCATTGTTTAGGTGCTGAACCAGGATCCAACCAACTTGCTGAGCGCTTGCGGTTATCAAACAGAATCCATTTTTCATCGCAGGTGACAATGCGGTTCAAAATTCCTTCATTTGTGTGTCTGTTGAGCAGTGCAAGGCACGTCTCGACGCGTACTTTGCGCTGGGGATCATTGAGTTCGTGGGGCACCCATTTGTCAAGCTTTTTTACCTTGCCAATTTGACGCAAATAGACCAATATTATTTTGACGCTAACGTCGAAAGCTGCTGCTAATTCAGCCGTAGATTGTGTATCATCAGCTTCCACAATCACCTTTAATTCGTCATTGTCGACCAAAATCTTCGGACGACCGCGAGGTTCATTTTTCAGGTCGAAATTTCCAGAACGGAAGCGAGCAAACCAATAACAGGTGGTGCGTTGGTTTGTAGTGTTAGCTCCCTAAACGTCGTTGATGTTGCGTGCCGCTTGTGCCGCGTTGCTGCCACGACGGTACTCATATTCCATAATTACTCGAATTTTTAACGTATCCATGATGACGAAAAAGATTGAAATGCGATGAAAATGTTACACTAATCAATAAACAAATGACTACTTTTGGAAAAAGAATTCCATGTTTTTAAAATAAAATTAATTTGAAATTAGAATTCTTAGACAAACAAAAATTATTTTGATTTGAAATGGCCAGTACTGCAGAACGGCAATTTCATAGGTAAAGACCTAATAATGTATTTCTATTCAAATGAAGCACGGTCGAATTTCGACCAATGGGCGATCACTAGTAATGAATAAATACTTAAATTGTTTATTATATGTATATTTTTAATTATGTTGAGTTAATCAATCTCGTATAACCCAACATCCGTAAATAAATATTAGCTAGCTTTTCCCGCGACTTCATCTGCGTAAATCTTACGTTACGCGGACGCAGGTGAAGTCGCGGAATAAATAGGGTTAATGAGTAACGAATAAGGTTTTGTCGTGAAAGAGTAACAGACAGACAGAGTTAGTTTCGCATTTAATATTACGTATAGATAAAGAAGATAATTTCTTGCTGTAAGATAGTTTTATTGCTTATAATTAAATATTTGTATTATTTGTCTACTCCATCGCACGCTATGTGCAAAAATTTCATAGACCGACTAAATTAATGCTACTTTCACGTACTTTTTTCTAAGATGTTTCCGTCTCTACCTTGCTATTGCAGTTTGACAGATGTGCAACAGTGACAGGAATAGTGCTTACAGCAAGGCTATGCTAAGTTAGTAACGTTTTTTATATCGAGAAATTTTCTGTCATTAGTTCAACTTTTGGCCGCTGGTTTTCCTATTCTCTACAAACGGTTCAGATATAAGTTTGTGGCGGCCGGCCACTTTAGGTTGACCCGCCATAAACCACGCCCATCCTACTATCATTCACTTTCAAGGTGGGCCCTTAAGTTCACTTAGTATACTAAACACGTTCCACTAAGATGCACTAAGTAGTTAAGTATGTTTAAGCTAGGAGTAAGTAACAGTATTAAATTGGATGGCAATATTACTCTCAGTTGTTGATAGTTCAGTGACAGACATAAGTTCATTATGTTATGACACAGATATAAGTTCATTATGTTATAATTATTTAGTCATGATAATTTACGAAGCTAAATTATGATGCCCATCGTTGGCCTTAAGTTGGTTATAGAGTAATTAGAGAAAATGTAAGGAGATGAGACCCTACAATTCTCGCTCAGCGACGCTCGCTTGGCGGGCAGCGCATTCAAGTATGTCATGTATTTAATCGAACCCTAAAATAATCCTCATTTTGAGCTCTTAAAAATATTATTGAACAATAATGTAATAATTGCGCCTTTTTGTGGCCTTCCAATGTTCTGATTTGGGTACTTAAAAGTACTGCTAAATAGCCACACACAGCTAAGTTGCAGCAACAAACTGGGAGGAAAGGGCAGAGATTTAAAAAAGGGTTAATTATAATAAACTGCTGCATTATTAGAATCTCAAAAAAATATTCCCGTAAGATATCTTCCACATTCCACATCTATCTTACAGTTTTAAACAGTAAAGACCAGCGCAGCTCGCTGGACAGCGGGGGACAGCATCGAGGAGGATTTGCTGACCAGCGGACACTGATGCTTTGGTACCGGTACTCTACCAGATCCCGTACATGCCCCATTACCGCTCAAGCCCTGGGGCGTGCAAGGTGGCACCAAAGCCTTGCTTAACTACTACGCAGTGCAGAAGAAAAGTTGCTTCTGACCGAGTTGGTTCTGTTGAAATTTTTAAAATACTGGATTTTGATTTGGTGTTACTATCGATTTTCGCAGACGAACAACAGGCACATGCAATCTTGTTATATCATGGATTCCGCGATCGTATGCTAGCGAACTCCGCTGCATACCGCTGCATACATGCCTTCGCGTCCCGCCGCATGTCGTTGCATCCCGCCGCAGTGTCCTGCAGTGCACTCTTCAACAGCCCAGAAATAAATCCTTTCGGATGCTCCATGGTAGATCCCTGAGCTTTGGAATCTATTTCATGTTACCATTACATTTACGTTGGCCAATTTAAAATACTTTGTCCCGCCGTTCGCTGATGTGCGCTGGCCTTTCTGCCTGACCCAGACGTCTAGGTTCTGTCTGCACCTATTTGTATCTTATATTTTATCTGTTTCGTCGCTAGGTTTAGTTTTATGCAAACACTTATTATGGTTTTGTTTTGATATCTATCTATAGTAATCTATAGTAATATTATAAAGAGGTAACATTTGTTTGTAAGTTTGTATGTTTGTAAGTTCGTATGTAGGGGGTAATCTCCGGAAGTAATTAACTAATTTTAAAAATTGTTTCACTGGTAGAAAGCCACATTATTCGTGAGTGCTATAAGCTATAAATTATAAAGATATCATGTATATTAGCCGAACTATCTCAATTTTTGTCTAGCCAGGCGGAAAAAAATAGCTCTTACAACAGAGTTATTTGCATGCGCTGCCTTAACAGTTGTACATAATTCAAAACAATATACGGCAACCTGGTTTGCTTTGAGTAGTTCTACAAAAGAGTCCGCGACACCATATTTCTATCTTTTATATTTTAGCAGATATAGTAGCTTTTATGTGTTAAAAAAAGTATTTTTCGACGTACTTATCTTTGGACGATTTTTTAAACAACAAAATATTAAACCTTATCGAAAAAAATATTATAATGATCACAAGAATATCATAGAGATACGATTTGTCTAAACAGTATGTCAATTGGTTAAATAGTTTCGGAGATAATATAAAATTACTAAATCGCAAAATGCCGCCGTCCATTCACAAACCGCATTAGAACATGCTTTGTACGGACGTTTTGTCCATTTACCCATAGATTGCATTGTGCAATTGCGTCATTTTTCTGAATCGCGGTGTTAAGATTTTCCGCGGATTAATGACCTCCTCCGGTTATTATTTAACTTTCGTCGTTAAGTAGGTGAGTTGTACGTAGTTGCTTGGATGTTGTTAGTCTTTAAAAGTGTTTTGGTTGTTGGTCTGTAAAATTGTTTTGGTTGCTCGGTTTCAAATAAAAATACTACTTCGTTCTAATTTTTCGAGTTCGAAGCTGTGGTATTTCTGTTTTTGGGATATCGTACAGTTTCAGTGATTGTCTATCATGCCTAAAAGGAAATCACAACTTTCCCGTTAGAGATCCAAGACAAGAGAAGCTTGAGTACGCCGTACGGAAGAGTCTGTTCTTCAAAATCATCAGCGCCTTTCGAGGAAAAGAGAAAATATTTCGCAAGCACGCGCTGGGGAATCTAGCTCCGAGCGTTCACAGCGGCTTGCTAACCTAACCTGGAGAACATCGCAGGTCCGTGCTCGGGAATCTAGCGCTGAAGTGCGTAGCGTCTCAGTGATTTAAGGCAGCATGTCTCTGCAACAAGGGATAGGGAGTCTAGCGCTGAGCGCTCGCAGCGGCTTGCTAGCCAAACTGTGAGAACATCGTAGACCCGTACTCGGGAATCTAGCGCTGAACGTGCGCAGCGTCTCAGTGATTTAAGGCAGCATGTCTCTGCAACAAGATATAGGGAGTCTAGCGCTAAGCGCTCGCAGAGGCTCGCTACCCAAAGCGCGAGAATATCGCAGGCCCATGCTCGGGAATCTAACGCTGAACGTGCGCAGCGTCATTTTGATTTAAGGCAGCATGTCTCTGCAACAAGGGATAGGGAGATTAGCGCTGAGCGCTCGCAGAGGCTCGCCAGCCAAAGCGCGAGAACATCGCAGGCCCGTGCTCAGGAATCTAGCGCTGAACGTGCGCAGCATCTTTCTGATTTAAAGCAGCATGTCTCATAAGCAATAAAAACAAAACCTTCCTTTTGGCAGTCAGGAAATAAATCATAGCACTCAGTACTAACCGAACCACACGCATAATTTCATCACAAGTTAGAATGTTTACCGGCCAACGAAGTGGGCACGGGTCAGCTAGTACTTATAATAAAACTGTAGAGAGGTCAATTCTGTACATTGAATATATATTCAAAATTAATATTGGAGGATGAATGCTGATCGATATTGATGCCAAAAATGCAATCAGTAAATTTTTTGTCTGTCTGTCTCTCTGTCTGTAATGCACGCATGGGTCAAAAACGACTGAAGGGATTTTAACCAAACTTGGTACGATCGTAGTTCATACTCTTGGGCAGGTTATAAGCTATATAACATAACGCTATGACACATAGGAGCTGAGCAATGCTGATTTTGAAGCAAGTCGGATGAAAATGCGCTTTCAAGCTCCTATCCTCGCAAACGTTGATCATACACCAAAAGTATGTATTACAAAGATTATGGTCCTTAAAAGATCTAAAAAAAAGTCCTCAATAGTATATAATTATCTATCCTACTAAATTCGGAACACAGTTAGTTTATAACCTGGATTAACACATAGCATACTTTTTATCCCGGTAGTATGTTCCCGTGGGATATTTTCCGATCTCCACGCGGGCAAAGCCGCTGACAAAAGCTAGTTTTAGAATAAATGACATAATCTGTTGTGGTGACCTAAGGGTTAGGAATACAAGATTGAAATTAAACGACCAAGGTCGATAGATTATTATTTATGGTGATTATTTTCTTTCTTTAACGAGCGGGATCACGGAGAACCAGCGTTGTTGCACGAAGGGGCCGTGCAACCCCGCTGGTCGCTGCATTATTCGCAGATTTTTAACAGCTTTAGCTTCGTTCTGGCTAGTCAGAAGCCCAAAAGCCTGACAACCAATCTTATCATCTTAACTGGATAGTGGAGGTTCCATAGTCAGTCGTTCCTTATAAAATATTGGTGTTCAGCAACATCTCCTTAGACTGAGTATTCTCCACCCCAGAACCGACCCAAACGGAAAAGGCTTAGCACATTGATTGATTTAGCTTCTCTGTAATGTACACACTACCTGTGTTGAAATCACTAATCCAGAACAAAATATGTTTCAATTATTTTCTTGTATGTTTTAAGAACCGGCGTTAAGAGGCCGTATAATTTTGTTTGTCGATTTCCCTGAATACCTGATTTTACAGACGAACTTTTACAGCTAAAATGCTTTATTTCTATAAGTTATAATGCAAAACATGAAATATTATTTCCATCATGATCAAATGAATGCGCTACGTACTCTTTTAATTTTAATATTATTTTGTTTGATTAGTTGAGCTCAAAAACCGGTAGCTTTTTGGTCAATTTTGCGCACGTAAATCAGCGATAGCGGCAAAATACGGCCTCTTAAATCTCCAATGGGATAGCGCTATCGCTATATTATGAACGAATTTTTATTCTCTCCCTCTAAACCACCCCAGTATTGCGCCTGTGAATAATACCACAGCAACCACTGACAAATCGTAGTTTCAAAACGTAACGGTCCGGAACTACCACAGTGCGGCGCCTGTTGACAACAGCATAGTATCGCACAGTTCGTGGTCTGTAGGCGGTGGACACAGTCAACTACAGTTGTTGGTACACTGTTGGTAAATGTTGGTACTCTGTGAATATGCATGAGACAATGTATTCCTGGCGTGATTCGGACTCGTACAGTGGTTAGTGGTAGACCGACAACATCGTGGTGAATATATACATAAATACATACATATTTATATACAAATACATATAAAATTGAAGTGTCTGTTCATATTCAAGATAACCGCTTAATGATGTGGAGTTCTTCCAGTGTGGATTCATTCGTTCTAATTTCGGTCTTTGGTATAGGAAGTAGCCTTTTCTAAAACCACGCCACCAAAGCATCGATCTTACTGTTTTCGTGGTTCGTGCAATACCAAAATGGAAAAAACTAGAGCAAGAATCAATCGTGTTTTGGATACCACGTTTATCCCAAATTTGCCCTACACTGGACATTGCACCTTTGGCCATACCTGTCCAACCAACTAGATACATAGTTCTGTCTTATTTATACTTAACAACTGCTAAATCATATTTAATTATCGCTCGTAGATAGGTACTTGAACAGCAGAAGATGTAGGAAGAAGAATCCAAATAACTGGGGAAGAAGCAACGAAGATGATGAGGATGTATTGAACAAAAGCGTCCTAACCAAGGGCGAATTTCACCAATGACACTGAACGCGTTCAGTACGTCTAAACCACTTTCAAGACCTGTGAATATCAACATTGTTATGGAATAAGGGAGTGGTAAATGGTAACGGCCGCGACTTACGAGCTGTGGGTCGTGAGTTCGAACCCAAGCAGGCGCTTTACTTTGTGTAAATTATTTTATCACCACTGCTCTCAAAACGGTGAAGGAAAACATCGTGAGGAATCGGCATGTCTTAGAACTAAAAATTCGAAGACATATGACATCTACTAACCCGCACTGGGCCTACGTCGTGGATTATGGCCCACTCCATCTCTGTGGCCTGTACGCCTGTGTTTCAGCAGTAGGAACATTATAGGCTGCTGATGATGGAATATTGACACTGACAGCTCTTGAACGCGGTTTAAAAGTGCTGATCGCGTTAAATTTTAGTTTCAGGTGAGGCTTTGTGATGCTGGAAAGGCGTAGATCTATATATGAACAGAATTCAAAACTCATACAATTCGTACTTAAATCATTTAATTTACAAAATGTAATATAATAATAATATTACTAGCAACCCGCCCATGCTCCGTACAGGTGCAATATACTGATGTGGCGACATGTTAGAACATTGAGATTTCGGTCCTATGTCTAAGTTAAACAGTCTCAAACTAAATTAACTGGAAAATACTTTACCCAAGTGTTTGGTATCAATAGCGAAACTATTGGAATAATAAAAAAAAAACATCCTTCGATGGGCTGAGGTTAATGCTCGTAATCAATCAGCTGTTTTGTAATTTTTTGTGCAGAATATATATTTTTTACAAAAACTAATTGTCGTTTGGTTGCCTTAATAGACATTTCAGTGTCATTTAAAGTTTTGAACATAACTGAATGATTTTATTTTTTGGTTTTATTACTTATTTAAGTTGTTTTCGATATCGATACGCAACATGTAAATAAAGTATTGCTAGCTAATTTAATTTGCCCCTGTAGATATACTAGAGCATGATAAATAAGATTACAAACACAGAAATCGATTTTGTTAATACTATATTTAGATAAATTTATAATCTCAGTGATTTAGTTAATACAATACAAATAAATACTTTTTGACTATTTCCCACTTCATGGCACCCACTTTTTTTTTTGCACAAACTTATACATAATATTTTCATTTTCATTTCATAAAAAAGTTCAAATATTAACATAATTTTATATGTATTTCCAAAATTATTAAAACTAATAATAAATACAGATACTTACAAAAAGACAAAATATAGTTAAAATACTCATAAAAAGCTTTCAAACGATATTGGTGAATACAATCATTATTTATTTTATAACTCTACCTAGTATATTATTAGCCTCACAAATAAAACAGATTTTAATCTCATACTTATTTGAAATTGTCTGTTAGCTGAACTCAATTCTATTAAGTTCAATTTCATGGTCTAGAATTGAGCATACCCTTCAGTACCACAGTATAACTAAAGGTAGAGCACTTAAAGCTACTAGAATCTGTGAAATTTCTTTAACAGATTTCAACTTTATTGTCAAAGTATTAAGTGCAAGATTTTCATCTTATAAGATCTAAACTCGACTCTTCAATTAATAAACATTTCATTTAATTTCTAGAAAGTAGAAGGCTGCGCAAAGTAACGCCCAATAAGAGCAGTGCTGGCCCAGTGGTAACGGCCGCGACTTACTAATTGTAGGTCGTAAGTTCGAATCCAGACTCTAGAATTACTTTGTGTAAATTATTTTATGCCTACTGGTCTCAAAACGGTGAAGGAAAACAAATTTCGATAAAACTTTGTCCGACCTGGGAATCGAACCCAGGACTTCATACTCAGCATTAGTGCCTGGGAACCCTAGACAAATGAGACACTTGAAACATAAAGGTAATATTATTTGTATACACAAAACTAATCTAAAATGACTAAACGGTTTACAATAGTTTACACTACATTTCTTAAACAACATCAATATCAGGTAGGTTACATGTTTTACACACGACATGGTTCTGAAAAGTGTTTTACGAGACTTGTCTTAAACGACTATTAAAACTTATTTCTGGATTTAATTACGGGTTAGGTTCTACATAGAGTTCATCAATTACTTAAAGAAAATCGCTATTTTGGAACTTTGAAGATAGTACCAGAGTGTGCCTAGGTACGTCAACAAATAGTTGGATACTTCAATAAACCTTAATTTAAACTTGGACACCTAACTGTATTTGTATGTAGTAGTGAGTCCTACCTCACCGAGACGCCATGTTGATGTGGCCAGGTTGCGCTGCCAACTAAATGTATACAGGCTCGAACTATATAAATTAACGTAAAAAAAAAAGAATTTCGCGGGCTACCCAAGAAATTCCTCCTTTTTTTGGGTGGAGCGGGAGGGCGTGTCATACTTATACTGACTAAACCCCACCCCTATTCCTTCAGTTGCTTATATACCAGGGTCACGGTAACTCTTTCGGACAAATCTCGCAACCCTGGCAGGTAGAAGTTCTACCTTAAGGAAAGATGCTTTGATCTTTATTTTCTGTTAAATGTGATATAAACTAATATAATTACCGACTGTGTTACAATAGCATAGTTTACTAAAAATCTTGCTATGCGAACCTACCTATGTGTTGTATAGAATATTTTCATCGTTATAAATCATCTTTATCAATTTTATACACTCTATAACCTATCCCAAAACTATCACATTTTATAACCTAGCCACAAACAAACGTATTTAATTTCAATATATTTCGAGCCTATTATAACAGTCCCTTCCCTGATCCTGAACTGGAATTCGGTCTGAACAACGCCATCAAACCGCCCCATAGCAACTGAATGGTGCTTCCAATCAGTTCTAAGAAATAGATGAACGGTCCTTCCTTAGGCTTGGCAACTTCATCATCATCCCAACCAAACGAGTCATCTAGATCACTCCAAGAATCGTTCTTAGCTTCAACCTGTCTATCAGAAAATATTCGTGTTTCTAACGGTGGTAAATACTTTGAATATAGAGTTATTTTCTCCGGTTTCTTTTCAGTTTTTTTACTTAAACTTTCGACAGATAGTTCCTCGACGTCCCTGTCTTTGGAGATGTCGTTGTCAACTGGTTTCATGTAGTGTTTATTCGTTATATCTTCGTCTTGCAGCTCGATTTTTTCTACCGGTTTCGTAGTCTCATCTGACTTCGTTCCGTTTATGCCGAGGAATCTGGAAATGGTGAATATTTTGTGTATTTAGAAATGAGAATGAGTTAAGAAAGGGTCAGGCGAAGTTACAATAGCCAGGAATAGGCTGGTGTGTTACATGATAATATTCTACAAAATGTGTAGAAGGAGCATTAGATAAATCATTCCTCATCTGCCTAGCCTTGTCTAAACTATATTGGGGTTGGCTTCCAGTATAACCGGATGCAACTGAATACCAGTATTATATACATGAGGCCACTGCCTATCTGTCTAACTCAGAAACTGGCTAATATGACTTTCGGGCTTCTGACAACCAGTACCGACTTTCAGAGATCCACAAATGAAAACCGGGACAAACGGTTTGTCATATTTCCCGAGGCCAAGGGGCTCAATATGTAAAGATGGTAAGACTCAAATCTGTGGAACGTCAGGTATGGAACTACCGTGGTACCCCATTAAATCTTAGAAGTAAGAAGATGACTCGATAAATATTTTTATCTAGTCTTTTGAGGCATTTTTAAAGCTTTCATTAGGAAGAATGTTGTACAGATTCACTGGGTAGGTAATGTTATACGAAAAACACAGATAATATAAGTCTGGCGACGAAGACCGACACAATTTAAAAGCATTCGGTCTATATAGAAGTGTCATGAAACTAGCATAAAATTAATTACTTGTATATAGGCGATGTAATCCTCTCAGCGATATTGTTGGCGATTTGGTGGTAGACGTCTATGGGTGGGTTGGTGCCCATGGTGGTGGGGTGGGTGGTGTACACCGACACCACTGTCTCCTCCAGGGGCAGGCTGGAACATTGTTGACTCAACTGGAACAGGAGGTAGAACAGATATTACTTACTACAGCAATAATCGTGATATTGATGAGAAAGTAGGTGTTCTCCAAAAATCTTATTTTTTTATTGCCTATAGGCCTCCTTCTGGACCCGATCTTGTCTGATGAAAAGCTATGGATGAGGTCTACGATAAAATAAGCGTGCCCAGATGTCACTTCACTCTTGCTAAGAAGATTGATGGGTTATATGCGGAAGGGAATACAGACGCTGGTAAAGAGTTACACACTTTTGACGTGCGCATAATAAATGTGGAGAAGGAGCGCCAAATACGACAAAAGGATCAAGCAAATCATCTGAACTCCTTACTCAAAAATGTTTTGCCACAATTTTAACAAGTCACCATGACGTTAGAGACACATAGATTTTAGAACTTAACCAAATCATCAAAGATTGTGATTGGTCCTTTTAGCTATTGTCAGTCCTAATTCCTTTCGTTCTTTGTTTTATTCCAACACAAATGATTATGTTCGCGAATGAGCACAATGACGTCCGTTTTGGATGCCACACACTGACAGCGCGTCAGTTCAATGCAATCATTGTCCTTATACATGATACCCTGAGGAGATCATTCAGTTTCATATCACGTGTGTGTTCTTGCGTCAATTACTGTGATTCATAATTGTTTGTGTACCTTCTATGAATATAGTATGGTTTCTTTTATGAAGGCATCTGATTTATATTAGTAATCGCTCTAGTTCATCAACAGCGTCTTACCTATGTATATTTATTAAAACTTTAAATTTTACACTCAAAAAATGAAATGTTTATATTTGCAAGCAGATCTTTTAAGACATTTTTACACACCAACATTTTGTTATACAAAATTTTAAAAAGATAGCGCCGGCTTTTCCTAGATGACTGATCCCTGAGCGGAGGTCTCTTTTAAAGTCCAAACATTATATTTTAGTTTCTCAGACTTGGACTATACATGAGATTTCTTTTGTAATTACTATCTTTAATATATATTTACATAGCCACAAACTGTGTGTTCTATGGAATGTCTAACCGAAAAAAAATTCGAACTTCCATTCAAATTTTTATCCCCTATTAATCCCTTAGGAAATGTATTTTCAAAAATCCACTAAGGTAGGAGTCTCCTAAGAGCTCCTTATGTTATTTATGGACCTCTTAAGCAAATTTTCATGTATCTGGTCCCAGCGGTTAATGCTTTGAGTAAGTAGTCTGTCACTAAATTTAATTTATCTGCCCACTTATTTTTTAATACAACGTGGCATTGTTGTCAGCCTTTTGGGCACTTTTCCCGATGACAACGATTTTTTGCTACACTACAATTTTTTTCTGTTTTATATACTTGTATATATTGTTATATGAAAACCATTTGTTTTTAAATTATGTAAATATCAATGCAAATAACCAGTAAGATAAATTGTATTGAGTTGGTAGATTACGAAGTTACATATGGACATTGTCATGTAATTGTAATTCACTTGAAACTTCTTAGTCACTTTAGCGCACAAGGAAACATAATATGTAGGTCTTGTTTACAAATGCCTTACCCCATTCTCAGTCAAAGTCCACATGCCACTTAGACCTCTACTCATCCCAAAACGTAGAGAACAGATAAAAAGGTGTTAACCCCAAAATGTTTGCCTACATAATGTACCCACTTTCTCTTCATACATCACTATTAAAAAAACCGGCCAAGTGCGAGTCGGACTCGCGCACCGAGGGTTCCGTACAAACCTGTAGGTATTCTCGGTTTAAAAATAAATGTTTTTTTTTATTATTTTATATTTCAGTTGATTGAATGTAAGGTAAATTGCGGTTTACGATTTATGACGTTTTAAAAAAAACTACTCACTCGATCTCGTTCAAACCAATTTTCGGTGGTAGTTTACATGGTAATGTACATCATATATTTTTTTTAGTTTTATCATTCTATTATTTTAGAAGTTACGGGGGGGGGGACACACATTTTACCACTTTGGAAGTATCTCTCGCGCAAACTATTCAGTTTAGAAAAAAATGATAATAGAAACCTCATCACCATTTTTGAAGACCTATTCATAAATACCCCACACGTATGGGTTTGATGAAAAAAACCATTTTTGAGTTTTAGTTCTATGTATGGGGAACCCCAAAATTTATAGTTTTTTTTCTATTTTAGTGTGAAAATCTTAATGCGGTTCACAGAATACATCTACTTACCAAGTTTCAACAGCATAGCTCTTATAGTTTCGGAAAAAAGTGGCTGTGACATACGGACGGACGGACAGACAGACAGACAGACAGACAGACATGACGAATCTATAAGGGTTCCGTTTTTTGCCATTTGGCAACGGAACCCTAAAAAGGTAAAATGTATCAAAAGATAGATATTCAAGACTCCACTATATTATTAAATGACAGAAGCTCCACATTGTACGGTGGTCCTTTTATAAACAATTTCGATCCCTTTTGTCTCTCGATTCCCAAAACGAACTCTAAGAAAGTGTAAAACACCTGTCCCCTGTCACTTGTATTTTATAAATGATTTTTGGTCCTTAAACTTTGTATTTTGTAACTTTGTTGTATAACTACAGAATAAACAGACAATTCAGGACTTCCAACTTATAATTGCGTTCATTCCTCTTTTTTCATAGCACCGTAATATAAATACACATAACATCACGCCTAATCGCTGAAAGGCTCAGTAGAGGTGTAACTTGTACACCCAGTTATGTTTAATTTTCATTCAGGTTACCCTATTGCCATCAGCCGGGCACCAATCCAGACTCCGGACTGCTACTTAGAAATTCCTGATGAAAAACATAATAATACTGTCAGACCAGCACGCGTCTGCCAGGGTCGCGAGATTGTTCGAAAGAGATACCGTGACCCTGGCACATGGGCAACTGAAGGAACACGGGTGGGTTTTAGTCAGTAAAAGTCTGACATGCCCTCCCGCTCCGCTCAGAGCGGGAGAAGTCATTTGATGATTTCCCATCCAAAAAAAAGATCAGCACGCGTAGCATGACCACCATAGAAAGAACTTTGTCTATTCTTGGTAGAATAGAGATAGAATTGTCATGCTACGCCAGCATAAAACGGTACAAATTTTTCTACAATCTTTAATTCTGTCTTTAATCTTTCTACAATCTGTAATTTTGTCTATTCTTCCGTCGACAAAACCCCTTTCTACGGTGGTCATGCTACGCGTGCAGCAGGGTAATTGTATTCATTTTGACAGTTTAGCAGCATTTATTGCGTTATCTTAGCTATCGAGCACACTTTTTTCCTATATTTGAATCGATGAAATGAAATGAAATGAAATGTTTATTTCTGTAAGTAAATCTTATAAAACACTTTTACACACGTCAACATTTTTTGGTCAATGTTTTTTTTAAAACTAGATGGCGCCGGTATTTCCTAGCTGACTGTTCCCTGAGAAGAAACGCCGAAACAAACTCAGACGTCATAGTCTCTTTTAAAGTTTAGACATTATATTATTACAATTTTATGTGAGTCTAACAATGCAAGGCAATGTCTGGAAAAGCCTTTTGAAGAAAGAGCCATTGCAGCTTTGAGCTGACCTGTCCCAACAGACGGCATGTATGCATCAGTCATCGTGTAGCTCAACCCTATTTTAGGGAGCTCAATGACCCGTCACAAGACGCTACCAGCTCTGCAGGACTTTTGCGAAGGCCATATACAAAATACTCAAAACCGCCAGACAGTTATGTTACAGAATCATGTATTCAGTCTAGCCTGCATGGTACTCACATTCACAGTCCGTTTTATTTGAATGTCATATAAAAATAAAAAAATAAATCAATAAATATAAAATGTCAACAATATTCGCTCACACACTTAGCATTATAGTTAGTTGCTCGGTGGTACATTGGAGTAATTGGAAATTTAAAAGATGAATATTATTATCCTTCAAAATGATTCAGTCTGTGAATCCATGATTGAAAATGAATGATGACTGATTTGATATTATTTTGATTGATTGATTGTGAATAGTTTGTGATTGCGATCTTGTGTGTGTTTCTTGTTGTGATTGTGTTTCAGATTTTTGTGTTATGCAATTGGGCTGCAGACAGTCGAGCTCAGGGCTATGCAAAATAAAAAGTGGCCACCAACCCACCCACCCAACCCAATACCCACCCAATACCCAATTTATCTCATTTACCGACACTACTGCCATCTCACGTGCGGACTATAAAACAACAAAATAGTTGTTGCTAAAGGTGAATGCTAAACACTTCATAGTTTCTTAGTTTCCTTTTGAACTCACATTTTGGTTTTCATCCTTGAATACGTTATGTGCGTCGAATTTTCGTGTTATTTTGTCGAAGTTATAAATTAAGTTTGGTCTTTTACGTGGACGTTGTAAGGAAAAGTTTTCTTTCATGACTGTGTGCCTAGAATTTTGTTTTAGGTAATGTCTGATAAAATATATTAGCTACACTGACCTTCAGTATTTGTTTCGACCTTTTTTGACCCCCGACGCAAAAAGAGGGGTGTTATAAGTTTGGCCTTTATGTGTGTCTGTCTGTGTGTGATAGCTAATGTGTCAGTCTGAGGCATCATAGCTCTTAAACGGGTGAACCGATGTGGGTGAGGCAGGCGTGTTTTTAATGTTTTTAGTTATTGTTTTGTCCCACCATTCAGGTTGTTTCCCCTGGAGTCACGCATACACCATGGTTTTCGTCTCCGATCCATAAGTCACCATGTGGGCCCAGTGCGCGTTGGTAGATGTCACATGTCTTCGAATTTTTAGTTCTAGGACATGCTGGTTTCCTCACGATGTTTTTCTTCATCTTTTTAAGAACAGTGGTGATAAGATTAAATACAAATAAAATAAATAAATTCTTTATTTCACCACAAGCCATGACATTATATATCTATAAAATTAAAAACATTTAAGGCTTATTACTAGGTCACATGAATTAAATCCTCTGACTCCTAAACTAGGTGTAGGCCTGTGACTTAGGAGTCAGTGATTCTCCGTAAACAAACAAAGCCAAAATAAAAGTAAATTAGGACGTTTAAACAATAAGAGATGTGGCAAAGAAAACAGATTCTAATATATGTAAATTAAAAGTAAAATGAAAAAAAAAAAAAGTTTAACTGTGTGATGAAGTGTATAAATGTAGGGTGTAAGTGTGTGTGTATTGAATAAGTGTAGGTATGTGTATGTAGTGAGTAAGTGTAGGGTGAGTATGTGTATGTAGTGAGTAAGTGTAGGGTGAGTATGTGTATACACAAAGTAAAGTGCCTACTTAGGTTCGAACTCACGACTTACAACTCTTAAGTCGTGGCCGATACGATCAACTGAGTAAAATTGCTCATGAAAAGTAAAGATGCTATACTTGACGGTACCCCTGGGCAGTGGTCAGCAAACTTCAACTTAGTGAATTTAGGTCTAAAAATAATCCTATCATAATAATACACTAGTCACAAAAATTAAGGGATATAAAAAAAGCCAAATTTTTGGGTGATTTTCAACAAGCTGTAACTCCGAGGATTCACGGTATCTTATAGAAAATGTTGTGTAGTTTCCAAAACCCACCTTCAATTTCTACAACAATTATTTCCAGAGTTATTGATTGTCAAAGTAAAAACGTACTTTTTTTCTTTGACTGCCGATAACTCCGCGTCAAATCATTATACAGGCATTCTGGATACGTCAAATTAAAGAACAATATCTGGATGACCGAGCTTTGCTCGGTATTTTTTGGTAAATTGTGTTTAAAATAATAAGTTTATGGTCAAGTTGATTATCGATAAAGTTGGTCATTGAAAACACGAATAAAACGACATTTTATAAAAATGAATCCTAGCTAGATCGATTTATCGCCCCCAAAACCCCCTGTATACTAAATTTCATAAAAATCGTTGGAGCCGTTTCCGAGATTTAGATTATACATATATATATACAAGAATTGCTCGTTTAAAGATTAAATTTTCTAAAAATACTTTTGAGGGAAACAGTGGAAAAAAATTTGAAGCCCGTAGACGACGAGAAAAAAATTGGGAAAAACTTTTTTTTTTGCTTGTTTCCTTGGGATTTCTTCAGATCCAAACTCATGTTTGGATATGTCTGTCTGTATGTCTGTTTGTTTGTCTGTTCGGTTATGATTTTTTTTATACTTTAAAAAATCATAACCGTATCTAAAAACTAGACACATGGAGCTATGTTTTTATATTTTTTGCTGTAAGATCATATTCCTTGGAGTTACAGCTTGTTGAAAATCATCCAAAAAATTGTTTTTTTTTTAAATCCCTTAATTTTGGTGACTAGTGTAATATCTTAGGACAACCAACACAACGTTATCTGATCCCAAACTAGGCAAGAACTGTACTATGGTAACCAGACAACTGATAAACATAGTTGTAATATTTCTAAATACATACATATTATAGATAAATTACACTCAGACACAGAACAAATGATTGTGCTCATCACACAAAGATTTGTCCTGGGTGGGAATCGAACCCACGACCTCAGTCTTAGCAGTCAGGGTCACTAACCACTAGACTAACAGGCCAGTTAAAATAATAAAAAGCCAATGCAAAAATTGCGTCGCAACGTATTTCCAAATCCTAATATGCATCTTCCTAAATCAAAACCAAGATACGCCTAGCCCAAAACGGAACCTCAACCTCCCATGTCGACCACACTTGACCCCACCCATCAGCTTTCCGGCCGCGTCACATTACTTAACGTGATCTAATCGATGCATCCTTGTGGCCAATGCCAGTCCATCACATTCGCGTCACGTAAACACAATGGCACATTTTGTTTGGGATTTGCCGGTCCTTTTGTACTGGTTTTGGTCCTTCGGGAGTCAGGCTGAAGGTTGGTATTAGTTTTGTTTTGTTTTGTGTTTCCTTGATGTCAGTAAATCTATACTTATAATAAAACTTTAGATATTCTGTCCGTTGAAAATATATTCAAAATTAATATTGGAGGATAAATGGTGATCGATACTGATGCCAAAAATGCAATCACAATTTTTTTTTCCGTCCGTCTGTCTGTCTGTATGTGCACGCATGGGTCAAAAACTACTGAAGGGATTTTAACCAAACTTGGTGCGATTGTAGTCCATACTCTTGGGCAGGTTATAACTTATATAAAATAACGCTAAGACACATAGGAACCGAGCAGTGACCATAAATTTGAAGCAAGTCGGGTGAAAATGCGCTTTCGAGGTAAAAAAAATAACCTAGATGAACACATAGGCTACTTTTTATCCCGGTAGTACATTCACGCGGGATATTTTCCGACCTCCACGCGGGCGAAGCCGCTGGCAAAAGCTAGTAAATAAATAAAATAAATATCTTAGGACAACCAACACACAGTTATCTGATCCCAAACTAGGCAGAGCCTGTACTATGGTAACCAGACAACTAATAAATATACTTATATATTTCTAAATACATACATATTATATATAAAATATCTGGTTGACCGAGCTTTGCTCGGTATTTTTGGTAAATTGTGTTTAAAACAATAACTTTATGTTCAAGTTGATTATCGATAAAGTTGATCATTGAAAACACGAATAAAACGACATTTTATACAATTGAATCCTAGCTAGATCGATTTATCGCCCCCGAAACCCTCTGTATACTAAATTTCATGCAAATCGTTGGAGCCGTTTCTGAGATTCAGATTATATATATATATATATACAAGAATTGCTCGTTTAAAGGTATAAGATTACACCCAGACACAGAACAAATGATTGTGCTCATCACTCATACATTTGTCCTGGGTGGGAATCGAACCCACGACCTCAGTCTTTGCAGTCAGGGTCACTAACCACTAGACTAACAGGCCAGGCCAGTGGTGGTAGGAATGTTTAATAAATGGTCAATCAATCCTTATTCGTTACACAATAAAGGTCTTATGTATACATTTTAGTCTGGCTCTTTGTCCTACCAATGAAATTGGTGTACAAATATGTTATGTTACAGCGAACCTTTATGTAATAAATTCCAAAATGATAAACAATACATTAATTTTAATTTGAACGAGAACATATAATTATATAAATATTGTATACAAATATTGAAAACATTTTAAAAGAGTAACGGTGGAGTTCCTTGCCCATTCTTCTCCATACGAATCTACCTTTTGGAAGGGGCAACTAGAATCAATTCTATTTTCATATAACTGTTGATGTTCAAAAGTGCCTTTTTGGGCCTATTTGAAATAAATGCTTTGACTTTGATTTTGACTTTTGTTTATTTTCAGGCATTCGTGGTCTTTGAAAGTGGATGTGGTCGTCAGTAACCTGAAAGTCTGACAAACAGTTTTAGCACCATCGTATTACTTACTAATTAGGTTGTCGATATCAGATACTAGGCAGTCACTCCATGTTCAGTTCTGGTACTCAGCTACTCCAGTTAGACTGGAAGCCGATCACAACACAGTTGGGAAGATAGCCAGATGATGATTGTGTTTCATCCTAGTAATTTTAGGACTGCATAATGAATTTGAGGATACGAAAAGATACTTAAGAGAGGTGTTTCGTTTCTTTTTTTTTTTGCAAGTAGGTTTGTACAAACGCTTTTACACGTCAGTCATTTTTTTTTTAAACTATATGAGGTCGGCATTTCCTATCTGACTACTCTGAGAAGAAACGCCGAAACAAACTCAGAGGTCACAGTCTCTTTTAAAGTCCAGACATAATCTTGATCAGATCATGTGAAGACCATGTGGATTGGTGTCTGAAGTGGTATTTTAAGGAAAGAACACACAGCTTGAGTAGACCTAGCTCCACTCAAAACTTAAGGAGGTCAATGATTCGACGAACAATACCAAAGAAAGGACATTTGTGTAGGTCGCACAAATTACTCAAACTGCCAGACAATGTAAAAAATTAAATTAGAAGAAAAGGAAACCAAAAAAAAAAAGAACACCCACTTCTTTTTCACATTTACAATAATTAAAACAATATAATACTTTAAAAGTAAATATTCATGTCATTGTATAAGTAAAAGTAATTTCATATTTGGACTCTAACTTTCGAGCCCTTCAAAGGCTCTCTAAAATGGTCGTTCACTTCAATGCTTGATGTTTTATTCATAAACTAATTGTTCAATAAAATCAAACAAATTAGTAACAATTAATTTGATTGACGCATGACGTTTTGTTATACATAATGTAATGACGTACATACTTTTATACATGTTAGGTGTGATGGATCGTTACAATGGACGTAAGTATGATCATCATCATAACATGGCTATAAACGACTACTCAACGACCACTCTTGAACAAGGGAAGACAATGACTGACATAAAGAACTCTCAGAAGTCAATGCTGCTATGCTTCAATCAAGTTAGTCCGCCCACAAAAACCCATCACTACTTAACGCTCAAAAAAAGCAGTTTATAAAGAGCAAACATTATCAAGAGTAGCTGAGAGACACCATCTTCAAAACAACTCAGAGAATTACGAGTTATGCATTGTAACGATTTCACGTACTTAAGCACAGATATGGCAACAGTAGACTTACGAACACGCTATTATTTTAGCTTGGCATGTACTTACATGCCAAGCTAAAATAAAAGCGTGAAGCGTTACATACATACTTGTGTATGTAACGGAATCTTTGCACCTGATATTCATCCCCTTCAAAACGGTGGATTAATTTGTAACTTTGCACACTTATCAAGGACCGAAGACAATGTGCCTTTATCCCGACCAGTATAAAAATAAAATGAAAACACACGCTTCCGCGCTTTCGCGCAGCCAAAAGAAAAAATCCACACTTATATATTATATATATTATATATTATCCATACTAATATTATAAATGTAAAAGTAACTCTGTCTGTCTGTCGGTCTGTCTGTCTGTCGGTCTGTCTGTCTGTCTGTCTCGATTTCCTGCTAAAACTACTGAACCGATTTAAATCAAATTTGGTACACAGATAGTTTAGAGCCTGAGAAAGGACATAGGCTACTTTTTATCCCGGTAGTATGTTCCCGCGGGATAATTTCCGAACTCCACGCGGGCGAAGCCGCTGGCAAAAGCTAGCAGAGAATAAATAATAGTTTAAAAAATAAGAAAACACGCTTTCATAGAAAACCATTCTAAAAAGTAGAAAATAATGCAACAAAAAAAACGAGGTCTGCTAGATATCAATAAAAAATATGATACTTGATATGAATTTAATACGTAAAACTACATATTTACGTATATATGTAGATATACGTTTAAAATTAACACATTGCTGACCATTCCGAGTATGCAGCAACAACTCATCGGGGCGATCAAAAACCTCATGACGTGACCAATGAACTCAGAACCTACGCACCACGTTCAGAACTTAGGAGTAGATATCACCACCTGGGACCCACTGTTGGGACTTCTTTTAGCGCATAAAAATGTATAGTATATTAGAATATTAATTTATTTGCTAAGAATGTAGGTATTTACAATAAGGTGGTTACGTTACATAAAATGATTTCGATTAATAAATATTTTGAATTGGGGAAGAATGCCAGAGAATTACCAGTCCTTCAAGAATTCTCAGATTTCTTGGAAAACCAATTTAATGCCTTAGAGGCGTAAGCGTTAGAGGTTTAGGTACTTCAAGGGTAATAAATATTTACAAACAGATAAAGTAGTTGTATCGTCTAGAACTCTGAAAACACATCTGAAGTGGTTCACACATCCTGATGTCAGAATGTCTGACCACTTTCTTTACTCGTTTTTTCGCTGTCAATCGAGGTACTAAATATTTGAAGTTAGGTATCAAATAGTGGCAAAAAGCATTTTGGCATTTTCTAAATATAAAATATCTCAATTGGTCCAGGGGTTCTGACGCTTGCCTTAGAAGCAGCGCGGCGTAAACAAGAAAAAAAGTAACTATTTCCATGTAGTTTACATAGACAATGGTGCCGATTCCCTTATTCACAAACTAAACTAAATTTAAGTTCAGTGCATCTTTTTCTTTCTATTTCATTAAGGAAAGGACAGACGATCAATTTTAGTTTAGTCCTGTCAAATTACTCAGCGCTTGACGTAAATTGACGTAATTTTAGTAGGCAAGTTTTTAATCACGTCTAAGCTTGTATGGAGTAGTGACAGGCGCTGATTAATTTGACAGGACTAAACTAAAATTTTTCTTTTGTCCTCTTCTTAATGAAATACAAAGAAAAAGATGCACTGAACTTAAATTTAGTTTATTTTGTGAACAAGGGAATCGGTACCAATGTTCTACGAGAGAAGTGTTGCGCTGCGCTGTCACATTGCGTCTGTTGGCGGGAGCCTTAATGGAAGTCATATTTTGAGTTGACATTCGCCAATACCCTGTTGGTCTTTTTTTTTTTTTTGATTGGCAGTATTTATTTACATTTATTATTCATAGTAGTCACTGACACAATTTTTTTTTTTTCAGGATGGGAAATCATCAAATGACTTCTCCCGCTCTGGGCGGAGCGGGAGGGCGTGTCAGACTTTTACTGACTAAAACCCACCCGTGTTCCATCAGTTGCCCATGTGCCAGGGTTTTTTTTTTTTTTTTTTTTTTTTTTTTCAGGATGGGAAATCATCAAATGACTTCTCCCGCTCTGGGCGGAGCGGGAGGGCGTGTCAGACTTTTACTGACTAAAACCCACCCGTGTTCCATCAGTTGCCCATGTGCCAGGGTCACGGTATCTCTTTCGAACAATCACGCGACCCCGGCAGGCATAGGTCCTAGTAGACCCCTTCACTGCTGCTGACATCTCTTTGAGGCGCGCGTGGAACACTACGCGCCGTCGACCCGAGCCTGGTCCTTACCGGGCAGCGAGCTACCCATTGCTCGCCGCCCGCAAGCTCGCGCCTTCGGTGGCCGGGAGTCCGCTATCGACTCCCGACGCCCGGGGCGTCTCCTCCTGCGGCGGCTAGGGACGTGAGGGCGCAGTGCCTGCCACTCCCTCACGCGCCCCGCCTCCTCCTTCGCGAGCATTACTGCTTCGCAGAAGGAGGTGACGGCTTCCCATTCCCTCTCGCTCCGTACCATGGCTCGCACCAGGGCCGGGCGCGAGAGGTCGCCGCCGCCGATCGCCTCCACGAGGACACGGCGGTGCTCCGCCCAGGCAGGGCACACCTCCACCGTATGCTCCACCATGTCCTCCAGACGATCCTTACAATGGAAACACCCGGGCGTATCCTCCCGCTTTATCCTGAACAGGAACCCACCGAAGCACCCATGCCCGGTGAGAACCTGCGTCAGGCGGAAGGTGAGGACGCCGTGGCGCCTCTCTATCCACTCCTCAAAGAGGGGACTTACCGCCGCAATTATGGCGTGCCCTGCGCTGGGTTGCGACAATCGTACCCGCCATGTCGCCATGAGATCACACCGGAGCTCTGTCCGCCGAACCGCGATTTGTCGCGGCAGCGGAGTTTCGCCCCGGCGTTTAGCCTCCTCGCGCCACTCCCACATGTGCGCGAGGACCTTTGCCTCCAGATCCCATGGCGGCACTCCGGCAAGGAGGCTTGCCGCCTCGCACGAGATCGTGCGGTATCCTCGGATTAACCGGATAGCCATGACCCTCTGGGCCGCACTCAACCGGCACGCTGGGCGCAGCCTCAATGAGGGCGCCCACACCGGTGCCCCGTAGAGGACCATGGACCGCACGACCCCCGTGTAGAGCCTCCGGCAGGAGGCGTTTGGACCCCCAGATTGGGCAGGAGCCGCTTTAAGGCAGCCCCAGCCCGCTCAAGTCTGGGAGCCAAACGTCGGAAATGTTCGACGAAGTTCCACCGGCTGTCGAGGACAAGTCCCAAGTACTTCATCGTCGACTCGACGCCGATGTGAACCCCTCCTACCGTTAGTTGGGAACCCGCAGGTGGCGCGTTCCGAGGACCATGAAAACCCATGGCCTCGGACTTGTGCAAGGCCACCTCGAGTCCCAATTGCCGGATCCTATCGACGATTATCGCAACCCCGCGTGTCATTATGTCGGCCGCCGCCTCGTACGACCTCCCCTGCGCAAGGACCAGCGTGTCGTCAGCGTAGCAAACCACGCTGACGCCGCTAGGGAGGTCGGCGCGCAGCACCCAGTCGTAACCGATGTCCCACAGATGCGGCCCCAGGACCGATCCCTGTGGGACACCGCACGACATCTCTCGCCGGTTCCACTCTCCCTGGTGACCGGGGTAGATTACGGCCCTATCCGTGAGATAGGCCTCGACCACGCGACAGAGGTAGGTCGGCATCCGGTGATACCGGAGTGCCTCCCTAATGCAACTCCAGGGTAGGGTGTTAAAGGCATTGGCGATGTCTAGAGACACCGCCAAGACGACCCCACCCCGGGCCACTGCATCCCCCGTCGTGAGGGCTCGCACGCGCATGATGGCGTCCACCGTTGAGCGCCCCTTGCGGAAGCCGTACTGGCCGTCCGACAAGTCCGGCCCCTCGCGCACCAGCCACCCGACGAGGCGGTCTGCAATCACTCTTTCAAAGAGCTTGCCCACCTCGTCGAGCAGCACGATGGGCCGGTAAGCGGACGGAGAGTCCGCTGGGCGCCCAGGCTTCTTAATGAGGACCAGTTTCCCCGTCTTCCAACGAAGTGGGAACTGGCCCCTCTCCAAGCATGCGCTACGGAGCCCCCTGAGTCGAGGCCCGAGAGCCTCTGAGGCCAGGATCCATGCTTTGCCGGGCAAGCCGTCGGGTCCTGGGGCGGTATTCTTGGCATTAAGCCTTCGTACCGCCACCCTCATCTCTACCTCGGTCACTTCTGGAGCACCGTCGTCGTCGTCAGTGGTGTGGTCCGCATCGGGCACCGCAGTAGGCGGAGCCATGGGTGGGGGACTATGTTCCCCTCGAGAAGGGAACAGAGCGCTCACCACGCCCTCCACGAGTTGGGGCCGGAAACTCTGAGTCAGCGGAGGAGCCCATGGGCGGAGTTTCTCCCGGACGGCCTTGTAGGGCCGTCCCCATGGGTCCCTGTTCAGAGTCTCCACCGACTCCTTGCGGGCCAGTCCTCTGGCCCGCAGGATCGCCTCTTGGAGGGCGGTCTTCGCCGCTCTGTACCCCTCGTATAGCTCCGCCTGAATGGCTTCCGTATCCGGAGGTCGGATACGGAGCCTGCGGTGCCTGGTGTACCGGCGTCGTGCCGCAACGCACGCTTCGCGCAACGCTGTCAGCTGCGGCGACCACCAGTACACCTGGCGCCAAGCCCGTCCTGGCTGGACTCGGGGCATAGCCACGTCACAGATCTCGGACATGGCCTCCCGGAACCACTCGGCCTCGTCGTTGGTGTCAGCAGGCCTGTCCGGTGGTGACACCCAGGCCTGCACGATCGAGGCTTCCAGGAGAAGCTCCCGTTCCAGCTTCTTCAGCGCCCACCGCGGACCACTCGGGGTCTGCCGGATCGGCGCGCTCGAGGTCTGGGCGGAGACGTCAAATCGGATGTACCGATGGTCGGAATACGTCTCCACCCCCTCTATGACGTGCCAATCAATAACCTGCGGTGACAGAGCGGGGCTGGCGAACGTAATGTCCACCACTGAGTCGCCCCGCATCCGTACACACGTAGGTACAGAACCCCGATTTAGGACGACCAGGCCTGTCTCCAGAGCCCAGTCCTCCACCATCCTGCCCCGTGTGTCCGTGTACCGGGAACCCCAAGCCAAATTCTTGGCGTTAAGTCCCCGAGTACGAGCACGGGAAGGGGACGGAACCCGACGACGACGACTCTCAACTCCGCAAGGGAGTTGTGGAACTCGGCGAGAGTTCGGCTCGGGGAGAAGTATACTCCCACAACTACAATCTCCCCGAACCGTGCTGCTACGCAACCCCGTCCCCTCTTGACGGCCTCGAGGGTCGGGGTTCCGGTGGCGGCCGACGAAATGAGGGTCACTGAGCCGCTCAGGTCCTCCACCCAGTCATCCCTGGGTGGGACAAAGTACGGCTCAGCGACCACAGCGATGTTAATTGACCACTGCGCCATGCTCTGGAGTAACAGATCCTGAGCGGAGGCGCAATGGTTGATGTTCGCTTGGAGGAGGCGCAATGGAGTACCTATTATTGGCACTCCATTTCAGCCCCCTCCTGAGCCCCCTGTGAGGGCCCTGCCGTGGTGGTGCCGGCAACGACGGTGGTCGAGGCAGCAGCGGCGACGGCGGTGACGGCGGTGGCGGAGGGCTTGCCCTTGCCCCTGGCCTTGGCGGATGAAGCGCAGGCCTTACTCCCAGCCCGGTGTTCGGCCGGCTTGCCCGCCGCCGCACATGCATAGCAGTGCGGCGTGGCATTGCAAGAGCCGGCCTTGTGACCGGGCTGACCGCAACGGAAGCAATGACCGCTGCGGTCCGCCTCTGAGGTGCATTTCACGTATACGTGATGGCCAGTCTGGCATCTGAAGCACCTCAGAGGTCTGGGCTCAAGCAATTTTACCTGCGCGGACACCCAGCCCACCAGGAGCCTTCGGCCCTCCGCGGTTATATTTTGAGCCGCCGACACGGGGCAGCTGACCGTTACGGTCCGCATCCCCGTGCTGTCAGGACGGATGGTACCTGCCCTGACTTGATCGGCCGAGCACCCACCCGTCCTAACAACGGCGGCTATCACCTCCGCCTCCGTCACGCAGTCGTCCAGACACAGGATGCGCATGTCAGCGCACTTAGTGGGCCTGGACACTCGGGCCTCGTCTGCGTCTAAGGACGCCCTAAGCCTATCGGCCAGAGCGTCAGCAGTCGGGCCACTCGCCGCACCAGGGACCTCCAACATCCGGGCTCCAGTCAAGGTGACCTTCACCCGGAGGCCGTTGGAGATGCCGATCTCCTGGAGGTCCACTGCCGCCTTGGCTTTGGAGAGCAGGTCGCGATAGGTCACGCCCTTCTTTTCCGCTTCCGGCTGTAGCGTGATGACTACAGCTGCGGACTTTGGGGCGCGGAGCCTAGCCGCGACGCTGCTCTTTTTGCGCCGCTGCTGCCTCTTTTTATTTCTGGCCGCCCTTGCAGCCTTGCTTGCCTTCTTCTTCTCCCCAACCACTTGCCATTCGGTGTTGGCAGGGGGAGATTTAGAAGGCGGGGGCGGCATTGGCGGCCCTCTCACCACCTGCGCTGGGGGGGCCCTAGCAGGCGCCTGCTTGGGCCAGCCTTTGGTCTGCCCCGGCCCTTTGGCTGGGGCAAACGCGGCGGTGGCGTAAGCCACCACCTTCGGCTGGCCCGAGGCTGCCTTCGGCTGGGATGTGCCAGGGTCACGGTATCTCTTTCGAACAATCACGCGACCCCGGCAGGAGTCACTGACACTAGGCCAGTCGATTGTTGGCATTGTTATCAGGCATGTCGATTCTGTAAAAATCTCACCGTGAAAACTTACGTGGAGTGAGCTGTCAGTGTCATCCCACTGATGCTAGGGATTGACCAAACATAACATTTACAATCATAATCGAGATTAACATAATATTTTTATGCTGGTCAATAGCCACGTGTTACCACCGAACTGTACCGTAGAAAGCTTTACTTTGTATCGATTAAAAGTTATAAATATGTTTGGTGTCCCAAATAAAATGGAAAAGAAGTACCGTTCCACGAACAAGTTTAACACAAAACTGACAGTTCTGATTGGTGCATAATTGTGTTTTAAGTTAAAGCACTCTCAGACGGTTTTAACGTATACATTGAGACATATTCTGAGCTTGAGAAATACCTCAGTCTTCTCTACAATATATCTCAAACAATGATATTATTTATGACACCAAATAAAATTGATACTCCAATCAGTAATTAGCTAGAAATTGGACAGTAATCTACGTTTATGATGTGAGTCCTGGTGGAAACAATAGCAAATCAGCATAACAAGATGCTTTCAGTCAATGAAGGGATCGGCAGAGGTGTACCTATAGTACACCAGCATTTCGTCAATAATGTCTTAAGTCCAATCCAGACCGGCTCCAAGCTGCTACTGAGTAATTTCAGATCAGCCCAATAATACATTGCCCGACCCGGAAATCAAACCAAAAACCTCAATCTCAGCAGTAGCGGTTGTGAACACTAAATAAACGAGACAGTAAAAAAAAAAAAACAATAGTATAAAAACCAATTTAAATTACCTGCCAATAACCGAGGCAATTATTTCGCCTATCTACAACGACTGGAAGATGAATTGGTAAGACAATCATCCAACCATCTGCCGAGACTTTTTCTAACTATTATGTAGTCGGCTTCCATTTTAACCGGATACAGCTCAATACCAGAATTTTACATGGAGTAACAGCCTATCTGACCTCAAAACCGAACAGGGTAACACGATACCCCTTCTGACGACCTGTAAGGACAGTCCAAGATCCCCGAATGACAACCGGGACAAACAGCTGAATTTCCTTTACGAGACAGGGAGGTATGTGAAGATAGTAAGCCATCCACGTACCAACCGAGTCAAATATAGCTTAACCTGATGCATCGAGCTGTACATGAGTATCTAACCCTATTTATAACGTAAGGAAAAAATTAAGATGCGTTTATCGTCCATTGTGACCTCAAATATCGTATAAAGGATCTTGTGATGGTACCAAGCTTGCAGACTTTTCCTCACAAAACATTAAAAGGAAAATGCTTTAAACACTTTTTGGTGATACTGAATCACATTACAACACTTACCTTGAAAATCACTTAAATACAGAGTGTTATCGATGCGTAACAAAATACGCGGAAGTCCTGAAAGTAGTTTCTTCATAATTGACTTCTGAATCGATTTCAGTAACTTTTAACATGGGTAACATTTTCAAAAATTGCGTTTTGCCATACCAACCCCCAATGGAGCCAAAGAAAATCAAATCTTATTTAAACGCACTAAGACTCAATTTCAAATGCATGCTACCTACGCTTGCCGCGTTTGATTTGTGGATGGGTGACCATCTTTACATACCAAGACCCCTCCGTGCCTCGGATGGCACGTTAAGTCATTGGTCCTGGTTGTCATTTGTGTATCTTTGACAATCGTTACGAGTCGTCGGAAGCCCGAAAGTCTGACAATCAATCTTACCAAGGGGTATCGTATTAAGGCTCGTACAGATTAGCGCGACGCGACGGTTGCGTGCGATTCGGCGATTTATCGCGACGCAACACCTTTCACACTGGCGCGACGAGCAGCGCGACAGCTTGTGGTACATTTTGTATGGCGTCGCGAAGAATTCGCGGCCGCAACGCCACATAAAATGTACTTAATGTACCTTATGTTGTCGCGCGCTCGACGCGGAGCGACCGTGTCGCAGCGCAACAGGTCGTCCCTGTTTGAAGTGTCGCGCGCGTTTTCATAGAAATTGTTCTACGGATATAAATCCGCCGAATCGCGCGCGACTGTCGCGTCGCGCTAGTCTGCACGAGCCTTTACACAGTAATTGGGTTGATGGAGATCAAATAGGCAGTCGCTCTATGCAAAATACTGGTTTTCCGGTGCTTCCAGTTAGACTGGAAGCCGACCACAAAATTGTTGGGAAAAGGTTATGCAAATGGTGAAAGTAATGCTAGGGCAACACGATTTTGATAAAAATAATATATATAAGATGTATCTATTCATACACGAAATATTTTAAGGGGTACACCTGTAGGTGGTAAAGAAGCTATAGAAGTAAAAAGAATTTTTTTTTCTAAGCGTTTTTGAATTTTCGTAATTATTATAATTTTAAAACTACTTGAGACGTTTTGAATAAAACCTTTACTCCAAATTCTATGAATGGCCCGCCTGACGCTGCGAGGGCAGCGACCGGATGGCACGAGCATGGCCGCGGTGTCACGGGCCGTAAAAAATAAGAAGGAGCCAATATTTTTTATGTGCGTCAAATAATTTATAAATATAAAGTTTAAAAAAAAACCTTAGAAAATTTTTTTTTCGTTGCTATAGCTTCTTTACCACCTACAGGTGTACCTCTTAAAATATTCGTGTATGAATAGATACAACTTATAGTTAGCTTTAAAAATATAGTATTGGCCACTGTAGATGCTTTCAACTCAATACTCTAATTTGGGGTGTAATTGGGGATCTTGCGTTAATTATGTAACACCTTGTATAGCTAAGTTATTCAAGTATTTACTATTACCAGAGATCGGATATTCGGATGCATATTTCATCAGCATCCTATAATGTTCCCACTGTTGGGACACAGGCATCCTCTCGGTAAAAGGGAGTGGGCCATAATCCACCACGCGGGCCCAGTGCGGGTTGGTAGATGTCACATGTCTTCGAATTTTTGGTTTTGAGTCATGCCGGTTTCTTTACGATGTTTTCCTTCACCGTTTTTAGAGCAGTGGTGATGAAATAATTTACACAAAGTAAAGCGGCGGCTTGGGTTCGAACTTACGACTTACTACTACTTAGTCCCGGCCGTTACCACTCGGCCACCACT
This sequence comes from Aporophyla lueneburgensis, assembly GCA_932294355.1. NCBI lineage: Eukaryota > Metazoa > Arthropoda > Insecta > Lepidoptera > Noctuidae > Aporophyla > Aporophyla lueneburgensis. The sequence continues at coordinate 28,873,822 of OW028751.1, read as the reverse complement.
GCTCGTATTATGGATAATATCTGGATGACCGAGCTTTGCTCGGTATTTTTTGGTAAATTGTGTTTAAAATAATAAGTTTATGTTCAAGTTGATTATCGATAAAGTTGGCCATTGGATACACGAATAAAACGACATTTTATAAAAATGACTCCTAGCTAGATCGATTTATCGCCCCCGAAACCTGTATACTAAATTTCATGACAATCGTTGGAGCCGTTTCCGAGATTCAGATTATATATTTATATACAAGAATTGCTCGTTTAAAGGTATAAGATTTGGATGCATATGTAAATGTGCATCCAAACATCCGATCTAAAAGCCATATTTTTACTACGAAAGAGATACGTTAATTACCAGTCCCTAATTAATTACTATAACAAAAATTCTCAGTAGGTTAACGAACTACATATAAAACAAGTTTTGCCAATCAGTGGCAAAGTTTCCGATGGCAGCTGCTTTCACGAACAACTCCACAGCTGTTGTCGTTGAACTAACTTCTCTGAGCCATCTGTCTCTACATTGTTAAGTATCAGCCTTTAATTAGGAAAAAGATAACTTAGGAAAGATAAAAAGAATTATATATAAGCACAGGAAGGTCACATACAAAACTACATGCAATCTGAGAAAAACATGTAAGTATTAAAAAAGAAATGAACCTTTATGTATCTAAACTAATGTATATTTTAAAGAGTTACATTTTGTTTGTTTGTGTGTGTAGGTAGGGGGTAATCTCTGGAACTACAATTGGAATTTGAAAATCATTTTTGCTGCTAAATGCCTTTATAATGTCACGGGCCGATAAATCTATACTAATATAATATTAGTTATTTGTTATACTAGAGTGCAAAGTTGCTTTTTAACCGCGTGCTCAATTTTGATGACCGAGCAAGCGAAGGATTCTAAAATTGAATCACGAGTGCAGCGAGTGATTCAAAAATTAGAATCCTGAGCATTAGCGAGGGAATCAAAAGAGCACGAGGTGAAAAATCTTTGCACTCGAGTGCAACACGTAACTTTTCATCCCACCTCAGCGAGGAAATGACTAAATGCAAAAAAAGCATTTACAATCACAAGATACTTTTATTTCAGTTTAGGTATTAATATTTATTAGGTACTACATTGTGATAGGTAAGTATTACAGAATTATCTTTAAATTATTTCAAATAATACTTAGGTATAATTAAGAAAAATTGAAAGTAAAGTTTTTACAGCCTAAGTAGAGTGTAATATTTTTGTTAGTGACGTGAAAAGAAAATGGGGCGCGCAAAGTAAATTAAAAAAAGTACACCAATAAGGTTCCGAGTCTGAGTTTTTAACAAATTAGAAAAAGGTTGCATGATAAATTCGGCACCATGGAGGTAGAAGTAAATAGGTTTAATGATGTTTTGAATTTACAAACTTAGTGCACACGATGTTCTAAATTCAATTTACTTTATCCTCTAGAGAATAAAAACGGCTTTTCCACTCAGATATTGAAGATTAAAAATACTCTTTCCGAGATGGTGGGATGAAAAATATTATAAAGCTGAGGAGTTTGTTTGTTTGTTTGATTGAACGCGCTAATCTCAGGAACTACTGGTCCGAGTTGAAAAATTATTTTTGTGTTGGGTAGCCTAATTATTGAGAAAGGCTATAGACTATATAACATCACGCCACAACAAAGAGGAGCGGAGCAGTAAAGAATAATGTTGCAAAAACCGGGAAAATCGCACGGGTAGGTGATTCGACGCGACGGGAAGGGTCGTGGGAACAAGAACTTTAACGCGGACGAAGTCGCGGGTAGAAGCTAGTAAATAAATAAATAGTAAAAAGTAGAAAAAATTCTTAAAAGATAAGTGGTGCAACATCGAGAGAAACAGGTTATCCTGTCTTGTATGACGTTCGATATATTACCGATATAGTATAAAACAAACAATAAATCTGCCTAGACTTTTCCCAAACATTTTGGGGTCGGCTTTCAGTCTAACTGGATGCAGCTGAAAACCAGTATATTACATTCTGGGTAACTCGATACCCCTTGGCAAGACTGGATCGCTTCTGGCGACCCGTAACGACACTCAGATCTACGAATGACTGCCGGATGCTAAATAGTATCAAAGGTCCAAATTGAAAGAGAAAAATAGTTTATTGTCCAATAAGGTTATTCAGTAGGCAGGTCTCTTAAAATATTACCTATACTAAACTAGGTTTCAAAGTATTTTTTACCAGTGGGTTTTGCATCGCAAACTAGACAGTTAGTCTGGATTTCAGTGCTCGGGGTACGAATTCCGTACGAAAATAAAATATTTAGCAATGCACACCTTAGCTATACAGAATAGTCGCAGTCTATGTCTCTACGTTGATTTAAGCGATAACATTGATAAATGAACGTTTTTTTTACATTATCTTTTGAATGAAAACTTGTCGGTATCAATTTTCATTGAATAGTTATGGCCGGTTAATGGCATTTTTTACTGCATCTTTGGTACCTTCTCTTTTAAGTTGCAAATCAGATTTGCCTCAAACTCATAGCATTTTATGAAAATCTAGCTTCTGCCCGCGACTTCGTCCGTGTCAAATTTTTGCTCCCTTGAATTGCCTGCCAATTTTCGTTCGTTTTTCGTTTCTGCTCCCCTCTTTTTTATCGTAGCGTGATGTTATATAGCCTATAGCATTTTTAAATATATAGGCTACGCAACATAAAAAGATTTTTTTAATTCGGACCAGTATTTCCTGAAATTAGCGCATTCAACCAAACATACAAACTCTTCAGCTTTATAATATTAAAAAAATCAAAAGTCATTTATTCAAACTAGGTTTAGAGTCAGCACTTTTTGAACGTCAAAGTTACATAAGACAGTCCCCCCAAAACGCCCGCCCTTCGACACTTCCTAGTGCTTTAGCTGGGAAGAAGAAGTGGCGGAACAAACTCCCCAGCAGTACAGCTGTCTGTTAAGTTTGAAGAACTTGATTCTATACAATTGTAAGTAGGTAACATTAAGAGACGCAAAACATGCACATTACACATATTGTATTATAAGTAATAAGTATAGATTAAACCATTTACAGGCACCTTTGAATCATGAGGGAGTGGGTCAATATAAAATAAATAAATAAATAATAAGTTTATTTATCCAAAGATATACATATACACAGGTTTTATAATAGTTACATGCTAAGGCTTATTCAACTAACAATGGACACAAGGGGAGAAAAATAATTGTCTATATGAACCAAAAATTAAATCCTGTCTCCTAAACTAGGGGTGACCTGTATCTTAGGAGACAGTGATTCGACCGAGCTAAACTGTAAATTAAATTAATGATGGACCTTAGATGTTAATCTACCACAAAACAAAAATGTGAGTTAGCTGAGTAAGTAATTTTAGATATATTTTGAGCATGGATGCATGTAGGTATGGAGAAAGAGTGTGGGTGTAAATGGAAGAGAGGTGTGTTCATATTGGTGAGTGTATGTTAGTTGTGCTGTATGGGTGTGTATGTGGTGTGTTATGAGGTGTTTATTTGTGTGTAGTGTTTTGTGTTCATATTTAATAGTGATTTGTTAAGCGATGTATGCCAGTAGAGATTCGGTGTTATTCTGCCGTTTTAATAAAAAAGGGCACAACTAACATTTTTCATGAAATTGAGTTATATATATCACCGGAATCAGGAAAAAAAAGCCTATATGCCTAATTATTTTTTTATTTTTAGCAAAAAAAATAACAGAGATACCATAAGCTTAAAGGGCACATCTGCAACATTTTTAAAGTTTTTAACCAGGAAAAGGGCACATTGTGAGATATGCCTTTTATTTCACCTTTATATTTTTAATATATTTAATTGAAAAGGCTTAATTGGCTTACGTCAAATATAAAAGGCTTATGTGGCAATTGTGCTTATTTTTTTTATACAAACACCCTAGCAATTATTGAAGAAGAAAAGTCACAACTAGCAGTTATGTCTTTACTATTTACCCTATGTCTTATTTTTTTATAAATAAAGCGTTTAAAAAAAGGCACACTGGCGGTTATGCCTTTACTACTAAACATCTATGAACGAAGATGAAGTGAGGGGTCAAGGTTATTTACACGTCCCACTGCAGGAACACAAAACAAGTGCACAATAAGATTGTTTTTATTCATCAAGAAGTATAAAATATAATAATATTCTAATATTTTACTGTATGTATCTATTATAATAATATGTAAAAAGGCACAATTGAGTAAAAGTGCCTTTTCAATGTAACATCTTAAAATTTTACATTGAAAAGGCACATTTGGTTGTATATGCCTTTTAACTGTAATATTGCTCCTGTTACGTAATTTTTTATGTTAAGTTGAAAAAAAATTAGCTAATTATTTATTATATGCCTTAAAAATAATAAAAAATATTGCTATAGTCTTATATGTACTATATATATACAACTATTTAAATTCACACAATTTCGAAAAACATAGTTTAGTCGTGTTTTTTTAACATAATTCAAAAAATATTTTAACATCGATTTTCTCAACATTTACAAAATGCTAGTTGTGCCCTTTTTAATAATGACGGCAGTATTGTAGTCCTGTTTTATGAGCCAGTCTGTAATTATAGTTTTGATATTGAATTTATTTAAGTTTATTATGTTTGTCAATCAGAATTATGAAGCTAGTTGCTCATTCCAAAGCGTAATTGGAACCTATGGAGATGGCGTTTCACGGAACACTTTTTTAAATCAAAATATTGGTTCTAACAGCTTCTTTTTAAAGCTGTCCACTGCTGGCAAAAGCTAGTATTATCATCATTTTTTACGGCCGAAAGACGACATAACGAAACCTACTATCGTACCGATATTTTAATCGTACATGTTTATGCGGATGTTTCAATGTTTGTTATTCTTTCACGCAAAAACTACTGAATGGATTTAGATGAAATTTGGTATACAGATAGTTTATAACCTGGATTATGTTATAAAGTACTTTTTATCTCGGCAGTATGTTCCCGCGAGATAAAGTCCGACCTCCATGCGGGTGAAACCGCTAGCAAAAGCTATAAGTATTATCATCATTTTTTTCGGCCATAAGACGTCCACTGCTGGACTTAGGCCTCCCACAATTTGGGAGGGTTTGCTATAATCAGTACGCTTGGCAGGCGGGTTGGCAATCGCAGTATGGTGGTAAAATACATAGAGAACGCTACTGCCCATTCGCTAGTAAGTCCCTTAGTCGCCTTTTAGTATTATAATAATGATGAATAAATTTGATAACGAATCATAACGACATAACAGCATTATTAATTTACCTAATGATCATAATTGTAAGGCAAATTAAAGCGTCGTAGTTTCTAAGCCGAAGAATGTCTACAACTATCAATAAACATTAATTTACTATCGTATGGGCTGAGTTTATATAAGTTAGTATAATAGCTTTAACAATGTATTTAATTACTGCATGTAAATGGTACACCACCGACTACCTGCAGCATAATCTTTCATGAATCTTTATTATTATTATTATTACATAAGAGAAGGATAGTTACAAATATGCGAAGTCTCTGACGCTTGTGCTAGGTGATCAACCTGTGTTACAAGAGCCAGTGCCCTCTCCCGGGAGGATACACTTTTGAAAACCTTATGCAATATTAAAAAGACAAAAACAACACAAAAATTATGAAAAGACCAAACTTACAAAACAAAAAAACTTTTTAACAAAAAATTAAACCGCCGAAAAAACTGAAAAGCAAAAAATAATAAACCTTAAAATTATGAGTCGGCGCTTTGAGTGATCTTTGTTCATTGATTTTCAGCGCCGACTCAAAATTTTAAGGTTTATTATTTTTTGCTTTTCAGTTTTTTCGGCGGTTTAATTTTTTGTTAAAAAGTTTTTATTTTATATTTTTTTGTGGTTTGAATGTACGAATAATACTTGGCAAGGTATACCTCATCCAATGAAAAAAGAATTATCAAAATCGGACTACTCGGTATAAAGTTATGCGTGGTTATACATTACAATCAGTGAGTGAACAATCAATCATCCCCTGTTTTCCGACCCTTAGGGTTCGATTTTGTTTTCCAAATTTATATGGGACCACCTTGGGAGTACACCCTTTCCAATAAAAAAAGAATTGTCACAATCGGACTACTATGTACAAAGTTACGCGTGGTCATACATAAAAAAAAAAAAATAAATATACGCGTCGAATTGATAACCTCCTCCTTTTTTTTTCGTCGGTTAACAAAAGATCAAAATAAGACAAAATATTAAAAAGGGGAAAATAAATGCCTTGTGATTTTACGCGCGCGCGCGCGCGCGTGTGTGTGTGTGTGTGTGTGTGTGTGTGTGTCATCCCATTGTAACTTTTCTATAACTTTTATGGTGTACAGTCACCAAAAGAGATTAGTAATCAGGATCGTCGGGTATTGTTAAAGTTTAGTAAGAAACCGGACCTTTTCGAATAAAATTTTATTTAAAAAATGAACTATTTGTTTTCTGATTATTTAATTTTATTCGACAACATCAATTGGTTTCTTACTAAACTACATGGTGTTCCCATGATCTGACCAAGATTATGTCTGGACTATAAAAGAGACTGTGACCTATGAGTCTGTTCCGGCCTTTCTTCTCAGAGTAGTAAGATAGCAAACGCCGACCTCATCTAGTTTTAAAAATGTGATTTACGTGTGAAATTGTACAAACCTACTTACAGAAATAAAATCATCTGGATATATTTTTCTCTTTTGAGTCGTGGCCACTAGCAGCGGGGTCTCCATTCCCATTGGTCTATTATTTAAACATTTAAATTGGATCATTAGTAACAGAAATTAAACTTACACACAAAATCTTCAAGAAATTAAACTAAAGAACCACGTATTAGGTATCTACCTGTAGAATGTAGGTACTTGAATTATAAATATACCTAACTATTGGACACCCAGTGGTCAAAATTCGACCATAATTCGTTTAAATTTTAATCAATAATAATCAAAAAAATTGGCCATCTGCACTCCTTCTCTATTTTAATTAAATTGCGCCAAATTTCATACTCCCCGTCCGTATTATTGTCGTACAAAGTTTTTGCTGTGTTAATATACATACTAGCTTCTGCTCGCGACTTCGTCCGCGTCAAATTTCTTGCTCACCCTACCCATCCCGTCACATCGAATCGCCTGCCCGTGTGAGGTCTTCATATTCGCGTCTTTTTTCTTTGTACTCGACTCCTAAGGGTCCTAGCGTGATGTTATATTGTCTACGTCCTTCCTCGATAAATGGGCTGTACAACACCAAACGTATTTTCTGAGATTAGTACGTTTAACCAAACACACTCTCAAGATTTATTTATTTATTTGCAAGAAAATAATATTGCGACTATAAATTGAGATGTAAGCTATCCTATGTTTCAAGTTGGATCAAAATGTACACGGTGTGCAAATTTTATTAAAATCGGTTAAGTAGTTTAGGAGTCCATCCCGGACAAAAAACGTGACGCGTAATTTATATATATTAAGATATTCTAGTAGACAATGTCTAGCTTCCCTGTTCCTTAATTTGATATACATATATATATATGGCAAACAGACAAATATTATGGACAGAGAGGCAAGCTGTTTGCTAATGAGCGTTGGAGCGGGTTCTCTTAAAACAAAGACGACCTAGAGACTGAGAAATAATAAGATTGACTTAGATTGGCTAAGGTTCTGTATGTCATCCAGCACAAGGGGTGGTTGGGGGATGGCATCAATTCATCATCATCATCATCATTTCAGCCGAAAGACGTCCACTGCTGGACATAGGCCTCCCCCAAGCTCCGCCACTTCGACCTGTTCTGTGCCTCTCGCATCCAACGTATTCTTGCGGCCTTCACCAGGTCATCGGTCCATCTTGTGGGAGGCCTTCCAACGCTACGTCTTCCAGTACGCGGTCGCCACTCCAGAACCTTCCGACCCCATCGGCCATCTGTTCTGCAAGCAATGTGCCCTGCCCACTGCCACTTAAGTTTGGCAATTCTTCGGGCTATGTCGGTAACCTTGGTTCTCCTACGGATCTCATGATTTCTGATTCGATCACGTAGGGAAACTCCAAGCATAGCCCTCTCCATTGCTCTTTGGGTGACTTTGAGCCTTCTTATGAGGCCCATTGTGAGCGACCACGTCTAAGTGCCATATGTCATCACTGGCAACACACACTGGTCAAAGACTTTTGTCTTGAGACACTGCGGTAAGTGGGACGAGAAGATACCGCGTAGCTTCCCGAATCAATTATCTTTCCATAATAATATAGATCTTTAAGTGGACGAAAAAAATGTTTTGATCCGAAATAACCTGATTGATATCTATAAATATTCTATGTAGTCTTGCTATTACTGTTGTCATTAACTTGCGTGACAAGAACGCAAGACTGCTTTTTCAGCTGAAATACGTCCACTGGTGGACATAGGGCGGCCTACCTCAAATTGGCGGGCTTTGCTATAATCGTCACGAATGGCAGGCGGGTTGGCGATCGCAGTATGATGGTAATTATGTCCTTTAGTCGCCTTTTACGACAAACACGAGAAGAAATGGGGTGAAGCTATTCTTTTTGTTCAACACCACACGGATGGTAAAGCAAGATTTTACCTAGTAATACTATTTATTTACTTATCATTAATGTTATCATAGCTCTTTTTTTCAGTCACGTCTAACGGTTTAGTCGGTCAATGTCGTGGCGGGCGAGAGTATTGAACTATGAAATAATATTGTTATGTAAGCAATTAAGAATTATATTGAAGTACTTAGATTTGTCTTGTACCTCTTTCACGTCGAATGACACCCTACTGAATTTATGGTTACAATTTGCCAGACGAGGCAAACTGTAATCATAAATTCAACACTTCTTTGGAAAAATATCTTCTGTGGAATACCTACACAGTCAAAATGAATGAAACAGCAAATTTCGTACGTAATGTCGTTTAAATTTTTATGGTTTACCAGTTTTCACAGAAGGTCAACTAATATATGAACACCTTTTGAAAATTTTAACGACGTTAATTTATATTTAACTAGATTTCGCCAGCGGCTTCGCCTACGTATTATACACATAAACCTTCCTCTTGAATCACATTATCTGTTGATGAAAACCGCATTAATATCTGTTGCGCCGTTTAGAAGATCTAAGCGTAGACACCCAGAGACGCAGGAAGCGACTTTGTTTTATATTATGTAAAGATGAAGATTTTGATCTGACTGACAGTTTTTAGCACTTTTAGTGATCGTTTTCGGTAGTCCTTAAACATATCTAAGAGCCAAGAACAATAACAAAAACAGCTGACCAGTTAAGGTCATTGAACTTCGCGTACCAAATGACGTTCTTTTTATTTTTGTTCTACTAGTTTTGGATAATGATACCTACCACGTGGGTAAAGTAATGCCAAGTAATTTAATTTGACCCCATAGATTTCAGCTTAGAGTTATTTTTCTGAGACACCTTCTTGAACGAATTCTATGTCACGTGAATTAATAGCTGTTACGATGATTATATCCATTTCACTTGACGGAAAACAATTAAGACAATTTCCCAGTTGTAATTGATTTTGTGCACTCATCTGATAATCCACGTTTGATGATCGTCATGGTGATGGTGGTACAAAGATAGCTGCCCAGACGACTGTCTCCTCGCAAGCGCTACAGTTGAACTTGAGGTCCTGGATTCGATTTCTAGGTTGGGCAAAGGTTATTGAAATGTTCCATCAGGAATTTCTTATAAGGTAGCAGCCCGCAGTCTGGACTTGTGCCCCGTTAATGCCAAAAATGAGCACTGGTGGCCCAGCGATATTAGCCCCAACTTACGAATTGCAGGTCGTGGATTCGAACCCAAGCAGCCGCTTTACTTAGTTTAAATATTTTCATCACCACTGCTGTCAAAATGGTGAGGGAAAATATCGTGAGGAAACCGGGATGTCCTAGAACCAAAGAATTCGAAGACATGTGACATCTTCTAGCAACCCGCACTGGGCTCGCGTGGTGGATTACGGCCCACTCTCTCTCACCTAGAGGTGGCCTATGTTCCAGTAGTGGGAATAAAATTGGCTGATTATGAATGTCAAAAGGATCGTACCGGGTTCCCATATGACATCTTCAACTCTGTCTACTCCTTCTATAAACAAGCGTGATATTACGAATACCCATGTGTTCCCATCTAAACTTTTTTTAAGTCAGTATGGCAGCCGAAGTTTCCCTGTCAGTCAAGTGGTGGTCAACTTTATTAAATTTTTATTTTTTCATTATTCTGAGAAAAGTCTTATTTCACAAGCAACCATTGTGAGCCAGCTGTTTTTTTTTTAATAATACATCTGTATTTTCACTAAGTAGTGTAGAAGTATAATTAAGGAAGGTTTGAGAAAATATATACCTACTTGGACCCCCTTAGTGCAGTATTATTTCTTAATTTGCAAGCAAGGGTAACAATAACCAACATTATGTCTGGACTTATAAGAGTCTGTGACCTCTGAGTTTGTTTCGGCCTTTCTCGACAGAGTACCAAGTCGGATAGGAAACGCTGACCTCATCTAGTTTAAAATAATATGACTGACGTGTAACAGTGTTTGTACAAAACTACTTACAGAAATAAAATAATTTATCATTTAATTTGGCGATACTTGGTCAAACAGAGTAGTTTAAAATAAATCACGAATAAATAATTTACCTTTATTTCATACATATGTATAATTGTATATACATTTTTACAAAGCATAGCTTTAGTAGGGTTGTTAGCATAAAATAAGTAAAAAGGTGTTAGTAATTTGTTTTTTTTTTTTTTTTTTTATTTCTTCAGGATAACAAACAATTGCGCAATAATGCTTAATATTAAGGTACAATTGACAAAACACTTAAGTAATAACGCAACCAGCTTCGTTATCCACATATTAATTAAACTTAAAAAAAAACTATTTGAACAAGGTCCAAGCAAACTTTGCAAACAAATTGTGTATTATGGATTAACTATTGAGTCTTGTGAAATAAACTTGCGTCAAACTAGATGTGAGAAGATAAGAAAAAGGAAAAAAAGGAAGGAAAAGAAAGGAAAAGGAAAGGAAAGGAAAGGAAAGGATTTTTATGAATACATTTTTTAAACTGTGCGAATGATAATGCAAATAAGTCATTATCAGCAAAATGATCGTTGTAACTTTTCATTATACGACGTAAAGGAGCTCGCTCTCCTTCGCTGGTTCTGCACCGCTTAGGCGCGAAAAGACTGTGAGAATAGATAGGTATCACGAATGCGCTGGGAACGACTAGGTATGCGAAGGTAAATTTGATTTATTAGACTGTTATGAATCAAATTTATTGTGACAAATCTTGTATAGGAACGATTGATCATGATACGATCTCCTTGTTTTAAGAGTTGACAGGGAAAATTTATCTATAAGAGTATCATATGATGACCACTTCTTAAATAGTTTATAGTTAAGATACCTAAGATATTTACGATATTTACGTTTTTATTGTTAGTAAACAAAACCAGTTTAAATCCTTCAGACTGACCACAGCATGAGTTTATCCCGTAGGCAGGTTTAGTATAGGTCATATATAGATCACATAATATATATAGGTCATATAATATATATAGGTCACAGTTTGGATGAGACATCAACACGCAAACTGTGACATTCAATTCAGCACATAATTCTAGACACCCTGAATATGTTTCGCCGATTATTTAAAAAAAAATGCTGTTTCATAAAAAAGTGCGATGAAAATGAATGGAGCACAGTTTGTTTTTTTTTAATACACCTCAAATTTTAACCATGCTGAAGAGTGGACGCAACCTGTACGTTAGATGTAGCAAATGGCGTTCTGTAGTTATCTACTGCCTATCCCCAAATGGAATAATGGCGTGAGTTTATGTATGAATGTATAGCTAAAGCCTATTACAAGAATACACAAATACAATTTTCCAAGACAAGGAATATAAACACAAGAAAATGTTTATGAATAAGAGGAAGTGCTACCGAAATTCTACAATAACTTCATTTTATTACGAACAATGATATTTATAAAAACAAGCCAATTGTTGGATGTATTTACAGACTGCCGTTATCTTTCAGGTAATTCACTTTCATTGGAATCACATCATACTTATCATAACATCACGCCTAGTTTCCCTAAAGGAGTAGACAGAGATGTTCCTATATAATAGTACACCCACTCTACGCAGAGCGGGGCGAGCCTATTGCCATCAACCGGGCATAAATCCAGACTCCAGGAAAATCCAGATAGAAAAACCCAATAATATTTTGCCCGACCAGGTTAACCAAACCCAGGACCGCATGTTCAGCAGCAGTGCTGGTTACCACAAGACAAACTAGGCGAGGTTGATTGTTATCAATGGTATGGTTAGCTAACCTGTGCCTGAAATATAGTGTGCTATAGAAATAACATAACAGTTTCAGATTGTTTGTAATTAGTGAAAAGCTACAAAATGTGAGAAAGATTTTTGTTGACACTTTATGTGACCAGGCCAAACCAGGCCACGGCCAGGCCAGGCGTGTTGTTAGGCCAATCTTTGGCCAAAGATTTGCATGCTATGTTATATCCTAGCTGAACATGATTGTGCCATATTTTATATTTAACACCATTACATACCATGTTTTAAGCAAATAAATAAATTATGATTATTGACATTGCCATTAAACCTGACAATGCTGCCGGTCTTCTGGGAACGTTTCCGGATAACAGCGATTCGGACGAGGACTTCGACGCCTAAGTGTCCTTTTGGTTTTGTATTTATATGTAGAGTTAGTAAGTAGATCATTTAAGTAGGTTGGCAGGTTTTAACTTTCACGATATTTAACACTAGCTTTTGCCAGCGGCTTCACCCGCGTGGAGTTCGGAAAATATCCCGCGGGAACGTACTACCCGGATTAAAAGTAGCCTATGTATTAATCCAGGTTATAAACTAACTGTGTTCCAAATTTCATCCAAATCCATTCAGTAGTTTTTGCGTGAAAGAGTAACAAACATCCACACATCCATACATACAAACTTTCGCATTTATAATATTAGTAGGATAACTATTTTAATGTTGTAAAATATTGTAAAAGTTATGGAAGTCAACCAATAAATAATTTATAATTAGGCAGGTACGTAATAATCTACGTCTCAATTGAAAAAAACCGGCCAAGTGCGAGTCGGACTCGCGCACCGAGGGTTCCGTACAAACCTGTAGGTATTCACGGTTTATGCATAAGGCTTGTGTTTATGAAATTAAATCCTATTTTTTTAATTTTTATATTTGAGTTGATTGAATGAAAGGTAAATTGCGGTTTACGATTTATGACGTATAAAAAAAAAACTACTTACTAGATCTTGTTCAAACCAATTTTCGTTGGAATTTTATATAGCAATGTACATCATATATTTTTTTTAGTTTTATCATTCTCTTATTTTAGAAGTTACAGGGGGGGGACACACATTTTACCACTTTGGGAGTGTCTCTCGCGCAAACTATACAGTTTAGAAAAAAATGATAATAGAAACCTCAATATCATTTTTAAAGGCCTATCCATAAATACCCCACACGTATGGGTACGATGAAAAAAATTTTTTTGAGTTTCAGTTCTATGTATGGGGAACCCCAAAATTTATTGTTTTTTTTCTATTTTTGTGTGAAAATCTTAATGCGGTTTACAGAATACATCAACTTACCAAGTTTCAACAACATAGCTCTTATAGTTTCGGAAAAAAATGGCTGTGACATACACGGACAGACAGACAGACAGACAGACAGACAGACAGACAGACAGACAGACATGACGAATCTATAAGGGTTCCGTTTTTTGCCATTTGGCAACGGAACCCTAAAAACCAAGAAATTTGCGGAAATAGAGGCCAAGACGTATGAAACCTCTTTTCTATGTTTTGAACATGGATCCAGTTTTCTTATTGTAGATAACTTATTAATCACCTTATTATAATAACATAACATCACGCCTGTATTCCCTGAAGGCTTATGCAGAGCTGCATCTATAGTACACCCACATTTCGCCTGTTATGTTTAAGTCCCATGTTATAGGGGGCGAGCCTATTGCCATCAACCGGGCACAAATCCAGACTCCGGGCTGCTACTGGGAAATTCCAGATAGTAATGCCCAATAACACTTTGCTCGACCCAAGAATCGAACCTAAGATCTCATGTTCAGCAACCACCACCCACTAGACCTATTAACCCAATTAAAAAAAAAACTCACCAAAATAACAGCAAAAATATTCAAGAAACTCCTCATGATTTTGTAAAACGGAAGACTTTTCTCAAAAACGTCCACTTCTTACTTCGTTTTAACCGAAACAATCGATACACGCGACCAACTCCCGCGCACATTGAACTAAAAATGGTTGGATGCGCGTGCGCCGATCGACATGACGTCCGAGTAGGGGGGCCATGCGCGACAGGGCGATTTGGGACTTACCTGGGACGTGCTGTAGGTCATTTGTGTTAACAGGATAAGCAAGTAAGGTTTTTTTTTCTCGGTAATGGTTTTACTCTTACGTGGGATGAGTTAATTTTATTGTCTTTTTTATTAGAGGGGTAATTTCGTAACATACTTATAGTAGCTATGGGCTTCGTTTTGACAGTTTAACAGCGTCCATTGCGTTTTTAATGTGCTTTAGCCGACACTTTTCTCGAACTTATGAAGTAATGGATTAGCAATATTCTGGGTGCGACGTGATCTGTCGTAATTCGAACTATTTATGTATGATTTTATAGAAGGCATTATCACAACCGCTTACGAAACTTACTGATTAATCAAGATTATTTTATTCTATTATAACTACGAAAAAATTTAATCACAATTATCGGTTAAAAGAGATATTCACTAAAACTGATTTAATCTGCAATTAATTGTAAGTTAACAATTCATATTGCACTTTAACAGTGTTATCACAAAATCCGTTCCAACTTTAGTTTTAGCCTAAAGCTATGAGTCAGTTTTTACATTTCTAACTTTATTTCTATTTGGCTAAAGTTCTCAATATAAAAATGACAACCTAGCACAGGGTAAGTTGTTTTCTAAAAGGAACTGTATTTCAATTTCTGTCCGCACCAGACAGAAATTGGAATACAAGTTCCTTATTATTTCAAAAAGAGGCTCGATTTTTTGAACCGTACCTAAAGAAAAACGTTTTTTGTAATATCGTACCTAAATGTTTAAATTACAAATCATTTAAACTGAAGATTCTAAACATTATCACGCTTCTTTCTTCCCGAAAGGATAGGCTGAGGTACTAAAAAAGGTCTGAGGTTTTTAAGTCGCATTACTAACAATATTATGGGCCTAATACGTCTGAAATAAAAAGTTTATTTTTATTTTTAAATATCCACAGCTCACATACATTTCAACATTTATGTTTTGTGTCCCTTAAGTTATATGGGAGCGTGCTTATTGAAATCACCGGCCACAAATCTAAACGCCGGGCTGCTACTGAGAAATTTCTGTGAAAATTGAAAAAAAAAACTTCATAACTCTTTTCCCGACCTGGGAATTGAACCCAGGATCTCAAGCTCATGGGATAAAGACAGTTGGTTAGAACCAAACATTTAGTTTTAATTTCTTCCCCATGACATTTAATGGGTATTTTATGCACTGATCAAAAGACATGTCCGGTACTAGAACATCCCATGGCCACCGTACTAGGCCGCGACCCTGCCGGCGCAGGCGCAGCTCCGTGCGCAGCCAACCAATTAGATCCATTGCTCATTGACAAACATTATAGTATCGATATATTTATTAAAAACTAAATCCCAAATACTTACTTCGCTAAAGACGCAAATAAAATGGTTGACGTTGTCGTCCCAGAAAAACAGTCTTTATGGCTTTAGACTTAGAATTTGAGAAATGTTCATCCCCATCCAAAGATTTATAAAATGTTAGGTACAGTCAGCAAGGAAATGGACAAATTGCACAAAAACTTGTTTTGGCTAGTCAATCTTGTTTTTAGGGTTCCGTTGCCAAATGGCAAAAAACGGACCCCTAATAGATTCGTCATGTCTGTCTGTCTGTCTTTCCGTCCGTATGTCACAGCCACTTTTTTCCGAAACTATAAGAGCTATGCTGTTGAAACTTGGTAAGTAGATGTATTCTGTGAACCGCATTAAGATTTTCACACTAAAATAGAAAAAAAAAACCATAAATTTCGTGGTTCCTCACACATAGAACTGAAACTCAATTTGTTTTTTTTTTTTTTTCATCAAACCCATACGTGTGGGTTATTTATGAATAGGTCTTCAAAAATGGTAATGAGGTTTCTAATATATTTTTTTTCTAAACTGAATAGTTTGCGCGAGAGACACTTCCAAAGTGGTAAAATGTGTCCCCCCTCCCCGCAACTTCTAAAATAAGAGAATGATAAAACTAAAAAAATTATATGATGTAACATTACCATGTAAACTACTATGGAAAATTAGTTTGAACGAGATCGAGTGAGTAGTTTTTTTTTAAAACGTCATAAATCGTAAACCGCAATTTACCTTACATTCAATCAAATGAAATAAAAAAAATAAACATTTATTTTTAAACCGAGAATACCTACAGGTTTGTACGGAACCTTCAGTGCGCGAGTTCGACTTGCACTTGGCCGGTTTTTAATCTTGTGGCTAAACAGCCGCACAGGTATCTTTCAGGTTAAACTACGCTTACCGCGGTTGGCCCGTGGATGGGTGACCATCCTTAGATACCAAGACCCTTCCGTGCCTCAGAAAGCACGGTCAGCCGTTGGTCTCGGCTGTTTTTCGTAGATCTTAGACAGTCGTTACACATCGTCAGAAGCCCGAAGTCTGACAACCAGTCTTACCAAGGGGTATCGTATTACCCAGTAACTGGGTTGTGGAAGTCAGATAGGCAGTCGCTTTTTTTTTTTTTCAGGATGGGAAATCATCAAATGACTTCTCCCGCTCTGGGCGGAGCGGGAGGGCGTGTCAGACTTTTACTGACTAAAACCCACCCGTGTTCCATCAGTTGCCCATGTGCCAGGGTCACGGTATCTCTTTCGAACAATCACGCGACCCCGGCAGGCATCGGTCCTAGTAGACCCCTACACTGCTGCTGACATCTCTTTGAGGCGCGCGTGGAACACTGCGCGCCGTCGACCCGAGCCTGGTCCTTACCGGGCGGCGAGCTACCCATTGCTCGCCACCCGCAAGCTCGCGCCTACGGTGGCCGGGAGTCCGCTATCGACTCCCGACGCCCGGGGCGTCTCCTCCTGCGGCGGCTAGGGGCGTGAGGGCGCAGAGACTGCCACTCTCTCACGCGCCCCGCCTCCTCCTTCGCGAGCATTACTGCTTCGCAGAAGGAGGTGACGGCTTCCCATTCCCTCTCGCTCCGTACCATGGCTCGCACCAGGGCCGTACGCGAGAGGTCGCCGCCGCCGATCGCCTCCACGAGGACACGGCGGTGCTCCGCCCAGGCAGGGCACACCTCCACCGTATGCTCCACCGTGTCCTCCAGACGATCCTCGCAATGGAAACACCCGGACGTATCCTCCCGCTTTATCCTGAACAGGAACCAACCGAAGCACCCATGCCCGGTGAGAACCTGCGTCAGGCGGAAGGTGAGGACGCCGTGACGCCTCTCTATCCACTCCTCAAAGAGGGGACTTACCGCCGCAATAGTGGCGTGCCCAGCACTGGGTTGCGACAATCGTACCCGCCATGTCGCCATGAGATCACACCGGAGCTCTGTCCGCTGTGCCGCGATTTGTCGCGGCAGCGGAGTTTCGCCCCGGCGTTTCGCCTCCTCGCGCCACTCCCACATGTGCGCAAGGACCTTTGCCTCCAGATCCCATGGCGGCACTCCGGCAAGGAGGCTCGCCGCCTCGCACGAGACCGTGCGGTATCCCCGGATTAACCGGATGGCCATGACCCTCTGGGCCGCAAACAACCGGCGCGCTGGGCGCAGCCTCAATGAGGGCGCCCACACCGGTGCCCCGTAGAGGGCCATGGACCGCACGATCCCCGTGAAGAGCCTCCGGCAGGAGGCGTTTGGACCCCCCAGATTGGGCAGGAGCCGCTTTAATGCAGCCCCAGCCCGCTCCAGTCCGGGAGCCAAACGTCGGAAATGCTCAACGAAGTTCCACCGGCTGTCGAGGGCAAGTCCCAGGTACTTCATTGTCGACTCGACGCCGATGTGAACCCCTCCTACCGTGAGTTGGGAACCCGCAGGTGGCGCGTTCCGAGGACCATGAAAACCCATGGCCTCGGACTTGTGCAATGCCACCTCGAGTCCCAATTGCCGGATCCTATCGACGATTGTCGCAACCCCGCGTGTCATAATTTCGGCCGCCGCCTCGTACGACCTCCCCTGCGCAAGGACCAGCGTGTCGTCAGCGTAGCAAACTACGCTGACGCCGCTAGGGAGGTCGGCGCGCAGCACCCAGTCGTAACCGATGTCCCACAGATGCGGCCCCAGGACCGATCCCTGTGGGACACCGCACGACATCTCTCGCCGGTTCCATTCCCCTTCGTGACCGGGGTAGATGACGGCCCTATCCGTCAGATAGGCCTCGACCACGCGACAGAGGTAGGTCGGCATCCGGTGATACCGGAGTGCCTCCCTAATGCAACTCCAGGGCAGGGTGTTGAAGGCATTGGCGATGTCTAGAGACACCGCCAAGACGACCCCACCCCGGGCCACTGCATCCCCCGTCGTGAGGGCTCGCACGCGCATGATGGCGTCCACCGTAGAGCGCCCCTTGCGGAAGCCGTACTGGCCGTCCGACAAGTCCGGCCCCTCCCGCACCAGCCACCCGACGAGGCGGTCTGCAATCACTCTTTCAAAGAGCTTGCCCACCTCGTCGAGTAGCACGATGGGCCGGTAAGCGGACGGAGAGTCCGCTGGGCGCCCAGGCTTCTTAATGAGGGCCAGTTTCCCCGTCTTCCAACGAAGTGGGAACTGGCCCCTCTCCAAGCATGCGCTAAGGAGCCCCCTGAGTCGAGGCCCGAGAGCCTCTGAGGCCAGGACCCATGCTTTGCCAGGCAAGCCGTCGGGTCCTGGGGCGGTATTCTTGGCATTAAGCCTTCGTACCGCCACCCTCATCTCTGCCTCGGTCACTTCTGGAACACCGTCGTCGTCGTCAGTGGTGTGGTCCGCATCGGGCACCGCAGTAGGCGGAGCCATGGGTGGGGGACTATGTTCCCCTCGCGAAGGGAACAGAGCGCTCACCACGCCCTCCACGAGTTGGGGCCGGAGACTCTGAGTCAGCGGAGGAGCCCATGGGCGGAGTTTCTCCCGGACGGCCTTGTAGGGCCGTCCCCATGGGTCCCTGTTCAGAGTCTCCAGCGACTCCTTCCGGGCCAGTCCTCTGGCTCGCAGGATCTCCTCTTGGAGGGCGGTCTTCGCCGCTCTGTACCCCTCATATAGCTCCGCCTGAATGGCTTCCGTATCCGGAGGTCGGATACGGAGCCTGCGGTGCCTGGTGTACCGGCGTCGTGCCGCAACGCACGCTTCGCGCAACGCTGTCAGCTGCGGCGACCACCAGTACACCTGGCGCCAAGCCCGTCCTGGCTGGACTCGGGGCATAGCCACGTCACAGATCTCGGACATGGCCTCCCGGAACCACTCGGCCTCGTCGTTGGTGTCAGCAGGCCTGTCCGGTGGTGACACCCAGGCCTGCACGATCGAGGCTTCCAGGAGAAGCTCCCGGTCCAGCTTCTTCAGCGCCCAACGCGGACCACTCAGGGTCTGCCGGATCGGCGCGCTCGAGGTCTGGGCGGAGACGTCAAACCGGATGTACCGGTGGTCGGAATACGTCTCCACCCCCTCCATGACGCGCCAATCAATAACCTGCGGTGACAGAGCGGGGCTGGCAAACGAAATGTCCACCACTGAGTCGCCCCGCATCCGTACACACGTAGGTACAGAACCCCGGTTTAGGACGACCAGGCCTGTCTCCAGAGCCCAGTCCTCCACCATCCTGCCCCGTGTGTCCGTATACCGGGAACCCCAAGCCAGATTCTTGGCGTTGAAGTCCCCGAGTACGAGCACGGGGAGGGGACGGAACCCGACGACGACGACTCTCAACTCCGCAAGGGAGTTGTGAAACTCGGCGAGAGTTCGGCTCGGGGAGAAGTATACTCCCACCACTACAATCTCCCCGAACCGTATAGGCAGTCGCTCGATGTAAAATACTGGTACTCAGCTGCATCCTGTGAGACTGGAAACCGACCTCATCGTAGTTGGGAAAAGGCCAGGCAGATGATGATGAATCTTGTTTTTTAAAGCAGTGGTGGCCCCGTGGGATCTGCCCCTCGTCGAGTCGTGGGTTCGAAACCAGGCAGGTGCTTAACTTGGTGTAAATAATTTCATCACCACTGCTCTCAAAACGGTGAAGGAAAACATCGTGAGGAAACAGGCATGTCTTAGAACCAAAAATTCGAAGACATGTGACATCTACTAACCCGCACTGGGCCCGCGTGGTAGATTACGGCGCCCTCCCTCACACCGAGATGAGGCCTGTGTCCCAACAGTGGGAACAAATATACAGGCTGATTAATGATTATGAACCTTGTTTCTTATAAGGATCAAAGAACAATATCAGACCAAGTCAGGTTAAAGTACTAGAAAGGCAGAAATTGTATAAAAAACCAATACATTTGGCAGAAAATGAGATTGTAATTTTTTTCACAACTTATGTTGTACATTTATTTACTTTGAGTACTGAATTTAGATAGCTTGTTGCTTGTTATTCTGAGAAAAAGAATATAAACATAACTGTAATTTATCTATAACTAGCTTTTGCCCGCGGCTTCGCCCGCGTGTATGTCGGAAATTATCGCAAGAGGATGTACTACCGCAGTAAGAATTATGAATCGATGTTATACATACATAAAATTACGCCTTTTTCCCATGGGGGTAGGCAGAAACTATGGAACGCCACCTGTTACGATCCTTACATATCATGTGTGTTTGATGTACTTACAATAAAACTAATAGTATTCAGAGTAAGAAGACTGCGACATAGGGCTGGATTAAATTGAATATAAGTCTTACTGGTTTTTCTTAACGCTCGTATTCTACCTATACAGAAACTCAATTATTTACCAGACACCAAATTAAACATAGTTATAAGAATAGTACTTTGCCAGTGGCTTCGCCCGTATAGCTTTCGGAAAATATCACTCGGAAACCTACTACCGGGATAAAGTATCCTATGTATATGGTAAGTATCCAGGATAACCAAAAATCCAAATTCATCCAAAAATCTAAACATCTAAGCAATATTTCGCGGTCTCTTACTTGGAATAATACAATTAGGTTTATTTTGAGTACTTCGAACACACATGATATTCGCATTTACTATAAAGCCAAAGTAATATGAATTACAATATTACAATCCTACTAATCCTGCACTACCCGACCGCTACCAACCGGGACGGCCGGACGCAGGAAGGCCCGCTAGCCGCTCGGCGGCGATTTTACTATAATCTCTGATATCTTCTAAAATATTAATTTTAATGATAGCATATCATTAAAATTAATATTTTAGAAGATATCAGAGATTATAGTATAATATATAATAAAGTAAAGGCCAACTTTGATCTACATGAAATGCACAATTTATTTAAGGTACTTAATTGCATAAGGATTAATGCTGTATTGCTTAAAATCGCATAAGCCATTATTTCTCGTAAAAAGTAAAGGATAAAAATGGTTATTATGGGTTATCCCTAAGAGTTAGACATATACCATCGCGGACTTTTTTGTAGAACTTTTTAAGGTGTACAATACTGTAGTACATTATTTTGAGCTATTTCATAGGGTTCAGCCAGCGTTCGCAATGTAAGCGCAAAAAAATGTGTTTATTTATGACATTACATTAGAAACCTCTAAAATTATCAGCGTTTCTTTACTATATTATGCATGTTATATACATATAAACCTTCCTCTTGAATCATTCTATCTATTAAAAAAACTTGCATCAAAATCCATTGCGTAGTTTTAACGATATAAGTATACATAGGGACAGACAGACAGCGAAGTGACTTTATTTTATAATATGTAAAGATAAAGATAAAGATATGTAAGTATTTAGAAATATATAAGTATATTTATCAGTTGTCTGGTTACCATAGTACAGGCTCTGCCTAGTTTGGGATCAGATAATGGTGTGTTGGTTGTCCTAAGAAGAAAATATTATTATTATAACATAAAATAAAGCCTTGTTTTCTCGAAGGCAGTTTGTTTAAGTCCCATGTAATAGGGGGCGAGCCTATTGCCATCAACCGAGCACAAATCCTGACCCTGGGCTGATACTGAAAAATTCCTGAAAAAAACCACAACACTGTACTTGTTTTTTACAATTATCGCAGCATTATGCTGAGATAGGGGCCCTTTTGGTCTCGCACAGGTCTTACTATTTTATTTTTTATATCTTTCTGTAATATTTTGTTATTTGTAGCTTAAATGTAAATGTTTCTATGTTCTTCTCATTGCTTTTATGTCCTGTGCGTGTTCCAAATAAAATATTTTTCTTTCTTTCTTTCTTTCTTTACTTGACCTGGGATAAACGACCTCCAATAATTTTGAACTTTAGACTTGTTTTTATGATTTTTGACTTTGTAGTGGTAGTCTAGTCTATCCATCACAAAAATGTAAGTTGTTGAAAAAGGGTCGACTGGCAAATTGGCCATTTTCTTGCTGACTGTACAGTAAAAAAACATAATACAGATTAAAATACTTCAAAATGTCTTTAGGATAGTCTTCGAAGACCTTTTGCTTGTAGGGCTGTAGCTATAACGGTTATCAAACCTAACAATTACTGCCCCATTTGAAAAATCCAGCCTGTATAACATATTTAATTTTTTTGGCAACTTTTTAAATCCGTTATATGTCGTCGCCATATTGGATTTTATATGGCGTCATTTATCTTACAACCGGCGGAACGATATGACGCTACCAACTATAGGTACGTCGTTTGTCAAAATATGAGTCGGGAAATAGTTTAGGAGTTATAAGGGAACAGTTGAACGTAGCCTGTAAAAATCATAAATCTCTTTTTACTTTGCCATAGTCGGTTAAATACAAGTAAACAGGTAACAGAGATAGCAAGAGTGAGTGAATAGAGAATAGTGCCTCGTTGGTGAAGTAGTCGCGATCGTGACTACTGAGTTTGTGGTCCAAAATTCGGTTTCACGGCAAAGTGCAGCTATACACTGATATATCTGTCATAAAATTTAAAGGACACCTGACTATCCAGGGTGAGCCAAATACCTACTTGATTAAATACGTCCCTCAAACCCAAACTCAAAGCATTTATTTCAATTAAGGCATTTCTTCCCGTGGCTGTCGTAAAAGGTGACAAAAGGACTTACTAGACAATGGGCAGCAGCGTTATCTATGCATTTTACCACCATACTGCGATCGCCAACCTGCCTGCCAAGCGTGGCGATTTCGGCAAACCCTCCCAACATGCTTGGGGGTGGCCTATGTCCAGTAGTGGACGTCTTTCGGTTGAAATGATGATGAAACCATTATCTGGCACTTTCGAATTGTTTAGGAATCGGTCAGACAGTCAAAAAATTAAAGGCAATTGGGCCTGATAGGTACCCATTCCAAATCGTAGATGTATAAGGAGAAGAACGGGCAAGAACTACAAGGAATCTTTCAATATCCTGGGTACTCATAATGTTACGAATTCCGGGCTATACGTAAATGAAACAAAATTACGTAAAGCACAAACGAAACGAAGATCATTTCCAAGTTTATTAAAACAAAATGTCAGCGTTTCCTTTATATAAGTGTTTTTCTCCATTGTTCATTGATTCAAATAAATAACTATTACGCAGATGTTATCATAACTAGTGAAAATATACAATAGAACTCGATCAAACAGCGCAACATACTTACTGAGATATAAGATTATACGTTGTGATTACTTAAAACACAGTCTTTTTACTTGGTAATATTCTTGGAACATCGTATAGGTACTTATGTACTTCTACAATGTTTGTAAATATATGAGCACCAGGTTTCTATTATATAATAAATTAATATGGGGTAAGTAATAGATGATATAACAACAAAATCTCTAATATTTACAACATATAACAATGGAACCTATAATTTTATTTAATATACCGATTAGTTAATATAATGAACGATTGTTATAATTTTAAAATAACTAATTTTTATAAGCCTAACATATATTAAATATAACAGCATTTGACATAACATACATTAAATATAAAATCGCTTGACATACCACTCAAAATATATAAAACTTATTTGGTGTAATACGATGAAATGCGCTAAGATAGGTCGACGGAGCCCCGCTTGGCGGGGCTCCTATTTCTGAGTGGTTTAAAAAAAAATAACCACGAAGGCTTAGCCTTCTAACCTAACCTATCCGAGTCGGGGTACTCTGAGTCGGGGTGTTAAACTGTTAACAATGACGTTTTTTATATATATTAAACGTTAGACCTAATGATGTTCGATTAAATAAACAATATACATATTAAACGTTAGACCAAATGATTTTCGATTACATAAACGTTATATCAAACAACGTTATACTAATTAAGTTTTAGAATAAATGAATGTTATATGTAATGAAATTATATCAACAGTTGGTATATCTCACGTTGATTATATCTTATGAACGATAATAAAATGAAATTAGACCAAATGAGTTTATACGTTATGAGACGCACACATTAATATGCCATTGCTCCATTATTAACCGACTTCAAAAAAAGGAGGAGGTTCCCAATTCGACTGTATTTTTTATGTTTGTTACATCAGAAAAAGTTCTCGACTGGGTGAACCGATTTTGATGAATCTTTTTTATGTAAAAGCTGGTGCTTCCCGTGTGGTCCCATTTCAATGTGGTCCAGTTCTGACAATGGCATCCATGAGAAAACCATGTAAGTCTTAAATTTCACCTGGCCAGTACTGGTATAGGAATTAGTGCGAGGGAGATACCATAACTAAAAAGGTAAAAAACTTTTTTCAACCGAAGACTTCCTTTTTTTGAAGTCGGTTAAAAATAAAAAATTCCGAAATTAAAGTTATTGTTCACTTTGTAGTGTTTTTATACAAGATGGTTGTTTTTTTTTTTTTATAAAAAAGTATTTTTTTACATATAAGTAATGTAAATTTTCCGTGTGGTGCCGAACGTAAAGAATCATCATTATCATTTCAGCCGTAAGACGTCCACTGCTGGACTTAGGCCTCCCCCAATTTGGGGGGCTTTGCCATAATCG
Organism: Aporophyla lueneburgensis; assembly: GCA_932294355.1. Lineage (NCBI taxonomy): Eukaryota > Metazoa > Arthropoda > Insecta > Lepidoptera > Noctuidae > Aporophyla > Aporophyla lueneburgensis. Next base: position 28,848,633 of record OW028751.1, on the reverse strand, counting down.
CCACGCTTGGCAGGCGGGTTGGCGATCGCAGTATGGTGGTAAAATGCATAGAGAACGCTGCTGCCCATTCTCTAAGTAAGTCCCTTAGTCGCCTTTTACGACACCCACAGGAAGAAATGGGACGGAAATGGAACGTAAAGAATAGCACCATCCTATTTCCTCCTGTGGGTGTCGTAAGAGGCGACTAAGGGACTTACTACAGAATGAGCAGCAGCGTTCTCTATGCATTTTACCACCATACTGCGATCGCCAACCCGCCTGCCAAGCGTGGCGATTATAGCAAACTAGCTTTTGCCCGCGGCTTCGCCCGCATGGTTGTCGGAAATTATCGCAAGAGGACGTATTACCGCGGTAAGAATGTATTAATCCATGTTATACATACATAAAATTACGCCTTTTTCCCATGGGGGTAGGCAGAAATTACGGAACGCCACCTGTTACGATCCTTTCATATCATGTGTGTTTGATGTACAGACGCCACCAGGTCAAGCTACCCAAAACTGTAAATTTTTCCCAATGAACCTTGAACCTAATGCTCTAGAAATAAAGTCGAAAATCTATCAAAGAAATCTGACAGATTGTAGTAGCTTGATGTGTTGGCGTCTGTACTTAAAATAAAACTAATAGTATTCAGAGCAAGAAGACTGCGACATAGGGTTGGATTGAATTGAATATAAGTCTTCCTGGTTTTTCTTAATGCTCCTATTCTACCTATACAAACACTCAATTATTTACCAGACACCAAATTAAACATAGTTATAAGAATAGTACTTTGGCCAGTGGCTTCGCCTGTATAGCTGTCGGAAAATATCTCCCGGGAACGTATATGGTAAGTATCCAGGATAACCAAAAAACCAAATCCATCCAAAAATCTAAACATCTAAGCCATATTTCGCGGTCTCTTACTTGGAATAATACAATTGGGTTTATTTTGAGTACTTCGAACACACATGATATTCGCGCACGCATTTACTATGAAGCCAAAGTAATATGAATTACAATACAACCCTACTAATCCTGCAGTACCCGACCGCTACCAAGCGAGATGGCCGGACGCGGGACGGCCCGCTAGCCGCTCTGCGGCAATTTTATTATAATCTCTGATATCTTCTAAAATATTCATTTTAATGATATGCTGTAAAGCGCAATTTTGATCTACATGAAATGCACAATTTATTTAAGGTACTTAATTGGATAAGGATTAATGCTGTATTGCTTAAAATCGCATTCATAAATAAGCCATTATTTCTTGTAAAAAGTAAAGGATAAAAGTGGTTATTGTGGGTTATCCCTAAGAGTTAGACATATACCATTGCGGACTTTTTTGTAGAACTTTTTAAGGTGTACAATACTGTAGTACATTATTTTGATTTAATTCGTAGAGTTCAGCCAGCGTTCGCAATGTAAGCGCAAAAAAAATGAGTTTATTTATGACATCACATTAGAAACCGCTAAAATTATCAGCGTTTCTTTACTATATTATTCATGTTATATACATATAAACCTTCCTGTTGAATCACTCTATCTATTAAAAAAACCCGCAACAAAATTCGTTGCGTAGTTTTAAAGATATAAGCATACATAGGGACAGACAGACAGCGAAGTGACTTTATTTTATAATATGTAATGAGTAATGATAATACGAGTTTTTTTTACATGGAGCCATGTATCAGAGTAGGAAACTGAGTAGACTGGATAACCTAACCTAACCTAACATTTTTTTTTTTTTCATGATGGGAAATCATCAAATGACTTCTCCCGCTCTGGGCGGAGCGGGAGGGCGTGGCAGACTTTTACTGACTAAAACCCACCCGTGTTCCATCAGTTGCCCATGTGCCAGGGTCACGGTATCTCTTTCGAACAATCACGCGACCCCGGCAGGAACCTAACATAACGTGGGGCTTCAAATTGACATAAGGTAACACTTCTGCTTACCCCTTATGGGAACAGGTGCATGGTTTCATGTACCTATCTATTTAAATTCCAACCTATTATTGTCCTATTTTTGCCGGAATTTTCTTTAGTGGCGACCGCGTACTGGTAGACGTAGCGTTGGAAGGCTTCCCAAAAGAAGGACCGATGACCTGGTGCAGGCAACAGAAATCAGCTGGATGCGAAAGCACAGGCATTGTTCACGACTCCTGCTCAAGACGGATTGACTATTTTAAACATTAACAGCTATGCTATACAAGGGACATTGAATTAACTGGCAATACCTATGAGTATTGATATCGAAAAGTAGTGAAAAAAAATTATCTTCACTACAACTTTGTTAAAATCGTTAGTTCACACTGAAATGTACATTAAGTTACTGACTGGAAAAAAATCTATGTTCCTCGAAAAATATAAAAAAATAAACGTATGCAACATTGGCCCATCGAATAATTATTTATTTTTTAACCGACGAAAAAAACGTAGGAGGTTCTCAAGTCGACGCATACCTATTTATATATTTTTTTGTCTTTCTTTATGTATGACTACGCATAACTTTTTACCATGTGGTGCCGGACGTAAAGAATAACACCACCCCATTTCTTCCCGTGGGTGTCGTAAAAGGCGACTAAGGGACTTACTAGAGAATGGGCAGCAGCGTTCTCTATGCATTTTACCACCATACTGCGATCGCCAACCCGCCTGCCAAACGTGGCGATTATGGCAAAGCCCCCCCAAATTGGGGGAGGCCGAAGTCCAGTAGTGGACGTCGTACGGCTGAAATGATGATGATGATGATGATGACGCATAACTTTTTACAGAGTGGACCGATTTCGATAATCCTTTTTTAATTGGAAAGGGTATATATCTCGAAAATAGCTTTAGTTTTCGAAACCAGCACCCAACACGCGTGTATAGTATTGCTAGTGAATTTATTTGGCCCTCTATAATCCAGCACCCTAATTGCATAATACACTATTAATTAGAATCTGACTCACTTTGAAGGTACATTGCTTCCAAGGTTCGAAAAATAAATCTGCTCAACAATATAAATGACGCAATGAATGTTGTTGCACTTTCAAAATGAAAGCAATTCCTATCGCCATTGTTTTACGGAACTAGGCACCTCGCTGATTTCCTCACGGTATTTTCTTTCACCGACGTAAGTAATATCTATACTAATATTATAAAGCTGAAGAGTTTGTTTGTTTGTTTGATTGAACGCGCTAATCTCAGGAACTACTGGTCCGAATTGAAAAATTCTTTTTGTGTTGGGTAGCCTATTTATCTAGGGAGGCTATAGGCTATATAACATCACGCTACAACTAAGAGGAATGGAGCAGTAATGAAAAATGTTGCAAAAACGGGGAAAATGTATTCCTTTTGAGAGTTTCCGTTGCGTGCGCTGCGTAAACGGTTAAAGTGACGCAAAAATCATGTATCACGGAATTGTTCCTTATAAAAAGTTCTAAAAAAAAGTCCGCAAGAGCATATGTCTATCTTTTAAGGTTGACTCACTATAACTCAAAAGGAGCGAGCAGCAACGAAAAATGGACGAAAACTAGCAGGCGAATCGATGCGACGGGAAGGGTCAAGGGAGCAAAAATTTGTCGCGGACGAAGTCGCGGGCAGAAGCTAGTTAAAGATAAATTCAAAAGTACCTATTAATTTGAAACGGTCATATCTAAATATTATGACACTTGTTCAGAAATCACTAAAAAAATACATTCGTTCTACTATCGGTCAATAGATGGCGCTCATTTAATACTGCAAAACTCATCTGCCTAGCCTTTTCCCAACTATGTTGGGGTCGGCTTCCAGTCTAGCCGGATGCAGCTAAGTATTTTATTACATGGAGCGACTGCCTATCTGACCTCTACAACCCAGTTACTGGGTAATACGATACCCCTTGGTAAGACTGGTCGTCAGACTTTCGGACTTCTGACGACCCGTAACTACTGTCTAAGATCTACGAAAGACAGCTGGTACCAATGGCTTAACGTGCTTTCCGAGGCACGGAAGGGTCTTGGTATGTGAAGATGGTCATCCATCCACGAAACAACAGCGGCAAGCGAAGCTTAACCTGAAAAGTAAACCCGTGCGGCTGCTATTACTTAGCCACCAGCCCATTTCTACTGTCAGTATGCTACGCAATTACATCGCTGGTTTCGTCACGATGTTTTCATACATCTACGTAGTTAATATTCAAAATAAACTTAGAATAGTACAAATGAATTTAAAACGATCATAATATAAATAGGACACTTTTTCAGAAATCACCAACAAAAATTACTTTAGTTCCAGTATCGGTCAATAGATGGCGGTCACCTAAAACTGCAAAACTATGTTTAATAATAATATATAATACCTACTATTAAATATTTATAAATTACGTACGTACGGAATCTTCGGTGCTCGAATCCGACTCGCTCTTGAGCGTTTTTTTTAAAATATAATATCTGCCTTAGGAGTCTCTGGTGCCTTACATGCTAATCGCAAATTAATTACTTCATCAAATGAGATATTTTTTTACAATTATTCTTTTAAGACCATAGATGCAGCTTGGGAACTTAGATATTGATACGGGTCAGATTCGTAACTTTTAAAATGTTGCAAGATCAGATTATGAATAGTAAGTATTTAGTTCAGTGCATTACAATTTATTACTATTAGCTGCACATAGACATTTTTGTACATAGATACTTAAACTCACGCCTTTTTAGGATTCCGTTGCCGAATGCCAAAAAAACGGAACCCTTATAGATTCGTCCTGTCTGTCTATCTGTCTGTCTGTCCGTCCGTATGTCATAGCCACTTTTCTCCGAAACTATAAGAGCTATGCTGTTGAAACTTAGTAAGTAGATGTATTCTGTAAACCGCATTAAGATTTTTACACTAAAATAGAAAAAAAAACAATAAATTTTGAGGTTCCCCATACTTAGAACTGAAACTCAAATTTTTTTTTTTCATTGCACCCATACGTGTGGTGTATCTATGAATAGGTCTTCAAAAATGGTATTGAGGTTTTTGTACGCTGCCAGGCTAGACTAGACCCCTACCATAGGATTTCAATGCGCAGTGGAAGTGTGATAATCGTGGGGCTCTAGAGACAAGAAGTGGCGAGCGCAACTATCCGCCGTACGCGGAGCAGACAGTACAAGTACAAGGTACAATATACAAACAAAAGAACTTACCTCATGGTTGAAGGAAACTGCTCTGGTTTCTACCCGGAGTTGTGTATGTAAGTGAGTGTATATGTATCGTGTTGTGACGTTACGAGTATTCTTCAGGTTAGAATCCGCTGCAACGTCGGCTGGAGGCAATCACAGCATGCGGTCTTCAAATCACTCGTCCACAATAGCGTCACTTTGACTTGACCTTCAAACCATTTCAACAAGATATGACCAAACCCGTGTTATTACGTCAAATTAGGGGTTAGCTACATTCACCTCAGCTGGGTCATGACAGATTGTCCACAAAACGACCGGGGTAAGGATTAATTTCAACAAAACGCGTCGCGGTGTTCCAACAGGCGACGGACCTATTTTAGCGGCAAATTAACAGAGCTGTCAAGTGTCAACGTCAAACTGACAAGTCAGTTCTCACTCTGTTACACGCGCATTCCGTTAGGCGCACAGATAATAAACGGTACCGAACATCTACCCCCCCCCCGGACGGGCCTTCCCGACCGCTAATCACTTGGCAATCCCGACAAGGTTGCGTTTTATCAGTCCACCTGACGCGCTGCTGGAGGATGTGCAAATACTCCAAGCTCCAACGCTTCCAAAACTCTGAGCAAGCTGCTGCACCAACTGAAACCGCGATAGCCAATTTTGGCTCACATCGACAAAAGGGTGCTCCGGCAGGGCGACAAGTGGCTGTCAAATCAAAAAATGGCCCGGGGTTAGGGCTTCCAAGTCGTTCGGGTCCGAAGACAGCGGACACAATGGACGCGAGTTCAACACAGCTTCAAGACGGCAAAATACCGTAGCTAACTCCTTAAAGGTGAGAACGGTGTCTCCCAACAATCTGCGCCAGAGTCCCTGTGCCGCCTTCACCGCGGCCTCAAAATACCCCCCCCCCCCGATGGGGGCAGGCTGGCGGGTCAAAACAATAACAAACAACAAAACAACCAAACAACAACAACAACAATTTAACCAAATGGCCCTCCTTAGGCAACAAAAGGGGGTGACGGACCCCATAAGGAAGGCTAGAGTGACTCAACCGTCAACAACCAAACAACAAAGACCCGTATCGTCCAAAAGGGGTTCAACTTACTAACGGCTCCCGACAATATCCAAAACTCTCGCTGCAGAATGGCCAACAGCGCATTGCAACCGGCATGCGAGTTCATAATGTGACGATCAGTCACCAACAATTCAACAACAAAACAACAATTCAACAATTTGTCGAGGGAGCTTTATCGACTCAACAAAACTCAGGGTCCTTTGTTCCAACAGCGAGCACCTTGAGCCCGGGCAAAGGACCCGACATCAAGACTGGCGATCGAGGCCAATCATCCTCGGGGTGAGTCGGCCAGTCTGGACCCCACCATAGGGGGTGAGCAATCAAGCGGGATGCCATGCACCCACGTGAGGCCACGGCACCTGGGTTCAAATCTCCAGGCAAGTGCCTCCAAATCAAAGGCGTTTCAAATTTTGAATCTGGGACACTCGGTACGCAACAAAGACCTCCAAAGAGTGGACGGACGTCTTCAACCAACACAAAACAATTTGACTGTCCGTCCAGGCGTAAGAAACCCGAATGTTCACAGTTCCACCCAAAGTGTGAGCAACGTGGTTCAATAGACGCACAAGACGCGCCGCCCCTGACAATTCAACTTAGGGATGGTCAGTGCCGTCCGGAGGGGGGGGGGCACCTTGCTCTTGGCCAAGACCAGTGACAAATTCACCTGGCCTGTGCGCAGACGGTGCGCAGACAAACAACAGCTGCATAACCGTGCGAAGACGCATTACAAACAAGGGTAGCAGTGTAGCTCCCAGGGGGGAGGATAGCGCGGGGTAACACGACCTCGTTGACTGCAAGGAGTGCGGATACAAATTGGAGCCAATCTTCCAACAGGGTTTCCAGAATTGGCTCGTCCCAGCCAAGTCCCGCAATCCAAAGGCGCTCAAGAAAACATTTTAACCAAAACAATACACAAACAAAACAATTTTGCCCAAAACAATACAAACAAACAACAAAACAATAGACAAAAGGCAACCGTGGGCTCCCATGTCCATAATGTCACGGACCACAACAGAGTCCCCCGTGGGCCCCCAGACCTGACCGATGCCGTTGGCAACAAAACCGTGTCGATCTGAGGGGTACCTTAGCGGGGCAGGCGCCAATGTCCTAACAATGCCTGGGCGGCGACCGATCGCCGCACCCAGGCCCAAGTCTTTCCCGACGAGGATGCAATTCAAATTCCTCGTACGCGCGGTGTCCCGAGCCACGCGCCATCGCTGGAAGGGCATATCCCACCGGGTGCCTGAATGGCGGGGGGCGTGACTCCAACCGGGGACGTTCCGCCAAAGGAGGGGAGGGAAGGCGGTGCTGGTCTGGCCAGCGCTGCCTAGCAACAATTGCGTAATCGCCTTTACGCGGGGAGACCAAATGGCGGTCGCGCGGCTCCCGATCAACTTGCGCGGGGGGTGGAATGCGGCGCTCAAAATTGCGGGCCTCTCCTCGGCTCTGAACCGGCGAGGCAGAAGCCCGGTGACCAACTCCATGGTACCCCCCCGTACGCGAACCTTCAACAGAGGCTGGTCTGCCAGCGTGGTTCGCGTTAGCGCACAATATGTCCAAATGGGCCCACCCACAAATTCTACAAGGGCGGGGGTTGGGGCAGTCCCTATGGAAGTGAGCCCCCAAACAAGAGAAGCACATGCGGCGTGCATTGGCAATTCGGTGGCGGGCACTCACGTGCAACTTCAAAAAGGCCGCGCAAGTTGCCATGCCATGCCCCGTGTCCCTACAAAACTCACAACCAGGACGACTCTGGGTGCCAGCAAAACGAGCGGCGGGGCGACCATCAACAGGCCCGCGAGCCCTAGTCCGTCCCTGGTCTCGTGGCCGGGAAGACGGCTGGCATGACTCAGTGGCAACGCCAGAGCTGTCCACAAACCGACACTCATCCTCTAAAAATTGGACGAGGTCACCAAATGGGGGGAGATGTGTGACACCATCCCCACCATACCTCTGCTCGAATCGAGCCCTCAAATCGGCAGGAAGCCGCTGCAGCACAACATGTACCAAAAAGTAAGACCAATGGTCCACCGGCAACTCCAATTGCTTTAAAGTGTTGGTCGCTGTCACCAACGGGTTCAACAGGTCAGTACGCAATGCTGACAAACTAGTAATGACCGGTAACCCCAAAATCAATTCAATATGAACGTCAGCCAAACAATGTTTATTTTGGTACCGCCGGGTGAGTAGCTCCACAGCGGTAGGGTAGGCTGAGTCAGTCAATGACAGATGCTTTACCAAGGCTCGGGCCTCACCTTCCAGGACAGACAACAAATAGGCCAACTTTTGGGCGGGTCTGAGGTCCGAGCGTGCATCAACCAAACTTGCAAACAGGTTTTGGAAACCGTACCAGTGGTCCCAGCGACCGTCAAGTGTGGCAGTTCCAAAGCAGGCAATCTACTCAATAGTCCGGGACCTGAAACAACCGAGGTCTCCGGCTTGACCTGGACAGGTGTCCGGCACTGCAATATTTCCATTTGTATGCCATTGCACAAACAAAACCATACAAATAAACAAAACAATTAAATTATCAAATAACAAAGTTCAATCAATAAATAACAAGGAAATCCAACGCAAACAATCAAATAAAATAAACCAAGCAAAAGGTAATTAAGTAACAAAGTTCAAACAATCAATTACAAAATAACTACAAGCAAACAATCAAACTACCAAACTGACTAATCAGCAACTCAAGAAATAACAAATACTGGCTTCAATTCAATTCAACAATAAACTTTTATTTTAATTCAAAATCAATATCAACGTTCAAAAAATTATATTTTACATTCAATTCAAATATTCAAATTCTAATCCATTTCCAAATGTTAAGTTCACAAACCACTGTGTCGAAGGTACAACAATAATAAACCTTTATTCCAATTCAAAACAATGGTAATACTCAAAAATGCCAATTTCAACAAAACTACCATATCCACTCAACCGTCCATGGTTACAAAAGTAACCAAATAAAATTTCGTCGAAACGTCCATGGTTACTTTTGTAACCATGGACGTTTTATGCGTCATTCGTCACTTGAAACGTGTTTATCGCTACAGTCCTTTGATAGTCGTGCATTAGAAAAATACTAGATGTCGCTATATGAGATTTGTCATCCAGTAGAGTGAATTTCATCTATGGACCGGCAACATAAAATTTAGAAAAAAAAAAAAGAAAATGACAGTTCATCCGTGTTGTCTAGTGAACTATGTTTGTGTGTGGATCTCCAACTAAAATATGGTAAGTTTTCTGTTTTTATACCACATTTATGTTGTTATTGTATATCAAATTAAACGTGAAGATATTTCCTTTACGAAATATGCATTACTACGCCAATTTCGAAACGTTTACATGGAATAATATAGCTGGAAAAGTTTTATGATGACCGCGCGGACATTGTTCGTTGGTTGTTGTTGATCCATTTTTCGAATTAGTTGTTTTTGTTAAATAAATGCTTAAATATAAGAGAATACTTTACTATTAGCACTATAACAGCTATTTACAAACGAAATATATTGAGATGGGGTCTACAAATTATTCAAACGCAACTCGTAATTCATGATTTTAGTGTTGGCTCGGGGACCTTTGGAGAAGTATTTGTTTTTTCTTGATAGAAAACTAAATACTTATATTTAGATATTGGTGTCATTTTGAAGGGTATATTATGTACTATTATAATAAAAATAATTTTGCCTAGTAACTATTATACTTTTCTTGTAAAATACGAAATAAAAAATAAATACGATATTTTTTTGAAATCCCCGACTTTATTTTCTAATTAGAATTCAATATCTAATTAGCTTTTTGTTTGATTAATTTAGTTTTTTCCAATTAGAATTTGATATCTTATTAGCTTTCCGTGAGTATTTCTTATTAGAATATAGCTATAGTAGTTTTTCAGTCGTAATCGTTTTTGTGCAAAAAATTCGCAATGTCGTAAAAAAGAAAGTGAAATTTGACGCCCGGACAGTTGGGGAGATAATCGCCGCGCGGGTTGGACGGTTGAGTGGATATTGATGGTACAAAACTCAATATTTTAATGTCTTCCTGACATTCAATACAACACAGAGGTCAATTAACAACAACAAGAGGTTATAACATAGCTCAATCTAACCAACTCTGTTAGAATATGCAAACCTGGTTGACCCCGTCAATATGAGTTACTCGACTCAATAAATTCCAACACATTTCAAACAAACAAGCAATCATAGTTAACAAATATTTACAGCGTATTACTACTTCCCTTATAGAGACTGCCAAGTAATTAGCCTACTGTAAATTACCAATTTGGTGGTTTTATAGGTTAGAACCACGCCTCTGATATCAAAATGTACGCTGCCAGGCTAGACTAGACCCCTACCATAGGATTTCAATGCGCAGTGGAAGTGTGATAATCGTGGGGCTCTAGAGACAAGAAGTGGCGAGCGCAACTATCCGCCGTACGCGGAGCAGACAATACAAGTACAAGGTACAATATACAAACAAAAGAACTTACCTCATGGTTGAAGGAAACTGCTCTGGTTTCTACCCGGAGTTGTGTATGTAAGTGAGTGTATATGTATCGTGTTGTGACGTTACGAGTATTCTTCAGGTTAGAATCCGCTGCAACGTCGGCTGGAGGCAATCACAGCATGCGGTCTTCAAATCACTCGTCCACAATAGCGTCACTTTGACTTGACCTTCAAACCATTTCAACAAGATATGACCAAACCCGTGTTATTACGTCAAATTAGGGGTTAGCTACATTCACCTCAGCTGGGTCATGACAGATTGTCCTCAAAACGACCGGGGTAAGGATTAATTTCAACAAAACGCGTCGCGGGGTTCCAACAGGCGACGGACCTATTTTAGCGGCAAATTAACAGAGCTGTCAAGTGTCAACGTCAAACTGACAAGTCAGTTCTCACTCTGTTACACGCGCATTCCGTTAGGCGCACAGATAATAAACGGTACCGAACAGTTTTGAATATCATTTTTTTCTAAACTGAATAGTTTGCGCGAGAGACGCTTCCAAAGTGGTAAAATGTGTGTGTGTGTGTGTGTGTGTGTGTCCCGTAACTTCTAAAATAAGAGAATAATAATAATAATATTCCACAACTATCACACAACGCCATCTAGTCCCAAGCTAAGCAGAGCTTGTGTTATGGGTACTAGACAACTGATAAACATACTTATATATTTCTAAATACATACATATTATAGATAAATTACACCCAGACACAGAACAAACGATCGTGCTCATCACACAAACATTTGTCCTGGGTGAGAATCGAACCCACGACCTCCGGCATAGCAGTCAGGGTCACTAACCACTAGACCAACAGACAGGCCAGAATTATAAAACTAAAAAAACATATATGATGTAGGTACATAATCATGTAAACTTCCACCGAAAATTGGTTTGAACGAGATCTAGTAAGTAGTTTTTTTTTAATACGTCATAAATCGTAAACCACAATTTACCTTTCATTCAATCAACTCAAAATTAAGAATTAAAAAAAAAATCATAAGCATAAACCTTATGCATAAACCGAGAATACCTACAGGTTTGTACGGAACCCTCGGTGCGCGAGTCCGACTCGCACTTGACCGGTTTTTCCTATGAGGGCTAGCAGGGAAAACTACAGAACGCCATTAACCCACGTCCCCAGGGACGTAATAAAATTGCGCGGGGATTATTTTACGCGCCCTGGATCTTCACTCTAAAGGTCCTAGTTTAACATTTGTTTCTTCAAGTCCCAAATTAGCTATATGACAACAATACAGCATTGTATAAATATGTAAGTGGACATGCCCTTTATTCCTGGAGTGTTCTGTTCACTTTTTTGTTTTTTATTATTTATATATGCTTGAGTATAGTTTTCAATGTTTTGTTGGGGTATTGTGTGAGTTCGACAAACAATTAATTTTCCCGACTATAGTATTAGGTACCTACCTACTTATGTCCCCAAACTATAAAACCGGCCAAGTGCGTGTCGGACTCGCGCACCGAGGGTTCCGTACAAACCTGTAGGGATCCTCGGTTTATGTATAAGGTTTATGCTTATGAACTTAAATGTTTTTTTTTTTTATATTTATATTTGAGTTGATTGAATGAAAGGTAAATTGTGGTTTACGATTTATGACGTTTTAAAAAAAAAAACTACTGACTGGATCTCGTTCAAACCAATTTTCGGTGGAAGTTTACATGGTTATGTACATCATATATTTTTTTGAGTTTTATCATTCTCTTATTTTAGAAGTTACGGGGGCGGGGGGGGACACACATTTTACCACTTTGGAAGCGTCTCTCGCGCAAACTATTCAGTTTAGAAAAAAATGATAATAGAAACCTCAATACCATTTTTGAAGACCTATTCATAGATACCCCACACGTATGAGTTTGATGAAAAAAAAAATTGTGAGTTTCAGTTTTAAGTATGGGGAACCCCAAAATTTATTTATTTTTTCTATTTTAGTTTAAAAATCTTGATGCGGTTCACAGAATACATCTACTTACCAAGTTTCAACAGCGTAGCTCTTATAGTTTCGGAGAAAAGTGGCTGTGACATACGGACGGACAGACAGACAGACAGACGGACAGACAGATATGACGAATCTATAAGGGTTCCGTTTTTTGCCATTTGGCAACGGAACCCTAAAAATGCCCAACTTGATGTAGAATCTCTGCTCGGATCTTGAAACTGTATATAAACCTTGTACGATCTTGTTCGGTAATATCTAGAGTAACTACTGATTCAAACTTTTGATAGAAAAGTAAACCCAGCAGCTAAAAACCTCGGAAGATAAGTTCCAGCAAAACCAAATCAAGCCGAATCCGCATGAAAGTTGTGTTATATTAATAGACGTTACTATTCTCCAAAGATCAGCATAATATTGACGTCGCTCGCTTGCCCTCATACTATTAGACAAAGACAAAGTTCAGACAGCTAACTTCTACTCTGAAACTTGTACAGAGTTCAACTAAGAAAATACGATTGACCTATAGTAGGGTTACCATAACATGAAGTCAAAACAAATGAAAAACTCTTTAATTTTAAAAATTGCTTTCAGAGCCGTTTAAAATTCAAAGTCACAGCAGTTTCTAGGTGCATCATTCTCGTTGCTTCTATTTCAGAACAATGTAAAAAAAATACTGATTCTATTCAATTCTTATGAAATGGCAAGCAGAGCTAATATTGACTATTCGCCAAAGTAAAAAATGTAAGATTAAAACACGTTCAAAACCTGTCATTTTAATTGGTAGATATTGACACTAATAAAACACACTCTTCAATGACTTGACACGAAGTGACGTTTATTAACCAAAAACAATAATCATTTCTACAAACTTAACATAGACTATAAATGATATTCTAATACCCCGACTTAACAAAATAACACAAAGTTTTAATTTGTTACAATTCCTAATAATTTTAGAAATTTATAATGTTTACATGATATTAACCCTTTCGTTAACAAATCAGCAGGCATCTCTTGTGTTGAAATATATTTAACATCAACTAATTTATTTTTAATAACATCCTTTACATAATGAAATCGTACATCAATATGTTTTGACCTATTATGTGTCTGATGACTTGTTGCTATTTTTAATGCACTTTGGTTATCACAAAATATCTCTATTATATATTTCTTATCAGTGAGTTCATATATTAAGTTTCTTAAATATACAGCTTCTCGAGTTGCCTCTGATAAAGCTATATATTCAGCTTCAGTGCTGGACAATGACACTGTCTTCTGTTTTTGGCTCTGCCATGATATTACAGAACCACACAAGGAGAAACAGTAACCAGTATATGATTTCCTATCTAGATGGTCACCGCCCCAATCAGCATCAACAAAACCAACTAAATTAACATTTCCTCTACTATACTTTAAACAATAATTTTTAGTCTTTAGCAAATACTTCAATATTCGTTTAGCATAATTATAATGATTTTCATTATAACAGTTATTGAACTGACTAAGATAACTTACAGAATAACTTATGTCTGGTCTAGTTAAAACTGCTAAGTACATAAGACTACCAATTAACTTTTGAAAAGGAATATTTTTCATACATGTCTCTGACTTTTCTAAATTCAATCTACACTCAATTGGAGTATCTGCAGGTTTACAGTCAGACATATTAAATACAGACAATAATTTTTCTATGTATTGTTGCTGATCTACAGTTACAGTATTCAACTCTTTATTGATGTTGATCCTCATACCTAAATAACGTCTTACTGAACCTAAATCCTTAAGTTTAAATTCCAGACCTAGTGCAGTTTTCAGCTTATTTGTTTCTTCTACACTATTTGAAAATATCAAAAAATCATCAACATAAACAGCTACTATAACTTTAACTTTACCAACATTCTTTTGAAATAAACAAGGTTCATATTCACTATTTTTTAATCCTAAGTTACATAAGAAATCTTTTACTCTTTCATACCAGACAAAAGAAGATTGTTTTAAACCATATATAGCCCTTTTCAACTTTAACACTTTACCATTACAATTTACAGTTTCAAAACCTTCAGGAATAGACATGTAAATATTTTCATTCAAGTGTCCATTTAAAAAAGCAGTAGTCACATCTAGGTGTGTAATGTCCATGTTCCACTGTACACTAAGAGCGAATAACATTCTCAGTGTTGAATGTCTCACCACTGGGGAGAAAGTGTCCACATAGTCTATACCACGCTTCTGTGTAAAACCCTTTGCCACAAGTCTAGCACGGTATCTGACTTTATCACTGACATCTAGCTTTTTATTAAAGACCCACTTACACTGCACAATTGACACATCACAAGGAATGTCCACGAGCTCCCAAGCATCATTGTACTGAAATGATTTCAACTCCTCTCGCATGGCTAGTTTCCATTGTTCAGCTTCAGGTCCATTCATTGCATCAGAAAAATCAATCTGCTCTGTCACTGGTAAACCATCTGACACAATTGTAGCATTCAGACCATAGCGTTCTGGAGGTCTCCTTGATCTCTTTCCTGGCTGAATTTCTGTAACTTCATCCACAGCTCCTTCTGAAATATTTGTCTCATCATTAGAGTCAGTTAGCGTCTGATCACTATCTAAATCTGCGTTTGTGTAAACTGAAGAACTGGTACTTGAACTGCTCAGAGATTCATCCAGTGTCATATCCCCCACTGAATCTCTGTTTCCATCAATAATTTCTTGGTTATTATTACTTGGCTGATTTGTTTTTTCTTCCTGAACCCAGATCATACTGTCTTCCTTTTGATTTTCTGTGTAAGGTTTTTCTTCCATTATTATTACATCTCTTTTTACAGTTACATTGTTTTTCCTTGAATCATAAACACGATACCCTTTTACATTTTCTGAAAAACCAACAAGTATATGTTGTTCTGCTTTTCTGTCCCATTTCAACCTTCGTTCTTTTGGAACATGTACCATTACTGTTGATCCGAACAATCGGACATTACTTATATCGGGTTTCTTCCCATACCACGCTTCATATGGTGTTTTATCTACCATACTTGAAGAGATACATCTATTCTTGATATATACAGCTGTATTTGCAGCCTCAGCCCAGAACTTCTTATCAAGTTTCGCTTCAAAAAGTAAGCATCTAGCTTTTTCAACAACAGTTCTATTGGCTCTTTCACAAACACCGTTTTGTTCTGGTGTGTATGCTACAGTTTTCTGATGAATAATTCCTTCTTTTGCCAAGTATGTTTCCATGTCCTTGCTGCAAAACTCACCACCATTGTCAGTGCGTAATATTTTTATTTTCTTGTTTGTCTGTTTCTCAACCATTGCTTTAAATTCTCTGAAGATTTTAAACACTTCATTTTTATGCTTCATAAAATATATGAAAGTCATTCGACTATAGTCATCTACAAATAAAAGAAAATACTGTGAGCCAGCAATAGATTTTGTCTCCATAGCACCACATACATCTGAATGTACTAACTGTAGTGTTTCAGTACTTTTCTGGTTGGAATGAGAGAATGGTAGCCTAATCTGCTTACCTTCACAACAGGTTACACATTTTTTCTTACTCATATCACAACTAGCAGGAAAAGACAATCCATCTACTATTCCGTTCTTCATTTTGTTTAAATCACAGCTGTTAATATGTGCTAGTCTCTTGTGCCACAACTCTGCATTTACTAATGCTGGTGCAGCAAATCTACAATCTGCTTCTTTTATCTTAAGCTTGTAGACACCATTAGTCAATTCTGCAGTAGCTACCAGTACATTTTTCTTGTTGCGAATATAACAATGACTTTCATTAAAATCAACACTGTTTCCATTATTTATTAATGCACTTACTGATAGAAGATTTGTAGTCAAACTTGGTACACACAGCACATCTTTAATCGTGATATCGTAGTTGTAACTACTTGTTACGTGTACGTCTCCGGAACACACTACGGGCACTGTCGTATTATTCGCCACAGTGATTTCTGATAAACTTGCGGAAAAGTTTGCGTTGTTTATCCAATCTTTATTCGCCGTCATATGAGCGCTGGCGCCGGAGTCAACGTACCACTCTGTTTTCTTGTAATTTCCATTCAGAAAAACCACACTAAAAGCATTTGTTTCCTTTTTCTTTAATAACGGACATTGACTTCTGAAATGACCATTCTTTTTGCATTTGTAGCATTGTATTTTCTTTTCACTTTGTTTTGGTCCGCCATCTTTGATGCTCGAATTGTTATTCGTTCGGAAATTATGCATTTTCTTCGCAGTGAATGCAGCGCCACTGGAATCGGAGTCGGTAAATTTTGCAACTTCCATATCGATTAGTTTCGATTTTATTGCATCTGTGGTTATTTGAATTCCTGAGTGCTCTATGGCCATAATCATGGGTGAAAATTTTTCTGGCAAACCTGCTAATAATAATGACCCGATCCATTCATCCGTAATAGCAAAGCCTGTACCTTTTAATCTCTGCGCTGTATCCACCATTTCTGTTACGTATGCCGTCATGGAACTACAACTTTCTTGCCTTATTGAGATTAGATGGCGTATCAAACTTATTTTTCTGGAATAGCCTGAGTCATCGAACATATTTTTTAACTTTTTCCACAGCTCCTTCGAACTATTTGTTTCCTTAATATGTACGAACAAGCCTGGATCTATGGTCAAAATAAGCTTCGCCCTGGTTTTTGCGTCTTCTTCGGGTTTTACATCTTTATTGGTTACCGTCTTGATGTAGTGCGCCATACCTTCAAGCACCAATAAGTTTTCCGCGGCAAAACTCCATTCGTCATAATTTTCTCGTCCCTTAAGCTTTGGGATGCTTTGCACATAGTTTACGGCCATTGTTGCGTAAAATAATACTTTTTCAACTGTATTACACACTATACTTGAAAAATTTTACGTTGCCCATAACCTAATAAAACACACTCTTCAATGACTTGACACGAAGTGACGTTTATTAACCAAAAACAATAATCATTTCTACAAACTTAACATAGACTATAAATGATATTCTAATAGACACTGATAACTCTTGAACGCAGTTTAAGTGTGCTGATCGCGTTCAGTTTAATTTCATGTAATATTAATTTTCTTCCAAAAATCATATTCACCCTACAAAATAAGCGATGTTATCGAAGGAATAGCACTGAGTAGTTCAGACAACAGACATTTGTAACTTTTGCTCAAACACTTTAAGTTTCACTCATTCACTCAACTACAGCTTATAAGTTACCACTTTTTGTTGTCCGGGGAAAGTTTTCCATTTGGACAAGTTATTTCTTGATTCAATAAAATAAAAACCGGCCAAGTGCGAGTCCGACTCGCGCACCGAGGGTTCCGTACAAACCTGCAGGTATTCTCGGTTTAAAAATAAATGTTTTTTTTTAATTTTAATATATCAGTTGATTGAATGTAAGGTAAATTGCGGTTTACGATTTATGACGTTTTAAAAAAAAAAACTACTCACTCGATCTCGTTCAAACCAATTTTCGGTGGTAGTTTACATAGTAATGTACATCATATATTTTTTTTAGTTTTATCATTCTCTTATTTTAGAAGTTACGGGGGGGGGGGGGGACACATTTTACCACTTTGGAAGTGTCTCTCGCGCAAACTATTCAGTTTAGAAAAAAATTATATTAGAAACCTCATTACCATTTTTGAAGACCTATTCATAGATACCCCACACGTACGGGTTTGATGAAAAAAACCATTTTTGAGTTTCAGTTCTATGTATGGGGAACCCCAAAATTTATTGTTTTTTTCCTATTTTAGTGAGAAAATCTTAATGCGGTTCACAGAATACATCTACTTACCAAGTTTCAACAGCATAGCTCTTATAGTTTCTGAAAAAAGTGGCTGTGACATACGGACGGACGGACAGACAGACAGACAGACAGACAGACATGACGAATCTATAAGGGTTCCGTTTTTTGCCATTTGGCAACGGAACCCTAAAAAAGCTATTTTACAACTAAATTAGGAATCAAAACAAACATTGGAAGACAGAATTAAGGCTTATTCAGACCGGCGCGACGCGACAGCGCGACGCGATTCTTGTAGAACAATTTCCATGAAGTTCACATAAAAATTGTTCTACGAGTGTCGCGTCGCGCTGCCGCGTCGCGCCGGTTTGTAGGAGGCTTTACTCTTTCAAGTGTTAGTTACCGAATTTGATTATAATAATATAACTACTTAACCTCTAAGTCCTTGAGATACCACATTTGGTATGTAAACAATAGTTTTTTTATTGTGTCTGTAATTACGGTAATTGACCGGTTAAACTGTTGCTAGCATTAATGTAAATTTGAAATTCATGGGATACATTTGATTCAGTAGTCACTTCAAATAGGCAACATAAAATCGATATTTTGTTTGTTAGGTTTTATTTAAGTTGTCCCAAATAAATAATCATGATGTGGCTCGGTTCCTTTTGGAATAAGTGGAGCCCAATGTAAATATAATGATGGCGCGACGTTGAGCTATTAAGAATAGCGCAATCTATACAACCATTTGGGTAAACGTTTAAAGCACTTTGTTCTGCTACTCGCCGCTAGATGGTAGTACAGAGCAACATAAACATTTATAACTGTTAATTACGTCTGATACAAAATATGAGCTATTACTTTAACTGAATCAACATTATTACATATACTTTATTGCATTTTATAAACGCCAGTTAGTAAGATTTTAATTAAATAAAACTTTAAAAAAAGTAAAAGGAAACATTATGCTTGTGCGTAGTAGTCATTGCGTTACCATGGCAACGCGACGTTTACAACATTTCGTAGTGATTCATTATCGACGGTAGGTTTAAGTTATGTGTTCATTTACGTCGAGATGTCCAAAAAAATAACCAGTTTTGCTATTCCTTCATGCTCAGTTGATCACCGTGCAAGAACTCCTAAGGGATCTACACATACAAGTGCAAAATACCATAGTAACGCGCCTAAGAAAATTCTCTCGTCGAAGAAACCAACCGCGGCATGCATTGAAAGCAAAAGTTGTTCAAGCGGTGTTAGTGTCAAGAAGGGCACTGTAAAGCCAAAGAAAACAACTAAATCGGATTCAACAGTCACTAAAAAGTACCAAAACAATGTTGTTGACTACTGCCAGAAGTGTGGTGATGGGGAAGATAACAGTGACTCTCGGGAGAACATCAACTCACTTCTCAACGCAGTGAACATCAGGTGCGTTAAAAACGATAACAAAGTGCAAAAATCTACCAAAAATACAACAAAACCTGTTCATCAATACTATAAGAATGAAAATTTTTACGTTTACGAGGAATCACTTCATGACGTTAACAATGGCAAAATCACTAAGAAAGGTTCTCTAGACACTATCACTGAGGTACCTGAAATGCGTACAGGTTCTGAAGGATCCATTTTCAGAATATATTCTGACTCCGAATCTGATTCAGACTCTCATTTAGACCCAAACAGTGATGTAAACATAAAGAATCTTAAAGAATTTCGACAGAAAAACTATTTTGAGTGCCATTCAGCGAAATCCAGAATCAAAACTCGAGTTAGTGCTACCAGCTTACAGGACCACAAATGCGTTTACAGATTTTATCTCAACGAACGTTTATTTCCTGTTCCATTGAATACTGACTACAACAATAAGGTTCGTTGCGTCGAATGCCAGCTGCCAATGGATATCAAAAAGGAAAAATCAGGCGATAAAATCAATGGTACCATTCAAGCCAAAGTTAAACTAAGTTCAGGAGAATCACAAGACATGCTTCTTCTACTGCCAGTAAAAGAGTCTCTTATAATAGAAGAGAGAAGAAAAGAGAATAAGCAGAAAGAAGAATATGTTTACTTTGGAGTGGTCAAACTAACAGCAGATGGGAATTCCATGTTCAACAAAACTTTGCCAGAGAATTCCTTGGCTTTGAAATACCAGAAAGGGTACCAGGAGTATCAGGATGATGACAGATACAACTATAAAGAGATACAGGATGATGACGTAATTATCATTTAAGCTTACGACGTCAATGGAAAATTCTGGTAGTATATACCAATGTTGCCAAACGCTATTTAAAATTGCTGCTCCGGTTTCAACAAATAAGTTGTTTGTGTACTGATTTCAAGGATGTTTAAACTTAAAGGTATTTACAAAGGTACTTATTTACTGTACTTTATTGATTTAAATTGAAGTAAACTTTATGTTCTTTCAAATTATGGTTATTATTGGCTTCAATGTTTAGTAGGTAACATTGAAGACATTTTCATTAGTAGTTAAGAATTGTACTTGTCAATTTTCACGAAGCTTGATAAGTAGGTAGATACTTACGATACGGAAGAAATCCAATATTTGGTTACTTTTAATTCCATAAAATGTAACCCTGCTAAAAAGGTCTTTCAACTTTATCCAGATTAAAACAAAAAACATGATAATTTAACGATAGCTTTCAGTTTCCTGCTATTTATTGAAAACAATATTACTTTCTTATTTCCATTCAACTCAACATAATAAGCACGAGCACTTCAAGTAAATTAATCCTACATTTTTTTTGCCTTTTAAACAATCTATTCATTCTTAACTTAGCTGAGCTAATCCCTTCTTACGTTACCCACTATCTTACGTTAGTTGTAGCCTAAAGCTCTGAGTCAGTTTATGTATTTTCAACTTTATTTGGATTTGGGTAAAGCAGTTCTTTTTATAAAACTGATAACTTAGTCTGGACTAACTTGTACATTTTTTTTTATAAAAGAACTGCATTTCTATACAGGGTTCTAAAAAACTGGCTTGGTGATTTAAATCAAAACAAGTTGTTGGGTGGGAAATCATTAAATGATGTCTCCCGCTCTTGGGCGGAGCGGGAGGGCGTGTCAGACCTTACTGACTAAAACCCACCCGTGTTCCTTCAGTTGCCCATGTGCCAGGGTCACGGTGTCTCTTTCGAACAGTCTCGCAACCCCGGCAGGCATCAGTCCTAGCAGACCCCTTCAGTTCTAAGTTTTTAGTTATTATTTGACAACTTAGTTTGGATCAAATTGGCAGTTTTATAAAAAGAACTGCTAAGTTGTAATTTACCCAGATCGTAATAAAATTTAATACTAGGTAAGTAACGTAAATAAAAACGTGTTAATAATAAGGGGGATTACCTATGTTTATACACACATAAACATACGCCTTCTTTCCATGGGAAGGAGGAGGTAGACACTACAAAACGCCACCTGTTACGATCCTTGCAGATTCCATTTTCCTTTTGCGTTTAAGTTTATGGTGACGCACGCCAGTTGCGAGTACTACGCACCTGACGTTTCTGGAAGAACCTTCTTGTTTATGTCAAGCAAAAAATCGTAGAACTATGTATACGTTTTTTCTATGATAGCTAAAAAAACTTAAAATTTTCCGAATAAAAATATAAAGCTATTTTTAAACGTCGTTAGTGATCAGTGTTGATTAACATAACTTGCTAATCAAAACACACAATATGTTTTTGTTAAAGTTTTTTTGGGAATGTCGTGTGGAAACTTCTGGGAGGCCTATGTCAAGCAGAAAACGTTTTTCGCCTTAAATGATGATATAAATGTTAAAGTCAAGGCATTTATTTCAAAAAGGCACATAAAAGGCATTTTTAAACGTCAACCTTTTTATTAAAATAGAATTGATTCTAGGTAGATTCGTCTGGAGAAGAATGGGCAAACTCCATCGTCACTCTGTTAAACATGTTGTATACTTATATTAATTATATTGATGGTATTTGAAGACGATGCATCTAGAATAAGATTACCACGATCAGTAAACATTATTACACATGAAGCAATGAAGATAGCTCAATAAT
Source organism: Aporophyla lueneburgensis (assembly GCA_932294355.1). Taxonomy (NCBI): domain Eukaryota; kingdom Metazoa; phylum Arthropoda; class Insecta; order Lepidoptera; family Noctuidae; genus Aporophyla; species Aporophyla lueneburgensis. The sequence continues at coordinate 28,826,201 of OW028751.1, read as the reverse complement.
TATAGAAACCTGGTGCTCACATATTTGCAAATATTATAACTTAAAAATATACGAGGCAATGGACGTCTTTCATCAGAAAAGATGATGGTGGCTATATTGATAACTAGCTGACCCAGCGGACTTCGTACTGCCTCAGAATCAATAAAACCCATGTTAGGTGAGCTCCTACCAAGTTATGGCCAACCTGGTACTTCGAAGACATAAAGCGTTTTCTAGCTATCACACACCCATGTTAGGTGAGCTCCTACCAAGTTATGACAACCTGGTACTTCGAAGACATATTAATAAGGAACTTTTTTGGATGATTTTTTACACCTTGGGTCCGAAAAACCCAAATATCTTACGGACCCCTATTTTTTTAAATAAAATATAGCCTATGTTACTCGCAGCTGTAGATTTCTAATGGTGAAAGAATTTTTAAAATCGGTCCAGTGGTTATTGAGCTTATCCATAACAAACAAACAAAAATACAAACTTTTCCTCTTTATAATATTAGTATAGATAATAACAATGGTCTTTCAGTCACCCTGGGCTACAAGAGACTGACGCTTAGCAGTCTATCCCTACCTCCTTGAGGATTTAATGGCTGCGGTTATCTAATTAAGCAAGATTTAGTTTATGTCATAATGTTATTGAGGGAAGGCAGATGTAAGTGAAAACGCCGGAAGGGGACGCCCTAGTAGAACATTAAAGTGACCTTATTGGTGATGTTCTTCAGAAAGGTCAGGTGCGTAGTTCTCGCAACCGGCGTGCGGCAGATCTATGAACATAAATGAGGCAAAAGGATTACCTATGTACAAATTCTTTTTACAAAAAAAAAAACAACCGACTTTCTTAAAAAAAACACTATAAAGTCTAAAATAACTCAATCAATCAATCAATCAAAATAACCTCCTCCTTTTTTTTGAAGTCGGTTAAAAATAGTAGCAGGTGGCGTTCCGTAGTTTCTGCCTAGCCCCATGGGAAAAAGGCGTGAGTTTATATGTTGTTTTGGTAAAATTACTTAAAAAAATATTAAATCCAGTCTTCAATGCTACAATCTTTGATATTTAACTTTTTAAACTGTCACTTGGTTACCGCTGATTGTGATAAATTCAAACTACATTCGGAATACACTTTACAGCCTTCACTATTTATATAACTGTGATATTGGTATGGTAGTTGTAAGCCCTACTGCCCCTGCCAGAGTCGCGAGATTGTTTAAACGAGATACCGTGGCCCTGGCATATGAGTAACTGAAGGAACACGGGAGGGTTTTAGTCAGTAAAAGTCTGACACGCTCTCCCGCTCCGCCCAGAGCGGAAGAAGTCATTTGATGATTTCCCATCCAAAAAAAAAGGCCTTGAGGTCCTTAAATTCCGAGGTTGGACAAAGCCTCACTAGGTTTGATCATGGAATTTAAACAAACTGATGAAATATAAGTGAACCTAACACCTCTGCCTAGCCCTTTGGAGACGCCAGGCGTGGTGATAAAAAGTAGACAAATAAGAAAATACTAAGAACTGTATACCTTACTTACCTATCGACCTGGATTTAAGACAACAAACTTTTGCTTCTCATTACATCCAGAAGCTGAAAAGGAGCAACAAAATTATGATGTCCTTTAACATGATGTACATTCTATTTCTTCAGCGGCAGCATAGTTCTCTATGCATTTTACCACCATACTGCAGTCGTTAACCGGCCTGTCAAGGCAAACCCTCTCCCAAATCGGGGGAAGCCTATACCTAGCAGTTGACGTCTTTCGGCTGAGAAGATGATGAGTATTTATTTTTATTCGTTCAAAACAAATTAATGATCATAATTATCTACTCTCAATCCACCACTGCTCTTAAAACGGTGAAGGAAAACATCGTAAGGAAACCGGCATGTCCTAGAACCAATCATTCGAAGACATGTGACATCTACCAACCCGCACTGGGCCCGCGTGGTAGATTACGGCCCACTCCCTCTCACCGGGAGAAGGCCTGTGTCCCAGCAGTGGGAACAATATAGGCTGATGGTGATGAATCCACACAAGATAATCATGAGAAAAAAAGTTAGAATAATCAGAATTTCTTGGCGAAGCTTGTACTTTTGAAAGTAAGATTGCAATAAGACCGGTTCACAGTAAGTGGTAGGCAATTTAATTTAAGTATTTAATATTCTGGTTCCTTATCCCTTCATAAAATTCTGTTAAATAAAACTATGATACCTTGATGAAATCCTTTATTTGTCTTTAAATCCAGCTACCATGGAAAATTACAAAAATAATTTGACGTAATTGAGAAGCAATCTCATTTCGCAACGATTCCCGCCTTGAAGAATAAATATGGCGGGTTATTCGCGCGCGCCTCAGTCACAACGCATGCGCGAACACTGTCACTTTCGTTCGAAAACCGTGAATGTGTTTCAGAAAGTGATTAAAAATAAAATAAACAAAATGTTTGATTCATTACTTCTTGTGGTTTTTTTAACGAGTTTCGTGAATGCTGAGAATAGTTTACGTAAGTTTTTTTTTAAAATCGTTATGTTTTAATTATTATACGGTTATGTAGTTTGGCATTATGAAAGGATGACTGTGAAGCTGAGATTATTTCCTGTGCTTATCACGGTCATTAAAAAAAATCAGTAATTGGTTTTGGGCACATTTAGTACAATAAAAGAAAAATATGAAAAATTGTGGAATTTGCATACCCCCATGGGGAGGCGTAAGTTTACGTGTGTACCTATGTTTAAATTAAGAAAAATGTTTCTGTGCTCAAAATAACTTGGGATTAAGTTATGGAGCTTTAAAACACTAAGATAATGATCGCAAAATCTTTTAAAATGATTAACTGTCACTTTAATTTTTTTTTTCGTTATAAAACACAAGCAGTATCACTTTTTTTGGGTTTACCCGACATTTCGTGATGAGAATACAAAAAATATGATATAATCGTTAATTGATTCCGGTGACTAGGCACTTACCTACTTTGCGACTATGTAGATCAAATGTTAAGAGGTATTTAGATAACATTTTTCAGTTGATTTCAGCACCAACCTTTTTTTTGTGAAGCCTAATTCAATTCAGTTTCATGTTAGCAATATTTTAATTTTTTAGTCTATAGTTATAATTAAGTAAGTATATTATATTGTTATTTCTATTAATAAATAAATTATGGGTTTCTATTTCAATTTTCTTTTAAAGTTATGAATAAATAACTTTTTTTTTTTCATTGGATCAATGTTACTCTAGGTCAGGCACCTATTCATATCGACCATTATTACTAAGAAAGAATTTTCAACGCCCTTCACTTCGAAGTTTCGACTAAGATCTTTCAAAATAATTATTTAATTATCAGGAGAAAAAAAAACTTCCTGTTACTCAAAATGGAATCAGCACATGAATATTTATACACGCCACTGTTTCCTTACATTGGTGGTGCATAGGTACTATTTGTCATTTAAAGCGTTATTGAAAACAGTACTTTAACAAAAATAATGCGTCACTCAATGCCTCCTGTGAGAATTGAACTCACGACCCCTGGTTTACGAGACCAGTGCTCTACCACTGAGCTAAAGAGGCGATGTTTACTTATAATTATATGCGGACCTCTTTAGAATAACTACATGTAAAACTAGATAATAATTACCACAGACAAAATATTTATTGGTATCTAATTATCTATACAAATCATTTCGTGTCTGTTGGTGTGAACGCGTTATTCTTGTAAACTGCACAACCGATTTTGATGCCGATTTCACGATTATTTAGAGAATTTATTCCAAAAGATTTATGTGTTTAATATATTAATAACACACTCATCTATAATTTATGAAATGTCCATGCTATGTCAAATCGTAAAATTCATTCTAAGCAAAGGGTGAAGGGGTCGCTAGTAACCCACATGTACAGATTGACTGGGACGTCAACGCGTAAACTGAACCTATGCTTCTAGAACCCTTAGCGAAGAAATTTTTTCTCGATCAGAAAGAATAATACTGCTATTTCGTAGAAAAGTGCAATACCTACGCGGTCTAAATGTATTGAACAGCTTTTTTTTATTTTGATAACCGATGAACTATTTTGACTTCTCCTACGTTAACATTTTTCCGACGGATTCAGAATCATGTTCAATCAAACACAGGTTGCAATATCCCTGCCACCCTATACAAAAACAGTCAGTTAACGCACCTATCTTTCTTACGTCGACAATAACATACAGTTAGATTCACACTTTTTCTAAAACAACAACATCATTCAAGCACAAGCACAACAGACTAACATTTTTGTGAACATTGCATACAAAATACAAGCAGTTAGTCAACGCGCGTTGTAGCTAAATAATTCTGCTAGCCTATACCTAAATATCCCAAGTTACCATACTGCATCTCGGGACAGTCAGTAGATCTGTCACATCATCATCATCATCATTTCAACCGAAAAACGTCCACTACTGGACATAGGCCCAAGCATTATCACTTCGACCAGTTCTGCGGTGCTACTCATATCTAGCAGATTTCTGCGGCCTTCTCCAAGTCATCGGTCCACCTTGTGGGCAGCCTTCCAACGCCACGTCTTCCAATACGCAGTTGCCATCTCAGAACCTTTCGGCTCGGTTGGCCATAAGTTCTGCGAGCAATGTGCCCTGCCCACTGCCGCTTAAGTTTGGTAATTTTTCGAGCTATGTGGTTACCTTGGTTTTTCTACGGATCTCTTAATTTTTAATTCGATCGCGTAGGGAATCTTCAAGCATAGCCCTCACTACCTATTGCCCTTTGGGTGACTTTCAGACTTCTTATGAGGCCCATTATGAGCGACCACGTACGGGCTTTCACATACTGATTTAAAAAACAGTCATTATTAAAATTAAATCGTTTAGAGGACTACAAGGAGCTTTTGTGCGCCTAAAATGACATTGACAGGAGGGCTACTTAAACGTTTTTTGTGAAATAGTCACAGAAATTGTAGGTATAGACAGAATAAGATGGCGACCGACGTTTCGATTTTGGCTGCACGCCAAAAAATCTTTGTACCTTAGTCTGTGGTATTGTTTTATGTCATTGAACGACCCTTGACATTGACAGATCGCTTTTAATATTGACATTTTATATGACTGACCAATTATGACCATAAAAAATGTATTATGAGGAAAACTCAAAGACTTATTAATGTTAAAGACAATAAACATAACCTTTAGGGGTTAAAACTGCACTTGCTTCGTTGGTCTAGTGGTTACAAGTTCTACTGCATGAGCATGAAGTCCTAGGTTCAATTCCCGGATCGGACAAAAGTGTTATTAGGTTTTTGTAACTGGAATTTCACAGTAGCAGCCCGGAGTTTGAATTTATGCCCGGTCGATGGCAATAGGCTCGCCTCCTATTACATGGGACTTAAACATATCTGGCGAAATGTGGGTGTACAATCGATATCTATACTTACCCCTGGCCATTTGCTCAACCCTATATTGAGCTTAAATTTAAATTTAATTTAGGGTCTGCAACAAAAGATAAACACAGAACATGACACCAAAACAAATAGGAACAACACTATTAATTAGGGCATAATGTAATAACAACTTTTTAGTATCCATAGTTTAGTGTAATTTAAGTAGTTGAATGTTTTCTGTTAGGGGGGTGAAAGTATCACTAACTGATAATATAAAACCTTTCAAACAAATAAAGATTAAAATACAAAAAATGTCACTTACTAGGGGCACTAATAGCTGGTAGAAAGTAAGTGTATTTCTTACATCGAGTATGTATTTGAAAAACCGCGATAAAATGATGACAATGTGGGTAGTTTTGATAAAACAACTAGTTTTACAATGAAATGATAACAACGTCTTAACATAAAAACACGAAAATCTCGAAAAAGGGAACAGAAAACATGCCATCAAATTAATAAAAACAAGTAATTTCAAATGCCTCCTGTGAGGATTGAACTCACGACCCCTGGTTTACGAGACCAGTGCTCTACCACTGAGCTAAAGAGGCGATGGCAATATTCTCCTAGATAGACATCCCTATAGAGATACTGACCTTATACAACATTAATTTTTGTTTATGCGAAACCCGAAACACGGGTCTAGTATTTTTATGTAAAGAATCTATGAAAAAAATTTCAAAACTGTATCATTAATAATCACAAAGTTATAAGCTTGATAAGTTACCTGGTTGTCCACGCAAAAACATATGCAGATCACCACAAACAGCTAGTGTACGTACCATCTCCGTGTAATGGACGTTTGAATACGAGAAAGACATGATAATTTTAAAATCGAAACAAACACTAAGGCCCGCGACTTGGAAGCGTAATTAAATATTTTTGGTACAAAATATAACATGGTGTAAAAATTATTGGAATCGATTCAGTTACTGATTCTGATCAAACTATATTCAGGTTTCGCATATACTAAAAATAATCTTGTATACCTACAAACATAGCTAAAGTAGCATAGTTATAGTCGAGAAATTGATACCAATGTGCATAAATGTTGTGCACGTTATCTGCCTGAGACGCAGTAATTTTGAAATCTTTCGTAAATCTAGGACCTCAATTTATGTAGGTACTTTTATTTCTTGTGTATAAAAAAGTGACCCTAAGTAACTACTTACTAGTACTTAGCAACACACAGCTTATTAATCGTCGATTTGATCGTTTTACCGTCAAATTTTACCGCAAATAAACGTATATTCTTTCTTTCTTTGTTAGGAAATAATAACCTAACTTTTCGTCAAATATGAGCAATCTAACAGTTTTGTTTGGTTCTTTCATATTTGTAGAATGCACTTTTTGATTTTTCATAGCTATTAAAATAATTAAGTACGTTAATTATCAAAACATCCCGTAACTTCTATGTTTATTACTAGCTTTTGCCTGCGACTTCATCCTCGTAAATGTCGGTTATCGCGGACACAGACGAAGTCGCGGAATAAAAAGTAGGTAGCCTATGTCATTTCTTGGGGTTCTAACTTACCCCGTACCAAATTTCATGAAAATCGGTTCAGTGGTTTAGCCGTAAAAGCGTACCAAATAGACTGAGTTACTTTCGCATTTATAATATTAAAGTATAGATGTAAATAGATTTATTACTAATTAGTAATGATTTGTGCTACACGGAAGATCTACACTGCTGGATATAAGCCAAAGATGTGGATGACCATGAAAAAAATCAGTGATTTAATAAAGGCAGATTTTCAATTAACTATATTCAATGGATCTATACCCACTTTGAGCCAGTTAGGTTTTCGTTTCATGAAATAGGGAGCGGGCCTAAAAAGCATGTGTCCCAGTCATGGAAACATTAGATGAAGGCTGATGATCTCATCGAAAGCCCAGGCAATCTTGGTCAGATCATGTGAAGACCATTATATCTCTTTAATAGTTTCATAATCACAATTCAGGTTGACATTCCCGTAGGTATGCCTTTCAAACAATATTATTGCAAGCTTTTCATCACCTTTTTTATTTTTTTTCTGGATGGGAAATCATCAAATGACTTCTCCCGCTCTGGGCGGAGCGGGAGGGCATGTCAGACTTTTATTGACTAAAACCCACCCGTGTTCCTTCAGTTGCCCATGTGCCAGGGTCACGGTATCTCGTTCGAACAATCACGCGACCCCGGCAGGCATCGGTCCTAGTAGACCCCTTCACTGCTGCTGACATCTCTTTGAGGCGCGCGTGGAACACTACGCGCCGTCGACCCGAGCTCACCCACCCTAAGACTTTCATAATTAAAATCTGAGAATAACTATTTATAGCCAGAATTTTAATTGCCATAGTCAATGCGGTTGAGCAGACGAGACCTGCAGTGCGATTCTTTAACCATCTCACCGTGAAAACTTAGGTGAAGTGAGGGTGGAGTGAGCTGTCATCCCAAGTAATGCCATGGATTGACACCATTGACAGCTCACTCTAAGCCCACTTCACCTAACTGTTCACGGTGGCATTTTTACAGAATCGATCGGCTGGAGTGGAGACCGCGTATCGGCAAGCATAGTGTGAGACTACCCCCAGCTAGATATAAGTGGCTGGGACAGACTGGATGCAAAAGACGTAGGATAGGGTGTCGTGGCAGAATAGGAGAGGTATATATCCAGCAGTCAACTGCGATAGGCTGACTTGGGTCAGTGCACTCCTCATTTCATCAGCTGCTTAGCCTTTAGCCAACTATGTTGCAGTTGGCTTCCACTTCAATCTGATACAGCTGAATAACGGTATTTTATACTAGCTTCTGCCCGCGACTTCGCCCGCGTCAAATTTTTGCTCCCCTGCCCCTTCCCGTCGCATCGAATTGCCTGCCAGTTTTCGTTCATTTTTCGTTGCTGCTCCGCTCCTCTTAATTTTAGCGTGATGTTATATAGCTTATAGCCGTCCTTAATAAATAGGCTATCCAAAACAAAAAGATTTTGTTAATTCGGACCAGTTGTTCCTGTGATTAGCGCGTTCAAACAAACAAACTTTTCAGCTTTATAATATAAAGTATAGACTATATGCAGCGCCTACTTATCTCCAGCCTCTCTCCAACTACACAGCCCAATGACTGGGTAATAGGTAGAATGGGCTGGTTTCCGCAACTCCACGTCTGAGCGCGTATTTTGCGTACGGGTGGGAAATCGGTTATTCGTTAATCGAATATTCCACCCCAGCTCCTCGAGAACGGCCAGCAACGCCTTGATGTTGCTGACTATCTCACGTAGGGTACCTGGGTTACCGAAGTACTTGGCCCTGTATGTGGCGATCGCCGGGCGGGCATCGATGGTAAGTAAAGCCTCCTTGGCCTGCCTGCAATCACTTTGGTCCACCCATTGCTTAAAGTGTAGATCCCTGGTACGTTTTCTTACCAGAGAGCGTAGACACCCAAAGGGGAGTGGCGCGATGGGTTCTGGTCCCACCGGTGTCATGCTCGACCCCCTTCTGGCAAGTTCATCGGCGGCATCGTTACCAAGCGAACCGCTGTGTCCTTTTATCCACTGAATGGTTATATTATTGAGGCTACCCACCTGGTTGAGGCGCTGGTGGCACTCGTATATTAACCCAGAATCAATCGAGTGACTGTCCAGCGCTTGCAGAACAGCCATACTGTCTGAGAGTATGCAGATCGAGTGGTCTTTAACTGCCCTGGCCATGATGGCTGAGGCGGCAAGAGTGATCCCAATGCATTCCGCCTGGAACACTGTGTTGTGAACACCTAATGGTGTGGCTATATGTATGTTGAAGTCCACCCACCTGTGCCACTGTCTGTTTTTGATCCGTCCGTGAAGATGCGCAGCTCAGTGGGGCGCAAACCCTCACATCGGCGATCTTCGTGAAGCTGGATTCTGTATTTTTTATCAAAAAAGAATTGTTTAGGCACCCGGTCCATTATAGCTTTAGTAATGAGGAACTCATTGTTGAGTTCCTTAAGCAGCGCGGTGTGTTGTGTGTCTCTCTTCCTCCAGAGGTTGATTGCGTTCAGACGCGCCGCCGCCATCGTGGCTTCCTGCTGTATGAACAGGTGGAGTGGTGGTAGTCCCAGCATGGCTTCATGGCTGCAGTCGGAGTAGTCCTCATGCAGCCCGTGACCGCCATGCAGGCTAGTCTTTGCATGCGTTGCAGTTTGTTGCAGGCTGTAATAAGCTTGGTGCGGGGCCACCAGACCACAGCCCCGTAGGTGATCATGGGTCGGATCACTGCGGTGTACAGCCAAAGTATGATTTTGGGGGATAGGCCCCACTTCTTACCTATCATTTTCCTGCATTGCCAGAATGTGATGCAGGCCCTGTTTAGTTTACTGTCTAAATGGCTACTCCAGTTTAACTTACTGTCAAGAATGACCCCGAGGTACGGTAATGACTGGGTAATACGATACCCGGCCCGACTTACGAAGAACGCAACTCTGTAGATGTGTTCTGAAAATGTCTGTACTTTTATTTGTCTTTGCTCCAAGAACTTCTATAACTAAAAAACTTTCTTTCGCCTCTCCAACCTAACCTCACTATAATCAAATTGCAGTGTAAACGATATAATACCACAGCACACATAACTAGTATTATTAAATAGTGCATACTTACGTCGGCGATCATGTAATGGCGCCATGTTTCCGCGTTGAGGCGCCTGCGTCTGCGGTGCGCCGCTGTTCGGTAAACGCCGGGATTTGCTTTCACTAAATAAATAGAAGCCCTGGCTTTGGGTAAGTGTATAAGTAATAAGGTGTTACGTTAGAACCTTTTCACTACTCACGACTTCTCAAGTACTAGTTTGAAATATACAAGATGGCAAGAATATCGCACACCAGTTTACCTACCACGGATTCAGTGCATTATTCTGTTGTTGAAATTATTCGTCGATTTTTTAACAAAAATTAGCTGTTTCTTACATAAGTGCAATACGGTTTTTTAATAAATGACGTGAAATTTTGGACCTCAGTCCATCATGTCTTGAATGCATGGGTTGTGCGTTGATGTATGAGATAAGCAGCTCATGCCGTGGCTTGTAGTAAGAATATTAGCTAGTGAACAAGGACCAGGGATGACTGGTTAGACTGTGCCGAATTCATACCCACCTATAGTAAAGCACCCTTCTATTTCCCGTGGGTGTCGTAAATGGCGACTAAGGGACTCACTAGAGAATGGGCAGCAGCGTTCTCTATGCATTTTACCATCATACTGCGATCGCCAATCCGCCTGCCAAGCGTGGCGATTATGGGCAACCCCCTCAAATTGGGGGAGGCCTATGTCCAGCAGTGGACGTCTTACGGCTGAAATGATGATGGTGGTATATTGCCAAATTATCTAATGAAAGTCAAAACAACCCCTGTTCTGACTAGATTTTTACGGAGACGAATTAATTGTTGGAAAAATAAGTAAGAAGAGTTCTAATATCATCTTAATTTAAAACTATTCTTACTTATTTTTCCAACAATTAATTTATTGTTAACATTTTTATTTGATTAAATACACTCGAGAGCAATGAATCCGGGTCACTTAAAGAATGTTAAAAATCTCGGAAACTAAAAATGATAGGTTAATGCAATAAATTGTATTTAATAGACAATGTAATACTCCTTAAATGAAAGTAAAAAAAATATGAGTCACCATACATTTTATTAACACAAAATTACATAAAGAAAAAAACTGCTGATCTCTCCTTAAAACAAAAATAGGAAACATGAAATTTTTGAACTTTATTACGATTTTCTTGAATTTTAATACTTCGTATTGCCTCCTCGTGCTTCCATTACTGCGTTTACGCGGTTTGGCATGCTGTACACCAAGTTCCTTATACGATTTTGGGGAATATTCTCCCATTCCTCTGTGAGAGCAATTTTGAGCTCACGAAGCGTGATTGGGGGAGGGTTTCGTTGTTTTACGCATCTGCCTAGCTCGTCCCAAGCATGCTCGATCGGGTTGATATCCGGGCTGCGCGCTGGCCACTCCATACGAGTAATGTTCATCTCTTGAAGGTAGTCATTCACAATCCTACCTGTATGAGGTCGGGCATTGTCATGCATAAATATAGCATCCTCACCTAAATTGACCATAAATGGACCAACGTGATCATTGAGGATTTCTTCCACATATCTTACGCTAGTTAAAGAGCCGTTTTCTATGATCACCAGCTCTGTGCGACTTTCAGAAGAAATTCCGGCCCACACAAGTACAGACCCACCACCGTAGGCTACTTTTTCTTCGATGCATGCTTGCTTGAATCTTTCCCCTGGTCTTCGATACACTCTGTGTCTTCCATCGTGCTTGTAGAGCATAAATTTTGATTCGTCGGAGAACATAACTTTTGACCAATCTTCAATACTCCAATTTACGTGGCTCTGGGCATATCTTAGTCTTGAAATACGATGCCCACGCTCCAGTTTAGGGCCGTTTGCAGGTCTAAGGGGTTTTAAGTTAGATTCAGCAAGCCGACGTCTTACTGTCCATGCACTTGGGTTACTTCCTCCGAAGCGTCGAAACTGATTTGTGAGTTCAGTTCCTGTGAGAAAGCGATTTCGAAGCATGGTGTTCACCAAGTATCGGTCTTCTCGTGCTGTGGTACACCTGGTTCTGCCCGTTCCTGGTCTGCGTAGGTTAGAACCAGTTTCTTCGTAACGTCGGAGAACTCTTTGTACTGTTGACAGCGACACACCGACAGTCCAGGCTGTATCGCGCTGACTCCGGCCGGTTTCCAGCATTGTAAGTATTCTGGTGCATTCTTCAGGCGTAAGCGACATAATTTCAGCTTGAATAATGAATATAGAGCACTATCAACATGGTTTATGTACCCACATAAATGACAGATTACAAACAAAAGCAAAACCAAATGCTGTAATTTCGTAGTTCCATCTTCGAAAGTGGCCCTTTTTCAAATTTGATTTTTTTATGATATAACTTTACAATAACTAAGAAGTTTTAATACCTTCATTTAAGGAGTATTACATTGTCTATTAAATACAATTTATTGCATTAACCTAGCATTTTTAGTTTCCGAGATTTTTAGGATTCTTTAAGTGACCCGGATTCATTGCTCTCGAGTGTATATAAACAATTATTGTTATTGTTGTTTGAATTGTAATTGGGGTTATCAAATTTATTTCAATTGGTATATGAACAACATCTTCAAGGTGATTAAAAATTAGATTTTCGGGTTGATGTATTCAAATAATTAATCAATATACCTACTCAATTTTTAAGTAATAAGAACTACAAATTAACACCAACAGGCGATTTTTTTTATATGGTCATCATGTGTTTTTGAGATATTATAATTATGTTTTACCAATTTTAAATGAAAAATGATTTTATTTAAGTAGATTTGTACAAACACACGTCAATCATGTTTTAAAAACTAGATGACATCGTTGTTTCCTTTGTGACTACTCTGAAAAGAAACACCGGAACAAACTCAGAGGTCACAGTCTCTTTTAACGTTCAGACATAATCTTGGTCAAATCATGTAGATTGATGTCTAAAATCGTCTTTTAAGGATAGAACATAACAAATTGAGTGGACCTGTCCAGTCAGAGCACACATTTGTCAGTAACCGTGTAGCTCAACTTAAAACTTAAGGAGCTCAACGATTCGACGAACAATACTGAAGAAAGGACTTTTGAGAAGTGGCAGTGTAGGCTTTTATTACTGCACCCCAAAACCCTTTTATTTGGACTGGTCGTAAATAACGAAGGTCTAAGTCAAGTGGATTGGCAACAGTTTTCTTTAATAGAACGGATCAGGAACTGCGATCAATCAGCAAAGCGTTGTATGACAATGTCACCTTCTATTATTGTTTGTGTGGGGCATTAGATGGCTTGTATTTACCATTGAATGTTTATTGAGTCTCTTTTGGAGAATTAAGAAATTACTTGTAACAAAAACACGTTAACATAACCAATTTTTCAAAAGTTCGAAGTAAATCAAATCAAAATATTTTTACTACACATAACCCTATAAGAGCATTTATGAAACGACAGAAGTTAGCTGCACGTTTTCAATTTGTTGATTCCTATGGAGACTCGAGCCAGCAAGAAACTACATGGTTACTCTTTTAAACATAATGGGCTTTTACAACGGTTTCAAATTACAGTCTGTCAACAAGTACCAGGTACTTAATAAAATAGAAAATTGTCTACGGTCTCACGAAAGATGCTAACTTGAATTGGTTGTTTCTTAAAAAAACAAATCGCCAATCATCAAGCTCTTTAAAATGACTTGGAGAACTCTTGAAGAGCCTTGCTTTGCTGGCTTCCAGTTCCAAGGATCACATTGTTTTTCCCTTTCTGTATCACCTACCATCCAAAACCTTAAATATTCGACTTCCTTAATTAAAGCCCCCGGTGTGGTCTACAGTCTCATAAAACCAATAGTCTCGGGGTCAATACAATAGGTGCCCAAGGTCGCGTCGATGCTCACGCGCATACCAATGAGGTTGGAGCCGATACAATGCAACTATTTACATGCAGTGGTCACCGCGCTGCACGCCTTGACCTGCACTAACTAGGTGTAGAAGGATTTTTGGGGCTTAGATGTTGGTTTTAATTGGAAACATGTTTATGGTATGCTACATATCAAGGGAGTCGGGAGGTCCCTCCGTGCCTCGGAAAGAACTTGAAGCCGTTGTTCGTGACTGTTACCAAAGGGTATAATTTAACCCAGTAACTGGGTTCTGCAGTACACAGTTATTGTCCAGTTAAAGTTATGCAGGTGCTCCATTTAAAATACTGGTATTAAGGACCCCAATATAAGGTGTATCTATTCATACACGAAATATTTTAAGAGTTACACCTGTAGGTGGTAAAGAAGCTACAGAAACAAAAAATAAATAAATTCTAAGTGTATTTTTTTTCAAAATGTAATATTTATAAATTATTTGACGCACATAACAAATACTGGCTCCTTCTTATTTTTTACGGCCCGAGACACCGCAGCTATGCTCGTGCCATCCGGTCGCCGCCCTAGCAGCGTCAGGCGGGCCATTCATAGAATTAGGAGTAAAGATTTTATGCAAAACGTCTCAAGCAGTTTTTAAATTAAAATAATTACAAAAAATTTAAAAACGCTTAGATAAAAAAATATTTTTGCTTCTATAGCTTCTTTACCACCTACAGGTGTACCTCTTAAAATATTTCGTGTATGAATAGATACACTTTATATATACAGGATCAGTTTTTATCCAGTACTCAAACTGTAACCATGACTTCAGCATATCATTCTAGACCCCCCAGCGTGGAATATTTTCGTCGGTTATACAAAAAAAAAAAATCAGCTGTTTCATACATTTTGACCCCGTAGGTTTTGCATTTTTCTATGAAACAGCTGATTTTTTTTTGTAAAACCAACGAAAAATTTCTGCGCTACGTCTGGAATGATATGTTGAATTCATGGTTACAATTTACGCACTGGATAAAAATTTATCCTGTATTTATAGTTGGGAAAAGGCTAGGCAGATAATGATGATGTTCATGATAAGAAAATCTTTTGAAGTAGAAGAGCTAAAACGAGAAAATACTAATCAAAATCAGAAAATATTTATTCAAATTAGGCAGCACTTTGCGAACGTCAACATTACATCCCTCAAAACGCCTGCCCTTCACTTCTTAGTGCTTTGCGAGACTTTTGGGATTCTCCACCCATGAATGACAGCTGATTGTGAGACCAACAGATTTACGTGCTTTCCGAGGCATGGAGGGGTCTTCGTATGTAAACATCGTCACCTATCCACAGACCAACTGTTAGAAGCGTAGCGTAACCTGATGGATGGAACCGTGCGGCTGTTTTTATTTGGCTACAAGCCCCTCATAAGCTACAACAATCAAAATAAATAAATAATAAATAAATATCTTAGGACAACCAACACACCGTTATCTGATCCCAAACTAGGCAGAGCCTGTACTATGGCAACCAGACAACTGATAAATATACTTATATATTTCTAAATACATACATATTATAGATAAATTACACCCAGACACAGAACAAATGATCGTGCTCATCACACAAAGATTTGTCCTGGGTGGGAATCGAACCCACGACCTCAATCTTAGCAGTCAGGGTCTCTAACCACTAGACTAACAGGACAGTCAAAAGCCACTACAGCGTAAAAAGAATACTACCACATAGTATGTATGTCAGCATATTCTCATATTATTTGTTAATTTTTATTAATAGGTTTTGATTATATATATTAAGTATATATTTTATTTTTTCATACTCTTACACACGCTGTTTACATCTCTGTATTTTTTCTCCTATCGCAGGTGTGCTGGAAGAGATTTCTTTAGAAATAAGCATCACCTCTGTACAATTTTTTCTGTTATTTTCTTCTTGTCTGTTCGTACATATGTGTGTACATGAATAGTTCAATAAATAGTCTTACAATGTGCAGTAAGACCATCAATTTAAATTGTAAGCAGCAAAATTGCTCCTCTCAATTTGCATGTGACTAATAGCAAGTGAGTGTATGTCTGTTTGTGTCAAGGATGCTGCTGTCATGATGTCAGGTCATTATCTTAAGGCTCTGTCGTCACTGCCGCTTGACAAGTCAGGCTGTAGCTACATCCTAGCCTCGACCGAAATAAGTAAACGTTTTGACGTTTAAACCAAAAATTATGTCTTCATTTGGTGGCCTAAGTAGATACTTATTATAATAATGAGGGTTTTAAGTGATTTATAGGCTCGAGGGTCTGGAGAGGTATCTTGAGGCATAATTTGATAGACCACCTTCTCATGTCATAAGACGACGCCGGAAATAGACACAAAGTGAACTATAGTTGAGTTGTGGTAGCTTCTTGGTGATTGCAGCGACTTACGAGTTCATCAACTTGCCAACCGCACGACCTGTCGAAATATTTTCTGTCCTTTGAAATATTCCTAAAAAATAAAGTTCAAAATCAAAAGTGTAATAATTGAAGAAAAAGAACTAAAAATAGGTCGTAGGTTCGAACCCAGTCAAACGGTTTATTCTGTGTATAAATTATTTTGTCACCGCTCTCATAACGGTGAAGGAAAACATCGTGAGGAAACCGGCATATCCTAGAACATACTAATTAAAGACATGTGACATATCTCCCAAGCCGCACTGGGCCCGTGTAGTGGATTACAGCCTATTTTCTTTCGAAGATAGGAGGCCTTTGTCCCAGCAGTGGGACAATTATACATATTATTATAGGCTGATAATGTAAATAGTATAAAAACTCAATCTTAAAGTACCTAAGTATGTATTAATAATTTAAAAAAAAACACGTCGCGTTGGGGGACCGCTCCAGACCTAACAATTTATTTACAAATAGTCTATTAGCTAACTAATTAAGAAAAGTAAACTTTTATAAATTACTTCACAATATTGCATTTAGGATACGACCGTCAACGTCTGCCCTCGCGGAGCGGTCCCCCAACGCGACGTATTTTTTTTAAAATTATTAATACATACTTAGGTACTTTAAGTTTGAGTTTTTTTATTATTTTTTACTTTTTAAAGGGAAATTAGGTTTTTGTGTCGGGGGTTTTTTAAATTTAAAATTTATTTTTTTATTTTATACTTTTTATAGGTACATACTTATTATAATGTAGAATCAAACGAAGCTAAGAACACTCTCGATTAATTCATCAATATTCCCTTTCAGTGCGCTTTCATTTGAGACCCCAGTCGAGTATATTTGCTGACATTCGGTTACTCTTCCCCACTTTCTCCCCCACAACTTTTAAACGGCTCAACCGATTTTCATCAAATATGTCTAAGAACACTCGCACATAAGTCACCTTTAATTCTTATTTTTTTTATTGAAATCGCTTCATCCGTTCGTGAGCTATGATGCCACAGACAGACAGACACACAGACAGACAGACAGATACGTCAAACTCCCCTCCCCCCTCTCAAACCCCTCTTTTTGCGTCGGGGGTTAAAAACAACAAGAATCACATTGATCGGATTAGTGGTATACTAAAATGCACAGTAACGTAAGATAGATGTTACGTCTTGTATATCATTAGAATTAATTAATCAAATTACAAAATAACATCATCATTTTTCGTCAATTTTTTTTAATAAATATTTATTATGTATTTTGTTATTCTATCTTTGTAGTAGTAACATTGCATTGCGCTGTAGATGTTAGGGTGATAAGTACGAAATTTTCAATAAATCATGCCTATATTTTCTAAACTAAAAGCCTATATTATCTAAAAGCACATTTCGCCAGTTAATGTTTTAGCTCTATTTTGATAGAAGCCGAGCTTATTGCCATCAACAATGATTAATTATTGATACAGTAGAACGTCGATTATCCGAACGTCGATCAACCGAACGACCGCTTATCCGAACTACAACGCGCGCCCGACTCGCGCGTGCTATCCTCTTCCCGCGCTACAATATACACGAAATTGTATCAAACTGTTAGTTGTATGTCCTCATATGTCACTCCCAGGTAGCCGTTATTTGATAAACTTAATTTTACCACGTCAAAAAAACTATTTGCCATTAAAGATATGAAGGGCTAAGGGGAAGAATCGACTAAGTCACATATTTCTTCAAATTGATTTTTTATTGTCTATGGTCACAAAACTCCACATTTTAGTCAGTTCTTCTCATTAGCCCTTCATATGTCTAAACATAAGGTTTTCTTTCTCCTGTGCATAAATATGTACGGCTGAATCAACACAGTTCGATTATCCGAAAAAACCGGTTTTCCGAACACTCCTGTCCCCCAATTAGTTCGGATAATCGACACTCTACTGTAATAAGCAAATAAAAATATAGAAAACTCATCCAATTTATTAAATAAAAAATCTACGATTTTATGACTCAATAAATCATAAATAAATTCGATGAAAGAATGTGATAACATCTCATAACTGAGCAGTTGAAGTGTGTGACCTTTAGTCGAAACCGGTTCAAACCCGGCAGAAATATCTCAGCTGCAACCACGGCAAACCCGAACCACTACAAAAGCAACATGCAATAATATCTATATTTGTCTGTTTGTCAACGGTTGCTCAAAGCTCATGAGTGGCTCCGAAGGTCGACGACCGCCTCTTTCACAACCACCAGCTTTTACCAATATACCTGCGAAATCAGTCGCAATGACCCACGATGTGGTTTCATATGGTGATAGGTTTCTAAGCTGGACTAGAAACAGTTTGGTAATCAAATCAAATCAAAATATTTATTTCACATAAACCTACATGGGCAACTGCAACGTCCGAAACTAGGCGCACGTTTCCAATTTGTTGAATCCTATGCAGAAGAGCCGTTACGAAACTCCATGGTTACTCTTTTAAAAATAGTTGGCTTTTACAATAGTTTCAAATTACAGTGTTAATCAAGGAACTTAAATCCAACCTGGAATGCGCACAGGCTGCCAATACGCGGTCCGAGCGAGATAGCTTCGCGAGAGCCCTCTGTCCCCTTCATTAGGATGACCAAGCAATATGATGCAGGTAGATACGAATATAACAGGATATAATATATTAACCAATAATTTGATAAAAAAAAAATTGTTACGCTTTAAAGATGGATTAAAGTAAAACGCAGTAAACATAAACACAACCAACGCAACGCAACGCAACTCTACTATCGAGTATTATTGTATAACCTGGAATGTCTGGCGCGCTGGGCAAATAACCATTTTGTTTAGTATTCATTGTCGTAAAAATCTAACATACGTCGTTTTTAAGAAAAATGGTTGGGACACTTTTTATTGAGATTTGCTCAATAAAAAATGTCAGCTTCAATGGACTTTACCCGTAAATAATCTTATAATTTCGTTCATTATGGGCACCCTACTTCAAGAAAGGGACACAGGGCTCTCGCAATGCTTTCTCTCTCGGACCGAATTTCTCTCTGACCAAGTGATTGTCTGTAATAGAACTTAGTTACACATACATAAGGTTTATTTTTATAATGGTGTCAAATTGACAATGCACATTCCAGGGGTTGGGTATAAGTTCCTTGGTGTTAATAGGTATGGGAGAAAAATGTAGACCTGTCAACAAGTACCAGGTACTTAGTAAAATAGAAAATGGTGTATAGTCTTTAAGGTCTACATATAACGTCCGTTCACAAAATATTAATGAAATACTAAATAAATTAAATATAATTATAACCTATTTAAACAAAATATCATAATTGCCATGCCAACCAATAATAAATAGTTCAAATTAGAATTGTATAATTTCAAAGAATGAGTAGATTATGTCAAAGAGTGTTGTAAAAAATTAAATAAAAAACTTACATCGTAATAACGCCCTTTATAATTTTGCAGTTGTTTTATATTTCTGCTAAATGATCAGTGAATGTTATGATTTTATGAATGACGAGTATCAAATATATACAATTCTGATAAGGTTCTATTTATTGAAGTTGGTACTAGGTAGTTGTTGCTACCGGCAAAGGTCAGTAAAAGTCTGACACACCCTTCCGCTACACCCAGAGCGGGAGACGTCATTTTATGATTTCCCACCCAAAGAGGAAAAAAGGTGGTTGTTGCCCGCGACTTTGTCTGTGATACAGGTAGAAAAGAAGCATGTGCGTGTGAATTGAGGTATCAAACTAGGGACTAGCAAAATAATCCTAGGATTTAGTACGTAGTAGTCTTATAACTGATGTTGATGGTCCCTATCTTCGAACCACCCGCGGCAATCGTAGCTGAACCTTCGACAAACCGTGCGTCATATCGCCACGAGCCCCTCTGAAACATCTTTATTTCATTTGCATATATATCATCATCTGTCTCGCCTTTTCCCAACTATGTTGGGGTTGGCTTCCAGTCTAACCAGATGCAGCTGAATACCGAATTTTACGTGAAGCGACTGCCTATCTGACCTCCACAACTTAGTGGGTGGATACCGCTTGGTAAGACTGTTTGTCAGACTTTCGGGCTTCTGACGACCCGTAACGACTGTCAAAGTTTCACGAATATTCATGTCATAATGATGATCACCCATCCACGGACAAACCGCGGCAAGCGAAGCTTACCCCGTGCGGCTATTATTGCTTAGCCACGAACCCCATTTTACAATAACGATTACCATCATATCTGTCAAAACCATTAAATATCGAGTTCACTAAAACCAGTTCGGCAGTTTCGGAGAGAGCGACATGCAAGCAGGCAGACAGTCTTTCTACACTCGGCTCGCGGTAACCTTGGCCTTTCGTTCAACTCGCCGATGTTTCTACAACGTTATGGATAGTTTACTAACATAAAGTTACGATAGTGTTACGTTATCCGTTACCTGTTCTTTATAGCTTTAAAATTGCCTTATCTCAGGATCACAATAAAACTGGAAATACTTTACAGCTACGTGTTGGGTTTCGACATTGAAAAACCATGCCCAGATGTGGGAAACAGATGTGAACAGAGTGATTAACATTTTTGAAAAAAAAAACTACATAAAGAAATTTTTACTTTTTCTTTGATATTTTATTTTAGATTCATCCGGAATCTTTATAATACCTACTCCTTACATTTTTGTTAAGTTTCTCATATCCCCAAAATTGAATAAGAGAGTAAATATACTCACATATAAGTATACCCAAAGAAAGTAAAGAGAGTGCGTTTAACTAATATTATTTATATTAAAACACTTGAATTTGAATAAAATGTCATAACATAATTAATGGATCTACCATTTCGTGTTAACGACCATGTTTGGTCGCAAACACGCGACCACGTGACCAGCCTTGGCCTTTCTACAGGTTGTTGTGCTTACATATACGATACTCTGTGGAAAATTAGTGTAACACCGATGTTACGTACTAGAGTTACGATTGCCTACCAATTATAGAGTTCGCAAAATATTCTGTTTTGATTGATTCATCTTTGTTTTAATTATTAAATTATTTTGTTGCAAAATAAAAATACTTTATTTAAAATAATGCTGCACATGAAACTATTAATAATATGTTTTATTTTTTTTTTACAAATAATTTGTTCTAGAATATTTTTATATTTCGTAGTTCCAGGTTAAGGTTCCTGCTACACATTTCATTGAAATAATAATTTATACAAACTTAACAAAATTATGAAAAAAAAAATTATTAATTATGATTAAGTACTTATATTTTTTTTATTTCGATATTTTTTATTTTATTTCTATAGGGAAGGAAAAAGCATGTCATGTAATGCCAAGCCCAAAAAAAATTATAGAACTGCAAGAGAATGATAAATGCCGATAATTATTATTATTTTCAGAAAAAACATTTAAATGTAGGAAATCAAAACTAGCATATTCCAACGTAAATAAATAGTTGTTACATACAATAACTAAGTAACTTAACTCGCTATCCCTTGCTTAGATAACCGAAGGTAAAGTTATGTATTTGAATTCCGATCACGGCGCGCGGCGCGGTGCTGTAAGGAAAAGTCACGATGACTTCAGCTGGTAACTTGGAATTGCCGTTATAAATACAATACATTGTAGATGGATAAATACAGATTAGGTTATTTAACATACAAACATTTTTAAATATCGTTGATTATTTTTTTGCGTACCAAGGGAACATGTGGCAAATATTATTTAATTTAATGTCACCAAAGCTTTTTAATTGGTATCAAATTAAATAATATAATATAACCTCAGGCCTTGTTTTCTCGAAAGGTAGGTCTGATGTGTACCTATAGTACACCCACATTTCGCCAGCTAAAATATTAATAAGGCATAATAATAGGGGCCGTGCTAATTGTCACCACCCGGAAACAAATCCAGACTCCGGGCTACTACTGAGAAATCCCAGACAAAAACCCAATGACACTTTTTTTTTAACACATGAAAAAATAGTTTTTAATTTAAAAAAAAAAAACGACAGTAAAGGAAATTGCTCTGAGACTTAAAGTGACATAATTTTATCAAAAGTTCTCCCGCTATAATTTCTGTTCAAAACACACCCTGTACACAAACACCTAGTATGTTATAATCCATACAATTTACAGCTCAATTATTTCGCGAGCAGTTGCCGTTGCAGGTAACTGTCGGTTGCAGTTACTACGACCGGTTGCACAACTAACCATCGGAGGCTGCATTTCGTATGTTCAGACGACACGAATTGCCTCCACAATGTAGGAACGTTATAGAAGGTCTATTTTGGTACAATTGTTTTATGAATCATCTTGATACTTGCGTTGGTACTAGGGTGACTCACCGTGACTTCAGCGGGGCGAGCATGGCATACTGTGATAGACTTGACTCACGCATTTTATCACGGTTTTTATTTCCCAAACTGTGATAAAAATGTGTGACTCAACTCGATATCCGTGACTCAACCCTATCACAGTAGGCCGAGCTCGCCCCGCTGGGTGACACATGGGGACATTGGAGTGATTTTCGGTGACTTGCGACACGTTTCACATGAGTAACGTTTTAAACATGGTGACACTCGAGTCACACAATCATTATGGTTGATGGGGATGCCATATAACTGAAACGGATCCATACACTATAACAATGATTAACATTCATAAGCTCTGGATTGCTTTTTATTATTTGAATATTTATATCATAAAACATTGATCTTGCATCAATATTTTTCTTTCAAACGATGTATCAACAATGTCATGTCAACGAGTTCGTTGCCATGGTTGCGACTGGTTTGTTATTTTGATACTTGTCCAGAAGAAGTTTTGAAGTGACGTTTGGTGACCTGGGAATGTCACGTGACACCAGAGATACTATTTGTAGCACAGTAGTGACACCTCTCGGTAGAACGTGTTATTTTCCTTGAGTGAGACTAAAGTGATGCGAGTCTCGCACCAAAGCGTACGTCACCAAAATCCCCAGAGCTACAAAATATACCAGTTCATGTCCAATTCTTAGACAGTTTTTAGAACTGTTTCTCAAAATAGAACATCGCTGTTCAATAGTAACAGACTTCTGCCAAAAAAGGCAACTAATGTAATGAAAATGGAACACAATGCTCCCTTTGCAAGTCCAGTAAGGTACAATATGTGACGGGGAATGTGTACGTGCTTGCAGTGGTCCGACCTTGTTTTACTGCATCGGTTACCATACATTTATTACTTTTAGAGTTAAGCCCCAATCTTTATTATCATTGTGAATAACTTGATAAATATAAACACGGAATTCAGAAAGAAGTTCAAGAATCCAGACAGTTTTCTAGACCTGACGGGGTCTCCTAGTAATAGATTTAGAGTGTGGGGAAGTCCTAAGTTGGATCCTCGGATCAAGAAAATTGTTATATTTGTTTTTCACTTCGTTTACCCTACCGTTTCAGGGTATTCAGCTTACTAGCGTGATATTATAATGTCATGTTTGTTCGAGACCTCATTGGTCCAGTAGTCGCCAGCGCTACTGCTGAGTATGAGGTCGTGGTCTCGATTCGGTCGGGCAGTGTAACTGGGTATTCCTATTAGGAATTTTACAGTAGCAGCCCAGAGTCAGGATTTATGCCCGGTTGGCATTAAACTCGCCGCCTATTACATGGGACTTAAAAACAACTAGAGAAATGTGGTTGAACTAAAGGTACAGTCACGAGAAAAACTTAAATAACGATTACAAATTACACATAAAGCCTATTTCGTAATAATGTGGGTGCCAAAATACTATGTTTGTAATAACATAACATTACAATCACTTTTAAAAGTTGCAAAGTGCATACATGTTAGTGCTCGTGACTGTACACCTCTGTATGTATATTTGTTAGAGATTGATGAAAGCCTGTTGACAGGCTTTCCGTGTGGAATTTCGAAATGCGCCTGCGCAAAAGTTTGCCACAATTACACTTCGCTGATGTTTATTACACTCACCTTGACACGAAGTTTACCCACAATTTTTCAAAATACTGGACAAACTAGTATTACTGCACATTGCCGGTGTTTTGTCACATCTGCACGCCATCTATTTGTTACAAGGTCGGCACAGGCGTCGGAGTAGTTGCCAAACAATATGTAGCCGGCAGAATTATTCCATAATCGTTGGGTAATGACTATAAATAAATATTTCCATACTATAAGTGGATGGAGGAAATTAACTTTCTGGTAAAGATAGTGATGAAAGTTTTGTGGGGCGGAGAAATAAAGATAACGATTCTGTCATTGATTTATATTTTTTTAGTAAAGCCCTTTGGGTAGTATAATCAAGCTTATGTTCTCACTACTGGGACACAGTCGAGCCCAGTGAGGTTGGTCACATGTCTTAAATTTTTTGGGTCTAGGCCATGCCGGTGTCCTCACGATGTTTTCCTCCATCGTTTTGAGAGCCGTGATGATGAAATTATTTACACAAACTTTGGCACCTGTCTGGGTTAAAAGTTACGACGTACTCTTAAGTCGCACCCCTTCCCTCTGGGCCACCAATGCTCTGCTGCCTTTGAGTGTCCTCGTGAGTTTTTTTCTTGAATACAATGCAATGCTGAAGTAAGTGCATATGGGCAACTGAAGGAACACGGGTGGGTTTTAGTCAGTAAAAGTCTGACACGCCCTTCCGCTCCACCCTAGCGCGGGAGACGTCATTTGATGAATTCCCACCCAAAAAAAAACTGAAGTATTGCAGTTGTTAATTATAGACAAAGCAAATTTTGGCATTTCCGACAATCAAATACTGCGCCATTTTTATTGCAAATATTTCGAACAATTCACCAGCATGACAAAAGGTTAGAAGACCCACATATTTGGTTTGTAATGTAACCAAATATTTATTTCTTTCATTACAGCTGAAGATTTCACAAAATGCAGACAAAAGGACTCAAAACTGAACGAATGTCTAAAAATGGCTGTTCCAGATGCAATCAGAAAGATGAAAAAAGGTAAGACATATAACATACAATACAACAAAAGTTCCTATAAAACATGGATGTTGCTGCTTCTGCTAATTTTTATACAGAAACTAGAAAGTCCATAGAAAGTTCTTCATGTCTTAGTGCTTGTCACTTTTGCGGAAGGGATTGCCATAATCTCGGATTGACGCTTGGCAGGCAGGTTAGCGATCGCACTCATCACCTGTTTAACGTTTTCTCAAGTACTTTAGAGTCCGCTTCCAGTGTAATGATGTTCTTAAGTTCGCATATTTTACATGGAGCGACTGCCTATGTAACCTACATAACCCAGTTACTGGGTAACACCATACCCCTTAGGGAGACTGGTCGTCCGGCTTTCCCACTTCTGATGACCCGTAACGTACAGACGTTACACTTTGACAGCAAAGATCTACGATTGACAGCCGGGGCTTAACGGGCTAAAATGGTAACCCATCCACAGACCAACCCCTCATCGACCGGTTGGCGATCGCATTATGATGGTAAAATGCCTGCCGGGCTCGCGTGATTGTTCGAAAGAGATACCGTGACCCTGGCACATGGGCAACTGATGGAACACGGGTGGGTTTTAGTCAGCAAAAGTCTGACACGCCCTCCCACTACGCCCAGAGCGGGAGAAGTCATTGGATGATTTCCCATCCAAAAAAAAATAAATAATTGTAAAATGCATGGCTCAAAGCCCAGCGGCCTGCCTAGCCTACCCTTGATTATGGTAGCAGTCAAGGCTACGGTAATTGGGAGCGGTCTATCTAGTTCCTCTATTTTGAGCAAGCTTGCAGTATTCATTGTATTCCGCACAAATATTCATTCATGCAAAGTTGCACAAAACAGTTGACAAGCACACTGTTACGAGTTTGATGACTTAACAGTTTAGCAAGTGATTTGTGAACAACGCACGTGCTTTTCGCATTTTTTTTAAATAGTCTTCCGCATTTCTGTTTGTGGGACACACGATTTTTAATGCCCGAGTCCGATTAATATCCGGTAGATTCGCTATTCTATTGATGGGGATTTTACTGCCTTTATGTAAGGTTCATCATCATCATCATTACAGCCCAAAGACGTCCACTGCTGGACATGGGCCTCCCCCAATGACCATTGACCGTTACCGTACACAAGGGTAAAGCAGGCGGCAGGGCACTAGGGACCATTCATTGTACCAGCATACTGCGATCGCCAACCGGTCGAACGATCAGGTTAAGCGACGCTTTCACGGTTGGTCCGTGGATGGGTTACCATCCACGGACCAACCGTTTAACCCAACCATTTAACATACCAAGACGGGAGTCTGCCATGCCGCGGAAAGCACGTTGCCCCCGCCCCTACAGAAAACCTATAGAAGATCGTGGAGAAGATGTGAATGACGCCAGATTCACATTACTGTGTTGTGTCGTGTCGTGACGCCGTCTTACGCAGTGTAAGTCAATCAAAACTCATTGAGTTTTGACGTAGTCCTGAACAGAGGGCCTAGACAAATGGCCATCGCTACCAAACGATAAACGTTAACGCTCAGTAGTCGTTAATAGATTTTCAACTTTAAACCTTAGAGCATAAAGTTGAAAATCTATTACAGATTGCGGAGTGTTAACCACCGGTACGAGCGAAAATGCTCTGTAATCTTTAATAGATTTCCAACTTTATACTCTAGAACATACAGTTGAAAATGTATTGAAGACTTCTGAGCGTTTACTTTTAACGTTTGGTAGCGATGGCCATTTGTCTAGGCCCTCAGATTAGTTTGTACCCCGTTACGACATTGCGTGTGACTTGAGACTCGCACAAACCAGGAAAGCATGGCCCAGATGGAAGCCGAGAGCAAGACTGCCAATAACGATGAGGACCGTATACCATTACACTAAATTATCTTTTCCATATCTCTGGACACAGTCCATTGAGTTTCTTGCCCCTTCATCTCCATAAGAACCTATTACCCTTTGGACTGTGCAACTTTCTTAATGACCAACTCCTTAGATGATTCAAAAGTGCCTGTAAATGGTTTCTGCTTTGAGTTTAACTCTATGCTTGTAATTCCAGGTATCCCGTCACTATCAGTTCCTGAGATGGAGCCTCTCCAGGTGAACAGCATCAACGTGGAATCCGGCTCCGGGCCGGTCGTCATCACGCAGATGTACAAGAACATCAAACTGCATGGACTGACCGACTCCGTGCTCACTTTGTACAAGTTAGTTGATTATAAATCTAAATCTATACTAATATTAAAAAGCTGAAGAGTTTGTTTGTTTGTATATTTGTTTGTTTGTATGTTTGTTTGTTTGATTGAACGCGCTAATCTCAGGAACAAATTGTCGAATTGAAAAATTGTTGGGTAGCCTATTTATCGAGGAAGGCTATAGGCTATATAAAATCACGCTACAACCAAGAGGAGCGGAGCAGTAATGAAAAATGTTGCAAAAACGGGGAAAATCGCACGGGTAGGCGATTCTACGCGACGGGAAGGGTCGGGGGAACAAGAAATTATATATAAGGTGTATCTATTCATACACGAAATATTTTAAGAGGTACACCTGTAGGTGATAAAGAAGTTATAGCAATGAAAAAAAAAATTCTAAGCGTTTTTTTTTTTTATTTAATGTTTATAAATTTTTTGACGCACATAACAAATACTGGCTCCTTCTTATTTTTTACTGCCCGAGACACCGCGGCCATGCTCGTGCCGTCCGGTCGTCGCCCTCTCAGCGTCAGGCGGGCCATTCATAGAATTTGGAGTAAAGGTTTTCTGCAAAACGTCTCAAGTAGTTTTAAAATTATAATAATTACGAAAATTCAAAAACGTTCAGGTAAAAATTTTCTTTTTGCTTCTATAGCTTCTTTACCACCTACAGGTGTACCCCGTAAAATATTTCGTGTATTAATAGATACACCTTATATACCTATATAAAAGGCAAACCTGACTGAGTCATTTATCAACGCACAGCCTAAACTACTGAACGGATTTCACTGAAATTTGGCATACAGATAGCTGTAATAACGTAAACATCCGCTAAGAAAGGATTTTTGAAAATTCACCCCTTAAGGGGGTGAAAAAGGGTTAAAATTTTGTATGGAAGTCCGTCATTTTTAGAGCTAGAAGCCTGAAACTTTGTTTTTACATTAACGACTAGAAATAAACACTTACGTGTCCTAGAATTTTTGAAAATTTAACCCCTAAGGGGGTGAAAAAGGGCTTGAAAGTTTGTATGGGGTAACAAGATTAGTTAAACTATTTTATTCGAAACTTCACAGGAGTACTCCTATCAATAAATGAGTAAACAAATGTTTCAGGCTCTTTCAGAATTCAACCCCTAAAAGGTGGAAAAGGGGTGACAAATTCTGAAAATCAACATGGGTATCGTTTTTATAGTTTATCGGGTCGCTGATTACGAAAACAACAACTATTTCATAAAAATTGCACAAAAACAGAAAACAAAATAGTTATAACTGGATATGCGCAAGGGGAAACTGTATTTGTACCAAGAATTCCCTTGATCCCGAATGATCTTCCCTTTGAATTCAAACGAATACAGTTTCCCCTCAAAGTCTGCTTTGCGATGACCATAAACAAATCACAAGGGCAGACATTAAAATTTGCGGGTATAGACTTGAGAGAAAATTGTTTTTCACACGTGTAATTCTATGTGGCTTACTCCCCCCGCATAAGCTCGCCCAATAGTCTGATAATTTTGGCACACAGTAATAGATGAGCAAAAAATGTGATGTATAAAGAAGTTTTGTAGTTTACTAGCTTTTGCCCTCGACTTTGTCTGTGCAATTCTACTTCCTTTCTTAGCGCTCGCCTACGCTACGTTACGCTACGATATAACCGAACTCCACGCGGACGAAGTCGCGGGGAAAAGCTAGTAATTAATATAACCCCAATTAATTCCCATTTTATTTCCCAAAAACCTTAATGGACACCCTAATATACTTAAGCCTTACTTACTACTTAGGTCTTTTGTGAGCCAAAAAATGCCCCATTTGTTGTCCTAAAATACTAAATATGTAAATAAATACTACCAACTTGGATGTAGCGCTCGCTTTGCTCGCTCGGCTCACGCGCGGTTGGCCACATTTTTAACATATCGTAACTCATTAGGTCAGAGTACCCTGGCATAGGTACTGCGACCAACATTGAGGAAAAGGTGAGAAAGTTATAAAAAACTTCATTTTTTAATAAATAAAAAAGCTTAAGACATCATGACAATCAAAAAGTTTTTAGAGAATAAGTTAATTAATATTAGCCATATTAATTATGATCATAGACTTTGACACGTTGAAAAGAAATAGGTATATTTTAAAACTAGGCGAGGTCGGTGTTTTCTATTCGACTACTCTGAGAAGAAAAATACCGATAGAAACCCAAAGATCCAGTCTCTTTTAAAGTCCCGACATTATCTTGGTCAGATCATACAGATTTGAAAGGATAGGCCAGTCGTGTGCCAGTATCTAATCGTGCTCAACAGTAACTTATCATGGTTAACTAAGTTTATTTTTCTTAAGGATATCCTATTCAGTAAGATAGCTTGATTTTTATACCACCAAGCCTAGAACGGGTCAGAGAAAATCGGGAATAAGTTGGTACTTTATAAGTTTATTGAGATGAAAGTACAATAATACCTACCTACATTAATAAAAATATACGTACCCGTCTAATTCATTTTTGGTATATTTTCCAGGGCTGATCTCAGAAACTACAGACTTAGGACGGATTCTGTAACGCCCAAAATGGAGTTCATAGCAGACTACATCATGAGGGGCAGGATTTTGCTGCTGCCAATACAAGGAAAAGGCATCGCTAATATCACGATGGGTGAGTATACCGCCATCTAGTAGGAAGCGCCAAAATTAATAAATTAACGCCATCAAGTAACGAGTAGCAAAACTAATAAATAAATGCCATCTAGTAGGTAGTAGCTGGCTGGAAGTTTGATGTGTGCTACAATTGCGTAAATTGCCGTGTAATAAGTATCGTTTTAATAATATTTTATGGAAATAAAACTATAGTGTGGTACAGTCATATTTTGGTACTTGAAGAGGGCGACGTTGTTTGCTAAAATTATTTTGTGAAAATGATAAGTAAAAATAAAGTATAGGAAATCAAAATGTTGGCGTTAGGTCTGATTTTGGTCATAGCGTGCGCTTAAAAAAATCCTGAATAATTTTAAGTCAGCATTCACATGGACGGAACGAAATCGCGGGGGTATTTTTTCGTGAACTGATGCTTCAACGCGCTGCTCACCACTTCTTAATGCTCAGTTTAACACAAAAAGTTGAGAACCCCAGGGTGCGAAAAAATCCCCAACGATTTTATGAGGTACGTCCGTGTGTACATCGATTTACTAGTTTATCCGTAGTTTCCATTCAAAATGGTTCTGCTAAATGGTGCCGATCCATACATCATGTTCGTGAACGGGTGCCGTCAGTCAGAAAACAGTGTTTTATACATATACGAATTAAAATAATTTCTAAGCCGAGTATTTTTTTTACACCAAACGCCTTTGTAATTAAAATAGCAACAAACACCTTTCCTTCGCAGAATTATAGGTTTCATGATGAAAGGGGCTATTATCGTTTTGTATACCAGATAATTTATATACTTAAAATTATTTTTATAATATTAGTGTAACTGTCATGCATGTACAGTTCACCTCCTAGTGAGTTAAAGTTTTAATTATTAATGGTAATCTGTGAACAGCGCTGTGACTTACATTATTATTTATGTAACTTGTGTTTTCCTTTTTGTACCTAATATTGCATAATGTAACTGTTTGTTGTTCCTACTTAATAAAAAAAAAAAAAAAAAAATACAGACCAATTTTAAATGATGAATAATAATCATTTGATTCCAAAAAGTAATGATATTCCATCAAAAATATAAATGTTCAGTATTAAGAATTTACATCGTGGTTGCCGACTGCGCTGACAAAAGAATTAAGATCTAAATGGATGCCAAGTTTTGTAGCTAATCATTAAAATATAAAGAAGAAAAGTTGTCTACCCAAAATATGAGATAACATGTACATATGTTAAAACTTATTTCAGGATTATCTACAGAACTTGGCACCCATTTAGAGCTTTATTCTTTTGTCAGTACAGTGGACAACCACGCTTATTCTTAGTACTGAACTTGCCTTCCTTTTTCACATTTCTGTTTTTTGGGATAACACTTTTCTGGTGGCCCACGAAAAGGAGGATTGGAAGGATTTAGGGGAGGCCCTGCTCAGCAGTGGGACAGCGTAGGCTAACAAAAAAAAAACACTTTTCTTGCTTCTTTCTGTACCTAAAAACAACATTTTCCCTTTCCAGTGAACCTCGCAGTGAAGCACGACCTCATCGGCGAGCCGGTCGTGAAAGACGGACAGACATACATGCACATCAGAGACTATAGAGTGAAGTTCATACCGCAGAGAGTGTTGCTGCACTTCACCAACCTCTTCAACGGAGACAAGGTCCTCGGAGATAATATGAATGAGTAAGTTATTTTTTATTTATTTACTATTACCTAATACGTACTTGTTTCACATGGGTGCAATCTATTAATTTGCTTATTAGTCGATTCGCATGGAGAACGCACCCGAAATGGCAAATCTACAGAAAATAATATTATATTTAAAACTGTCGGTTCGCCCATACCGGGCGAGTTCTCCATGCGAATTGACTAATAAGTACCGAATTTGGAAAAATAAAATTTTCGCGCTATGTCTCAGTTAAATGTCAATGTAGTATGCACATTCTTCTTCGCCGTGTCAAAAGCACGACAGTGTATACAATTATGTTGACCCAAGACTTAGCCACTTTTACGGCGTCCTCGGAGGCAGCGGAGATGTCACTGTGGCTAAATATTTTGGAACAAAGCGGGCAAGCGAGCAAGGAGGTGGCATACACATTTTAGTACCTACAGAAGTTTTGATGAAACTTTACTGGTGAAACTCTACACCTTTGCCGATTTCAGCTGCCAACATGGGCGCCGGGAGCGTGCACATACTTCCTTCATTTTATTTGAAAACAAGTTGGGAGGCCTACTTGGTTTCAAATAAAATTTAGCAGTGAAAATATTCAAAACTAAAATATATTCGAAAACACCTAATACAATGATAGAGAACCTCTACCTAATCGAAGGAAAATTTTAAAAATTTTGAGATCTTACATTCTGCAGTTCGTAAAAGCTTTTCTGCATTAATCAAATCTCTATCTGTATGCATAAACACAATAAAAGATGAAAAATGTATCGCCTCACTTTGATTGCTCTGGCATCCATAGATTTAAGTCGACAAAGTTATAATTACACCTTGCATGAATGAAAAAATAAACCTATACGTTCGCCTAGTATAGGTTTTTTGAGCTAATAATGCACCCCCTTGAAAATAATATTCCACCTCCCCGTGGGTAAAGATAATCAGACAAAAAGATTATTGCAGTCTTCTTACTGTACATCTAAATCCAATAAATTATTTCTTCCAGATTCCTGAATTCAAATTCAGACCTCGTCTTCAGTGAGCTGAAGGATTCCTACGAAAAGGCCCTGAGTTCAGTGTTCCAGAATGTTACCAACGAAATATTTGACAGAGTACCAATGAACAAAATATTCCTTGAAGATTAGTTGATCGTTATAAAGCTATGTAAGAATAGCGAGACTTGTTTGTGGGGTGCAAATATTAAATTTAAAGGAATCCTTTTGGGTAAGCGAGGAAAAGAAATACACCTTCAAGTATGTGGTATTTATTGAAGCTGCTTTAATTAGACTTCGTTATGATAAGTTACAATTAATTTTATAATAATTTAGGTGTAAGTAAATGACTTTATAGAAAATCATGCCGTTTTATTTCATTTTACGAATTTTTAAGATTTACCGCAATAATTTTGAGGGAGATGATGGAACCGCATTCTTCGAGTTCGCGTGGACTGAGGAGTCTTGTGAGCAGGAGCAACTAGAACATTGAGAAAAGCGCCACCTCTTATTCGTTTCTAGTAAGTTTGACGATGCATCGCCTTGGTCGGCTGGTGCAAGATGGGTTCTCTATCTTTCTTGCCGGGTCTTCTCTCATTCAGTTCCACGTCCAGTGTCTCTCGGCTCCTCTGAGCTTGCTGTGCGTTCTTCAAGCAAACTGCTTTACAGAATGCTTCGTTTATAATTACTACTGAAATTGCAATGATGGATTTCGATTAAAACCTTGGCCGTAAGGCGGGAGAGTAACTTATCGTCATAAGCTAAAAACTGCGTTAGGAGATTAGCAATTATTGAATCCTCCAAGAGCGTAACGTATAAATCGGCACAGTTCCTTAACACCTTCAGCGCCATGCGTATCATTTTTGATACACATTGTATGAAAAAGTGTGTGCAAAAATGATACACCGGTGCTAAAGGTGTTAATATCATCGTTATTTTAGCCAAACGACGTCCACTGCTGGACATAGACCTCACCCAATTTGGGGGATTTCTCATAACCGCCACGGGCAGGCGGGTTGGCGATCGCAGTATGGTGGTAGAGTGCATAGAGAATGCTGCTGCCCATTCTCTAGTAAGTCCTTTAGTCACCTCTTACGACACCTAGGTACGTGAAGAAATGAGCTGGTGCTATTCTTTACGTCCGGCTCCACAAGAAGCATTGTTTAATATAAACAAATATGTAAGTATAGAATATGTGAACCGGTTAGACAAATTTTGGTAGCCGAGCAAAATAGCTGACAATCGGTATTGCTGTTTCCAAGGTTTGTAATGTAGAACAAAGTGCCTTTGGCCACATGTATGCTACACAAATGCTAATTTAAATGATACTTACATATTCCTAGTAAGAGTAAGTATATTATGAGCCCCAATATAAGGGCATCGTACTCCATTTTCGAAAAGTCTGGAAATTAAATAATTAGTTAATACAAACGTTTCTTTTCTTGATGTAAGTTAAGTGTTCGTTGCCACATATTACCGTCCACACAGACGTTATAATATCGCGGCGGTATATTTAAAGTTTAATCTCCTGGTCACGATGGGCTCAGCATCGAGCATCTTCAAAACGCTGGTATACATCTGCCGAGAGTGCTGACGATGTTCTTCAATCTATGCTTGGATCATTCTCACTTACCCCAAGAACAACTAGATACAGTAGTCATACCTGTTGTGCAGGACAGGACAGGGGACATAGCAGACAAGGGTAATTACAGGCCTATCTAACTGGCAATCATTATAGCCAAAATACTAGACAGACAGTGTGCTTGACGCCCACCTCGGTAAATATACCTAGTTACACGACTCACAATTTGGTTTTAGTGCTGGGTTGTCTACTGAGAGTGCCATTTTTGCGTTTAAGCATACTGTCAAGTATTATACAGATAGAAAAACATTTGTGTACGCATGTTTCCTGGACCTGTCAAAAGCTTTTGACCTGTTTTCCTATAATGCCCTGTGGGGAAAGCTTCGAGAGGCGGGCGTTCCTGTTTCGTTGGTGTCCACGTTATCCATGTGGTATGACAAGCAGAGAAACTATGTAAAATGGTCAAATGCGCTATTTGAACCCTAAAAACTAGATTGTGGTGTTAGACAAGAAGGTCTTACTTCCCCAAGACTTTTTAACATTTATGTGAATAAATTACTGGTTAATCTCAGCAACACACATGTTGGATACCACATAGATGGAGTTAGTTTAAAGAACTTAAGCTACGCAGACGACATGGGTGTTGCTGAGCCCAACTATCTGTGGAATGAGAAAGTTACTTTCTATTTGTGAGGGTTATGCCGAGCAGTATGGGCTAAAGTACAACCCTAAGAAAAGTGAGCTGTTAGTGTTTAGAGGTAGAAATAAGAGTCCATCATATATCCCTCCGGTAACGCTGTGCGGTTCACTTTTACTGAGAGTAACCCAGTGTAAATATCTGGGCCACATTGTTACCGAAGATCTGAAAGACGACACAGACATGGAAAGGGAGCATTGGGGGCATTGGCTATGAGGGGCAATATGGTGACTCGAAGGTTTGCTGGTTGCACAGTACCAGTTGAAGTACCAGCAGCCTTTGGGCTAATCTTACCCAAAAAGCAAACAATGCCCTGCGAATACAATGCAATAATACCTTTAGGGTACTGTTGAGGC
Source organism: Aporophyla lueneburgensis (assembly GCA_932294355.1). NCBI lineage: Eukaryota > Metazoa > Arthropoda > Insecta > Lepidoptera > Noctuidae > Aporophyla > Aporophyla lueneburgensis. The sequence continues at coordinate 28,790,927 of OW028751.1, read as the reverse complement.
TTCCACCCCACTGTAGTGCGCCAGGTATATTCGCGGATGCGCACACTGACGACTTTTTTGCATTAATGCGTAAGAAGGTGGCGTCGGTGATACGCAGATTGAGGGGAAGCACCAACAGTATCTTGAGGGTGTTTGCTGAAAGGCTGGATGGGCCTACCATGGGAAGGTTTTGGTTTTTCATGTATTACATGGAGCTTGATGACACTATCTGTGGTCGATATATTTTCATCTTGTTTTGTTTTTCAAGTATAAGTATACTAACATAGTATAAAAGATAATTTAGTCTTTAACACAATTTGGGCTCATGTAGTCTGTTAATAAAATATTTTTATTTTTATTATTATCATGCACTATATTTTCAACCGTCGTTGTTGAACCGAGCATTGGGAATCCAACAGAGTGCAGTGTTCAATTTTCGAACGTGAGCTCATCCGGCTGGTAATGGCCTAGTGGTTTTATGTTTTAAAATGGTTGGTTTCCTTCTGCCATAGACAATGTCAACCTAAAATTCCAAAATATACTTACTAGCAAGGTCCGAAGGCGGCTCTGACAATTTCCTTTATGGAGATGAACACAGCAAATACTATTATTAAAAATATCGCTGTCTGCCAGAAGGTTTCCACGAGGGTATTTCCTTCGGTCATCCTCAAAAGGAGATACCCTTCCTTGAATCTAGAACGAGTAATCATATAGTTAGATAGGTGAATATATATATTTATTTGCATTTGATAGTTAAGTAATAACAGCCGCACGGATCGATCGATCGGTTTAAATTACGCTTGCCGCGGTTGGTTCGTGGATGGATGACCATTTTTACATACTAAGGCCCCTCCGTGCCGCGGAAAGCACGTTAAGCCGTTGAACCCAGCTACCATTTGTGGATCATTAACAGTCGTTTCGGGTCGTCAGAAGCCCGAAATTCTGACAACCAGTCTTACCAAGGGGTATTGTATTACCCAGTAGCAGGGTTGTAGGGGTCAGATAGGCAGTCGCTTTACGTAAAATACTGGTATGCAGCTGCATCTGGTTAGACAGGCAGCCGACCCTAAAATAGTTCGGAAAAGACTAAGCAGATGATGATGTGTTAATTAATAGAATTAGGTGTGTGTGTTACAATATGTTGGTCCGTATACATTATGTCATACAAAATTGTATGAACTTATATTACACGTAGTTACTTATTTAACTCATAACTTTTAAAACCTAGCCACTTCTACAGATTTTGGGGCACAGAGGGCAGGAAGTGTAGGAGGTAGCATTCACATTTTAGCCAAGGATTTTTTAGGCAACTTACTGGTAAAAACCTACCTCCTTTGCCAGTTTCAACTGTCAAGCCGTGTTTTTATGTTCACAAGTACAATATAAAGTCTGGCAGTTTATATGATTGGATGTTTAGATGTTTGTAACTCAACAACACAAAAATGGCTCAAAGATTTTGATGATTTGGTACACAGATAGTTTATAACCTGGTTTAAAACATAGTTTTCAGCCTGGTAGTACGTTCCCGTGGGTTAATTTTCGAATTTCCCGCCGGTGTAGCCGATGGCATTGCTGCCTTGTCTCTGCGATGTGTCTGGTGTTGCAAATGTCAGTGAAATCCATTGGCTTACTGTAAATCTATCCAATTATTTGTTTCAGATTCCTGAATTCAAATTCAGACCTCATCTTCAGTGAGCTGAAAGAATCCTACGAAAAGACCCAGAGTTCAGTGTTCCAGAATGTCACCAACGAAATATTTGACAGAGTTCCAATGCACAAAATATTCCTTGAAGATAAGTTGATCGTTATAAAGCTATGTAAGAATAGCAAGACTTGTTTACTGAGTGCATTAATTTAATTTAAAACAATCCTTTTGGGTAAGCGAGGAAAAGAAATACACCTTCAAGTATGTGGTATTTATTGAAGCTGCGTTAATTAGATTTCGTTATAATAAGTTACAATAAATTTTATAATAATTTAGGTGTTAGTAAATAGTTTTATAAACAAACATTCCGTTTTATTTCATTTTACGAATTTTTAAGATTTACCGCAATAATTTTGAGAGAGATGATGGAACCGCTTTCTTCAAGTCCGCGTGGACTGAGGAGTCTTGTGAGCAGGAGCAACTAGAACATTGAAAAAAGCGCCATGTCTTATTCGTTTCTAGTAAGTTTGACGGTGCATCGCCTTGGTTGGCTGGTGCAATATGGGTTCTCTATCTTTCGTGCCGGGTCTTCTCTCATTCAGTTCCACGTCCAGCATCTCTCGACTCCTCTGAGCTTGCTCTGCGTTCTTCAAACAAACTGCTTTACAGAATGCTTCGTTTATTATTACTACTGAAATTACAATGATGGATTTCGATTAAAACCTTGGCCGTAAGACCGGAAAGTAACTTATCGTCATAAGCTAAGAACTATGTTAGGAGATTAGCAATTTTTGAATCCTCCAAGAACTTAACGTAAAAATTGGCACAGTTCCTTAATATCATCGTTATTTCAGCCGAACGACGTCCACTGCTGGACATAGATAATTTGGGGGATTTGCCAAAACCGCCACGGGCAGGCGGGTTGGCGATCGCAGTATGGTGGTAGAGTGCACAGAGTATGCTGCTGCCCATGATCTAGTAAGTCTTTAAGTCACCTCTTAAGACACACACGTGAAGAAATGGGCTGGTGCTAATCTTTACGTTTGGCACTACACGAAGCATTACTTAATATAAACAAATATGTAAGTATAGAATATGTGAACCAGTTTGCCAAATTTTGGTACACGAGCAAATTAGCTAACAATCGGTGTTTCTGTTTCCAGGGTCTGTAATGTGGAACAAAGGGCATTTGGCCACATGTATGCTACACAAATGGTAATTTAAATGATACTTACATACTCCTATCAAGAGTAAGTATATTATGAGCCCCAATATAAGGGCATCGTACTCCATTTTCAAAAAGTCTGGAAATTAAATAATAATTTAATACAAACGTATCTTTTCTTGATGTAAGTTAAGTGTTCGTTGCCACAGATTACCGTCCACACAGACGTAATAATTATCGTGGCGGTATATTATCTTGCACTATATTTTCAACCGTCGTTGGTGCTGAACCGAGCATTGGGATTCCAACAGAGTGCAGTGTTCGATTTTCGAACGTGAGCTTAACCGGGTGGTAATGGTCTAGTGGTTATATGTTTTAAAATGGTTGGCTTCATTCTGCCATGGACAATGTCAACTTAAAATTCCAAAATATACTTACTAGCAAGATCCGAAGGCGGCTCTGACCATTTCCTTTATGGAGATGAACACAGCAAATACTATTATTAAAAATATCGCTGTCTGCCAGAAGGTCTCCACGAGGGTATTTCCTTCGGTCATCCTCAAGAGGAGATACCCTTCCTTGAATCTAGAACGAGTAATCATATAGTTAGATAGATGGATATATTTATTTATTTGCATTTGATAGTTAAGTATTACCAGCCGCACGGATCGATCGATCGGTTCAAGTTACGCCTGCCGCGAATGGGTGACCCTTTTTATATACCAAGGCCCCTCCGTGCTGCGGAAAGCACGCTAAGCCGTTGATCCCAGCTATCATTTGTGAATCATTAACAGTCGTTTCGGGTCGTCAGAAGCCCGAAATTCTGACAACCAGTCTTACCCAGGGGTATCGTATTACCCAGTAGCGGGGTTGTGGGGGTCAGATAGGCAATCGCTTTACGAAAAATACTGGTATTTATCTGCATCTGGTTAGACAGGCAGCTGACCCTAGCATAGTTCGGAAAAGATTAAGCAGGTGATGATGTGTTAATTAGTAGAGTTAGGTGTGCGTGTTACAATGTATTGGTCCGTATACATTATGGCATGCAAAATTGTCTTAACTTACATTACACGTAGTTACTTATTTAACTTATAACTTTTAAAACTTAGCCACTTCCACAGATTTTGAGGCACAGAAAATTTTTAAGAAACTTACTGGTGAAAACCTACCTCCTATGCCAGTTTCAACTGTCAAGCCGTGTTAAATTTATATTCACAAGTACAATATAAAGTCTGACAGTTTGTATGATTGGATGTTTAGATGTTTGTGACTCATTAACGCAAAAATGTCTCAAATATTTTGATGAAATTTGGTACACAGATAGTTTATAGCCTGGTTTAAAACATACTTTTCAGCCTGGTAGTACGTTCCCGTGGGTTAATTTTCGAATTTCCCGCCGGTGTAGCCGCTGGCATTGCTGCCTTGTCTCTGCGATGTGTCTGGTGTTGCAAATGTCAGTGAAATCCATTGGCTTACTGTAAATCTATCCAATTATTTGTTTCAGATTCCTGAATTCAAATTCAGACCTCGTCTTTAGTGAGCTGAAAGATTCCTACGAAAAGGCCCTGAGTTCAGTATTCCAGAATATCACCAATGAAATATTTGACAGAGTACCAATAAACAAAATATTCCTTGAAGATAAGTTGATCGTTATAAAGCTATGTAAGAATAGCAAGATTTGTTTACTGAGAGCATTAATTTAATTTAAAACAATCCTTTTGGGTAAGCGAGGAAAAGAAATACACTTTCAAGTATGTGGTATTTATTGAAGCTGCGTTAATTAGATTTCGTTATAATAAGTTACAATAAATTTTATAATAATTTAGGTGTAAGTAAATAATTTTGTAAACAAACATGCCGTTTTATTTCATTTTACGAATTTTTAAGATTTACCGCAATAATTTTGAGAGAGATGATGGAACCGCTTTCTTCAAGTCCGCGTGGACTGAGGAGTCTTGTGAGCAGGAGCAACTAGAACATTGAAAAAAGCGCCATCTCTTATTCGTTTCTAGTAAGTTTGACGGTGCATCGCCTTGGTCGGCTGGTGCAAGATGGGTTCTCTATCTTTCTTGCCGGGTCTTCTCTCATTCAGTTCCACGCCCAGCGTCTCTCGGCTCCTCTGAGCTTGCTATGCGTTCTTCAAGCAAACTGCTTTACAGAATACTTCGTTTATAATTACTACTGAAAGTGCAATGATGGATTTCGATTAAAACCTTGGCCGTAAGACGGGAGAGTAACTTATCGGGATAAGCTTAGAACTGCGTTTGGAGATTAGCAATTTTTGAATCTTTCAAGAACATAACGTAATAATTGGCACAGTTCTTTAATATCATCGTTATTTCAGTCGACCGACGTCCACTGCTGGACATAGACCTCACCCAATTTGGGAGATTTGCCATAATCGCCACGGGCAGACGTGTTGGCGATCGCAGTATGGTGGTAAAGTGCATAGAAAATGCTGCTGCCCATTCTCTAGAAGTCCTTTAGTCACCTCTTACGACACCCACGTGGGCACATGGGCTGGTGCTATTCTTTACGTCCGGCACCACACGGAGCATTGCTTAATATATACATATATGTAACTATAGAGTATGTGAACCACTTTGCCAAATTTCTGTAGACGAGCAAAATAGCCATTTGCTAACAATTGGTGTTCCTGTTTCAAAGTGCCTTTGGCCACATATATGCTAAACAAATGGTAATTTAAATGATACTTACATATTCCTATCAAGAGTAAGTATAATAATTTATGAGCCTCAATATAAGGGCATCGTACTCCATTTTCGAGACGTCTGGAAGTTAAATAATAGTCCGGTCAATTAAGACATTCGAAGGTGCATAAATTCCCAACAAGCTGAAAATCAGTAAAATTGTTCAAAACATAATTATAAATAAAACTTCAATTTCCCCGTCATTCCTGTGTATAGAAAAAAATTACTCAAGATCAAAGGTCAAAAAAATGAGTTTTTCGCGATTTTAAGCAAAACGGTAAGCTTTATCATAAAAGTACCCGAAACAAAAATTGTTGATCATAAAATTATCTATAAAAAATGTCCCAATATTTTTTTCTTACGAGCGACAGTTTCTGAGATATAACGATTCAAAAAGTTGTAAAAGTTGTTATCGTCATAATATGAAAGAAAGAAAGAAAGAATACCGTTTATACACGTTGCACAGGTTTCCACACTACCTATGAGGTAGTGTACTTAGCGCGTTTTTTTTACGTGGTTTCCCCAGTAGGCCTACTCCACGGGGAAGTTGTGATCCTGTTTAATTTGAGACTATTGCAAAATAACGGAAATTTTCAAAGATTGGAAAAGATATAAGCGATGTAATTTAAAAAAAAAAATGAAGTTCATTCGTCTGAATTGTAACCTTCAAATTCTTCTTGTTCTTCTTCTTGATCTTCTTCTTGTTCTTGTTCTTCTTCTGCTTCTTCTTCATCTTCATTTTGGGTGTAGGTAAATTGCGTCAATAGCTATGTATCGCATGACACTTCGTTGGAATCAAACGAATCCTCCGCTGTTGGTGATTCAACATTAGAGCACGACCGGGCTTGACAATTTGTAGGTACATGCTAGAGAACAAAACAGTCCGACATTTTTGCAAACAAGTCCAATACCTCATCGGCAGCGTGGAAACGTTTGCATATTATGACGATAACAACTTTTTCATCATTATGAATAGTTATATCTCAGAAACGGTGGCTCGTAGGAAAAAAGTATCAATACATTTTTTATAGATAATTTTATGATCAACAATTTTTATCTGGATTACTTTTATGATAAAACTTACTGTTTTGCTGAAAATCGCAAAAAATATTATAGATTGACCGGACTATAATTAGTTCCACATATTATCGTTCACACGGATGTAATAAAATCGCGGCGGTATATAATCGCGCACTAGATTTTAAACTCTCCAGGAATCCAACAGAGTGTAGCGCGAGTCGAGCGCGCCTAAAATCAGTGTTCGATTTTCGAACCGAGTGGTTATTTTTTTTAAATTGGTTGTCTCCTTTTTGCCGTGGACATTGTCATCCTAAAATTCCAAAATATACTTACTAGCAACCTCTTTAGAGGACTGACGGCGGATTTGGTCAGTTCTCTGATGGAGATGGACACAACAAAAAATATCGCTATCTGCCAGAAGTTATCCACGAGGAAATTTCCTTCGGTCATCCTCAAGAGGAGATACCCTTCCTTGAATCTAGAACGAGTAATCATAGTGTTAGATAGATGGATATATTTATTTATTTGCATTGAATTTAGATAATTAATACAATTAGGTGTGCGTGTTACAATATGTTGGTTCTTATACATTATGGCATGCAAAATTGTATTAACTTATATTACACATAGTTACTTACTTACATACATACATAAACTCACTCCTCTTTCCCATGGAGGTAGGCAGAAACTACGGAACGCCACCTGCTACGATCCTAACATACACTCCTTTTGCCTCGTTTAGATTCATACAATTGGTCATACACACACGCCGGTTGCAATTACTACGCACCTGACCTTCCTGAAGAACATCACTAATAAGGTTACTGTATGTCCTCCTAGGGCGTCCTCTCCCGGTGCTTCTACTCACATCTGCTTTGCAAAAACCTTTTGTGAGCAGTCCTTCATTCATCCTCTCAACATGATCAAACCATTTAAGCATACTTTTTGGTTTAATTTGTCACTACATCTTCTTTTAAACTACACCATTGTCTTATCACATCATTCCTCAGCCTATCATTCATCGACACACCATACACGCTACGCAAGGAACGCATTTCCACAGCATAAATTCTGCTTTCATTATTCTTTTGCCACACCCAATATTCACTTACATTCATAATCGTAGGCACCAGCACACCATTGTGAACAGCCAATCGAGAATTATCGGGCATCAACTAGTTGGTCACAATCGCATGTATCGCATCGTTTACTTTATTTCCCGCATTTACTCTTCTTCCCACATCTTTATCAATTCTTCCATCTTTTATAAACAAACTCCTCAAATATACGAACTCACTTATGTGCTCCACACTCTTATAATTTATTTTCACATCACACACCTATACATTCTCTTCTCTTTCAAACACCATGACCTTCTTCTAATTCACATTTATATTCATCCCCTTCCTCTTCAATGTTTCATCCATTACAGTCACCATGTCTTGCAAAGTTACTTATTTAACATAGATATTTAACATAGTTACTTATTTAACTAATACTAAATAATTAATTTATATAGTAAGCATATTTATAATTGTTTTCATTGTTTAGAAGTAACAGAGAGGACATACGCAAGAAACGAAGAGAGGAACCTTGAAAAAGTCCTCTCAATCTACAAACTGTGGTTTTTTATCGTTTTTAGGCTTCCTTTCTTAGACAAGTCCCCAAAGGACCGCAATCTATGCTAACTTTTCAGAGATCAGACATTTTCAAAATAATAGTATTTGAAATGCAAAATAAAAAAATGAAAAAAAATAATTTGTAATAACTTTTAGGAAGCAATTTAGTTTTATATTTTTGACTAGCTCCTGCCCGCGACTTCATCCGCGTTAAATTTCTTGCTCCCCCGACCCTTCCCGTCGCGTCGAATCGCCTACCCGTGCGATTTTCCCCGTTTATGCAACATTTTTCATTACTACTCCACTCCTCTTCGTTGTAGCATGATGTTATAATTATAGCCTATAGCCTTTCTCGATAAATAGGCTATCCAACACAAAAATAATTTTTCAATTCGAACCAGTAGTTCCTGAGATTAGCGCGTTCAATCAAACAAACAAACAAACTCTTCAGCTTTATAATATAATATTATTAGTATTAGTATATATTAGTACAGATGAGTGTTGTCATCTTATTAACAGTGACACCCATTACGCGGTAGGCAGGGGGTCTAAAGAGGCCACTTTGGCAGAATCATAAGCGTATAATATTATGAGTTTTATTATAAATCATAAAATGGTCAAAAACTGACAATTCATAATATTATCTGCGTATAATTCATACCACGCAATTCATCTATTTGACAGTTTTGTATGGGGATTTGTACTGAAATTTAATGACAAATAGCAGAATCATAAGAAAGTAGTCAAGAGCAACATCTTACAAGTCATATTGAGGATATTTTGAAGAAATATCGTAATAGTGGCAAATTTCGCAGATTAATCAAATTTTCTTGAGCACGCTCGTGACATGGAGAACATTTTGTATTACCGACGAAATGTGGCTCTTCGAAAAATGCACATAGCCTTACATCTCGATAAAGGCCTCAACAGCGACCGAGCTCTCACTTTCAATGAAGAAAGTCGAGCAGAATGTTCCATTATGTCTAGGACACTCTAGCTACACACCTTTCCATGCCTACAAAATATTACGTAAAATTAATATTTTTGCAAAGCGATACAATTAAATATTCATTTAAGATAAACAAGTATGTACTTACTCTGCATTATCGATCCAACTTGCAAGAAATACTTAAGTTTTAATTATGCACACGTTTTGTTGATGTTTATTGTTGACATAACCACAGAAGAATAAGACACACATATCTCAAGCGAAAAACTTTTTTGTATGCGTTGACCAAGCTTATAATTTTTTTATTATTTCTAGTTTCCCTTTTCAAGGTTTATCTCAGGTTTTTTAATTAGTTATAAGAATATTATAATGAAAAACCATTGTCAAAAAAAATAATTACAATAATAAAAAATAAATAAATAATAATAAATAAAAAATAATAACAAAAAGAAAAAGGAGTTGAACCCTCGTCGCAAGCGGTTGTCTGTGCGCGCGCGCAACACATGTCGGCTCGCCCGACTTCGAAATCAAAAATTGTGTCTTATTGCCTTCAAATAAGGTTGAATTCTCTTTGGCCCATTCGACGGACTTGCGTCTATTCTGTTACACCTTGTATAAAAGAAAACATCTAGCTAGGGTCACAAGTGCGTTTCAGGCTGTAGTGAAGACTGACTGCCGGAGGACGAGTAACCCATGGCGTTAGAACCGGTGAGACCGTTCTTAATATTACAGGGATTAGTTTGCTAAACTGCGTACGAAGGGCCTTGATATGCCACGCGCGCGCAAGCAACGTCATCTCAAGCAGCCATTGCGGACCAGTGTCTTCACACCAACAAATTCACGTTATTACTCTAACACTAAATATGATATCGTTAAAGATGCCGTAACTAAAGATCTTATAATTGTACACACAGCTACATATCAAGCTATGGATTTCCAGTTTTAACAGACTTCGCATTGTATTGTGGCTTTCCGCACAAAGAGAAGTCAGTTCATACTGGAAATGAATGGCTTGATTTGTCGACGTGTGTATCATGGTAACAAATTCCTTAAATTGTTTTGCAAAAGACCACGGTCACCGGAATTCAAATATACATGTGGACTGAAGAGATAAAAAAAAATACCCCAAACTCTTGAGTTTGCACCAGACGTTTTTGCTCTACAGATAACGATACAAAACAAAAAAAAAGGGTCAAGCTCACAAATTAGACAGTTTCAGCCCCTTACAGACACAAATGGGTTTGACTAAACAAAAGCTACTTATGTTTTGGAACATTGACAGGATGATAGAATTCGCCTAGCACCTCTAAATAATAAATAGGAATTTCTCCCCAACAGCATTCTTTTCCAGGAACAAAGGATAACAAAATACATAACCATGCAATTAATTAAAAATTTCGGGTATATCGAATATACCATCATCACCGCGTCCGAATTGTACCTCGTAAATGTGAATGTACACATAAACAGAACGCAGAAAAACACCGATCGGCGTTCGAGAGAATCCACCAATACATATACACATCCTCTACACGAAGCACTATGATAGCTGGGTCCTGGTCAAAGTAACAATACAACAACAACTGCTACCCCGCAGGTTGGCATGGGAAAAGACATGCCAACTCCTCTGTACATAACAAATTCACACCCCAACAAAAACCACACCACCAAAAACCTAGATAGCAATCAGATCCTTCACAAACGTATTAAACTTGATTAGACGAAAAACAAGGACAGGTGCGCTGCAAATACGACACTTCAACGCCCATATTGGTCGAGGTCGAATTAACCAACGCAAAGGTTCGATGTAACACACAGCATGAAGATTCCAACTACAACGGCGAACTATTAATGAATATTGCTAACAGGGAAACACTTCAAATAGAATACAATAAAATAATTTGGGGACTGCCAAGATCAAACAACATAGAACAGTTAACAAAAAGGGGAAAAAAACAAACACAAAAACAATGACAAGGTACGAATGTAACAACTTGGTTGAGACCAAGTATGTCAAACAATGTAACTGTGCCGCGCTGAATAGAAATTCTACCAAAACAAAATACCAAGACTGTATAACAAAAAACTAGCAAATGTAGTAAGCACCTCAACGAAGGAAATCATCGAAGTACCCTGGAACATGGTAACGGATGTAACTCTAACTCTTCAGACGATTTACTCAAGGGACCACCAATTAGCCCTTTTTAACCTACAGAAGGCCAAATTTCTACAAAGCAAGCAACCAAATAACTCCAATATGCATAATCACGTAAAAGAAAACCAGACAACACTCCAAAAGGTTAAATATCAGAATAAGAAACATTCAGATAACGTGATAAATATGCTTCACCGAACTGGGGAAAAAAAAATCACCCCGCAAAACACATGCAAACGCTCAACACATTCCACAGGAAAAAAAAAGCAAGATACAAAACCGAAAAAAAGCAGAGTACCGATATCCAAATGAGAGAAAAAAAAAGGTCCGAGGGCCTTCGGCCCGCTTAGACCGACGACGAAAGAAACAAAGGAAATCATCATCACTCCCGATGGTATTATCATTTGCGGACGACCTTATCCTCATTACAGATGAGCTGAAAGAACTAAAACGAATCCAATACCACATTATTGCGGCTCAGAAGAGATGAACGAGTTGAGTCATGATTTGATTGACCAAGCTAGGAAAAAAGGAAACCAGGAAACTGCGGACGTAAGAAAATGCATCAAATTTAAATCGGTAAAACCGTAACAAAACGCGTCAAGAACCACAGGATGTGCTACCTAGCACACGGTGAATCACACCACGCATGCATGCAGCAATGCAGTACAAGGCCAAATCTAAGAAGGTCGAGCGACCTACTTACAAATGGAACGACAACCTAAAACAAGACATGAAATACGAGTACTTCGACATGGGAATCAAGTTTTGGACGGATACAGCTGGAGATATTATCATACCTTGTATGATATATGACTTAAAAGTATCAGCACTCACAAAGGCGAATCGATCAAGACCGAGAAGATACGAACGAGTTATCAGGAGAGACTCGATCAACAAACCGAGACAGAGAAAATGCATCAAATCTTAGACGGGAAAACCATAACAAAACGCATCAAGAACCACAGGATGTGCTACCTGGCACACATTTTCAGACGCTCTGAACCACACCTGTTTCATGCAGCAATGCAGTACAGGCCCAAATCTAAAAAGGTCGGACGACCTATTTACTAATGGAATGACAACCTAAAACAGGACATGAAATACTTCGACAAGGATATCCAGTTTTGGAGGGACACGGCTGGAGACAGAAATAAGATCAAGAAAACGGCTAGTGATATCTACAAAAAACCAGAAATTGATATCAGCGAGAACTCGGAAAACGACCAAGAAAACAATAACACGGAACATATTGAAGCCTCGACATAGAAAAGAGCCAAGCAAACGGTTAACTCCACCACAAGATGCATCGGTGAAGCTCTACCTGGATCAACATGCCGGCGACGACGTGAAAAGATGCCCTCCTATATACAAACATCACCCTTCTCTCCACTAGTCCAATGCTTACTTAAGGCTGCATAGTCGGTAGGCTCGTAATCCTTTCCTATCCAATGGGCACGTCCTCCCTACCATTACAGCGCCCCCCGGTCTACTTCTTGATATGCAATGGCTTATGTAGCACCATGAATCATGACGTTTCAGGGGCTAGTGCAAATCTCGGGGTTCATTCGATTAATCGAGTCTGGTCAAACCACGCTGGGATCGGTGCAATTCATTTCATTCATTTCAATAAAAAATAATAACAAAAAATAATAATAACCCCACCGCCGTATCTCTACGTTGACTTCGTGGTGGGGCTTGCGTGTTCACAGACCTAGGGGTCTGTTTCGTTGGAGTTTACTAACGAGACAGACCTAGTTTGAGGAGCCAGACTAAGAGAGATACAATCAAATCCAAGCCAAGGTCGCACATGCCGAGGGCTGCATGGCTAGGGGAGAGCAGTAGTCATAAGTGTGCCAACTCTGGATAATAGGGGACCTCCAGTTTTATTCACCCTTGCCACAGTGAACGCAGGGCTCTGCTGTGGTTGACTTTATTTGTCCCTAGCTACTCGTGGGAATAACATGAATACTCGATCTAAAACAAAAAAACTACTTCAGGCAAGTTTGCCTCAGATAGATGAGGACACTTCGCAATTCTCTTCGTCATCTTCTTCATCTCTTTTTTCTTCTGTCCCATCAACATCACAATCGTTTCGCGTCACGCCGACGCCATCATCATCATCAATCAGTATACAGTCAGCGGATGTTGTACAGGAGACAATTTTTGTCGACGAAACTGTATCCACTGCTAAGACTGCAACAAGTCGTAGGAAATGGAGCACTGAAATGAATAAATTCATCCTACGCACTTATCTTCATCTTACTAATATGGACACAGACAAAAACGCGTACCTTCCATCGCTTCACACTCAGTTTCTAGAAAAATATCCGGATATGCAAGTAAGTCGACAAAGAATAGGTGACCAGCGTATAGCCATAGTGCAAAAGAAATTGTTATCACAAGACACAATAGATCAGATTTATGAAGAAGTAAGAGCAGAGTTACAAATGGTTCATACGCAAATACAACAACACTCAACACAAACAAAAACATTCATTAACAGTCAAAGTGGGCAGCGCATGAAATGGACGAACGAATGTAATGAAAAAATCATAAGAATATATTATACTGTCACACAATTAGAAACAAATAAAACAGCCTATAGAAAACAGTTACATGAGGAATTCATAAATACATATCCTGAATTAGCACATATATCAGAGCAAAGATTATCTGATCAAGTAAGAGCCATTATTAACAACCAATATATATACACCAGCAGATTAGAAGAAATTAAAAACCAGGTAGCTGCTGAATTAAATAATAAAAATACAAACACACACAGTTTAGAAGACACAAATAACGAGAATGTGAATAACCAACTACAGAACGATTTAGTACAACCTCAAGAATATATTCATACACTGAATACTCAAAATTCAAATCCCCTAACTTCTGACACATATGCGAATACCGTCACCACAAATGTAGTCCTAAATGGTAACCTAGACATTGACACCATACCTCACACACACACAAATACAGGCGAAGACTACAATATTTTTAACAACATCGATATTGGTCAATTTGGACCTACACAAACTAACTCCTTTGCTGCCCCAGAAACCAACACAGAAATAGAAGCCACGTTTCAACAAGCTCAACAATTGTTTTCTGATACACACCCCACTAATAGGCCATACATTCCCAAACAGAAGACATCTAGAAAGTTCTCTGCCACAGTTACTTACATTAATAATATCATTCTCCCAAAGTCCATTAGTAAAGAAACCGAATTTATACAATTACAGACAATAATTTACTGTGCAGCATGGACGGCAGCTAAATGTAATGGAGCAAAAATATCAGACTCAGTACAAAACGAATGCCGCACATATAAACAGAGGAAACCAAAATGGGAAATTAGATTAGAAACAAAAATCAAAAATTTATGAGCAAGCATAGGGTAGGCTCACACATTTTATTAATGGCAGCAGAAGTCAAAAATTAATAGCTGCAGTAGAAGAAATAAAAAGAAAATATCAACTACATGCGCAACACGAAAATTCAAACACACAGTTAGTACACTTTTTAGACACTTTAAAACAAAAATTAAACGCAGCATCCAGTAGACTTAAAAGATATATCACATGTACGAACCGCAAAATACAAAACACAAAATTTACCAACAATGAGAAAATATTTTATAGGAATCTCGTAGCTAATAATAAAGACACCACGAACCAAACCCCCGAGACACCTCATCCGGAAGTATTACGAGAATATTGGGCAAATATTTGGGAAAATCCAGTATATCATAATAATCACGCAGACTGGATTAAGGAAGCAACACCAGAAATTCCCGAAATGGAGTTTGAATCCATACCACTAAACACGTTCATAGACGTCATCAAACGCACACACAACTGGAAATCTCCAGGCTCAGACAATATTCACAACAACTGGTATAAGAAATTCACTAGCATCCACCCATTCATATATAATCACCTAAACAAATTCATTCAGTCACCACATTTGCTCCCATTATACATAACACATGGAGTTACATACATGATACCTAAGGACATGAATAACACAACAGATCCAGCCAAATATCGACCAATCACTTGTTTACAAACCTTTTATAAAATCTTGACAGCCTGTGTAAGTGAAATAATATACGGCCACTTAACCAACCATAACATTCTTGCAGAACAACAAAAAGGTTGTCGTAAGAATAGCCAGGGATGTAAAGAACAACTCATTATCGACGCGATTGCTATGAACAGCGCAGTAAAAAGCAAAAAAGACATTCATACAATGTTCATCGATTACCAAAAGGCCTATGATTCAGTTCCACACAGCTGGTTGATACGCGTCCTAAATATTTATAACATTCATCCCACACTCAGATTTTTCTTAGAATCTACCATGCAAAATTGGCAAACGGTACTTAAAATAAATCAAGCCTCCATGATTCTAGCCACTGAACCAATCCACATAAAACGTGGTATATTTCAAGGTGATGCTCTAAGCCCTTTATGGTTTTGTATGGCACTCAATCCACTATCACACCTGCTAGATAAAACTAACACAGGATTCACATTGACAAACGAAAACACACAATTCACATTGACACATTTAATGTATATGGATGATATAAAGTTGTACGCAGCAAATACCAGGTCACTCTGTCATTTAGCAGACATTACACAAGACTTTTCTAACGATATTATTATGCAATTCGGAGTAGACAAATGTAAAATTTTGTCAATAGTAAAAGGAAAACCACAAAACAATAGTTATACACTTGGATCAGGTCAAACTATTGAGCCAATGGATGAACACAGTACTTACAAATACCTAGGTTTCAAACATTCAAGACAGATAGAACAAAAGATGACAAAACAAGAACTACTCAAAAAATTTACACATTGCCTTAACCTTATCTTTAAAACCAACCTTAACTCCAGAAATACAATAAAAGCCATCAACACATTCGCAATACCCATTCTTACATACTCTTTCGGAATTATACGATGGTCAAAAACAGATATCAGAAAACTACAGCGTACTACTATCAATACACTCCTTACCAAACACAGAAAACACCATCCTAAATCATGCATACAGCGACTAACGCTACCACGCCAAGAAGGAGGAAGAGGATTAATAGACATACACAACTTACACAACAAACAAATATTTTCACTCAGATCGTACTTCCACAACAAATCAGAATATTCATCACTACACAAACATGTAACAGAAGCAAATAAAAAACTTACACCACTCAACTTACAAAATAGAAACACTCAAATTAATGAAAATCTCATAAGCACACAACAAAAAATTGCAGCATGGTCTGGAAAAGCGCTTCATGGGAGACACCGAGCGTACCTGAGTCAACCACACGTCGACAAAATTAAGTCGAACGAATGGCTCAAACGAGGTGAATTGTTCCCTGAAACCGAAGGTTTCATGCTTGCGATCGAAGATCAAGTAATAGTAACCCGTAACTACAGAAAGTACATCATCAAAGACCTCAATCAGCCGTCTGACACATGCCGACATTGCAACAGTGCCTCTGAGACCATTCAACACATAACAGGGGCCTGTCGATCACTCGCACAGACAGACTATAAACACCGACATGACCAAGTGGCCGCAATCGTACACCAACACTTAGCACACCAATATAAACTTATAAGTGAAAAGATTCCCTATTATAAATACAAACCTGAAGTTATTTTAGAAAACAGGAATCATAAAATCTATTGGGACCGAACAATAATTACAGACAAAACTATACACTACAATAGACCTGACATCACAGTTCACGACAAAATAAATAAAACAGTTTACTTGATAGATATAGCTATACCTAACTCGCACAATATTCAAACTACAATATCTGAAAAACTTAGTAAGTACCAGGACCTCGCTATTGAAATTAAAACCCAATGGAAAGCACAAACAGTACATATCGTTCCTATAGTACTCTCATCCACCGGTGTAGTACCGAAGGCTCTCACACAAAGTCTTAACACTCTACACATGCCTTCTCACACACTTTACATGCTACAAAAAGCCACCATACTCAACACCTGTCGCATCACACGAAAATTCCTGACTTCTTCTACACTATCATCCACTTTTTCAATTTAAATTTCCCCTTTACACACTTGGTTCCGGCCCGTGTGTAAGCTCTTTAACTCCCTTAAATGGGAAGAAAAATAAAGAACTCAAAATAATAATAATAATAATTTTAAAAAAAATTAAAAACTTTTTTTTTTTTTTTTTTTAACAATTCAATTTTTTTTTCATTTTTTTTTTCATTATTTATTATTTTTCATTTTATTATATTTACATTTTTTTATTTTTTTTTTTTCATTTTTTTTTCAACTGTAGAAATAATCTATTTGATTAATTAAATGTTTAAAGAAATATTAACCGTCTTATTTTTGTTTTTATTTTTTTAATACAAAATATGATTCTGATAAGAATTAAATTGAGTATAATTCTGCTTATATGTGTTACCATTTTACGAAAACGAGAGGAATTGCTACTGATCTGCCAGAAAGTAACGAAAACATTCTGTCAGGAAATGAATGCTTTATAGAAGAATTGCTTAACGTGGCGTTTTTAGGCCCGGTGATAGGTAGTCGCTCCAAGTAACATGCTGGTATTCAGCTGCATCCAGTTAGACTGGAAGACGACCCTAGCAGTCAGAAAAATGAAGCTAGTTGCCATTTCAAGGGGCCGTTCAAGTATTACGTAAGCACATTTATTACCCCATCCCCCTTGTCAGCAAAAGTAAGCAAAGCTCTTACCCCCCCCCCCCCATGCTTACGTAAACATTGTTATATGCATTTTTCTTTTAATGTACTCTGTTTTTTTTATTATAGTAACGAAACGAAACAATAGGTGACGGAAGAAATTTAGTCAAGTGAATAGAGCGCGGTAATAAAAAAATATACCCGTAGTGCCCGTAGAAGTATGGAAGTGTTTAAAAGAAGATTAGGATGTACGTGGCTGACATAATTCTTCTATAAGTTGTTGCATGAAGAAGGGATTCCACAAGAATGGTGCAATAGTTCGCTAGTGCCCATCTTTAAGAATAAAGAAGATGTACAGGACCACAACAACTATCTAGGGATAAAGCTCATGTCACATAGTATGAAGGTATGGTAGAAAGTAATAGAGAAAAGACTGCGAGAGGAGAGTGAGATTACCCCGAATCAGTTTGAGTTTATGCCAGGGCGAGGAACAATGGACGGCACTTTTGCACTCCGGCAATTGTGCGAGAAGTATAGACGTGAACACAGAGACATGATGTTCATTGATCTGGAGAAAGCGTATGATAGGGTACCTCGGGATGTGATGTGGTGGGCTCTGAAAGAGAAAGGGTTGCCTGGGAAGTATGTAGAGTTAATTCGTGCTATGTACAGTCAATTCGTACCTACGTCCGGTCGGCTGCTGGCAATACCGACGAGTTCAATGTGGCTTTAGGCTTGCACCAGGGATCGGCTTTAAGTCCTTACCTCTTCCTGACAGATCATGGACGCTCTGACGTCAGACATACAGGAAGAGACACCTTGGTGCATGCTGTTTGCCGATGACATTGTTCTTGTCGGTGAAGATGTGTCCGAGATCCAGAGCAGGTTGAAGAAGTGGCAACAGAAGGTGGAGAATGTTGGCTTGAAAATCAGTAGAACCAAAACCGAATATATGTTCTGCGATTTCGGCGGTCTCTCCAACTCTGGAGCCATAGCGCTTGATGGTGTGCTTCTCTCGGTCTGCTCCGACTTTCGGTATCTCTGTTCACTCGTGCAAAGCGATGGCGAAGTAGACCGGATGGTTAAGCACAGAATAAACACTGGATGGATGAAATGGCGGCAGGTCAAAGGAACAATCTGCGACTCCCACATCGGGGGATGTTAAACTTAAGGGGATGATATATAAAACCATGGTCAGACGTGCTGTCTTGTATGGGTCTGAATGTTGGGCCACAAAAAGGATTAATGAAAGGCAATTGCATGCAGCTGAGATGAGAATGTTAAAAGGGATGTGCGGTGTTACACGAATGGATACAATAAGGAATGAGGACATAAGATGAAGTCTGAAAGTGGCACCAATAATTGAAAATTTGTGTGGGAATCTATTGAATGAGAAAAATGTCGTGAGGAAAATATTGAGAATGTCAATGACTTTAAGATAGAGGGAGACCAAAGAAACGATGGATGGACTGTGTGAATTATGATATGGATAGAAAGGCGGTGACTACTGAGATGACGACTAATAGAGAAGTGTGGAAGAAAAAGACATGTTGCGCCGACCACAAATAAACTGGAATAAGGGCGGGAGAATGATGAATAGAGCGCGGTAGGTTATTTCCCTACTCGATTCTAAGTCTAAACGTCTACATTATTTGTGGGAATCCCCGAAAATGCGTTTCATTTTCACAAAAAGACATTGTGTCAGTTGCCATAAGTGTAAAAAAGTAATAACTACTGCTGACGTAATCATCATCTAGACTCCCCTACCCCCCATGTCAACAAAAATAAGCAAATCAAAGACCCCTCCGCCCCCCTGTAGTGCTTACGTAATACTTGAACGGCCCCCAAGGCGTAGAGTACCTATGGCCAAGAACGTAAGTAACTATGTCAAATCATCATCATTATCATCATTTCAGCCAAGACGTCCACTGCTGGACTTAGGCCTCCCCCAATTTGGAGGGCTTTGCCATAATCGCCACGCTTGGCAGGCGGGTTAGCGATCGCAGTATGGTGGTAAAATGCATAGAGAACACTGCTGCCCATTCTCTAGTAAGTTACGTAACGTACAATGTTAAATATCTATGTTAAATAAGCAACTATGCAAGATAATGACATGGTGACTGTTATGGATGAAGCATTAAGAGGAAGGGGATGAATATAAATGTGAATTGGATGAAGGTCATGGTGTTAGTATCTGTGTGTGAAGTGAAAAAAAAAATTATAAGAGTGTGGAGCAATTCAGTGAGTTTGTACGAAACTGGAGGAACTTCTAGGAATTTTGGGAATTAAAATAAAACTCAGGATGTAGCACGCAGCGAGACACTTGGTTTGAAATCTTATGTATTTAAACGAGCAATTCTTGTAAATATGTATATATATAATCTGAATCTCGGAAACCGCTCCAACGATTTTCATGAAATTTAGTATACAGGGGGTTTCGGGGGCGATAAATCGATCTAGCTAGGATTCATTTTTATAAAATGTTGTTTTATTCGTGTTTTCAATGACCAACTTTATCGATAATCAACTTGAACATAAGCTTATTATTTTAAACACAATTTACCAAAAAATACCGAGCAGAGCTCGGTTATCCAGATATTGTATGATTATTAATTAATTTTAATTAAAAAAAAAAAATTTTGAACAACCTCACATTCAAAAAGGATTAAAAAAATGACAGCAGTCGGAACGCCTGATAAAATACTTATAACTAATTGCTTATCATCTACAAATTTGTGCAGAGTTAACTTGAGCCAACGGTCCTGGAACTGACGCTTAAACAGAGTTCATATATTTGGGGAGTTTGTTTACAAGGGCAAGAAACTCCATCGACACTCTTTTCAATCAATAATTTTGTTACAAAAAGTTGGTTACATCAATTGTTGAATTTATCAATGTGAGAACTAACAAATAGATAGTTTTATTTTCTCATTTTGACAATGCTGCACTTTACTGAAAAGATTGACCATACTTACGTGGTTTTTAATATACTACTAAAAAATATAGATACGTATTATCCCTTTAAGCTTAATAAGATGTAAGCTTAGGAGTTGTAAGTAATATTTTGATCAAAGGATTGTCGTGTCGAAATGGCTAAGCAGATTTTGATAGCCATCGCTAGAAATCTTATTTAAAAGTAAATAAAACCGCACTAAAGTTGGTTCACCCGTTTAAGAGCTACGGTGCCACAGACAGGCACACATAGCGGTCAAACTTATAACACCCCTCTTTTTGCGTCGGGGGTTAAAATTATTTAAATGCATTTTATAAACTACTAGCTTCTGACCGCGAATACGCCCGCGTCAAATTTTTGCTTAAATCGTTTGGAGCTAACAGATAATTGTGACTGTCGAATAATAATCAAATAATTTGCAATCAAATAATAAGACTATAAATTGAGATGTAAGTTATCCTCAGCCCAGAGCGGGAGAAGTCATTTGATGATTTCCCATAAAAAAAAAGCTATCCTATCTTTCAAGTTGGATCAAACTGCATACGGTGTGCAAATTTCATTAAAACCGGTTAAGTAGTTTAGGAGTCCAACCCGGACAAACAACGTGACGCGTGCTAAGATTTTACTGGCAATGCTGCCAGTCTTCTGGGCACGTTTCCGGTTGAAAGTGATGCGGACGAGTAGCTACTTCTCCGCCTAAGTGTCCTTTTGTTTTTGCATAGTTTCGAACTCTTCAACCAGAATCAGTTAATTTTTTGCTAAGGAGGTCTTAACCGTTTCTCTTCATAGCCAGCAAGGTTCTATTAGGTTTAAATTGAAAGAAAACTTCACCATCATTTACTTAGCCTTTCCTTACTATGTTGGACATCCTCCCATTTGAATTGGAGGCAGCTGTATACCAATATTTTACGTAGAGCGATTGTCTACCTGACCTTCACAACCCAGTTGCTGGGTAATACGATACTCCTTGTTAAAACTGGTTCTCATACTTTCGGTCTTCCCCTGTATAGAATATCTGGGAACATACCATCTTTTAGTGATTAAAGATTATTCATCATCAGCAGCCTATAATGTTCCCACTGCTGGGACAAAGGCCTCCTCACGGTGAGAGAGAGTGGACCCAGTGCGGGTTGATAGCTGTCACATGTCTTCGAATTTTAGATTCTGCGACATGCCGGTTTCCTCACGATGTTTCCCTTCACCGTTTCGAGAGCAGTGGTGATCAAATAATTTACACAAAATAAAGCTTCTGCTTAGGTTCGTGATTAAAGATTATTAGATTTATGGCAACTCACCAAGCTCCCCAAAGACACGACAACAGATTTCCTTGCGCATGCCTAGTCAACCTGACGAGTTCTCTAATTGACAGGAACGCGGCAAATACTATGACGAAGAAGAAACCTGTATTGAATATTTTTGCGAGCAGTGCAACAACTAAGCTCATCGTCAGGATGAGCCCTGGGTTGGTTCATGGGACCATCACGGTAGATTTCGACTAACTAGTGGAGGTGACAGAATTGACAGTCTGTGAGTCATTTACGGATTTTTTTGACAGAGAGATGACATTTACACTGCTAGAAAGATCTTTTGGCTGACGAATGACGTTGGCATGGGGCGCTGTCGGTTAGCATTTGTGCAATTGTTTCATGGAATGTGTTCATAAAAACAATATGGCGACGTTAGTTCTGAATTTGGCCACGCGCCAATAGAACCTTATAGCTTTATTTTCCTTTTCTTTAATGAAAAAGTTTGGCGTGTTCCCATTCAATAAGTTTGTATTTCATGTATTGTCTTCGTCTGCATCCAATCCTTGGTGTTGTATCATGTCAGGTCATGACATATTATAAACATTGCTTGCTTTCGGAACTGAATCAATATCCGAAATTGCAACTCCGTAGATAAGAGGTAGTTGTTTTATTTTATTTTACATGATTTTATTTTAAAATGCCCTGGGCACGATGGGCTTAGCATTGAGTACCATTTGCCTCGTGTGGTGGCATTTCTTTTTAATCTGAGCCTGGGTCATTCATATCTTCCTCCCGATATGTTGCGGACAGGTCAAACTATAGGCCGTTTCCTTGGCTACTGTCGTGGTTAAAATACTAGACAGTGTACTTATTTTACACCTGAATACTCACATCAAACTGCATGATGCCCAGTTTGGGTTTCGGCCAGGGCTGTCTACAGAAACCGCTATTTTTAGTTTAAAGTAAGCTATCACGTATTACACAGACAGGAAAACACCTGTCTATGCATGTTTCCTAGACCTGTCCAGGGCTTTTGATCTTGTCTCTTTTGACGTTCTCTGGTAGAAGTTGTCTGATACCACGGTGCTGCCAGAGTTCTGCAATACTGGTACATGAATCAGGAGATTCGGGTTCGTTGGCCAGGAGAACTCTCAGAGCCAAGTACGCAGAGTGTGGCGTGAGGCAGGGTGGCCTGACATCACCTTTGTTATTTAGTCTGTACGTGAATGCACTGATCGAGCGGCTCAGCAGCACACGTGTCGGTTGTTTTATTGATGGAGTTTGTTCCAATAATTTACGCTATGCAGGCAACATGGTGCTGCTGGCCCCCTCGGTCGGTGCGCTCTGCAAGCTTCTCGATATCAGCAAGTCATATACTGCTTCTCATGGCCTTGTATACAACAAAGGCAAGTCAAAATCAAGTCCGGTAACAAGTGTCCCTCCACCATTCCTCCTTTGTTACTGAACGGTGTGGAGTTGCACAGAGTGTACTCTTTTAAATACCTGGGTCACGGACGATTTGAAAGACGATGCAGATATGGAGAGGGAGCGCAGAGCATTGTCGACCCGAGCTAATATGCGGGCCCGCCGGTTCTTCCGATGTACAGCCACGGTCAAAATAACATTGTTCAAAGCATATTGCACGTCGCCGCGTACTCGGGGAGCCTGTGGTTCAGCTACACTCAGAAGGCCTACAATGCTCTGCGGATCCAATACAACAACGCATTTAGAGTGCTGTTGCGGCTGCCTCGGTTCTGTAGCGCATCATCTATGTTCGCTGAGACACGTACTGACTGCTTCATTGCTGTACGTCGTAAGAAAGCAGCGTCGCTGCTAAACAGACTTCGTAGCAGCCCCAACAGCATTCTGCACGCTATAGCCGGGAGACATGACAGCCCGCTGGTGACGTCACTTGTCACCTGTACACTGTGTGTGTACTAACATAGGTTAAGATTATTGTTACTAACGTCATGGATCTTTGTGATCCGAACAAATAAATTTAAAAAAGCATTCACGAAAATTTCATCTATACTATATATTATATATTTATATATCTATACTATATAATATTATAAAGCTGAAGAGTTTGTTTGTTTGTTTGATTGAACGCGCTAATCTCAGGAACTACTAGTCCGAATTGAAAAAATATTTTTGTGCTGGGTAGCCTATTGATCGAGAAAGGCTATAAGCTATATAACATCACGCTAAAACCAAGAGAAGCGGAGCAGTAATGAAAAATGTTGCAAAAACGAGTAAAATCGCACGGGTAGGCGATTCGACGCGACGGGAAGGGTCGCGGGAACAAGAAATTTAACGCGGACGAAGTCGCGGGCAGAAGCTAGTTTTAAAATATAAGCGATTGGTTGCTGCGACTTTAATTTCAGTTTGCATGATTTGACCCGAACAAACAAACATAAGTTCATATAAAAATTGCAAGGTAAATAAAAGCTTGTAGGTAACTATTGAAGCCATGGAAAAGTTGGAACATGGTTGTCGGTGGCATATTGTGGTAATCGCAATGGGCACCACGCATAGAGTTATACGATGACAAGGACACTTTACCGTATCTCTGGCAGCGTGGCAGAGTGGCATGTTTGACGAGCTCGCATCACCACACTCTAAACAAAATCGTTATATCTTATACCTTTAAACGAGCAATTCTTGTATATATATATATATATAATCTGAATCTCGGAAACGGCTCCAACGATTTTCATGAAATTTAGTATACAGGGGGTTTCGGGGGCTATAAATCGATCTAGCTAGGATTCATTTTCATAAAATGTCGTTTTATTCGTGTTATGTTATACTTTATCGATAATTAACTAACTTATTATTTTAAACACAATTTACCAAAAATTCCGAGCAAAGCTTGGTCATCCAGATATTACAAATAATTACTGCTCGATGAAATCGTATATTGACCAGAGGGGTAATTATGTAACTTGCTATCAGTAGGAATTGTTTTCATATTGATAGTTAAACAACATTCATTGCGTTATTTACGTTGCTGAGCTACAATTTATTCGAACAAATAACGCAAAGGTTTAGAAATAATCTTCAATCCGATTCAGATTCTGATAAATAGTGCGTTTCGTAATTAGGGTGCTGGTAAGTAACGAGGCTTTATAGCTCGTCAAGGATATTCGATGCTGCAGGCAATTATCCAAATGAAACAGATCAGTAATTTCAGTGATCCAGATGAAAATGTTCACATTTTGCTTACGCCTAAACCAAAATGTTTCACTTTATTGTTTTTTTGAGTAATACGACTCAAATCATATCAAAATATTTTTATTTCACATAAACCAACATATGAAACGTCAGAAGCTAGGTGCACGGTTCCAAATAGTTGATTTCTATGAAGAAGAGCCGGCAAGGAACTCCATGGTTATTGTACTATCTTTTTGTCTCTTCTTTTTACGTTAAAAGTAACAAAGCTACAATCACGTGTGCTTAAGAGGCCTCTCACAAAATTTGAACGCTCGAGTTTAGGTAAAAGACGGCAATCTTATGTATGTGTGCGTAGCTATCCACACATGCACAATACAAACAGTGTAACGCGAGTGTCGAGCCGGTCTAAACAATCTTGAGCCGTTAGAATCATAATGCGATATTTAGAGATTTATGAAAATACTTACTTTTATTTAGTCAGTCTAATAAAGATTTCTAGACTAATAAAAAATTACAACTATATGTTATGTAAAGTATAAAATAAAAATAAAAAAATCAAACAATTACATATTGGTGCCGATTCTGTTGTACACCAAACTAAACTATCTCTAAAATTCCTTACTTTTAGCTATGAGAATTGTTACGCTATTCTGCAAGAAATAATCTCTAAATGTAAAAAATATTTTGACACGACTAAAATAAAATTTGACAATCGCGACTCAACGTGGTATTTTTTTCTTTTGGCTTCGCAACTTGGTACTTGTGTGCGTTACGCAATGAACTTGTTGAGAGACGACGGCGCGCGCAAGGGGCAGCCTGGACGTGTTTTATATGGAACTAGCTTTACGTGTATGATAATATTATTACATATTTTCTCACCTCAGTATTTCTTTTGGTTTTGCCATACAATTCATTTGAAAAAAAAATTGTTTTGGTTGTTTATTTTCATTGTTTTTAATTTTTAAATTATATTATTTTTGTTCAGGAGCAATTTTGTGCAATTTTTTGTATAAATCTTCTTGTCTACTTTGTTTTATGTTTTTGTGCAATTTTTGTGAAATAGTTGTTGTTTTCGTATTCAGCGACCCAATAAATCATAAAAACGATACCCATGTTGATTTTCAGAATTTGTCACCCCTTTTCTACCTTTTAGGGGTTGAATTCTGAAAGAGTCTGACACACGTGTTGACTCATTTATTGATAGGAAGTTTCGAATAAAATAGTTTAACTGATCTTGTTTCCCCATACAAACTTTCAAACCCCTTTTTCACCCCCTTAGGGGTAGAGTTTTCAATAACCCTAGGACACAAAATTGTTTATTTCTATTTGTTAACCTAAAAACAAAGTTTCAGGCTTGTAGCTCTAAAAATGACGGACTTACATACAAAATTTTAATCCCTTTTTCACCCCCTTAGGGGGCGAATTTTCAAAAATCCTTTCTTAGCGGATGCTTACGTCATTACAACTATCTGTATACCAAATTTCAGCGAAATCCGTTCAATAGTTTCGGCTGTGCGTTGATAGATGAGTCAGTCAGGTTTGCCTTTTATATGTTTAGATTTTTCATTTTTTGTTTGAATTCTATAAACCCACGTGTTGAGATTTATATGATGTTTGATGATGATTTTGTTTTTGTTTTTTTTTTTTTTATTTATAAAGGGTGTCGAAAATGTCATTATTTTTACGATAGGACACGCCATTTTCGAGATATAAGCAAAAGAAAAAAAAAATACAGTACTGTTTTTGGACGTGAGGCAAGGCGTTGGTGTGAATTTTTGTTCATGACCACTAGTTGTATTCCACACCTTTCTAATCGCGATTACAAATAGTCAGATTTAGTTAAAATAAATTATTTTAGTCAACATTTTTCTACAATTTATTAAAATAATGCTTTCATTGATAATAAACGAAACTCTTATCTAATACAAATAATAAAATGCGAAGAGTAGCAAAATGTTGTAGTCGTAGTATATTTTTGCGTTCACGATACGAGTACCCGAAAACTGAGACGCGGGAAAAAATGGCACAGGTCCTGCCTCGTTGGGCGCTTGCGCCGTACTAAACGCTGCCCGCTTGTGCATCGTAATTTATTCTAGTTTAGAGTGATTTCAAAAACGATATTATGTCTAATTAAATAAACGAATTTAAATAAAACTTGAGAATTCGATTCGTTATAGAGCATACTTTATATTGACATGATTTTTTAAATGTAATTATGCTTTATTCAAACCAAAAAAAAAAACGCGATAAAATTGCGAATAAATCGTAAAAATTGCCATAAGACTTATTTTTTTTTTACTAATTAAACTTATTAAAAATCAATATTCTTGTACAAAATGTAACAACTAGATTATATGTCTGATGTATTGTGTATTTTTTTTACTCAAATTTCTACATATTAATGATAGAAATAGGAGTCTGAAATTTACCCTGCGCTGATTTTTAAGAAAACTAGTTGTGGGAGATTAATTACTACGAAGTAAACAAATAAGTTTTTGTAAATGTGCTACTAAAAGTAACAAAACAAAAGATTGATCTATTTTTTACATGTGTTCGTCAATCCCAGAGTATTTATAATGATGAGATGAGAGGTAAATAAGGCGACTAAAATCTTAGATATTCGCGCAAAAATGTAAAATGGCTCTTAACAAATAAAAATCCTTAGTTACTTTCGGCTTTCTTTGATAATCCTTTGAGAAGCCGACAAACATAAAGACTCGGCTTCGCTTGGTACTTTATTTTTGAAAATGTGTGTAAGAAATCAATCAAAATATTCTACTTACAATAATAAAATTATCATACACGTAAAATGGTTTAGGTAGGTAGATTTTTAATTTCCTCACTTTGTACAAGTTCTATGCGAAAACTGTCCTCGATTTGATGAGATGTAGTCTAACGCAGCGTCCGTACTTTGTACAAGATTTAAGAAATATTGTGTAAAATACGTCCTCGGAAGGTTGTCGCAGGGCTTACATAAGGGTTCCTTTGATGGCCTATATAAAGTCTTCGTATGTTCTTTGCTGGTCACACTTAGCCATGATTTTAGGTCTTCAGTATGATAGCTCAAATTCATATAAAAAAAATAGTGCAAAAGCATTATCCTAATAAGATAATCCCTATAAATTTATTAACCTGTCTCTTAATCTTATTAAAAACATTAGGTAACAGGCACATCACATGAGAAGAGCAAAACCCATGAAACCCTAACCTCAAACGAGCAACCCCCAATTAGTTAAATCATTCACACCGTGTAGACAATAAGAAAAAACACTACTTACACCGTTTACAAACATGATCGCGGACGACACGGGATACACAATAATGAGAAAGCCGAACTCTACCCAATTAAGTAAACTTGCACAGAAAAATCAACCAAAAAAAAAAAACAATTGACGCTGAACTGCCACGTACAGGAATTCAAGCCAACCTACAGGAAACAGGGATGAACTTAGGAACATTCAGCTCCACTTACCACGATTGGCACCTCTCCGGACCTGTGGGTAACACGCACCTAGATCTTGCAATTTTATTAAGAACGTATTCCCAAATTGAATTACTTAACAGTACAAGTGGATTAGTTACAGTTAGTAATACAAGGATACTAGGTCAACTATTGGCATGGGAAAAGACTAGCCAACTCCTCTATACTTATTCAACTCCCACTTCAACAGTTGTTCCCCGAAAGCAACCAGACCCTTCGCAGTCTTATTAAACTTGATTAGAGAAAAAGTACGCTAATAATACTCGGAAACTTCGACGTCCATATTGGTCGACAAGATACTCTAACCAAAGGATCCAACAAAACCTTCAGCATGAATTTCCCAACTACAACGGCGAACTATTAATGGATAAAGCCTACAGAGAAAAACTTCAAACAGAAACGACAAAAGGTAGATCATCATTTAGAATAACATGGTTAAAAGGCACTCAAAAATCGCAATTGGACTAGATCATCATGCCACAGGCAACAGAAAAACTCGTCCACGTTAACGAGACGGGACTATAAGATCAAAAAGAATTGTAAACGAAAAAAAAAAACAAAAGCAACAAAAAGGAACGAAGGAAACAACAATGGATGCTAAGTATCCTACTAATATTATAAATGCGAAAGTTTGTGAGGATGGATGTATGTGTATGTGTGTGTTTGTTACCCTTTCACGAAAAAACTGCTGGACGGATTTGGATGAAACTTTACAGTAATATAGGTTATTCATCAGAATAACACATAGACTACAATTTATAATGATTTTATGTAATTTTGGTCATAATATAACGATACGCGTCAATTAAGTCGGAAAAAATCTTCCATCTGAGAGCTATCTTGGCGAGCGCTGCCTAAACCATAAAGATGATGTACCGCAGGATTGTTTGTCTTAAGTAGATCTAAATGAAAGTCCGCGACAGCATATATTTACCTTTTATGTGCAAGCCAGTACGACCAAAATTGTGAAACATCAATTTAATTAAATTTGGTACTATTTTACAATGCACATCCTACTAATATTATAAATGCGAAAGTTTGTATGTATGGATGTATGGATGTGTGGATGTTTGTTCCTCTTTCACGCAAAAACTACTGACCCGATTTAGATGAAATTTGGCACACAGATAGTTTATAAACTGGAATACTTTTTTTTCCGGTAGTATGTTCCCACGGGACAATTTCCGACCTTCAAGTGGGCGAAGCCGCTGGCAAAAGCTAGTTTCAATCATAAACAATGCAACTATAACGCTCTCAATCGAAAACATATCAAAATAAAATATCAAGATCGCATATAAAAAAATATAAAAAAAACAACCAGCAAATATAGGTATCATCCCAAAGAAATAACATGGAACAACATAACGGAGGTATTAGAAAGCGCTGCCCAGGAAACTCTCGAGTCTTCAGCCAATTTACTCAAGGGACCATCGAATAGCGCTCGCTAACCTACAAAAGGCCAAAGCTGGCAACTGGATAACCCAATAGGCATAATCGCGTACAAGAATGCCAGACAATACTCCAAAAGGTTAAAAATCAGTACAAAAATATGCAGAGCGTACTTTTGCGAAAACCAACAAAACCAATAATCGAAGCACAATGCGATAGACAGATGGTAAAGGAAATAATGGAAATCATCAATTGGGACTGCAACATTTCACGCCCCCTGTTGAGCTAGAAGGACTAGAATACATCCAATACCAAATTAAAACCTCGCTAAATAATGTAAGCCTCCAAATAAACGAAACAAGGATGATAATTCCATTAGAGAGGGGGTCTCTAATTAGAATTTTTATTTTTTCGTTTCGTTAGGACAACCATAGGATGTGCTACCTGGCACACATTTTCAGACGCTCTGAACCACTCCTGTTACATGCAGCAATGCAGTACAGGGCCAAACCTAAGAAGTTCGGACGACCTATTTACACATGGAATGACAACCTAAAGCAGGACATGAAATACTTCGACAAGGAAATCCAGTTTTAGAGGGACACGGCTGGAGACAGAAATAAGATTAAGCAAGCGGCTAGTGATATCTACAAAAAACCAGAAATTGATAGTAGCGAGAACTCAGAAGACGACCAAGAAAACAACAACATGGAACATAGCGAAGCCTTGACATAGAAAAGAGCCAGCAAACGGTTAACCCCACCAAAAGATGCTTCGGCGAAGCTCGACCTGGATCAACATGCCAGTGACGACGTGAAAAGATGCCCTCCTATAGACAAATATCGCCCTTCTCTCCACTAGTCCAATGCTTACTTAAGACTGCATAGTCGGTAGGCTCGTAATCCTTTCCTATCATATGGGCACGTCTTCCCTACCATTATTACAGCGCCACCCGGTCTACTTCTTGATATGCAATGGCCTATGTAGCACCATGAAACATGAGGCTTCAAAGGCTAGTGCAAATCTTGGGGTTCATTCGATTAATCGAGTTTGGTCAAACCACGCTGGGGTCAGTGCAATTCATTTAATTAACCTGTCTCTTTATCTTATTAAAAAACCAAAAGGAGTATTTAAACTAGATTTATAAAGGATGCTCAGTTTGGTCAAGAACTAAGATGGTCCTCCTAAAGGTGTCTGTAAAAACAAGTGTTTGTGTGTCAATATTCTTACATTTATTGTGCATACAATATTTCATAAACATATTATATGATTATAAAACATCTGGTTAGAGAAATAAATATGACATAACACGTAGATAATAGTCGTCTAACCATCTACGAGTAACTTCCCATAACACTAAAGAAATGGTTATTTACGTAAAAGTAGTTAAACTGAACTGAATCTGAACTGACCCGACTATCCACAGGATGTAGTCATCCTCCAGGTGAGATTACTAGTAGACGACCTCGAATAATTAAATTTTCTTCTCGAACAATTTTAATCAAATTTCTCTTGTAGTAGGGTTTAAATGTAAAAAAAAAACAATAATTTAAGATAAACTTATCGTTTTATTCCGTGAATAAAAAGAATAACAGATATCTATGGCATAGTCACTGGTAACATTACGTCGAACAGAAATAATGTAAATTAACTAAAATCTTAGCCTCTAAACTTGGTCATTGTTACACTATCATAAAAAACCTTCGAAAAGCCTAGAATTTAGTTGTTTATGTATTTTTTTACTCTTTTTTTCGATTTGTTTTTCCCCAATTTTTTATGATCGTATAACGATGTCTGCTTATGATGTATATTATATTGCGATGAACATCCTCGCTTGATATAAAGAAATAATAATGTAATTTCTTTCATAATAAAATAATTGAGGATATCCATTTTGGGTCATCTGTTTACCAAATTTTAAATCATTTTTATTATTTACGCTTCATAATCTTTACCTTTCTTTATTTTTTTATTAAATATTTCTCGTATTATTTTCAATGAAAAATTTAACCAAAATAATTATTATAAATTATTTTTATTATTTTAAGTAAACAGATGATATATTTTTGAAGGTTTGAGCGTTATAAACATTTTGTAGGTTTGACACAAATAAAAAAAATCCGTTAAGTGATAAAAAAGAAAAAAGAAGATACTGTATAATGTAAAAACATTATTGATCATCTACATTAGTACGGAACAATATTGTACATTTTGTATTCTAAGAGCAGACATTTTAACTTCAGCGTAGCATTTCAACATAGAAGTAACATTTGTGACATCTTAATAAGGGTCTGCTTAGAGACCGAAAGATTAAAATTCGTAATGATATTTTACTTACAGATAATTACTTCAATCATTAATTTAATTAATATTAAATTATCTATTACAATGAAAGAAGTAATATGTTTGCAAAATATTATTTTGGCCAACGGTTTTTTTTTATTATTAAAAATTAGCAAAAATATAGCAACTCAACTAAAATTAAAAAAAAAATTAATAGCCAATAAGTTACTTTTATTAATTAATTTTTTTTTTAAAACGTGGCCGAAATAACATTTTCCGATGCCTTTTTACTTTCAAACGGACGGCTTTACGGCAACCAGATGTAACTATTATGTTTTTTTTTTTTTTTTTCATTAAGATTGTGCAAAAATATCTCTTTTTAAAGTATACTATAATGAGGTATGAAAATGGATGTTCAAGTTTTTTTTTTTTTTGTTTATAATTTGTAATGCCATATTACCATTTGGTTTTATTACAAAAAAAAATACTACGTGATTATTTATTTCTTTTTAATACAAACTCTACAGATTTTATAAGCTCTAACCTTTCACAACCTATACAAAATGAGATTACTTTTAAACAAAAATTGCTGAATATCCCGGCTACTCCAAACGTGGAATGATATTTTCGTTAAATGCATAATTTCAAATGTCAAAAATTAAGTAGATAATTTTCTTTTAATTAATTAATTAGTAATTTTTACCGGGTAGTTATAAAAAAAAGTAATTCTAAAACTTAAAATAAACTTAACTAAAACTTGTCATCTTGTAAAATAAACGTACTTGAGTACTTATTCTTAAATAATTACTATTAGTAACATTCTATTATTTTACTAATAGTAATATTTAATAAGGGGTTATTAGAAGTCTGTAAAAAATACTGTACCAAAGTTTATCACCATTTATAAAAAAAAAAACTTTTTTTACCGTGTTATCTACATAATATAACATTCTATTTTCCGATTTTCAGATAAACTTTGGTCCAATTTGTGAACTAAAAACCAAATAAATGTGGGGGCCAAGTTACACAATTACTTATCTAACTTAAGGCTAAAAATTGTAAACAGCTTGTGATCGCATTTAGCCAAAAATAATTAAATTAACAATAACTAAACAACAAAAGCTAACATTTTTATTGCTTAGCACCATATTTTACCGACTTTTAATAAAAAGTGAGTGCTGATTTATCCCCTTTAGTTACATTTATAAATAAGCTTTGAAGCTTTAGGCTATGCTCAGGCAATCAATTTTATCATTCTAGGCTATATTTCGTCTGAAATAAACTCCTGAAAATATACTTTATATCGCCGATCATTGAATATACTATAAATAAATTATATTTTGCGTCAACATGATTAAGTCAACACCCAGTTTCATAAAAGTCGGTTTTTATAAGCAAATAGATGGAAAAATCGGAAAAAACCAAAATGGTTAATATTACCATTGTGTTGTTAAAATTGTTAGTACGAATTTTCTAATCGATAATTAGTACTAAACTATGGTTAAAATTCAAAAAATCTTCATTATTCTTAGTCGGATTACACCATTCTAACTAACGTTCTAGCTAACATCTGATGTAATCCACGTTTTGGACAAATTGACTGCTTCAGTCATAATTTAAGTCAAAACCGGGTTTAAGCCGGTCTCATGGCGAAATACCTTCGGCACGTACCCCACAAAAGTCTGGCCTCTGTGAAATTCTGTACTACAACCCAGATTGGCACATTCAGTGCTGCAAACGCGCATGCGCGTTTCAGCACTGAATGTGTTAAGCCAATGAATTTTTGTGGAGCGCACTATCAAGTAAATACCGGGGCAAATCACTCGAGACCGGTCCTTGTCTAATCCGTTTATAATCTTAACCCTTATCGCTACATACACAAAGATATGCGATATTAAAGTCCATACATTTCCCGCCATATAAATATCACACTTAACGCCATTTGGCTGCAATCCTTCACTTAATTATCACCAATTCAATTTGACCTGTCTACACAACTAGACACTAGCATAAATAGTTCAATTATCACTGGTTAGAGTGTCCACGCTGTCACCAGACTCCTGTCATTGGAATTGTGTCGTGGATGTAGACCTCCTGCAGCCAATGGACACCGGTGCCGGTATCCGGGATGGTCCATTCCTTTGGTCTTTCCTAGGAGCGGCCAACTGCCTGGTACTAGTAGATCTTTCTAATTTTCCATCAGACATAACCCAGGCTGATGTGAAGTCAGCGTAATCTGAGTCCTTTGAGCTCGTTCTGGATAGAGAATCGTCTCCTTTTGAATATGTCCTAATAATTTCCTTCATTTTCTCAAGAACTGATGCGTCGTCCTTCGCGGTTTCTGTCGACCTTAAGATCTGTTCTAACAAAGGACTCAAAGGCTTTTGACTCGGTGGGGACCTAAGAGTAGCGCTACTGGCTCTGAGAGGAGAATTCCTCTTAAAAGCCTGAGCCTCAGCCTGTGGGGTCTTAGCCCTCATTTTGGGAGATTTATTAGGGTTTTCAAACGTGTCTGCTCCCAAAGTGGGCCTGGACTTTACTTTAGCTTGGGTAGGAGCTGTTCTTCCGCTCCATGTATTTCGGGCAGTTGGCGGTAGTTTTGGAGTCAACTTTGGTGATGTCTGAACCGGATTCGCGGTATGTTTCGGGCTGGGTGTGTTCCCCCGGCTGGGGGTCCGAGTTCTGACGGGAGAATGTGGTATGCGACTGGCTTGTCGGCTTCTAATAGTCTTCGTGGGAGACTGGGAAGCTTCCCGAGCAGCCCTAAGGCTCTTGCTGGGCGAGTCGTTGTTTTCTGTAACGATGACGACGCGGTCGGGGCTGCCTCGGTTCGACTTCTCATCAATGGAGCTGGGTTTCCTGCCTCCGTAGAAGGTGTCTGAGAAGTCAGTCTTGCGCAGGCCAGTGTTGAGGCTCACATGGGTGTCAACTCGTTCGTTTTTGTCCATGTGACAACCGTCATCTTGGTCGAGACGCTCTGGAAAACAGAGAAAAATAATTTGAGAAAATGAAACGTACGAAAATATTTTGTCAGGAATGACGTAATTTTTTAGAATTATGTGTTTTGCTTGTAAAGTTCTGTATGTATGAAATTCAAATAAAGTTTAAACTTGAGCAAAATATGACTAGTTTACCAATAACTCCTGCATATCTTGCAAATAATTAACCATAATGGTCTAGAGTCATTTACAAGTCACAAACCAGACACTGCCAGTCATACCTTTTAGAAAAATATTATAACACCTTCAATCTATATTGCTTACATTAACTAGCACTATAATTAATATCAACAAGCTAGTTAGTGACATTCTCATTCATAACCCTTCGGCTAACCCACGGATCATAAAAACAGTATCTAATTTACAATGGCCATGTTTGGAGGATAATAACAGTTAGATTAAGTTAATAATTCTGACCGTATCGGGCTATGTCCGTGACCATTTATGGACAGGCGGCGGTCGTGTTAAGGACTTCCCTTTTCCGCAAAACTTTGCTTGGTTACGTTAAATGCTTTATAGAAGAAATATTTTATAAGGTTCAATTGTTAGATTTTATCTAGGATCTAAGTGTATTTTTCATATCTTAAGCAAAATGACGACAGAAAATGGTTGCTGCGGAGATTCGCACAATGCGTCGTGGTCAATTCCTGCAAAAAAACTATATGTTTGGAATATTGATAGTTGATTTGGGTCCAGCCTTATTCGTGCATGTAACATTGATGCCTCTAACTGAACTTTCAATACAAAAGAATCCTAGTTTGGAACGCAAGAAACGCTCAAGTTTCCTGTGTGGTTTCAAGTAGGCTCTTAGTTGAACGAGGCAGAGGTTGAACTCGGTAGGCAAGTCTGTACTTCAATAAATGTAAATAATCTACAAAAGAATGCACTATGCTACCGATATCCTTGACTTCAAAACTACAATAACCTTTATCTTTTCGCTCATTTTCACATCGTCACGTGTAAGCCACACGTTTGATATACAAGATCGCAGGTGTTTACGAACGTGACAATTCGCACGGGAAAAGAAACGGCCTCCCTATCTTTTAAAGTGAGAATCGGAAAAATACAAAAATACTAGCCGTCAAATCTCATCAGTTGTGATTGATTGACTGACATTTCAACAGCCAATTAAATTACTTCAACTAACATACACACATACATACAATCACGCCTTTTCCCCATGGGGGTAGGCAGAAACCACGGAACGCCACCTGCTACGATCTCTACACACTCCTTTTGCCTCTTTAAGGTTTATACAATTGGTCATACACACAGAAATAGGTACAAAGGGACAAAGGGTTGGGCAGTATTATCCTCTTGAGTACTATAATTTGCCAACACACATTCTTCACGGAACCTTGAGCATTGAAAACCCTTTTTGGTTTATTTTCAGAAAATAATATTATAATAAATGGGTACTTAGGTACCCACCAATAATTCATCATCATCTCTTAGCCTTTTCCCAACAATGTAAGGGTCAGCTTCTACTCTAACCGGATGCAGATGAATACCAGTATTTTACATGGAGCGACTGCTTAACTGACCTCCACAACCCAGTTACTGGGTAACGCGATACCCCTTGGTAAGACTGGTTGTCAAACTTTCGGGCTTCTGAGGACCCGTAACGACTGTCAAAGATCTACAAATGACAGCAGGGACCAACAGCCTAACGTGTTTTCCGTGGCACTATAATTATGAAGAAATAAAACGAACTTCACGCTTATTTTCATAGTCACGTGTGTTATATAACAACCAGGTGTAGAAGTACGTGACGCGATACACCGCGGTTCTAGATTGTGATCATTATTAAAGTGACAGTTACATCTTTGTTAGTACAAGGAAAAAAATATCCAACAACTTTATCATGTTTACTATTTGTTTTATCAACGAGTTTGAGACTGAATTTCACCAATAAAACTGTACGCGAACTGCACCTCTAAACCATCATTCCGATCCAGCCCGCCTCTTGCTGCCCTCTACCAGCGATGCCCTCAGCTGAGATCCATACCCCACTAAGTGCCCTTAGCGAGTAGTCGCTCTAGGTTTAAGTTTTTAAGCCCTGGCTGGAGGCCATAATTTATTGATGTACCCACAGACAAGTCCGGTTAAGCAGCCAACAATCTCAAAGGTTTACCAACGAGATCTCATTAAAAAAATCTCTAAACTAGACCTGTCAGTGTCACCGCAGTTGTGAAATGACAGCTCTTGAACCCGGTTTAAATTCATAAAGATAGCGTTTAGTTTCAATAGTTAAATTGGCCCTAAATCTACGACTACATTTTCTCAACATTTTTTTTTGTACTCAAATTATAATTAATAACTACTATTTAAAATACCCGAACCTGGTTTTTTTTTACTTTTTATAATCAAATTCTGTTCACTCCCGCGTAAACACCGGACTAGTTTGTTATTTAATAATCGCATTAGTTGGTCCTTATGTCCGCGCCCACATTCAAGAGCATTTAGTTATAACAATGTTGTCAAGTCCTTGTTGGGCGGAATGTCGCTCACTGCCTTGCGGGGTGAGCAGGAGTCCAGGTGACTAATGTGTGGGCTTGTTAATATGTGTTGTGACATTTGTGTTTTGACCTTACATGGGGAAAGAATGCATGGCTATTAATAGGAATTTAGTTCATGTGTTAATAATAAAGCAACTAGAACTGTACTCAAAAAAAAGCTTAACAAAATGAGGGCAAAATTAAAAATTACAACCACTTCTTGTGTGTTCAAATTCTGTTTGAAAAGCAATCTAAAGTTACCGCGAACGTCAACTATTTTCTGTTGATGCAAGTTCCTACATGCTTACTTTTGACTATCTTCATGTCAGTTATCAAGATCAATAATTTGCATAGCCTTTTCCTAACTATGTTGAATCTCGTTTCCAGGCTAACTGGATGCAGTTGAAAAACCAGTGTTGTGTGAGCGACTACTGTTACGACTGCCACGGAACAACGGGTTACCGTGCTTTCTGAGACACGGATGTCTTGGTAGGTAAAGATGCTCACCCACCCGAGGAATCGGGAATGTCAGTTATAAAGCAATAATTCATTCAGCAGACCACGGACAAAGAAAAATAAATGAACATCGTATTTCCAGCTCATTACTATTGCCAACATGTCACACTCCTCGATTAGAAGTTGATAATGCCAGGGTTTATCTCCTACAAGCATTCGCAATTAACGTTATCAATCGTAGTAATTATATACAAGTGCCACTAATTATTTACAAGGCGACGCTATCGGTTCCAATAAATAACACGAATGGAAACTATATGTTGATCGTGATCTTGGACTTTTGGAGAATTGATATTTTACTAAGAATTTTGACTAAATTAAAAGGCAAATTGTGTTTAACAATTTGTGGTTAAGTGTGTCTATTTTACTAAGCAAGGTGTCGAGTTAGTTACCTGTATCCACCAGTCAAGGGGTGATTCAGTCTTACCAAGAGAAATTGGGATACACAGTAACTGGGTAGTGACGGTCAGATATGTAGTGGCTCCATGTAAAACACTGGTATTCAGCTGCATCTGGTTAGACTGGAAGCTAACTCCAACATAGTTGGGAAAAGCCTAGGCAAATGGATTTATCCTGATAGCTGACATCAATATAGTCAAAAGCACTATACTAATATTACGCTGCATCCCGTAAGACTGTAAGCCGATCACAACATATTTGGGAAAAGGGTGGTTATATTGATTACTGTCACTTCTTGTATTACTAAAACTAATACTCCTGTTAGAACCATGGAAAGAAGGAAAAAATAAAAAAAGAAAAAAATAATGTGTACTGATTCTGCTTTAAATTTTAAATATTAAGTTGCTAATGTGTCTGTGATCTGGTAGTATATGGTTATTGACTTTAAAGACAAAAATAGTAATTTTTCAGAATCCTGTAGTTAGAACAGCACTCATATATTAAACCAGAGCAACATAAAGCTGCTTCGCGATAGAGTAAGGAATCATACTACAAAAGACAATATAAGAATATTGAGCCTCTGATCTAGTACCAAAAACGCTAGCATAAAAAATAATCAATCTAGCATCGCTTTATAAGGAAATGTTCAATTAAAAGCTGATATGACAAAGAATAACAATTATGATTAATTCAATTATCATCCTAATCAAATCGATTGACGTAATGTCAATAATTATTAATAAATAATAATGAATGGACACGCAGATGTGGTTGCTTATCATTCACAACCGTGTAGGACACCCAATTTGGTTGCTCAAGGACCGCCATTGTTTTACATGCGCAAAATTTGACGCAAACGGTTGATGTTGTTGACCGCGTCATTATTAGCATAACATGGAAATGTACATGGGGAATTTGCTAAATGTTTCATTCATAGAGTATCCCAAAACTTGGTAATATTGTAATTGTTGACTAAAAAGACGAAAGTAATTGAGGTAAAGAGGATATAGACTGAGATGTCGGGTCATTAAATATGTTATGGTCTTATGAAATAGAAAAAAAAAGATTAAAGTATTAGCTAATAGCATCGCAGAACTAAGGATCAATAGAAATATGAAGATATGAATATATAAGGCCGATGTGTTCATATATTTTCCGAAACTGTAGAGATACCAAAGGAAACAAGAAAATCAGGGATAAACATTAAAAAAGGACAGAACCGAGTTCGTGGCAAAGTAGTCTACAAGATAGTTTCAGACATACCTTGCCTTATAGCAAACCTTTTTTTTTTCATGTAGATTCCAAGGCATTAAACAGAAGCAAAAGAATTCCCACATCTTAACAAGATACTCTTAATATTATTGCAACTAACTCCAGTTGGAATGTCACTCCTGACAAAGAGTATTATCAAGCTTGTTATGCGAATGTCAGTGGCTTGTGCAATAGCCACAATAAGCCCTAGATACATGTCCGCGCATGCCATATACGACACATGACTACGATCTGAGGAATTTCTAAACACAAGACACATCTGTTTGATAGACTCGTGTTTAAGATTGTTCTTACCTGTATGTTTATAAACGTCTTATCTTAGATATTTTTGCTCCGATATTGATGTCATAAATATGATTGGCTGATCAATGGATAGGTGATCTGTGTATATTCTTGAGTACAAGAGTTATACTGTATATATTTTTGTCATATTCAGAAGAGCAATCATTAAGGTGCAGCTACGCTTGCCGCGGTATTTTTAAGGATGGGGATTGATTACATTTCGAAATCCCTCTGTGCCTCAGAAAGCAAGTTAAGCCATGCATTGGTCCCAGTTGTTATTAATGAATCTTTGACAGCCATTACGGGTCGTCAGAAGCCCTAAAGTCCACAAACCAGTCCAGACCAAAGAGTGTCGTCATCGTTTGTCTCGTAACTGGATTGCAGAGGTCAGATTCATACGATTCAACTACATCTGGTTAGACTGGAAGTCAACCTTAACGAAGTTGGGAAAACCCTAGGCAGATAAGAACAGCAATCAATAGTTTGGAGGCTGATATTTCGGAGGAAAATTGGACATCTCGGTGGGTTTTTAGGAAAAAGAGAATAGGCTGGTATTGAGGATACACGTTGTAGCTACTCTATACACAAAGGTACATCAGCCGACTATTCGTTTTGTGAGAACAGTGCAATTTAACGGTACGCTGCGACCGGTTGCGAAAATAATTGCAGGATGTGTAGCGTTAGTTATAAGAGGAGGCGATCGCTGTAATACTAAGTACCAAGAGGTAGCGGAAGCGGACATGTGTATCGCCTAACCAGTCCAGGGGCTGTCGCACGACCACTGTCCAACACCTTTTTGCCTCGAAACTGACTGAAACTATGGGCGTGTTTGTACCAAGTATCATAGGACAGCACAAAGCCAAACTAGTGCTTAGTGAAGTGCCACTAACATAGTCCAAGTCCTATTTAATAACACAATATTTTGTTATAATAAATGTGTATGTTTAGGTTAAAGTATCTATGTGTTGTTTGAAAATTAATGGACTTAGTTATACAACAAGTAATAAACTCGTTGTTATCTGAGACAACTAACCATAAATGACCAGACAGTTGGTTTAAGGGTTAATTTCTTATTCATCTGTTCCGCTTCTTCTCACTTCTCTCAAGATTTTCCATACACTGTCTTAATTTTTAGAAGAATCGCGTCCTCTCATAACTTGAGTCACATACAGTGTGTGCACAAAATATTCGTTCAGGTTGCACGTCTGTTTGCAGCACCGTTTCAATAACACAAGTAATGACTCTCGCTGAAATTTACACAATACTACACAAATATGACTGTGTATTGTAAGTACATACAGTACACAGACACGTGTGTAGACAGCGCATTGGTATTGGCGCAGGTTCAAAAAAGGCAAGCGCTTAATTTCACTTGTGTAAATTCATCTCAACTTTGAAAACGGTGAAGGAAAACACCGAGAGGAGTGCTGCGTCCCATCAAGGGTAACATATTAGGCTGATTATGACGATGGCGTGTGTAGGTACTGTACAGGTCACAGGGGTATTAGGATGCTTATGTGTCAGTTTATCTTAGGAAAGAAGTCAAAAATCCAACAAGGATGCTAGGACCAAAAACCGCCTATTGTCTCCTGTCATTCCAAAATGGCAGAACAGAATTTTCATGAATCGTCTTGAAGATCTAACAAGCGAACTATCAGTGGTCAATCAGTGGAAGAATATCAAAGGTTTTATTCTAATGTCCTAATTAAGTTGCATCTAAGTTTATAATATCCTTAAACTTCTAAAACAGACTCCCTACATGTTGCGGTTTCTTTCAATTCTGTTTTACAATTATCAACAAACGAAGTGCAGCTGTCTGTGACATCCTATTTGCCGTTCATCTGCAGTATTGACTTTAGCAACAGACACGTGTGTCTGTATGTCTGTGTGCTTGTTTGCACAAGTGTCGAAACATCACAGTGAACGGAAATTATTTGTGCAATATTCATAAAGACTCTACACTTGAGCTGTTCAAATATTTATTAAATTTTGTATTATACAGTCGCAATAAAAATTAAATATCTAATTTAAACTTTTGCAAATAAAGTAGCTTTTTGATGTACCACCTATTTAGAAAAGAATTCCTATCAATCATACACATTCCTATCAGTCACCATAGAAGCCATAAATATTTATTATAAAGCCATTGCACCACTTGGTCATTAATTAGGACTGACTAGATAGAATTAGTGCTTGTTCCAGATTCTAGACCAGAAAGTGTAACGCTCCCATTTAAATTAAGTCCTTAAATTGATACGAATAAGACTAACAATCAAAATTGGCTAGATACTGAATGATATTGGTAATAAAGAGATCTATTGATGCAAGATATTAAATATTGTGACATAATTCCAAGAAGAAAAGTATAAACGCCATCCGAATTTCATACATTTGATTACAGCAAAACTCCTTAAGAATCCGCTGGATGTGAAAAGCATAGGATCGGTCAATATGGCGCCACATGCCAGAAGCCCATGTCCAATGCTGGGCACCTTTCGGCTGATATGATGATGATGTAAGTTAGAATGAAATATGATACATACCATTAAATTCTGCATCTTCAATCGAGTTCTGGCTGTGCAAAGAGTATCTGTTCGTAGTTTTCGTCGACGGAGACCCCTGTGTTGATCCTGCCACCACGCCTAGGCTCCTGTACCCTTCATCAGACACCTCAGATCCATTATCAGATGCACTCTCAGCTGCAGGAGCCGGAGATACAGGTCTGGGACTCTTATTCCTGATCCCATGCGGGGTTGGGACCAAATGGTTAGATATCACAATCTTGGTCCTTCTGTCCGGGGATGAAGATTTCCTTGAGGGGCTGATTGCTCTAGGAGCTAAATGCCTCCTGCTTGGTGAAGCAGCTCGATCCAAATCTCCTAAGTAAGGCAGACTGGTGGGAGCATCACTGAGCCTGTGATTCGACTGATAATGTCCAGATTTCGGTTCTTCATTATACATTTTGGAGTTGTATTGAATAGACATTGGTTCATAAGTCTTTGGCTCAGGTTTGGTGAAAGGCAGGGATGTTGGGCCAGCGTCTGGTCGTTCGTAGGTGACGGTGGCGCCGGCCAAATCGTGCTTGGGACGGGCCAGCCGGGCGGAGAGAGAAGTGCGGTGGGCGGCGCGGCATCTGCAGGGGTCGTGCTTGTCCAGGTAATGGGCCAGGGTGTCCCAGCCACCTCCAACGCGGACCATGACGTGGGAGCGGAGGATCTGTGAAAAAGTAAGAAAATTAAGTTACTTTAAGGAATGATATCTGAGAATAATTGAAGAGTAGTTTTCAAAAATTTGGCTACCAAAAAGGTACAAAAAATGGATCAAGATTTTTTACGCTCACACGTTCTCGTTATCCTACTACTATCTGATAGTCAAGTTAAACTACTACATACATACATAAACTAACGCATTTCTCCCATCCTTATATACTCCTTTTGCCGTTTACGTTCATACATCTAGTCATATACGCACGCAGGTTGCGAGTAGGTACTACGTATTTGACCTTAAACTACTAATCGATAAATAAACTCCACAGTGCGATAGCTCTTACTTTAAAAGTAGCCACTGGAAAAAGATTTATAGTACTAGAGAGTGCATTTAATTTGGAACCCAATCTCATGGTTTAACTTAAAGAGCATGAGGCCGTTGTAGATCACCTTATAAAGGACCACGTATCCCGAACAAAAGGACCGATATATCTTGAACCTTCAAGTACTCGTTTATTAGAAATTCCAAATAAAGATTCGCTGATACCGTGGGAATGCTACCTTGATAGTCCCAATCAATACATGTCTAGTGACCTCGATCCGCCTTCGTTTACTTCTTAGCCTTGCATCCCTTAATATGGATCGATAGATAACATCCAACATACACTGACCCCTCCCTTCTAAACACTTGTTCCTAATTCGAGGTCTTCCTAAATTTGGAAATGCGCAAATCTCCAATATAAATTGACCTGCCTCCTAATATAAATCATTTCAAACGAGAGGTCAGTTCTAAATGGTAGCTTATAAGGTCGAAAGTCGTTTTCTACAATGAGACGTCCATTCGATTTGCCCAAACAAGGAATCGAATAGAATGAATCATAGAGCCGTCGCCGTCGTTGGGGAAATTGGAACACTGTTTGTATGGCCATAAATGTGAATCTTGTTTGGCATTAACGACTGTGCGAATAGATTTTTTTTTCTTCATTAAATGGCGCTTGAAGATCTATTTTTAGTGCTAATGAATATAGCAATCGTTGTTTCGTACTAAAACGAGGCTTAATGGTAATGTTTTGATACGAAATCAAAACGTAATTTGTTATATTTGGAATCGAGAATATTTATTACTCGTTTATTATTTAATGTAGAAAATATCAGTTAAATTTATAGAACCTTTG
The DNA here is from genome assembly GCA_932294355.1 of Aporophyla lueneburgensis. NCBI lineage: Eukaryota > Metazoa > Arthropoda > Insecta > Lepidoptera > Noctuidae > Aporophyla > Aporophyla lueneburgensis. The sequence continues at coordinate 28,746,088 of OW028751.1, read as the reverse complement.
ACTCTATCTACTAAAGAATATTTAGATTTCTTACTTTGGGGACCTGGTTTACGCTTCTTTTAATTTCGATACATTCATTGCCATCTGCAATTTTTTTGTTGCAGTTTTTCTGTTGCCGTAGAGAGAATTCCCTTCTTTCATATTTAGTAACAAAAAACAAGGGACATTTATTTATAGACACCCCTGTATCCCTTTATGTATCGAAAGTGTTTATTAATCTCCCAATTCCCTCACATCTCCACATTTCAGGTTAAGCAAACGGTTGGATCCTTTGAGCCACATTGTTTACAGAGTGTCGTAATGAGTTCTTGCGACAGGCGCACGCGCAGGCCTCCTCTGTCCACTAAGTTACGGTCATTGTCTTTAGAATGTTATTTTGCTTATTTTGTGACTGTTTTGATTGGCGCACAGATGTCTTGAATTATGTTGCGAATTAAATTTATGTTTGGAAATTTTAGTATGGAGTTTTGGTTCTTTAATGATCCTACAAGTTTTATGTACTATCTTATTCTGTGTAGTGATAAATCTATACTAATATTATAAAGCTGAAGAGTTTGTTTGTTTGTTTGGTTGAACGCGCTAATCTCAGGAACTACTGGTCCGAATTGAAGAATTTTTTTTTTGTGTTAGGTAGCCTATTTATTGAGAAAGGCTACATAACATTACGATACAATCAAAATGAGCGGAGCAGCAACGAAAAATGGACGAAATCTGGCAGGCATTTCGATGCGACAGGAAGGATCAAAAGCCGTTGCAAAAGCTAGTAATAGAGAAAGGAACAAGTAGGCCTCAACCAGTTCCCTGGCTATAGTTAAAGATCTATAAAAAATCGAGAGAGAAGTCTGACAGTAGTTTTGAGAAAGAATCCAAGTAGGAAGAATTTTATGAATCCAGATAAACCTAAAAGCGAGTATTATTAATCACAAAAAAAAACTGAAGACACAGTTACATGTTTTCCGTCTGAAGTACTCAAAGCACTTAATAAAACAAAACGTATTAAGCGTGGAACAATTCCCCAAGTCATGTGCTTTAATGGGACTACGTCTAGACAGGAAGTCTCATTTAGACCTACAACGAGAACAATTTCATTGATTCCCCCTTTTCAGACAGAATTTGAGGGCTTTTTAATTTTGTCCTTGTCACTTTGCTACACTTATTATCATTTCGCCTATATATTTTTATTTCTAGTTTGTTCTTATATACAATGGAAAACTGAAAAATCTAAATGCTGAAATAATATCAGAGACTGGCAGATAATATCGGTTTTAGGTAACTTAGATTTAATATTTATTTGAAAAGACAATGATATAAAATGAAAATTTAACTCACCCTGACAAAGATCAGCATCCTAGTATCACCGATCCTGTATTTTCCCTCAGAGACCCTCACCATGGGGAACTGGGTAGGGCAGGAGCACCTCTCCACGAGGTCCCTGACCCTCTCATCTAAACTCCTCAAGTCATTGGTCACTAACTGCGGCTGAGGAGCCGATGGCACGAGACCAAGTGCTGAATCATCAGGCCTCAACTCTTCTCCTGCCAACTCTCTTTCAATCTGCTTCTCCATTTGAACCAGCAAAGGAGCTGGCATGCCCAACACTGCTCCTTTTCTAGCTACTTCTAGCAGACACAACACTACGTGTTTCTCATTCTTTCTGAGGCAGAGATCATCAGTTTCAAAAAGCAGACATTCTAGTATTCCGAGGGCTTTGCGGCACCAGTCGATGAAGTTGGAAAGGTTGTCTCTGGCGAAGAATGTGCCAGCCTTGGCAGCTGGGAGCATGTTGACAGGAGGTCGTGTGCGGAGCGCTCTGGCTAGAGTGAGAGCATCGTCGGATTCTGGTTGTGGAGACTCGAGGATCAGGCGTGCTGAGTCACGGACTGCGTTTGCGTGCTGTAACAATAAAAAAAAAAAAACAGGAATTAGGAGAGAGTTTAAGATGTGATATGATGAATAGAAAAGTCTGAATATTAAGATCTAATAAGAATCTTAAGTTTATTTACTCTCCGACAGACAACGCACTGCCTAAAACTTCTGTGAAATTAAAATTTTAAATAACAAATAAGTTTGTATGCAAGTTCGTTATTTTTGCCGACAAAAAAATTTCATACATGGTGGTGGTGGTACGACGTCTAAACTGAAATCATGAATTAGACACATAATTCTAGACCCACTATCGAGGACATTTATCGTCAGTTTTCAAAAAATAAATCTGATGTTTAATAGAAAACAACCTACGCGGTCAAAATGTCTGATTTTTTTTAAATAACCGACGAACATTTTCGACGTTCCTACCGTTAAAATTTTCTATCTAGGTTATTTTAGGTCTTTGAGTATCAGAATCCTAAATTGAATCATGGCACCAAGTTGTGCGTCGATTTCCCTGCTACCTTGTAGAGGAAATCTTTGAAACAGAAATACTAGAAATTCACGATATCAGCGAACCTTAATACTCAGTCTGTTATTATTTAAAAATGCACTTATACTCGTATGTCCGATAAATTGCTACGATACAAAGTCCGTCGTATTCTTATTGAATCAAGTGAAACAAAAATTATTAATAATAACGTACGATAACTTTGTAAATTTTGCCTGCAAATATGAAGGAGACTTATCGATCTTTACCCGTCTGTGTTTTTGTTCTGTTTTCATGGCCATGTTTAAACTAGGACGATACAATTGAAGGTCGAATATAGATAGCAGAGACAAGTGTCCCCCTTCTTCCGGCAGGATACCAATAACCGCGAGTGGTCCTAGTTTCAAATCAAATCAAAACGATATCAAACCTAGGCAGATGAATACTTTGTTTATGTAATTTCATCACCACTGCTTTCAAATCGGTGAAGGAAAACATTGTGAGGAAAGTGGCATGTAATGATGTCTCCCACTCTGGGTGGAGCGGAAGGGCCTGTCAGACTTATACCGACTAAAACCGGTTGGTTTTAGTCAGTAAAAGTCTCCTTGTGTCGTGTTCCTTCAGTTGCCTATATGCCAAGGCCACGGTATCTCTTTCGAACAAATCTCGCGACCCTGGCAGGGATTATGCTTATACTAAAATATAAATATTTAATTCACGATTTACACAACTCTATTATCCTTTCTTATTTTATCAAATAGAATAGCTTTAATTTTGAATGAAAGTAAATAAATACTGCCTTAATCAGATTAAATATGAATGCCTCAAACACACCTTTTTCTTGCAGGATAGATGTAAATTGGATCAGACTTTGTAACAAATTTTAAGCCAGCTTTTTTCGTCTGTTTACCCCAGATTTAAAAAAAGATGTGTTATTTTTTTCTCTTCCTTTTCATTAAACTTATTCCTTTAACAAATATCCTTTGACATCCAGCTCTCAACAGTCTATTAAGCTCAATTTGTATGTTTAACATAACAAGAGTACTGAATGCGGCGACATTTGCATCACCCCGACTGTACGTTGCCGCAATACTAACAAACTGGCGAATAACACTGTCGCCGTTTGTTTAGTGTTATTAGTTCATATTTACTAATAATTTGCAAAGGCTTAGGGTCTGATTCTGTGTAAGTGGGTTTTAGGTTTAATCGATTTTTCGATGGGCTTAATCTGGGCAAAGATTTTTAGGGTTTATGTCTTGTCTAAGGCTCGTTCTACCAAGTTTTGTTTCTATCTTTCATCACGTTGAGTATGTTTTACGTTTTGGTAAGTAATATTCGTTTCTACGAAAATTCAGTAATTGTCACTTTTGAATCCTAAGATTCAGCCAGATATTCCAATAAATTTACTATAAACTGTGTAAGTTAGTGATCAGTCTTTTTGGTCGCAATATTTAAGATGAATAAAACAGCTTCTTACTTTTACCATACCCTGAGATTCGCATAGCAATCTGGTGGACTTTTTCTTCTCATGTCAGACGTGCGCAAAACCGAAAAAAATAATGGGAAAACAAGTCAGTTGTCACCAAACGTTGTCAGATCTTTCAAGAATCGGGGAAGAAGAAAATAAGCTTTTATATGCAAAACCCACACTAGTTTTCAAAGCCTGTATGGACACAGCTCTACCGCATTGAGAACGCAGTAAGCACAGTGCGTCCGCGCTTTGCATAATATTTATGTACAACGAGCTGCGAACAGAATGTCGCCACAGTTTCCAATATATTTGAACTGCACATTTGTCACTGGTCACTGAGGACTCAATAGTTATTTAAATTGTTTATTTATGTTCGTATGCTAATGTGAGTTTGTTGGAAACTGTTGAGTAGGTTTTGTTGACCTAGGATAGAATATCACAGAGGTAAAAGCAAATTTGCATGCTTTTTTCTATTATGACTGCCACTTGACCAGTTGTCGTAAGCGCTACTGCTGTGCATGAAGTCCTGGGCTCAATTTCCACATCAGGCAAAGTGTTATAAGGGTTTTTTTTTATGTGGAATTCCTCAACCGCCCTGAGTTTAAAATTGTACCCGGTCGATGACAATACGCTTGCTCCTATTACATGGGACGTAAATATAATTGTAGAAAAGTGGGTGTACTATAGATACACCTCTGCCCAACAATTCGAGGAAACAAGGCGTGATGTTACAATATTTTCTTATAAGTAGAAAATGTTATCGACAGATAGACAGGCTTTTTTTTTTCAGGATGGGAAATCATCAAATGACTTCTCCCGCTCTGGGCGGAGCGGGAGGGCGTGTCAGACTTTTACTGACTAAAACCCACCCGTGTTCCATCAGTTGCCCATGTGCCAGGGTCACGGTATCTCTTTCGAACAATCACGCGACCCCGGCAGGCATCGGTCCTAGTAGACCCCTACACTTCTGCTGACATCTCTTTGAGGCGCGCGTGGAACACTTGCGCGCCGTCGACCCGAGCTTGGTCCTTACCGGGCGGCGAGCTACCCATTGCTCGCCACCCGCAAGCTCGCGCCTACGGTGGCCGGGAGTCCGCAATCGACTCCCAGATAGACAGGCTCACTTTCGCATTTATCCTAGGTACTCTTACTAAATCTTGTCTCGAAGCAATCAAGTGTAACCACATGTAATTAAACTAACATTTCAACACAAAAAATCAAGCGAAATCACGCGTGCGCCCGTGCGCCACCCAATCACACTGCACACATCAACAAGCAAATAAATCAATCCACGCCTGTCAAACAGTTTTTATGCAAAATAACCGATGGGCATTCTGCACAATAAATGTAAATTATCACATAATTACACGTTTAAGCGCCAGTTAGCCGTTTATCACATTGTAACACGGGCATTACGCGTAATTGCCGTCTGGAGGCTAACTTAACTATCTATCAACTTTTGATTACAATGATTCGTGCAATCGTTCTGAATCTAGTTTTTTTTTTTTTTGCGTAACGTCGCTATCGTAAAGTAAAATGAGTAATTATGGCGTCTGCGAATGATGGCTACCTGTCTACATTCGAGTTTGATAACTTATTTCTCAATTTTATAGCTTTGTTTGACCACCAAGGGAGTTTAACAACATTTAATTTAATAGCTGTTGCAAAAATGGTTATATGTAGTTGCTAAGTTCATTTAGGTGTCTACCGTTACTGGTAATTTTCTCATATAAAGGTTTTTTTTGGTGGAAGACACTATTACACGTCAATATTTTGTTGGTATTTTAAAACTAGATGGCGCCGGCATTTCCGATCCCTGAGTAGGAAATTCGAAATAAACTCAGAGGTCATGTGCTCTTTTAAATCCCGAATATTATATTGTGAGTCTTAGAATGTAGGGTCTGGAAGGGCTTTTTGAAGAAATTGCTGACCAATCAATCAATCAAAACATTTTTATTTCACATAAACCTACATGGGTACTTATGAAACGTAAGAAGTTAGGTGTGCATGTCAGAAGCGGGCTAGGATCATCAGTCATCGTGCATATACTCTAGATACCTAAGGTAAAAATACATTTGACAATTACTTTAGAAACAGTAGTTCTCATTTCTTCGTTACCTAATAGTAATTACCTATAAAACATCTTCAACCTTCAACTCAAAAACTATGCAAATAAAATGCAAATACTTTAAAACTTTTATTAGAATGGCCGGTAATACAGTCGATAATGAGGACGAGGCCTACCTAGAATGTCTGCCTACCCACTCAAATATAAATGTCATTACCTTTACTTATATGGCGATTTCAAGAAATTAAGTTTTGTCTTGACAAAACTTAATAATAAGATACAACATGTTATTTAAAGAGTTGACTTTGTGTAACATGTTATTTTTCTTATTGTTTATCCCAATGTTTATTGTTTTAAATGAACGTCTGTGGATTTTTATGGGTTTTATTGAGCGAGTTCGTAATTTTTTGGTTTGTTCCACTTGGGTCTGTGTTAAAAGCATTTATGTTGTATTTTTAATTTATTTATGTTTAATTGCATTCAGTTACTGTTTATATTTCTGATTTTAAGTTACCTACGTAATTAAAGGAACTTTTATTGTGTACAAACAAGATATTATATTCAGGTTCACGTGATAATAGAGAGACCGAAAATATAATTAACTTAAAATACATTTCATACTGTTGTAATGGAGAATGAAGCTAAAAGCTGACCTTATCTCTACTACTGCAACGTTAATTCAATAACATAATGAGAAACACAACTCTATATTTTAATCTCCCATTTAAAACCTTTTTTGAGACATATATTTTTACGAAATTATGTTTTCCATATTTTTCTTTCGTTTTTATTTTAACATACGTCCAATCCGATGGTCCTAAGAGGCGCAAGCCTTTTGTCTTATAATGAAGCAGTTAATACCAAGGCCTGCCTACCCACTGTCCACTTATTAAGTTCAATAGTATTACCCATAACTGTCATATTAATTTTAATTCCATGTAGGTGTAATGATATGTTGCGATATTTTTTATTAATATTTTTTTTGTAATTATTTGTTGTTGAGGAAGTATTTAAACGTAATATTTAAGTATTTCGTATTGTGTACTTTGGACAACAATTAATCTTTTTATTACTTCAATACAGAAGACCATCTACATAGCCCACAGTCAGTGTCTAAAGTCTTTTTCTTCTTGCCTACAGTCTGCTATAGCTGCTACCTGACCCACCCTGCCATTGGCTAGAATTGCAATTGGCAACAATTCCAGGGTGGTCAGGTAACAGCTATCACCGACTGTACTTATCGATAGCAAGTAGTTCAAACATCTTTGGCCAAAATCCAGCAGCGCGAACTCCACTGATGCAGTCATAAGATCATCAAATGCACAGGTGACAGCATGCAGCGCAGGATGGAAGGCGGGCTATTGATGTCGGGAGGTGGTGCATATGCACCTAGATATCTGAGCTTTGGGAGAATCGAAAAGCCTACGTGGAACTAGACCCTTAAGATAACCTTAGTGACTTACTGCAGCATCATAGATCACTAAGAATATCATTATAGTGAATTCATGAATTTGTCAATCAAAGATTGTGAATAAGCCGTATGTAATAGCCGGCAAACGGAAGTCAAAACAGTAAAATACTAATACCTATACGCCGATGTACGGGTAGCACCAAATACCGACCAAAGGACCAATTAGTGAAATAAAGATCACAATTCTCAACTATATTGGCTTGCAGTCTAACCAGATGCAGCTGTATTCACATAGAGCGAATGTATAATTATCTGACCACCACAACCCAATTAGTGGGTAAAACAATACTCCTATGAGACTTTCGGGTCCTAAGTAGGACTACCCATAACGACCGACAAATGACAGCCGCAACTAACGGTTTATGGTTTCTGAGGGGGTAATCTCGATATATGATGGACCCATCCACGCGTAGCTATACTTTCCATCGAACAGTGCGCCTGATATTATTTACTCACACCCATGACCTAATAAAAACAGCTGATTCTGACATCAGACTACGGAAATCGATCACACAGCAACCGATAGTGAGTGGAAAACAAAAAACAATTGATCATATTACTGCAGTAAACCCGATACTTTAAGATAATTGGCGTGCTGATCACCTGCAGCCTCCCGCAGCCGTGTTGAATGACAGATCGAACATTAATAACTTAAAAGGGTAATAAGACTGGCGCCATGATGTCAGGAGTTCTTTTGTTTTTTGGAGGTTTTTGATGTCATGTTTACGATGACTTCATTATTGTGTTTTTCAATGAATCGTCGAAATAATAAGATCAACTTATAATAGTAGAATTAGTTAAGGCCAGACCGTGAAATTTCTTACTCATCAGGCATCCTTAGCGTCCCTGCCTAAAACTGTGTGTGATCGTAGTTTCTTATGAAATGCATTCTAGTCTAAATGTATCCCTGTTTCAAGATTAACTCATAATCAAAATTTCATCCGAAAGACGTCCACTGCTGTCCATAATCGCCACGCTTGGCAAGTGGGTTGACGATCGCAGTATGGAGGAAAGATGTAAAGAAAACGCTGCTGTCCATTCTCTAGTAAATCCCTTAGTCACCTTCTACGACACCATGGGAAGAAATAGAATGGTGCTATTCTATACGTCGTCCGGCAACACTTGGAACAAGATTAGGTATGAACTACAATATTTCTAATTCTCTAAAACACCATTCGTCAGTTTCCGAGACTGACATTACTCAAATTATCAACAAACCAAAAAAACATTCATTGCTGCCAAAAAAATGTCATCTCACAAAAATGGTAGCATTTACATACAACTCTTTTCATACATAGGTAAACCACAAAACAACTGAATGCAACAAAACACAGCAAGCGTGGTTGTCCTATTTTCCGAAACAAGCCCTATTCAAAAGCAGTGCAAAGCCTTTCTGCTCACTATGTGTTTACTCCAGTGCATAGACATGTGAAAACGCTAGACGTATCCAGTACGGGTACAATTAAGTGGGACGTGTAACGCTACCCACTATGTCTATGAGCGTATGACGCGAAATTATGATGATTCATTACTAAGCGATAAACATTTTATATCAAACCAAGTGTTCTCGTTCTGCTTGCCAGCAGTTCTAAAGGCTAGATTTTCTTTGCAAGACGACTCAGTCATCGTAGAAAAGAAAGAATACAGCTTTGACGGATTTCATTTTCTTGAAACTGTGCTAATATTTTGTCTGTATGACTTGTCAACTTTCCCTCGAATGAGGGTTCCCCAGAACCTGTTGAAGTGGGGACGCCTGTGTTCAGCAGTGGACTTCTTTCGGCTGAAACAATGATGAAGATGATGAATAGTCAAACTCAGAAGAAGTAGATATAGAGCAGATAACGAAACAGGTTGACACACCACCATATGAAAGAAGATCAGGGAAGAGAGAGAGGTGGGCAGGCAAGCCCAAGATAACCCACACTAAAAATGCTATTCAGATGAAAGATCCTAGAAGGAAATCTACTGATGAAGGAGCACGGATAAAAGAAAATGAAAGAGACTCCAAAAAGTCAAGAACTAATGAAAATAACAATAAAAAAGACTGGACTAAGTGAATGAACAACAAATAACTTAAAATCAATAGTAACCAAAGCCAATAATGTTTGGTAACACGTTGCGTCAGGCGCCCATTTATCGGCACACGTCGATTCTGATCATCCATTGTCAGCCGCACTCTATCAATTAGTTCAAGGTGCCACCTACTGTCTATCGAAGAGAATAACAAATGATAATCAGTTAAACTCAAAGAAACTGCTGATGATGATCAAAGAAAATAGTCAAAAAAAGTTTAAAAATATCTTTTAAAAGTGACACGCAATCTAAAAACATCTAAGTAAAAACACAGGGCCGGATTTAAATTATATGTAGTGAAATATAAAATATAGAAATTAAGTGATTGGTCTTTAATAATTATTTCTACTGGTATTTATGCTCACAGACTAATACAATATTTATAGTCAGCCTATATTGTTCCTGCTGTTTGGACACAAACCTCTTTTCTTTGAGAGGGAGTGGGCTGTAATCTACCACGCGGGCCCAGTGCGGGTTAGTAGATATCACATGTCTCAGAGTGTTTTGTTCTGGGACCTGCCGCACATGTTATCCTTTACCGTTTGAAATTATTTACACAAAATAAAGCGCCTATCTTTTGGAACCTACGACCTACAACTCGTAAATCACAGCAATTACCACTGGGCCACCACTGCTTTATAATATTTACCCAATAAAATATATATCAACTAACTTCCGCGAAGTAATTGATATGCTCAGTGCTATCACCTCTTTGATATTGAAATGTGATACAATGAACTAAATACTGCTCAAAGATACTTCTCATTATCAACATGCAAAACATTCCACGAACAAGCATCTATATCATTTAATCAAAACCTCATCTCACATATTTTTAATTAACCGTACTGAGTCACGACTAGCCGTCGTAAACTCCACTTAACGTCTGACAAAGTTTATCGCGACACATAAATTGTCACATTAAGCGCATGCGCATCAGATGCATTTACATCGAGTGAACATACACTTGACTCAATTAAGGTTCGATACCCCACAGCACCGGCCGCCAAACCGGAAAGATCGGAGGTTCAAGGCTGGCGATGCTTTTCAGTTTCACTCTCAATAAAGAGACATTCCGTAAGGCTTTTACTTTTATTTCTTTACAATCATTTTGAGGGTGAATTCTATATTTTTCGTTTTTATTTTTGGCGTCTAGCTCAAATACTCTGTTGTCAATATCTCCTTTTTGGAACGGGAAATCTGCTTTTTCTTTTTAATTGTTTACGGAAAGATATCGAAGGCTGTAATTGTCTGTTTCCTGAATGTACTAGTTTTTTGCCTAGAACTTTAATATCGTACGGTTTATTTATTGAACGGAAATGTGAGAGGAAATGTTATTTTGACAACTTTCGCTTTGCTTTTAAAAGAGCAATTGACTCATTTGTGAACACATAGAAAATCCAAATATTATTTCTGACCCGTCAATGTTTGTCAAAGTAATTTTTAACTTCCATAACCTGAGGCACTCAAAATTGTCAATACAAGACTTCCTATTGATAAGAAATGTCAGAAGGTCACGTCTAAGACTCTCCATCAATCATAACTGACAGGTTCTTGGTCAAAGCACCAAGGCGTGCGCGAGCGCCGACCAACAATAGCAAATGATCCATTGAATTAAATCAACAATATATCATTATAGAAGATTATTGATAAACTTGTCTATGTTTTAAATTCTATTGTTTTGTTTCTTGATTCAGATATTTGCGTCGCAAATTATAGCATTGGTGCTTGGGTTTCGCTGTTTTTATTAAACTACTAGCTTAAATCCCGCAGCTTCGCTCGTGTGGTTATTGGAAAATATCCAACAGGAACGTACTACGGGGATTAAAGTACCCAATGTGTTACATCCAGGTCATTATCTGTGTGCCAGATTTAATCCAAATTCGGTCAGGCGTTTTTGTGTCCATCCAGAACATATATCCAGACAAACGAACTAAAAATTCTAAAATAATATTTGTGCCATCAGACACGTTCCCAGGCCTCGTAGTAATTACTTTTTTGGAAAAATATTCAATGTACAGTTTTGATTTTGTTATTATTTAATTATGTTTAGATCCTATAAGCAAAATTTTAAACAATGTGCTCAAGATGACAATACAAACTCTCAGCTAGGAAAAAATATCGTAGAAACTACAGATTCAAAATTATATGACCAAGTTTATGATCTCGATGACCTCAAAAATCTCTAAACTACAAGAAGTATAACTACTACTGTAATAATAAAATTTGACTTCATTACATTGTACCATAATGATAATAACATAAAAGACGAACGAGTTTCCTCAATTGTAAAAAGTTTCTGTAATCACAATGTCTCAAGTTTAATTAGCACAGTTTCGTGTGCCGAAGCTCTTCGCACGAACATCGGAAGATCATAATTAATGTGTCGAATTTTAATAACTTCCTCGAGGGAAGGCCTTAGTGGATACTCGATGCTATGTGAATAAAAATTCTTGTATTACTCATGGTTTTTAAGAAATGTAATGGGGCAACGGTGCTTTTGGGAAGTTGCGTTGAAAACGGTGCTTGTGAATGTATTTTTGGAACGAAAAGATGCTTGACTAATTGCACTTCTTCTCCTGATATACTAGGCCATTTGCCACTGCTTTCAAAATAACTATTTTAGGCTCTGTGAGTATGGCCCTTGAAGATAATGAGAAATGATAAGTATACATATCTTCAACACCCCTAATCGAATCACTAAATCAATTACAAAGACACATAACAAACGATGATGCACATCATAAAAATATTCTGCTGAGGTAATAATGCAAATAAGAATATCAATTCAAACAATCAACCAATTAAAATACCTATAAACTAGACAAACGATACAATAAAACTCATAATAATATAAAATTATAAGCCACAAAGACCACTGATGAATCACCGAATACGGAACGTTATGATCAACTAATCACAATCTTGCTGCTCCAAGGTGAACTCTTGATCCGATCATATATGGTGATAACTGGCTACCTGTCTCATGGCAAGGCTCAGATGCTAGATATAAGGCAATGTCATGGTCTTCTAATTTATTTTTATTATTTGCTTCGGGACTGCACGTGACTTCTGTAAGGTCTAGGTCAGGATCTGTGTCAGAGGTAATTTGGATTACTTGTTGTTGCTTAATGCTTCCTTGGTTTTATTTTGGTCATGTTTTTAGATTATTGCTGCGGTAATGAGGTGAATTATTGCATTAATCAGCTGCATCAGAACAGGAAATGTCTGCAGGACTTTAATTTTCATCATTTTTGTCTCGCAAAAGCTGAAGATTGATTAAATTTGCGGGCCATTAAGCAAGCTACTTTATTTTTCATATATTCAGAGTAAACCATTATAAGTTGCACATAATTATTCGGAGCATACAGCACATTGTTCAAGAAATTATTTCGTGACTAGTTTAACAAGCAAACATGCTCTCTCAAGCATAAATAAACATGCTTAGCGTGAGATTAAACGGAAAACTTCACTCAATGAAGATGGCTAATTGATAGCGACAAGAACATTTTCCCTCCTTCCAAATTCTTTAAAACAAAAGTATCGATGAAAGTGTAAATAAATAAGATTGATAGCAGTCAAAGACCGGACGCAAGGGTACAGCAGATAAAAATAAAAACAATTTAATTTACGATTATTTCATTCTTTCCATCCATCAACATAATAATGATCCTCATCGCGTCACATTAAAACATTTTTTTCTTCCGTATTTACGCCTTTTAGGGTAATCAAAGTCGTAAATCTCACTCGATAGTGTGAATTTTTATATGAGTCAGTCACCCCTGGTTGGCAGGCGTGTGACCTTGTGCGTTGTATTGGCCTCGACTGGCGCAGGGCGGCGCGGTCCAGCCCTTATATGGTAGATCTTGCGCCTGCGCACACGGCACAACATGGCGCTTCCACGTCACGTGGTACATTGCATCTAAATTTTCGCATTTATTGACGCTGAGTAGGAAATTATTTACGTGGTTTATGTCTCCTTGAGTTTCGAGTAAATTCTTTAGTTACTACGAACATATCTTATATTTCTTCCAAATTGGGGCTGTAATAAAATCTGATGGTTTCCTGCACTTGACACGCCAATGACGTTATCCAAAGTTCTTTTATTTATGTCACTGATAAGGAACATGCAATAAATGTCTAAATACGGCCCTGGTTGCCCAAAAACTTATAATTTCTTTTATTAAAAGTCGTTGCTCGCTATCACGGCATTTTTTTCGGTATTGAGCAATAAATAGCATGATTTATAGGATCATGTCCCTAAGATGTCTTTAACTTTAGGACTGACCATAGTATTTGGGACCAATGGCTCTGCAAAGGTTCTAGGGCCTGGTCTGCGGAAATCAACACCCTGTTAGAAAAAAAGTCGAAATAGTCGCCAGTCTTGGAGAAATAATGAACGCATATGATTTTCATCAGCAGATAAGAGATCATTGCTATGTTATTATAATAGAATCCTTATCAGACACCCGCGATGTAAGCTGGAAGGGTGGTCTTGCTTGAAAAGAACCACATGGATCTCCTTTTTCTTTGAAGGAGGATGGATTCTTACTTCTTAGTCTACTTCCACCGACAGGAATGCAATTACCTCAACTGCTAAAACCATAAACAAATGGATCGAAGTATAGGAGTCTTTTGAAGAAACTTCATCATTGGTATAGTGGTCGCAGTGCTAGTGCTGAGCATGATGTCCTGGGTTCGATTTCCAGGTCGGGCAAAGTGTTGTTGGGTTTGCCTATCTGAAATTCCTCAGTATTAGCCCGCAGTCTGAATTTGTGCCCGGTTGATGGCTATAGGCTCGCCCCCTATTACAGGTGTACTAAAGGTATATTTCTGCCTAACGCTCTGAGGATATAAGGGGTGATGTTGTGTTAGGAGACGTGAAGGGGACCTGCACCATTACGATATGCACGTCCATAGTAACAGTTTCACATTGACAGCTAATTTATTTAAATTCAGTAAGGGTGGTTTTCCTAGTTCACGTGTTCTAGCATGCTGTTGACTGTACATAGCGGTTCAACATCTGGAGCACCCAAAATTGTACAAAAAAAAAGGCATCAGTCTGTAAATTATGTGTAATTGTGATATTGTATGGAGTATAATTACGCTATTGTTTGCGAGTGTAAGCAGGTTGATGACCTTGTGGGCCACAGGCTTAAGACATTTTGTTTAAGATTTTATTTGAATGTGAAAATGTAATGTAGGTATGTGGGGCATTTATGTAGTCTTTGCAAAGGATAAAACTTGTGTTTAGATTGTTTTATCAAAGTGAAACTATTTATTTATTTCATTAAGAGCGACTAACAAGAGAGATGTGAGTGGAAACGCCGGGAGGGGACGCCCTAGGAGGAGATAATATAGTAACCTTATTGGTGATGTTCTTCGGAAAGATTAGGTGCGTAGTACTGGTAACCGGCGTGCGTGTATGATCGCAGAAGAGGCAAAGGGAGTATATATGGATCGTGGCGGGTGGCGTTCTGTGGTTGCTGCTTACACCCATGGGAATAAGGCATACGTTCTGTGGTTGCTGCTTACACCCATGGGAATAAGGCATACGTTCTGTGGTTGCTGCTTACACCCATGGGAATAAGGCATACGTTCTGTGGTTGCTGCTTACACCCATGGGAATAAGGCATACGTTCTGTGGTTGCTGCTTACACCCATGGGAATAAGGCATACGTTCTGTGGTTGTTGCTTACACCCATGGGAATAAGGCATACGTTCTGTGCTTGCTGCTTACACCCATGGGAATAAGGCATACGTTCTGTGGTTGTTGCTTACACCCATGGGAATAAGGCATACGTTCTGTGGTTGCTGCTTACACCCATGGGAATAAGGCATACGTTAATGTGTGTACGTATGTAATCTATCTATTTTGTGTAAAGTTTAGTACCAAATTAAAATTATTTTATAATCTTTTCCCAATCCTGTTGGGGTCGGCTACCTGTCTAACTGGATGGATCTGAATACCAGTATTTTATATAGAACAAGCGCCTATATGACCTCCACAACCCAGTTACTGGGTAATATGATATATGGGGTTTATATGTTTAAAAATGCAGTTTTCCGACTACTGAATAATTACATAGTTCAGATCATAGTTATTGAATCCTGAAAATAATTATTGTCAAGTTTTATGATTAATATAACCAGTGATCACAATATGTAGAGGTAATGTGCCTAAAGTTTAAAGAACAGAAACAAAAAGTGGGGATTTCCTTGTGACCATTTTCGTTTTTCGGAATGTTTGTTCCGAGATTTGGAACATCACTTAAGTACCTACAACTAAAATTAATCACTTCAGCAACCTGTAACATTCCCACTGCTGAGACACTGGCTACCTCACGGTGAGAGGGAGCGGGCCATAATCCACCACGCAGACCCAGTCCGGGAAGGTACAACTAAAATTAATATAAAGTAAAAACAACTATCGAATTCATTTTAAATTTTAGGCACATTGGCTCTACTTTATCCGATCACTGAAGCTTATGACTCATTTTATTCATAATAGTAGGTATTTATATGTGCCTTTTACACAGTAGGTTCCTACTAGCGAATAAATTCATGCTTACCTAAGCAGTAGGTAATTCGCACAAGTATAGGTTACATTATACTGTTATTTTATAATTCTTGCATAATTTCAACTAATTTATATTCATTAGTTAATTTATTCAGAACTGATCTTTAGCAAACCAATCATGTCCCGTGATGTTGTAAGCTTTATGATAAAACATGTGCGGAAAATAAATTAACATCTGAATTAAAGTAGTTTCTTTGATTTTAAAACTATGAAATATATGCGAAAAATCATTAAAAATACTTTTACAAAAAAAATACAAAAACAAAAAGACTCTGCGATGGCCGGGAATCGAACCCGGATCAACTGCTTGGAAGGCAACTATGCTGACCATTACACCACCATCGCAGCTGACTACAGCGTTGAAATAGCTGTTCTGTATCGGCGTAACATGTTATCAATATGATGTCACATTGTTGATAATTTTCAAGTTCCGTTACTTTATTTGGAATTCGCTTCTAATTAATATTTATGCTGATTTTTATCAAGTTATTTTATCACAGTTTTATGACATGAATATTTTAATATCGTTAACAGTTTTGTCTTGTTTCCAAGGGAAATATTCGAAGAGGTTTTAACTTTCTAATCACACCGCTAGGCGGCACCACAGTACTAAATGAATGTGAAACTGTCACAAGCGGATGAGTCATTCGCGAACTCAACTAAATCTATTTTTGGTCACCACCATCAAAACAAACTGATTGCGATGAATTTTATTTGAAATAGTTACTATTTAAGTGTATAAACTTAACTTTCTTGTCGCAATGCATAAACAATAACAAAACAAGGGTAAGCCTAACCTAATTGCAGTTTGCCTTATTTTTTCCCGGTGGGAAATCATTAAATGACTTTTATTAACTAAAACCCACCCGTATTCCTTCAGGTGCTTATTGCCAGGGTAATTCTTTCTAACAAATCCGCGACCCTGGCAGAATTGCAGTTTGGCAAACTGGCATAGAAAATAAACAAGAAGAAGACAATTTATGTAACAGAAAAAAAAACGCTCCGACATCTAGGAATCGACCCCACAACTTCTCTTCTCAAATCAAAACCACAGTTCCCTCAGATTAGTACTACAGAGTATGTTAACATAAGTACCTACCGTTACGTTGCAAGTAGGTACATAAACATGAGATGCGCGCGCGGCGCTATTGTCGTACAATCACTTTGTAAATCGCCGCCGGCCGGGTCGCGATCTTTGTGATTTATACGGGAACCATGAGGTAAGTATATATGAGATAAGCCAAACTGAAATTGGATTTAGATTATTTTTACCCCAAAAATTAATGTTTCATGAAATGACAGAACGCGAATAATCAGTTAGTGGTCAGTTAAAGAATACCCTGCAAGAATTTTCCTCCATCTTATTTCCGTATAAGGAACACAATACTGCGCGCCAAAACCAAGCTCACAGATGTTACCCAGAAAGCTGCCCAGCTCAAGTGGGACTGGGCCGGACATGTCTGCCGGATGTCTGATGACAAATGGGCTTATAGAACTACCAACTGGATCCCATTAAACGCACGACGACATCGCGGCAGGCCGAGACGAAGATGGCGGGACGAGCTTGACTCCTACCGAAAGGACTGGCCAGAACTAGCAAAAGTCAAAAATCTGGGGGAAAAGGAGAGGGAGGCCTTTGCCCTGCAGTGGGACAATAGGTATAGGCTAGTTAGATTAGATTTCCAAAAAATATTCCTAACGACTTCCACGTTTTACATAACAACGGCAAAGCCAACGGGAGGGTAGTTATCTTTTAGTACATAGTAATATCCGAACCAAACGCGTTCGTAAGGCATTGAGGAAAGGGTCAGTCAAATGGATCGTATCCTATTTAGAGTATCAAGAAAATATGTGACGATACTTCTATGATTGAAACACCAAGAAAAGTATGCTTAAATTATATTGTTTCAACCATTGCTAGGGTTGCGGCCCTGTCAGGGTTACGAGATTCGTTCGAAAGAGTCACCGTGGCCCTGGCATATGGGCAACTGAAGGAACACGGGTAGGTTAAAGTCTGACACACGCGCTCCCGCTCCGCCCAGAGCGGGAGAAGTCATGTGATGATATCACACACAGAAAAAAAAAAACCGGCCAAGTGCGAGTCGGACTCGCGCACCGAGGGTTTCGTACAAACCTGTAGGTATTTTCGGTTTAAAAATATATATATTTTTTAATTTTTATATTTCAGTTGATTGAATGTAAGGTAAATTGCGGTTTACGATTTATGACGTTTTAAAAAAAAACTACTCACTCGATCTCGTTCAAACCAATTTTCGTTGGTAGTTTACATGGTAATGTACATCATATATTTTTTTTAGTTTTGTCATTCTCTTATTTTAGAAGTTACGGGGGGGGGGGGACACACATTTTACCACTTTAGAAGTGTCTCTCGCGCAAACTATTCAGTTTAGAAAAAAATGATAGTAGAAACCTCATTACCATTTTTGAAGACCTATTCATAAATACCCCACACGTATGGGTTTGATGAAAAAAAACATTTTTAAGTTTCACTTCTATGTATGGGGAACCCCAAAATTTATTGTTTTTTTTTCTATTTTAGTGTGAAAATCTTAATGCGGTTCACAGAATACACCTACTTACCAAGTTTCAACAGCATAGCTCTTATAGTTTCGGAATAAAATGGCTGTGACATACGGACGGACAGACAGACAGACAGACAGACATGACGAATCTATAAGGGTTCCGTTTTTTGCCATTTGGCAACGGAACCCTAAAAAGGTACTTAGGTATAACTTTTTTACCAAAGGAAAATTAGGATCAACCTGAAAGGAACTGAAGGTAAAGTTCGACTCCTTGAAGCCAATTATTCTTTGATTTTATTTCCTCGTCCATTCCCCAAGATATCCCCATATTCAATTTCTGCCATGGTCACTGCAGTTCACCGTGCGGCACTGTTTGTCGCGATAAACTCGCGACCCGCGGTAATTGCAGCGCGACGCGGGCGCGGCGCAGTGCGGCACGAGCAGACGTGTTCCCACGACATTGTTAGAGGTGGTCGTAACACGTTATATTTGCCATTACGATGGGGGAAAGGGTAACAAAGAATGGGAAAGACCTGCAGGTTGATGCGCTATGGACGTTAAAGGGGGAAAAGTGAGAGACGAGTGGCAATCGTTTTCAAAGCGTTTCCTATTTCTAATACGCTTTCGACAAGAATAGGCGTCTTGGTAGGTTAGGTATGTCAATCCAGTGTCACTTTGTCTAGGCCCCCTTTGTCTTTGTCCAGGGTGCACCTTGTCTTTTCCTCAGAAAAATATTGCAAATAAGAATAAGATGAGTTCAACTCGGACTCATGATAAAACTTTAAGTTTATTTCTGAAATTAAAGGCTTCCTCAGACGGGACCGACAGTGCGACGCAATTTTTGTAGAAAAATTTCCATGAAGTTTTCATAGAAATTATTCTACGAGAGTGGCGTCGCGCCTATTCGCGGAGAGCCTTAAATTCATTAAAGGTAAAGCCTTCACTTTGCCCAGTAACGCAATCTATTAAACTCAATGTGGGTGCCTTAACGTCTAGCAACATTTCGGTAACCCAATCTATCTTAAACCTACCTCCATAAACCTTACTCCGGAAAATTAAGCAACTACCACCAATCCAGGACAAATATATCAACTCGTTCTTAAAATGCCTCAACCGGGCACCAAATGCCGACACCCACACGTTGGAAGTAAACAGTTTTGCGTAATTTTCGCCTGTCCTAAGTCTAGGTTCTAGATTGTGGGCTCGATCAGGGGTGGCGGAACTGTGTAGGTAAGTTTATGGTTCATCTTATATATTAACTTGAAATATATAACGTGAAAATGCCCATGATTATTAAATTAGAAAGAAAGAAAATACGTTTATTTGCGGTAAACATGTCGCAATGAAAGAATATTTTTTGTTTGTCCCACTTGTGTTGTACAACAAAAAAAAAAATTGTGGTTAAACACAACAAAAAAAATATTTTTATAAAGCTACATGCGTCACTTCCGATGCATACATGCGTCAAAACTGACAAAACGTCGAAAATGTATAGCATTTAGGTTAAATAATGTTAGGTACTATGAAATTGAAGAGGAAATATCTGTTTGCTTTTCTGGTGTGCTAGAGCCTAATAAAATGAAACAAGATTTTTCAGTGTACCTACTTTCGTTTTAGTTATCCGTTATGTAGAGACTCCACATCTCACACGAGTAGGCCGCGAATCTCAAAGGCCAATTTGAAGGCCAGTGTCAAGTTGTATATTGATTAAAATAAGATTCACGACCCTAAAAACATGGCTTTACAGAAATATCTTATACCTTTATCTTATACCTTTAAACGAGCAATTCTTGTATATATATATATAATCTGAATCTCGGAAACGGCTCCAACGATTATCATGAAATTTAGTATACAGAGGGTTTCGGGGGTGATAAATCGATCTAGCTAGGATTCATTTTTATAAAATGTCGTTTTATTCGTGTTTTCAATGACCAGCTTTATCGATAATCAACTTGAACATAAACTTATTATTTTAAACACAATTTACCAAAAAATACCGAGCAAAGCTCGGTCAACCAGATATAAACGAGCAATTCTTGTATATATATATATAATCTGAATCTCGGAAACGGCTCCAACGATTATCATGAAATTTAGTATACAGAGGGTTTCGGGGGCGATAAATCGATCTAGCTAGGATTCATTTTTATAAAATGTCGTTTTATTCGTGTTTTCAATGACCAGCTTTATCGATAATCAACTTGAACATAAACTTATTATTTTAAACACAATTTACCAAAAAATACCGAGCAAAGCTCGGTTAACCAGATATTATACCTTTATACGAGCAATTCTTGTATATATATATATATTCTGAATCTCGGAAACGGCTCCAACGATTTTCATGAAAGGCCCTAGGGGTATAAGCATAGTGAATTTGTCGCTTTGTGTACAATATTTATAATATTTTAGTTGATATTCACTGATATTTTAAGTTTTAACTATTGTTTTAGACATGTCTACTTCAAATAAGAATAAAAGACATAAACGAGCGACACAAATAAAGATGCAGGCTTAAAATACGTAAAGCAAATATTTGCACAAAAAATAGTTTTTATTTTTTTGCAATATGGCGTACCTTTTTTTAAAATCTTAAAAGCATGTAAGTCTATAGAAAATTGAATGGGGAATTCAAAAAAAATTGTTTCATGATTGTGCCAGAATCGTATCATAGTTAAAAATTAAAATTAAAAAAACAGTGCATTTTTTTTCAAGGTTCTTATCAACTGTTAAAGGTGTTAATTTTTTTCCTAGAAGCTACTATCAGCTTCCAAAACATATCCAAAATTCAAATCAATCGATTCACGCGTTCTTGAGAAAATTATTTTTTTCTGATTTTGTCAGATTTTTCTTTTTTTTTCTTTTTCTCAAAAACCAAATGGGTTAGAGATCTGAAACTTTCAGGATCTTATTACCTTGTCGATACCTAAAAATCCTCTAAGTATCGTGCCAATATCTTTCAAGGGCAAATTCACTATGCTTATACCCCTAGGGCCTTTAGTATACAAGGGGTTTCGGGGGCGATAAATCGATCTAGCTAGGATTTATTTGTATAAAATGTCGTTTTATTCGTGTTTTCAATGACCAACTTTATCGATAATCAACTTGAACATAAACTTATTATTTTAAACACAATTTACCGAAAAATACCGAGCAAAGCTCGGTCAACCAGATATTTATTCATTAAATACACCCTTCTTAACTTAATTTAATCCCATAGAATTAAATAGTCATTCAATAGTCATTCATGAAATAGTCATTGCATTTGAACTTCCCGGGCTGCCCTGTCGCTTCCTCGTAATGGATTATCTAGTATGTTGTCGTATCATGAACAATGTATTGTATATAAGTTGTACCGTTAGGAGAAAAAGATGCATCAAAGGACTACAAAGGTTAGCAAAAGTTTTACAAAATTGAGTTTTGCCAACCCTAGCTCCAGTACAATGTTTCCTATCTAACTCATTTATTAAGGTGAAAAACTAATGGTCAAATACTTCATTGGATATTGAGTAATTTTGAAATATTGCCGGAGCGAATTGTCAATTGAAGTGAGTTAGGCGTGAGTTAGGGTTTCAGTGTGAGCGGTAAGCAGCACAGTGAGCAACGTTTTGAAGTTATTAGAGAAAATGTTAGCTTCTATAAAAGTAGACAACACGTGTTCATTTAATGGCAATAAACATGTTACAGTACATTTATGGATGTGGACGCGAATACATTGCGAAGCTTTCATCTTGATCGTACGTATAAAATATAAAAGGAAATGTCTCATATACTCCTGATCCAGCCCGTCTCTATTCCTGCTAAGCAACGTCTTAAGCATATCGCATAGTTCTTTTTTACTTCTGGGCTGGTGGTGTTAATTTATCAAAGTAAGTTCGAAGAACCAGCCGACACAACCTCCTGCTGGCTTGCGAAATGCCATAGTTATAAAAAAACTGAGATGCAACTAAGTAGCAGTTTAGGGCAGAAAATACAATAAGAAGTACTAACCTAGAGTCTAGGTGTGTTCACTGTTAGTGGCAATAGAGACCTCGCATGGCAGACTTAAAAAGACGAAGTCATGAAAACTGAAAACTCTGAAACGAAGTTAAGAATCTGCTGATCGCGTACAATTCGCCCTAACCTATCTTGGAGGTATTATTGCACCTCACCTACACCCTTGGCAACTGCCGACAGGCATGATGTCAAGTAGATAATTTACGATACCCAACGTCCCCGCTCACACAGCAGCCTGACCCCGACATTCCTTGACCGACGACCCACTTGCATGACAAAAGAAGGAAGCGCTTGGTTGTCGTCAACCGTCAACCATTGTCTATACCACCCTGTGCGTAATAGCGGATGGGTGTCGCAACCGTGGCCTGCCGTGTAATGATACGGTTTGTGGGTACGGTGAAGAAGCTTAGGTGAATGGTGAATGATTATAACATTGACATATTTGTCAATTGGTATACATGTGCTATTGAAAAGAGAATGGAAATATTGCGAGAGTGCCAAAAGTACTAATCGTTTTGTTAAGTGGCGACATTTTATGCAAATAAATTACACTTGTACTTTACTAAGGTGAAAAGTCGCATCTTATTTTTATTGTGGGAATCTGAAAAGCTTAGATACATAATAAGTAAATTTTTTCCAGCAGATTATCATAACGTATCTCTACAATTCAAAGTTGAAAAAATATAGATTTAGAGAAGAGAATTTTAAAGAAGGTTTGTTACAATAAAAACAAGTTAAATAAAGAAAACTAATAATAAAGATATTACTTTACTAAGGTGAAAAGTCGCATCTTATTTTTATTGTGGGAATCTGAAAAGCTTAGGTACATAATAAGTAATTTTTTTCCAGCAGATTATCATAACGTATCTCTACAATTCAAAGTTGAAAAAATATAGATTTAGAGAAGAGAATTTTAAAGAAGGTTTGTTACAATAAAAACAAGTTAAATAAAGAAAACTAATAATAAAGATATTCAATCTAATAAAACTGATATTATAATTATTGTCACCTTATTGAAAATGCATTTTTTTCCATGATAAATCATCCATAAATTAAGATAGATATTTAATTGGTATGTGTAGATTTCGAATATTGATGATCGATCTTACTTATATAATTAGGAATTCCCATCTTGATGTAAATAAAGTTTACATCTCGCCAATTATTGCCTAGGCCTACTTCCATTTATCCAAAATCACTAGTCTATTAAAATCTAGTACACATGCCAAACCTGTCACAAACAAAGCCATTGCCTCCATACATAGCATTATAAAGCTGCTCTAACATCCTACAACACACCGAGAACAACACATAACGGCACGTGTCGCCTACTCGCCTGCCCTAGCGCCCTACTAGTGTATATTGTCAAGTCTATGTCATCGGATGGGAGGACCACCTGATTTGGATGTAATTGGTACTATATTTTACATTAAAAGATTACATTACGTGAAGTGTCCAGCCCCCCCTAGCCAAGTTACAACCGTTCTACAATCGGTAACGCCTCGGTGTCAGCAATTGTAGAAAACGATAAGTTGGTAGCCATGTTGACGCGCCTGAGTCGGCCGCTCGTTCTACAATGTCTTTAGAAAAACGACATTATAACAAAGGATTTAGCGTTGAACATTGTAGAAACGATAAAAAATCATTCTATCATTTTGTACGATGTGAATTTGGCTACGAATTTTCTATTCGTTTGGTCTAACCACGTGACTTAACGTTGAGCGACTAGCGTTAACGATCGCAGATTATCAACTTGGCTAGGGGTGCTCGTGCGCAATTACGATGGCTCTTTGTAGCTAGAATGGTAATACGTAATCAAAAACTACGAAATATAGCATAATATCACGCTTGTAATCCCCAAAGGGTAAGGCAGAGGAGTACCTTAAGTATACCCGCATTTCACAAGTTATGCTTTAGTGTCATGTAATAGGGGACGAGACTGCTGTCAACAGGGCACAAATCCAGACACCAGGCTGCTAAAGAGAAATCCCTCATTTTTAGCAGCAGCGTTTACGACCATTACACCAACGAAGCAGTCAGGGAAAAATAAGATGGTTCACAGGAAAAACTGAGGACAAGGTTGAAATCCTGTTTTTATTTTTATCAGACAGACTGAAGAATTGTATGTTTGAGTGATAAATATGAAGTCGTACAGATGAAATAATAAGTAAGCGACCATTAACTGCCGAGGTCAGTAAAAAATCTTATTGGAGCCTTCGTTTTTTCAATACACATGTCAAAAGGCACGTGCCCATGTGCCACAATTTAAAAGTATTAAAACAGTAGGTCAATTGTAAACAAGAAAAAAAAAATCTTGATTATGAAAATTGGCACACAGATAAATTATAAACTGGATTAATTAACACACAGTATACCTACTTTTTATCTCAGTCCTACATTCCCAAGAGATAAGTTTCGACCTACATGTGGGCAAAGCCCCTGACATAAACTATCATTAATACTTCTGACTTACACCTGTAATGCGGCACTCATAAGCCGAGCAAAATTGCCTTTTGTCACGACATCATACGATTGACGAGAGTACCTACTTTTCGCTAAATATTAAATATATTAAACATATACGCAATATCTTATTTATATGTCGACGTAATTATGACGTCACGAACCTTGACTGTAATACTGATGATCGACACATCGTTATTTTAGATAAGACGTAATGGAATACGAGTATTGTTTCATTAAATTAATTTAACTAAAATTGTGTTAATTAAATTATTATGGCTTCATCTAGATGAGGGTTCTCGAGAATCAAGCTTAGAGTGGCCTACGTCCAGCATTGCAGCAGTATTCCTTCTGGTGCCGGACGTAAAGAATAGCACCACCCCATTTCTTCCCGTGGGTGTCGTAAGAGGCGACTAAGGGACTTACTAGAGAATAGGCAGCAGCGTTCTCTATGCATTTTACCACGATACTGCGATCGGCAATCCGCCTGCCAAGCGTGGCGGTTATGGCAAGCCCCCCCAAATTTGGGGAGGCCTATGTCTAACAGTGGACATCTTGCAGCTGATGTCCAACAGTGGACTGCTGTAGGCTGTTGATCAAATTATATGTTCTGGAACAATTTTGTTTTGTCCGGCAAATAATTAAAAACATACCTTGTAGTATTTTCTTACTTATTTCAATACTGTCGATAAATTATCTTCAGCCTCCTGAAGAGTTTAACTTACCTGTAACAATACATAAAATATAATTAGTACACGTTTAATTAAAATATCCTCACATAATTCTTTAAGATGTCATTACAGGCGACTAAGCTTGGGCAATAGGGGCAGCTGGTGATTACTGGTGAGACTCCAACTCTTCAGGCCGAAGATAGTGTGGTCTTAGTCAATAAGAGTCTGACAATCTTTTCCGCGTTCTTCAGGTTGGAAAAATTTCAAGTCGATGAGGATTTCCATACATGACAAAGAGGTTAGCTACGGCCAATAATCTTAAAAACGTAATGATAACAATAGTTTCCTCTTCCATCCCCCATTATGAGGATACGGACGAACGGCTAAAGCTATAAATACTTAAATAGACTCCGGGTCCCCGGGCCCAAGGTGGCCGAAGCTAAGAAAACCTGTTCAGGTGGAGATTCATAGACGACTCCGCCCTTTTTTTTGGGTGGGAAATCATCCCGCTCTGGGCAGAGCAGGAGGGCGTGTCAGAGTTTTACTGACTAAAACCCACCCGTGTTCCTTCAGTTGCCTGTGCCAGGCCCACGGTAATTCTTTCCAAAAAAATCCGCGACCCTAGCAGGCATCGGTCCTAGCAGACCCCATCAGTTTGCTGACATTTCTTTGAGGCGCGCGTGGAACACTGCGCGCCGTCGACTCGGGCTTGGTTCCTACCGGGCGGCAAGCTACTCATTGCTCGCCGCCCGCAAGCCCACACCTACGGTGGCCGGGAGTCCACAAAGGATTCCTGAAGACGACTCCACCCTGGAGTGTTAAAGTGGTGCTGTTCTACTAACTATGAGACACTTAACATCATGTCCGCATTTACCTGTCAGTTGGACGTTACAGGAACTGATGAACGCTGGTTATGGCGCCATGTATTCGAATTCTGGGCTGAGTGCATTTAAAATGTCATCGAAACGCTAAGAACACTAAAACAGTAAGCTTCCCAAAGGTTCTTGTACCAATTGTCTCCTAAAACTAACCTAATGTTAACAGATCGATATCTCGATAATTGTTTGAATCGATCCTTAATCGATAGTGGAGGTCGAGTTAGTCACTGTTGGGTAAACAAAGTCTGTATGTGTGTTTGTTTGTATGTATGTATGTCGTTTATTGTACAGTTGTTGTGTCAAGTTAGACTATTATACTATAAGGTAAATAAATATGTGTTTTGTAGGTATTGTTTTTTCAGAATGTGTGATGATTAATAATAACAATTTTATTGTGTATTGCTTTTGTTATGTGAAAATGGGATTCATTGTGTGGTATTTTTAATATAAATCACTTAAGCCGTTTTTTCTGCTTAAAAGTTATTATATGACGGTCCTGGACGTCCTTGGGTAGAGGTCTATGATTAAAAACTGACCTCACCAGACACAAACATCCAGACTTAGGTCACCTATTCATCACACAGTTGATACCAAATTGTCCTCGTCTCATGTTACTTGGGGTTTTATCCTTATTTTATTAAACACAATCCATACATATGTATGCAAATATAGACTTGATTGAAAGTATTTTATTTCCGGGTTTATTCTATCAATCGGGAGAAATGGCGGCAGTGGGAACGGCCCCGAGATACGATTTGTAGGTCATGGGTTCGAACCCAGGCAAGCGCTTTACTTTGTGTAAATAATTTCATGAGAACAGTTTTCAAAACTTGTCAGTTGTCACGGCTTGTCTCAGAAACCATAAATTCGTGGACATGTGACATCTACTAAAGCGCACTGGGCCCGCGTGGTGAATAACGGCCCACTCCCTCTCGAAGAGACGACGCCCGGTTCGCAGTAGTAAGATTAAAGATTGATTATAATATAATAATTATAACGTGATTATCAAACGCTATACCGTGAAGTGTTAAAGGAAGTTGAATAAAAGGTGATAGTTTCCTGTTCAGGATAAAGCGGGAGGATACGTCCGGGTGTTTCCATTGCGAAGATCGTCTAGAGGACACGGTGGAGCATACGGTGGAGGTGTACCCTGCCTGGGCAGAGCACCGCCGTGTCCTCGTGGAGGCGATCGGCCGCGGCGACCTCTCGCGTCCGGCCCTGGTGCGAGCCATGGTACGGAGCGAGAGGGAATGGGAAGCCGTCACCTCCTTCTGCGAAGCAGTAATTCTCGCGAAGGAGGAGGCGGAGCGCGTGAGGGAGTGGCAGTCTCTGCACCCTCACGTCCCTAGCCGCCGCAGGAGGAGACGCCCCGGGCGTCGAGAGTCCATAGCGGACTCCCGGCCACCGTAGGCGCGAGCTTGCGGGTGACGAGCAATGGGTAGCTCGCCGCCCGGTAAGGACCAGGCTCGGGTCGACGGCGCGTAGTGTTCCACGCACGCCTCAAAGAGATGTCAGCAGCAGGGTAGGGGTCTACTAGGACCGATGCCTGCCGGGGTCGCGTGATTGTTCGAAAGAGATACCGTGACCCTGGCACATGGGCAACTGATGGAACACGGGTGGGTTTTAGTCAGTAAAAGTCTGACACGCCCTCCCGCTCCACCCAGAGCGGGAGAAGTCATTTCATGATTTACCATCCTGAAAAAAAAAAAAAAAAGGTGATAGTGTTGTCATTAAATGGAATAAGTTGTAAAAGCCAGGCGAGGCGAGTAGCTTGCCTTCCACTTGTCCCTGGAGGCTGTAGGCGGCGCATGCCAGTACGGCTCGTGGCATAATGTGCACCACGCACGCGATGTGCGAATTACTATCGACACCTGATGAGTTCGGAGAAAATATTGCTATTGACGAAGAGTTGGTAATGATAATGGTATGAGTAACAGGGTGTTAAGTTCAATGTACTTTTATAGAAAAGGAAGGTCTGGTGGACAATTACCCGATGATTGATGTCGGGACGTTGTTTTGTATACGATAGTTGCGCTGTAAATTGTGCTTGCGCAATGCAGGATTTTGAGTGAAGTCAGTGTGATACGTGGCTCGTAATACCTGAATATCTATGAAACCCTAAAGCTTCAGGTGTTGGTGGTTTACAACAAGGAAAGGCCATATTGATTTTTTAATAGATGATTAGGAATCAGTTTGTGGGCTCTTACAGTTTCTTTACAAGAGCTTCGCTCATACTTAAGGCCTTCTCAAGAAACATTATGATGGATCCTGTAATTGTTTTAGAATGAATACTGTACTGCTTAGACCACACAACATGGGTCTTCAAAAACGTCAAATGGCATCGCGGAAGACGCAGACGTAGATGGCGGGACAAACTCGCTGCCTACATGAGGGATTGGTCCTTACTGGCTCTGGATAGAGTTGATTGGAAAAAGGAAAGGGAGGTATTTTCCCTGCAGTGGGACAATACAGACTAATTATATAATTCTCTCTCCATGGTGAGAAGACTAACCAATTATGAAATGTAATAGCGTGGCTAACTTTTCAGTCATTCATTTACCTCTAGAGTCAATCAAAGTTTTGAGTAAATAACACTAAATTGCGCGGGAGTGATACTTGCTCTCTGTCTAACACTGTCCTCTCTCTCTATCATCCCAAACGAACTACTAATTGGCTCATAAGTACCTCACAGCCAAAATGCCGAGTTTGCCAACTAAAAGTAAAAAACGTAGTAAATATGAGCGGACACCGAAGGCTGTGCGCAGGCGGCGCGTGGGCGGCGACTTGATACAGTTTTACTTGATGGTAGAGACACCAGGAGTTGTGGTTAGATTAAGACTGGTCACAAAAAATAATTAAGGATATCAAAGTATGGGTAGGCTATTTCAGTTTTACCCTGGAAAAGGGAATACATTCATGAACAATGTCCCGTAGAAGGCATTTGAGCAAGAAGCATGGCCAAATGGTGCAATGATGACTTTTTTTAGGTGGGAATCATTAAATGACGTCTTCCGCTCTGGGTGGAGCGGAATGGCCTG
This sequence comes from Aporophyla lueneburgensis, assembly GCA_932294355.1. NCBI lineage: Eukaryota > Metazoa > Arthropoda > Insecta > Lepidoptera > Noctuidae > Aporophyla > Aporophyla lueneburgensis. The sequence goes on along the minus strand of OW028751.1, from coordinate 28,716,477 downwards.
TCAGAGTTTTACTGACTAAAATCCACCCCTGTTCCTTCAGTTGCCTATACCAAGGCCACGGTAACTCTCGAACAAAATTCGCGGCCCTGGCAGGATGCAACAGAGCCTGGGAGTTAGAGTCCACTCAAAATTTGGCTGTACTCTTTAGAAGACTACGGAAAAGCAAAAAGTAAGGTTATTATATTGATGGGTATGTATGTGGATATGAGTGTGTATTCCTCCCTTTCCTAGTAACTTCTAAACTACTTATCATAATTTGAGGACAAAAATCATGAACTAGGTAGAGTAATATAGAGACAATTTATTTGTTTTTTTTTTACTTTTTAAAGCGTGATTTTATAGTAGTAGATACGTAGGTAGGTGTTCCTGTTTAATTTATCTAATCGGCGTCTACACTCACCTACTTATTCATGTAGAAAACAAAAATATATATATGCAGACAATCAGTTTTTCCTTTTTTTTGTGAATAATTTCATCACCACTGCTGTCAAAACGGTGAAGGAAAACATCTTGAGGAAACCGGCATGTCATAGAACCAAAATTCGAAGGCATATGACATCTGTCAAGCCCTATTGGGCTCGTGTGGTCGATTACAGACCACTCCTTCTCGAAGAGAAGAGGGCTGTGTCCCAGCATATATGTGTGTGTATGTGTGATCACGGCAAGAAAATAATCAGAAGGATCCTCCTCTCTGCCTGCCAGGGTCGCGTAATTGCTCGAAAGAGTAACCGTGGCCCTGGCATATAGGCAACTGAAGGAACACGGGTGGGTTTTAGTCACTAAAACTTTTTAACAAAAAATTTAACCGCCGAAAAAAAGCAAAAAATAATAAACCTTTAAATTATGAGTCGGCGCTTTGAGTGATCTTTGTTCATTGATTTTTCAGCGCTGACTCAAAATTTTAAGGTTTATTATTTCTTGCTTTTCAGTTTGTTCGGCGGTTTAATTTTTTGTTAAAAAGTTTTTATTTTATAATTTTTTGTGGTTCTAATGTACTTATAATACTTGGCAAGGTATACCCTATCCAATATAAAAAGAATTATCAAAATCGGACTACTCTGTATAAAGTTATGCGTGGTTGTACATTACAATCAGTGAGTGAACAATCAATCATCCCCTGTTTTCCGACCCTTAGGTTTCGATTTCGTTTTCCAAATTTATATGGGACCACCTTGGGAGTATACTCTTTCCAATAGAAGAAGAATTATCACAATCGGACTACTGCGTAAAAAGTTATGCGTGGTCATACATAAAAAAAAAAAATACGCGTCGAATTGATAACCTCCTCCGTTTTTTTTCGTCGGTTGAAAAGTCTGATACGCCCGTTCCACCTAGAGCGAAAGAAGTCATTTGATGATTTCCCACCCAGAAAAAAGAAGGGTAGACGTACACCAGATCCCAACTTAATAGATGGGTCAAGGAGATAATACAAGTGTCCAGTAATTGTAATAGGTGGGTAGGCAGACAGGGCTTCAATGTCGCTACAAATGCTTTTAATGGGTATGATGAATGTTGGAACTGACCCATAAAACATTATTAGACCAAATTAAACGAGGCTTCGATTTCAAAACACCTCGTGATTGCCGCAAAACTAATTAAAAATATAAAATTGTGCGTTAAAAGTTAATCACCGACAAGGTAGTTTGGAGGTTCATAATTTTTGATTTGGCAATAATATAATTATTGTGTGTACTATCATTAAATTCGAAATGCTATCCAATCTAGCCTTTCCCTAACTATGTAGGTATTTCTTTATCTCACCAGCCGATTTATTAGTAGCCATTAATGTCCCACTGTTGAGCGATGGCCTCCCTACTTTCTTTCCACTTCTGTCTGTCTAGAGCAGTCAAGGACCAATCTTAATTAAAATAATCCAGGTCTTCCGGAAACTCGACCAGTCCATGTTGTGTAAAATTTCAGCATGAAAAGGGTTGGTCGATTCTTCACGTGACCAGAGGGCTGGCCTATTTTTTGCCTAAATAATCAGCTTCGCCATACAACGTGGCAATTTCCAAGGCACTTTAATTTAATTTTTTATTACTTCATGTACTCAAATGTACAGGCAGACTTACTGCCATAGGCATTTGAGGTCTACCTATAGTAGCTACACCCACATTTCACCATCTACCTTTAAGTCCCACGTAACAGGCGACCCTTTTGCCATCAACCGGGCACAAATCCAGTCTGAATTCGGGCTGCTACTGAGAAACTCCTGGCGGAAATACTCAATAACAATTTACCCGACCTAGGAATCGAACCCAGAACCTCAAGTTCAGCAGTAGCGCTTGCAACCACAAGACCAACGATGCAGGATTGTCACCAGACGTTGGATGACGTCTCCCGCTCTGGGTGGAGCGGAAGGGCGTGTCAGACTTTTATTGACTAAAACCTACCCGTGTTCCTTCAGTTGCCCATGTGCCAGGGCCACGGTACCTGTTTCGAACAGATCTCGCGACCCTGGCACAGGCTCTGTTCTATCTCAAAGCTATGCTTGTTTTAGTTTCTCATGAAAAACAAAGTCAATAAACATTGCTTAACCATTTAATTGGCCTTTAATTAACCACTCAATAAACAGATCTCTCTAACTTACGAATTAATGAGTCAATAAACAGCAATTAATAAATTAAATCATAAACTAACATCTATTTTCAAAATAATCTAATTTGGTCGTAAAAACGAAAGTAAACGCGACGTGTAGGTACATACTGTACATGCATGTACAAAACTGTTTAAACTTTCTAGCTGTGAGAACTTCTGTCGCGTGCGTACTGTCACGCACAGCCGTGCTTACCAGTAATCGATTGGCAAATATAACACGAGATTATTTAATTACTCGAGCTTGCATTAATCGATTCGTAATCGATTTCATTATTTTGTATAATTAGCGGTGGCGCCAAGGAGCGTTTCTCATGTGGTTTTATGGGCGCAATTTCTTAAAGCAATCTATTAGAAAATCCTGTATGGGAATGCTTGGATAATTGTCAGATGCAATTAAGTTCTTTGAAAATAATTCTTAATCACCTCATTTATTGTCTTATAAAAATAATATATTACGTCGGTCTGCAAGCTAAGGACTTTTAAGTTTTATACATATACCCCAACAGTGCATTTATTTTAATTACACATATTATGCGGAAAAACTTTCGAGGCGATTCTATTTGTTATTAGATTTAAAGTAAAGAAATTTATTGTTTTTAATTTATCGGAGTTTTTGTCTACTATTATATTGTTATGTTACCACGTTTTATCCTTCGTCTCAACCAAAATCAAACGTTTTACATAGGTGCTCCTACCGCTATTGCGTTTACTACAACTCTGCTTATCTCACTACGAGTAAAACCCTGTGATATTACGTATCACTTTCTCAATACAATTAAGCCTCACAAGAAACATAACATGTAAAAAGAATCCCATCAAAAACATAAATGTAAAATGAGAGCCAAGTTCAATATTATGATATATGCCTTAGTTGTTGACTTAAACGTCAAAAGAAGTGAGATCTAAATGGGTGCCAAATTCAATGGTCAGTCCTGAAATTTATTTATAACTACATAAAATATCATTTCTTCTTTTAATTTAGGATAATATATTGTAGCCAAAGGTCTGACCTGGCTAGTTCTCATTTACGAATTATTATGTTCGATGGCTAGTTTCTACCAGCAAGCCAAATTTTCGGAATAATAAAATAAGAACCGACTAGTAACAGGTTTAGAACTTGCGAAGGCTATAATATAATTCGTATATGAAAACTAGCCAAGTCAGACTTTTGGCTACAATATGTTATCCTAAGTTAAAAGAAGAAATGATATTTTATGTAGTTATAAATAAATTTCAGGACTGACCATTGAATTTGGCACCCATTTAGATCTCACTTCTTTTGACGTTTAAGTCAACAACTAAGGCATATATCATAATATTGAACTTGGCTCTCATTTTACATTTATGTTTTTGATGGGATATCACTACGTTTTGTACATAAATATTAGTAGGTACCTATTTATAACAAATTTATAACAAAATTAATACCAAATGGTTTTTGTTACAAGACTTCCTAATAGAATCAATTAAGTGAAAAATTATAATAAAATGATAAAAATTTACCAGTTTCTGATTTATTCCTTTATATTCACCTAATTACCTATCTGCATGCCAAATTTGAACTTTCTAGGTCATCTGGAACTGGGTTATAATTTTGATCTATAGGTCAGTCAGTGATAAAAATGACGATATTTGGACGTTAATATCTAAATAACCGTTTGAGATGTGTTTATGTAATTTGATGCACATATGTATCTTACAAGTCTCACTATATGAGCCAAATTTGAGACGTTTACGTGAAATAGTTTGTGAGTTATGAGGGGGTCAAAAGTGGCTCCAAATGGTTCGTGTAATATTACACACGGTGCTGCTCGCCAGTTCTGTTACTTGAACTTGGCTTGACACGCTACCGCGTGTCTAGATCACAATTACAAGCGAAAGTGTCGATGTATTATCCAATTGCATAGAATCGATTCGACTCGGCTCGTTATAATCGATAATCGCTAATCGAGATACTTGTCCGTTGGCCATGCAAGTCGCTTCAGGCGTTCTGTTCGATGTTTAAACGTTTCAAATATTTTCCCGCGGTTTGTTATTATGTAAGGTGTGTGTGTTAATTAAATAAAAATCGTGTGATTTTTGAAGTGTTGCCATGTTAAAGTGCATGTTACTTGTATAAACAATTAATTTTACTTTCTACTAGTCAAGAGTTAAATTTCTATGGCAGTAATTTCCTGAGGAAAAGGTTTTTCTCTATTAGTCTGGCGGTTTTGATTGCATTGACGTGTTTTGTTGTCGAATGACTGAACGGTTATGAAGAACCTTTAAGACTTCATAATAATAACATAATTAGCATATGACGTTCCCACTGCTGGGGCACAGGCCTCCTGACTGTGAGAGGGAGTGGGCCGTAATCCACCAAGCGGGCCCATTGCAGGTTGGTACATGTCACATGTCGAGTTTTAGTTCTAGGACTTGCCGGTTTCCTCACGATGTTTTCCTTCACCGTTTTGGGAGCAGTGGTGATGAAATAATTTACAAAAAGTAAAGCGCCTGTTGGGGTTCGAACTTGCGACCTGCAACTCGTAAGTCACGGCTGTTACCACTGCACCGCCTCATACTCAAGTATATTTTAGTGGAAGATTAGCTTAAATTCCCGATGTAATTTTAATGATCTAATTCAAAGTAATCATTGTGATTCATAAGGTCTTTTTTTTTCAGGATGGGAAATCATCAAATGACTTCTCCCGCTCTGGGCGGAGCGGGAGGGCGTGTCAGACTTTTACTGACTAAAACCCACCCGTGTTCCATCAGTTGCCCATGTGCCAGGGTCACGGTATCTCTTTCGAACAATATTCATAAGGTCTTGGGTACAATTCCTAGGTCGGTTATAGTTCTTTTAGATTTTTCAATACCGAAAAAACCATACACCAGGCTATTTCTGAAAAATTCCTGATTTTGCAGAAGAAGCCCGGAGTATGGTTTTTTTGCCCGGTTAATGGTAATGTGTTCGCCCCCTAATACATGAGACTTAAACATAACTGGTGAAATGTAGGTGTACACTCTGCCCAACCGTTCGTGGAAACAAGGAGTGATGTTCCGTTCTGTTCTAATTTTTAAGAAAAAATATCAAAGAAACCATAACAGACGAAATGTGGGTGTACGATAGATACAACTCTGTCTAACCCTTCGGAGGGAACAGACGTGATGTTACGTTTCTTAATTCTTACGAAAAAATATCAAAGAAACAACTTGATTGCTTCTACATAATGTCAGCCGTCAGACGTCCACTGCTGGACATAGGCCTCCCCCAATGTGGGGGATTTCCCATAATTTGGTGATTATGGGAAACCCCTTGGCAGGCGGGTTGGCGGTCGCAGTATGTTGGTAAAATGCACAGAGAACGCTGCTGCCCATTCTCTAGTCACTCTCTACGAACACTATTTTATCTAAAATGATCTGAGACCATTTCAAAACCATTTTGAAAGTAAAAACATTACGAAATAGGTCCTTCTCGCCCACCGTCTAGAAACACCTTTAGGCGATAACTTCTCAATATTCAATAACATTCAGATGCTATATGCATATATCACACATTAAAATGTGCATAAAATAAACCACGCTATTAATAAACCGAAATATGTATGACGGTATGTCTGTCAGTACGTTTCGCCGAAATTACTGAACTGATTTCAATGGAAGTGAACAGGAAAGTATAGCAGGGTTATTTCTATATATTTTAATTTGGAAATCGTAACTGTGTTCTGAGAATACTAGGTATTTTATTTTAAGAGTGACAAGTTCGTGATTTTTATTCAACTTGGGACGTCTTTCATAGAAAAATTCCAAAATTATTATTAAGTAAGTTTAATGAGTTTAATTCTAGTTCAAAACATGCTAATAGTAATATCTCTTGCACAGTTATTCACGCTGCCAAACCTTAAAGGCTCCCGGCAGATAGGAACGACACAACAGCGCAACGCGACTCTAGCGGTACTACCTATATAAGGTGTATCTATTCATACACGAAATATTTTAAGGGGTATACCTGTAGGTGGTAAAGAAGCTATAGAAACAAAAAGAAAAATTTTATCTAAGCGTTTTTGAATTTTCGTAACTATTATAATTTTAATACTACTTGAGACGTTTTGCATAAAATCTTTACTGCAAATTCTATGAATGGTCCGCCTGACGCTGCGAGGGCGACGACCGGACGGCACGAGCATGGCCGCGGTGTCTCGGGCCGTAAAAAATAAGAAGGAGCCAGTATTTCTTATGTGCGTCAAAAAATATATAATTTTTTTAAAAAAAAGCTTAGAAAATTTTTTTTTCGTTGCTATTGCTTCTTTACCACCTACAGGTGTACCTCTTAAAATATTTCGTGTATGAATAGATACACCTTATATATTCCTATGATATTTTTGTGGATTCTGTTGTACCAAAATCGCATTACTCTGTCACTTCGCGCAAGAAGTCAAGCAAAAAGAAAAATAGCCGGAAAGAACATTAATGCTCCTATAAGCAGACGCGACGCGACTTTTGTAGAGCAATTTTCATAGAAATTGTTTTATGAGATCGTGTTGCGCTATCGCGTCGCGTCTTTTCGAAGGACGTTAAGTGGAAACGGAGTTATAGCGAGCGGGGGCGATGCGATGTGACGGAGCCAATCGGGAGCCAAAATTTGCCAGACGAAGTCGCGGGCGCAGTGCTAGTGTTAAAATAAATAAAACCATCAATGTATTATTGACCCGTCCCCAGCAGCGCCCGCAGCTAAAGGCTTAAGTATAAAATGCACCGTGTGTACATGTAGCAAGGATTCCGAATTACATGCCTCGATTAATGTGAAGATTGAACTTTTAAACTGTGTGAATTTTATTGATATAGCTGTCTGCATGTTTGTGGGGGAATTTATTGTATTGTGTGATTCTTAGCGAAGAAAATTAATAGCAGATAAATTCTTTTATGTTATCTCATTCAGATTCTCGAAGAAATGGACATATTCAGCGTATTATGTTCCCACTACTGGGACATACGCCTCCTCTTATTGAGCGGGAGTGGTATGTTATTCACCAGGCGGACCTAGTGCGGGTTGGTAAATGTCAAATGTATTTGAATTTTTGGTTCTAGGACATGCCGGTTTCCAGTTTGATGGGTTGACTAATTTGCCATCTTCGTGGTAACTGTTGACTATCGCATTGGTCTAATGTTTGCAAATGTGACTGCTGAGGATGAAGACTTGGTTCTGCTATTGAGTTTTTCTGTTACTTTAGGAATTTTCTAGGAAGTTGTAGTATGAAGGCTGGATATTTACCCGTTGGATAACAATAAGCTCGCTCTAAATTACATGGGACTTAAGCATAACTGGCGGGTGGGTGTACTATAATGAGTACATCTCTGCCTAAACGGATTTTCGACGTGCAGCTGTGTAGTCACCAAAAGATATAAGTAACCAGGGTCGTCGGTATAGATAAAATTTAGACAGAAACCAACGGATGTTTTCGAACAAAATTTTATTTGATAAATTAACTGTTTGTTTTCTATTCATTAAAATATTTTTTATTCGAAAATATACATACATCAGTTTCTTATTGAAGTTCAACTATATCCGACCATCCTTTTTACATATATCTCTTTTGGTGACTGTACTTGTGTATTCGTACACTCAGTAACTGGGTTGTGGAGGTCAGATAGGCAGTCGCTACATGTAAAATACTAGTATTCAGCTACATCCGGTTACACAGAAACCCATCTCCAAAATAGTTGGTAGATGATTTATGTGTTCGCATGTAAGAATAAAGGTAATTAATTCTACCTTTCTCGACAACGTGTATTTTCTAGCACCTTGAGCAGTTTCTTCACACCTACAATTTATTTGGCAGGTAGTATGCAGACTTGACGCTTAATCAATTAATTTCTAAGACAAAGCTGAGCCGGGTGATCGCTTGGACACGCGGCGGCGCGGGCGCACGGTCAAGGACGGTCGCGGTCTGAGCATGTTCTTTATTATTATTACATTGATTTATCATTAGCTCCTTTTAGATAATATAGTAAAATGTAGGTATTAAAGTGTGTGTGTTTTTAAATATCATGGGGATTTCCCATCGGCAAAAATGGTGGACGTCCATATAAACTTTCATCCTCTTTTGAATCCCTTTAGGGGATGAATTTTCAAAAATTCTTCCTTTGATATATAATGAACGTGCCACAATTTCACAAAGCTAGAACACTTTCTACAAAGCAGGTGACCACTTAAGATGTATTTTTGAAAATTCATACGGCGACGTTGTCGGAAGGCCTGTGCGTTGTCCGTCCGTGAATGCGCACGGCACTGGGTATAAAGTTCACTCATTTTCCTTTGAAAATTGAGGAAGCGCACACTCATCCTCTTTAGGAAAAGGACGATGCTTCAATCGGAGGGGCTGGCCTGCCCGACGATTATTTTTGGGACGTTATAGTTATATACTTCATGTGGCATTATAGATGCCGCCACAAGTGCATGGAAGGTCTTATAAGGACTGGTCGGTCAAAACCTACAAAAACCCTATTTTGTCCACGCAGCCGTGCACGCCGTGCACGTGCCGGAGCCATAGTAGCCGTGCACGTGCAACAAATGCCCATGTATCTACTAGAAGACACCACGGTTTGAATTACTCCGGACGTAGCAATCCTTTGCCACCTTGGGAGTAGATAAATCACGCTGTGATTTCTGCCAGTCAGCTTGAAACTGAACTGAAGAAATGTCTTCTCTTTGAACTACCATTGACTATCAAGTGAGCTGCTCAGAATGAATTAATGATGAATTTTACTTCAGCGTCCTTCAGAGTGAATAAATCGTAATAAAGAAAATAATATTTTAAATAAAATACCTAATTTTAATACTTCAACTGCGAAATAGGTAAGTAAGGATACTATGCTAAAAACTATGTCATCATAATACTTAAATCTGTCTTTGTTCCAACTTTGAAATTGAACATTTCCGTAAGGTGACAACAACAATAACCGTCCTTTACATAAAATTTATTTTTTTCCCGACAATAATTACAAAAAGAACGGATGCATGTTTCCATTGTGAGGTTATACCGTTTTTGGTATTATTTCTTAATAGCCTACCTTCCTGCGGCCTCGTATCAAATACTTGTCGTTTCATACAAAATCTTAATAACGGTGCAATGTATTGGCCACGGTAAGGTCGGGGCCGTTTGGGAAACCACGAATGCTGTTAATGAGCTTAAATTAGGTTGAAACGAGAAAAAAACAACATGGAAATGTTGGAAAATTAATTTAAATATATGTAGAAATGTAGTGGTTTGCTTGTAAAAGGTAGATGTCATTTCTCGCTTAAAAGGCTCTATAAGAACGACAATTTTCGATACCGATTATAAAAAAAAACTTACTTGTCTTTATAGATGCATGACTTTCATCTTTCATATGAATTTATCACTGAAAGAAGATTCGAACTTACCTAAAACAAAAATAAAGGAACATTCGTAAAACATATTAATTACAAACTAATTTATGTAAATATAAACCAGGTATTTACAGGGATGTTAAAGAAGTGGTTCTAATTAATAAATCATTACCACCTTTATAGGATACAAGCGGTGCTCAAAGAATGCGGCAACTTGAAGGTAATTACCGCATAAATCCATAATCTTAACTGTCTTCCTTCCAATAGAATAGTCAAAGCAAATGTCCTTTGTGAACTCATGTATATTTATCATTTCCTTTCATCAAAGCGCATTCAACGGTGCGGAAAAACGTTAGAAACAAGAATGTATTATCACAAATCATTTCATATTCATACAAATTTCAGAAACAGGAAGGTGAACACTCATAATCGTCCTACAAAACCGAAATTCAAATATAGAACGAAGGAAGCGTTCGTAATTCCGATCACATAGCGTTCGGATGTTTCCGCCGAGGATTTGCGCGGTCGGCCGGTGAAATGGCATGCTTGGCGCTCGGGGAATGCGTCGCATGCGCATGTCGACGACATTTTGATGTTACTCTGTTGTGATTTAATCTGCAGTCTTGTTGCAGTCGGATGATTGACACTTCATGTGATATTTACATTTAAAGAATTTATAAATCGTTTGATTTTTTGCTCGTTGTTTAACATTTATTCACGTTCGTTTTCAGTGACATTAATAAGGCTACGGTTTCCTACAGTAAATACGTCAGTATTAAACTTAAACTTACATATATTAATACCCACCACCTGTATACGTTATGGAATGCAATAAAGATTTGAGATTTGAAACCACTGTTACAAATGGGTCAAAATCCCATAGCAATATATTTTTATCGGATCCAAAACATACTCTTACGGTATTCGGGAAGACACGTGACAGATTCCAAATATACATAGAACGAAAATTCAGTCAAATAACATGCATTTTTGTAGTCGCCTAAATAGTCATGCTAAATAATAAAATCAAATTCAAATGACATTCATATTCGTCGCCTTTACAATCTCCAAAACCATTCGCATAATCTCAAATGGAGGTAAGGTCGGCCAATGTCATATTCACTCATCATTACCTATATCAGCCGTCCTTATAAGCGACGATCTAATCTGAAGTCATAATATAATAAATAATTCAGTCACCAACTTGATTATAACAATAAAAAATAAATTATTAGAGCATCGTACTCTGCAGACGTGGGTGGAAGTTTATAGTCTATCATCCACTGCCATAATAGACGTAATACTTGGTCTTATTTCAATAACAATTTAGTTTATGTTAATTGATGAACAAAAAATCATGAGTCAGTTGATTATAATGAATTGTAAAAGTCCAGTGTGGGATAAAAGTTTAATTTTAACTTGTAGATGATGAGTTGGTAACCTCTGTCTGTTTATGGTATCGGATCTTTGAACTCGGTTTTATTGTTAATCGATTGAGCTTTGGATAATGCAGAAATGTTTTATGGGAAACGTTTGTCTTGAAGCGAAAGACAGAGAAAATACTTTGAGTGTTTTAGAAGACGATACTCACAATAATTTTGATTTAGAAAAGATGTTTGATCTTGTATTAGAGATAGAGTAGAGGTTACCTAAAAACTGATTACTAAATAACAAACTTACGAAATACATCATATATTTGCCAAATGCAGTTGACGCAACTCTTAACGAACCGACACGTAAATTCTCATAGTTTCAAGACATTTCTCACTTGTAAAACAAAAGAGTCTCAATTAAACCATAAAATCCACAATTATTTCACCGCTGTAATTACTCAAAATTGCCAAAAAGTTTGTACAGAATAACCTTCTTATGTCACTGGATGATGGACAGGCAGATAGCATCAGTCATGCAACAGTTACAATGTGGAATCAAATTAAAGTGGCCATTTGAAACAATTAATTTTGTAATAAATGTGAGAAGTTTAGAACAATAGCGGAAATCACTGAGTCAGTTAATCATTGGGAGCTACTGTTGAAGTAATTGCAGGTGGAGCCATGATTATTTTTTAAAGATTAAGTAAAGAAAAATTGTGTTTTGGCAAAATACTTTGACCTACTACTAAAATTGTGTTTAAATATGAAATACCAAACAACTGTTATTATATGATCAGTTTAATAATTTTAATGCACCTGATGCAGACAATTTTCAGTTTAAAGATAAAATTATTAAGGAATTCCAATCACCACCGATGTAAGTTATAACTTGTTAATGCGAATAAACCTTTTTTCATTTCATTTTCAATTCCCTTTTCTTTGTGACCCTATTGCTAGTTTTCTGTTAGTATTATTACCCATAAGCCTATTTGCAAGCTTCGTCATTTAGATATCATCCCCTCAGTAACCTTTTTAAAAACCTAGATTTTTGCTCTATTAACATTATCAACATGTCCTCTAACTTAAGCCAAGAGTTACTTAATAATATGTCAAGTACAGTACTTAGGTGAAGTAGCATTGGGCGCCCGCCACTCGATGTAACCTCATTGTTTGTGGCTAACATGAGATTGTGACGTCAATCATTGATCGGTGTTGTTTTATTATAGGTACTGACTACAGAAAGTTAGGTGTAATTATTGGCTTAAGTTTGAATGTAGGGCTTTTCCATTGGTTAACAATTTTGTTGTCAAAGAAAAAAAATCTTTTTTTTGTGTTGTATAGTTTGTAAATATAAACTTACACTACTTAATTAAAGGAACTAATGGCAAAGGTACCTTACTTACGAAAAATCAATATAATGTCTTACTTACGAAAAATCAATATAACAAAGAAGTAATATTGTCTATGACAACAACTGGTGCATTCACCCTAACCGCATGATTTGGAGATTCAAATCTCTGAGAAAAACCAAGTCACAGAGGATTTGTAATAATGTAACTCTTTCTAATAACTGTTACAATCTCTTGTAATGGATTTAGAGTCATTTTGCTAACTTAATTGATCTTTCAATTACGCAATATGGTAATTTTTGAGGAAATATGAAGTCGCAATTATTGTCTTTTATGTAACCGTCATGGTTTCAAGGGTTTGGCAGAGTCTGTATTGTTTCATTTCAAAGATGTTTAGTTTAAGTATGAGTTTTTGCTGTAAAATAATAATAATACACAAGAAAATGAAATGCAGTTTATAGCTAGGTATCCTTATAGTGAAAATCCTAAACCTTAGGTAATATGAGCAAATTGATCGATTTGACATCATCGAAATCCCCAAATGCGGTCGCCATTATACAATGTTGGCCTGTTTATCATCACAGGAAAAACATCACTCGGCAACAGTTTGACGTTTCAACAATAGATTGCGTCACTGACAGTATCATACGTGACAGTTGACTGTTATACATTACTATGAACAACAACTTTGAATGACGATAAATAATTTATATGTTTCCGCACACCTGGGGTGGACCCCTAACATCATGAGATGACACATACATCACTTAACAATGTATGAGAGAGGTGGAAAGTACTGGCTGGCAACTCCGGGAAAAAAATATGAACAAACGTCAACATTTGAAATTAGAATAGGCTGTCAGTTGAGCGTAGACCAATTCTGTATTTCCCTATGAAAGACAAGCCCAACATATACGAGGCTAGTTTCTCAAGCCAGGATAGCAACCTATTAACTCTTGCTTCGTGTATACGGAACTAGCTTCACTGCTAGGCTAGTAAGCTAGCGTTTCAAGCTTGGATAGTTTAATAGGATAGGGTTCTATTTTTGAACTATTAGCACTCCCACCACTTATTTTACTATCGTAAAGTTTCATGGCGAAGCTAGTATTGGATTTGCTAGCGTGCAGTGACTGAGCGTTTTGTTTTTCTAACCGCAATTACGCATTGTACTGTACTGGCTTAAAATTATCTGTAAACAGCAACAGCATGTGTCAAGCCAGAATAGTATAGCAAGGTTTTTGCTTACTATCCTTGCTTTGAAAAACTAGCCTCATATATCTCGGGTATTACAGATGTTGAAATTAATGATGAAGGCACATAAAGTGAAAAAACAGTAGCATTCACTGTGTCAACAGCTAGAAGTTATGAAATATGTCTCAAAATTAATGCAACGCTAGCCAAAGGAAGTCTGTGTACAACAGCGGACGCTTACAGTCCGTTTCATAATTTCTAAATAAGAAACATGTAACATTTTGCTACTCAAAAAACTACGGAAATAGCGACAGTTTACAAGCTACGAAATTTCCTAATCACGAACCTCTAATGACAGTCATAAACAGAACTTTTTACACTTTTACGATCGCAATTAGGAGCGGATATGCCAAATATGGTTAAACTTTCAAAATTGAAGAAAGTGTTCCTAAGTTCGCCTAAGGCGCTAAGCATTTAAGAACGCCAACTTTAGATTACGGCGTATTGTCTGTGGTAACAATGAGTTTGCGGACGAATATTGCGACACTTACTTTCTTATTACATTGCCTTTAAACGCGTATGGAATAAATAAATCTTTGTTTTGCCGTAGGGGGATAGAAATGTGCAGTATGCATGTGCATTCCGATTGCATGTCCAAATAACGTCCCTGTGATCAAATTTGGATACTAAAAGCTACTAATAAATGTTTAAAGGTCTATTTAGCGGATGACCACTTTCTTCTTTTTCGTTAGTGTGAGTTATTCAAGAAAGTGCACATTCTTAGATAGCCTTCTTTCTGAGTTTGTCTTGGACGTTACGGACATCGGTGAAGGCAAATATGTACGTGAGGAAACCTGGACTTATAGACAATATTAGCTGAAATTGCAATTAGGTAAGCGTGGTGTTAATGCTAGTGAGTTGTGGGTATGAGAAGATGCCTTTTTCCTTGCACTAGTAGAGCTTGGCTGATATTATTATTATGTATAGTAAGTAAAGACCAAATTCTCAAAAAACATTGAGTAATCTGATTGCTGCTAAACCATAATTAACCGCAGATCCAAGCCATGATTCAATTCAAATCACTTCCTTCATAACTTTTACTTTATAAGTATTTTTACCACTAATTGGCTTAAAACGCAAGGAAAAAACGTAAACATTCGTTTACAGTCAATTATAAATCAATACAGTATTAAATTGCTTGGACAATCATCTCTCTTTTATGGTAATAGCAGTAATGAGTCGGCATGTACAGGTGTCGAGTACTTGTCAAGAGCGCTTCCTGATCCGACGGGCGACAATTGGCGTTTTTACCCTAAGTTTAAAAAAATCATATTTTACTTGAGTGATGGATGACAAGAGTCGTTTTTACCTTACTTTTTATATTTTTCTGAGATATATGGTGAATGTTGTTTTATTGATCGATTTCTGTCTGTTCTTCAATTTCCATTTAGTTGAGCACACTGGAGCTAAGTCCCCGGAAAACGCAGCAAGTGGTTCTTAACAAAGAGAAAAAACGCCAATTTCGATATGTCAAAAATGCAAACACCAATTATTTTGCCGAGCATTGTGAAATGACGATCATACCATTTTTCCTTTTCATCTGTATTGAAAAGTGAAGATACACAAGGTGACAACAGTCATGAAATACTTATTTTATTTATCTTCATTGCTTTCCCACCGTGCTATACATGTAGCAGAACATTCATAGTTAAGCACAGACTAGCGGTTACCACTTAACAATTCTATTTATGGTAATAGCTATAATGAGGTGTATGTAACTGTCAACTGCACGTATGTCACTTCCTGATCGCTCGACGTGAGGTGACAGCCGACAATTGGTGTTTTTACCTTCTACATTTTTATGGTCTATGTTATGAAATATCACACAGAACTGTCAACAAGTAAAGTAGATTATTACGTCGGATTTATTAAGTCAATAACTTGAGGGACTTAATAATTATAATACAAGATTTGGTTGGTAAATATAAGTCTTCAGTGGGCACATACGGATATCTAAATGTGAGTTGTGCACTCGGCGAAATTCTTGTGCCAAATGATCTAGTAGCCAAAAATCTTGACTACCACCTGAGGAGGCTCTCGTTAGGCAGTTGAATCAAGGCTTGATTCAGAGAGGGCTTATTATTTGATTCGCAGAAATTTACTTGCCCCTAGTTTAAAAAAAAAGAATTTTTTTTCTAACTAGATATGTGATCCGATGATACTATTTAACAACTGCAAAGAAGGGAGATGTTGTGTATCCGAAGGGCCTATACGCCTAATGTAGAACACCAAAAGAATAGCAACAAGACTACCTCGTTGGTCTATCAGTCGCGAACGCTACTGCTGAGGATGAGGTCTTGGGTTCAACTCACAAGTTGGGCGAAATGTTATTGGGCTATTTCACCTAGAATTTCTCAGTAGCAGCCCGGAGTTTGGATTCGTGCCCGGTTGATGGCAATAGACTCGCCCCTATGACATGGGACTTAACTGGCGAAATGTGGGTGTACTATAGTTGTACCAGCGCTGTGTTAGTTGTTTTTTTTTTCCAAATATCGC
The DNA here is from genome assembly GCA_932294355.1 of Aporophyla lueneburgensis. Lineage (NCBI taxonomy): Eukaryota > Metazoa > Arthropoda > Insecta > Lepidoptera > Noctuidae > Aporophyla > Aporophyla lueneburgensis. Next base: position 28,700,062 of record OW028751.1, on the reverse strand, counting down.
AGCATTATGCTGAGATGCCTTTTTGGCCTCGCACAGGTCTTACTCTTTTATATCTTTTAGAAATATTTTGTTATCCGTATGTTAAATGTTTCTATGTTCTTTTTTATTGTTTTGTGTCCTGTGCGTGTCCCAAATAAAATATTTTTCTTTCTTTCTTTCCAGTTGCAGCTCTGCCGAACCCTACGTGAAATACAAGGCGTCATGTTATCTTCACTACTGTACTAGGTAAGTACTTCCTGATTAAAACAAATAGTGTTGTCTAACGATCGTCACGCCGTTCGATTCCCGTGTGAAAACATTCGCGTTTCCTAGACATGATGTACTTATGTCATTACTTAAGTGTCTCTTGTTAAAGATAACGTTTGTGATGGAAAATATTTGACTAGAGTTTAAAAGCTTTTTTACATGGGAAACTTTTGTTTGGTGGAAGGATTTAAAAAAAAAAATTATTTCATCAATTATGTTAATTATATTGTTCACTTTGGAGTCACCTTTTAAGCATATGAGTTGAATTTTTTTTAAATGTTAATATATAGGCTTTGACTTGAGAACCTCCTTGTTTTGTTCCGCGCCGACCCTTACTCGAGCCAGCCTGCGCCGTTGAGCCTGTAGCTTTAAATTTGTCCCTAAATAATAATTCCAATACAGCCCGTCCGTTGCTGCCCTCTACCAGCGATGTCTTAAACCGAGGTCCGAACCCCAGAGGGGGCGCCCTTAGCGAGTAGTCGCTCTAGTTTTGAGTTTTTACGCCCTGGCTGGAGGGCTTCATTTAACAAGGTAGCCACAAGCAAGTTAGGTTAACCGACAACCTCATAGGTTGATCTGCGAGATGTCATTCTGTGCTGCTAGGGGAGTTCGTTGCGCCAGTTCTCCTTTCCAGCTAAGACTGGTGTGGGTGGACCAACTGGGGAAGGGCGGGCGTTTTTAGGGACTGTCTTATGTACTCGTAATTTGAAGTTCAAAAAATGCTGTTTTAGCCTAGTTTGAATAAATGACTTTTGAGTTTAATTTTGCTGATGGGTTCCTGAATCATAAAATTTTTAACACCAGATGAGTTATTCTCTTATCAGAGAAAATCAATTTTATAAACTTTTTCGGATATTATTCTAAAAACAATCATATTATTTATATGTGTTAGGTAATATCGAAGTCTTTTTCATGATCTTTTTTTTTGCGATTATCAATTTTGCTATAAGCAACTTTATACCCGACTTCAAAAAGGAGGAGGTTCTCAATTCGTCGGTATCTATTTAAAACGTCATAATGTAGACTTATACGAGAATAGCGGAGACCAAACAAAGTTATATGACGCGAGGAACATAATGACAGACATAATTTTAATTATATTATTGTTATACATATAAGTGAGTGTACGTTGTGTCATTGTGACGTCATAGGTCATAGACCAAGCTGGGGTAGATAAATATTGAACTTTGCACTTATGATGGTCTATCTAGACTACTATGTAAGTTGTGAGGTTTATATATGAGGAAATAATATTTATAATACATATGGTATATCCTACTATATTATTATATCACATTTATATATTACTAGCTTTTGCCAGCAGCTTCGCCCGCGTGGAGGTCGGAAAATATACCGCGGGTACGTACTACCGGGATAAAAATAAAAAGTAGCCTATGTCCTTTCTCAGTCTCTAAATTATCTGTGTACCAAATTTCATTTAAATCGGTTCAGTAGTTGTAGCAGGAAAGCGAGACAGACAGACAGACAGAGTTACTTTTGCATTTATAATATTAGGGTGGATAGGGTGGATTAGTGTGAATAGGTATTTTGTATACTTCTGTTAGATGTTTGGATGTTTGTTAGTCAATCACGCAAAAACGGCTGAACAGATATGAATTAAATTTGACACACAGATACAATTATTTGTTGATAATTTACAACATAGGATTTATGATTCAACACATGTAGAATTTCTGTAAAAACCCATGTGACCAGAGATTTCTTATTCTTACAAATAATACGTAAAAACTACAAACAAGTAAAGATTATTATAATTCGAAAGTGTACTTTGCTACATCTATTAAATAATGCATATCTTGCCCATCGACAGGTGAAATTAAAGATAGTGTTGTACCACTTTTTGCGAAAAGAACCACCGCAAACAAATGAATCACAATAACGGAGCAGTCAGTTCTATTTATAGCCCTCTAATCCTTTTAATAATCTTTGACCCTAAGCATTCATAGCATGTCGCTGGACATCCTGACTTTACTAACTAGCCAGCTTAATTTGACCTCTCCTCACCAAATAATTGTTAGAAAACCTTTCACAGGATATTGGTCAAAATATACTGGACAAGAGCAAGGAAGGAGGGAGCCATATTCGGCAAAAAATTAAAATCCTTTTATTGAATTCTAAACTTAGTGCTCTGGAAATAAAGTTTGTTTTTAAGTGTTGGGAATAAATAATGAATAGTATAATAGGATCCCATTTTGGTGTGTCGCATTATAATTTATGCGACGTTTTAGGTTTAGATCTCAGATAGTGGTCAGTTTTGTTAGCTATTGTATGCAAAACGATTTAGAAGGATTTTGGTTAGCGCCATTTATTCAAAAAAAAAGAAAAGTCCAAGGATTATGTTAGAGAACAGTTTTGTATAAAGAATGAAGTACGAGACGACATACGAGTATTTATTGTCTATGGTAAAAAACATATAGTTTGAATTAGGAAAAAATGGAGTCTCGGGACTTACTAAATGTTAAATTTATTAGTACCTATCTTTAATCATTTACAGTCATAACTCTGTAAAACAGTTCTTATAAAAAATCTATTGGGACATTAGAAAATAAAGGTAGCATTGAAGATTGCATAGGTACCTACCTATCTGCCAATGGATTAGGTCATCTTTATGTAAATGACTAAAAAAAAAAATACCTAGCCATGTATCAGTTATGTCGTTCTAGTTATTATATTCTCTCTCTCTGTTATTTATAGTCACATAAGTTAGTTCCTGTCGCACCATGAATAAGGTTAAACCAGTTAATCTAGTTTCTTGAGACAATACCTAAGCAACCTGTCTCTATTTGTGCACTTAAATACCTTATCTACTTAAATAACTTATTACAACACTAGCATTCATCTATGTTGCTTTACATTCTCAGCATAATCGCATGAAACCATTACATTCGATTTCTAAGCATAAAAAAAAAATAGATACCAGTACTGATTCTTTTGTTCACCACCTAAACTAAAATGAAAGTATTGCTATCTCTTACTGACAGACCGCGAAAGAAAAGACAAGTGAGGCTATAAAACTGTCAAACGAAATTACGTTTCGATTACCTTGAATTTGGCATGATTTTAAGCATGATCTAGATATTTAGTTGTTCGTCATATCCTGGTAAAGAAAATCTTAGTAAAAAAAATGGCAGCTCTTATTTATTTACATCTCTCTCTTGTTTCGTTGAAGACCAAAGATAGCAATTGCCTAAATTAAGTTTACTTGGTGCATTACAGAATCATTACTATTGTCTCTCACTCTTCGAATTCATTTCGTTTTTGGAAGATGACATTACGCCTGTATTCCCCGAAAGGTTAGGCAGTAGTGTACCTATGGTAGACCCCTATTTCATCTGTTACGTTTAAGTCCCGTGTAATAGGGGTCGGTAGGGGGCGGTTTAACTGCCCCGTTAGTCTCGTGGTCGCAAGCGCGACTGCTGAGTGTGGGGTCCTGGGTTCGATTCCCGGGTCGGACAAAGTGTTACTAGGTTTTTCCATTAGGAATTTCTTAGTAGCAGCCCGGAGTTTGGAAGTTGGTGGTGTGATAGCCCCGTGCCTCGGAAAGCATGTTAAGCCGTTGGACCTACGCCTGATCTCTCTCCGGTCGTGTCGGATTGCCGTCCCATCGGACTATGAGAGTGGAGGAAGAGTGAGTGCTCCTGTGTCTGCGCACACACTTGAGCACTATAATATCTCCCGCGCCGATGGCTAGTCTCCGTTGAGATTGGCCGCCGTGGCCGAAATACGGTCTGGAGGACTATACATAATAGGGGTCGACCCTATTGCCATCAACCGGGTACAAATCCAGACTCAAAAGATGTGGAATAAATACTCCTCACCGCGCAATACGACCAACGACGTAAAAATCCTATGGCCCGAACATATCATGCCCATACTCGTCCACAAAAACCTTACAATTGAAACTCATTCATCACTTAGCAGACCTTCAAACCACGTAATTATAATTATGCCCCCTAATGACTGCAGTATAAGGAATTAATTACGCTTTTAAAAACATTTTATTGTACCTCTAATTGTCGATGGTACACCAATATGGCGATCTGTCACATCTCTCAAATAACAGTGTTGCCAGCCGTGATATTTTAATAATGTCGAAGAATTCGTTAATTGAGTGGAGAAGTATATAAATAGTGGGGCTTTATTTGTGGTGAGCGAAAGTTGCGATGTGTCAATATTAAATTCATCGGCGTTAATCAAAGATAACAATATTAACAATGAATATATCAGACCACAACTTTCCATTCATCTTTTATGATAAGACTCAGAATAGTATTTAAAAAATAAATAAATATCCTAACCACAGTTAATGGCTTGTTAGCAGCTATAGGTATATGTGGCTCGTGGCAAATAGAAATCTGATCGCATCCTTGTATCTCATAACACTAAACACTAAACACTAAACACTAAACTGCCACCTATGAATTTAAAAAGCGTAATGGTCTTGTTTTTTTTTTTCTATTTATGGCAACACCTTCCAGAGTCATAGCCAAAATTCATCTTTTAAAAACCTTTAAACTTACAACTTACAACACTTTATTCGAATTGTTATTGCCACCAACTCCTTTTTAATTGCAATAAAATAATTTTTAATTTCATTCATAATTGGTAATGCAAAAAATTGTAGTTATGGAGTGAATTTCATATCATTATACACATTCGTCATATCTGTCAAGGTTGCATACTTTTAAATTGACGATTAACTTCAGAAATGGTGATCGTTAAAAAATATATCTTTGAAATTTTTAATCGTAGGTATGTATTGTTAAAAAAATGTAAAGAAAATTATAATTAATTTGATAAAATATCAGACAAAACAATTAGGCAGACAAGTACCTTTATTTCAGAAAAAAATACGGACTCGCACACCTAGGGTCTCTACATTTTTTTGTTAATCAAAAAATTGCTGAAAAACACGATTCTTAATTTATTTTTTCTAGCTTTTGCTAGCGGCTTTGCCAGCATATTATACGTATGAACCTTTCTCTTGAATCACTCTATCTATTAAAAGAAAAACCTCATCAAAATCGTTGCGTATTTTTAAAGATCTAAGCATACATAGGGACAAGTAGACGGAAGCGACTTTGTTGTATATTAGTAGTGATGTTACAGCAACCATAGTAGTCTGTGAAAATTAAAGTGTCTACCTATTACGGGTCACATACAACAGCCCTGTGACAGACGGACGGACATCGAAGTAACAGGGTCCCGCTGACACTATCAATACCCTAAATTGATTGTGGCATTGTCCTTTACAATGAAATAAACGGCAAATAAAATTAGACAGTTATCTTTGCAATCTTAAATCAACTGCTGCCGTTATTAACTGCATGCTGACAAGTTAAGGTCAAATCTGAACCTTATTCAAAACAGTTAAGTCCAATTACAATTGCTTACGAAAAAGTAAAGTTCAAAGACGATTGACACTCCTTGCGATTAAATGTCACACTACCCATGATCATGTACGGTTAAGGTCGGTTTATATTTGTACGGATGTAATCGTTATACGGGCTTTTTAGGAAAACAATTGTATTTTGGGATACATTTATCACAACTATCATACATCACACATTTTTTTTTATGTTTGATGATAAAACAGTCTAATTAAAAACTGTGTAGTATTTATACGTTTCGAAATTTATTTATCTAAATATATATAATGATACGTGATGAAGCTGAAGATAAAGATGAGAGAAGAAAAAGAGAAATTCGCTATTTTCCTTTTTTTCACACTACGTATCTTGTCACCAACCCGTCTTGAACAAGCTATCGATGCTCTTCCCTTATCTTAATGAGAAGAGGCTTTTGCCCGACAGTGGGACACTAATAGGCTGATATAATTATTAAATGTGTCTTAATATTTACTGTTGTACATTTTATTAGGCGTCACAAAACCTAATTATACTACGCCAAAATATTTCACATAATTTGTAAACGAAAACCACAAACAACAGTCACGCATAGTTTTCCCTCTATTTCCAAACAAGGTAGTAAAAATACCGCATTTTTAATGTTTTTTTTTCCGTTTCTCGATAATTACTTTGATAGTATACATTTTTTACATATAATCACGAACCCGTCATATTTTTAGCATAACATTTAGATATGTGTTATCGAACGGAAAGAAATATGAAAAATGTATATTTTTACCTGAATATTGCTACTTGGCAATCCTCAGTAATGCCGACTATTAATTAGGTACAAAGAATTTATTTTCAACACTTCATACGCCATTTTTTTCCCGTGTATTGATTGGTTCTTAATACATCGATTAAGAGTAGGAAGTGATCACTGATCGTGATCACATAACATTTACTTTCCATAATTGTCGGACACCTGCGGTCCGACAACGTGTAGATCGCCCTTAACGACAAATAAATCACCAATTTACGTGCAAAGTGGGGAAGTGGGCAGCATGTGGACTTTTTACATGTTTTCGCATAAAAATGTTAATTATATTTGGCCGATCCATAATTAAATCGATCGAAATCTCACGATCGAGATAATATGGATTGATTAATTAATTATTTATACTGGCAATTAGCTGTTCGTGTTTTTTTAAGGTTTTCAACCTTTTAGTTGAAAAATTGCTGCAATTATAAGGTAGCATAAATTAAGGAATACTTAGGGCCGATTTTTCAATCCTCAGATAAATGTACCAATAGCTACCTAAAGAATAAAGTTATTAGACTCTTTATTCGTCTGATAAGTGGTCGCCAGTTTTTCAATCGTTATTTTATTTACGAATAACTATCCTACCGAATATCACATCTGTGAATACGCTAACTTCAGGGAGGTGAAACAAATATACAGAATAAACCAATGTTAGAACGGGACGGACTATTTCATTGTTTACTGTCGATGTTATAAAAAAATCTGCGGCAGCCAGATGTCCCATTTTTTACGTTGAGAGGTTGGTTTTTTTTTTTTTTGGTTGTGTGGTATTTTTATTTGTAATTCCGTGATTTCTTATTGTATTAAAATAATCATGGAAAGCAAAACTGAATCCCACACTTTAAAGTGTTCGACACTCGGTCTTACAATTCTTTCTTTTCGTTCATATTCTTTCTTTATTTTCATATATTTATTAATTTATGACTTCATCCCCACTTGCCATTTCGCCAATACTATCGCAAACATCCATTTTCATTAAGTACACTTTTAAAAACGAAAACTAACCTCAAGTTTGGTCACGCCAACGTCGTTTATCAATGGAACAAGCGGTTATCTGGCCGTCAAAGAGCCAAATAGATTTATTCCTCCGTTAAGGGAATTATTCGACCAATAAAGCCTATTTGACGATTGAACAACACAGTTTTTTACTATCTATTGAATAAACCCTATCCGTCTGTTTATCTGAGGATTGAAAAATCGGCCCTTAATCACGTAAAATCTAAGAGTTTTTAAAAGTTTTATCTTGCAGCCACTATAAATCAAAGCTAGAATCAAGTGCCACGTAAAAAAGGAAATGTTTGACATAGAAAAAACACAAAAGCTTGGTAGAACCGGGTGTCAAAAAAACTGTCCGAAAAGAAAATTCCTTGTGAGGTCATTAAAGGAATGTTCATTTGACAATGAGTTAAATACTACCTATTTAATGCACAATAGCTGAAATTGTACTTTTCGTTGCCGAATACTCAGCAATGAAAAGTGCACCTAATCACACTGTATTTATACTTTCCGCCTCGTTCGTTCGCGTTCTGCCTTATTGATCTAGTGGTAGCAAATGCTACCGCTGAGCATGAGGGCCTGGTTCGATACCAAAGTCAGCCTAAAGTGTTAGTAGGTTTTTTTATCTGGAATTTCTCAGTAGTAGCCCGGAGTTTGAAATTATGCCCGGTTGATGGCAATAGGCTAGCCCCCTTTTACATGGGACTTAAACATAACTGGCGAAATGTGGGTGTACTATAAGTACACTTCTATCCAACGCTTCGGGGAAACAAGGCGTGAATGTTATTGTATATTATTACGTTAGTACTATAGTTGGTCCTACTTAGCAATTGAACAGGCGATTAAAGTTCACTTCAAAACAATACAGGACAATTAAGGTGCTAACTACTTGACCTATAGCCATGAAGCCACTCCTCGCCCCTATAAGTTAATAGGTCTATGGTATTTGCTCGTAAACGCTATTGTTTAGCGCTCCACCTGTGCGACCCCATTATTTGGTATTTTTACGACTGGTGCAGCGCGATAGATTGACACGGACTATTAATTTAAACATCTTTTTGTAATGAATGAATGAATTAATGATGTGTACCGACCCTAGTATTTAGAAGATTTGCACTAGCCCTTGAAGGGTTATGTTTCACAGTTGTGCTACAGAGACTATTGCATATCAAGAAGTAGACTGGAAAGAGTAATGGTAGGGAAGACGTGATGTATGAAATTGGAAAATGATTCAATGTGGAAAAGATTGAGAGAGAGAGAGAGAAATAGGAAAGATTGAGAGAGAGAGAGAGAGAGAAATAGGAAAGATTGAAAGAGAGAGAGAGAGAAATAGGAAAGATTGAGAGAGAGAGAGAGAAAAAGAGGAAAGTTTGAGAGAGAGAGAAGGAGGAAAGATTGAGAGAGAGAGAGAGAGAGAGGAAAGATTGAGAGAGAGAGAAAAGTTTGGGTATTTTTGGATTAGTTCAGCGTAACACTCGCTGATAGATGAAAGATGGTCATCAAAATGCAGACTGGAGTGCTAAGGAATGACTTTTCTTTCAGCCCAAAGTATTCACAAGAGAATTGTCTAGCCTCGAGTAGGTAAATCAATTTCCATAAAGTTTTCATACTAATTGTTCTATTACAGTCGCGTGGCGCCTGTCGGCGGAGTGGGGGAGTTTTAGAGGGTTCGAAGAGTTAGTAAATGTGTTTACCGTGTCCCAATTATCGATGAACTGTTGTTTCTACTTCAAACGAAATTATTTCAAAGTTTAAATCCATTTGTTAGTTTCGCCTCGATTCACCCCTGCATCCAAATTTACCCTGTTTGTAGGTACTATCAACTGGCACAAATCTAGACTTTGGGAACTTCATTTTCAAGATAATATGAAGAACAGCACCTTATAACCATAAAAATACAATCCCAATAGATGTTCCCAGACAATTTCGTTCCATCCACTCGTGATTTTGCTCACCTCCAATAACAATTTTACGACAAGTTTCACACGACGATGCCGTTCATTCATTCATTCCACGTACATTCGTTCGCAGTGAGAGAGACTCACAGAATTTGAACCAATACATCGAATATTGTGATCGAACGCGAACTGAATCGTAATTATGTAAAATGTCTTTAACAAATTCTTGAGGTATGTCTGGCCATTGTTTTATGATTCTATTTCAAATATTTTCGCAATGGACAGGTTCGGACATGGAATGTTTTAGGTATTTTTGATTGAGTATAAATCTAATGTTGAAATATATTTATTTGATAATATTTTGGATTCAGAAGCGTGCATTGTGTGGTTTGGACTGTGGCCAAGATTTTTAAATTTAAAATCAAAACGAACAAAGAATCCTTTTTTTTCCAAATTCAAACTGGCAACTTACAAATCTTAGTTGGTAAGTAAAGGGAGACGAAATAACTACCAATGTCACCCAGTTACAGTAAAGGATAATAATAACAACAGCTTAACGTATTCTTCCTCCACAAATCAAGACATAAACTAAACGAACAGTTCAAAACGCAATCAAACAATAAAGCTGGTATGTAAATAACTTAATAGCTAAGTCACTCAATAGGAAACAGCAGAAGTTACTAAGCCGATTAGAAGCCGCACACTACCCATGACTTCACCGAGTCTTCACTTATCAATGTGTTTTAGCTGATTTTGACGTAATAATTTGTTTCAATGAAATTAATTTAGCTGTCATTACTGTTGTTGTCATTATTTTTAACACCCTGCTTATCATTTTCAGCTGTTTAATCAATATATTGCACTAAATCTTTACCCATTTTGTCGTTATGGGAATAATGCTTACAGGTCACTCTATTTTCAGTAGAAATGTGACATATAACATCGTCTGTTAATTGTTATTTAAATAAATCAATAATTTTGTTCCTTGCACCACTACAGCTTTGATATTATTCTTTGTCATTCCCTTTCTTCATCATTCACTTATTATCCTATAATTTTCTTCCAAAACCAAATCTCTTACTGTCGTCATTTCATTCATAAGTCATCGCTTCTCTAACCATATCATCTTTCTCACAATCCATCGAACTAACAAGAGTATTACTATTTTAATAGTACCTGCCGTTGCTGCTGTTTTCTAGTAAACCACGATAATTTTTTTAGCACTTTTAATAACATTTACCAGATTGAAACTTTACTAAGGTTGAAACTATCTAATTGTCACGTTCAACTTGAAATCCCAATAAGCCTTGTCCATTTTACATGTAGAGACGCTAGTACATCAAGCTACCCCAAACTGTCAAATTTTCCCAAACAATCTTGAACCTTATACTTTAGCGATAACGTTGAAAACCTATTAAAGAAATAGGTTTTCAACTTTATCGCTAAAGGAACACAGAGAACCTTTATACAAAGTGAACCTTCTATTTTCAATATTATATGTACCAAAAGCACTAAGCCACCTGCGCCGGCGCCTCCGCCCGCGATCACTGTAATTACCACCGATGACTATCGACAAGGACGATGTGCCGATAGTCCGCTTAGCAGTTGATAGTAAATGACTGTCGATATTTTGATATTGTTGTTGAATGATTTAGGAGTGTCAGTGTTATGGTGTGATTATACGCTTGCATGGTTGATATGTCATTAGCATTAGTTAATGGGTGTGGACATGGTCGGATGTGGAGTGTTGGATTGGTTAGTCAGTAGATACGGTGTTCAATTAAGGGTTTATGTTGTTAAGATTGCTAAATGTCGTATCATATTTGGCTGAATCGAACTTTTAATTGCACAGTTGTACATATTATATATGGCGTGACATGGCATTTATTTACGGCATAGTTCCTCTCATCACCATGTCGTTAGCTATTTCCAATGATTTAAGTAAGAATGCACGTTATTTCATTTATTTCATGTAATGTGTCTAGAAGTGGTTATTATAATGGTTTATTGTCTGATGGATCTTTGAGTCATCTTATAAGATCATCATTATGACGATATATCTTCTGAACCTCTTGGCATAAGGTTCTGAATTGTTTATTTTATATACCTATAAATACTAAATAACTTGTCTCATCGTCATCAGACACTCCTAGCTCAAAGTATTCCACGTTTTAAAATGTAAAGTTACAAAACCGTTTAAAATATACATTTATATGAATCACGATGTACGAGGTAAATGTTATACTAACTGACTTTTACAATCAATACTTACTGATAGTATCGGTGCTCACGTGAGGTACTTGTTACAATACTGTTAACATAGAACAACTCATTTCTAGCTTAGCTCCGCATGCATATTGCTAGCTCATCTTCGGTCTAATAATATATATCTGTGGTGAGTTGAAGCTGTAATTTTCTTTATTTTGTTAGAGAAGAAAATAATGGTCTGTCAGGGAAATGAGATGATACGGGAATGGGATACTAACAGATGTGATATGAAACAAAAAAAAAAACTCGCCGTCGATAAAATTCTTTTCCCTATTCGAGAAGGTGTTGGTCTTACCGAGAAGGATATTGAAGAACCCAAATCCGAAGAAAAACAGCGTCGAAATGAAGCAGACCTAGCAATATTTTCAAAATCCTACTTATTTCTACCTTCTATTATACGAGCTCATCTTTAGTACCAAACGCTCCTCTCAAATCCCTTTCAGTTCCTTTCACTTCACAGAACCTCGATTCAACAAACAGTTATCTCAAGATTTGGCTATCAGTTTGAACTTAGATCCTCAGATAAACATTTTATGTATTTCTATTGTGGAATAATGATTAGGTTTTTATTACTTGACCTCGATTGTAATGCCAATAGATTGTATTGATGTTATTAGCATTAGTACCTGCTTAATATATGTCAATGTGTGGTGCAATTCCTTTATACACTATCGCTTATTTTGTCAAGGATCACATATTTCCTTAGCATTTATCTACTGCATAAGATTCCTATTACTTAATTGATGTTTGATTATCTACCAAATCTGCTGATGCTGTTTTTTTAGCAATATCACCATCTTACTTATGGTTTACGACTCTAGTTTTCAGTTTAACATCTTCTCCTCTATCATTGAGTATAGCATTAAGGTTCTGTTTCTCTAGGTTTATCTTCCATCTCTAGCCATCTTCCTTTAGCACTGGTATTTTCACATTAAATGTCAATTTCAAAACATTATATTAACATGTTTAAAAAGCAAGGATCCTATTCCGTCATAAATATGCTAATATCCCTTTTACTACACCAATCCGCCTATATCATGCAACAAGCTTGCAAGTTTTCAATTAAACCTTACTTAAGAATACATTAAAGGAAATTATAGCCTTTAACAGATTACACAGTTTGACTGAAGACCGTAAAATTTGACCTAAAGTGAGCCTAAAATAAGACGTCGTTATCAAAGATATCTTCTTAGAAGCCATTAATTTCGCATTAAAGGTTGTGGGCATGAGGTTTCTTGATGGCAGACATTTTAATGATAAGTTTTGAATTTGTAAGGACAAGGTTATGGTGACCTACGGTGTCGTGAAAAGACTATATCAGATAGAGCAGCATCTACATCAACACTTCTCAAGATAGAACTATCCTATCACAAAATGCCTATTTGGAAGATCTAATGACAAGAGTAGTAATTGAGTAATACCTAGAGCATACAATCCCGAGCATGTTTCTCAGTCCCGGGATTACGGGATTTTTGAAGCGTAATCCCGGGATCCCGGGCCTATCCCGGGATTAGACTATGTGGTTTCTAAATGAGCTCAAATGAAAAAAAAAAACAAATAATAAAAAAAAAAATTTTTAAATGTCTTTGCACTACACAAATCACAATATAATAAGAAAAGAAAAAAGACAAAACAAAATAATGTTACTTTTGCAAGAAATCAAAAAGACAACACAAAATAAAAATAGAATTTCGAAAATAACATCGCAGATATATCAAAGCATCCAAACTTTGACTTCCAAGCCTGCTTCGTAGTTTATTGCCAACATAAGCACAGCAGCTGAAAACACTCGCTCAGGTTCTGCGCTGGTTGGAGGAATAGACAATAGATACTTATATGCTGTTTCTAAGTGATATCCACAAACTCCTCCATTTTCGAAAAGGCTCATTTCACGTCTGATACTATTTGCCAACCCCAATTCATTTTGTACTTGTACTTCAGGATCTGGGGAATTCATACTCTTATTAATTTCCAGCTTTAACTTTTCCTTTAAGTCCCTTCTAAGTTCTACGACAAACATATATTAGGATTGTACCTGTGTAGTGTATACTGTGTATAGTAGGTACGTATCGTACGACGGCGTATCTAAGGGTTGTTTTTGTCGTTACGTAATAAATGCTATTAATATAATCTAGGCAAGGTTACTGTCAAGGCGCAACGGACTACGGAATACGAATATGAATCGTTTTTGGCAATCCCGAAAATCCCGGGATTGGCCAAGTACAGTCCCGGGATTTTCGGGACTAGATAACGGTCGGGATCCCGGGATCCCGAGATTCTGGATCCCGGGATTGTATCCTCTAGTAATACCCTACCGGTAGGAATGGCTTTCATTATGACAGTTTAGCAACATTCATTGCGTTATTAACGTTGCTAAACCGACATATTGTTTGAACAATTGAAGTGATGGATTAGCAACATCCTTTAAAATGATTCAGATCTAGTAAATCTCGTATCAATAAATGATAAATAAATATGTAATCTTGTGAACTCAATCAGGGTGCAGATGTATGACCGTACCTAATTAAAGAAAAAGGAGTGTGAAAAGATCGTAGCAGGTGGTGTGTTGTAGTTTATACCTATCCCCATAGGAATGCATGAGTGTATGTCCTTATGAAGAAACAAAACTTACAATCAGTCGAAAAGAAAGTTCAAAATGCGATGAATTTGAAAAAATACTCGCTGCTGAACCTACAAATGAAAAAGACTCACAGATAGTCACTACAATCATGAAAATGATTCTGATTCAGAACACCAACTAGCACTTTTAGACACACTGAATCGCAATCCACATTATAATTTCAATATTAACAACGATTCATTCACGCTTAAAAACAATACTTATCAAACACATGTTCTAGCAATTGCTAAGCCGGAAGTTTTGAGTGACGGCCGCATGACTAACAGCTTAGTCTGAAATCTTTGAAACTGGACCAAAGTGAGTGAATCATGAGCTAAAACGAAGGGGTTTGTGAAACTGTTCCATTCATAATTCTCTTTAGTGGTGTGAATAACATTAGTTGATCCGTACGAATTTATTTGCCTGAACCGGGCGCATCGACACTTAAGTAACATATGCACTTTATTGAATGTTCTTGCAGTAACTATTTTTCATAACTTTATTGCCTAAAATTCAAAATTCTAAATGTGACAATTATCTAATACATATTTCTGGAATTATTAATTTGTTCACAAATAAATTAATTTCGTTTGAGTCGCCTATAGAAAACCATATATTGTTAAGGGTTAATTCTCCGATTCGGGCGAGTATATACGTACGAATAGAATAACCCGCTATAATCCCAGATTCAAATCAAAAATTTAATTCTTTGGGTCACTCTTTGAGATTGTGATTTCGCCAGGCGTACAATTTTCGCTTTATTGAGAGTACCTTTACCGTTTTAGTATCTTTGTAAATCTATTCGGACCCTTTCATCCTTAAAATATTTACAAGTAAATTGTCGTCAGTGTCCTCTCAAAGAATCAGTTAAGGGTCAATGAATATTCATTGAAGGGGTTAGGCTATTTATATTGGTAGATTTATATATATTTCTTTTTCTTTGTATTTCCGTAGTATTAACATTTCCCTGCCCTTATTCCAATTTATATAGAGTCGTTGCAACAAGTCTTTTTCTTCCATGCTTCTCTATTAGTTGTCATTTCAGTAGGTAGTCCGATTATGTTAAAAATATTTTTTTACATATAATTATCCTTGAGGTATTGGATAATTTTTCTTCCTTCGCAGAATAATCATCCTCTCACAAAAACAGCACTAACGGTAAAATAATGACAATTTCTATACATTTTTGCGAAATTCCTGCAAGCATAGAGGTGTGCCTCGAAGGTTACTTGCGACAAACAAACATGGCCAGATGGTAAGACTTGCTAATGAGGTGTCACAACACTACTCTTGACCACAAGGTCTTGAAGTATGGAAGCGTTTGAAAATATTCACTACTTGTGAGATAATTATTATTTTCATGTTATAATTATTTGTATGTTATTTTTTTCATAAACCAACACTGCATTTTCTTCATTTCATTTCATTTATTCGTGAACAATTTACGTTGTGTTGAACATACATGCAATTTGTATAAAATTATAAGAACAATGAGTTATTAATTCACATTCCACATTCGTTTCAAGTATAATGTCGGATCAGTTTTAAAATATCGTACTACTAGACAATTCAAAAATAATAAAATTATGATGTCAAACAATTTTAAAGTACAATGTCAAAAACAATTTTAAAATAATATAATTATTATAATTCTATCTGAAGAAGGCGGTTGTTAGATGCACTATAGTTTATAATTTTACAGCTGTCATCGTTTCACATTCGCTCTTTGCACTGTTTCTTTTTTTTTTCTTTTGTTTAGTCCATACTGTCCCACCGCTGGGCAAAGTCTCTCCCAAGTGCTTCTAGAAACTCTATTAGTTTCTAGAAGCACTTAGGAGAGACTCTGCAATGTTTTAATTGTTGAACTGACGTTCTTATTTATTTTGTTATTTATCTCAGTTGTATTGTACGCCAAGATTCGTATCATCGTATTGTGCGAATGTCAAGAATAGCTCATCAATGAACTCAGCCTATCTCATTCCACTGCTAGATTTAAGCCGCAACACCATTTTTTTTGTCGGTGTGAAATCATCAAATGACGTCTTCCGCTCTGGTTGGAGCGACTTTTACTGACTAAAACCCACCCCGTTCCTTCAGTTGCCTATGCCAGGGTCAAGGTATTGTCTTTCGAACAATTCCGTGACCTTGGCAGGACGTCACAACACCTGGTTCTTTCTCATCTAGTCTGTTCAGGCTACGTCTATCAGAAATTTAGTCCATCTATCTGAGGGACTTCTCAAAAGACTTGGTAAAATATGCCAATAAGAAAATTATTTAGTTGACGATTGATCCCATTTCGGTATTGGGAATTTTACAACAAACTGAAATGAGTAACATTTGAGTAAACAGGATAATAAATAGCTTTACGCTTTAGTCACTGTATGACTGTAGTTTCATAGTATTTTATCATTTGCTACTCATTCAATAAACATGTCTGTTTCTAACTTGAACTAGAAGCATTTATTTCAGTTAAACTATTTACAGACACTTTTGAATTATCAAAGAAGTTGGTCAGTCAGATAGAGCAAAACTAGATGCCGATTCCAAAGAGTAGTAGGTTCCTATAGAGACAAAGGTACAAAACTCCGAGGACATTTCACTAACAAAAGAAATCTATACACCATATCACCTCTATTTATGGTTCATGAAATAAATGATCATTTGAAATTGGTATAATAAGCATTTTTTGTTATGACATACATACATATATACCCATGTTTGCAAACCAATAAATGATTTGATTTGATCGTATCGTTGCCATTGGTTTTTCAAAATATAATTAAAAACACTCAAAAGTATCTACTTAATCAAGTAAGTATATGCTGTTATGAATTTACTGATAAATTTATTTTTAAATTTTCCGTATGTGCGCATGTATGTCTATTTTTAGAACGTATTTTTGTAGTAATGTTTAAATCGAATCGATAAGTTATCTGAAATAAATTGGACAACGGGTCGTATTGTTCATAATTTTGTTACTTTTCCTTTTGCGATAACCTGTATTAGTTATATCTTGCAATTAGATGGTCATATGTGCGTGTTGCTAGTCTATTGGTGTTGTCAAAGGTGACTTTTAAATTAATAAACAGCCTTTTTACTGTCCCGGAATTTCGCAATCAATATTTCAAACACTTCCGCTGAAGCTATCGTGCTGAAATTGGTTCTTGTAACAGTGCATGTTATAAGCTTTTTGTTTCAATGTTCAAAAAATATTTTAATAGTATCCGTAGCTGTGTAGGGGTCTACTATCTAAGCATGATGTCCGTAGTTTCGGCAAAATTTAGGGGCGATTCCTACTACGTATGATGATACGTAGTGCAGACTTACGTCCTTATTCACGATGTGTTTCGCCAGTCCAAAAAAGTTAATATATCGGGAGTAGAGTTCGTTCGTATCGAACTATGTTCAGACGGGCCCATATCTTCGTCCCTGACATTCAAGAAAACAATAGAAGGATATTTTATAGACTATATTAAAAAGACTAAGTAGATATTGACAAAATACTGACGTGGTGTCAAAATATTCAAAATGGAAGGTAATGCAGGTATTTTCCATTTTAATGGAAAATTTATACCGCTAATAATTTAAATATTAATTAATAATTAACATGTACAGTTACAAATACGGTTTATCTTAATTCGTGACTAAGTTGTTATTGGATTTCGTAAGCTAACCTTGAAATTGAAAATAACTGTAGGTTGATATTAATTATTAATTCCTTAAAGCTAATTGTTAAGTTTCTATTGTTGTAATGCAGATATAATCTATTAATTAATTTATTAAAAGGTTGTTGTGACAATTGAAAGTATTAATTGATTAGCTAACTCACGGTTTCTTTTATAAGAGCGTCGACTAACACCTATAGTATAGCTAACGTTATGTAGTTGCCGCAGTAAGATCTAGGGAATGTAATCTCGAATCGAGACGGACAACTCGAGATCTCGGAGATCTCGCCAGGCAATAGTTTATCCCATAAAACTCTCAATCGAGATTGATCGATTAAGATTTAAAGAAAATTGTTGCAATTGTTGCAAGGCCTAATTCGTCTTCAAAACAGCGAAGAGACACTACAGCCTAGAGTTCGTCAATGACCAAAACTGTGTTAGTGAATACCGTTTGTATATGCGCTGCACGCTCGGTCAATCTCAAGGTTGTCTTGACGACGAGCTATTCGAGAAAATAGCCAAGACATTGTCTCATAGAGTATTCTCTAAGAGACAAAGTCTAGGCAGGTAAGGTAGCTCTCCAGATCTTATTCGAGATTGAAATTGTCTTCCCGCAAGGTCGAATCTCGAAAGCAAGCTCGAGATCCCGACATTTTATTTTCTATTTTGACCAAGGTTTGATGCAGAAAAAGGTACCCACTTTCGGACACAGCTCATCTTGTGAAGACTTAGGAGATTCCACACAATTCCTAATGTCCTAACTTACCGGTAGCTTGGAACGAGAGAGACAGATAACCATTTTAAATGTATTGCAAGTATAATTCTTCTGATGTCTGTCGGCTACTTAATACAAACTTAAAATGTCTAATTAATTCTTAAATGCTTTTTCGTAATAGTTAATGTAATGAATTAAACGAATTTAGTAATCATACCTCTTTCGGACGTTAATCAGTCATGCAGTTTAGTGACAATGTTGTAATTACTAATCTTGATTGGCATTACACCTATTTAATTATACTACCAAGTACTTCTCATACAGAAGAAAAACAAGTCGTGATCACCACGCTCACTCACCGCAAGGCATATAATATGACAAGGAATAATCTCCGTGTCGTGCCGGACGTAAACAATAGCACCATGCCATTTCTTCCCGTGGGTGTCGTAAAAGGCGACTAAGGGACTTACTAAAGAATAGTCGCTACTCAATATTCTAGAATTCAAGTTAACTGAATCATTGACCGAGTGATCCGATTATACAGAGTGTTAACATTTTCTCAAAATTAAAACTCTATTTTTTGTAATAATTACTGGACCATTTCATTTATTTTTTTGTGTATCGTCAGCAAAGGCGATAACAAGTATGTGGTTTTATTTATTTCACATTTATGGTTTCCATACTGTATGTCGATAAGCTTTTTCTACTAATCGTAGGTTTCCTTCCTCCAAATAAATATTGACTTTCCTTAATTTGATATTTTTCCTTCTCCTGCCACCGCTGCATAGTCTACTAATGTAACTAAATTATCAGACATAGAGATGTTTTGAAATACAAATGCACCTAGGTACCTACGTTTACGAAGATAATATCGAATCAAACTAAACAGACGGAAAACCACTCGAGTTCAGTCAGTCGGTCAGTCTGTACTTGCCTAATCTTATCAATGAAGCGTCTGATAACGTTCTGTTTACCTACCAGTAACGATTGGTAACCGACGTGGTTGGGGAAAACGTGTTTATATTTCACCTAATCGTATAAATAATATTAATGAAGTTACCTTGTAGTTTTGTGATTAATTAAAGTTTAGTTTCACCTTCGACATTTTGGTAACTAGAGTAAGTGGAATAGGATGATATGCAGCTGGATGAGAGTAGTCGAGGATCAATGTTCATGTTCAACCGGACTATTCTGTACGAATTTCATAAAGTTGGATTGAATTGAAGTTAGCCGTCAATCAGTGTGGGATGACAGTTCACTTTAAGCTCACTTCATTTTATACTTTCCTGTGTGAGATTTTTACAAAATATCACTACAGCAGCGGACTGCTGTAGCTTCCGACTCTGAAACTAGTGTAGTCTTCAGAAAGATTCATTAATTAAACCCAAAACCCGACATGATAACCTCCTAACAAAATTACCGTTCATCACGTGCGTTTCACTTATTTTTGAAATTATGTTATATTTTGGAAATGGCATGACACAGGGCCACCTATGAGGTTGCCGGCTGCTTAACTGGACTTGTCTGAAAACTTAGGGACTACGCTAAGGGCACCCTATTCATATTCTTATCAAAATACACAATTTTTCCGTTTCTTATCACGACCACATTAACCTAGCGGCCATGAGATCTACACTTAACTGCGGAAAGTATCCAAATATATAAATAAAAATAAAAAAGCCACGAAACAATCTGTCAAACTAGTTTGCAGTAGTGATAACTTGATATCCTTTCAGTGTTGTATCGTACGGTCAGTGAACCCGAGCCGAAAGTTTTGTGAAGTTGTTGTGGATTTTAATTTAAATTGTTTTCAAGAATGTTCAGGAAATCTGTGGCTTTCGGCGGTGATTGTAAAGGAAAATGACCAAAATAATGTCTGGATTTGTATATTCAAATTCTGTTTCCAATTTTCACCGCATTTCAGGATAAATATGGGTATTTTAACCGCAGAAATCTGCTGGACGCGTTAAGTACAGCACCGGTCGAAGTGCCGGAGCTTGGGAAATTACTATCTGAGTGTCCAGTAGTATACGTCTGTTGGCTGAAATGACGCTGATAATGGCTATTTTTTACAAACTTGAGAAAAAAAATTAAGCAAAATAATAGTTTTTCAAGCAACATAATTGGTTCTTTCACGTGAATCTATTTCTCAAAAGATTTAAAATGATTTCAGCAACTTTTCAAAGTTTAGACTTTAGTAGAGCATCAGAAATGATAGTATAAACATATGGCTATAATAATGTAATATTTATGCAGTATAACATTTCTATATCCTCATAATGATTAGTTGACTACGACCAATCTAAAGTATTCATCACTGATAATAAATTATTGGCCTCTTTGCTACGATAATATATCAGGAAGTTATTACATTCGTTTTACCTATTAATGACGTAAATTTAATGTTAACACGTATTCAAGTATTTTTGAAGCCGACAAAAATGTCCCCGACATACGTAGAAGAAACAAGAACAAGAATCTGGTAGACATTAGTCAAAGCCTACATAAAGGAGCTCTTTTAATTCCGATCCAACCCGTCCCTTGCTGCCCCCTACCAGCGATGCCGTAAGCCGAGGCCAGTACTCCACGGAGCGTAGCTCTTGTTTGAAGTTTTTAAGCCAAGTCTGGAGGCCTTACTTCATTAATTTAGCCACAGGTAAGACCGGTTAAACTGCCGACAATCTCATAGATTGACCTGCGAGATGTAATTCCAAAAAAAAAACATAAACGAGCTCAAAACGGTAAAAGAAAACATGAAGGAAACCGGCACGTCCTAGAACCATTAAAAGCTGTGACATCTACCAATCCGCACTGGGCACGCGGCCAGTTTGCTCTCACCAAGAGGAGGCATGTGTCCCAGCAGTGGGAATATTACGCTGATTATGCTAAGCCTTCCTTGACCTAAAGGCATCTAGATTTGTCTGTTCCGTGGTTCCTTCAACCCAACATATACCAATCTTATGACTTACCTAATTTCATAATAATTTTATTATAACATCTGCATATACTCCAGAAGTACGTACCCTGGATGTCAAGCACGTGACTTGTTTACTTAACCTAAGTAATAGCCCCTAATAGTGCAGGATATCCTGACGGGCTCTGAGTACGAAGTGTTCTATTATTGGGTTTATGTTCCTGTATGGCAAGACAGCTGAATGTAGGACTTATAACTAATAAACGAAAATTAGCCTTTATTGTGCTAAAAAGCGTGATTGGTTTTACTTTATGGAAAATTCTGTTTTTGTTATAGCTTATTGTATTAGTCTATATCCAGGCGTTTCTTCGATTCATCATCATTATTTCAGCCATAAAACGTCAACTGTTGGTCATAGACCTCCAATAAATTTGGGGGATTTGCCATAATTACCACGCTTGGGTTGGAGATCGCAGTATGGAGGTAAAATGCATAGAGAACGCTGCTGCCCATTCTCTAGTAAAGCCCGTAGCCAGCCACGGGAACAATGGAGCTGAGGGTTCTTCGGTTAAATCATAAAAATAGTGCCCAAAATTTTAATTCAGGACAAAAAATATTATTTTCGAAATGTAAATTAGGTATATGACTTTTATGACTTATATTATCTTTACATATTATAAAATAAAGTCACTTCGCTGTCTGTCTGTCCCTATGTATGCTTATATCTTTAAAACTACGCAACGGATTTTGATGCAGGTTTTTTTAATAGATAGACTGATTCAAGAGGAAGGTTTATATGCATATAACATGCATAATATAGTAAAGAAACACTGATAATTTTAGAGGTTTCTAATGTGATGTCATAAATAAACACATTTTTTTGCGCTTACATTGCGAACGCTGGCTGAACCCTACGAAATAGCTCAAAATAATGTACTACAGTATTGTACACCTTAAAAAGTTCTACAAAAAAGTCCGCGATGGTATATGTCTAACTCTTAGGGATAACCCATAATAACCATTTTTATCCTTTACTTTTTACGAGAAATAATGGCTTATTTATGAATGCGATTTTAAGCAATACAGCATTAATCCTTATGCAATTAAGTACCTTAAATAAATTGTGCATTTCATGTAGATCAAAATTGCCCTTAACAGCATATCATTAAAATTAATATTTTAGAAGATATCAGAGATTATAATAAAATCGCCGCAGAGCGGCTAGCCTTCCCGCGTCCGGCCGAGCCGTCCCGGTTGGTAGCGGTCGGGTAGTGAAGGATTAATAGGATTGTAATATTGTAATTCATATTACTTTGGCTTCATAGTAAATGCACAGAATATATGGTAAATGCGAATATCATGTGTGTTCGAAGTACTCAAAATAAACCTAATTGTATTATTCCAAGTAAGAGACCGCGAAATATTGCTTAGATGTTTAGATTTTTGGATGGATTTGGATTTTTGGTTATCCTGGATACTTACCATATACTTTTTTTTTTCAGGATGGGAAATCATCAAATGACTTCTCCCGCTCTGGGCGGAGCGGGAGGGCGTGTCAGACTTTTACCGACTAAAACCCACCCGTGTTCCTTCAGTTGCCCATGTGCCAGGGTCACGGTATCTCTTTCGAACAATCACGCGACCCCGGCAGGCATCGGTCCTAGAAGACCCCTTCAGCGCTGCTGACATCTCTTTGAGGCGCGCGTGGAACACTACGCGCCGTCGACCCAAGCTTGGTCCTTACCGGGCGGCGAGCTACCCATTGCTCGCCACCCGCAAGCTCGCGCCTACGTTGGCCGGGAGTCCGCAATCGACTCCCGACGCCCGGGGCGTCTCCTCCTGCGGCGGCTAGGGGCGTGAGGGCGCAGAGACTGCCACTCCCTCACGCGCCCCGCCTCCTCCTTCGCGAGCATTACTGCTTCGCAGAAGGAGGTGACGGCTTCCCATTCCCTCTCGCTCCGTACCATGGCTCGCACCAGGGCCGGACGCGAGAGGTCGCCGCCGCCACCATATACTTACATAGGATATTTTATCCCGGTAGTAGGTTTCCGAGTGATATTTTCCGAAAGCTATACTTGCGAAGCCACTGGCAAAAGTACTATTCTTATAACTATGTTTAATTTGGTGTCTGGTAAATAATTGAGTGTCTTTATAGGTAGAATAGGAGCATTAAGAAAAACCAGTAAGACTTATATTCAATTTAATCCAGCCCTATGTCGCAGTCTTCTTACTCTGAATACTATTAGTTTTATTTTAAGTACATCAAACACACATGATATGTAAGGATCGTAGCAGGTGGCGTTCCGTAGTTTCTGCCTACCCCCTTGGGAAAAAGGCGTAATTTTATGCAACATGGATTCATAATTCTTACCGCGGTAGTACGTCCTCTTGCGATAATTTCCGACATACACGCGGGCGAAGCCGCGGGCAAAAGCTAGTAAATAATAAATAAATAAATGTCTTAGGACAACCAACACACCGTTATCTGATCCCATATTAGGCAGAGCCTGTACTATGGCAACCAGGCAACTGATAAACATACTTATATATTTCTAAATACATACATATTATAGATAAATTACACCCAGACACAGAACAAATGATCGTGCTCATAACACAAAGATTTATCCTGGGTGGGAATCGAACCCACGATCTCAGTCTTAGCAGTCAGGGTCACTAACCACTAGACTAACAGGTCAGTCAGGTTTGTCCAATGACCGTAGTCAGCTAAAACCATAGTTAAAAATCACCATTTAACCCAATGTTTTGATGCCCGTAAAAATACAATCTACCATTTAATGTCATATAATATTCTATCAATGACGTAAGGAATTGTTGAACTTTAATAAATTATATTACAAACAAAAATAAATATTACTCCACCATCGTTCTTAGAAGTGTTACAAACAGGTAAAATCCTAATTTATTCATACACTAAGGTAAAAACAAATGTTGTCATCCTTTTCTATTGCGTATGTTATAAAAATAAGTGTCAACTAATAAATTCTAAATCTTTATCAATACATAATAAAAATTGTGTGTGTCAGCTCCGCGTACGACTGGAGTTTACTCCTTACGAACGATGATAAAATATATAGATTAGTAAACATAACATAACTATAACGTAAAGGAGAAAGTTTGATTTTACTCCCCATAAATGTTCAACCCTCGGGCCTTATATTAATATTAAACATGTCAAAGTTTGTATGTTTAGATGTTCATTGTTTGTAACTATATCACGGAAAAATGACTGAACGGAAGTGGATAAAATTTAGCATATAGATAGTTTATAATCTGGATGAATAAATAGGGTAATTTTTATCCCGAGATTACGTTCCCGTGGGATAATTTACGACCTCCACGCGGGAAAGGTGCTGCACTGGCAAAATAAAAGATTTTCGTGTCTGTGTGACCGCGTTGTTCTTCTTAACTACGTAACAGATTTTGATGCGGTTTGCACCATCATTTAGTAAATTTATTCCGGAATGGCAAGAAATCAGGCGCTACTCTTGTAGAACAACAGTTTTTTTGTGTAGGGAAAACCCTGTGAAGCAGGAACTGGTCACTAGTTTATAATAAGCCAAATGATAAGCGCATAACGATTTGTCGTATCTCTATTGTTATGTGATAAAATCCTTTAATTCATATTTTTGTGGCGTCTATAATTATCTTTGATTCTAAGAAGACATATTATTTCCTGTCGACTTAACTTCACATTAGCTGGCGCCAAATATAGCTTTAATTACGCAATTAGCAACCAAGCCGCGATGTTTGAGCCATGTTGGCAAAGTTCGAACACTTATTTATCCTTGGACATCGCCATCCTATCATTGTATCTCATATAATTGTATCAGTGTATTCAATTGTTGGTGAGTTAAAGAAATACGAAGGTTTAAAACAAATAGCAAATATTTTAAGCTGTGTCTGTCCAGCTGGAAACACTAATTACTTGTAATTTTCGCGATCAAATAACTTTATAGTTATACCTTCAAGTCGAATCTATGCATGCACGGATATGTCACAACTAGCATTACTAGAAAATATATTATCTTTTTTATAATTTCGTACCGAACAATGATTTTTAATTACCTAGCATTACTATTATTACTATAAATACTATTATGTATTATGCAGTAAAAAATATGTACAAAAACTACATTTATTTATACATTCAATTATACGGATTTTCGATTAATCGAATGCCTCACGACTGTCAAAATATAATATTCAATAGGTTGAAAAATCAATCCATAATTATATTAATACCTGGAATTAAATAACCAATAAAAAAAATGAAGAAAAAGGTCTCAAAAACTCACCCTGCACAAAGCGACACCCGTGTCCAGCCTATCCAGGAAGTTATCAGCAGTGATCCTGAGTTCAGGGTAGAGGACTGTGAGCCACTCTGCCAGGTCCTCCTTCATCGCGTAAAGGTACTCTTCTGAGGACTTGAAAGGCCTGAAAGGCCGGGCCTCCAGGAGGACTGCGCCTGCGCTCGCCATTGTGGAAGGATTCGGGGCTAGATGGACATTACTGGTCTGCAACAAAAGAAAAATATAATTAGTTAGATGTGTTAAGTACTTTTTTTCGTGTTTTTAAATGTTCGTTCGCTCTTCTTTTGTTTAAATTTTTCACAGTATATTTTTAGTTCACATGCAAAAATATTTGATTTTCGATCCAGGACTAAAGATTTTTTAAACATTTCAAGAAGGAGTCTAATGATACGAAAATGAGTATTTGATTTGCCTAATTGAAGAACAGACAGTCTCGGGTTCAATGTATTGCATTCAATGCCTGTACTGTCAATACCATCTTCAATCGTGCTCAAGTCAATAAAAATTATGATAACTATCTCACAAATAGCTCCCGCAATCGAAAGAGCCCATAAAAATATAACCTATTAACCCCGGACATAAAACAAACATCCATTTTTTTATCCCAATTACAGATTTCGTAAGTACCACATAACTATGACAAATGCTCTAAATGTCAACTCATTCATATACAAAGCCCAATAGATCTTGAGCTGTTAAAGTGGCGCCACTTGCGAAGACAAACGTCAACGATACGTCAAACTCAGTACGTTTGAAATTAGTTCCGTATTCTGCCGCCTGTCAAGATGTTTTGGTGATGCAGAAGTTTTTAAATACTATATCCTTGGCTGTCGGCGAGTTATTTGACAGGCAACAAGCAATTGTTTGTAACTAGCCAGGCGACTCCATTTGATCCTGTCAGGAATCTGACTTGTCTAGACGAATGTTTTAAAGAGCAAAAAGAGTAATTATGACTTTGATGCGAGCATTAATCTTTGTGAAGTTAATTGAAATGGTTTGTGATTTTTTTGTTATTGACCTTTTTGATGATGTTTTGAATGCAGAGATGAGATACCTACATGAAAATGTTATTCATAGTCAACCTATGTAAATGCCAATTGCCATGAAAAAGGGATTAAAAATTACTTTGTTTGTCGTATCCTGTATTCATAAGTCCAAGTATGTAACTTAAAGTAACGAATACAGGACAGAACTACAACATGGAATTAACTTAGATTGGAAAAGTAGATTAACATGTCTTACAAATTAAACGAACTTGACCGAAATGAATAATGATACGATTAAGAGTTTTTAATTAATTTAAATAGCCTTATTATTAGGTACTGTTTATAAGAAATTAATTAATTCCAATGCTTAATCTATATAGGTGCTAAAAACTAAGCTGCTTAGTTCTTGATGAATTTTAAGCAGCAAAAAACCGACAGATAATATCAGAGGTACATATTTTGATCTGATCTGATGGCTATATTAATTTATTATACAGATTGAATAAACTATTTCCTACACAAAAATCTAATTTAGAATCCCACCACGTTCTACGTTCCAAAGGTGGCATTCAGGCGTAGCCAAAATGAAATAATGGACTGACACAATATCGGAAGTCCAATTCTCATAATAAAAAACGGTCAAAATCTAGTCGCAGTCTCATCTCGGCGAAAAACAAATGTCAAAAACTTGTCAAAAATCTGTGGAAATCTCGAGATATTATTGACATTTAAGACTGAAATAAAACTGTGAACGTTCTTAAAATTACCAGAATTGCCCCTCAAGTCAAATTCGCTTCTGCCAGGGTTGCGGATTTGTTCGAAACAGTTACCGTGGCTCTGGCACAGCCAACTGAAAGAACACAGGCGGGTCTTTAGTCAGTAAAATTCTGACACCCGCTCGCCCAGAGCGGGAGACGTCATATGATTTCCCTCGAAATAAAAGGTCAATTTCGCTATTGTTTGTCTATTAGTTTATCACCTAAGAGCCATCGTAACTATTCTACAAACCAAACACAACAAAGAAGTTTTTATAACATCCTATATTCTGAATGGCCAGTAACACAGCCCACTATTCCCACTTGTGGTGATCAATCACCATCAGTCGTGCACACAGTGGTGATACAGTTCATTTACCCACACGCTCGGTCGCACTCCGCGGCTCACTGCTTGCTTTCGCGGGTTCCACTCCCGAGCCGAGTAAATACTAGTTCGGACTGTGTCTGTTACTTAAACGATGGTTATTGTAGTCTTTGAGCGTAGTTTGTGGTAGTAACACTTGAGGAAGAGTTTTCAGGGGTTATAACACCAAGTAAACTATGAAAAGGTTTGATCATGTTGAGAGGATGAATAAAGGTATTTGCAAAGCAGGTGTGAGTGGAATATTCCGCCGGGATGTTTTTCATAAGATAAGGTGACTAGTACTTGCAACCGGTATAAGTTTATAACCAGATGTATAAACGTAAACAAAGCAAAAAGAATATGTAAGAATGGTAGCAGGTGGGGTTCCGTGTTTTCTGCCTACCCCCTTAGGAAGAAGGCGTCTGTCAGTTTATGTAGGTACCTAAGTGAGCCAAGCAAGTCAAGTGTCGGAGATATTTCTATTTCGTCTCAGTTTGGCAGATCCTTATACATTAACAGGGGTACAGTTTAGCTTAGTAAGTGGGTTTATCTTCAGCGGCCTCTCTTCTTCAATCAATTAGTCACTGAGACGCACAGACGTGCAAATAATAATATAATATAATAATAATATTCCACAACTATCACACAACGCCATCTAGTCCCAAGCTAAGCAGAGCTTGTGTTATGGGTACTAGACAACTGATAAACATACTTATTATAACATATTTCTAAATACATACCTACATATTATAGATAAATTACACAGAACAAATGATCGTGCTCATCACACAAACATTTGTCCTGGGTGGGAATCGAACCCACGACCTCCGGCATAGCAGTCAGGGTCACTAACCACTAGACCAACAGGCCTGTCGAATATTTTAGTCTTTTGCGTTGCTAGCATTATGTATGGTCAACATTTGATATGGACCGGACAACGTCTGCCGCATCGTTGTCAAATCAAAATTGGGGCCTTCTACGATCTTACCCATCATGCGCTCTTGCGTCGCTGGACAGACTGCTACCTAATTTTGTCATTTTATAACTTTCATTTTAAAGTTTTTCAATACAATTACAAACGTCATTATTAAATGACATTTGTAATTTTATTGAAAGAATTTTGTGATTAAATTTATTGGCATTTGTAATTGAATTTATTGATATTTTTAAGTCAATTTATTGAAATTTGTAACTGGATTGATTGACATTTGGTACTGAATTTATTAACATTTGCAATTTATTTTTTTACACGATTGCTAACGTTTTATTGACTCGTAAATTTATAAATATTAAATAATTTTGTATGTTATAAGGCAAAATGTATCGGGACTCTCGTCAAAACAACCATGATATATGTATATATACCTAACCTACCTTTGTCAAATAAATGATTTATAATTCAGTACATACACAGTCAGTATAATTCAGTAAAGCACCCTTGTGCTTACAGAATTATAAATCATTTATTTGACAAAGGTAGGTTAGGTATACATACATATATCATGGTTTTTTCTAATACGCAACAAACTCGACGCCAACCTGTCTAGCCGCACTTGTATATAACTCTTACTGCTAATCATGCAGCTCCTCGTCATACATAATCGTTACATGCGCATATCTCACGCCTCATTAGTCACACCAGAACACGATCGTTCTATGAAAACTGTGATTATCAGACCGTTGGCAATCTAATGTATTGATAATCGATTATGTTGAATCTTGATTAGATAAGTGCAGTGCCTCCGAGAGGCAGATGCAGTCTGAGTAGTCGGTTTTGCTTTGGCTAGCCTTTTAACATTCTCTATTAAAAGGGTCATCATCTGCATAGATTTGCCAACTACGTTGACATCGGCTTCCAGTCTAAACAGATGCAGCTGAATAGAAGTATTTTTCCTATCCGACCCCGACATACCATTTACTGGGTAATACGATACCCCTTAGTAGGACTGGCTGTCATATTTTCGGGATTCTGGCGTCCCGTAATGACAGTCATGTCAAAGATGCGGCCGGGACCAAAAGCGTAACGTGCTTTCAGAGGCGCAGAGACGTCTTGGTTTGTTCAGGACCATTGCAACAAGCGTAGCTTAAACTGATCGTTCGTCCCGAGGAGCTGGTATTAGTCAACAAGATCCTCTATTCAAAGGGTAGTGTCAATTTTTGTTCTGCGATCAGTATTATAAGCCTATAATGTCCTGCTGGGTCAAGAGCTTCCTCTGTGAGGACTGGGCCGTAATCCACAATGCGGGTCCGGTGCGGGTTGGTAGATCACATGTCTTTGAATTTTTTGGTTTTTGAGACAAGCCTGTTTCCTCACCGTTTTGAGAGCAATGGCGATGAAATACAAATACACAAAATCAAGTGCCATCCTGCGTACGAACTCACGACTACAACTCATAAGTCGGGGCCGATGCCACTGGCCCATCAGTACTCTCCACCATGAATGACGCGAACAAATTCCTTGTACCAACACCTCTGCCTAGGTCACGTCACCGACATCTAGGTTAACTATACAAGACTTCTACACCTGAATAGCTCGCGTTCCTTCTGCATGACTAACTAAGGCATTTGATGGGCCTATTCTGAGATATGTTAGATTATTGGATTAAATGGATTTGAGCTGTCTTGCGTTTGAGTTTTATGTCGAGATTAGGTTGATGCTTTTTCTGTAAATTTTCAATGAAAACACGGGTTTGTTTCCCATTAAGCTAGCGTAGTAAGCAGACTATTGAGTTTTCAGTCAGGGTAAAACAGATATTTAATTAATTATTGCAAAACAGTTAGAACTTTGAAAAGACTCACAACTTAAAAAATACCTAGATTTATAGACTCCGCTTTGTGGTAAAATAAATACACTTTATTTTACCACAAAGCGGACACACAAAATGCATGACAGATGTTCTCATATATATTTTTTTCTCTCATCTATCTTGAAGACGCCCATAAATTTTAAAAGGAGGCCAGTTAACAATAGTGCCTAAATCAAAACAATAACCGATGCATGCACGTGTGTACAAACATCGCGGTAGGGTCAGCAGCGACAAGACAATGGCAGATCCGCCGCGGTTGCGCAAGCGCACGATCTGTTGACTTCCGTTGTCGCCGAGTTGTAGCGACGGCAGAAAAAGTGTATTTTTGTTTTTTTTTGTATCCTAATATAAGACGTTCCGTGTGATGCCGGACGTAAATAATAGCACCACTCCGTTTCTTCCCGTAGGTGTAGTAAGAGGCGACTAAGGGGCTTTCTAGACAATTGGCAGCAGCCTTCTCTATACATTTTACCACCATACTGCGATCACCAATCCGCCTCCAAAGTGTGGCGATTATGACAACACCCGTCCAGCAGTGAACGTCTTTCTGCTGAAATTATGATGAATATCAGATAGGGTTGAGAATGGGATGATGTGCCTCTAGGCACATGCGTCTTCGAAACAATTTTTTTTTTATTATTATTAATTTATAAAAAACACTGTCAATACTTTGAGCACGTAATAGGTAAGCAAAATAAAGATAAATGATAGAGATTAAATTAATATCTGACATTCCGTTATAGCGCGTAATATAGTGATATATTATTTTAATCGGTCAGAAGTAATTCTTTTACGACATCAATTTAAGACATATAAACATGATAACAAACAACCTTAGTAAAAAAAACGACGGGTTGCACTCCGGGAGTGCCGGCAGAAGTGAAAACTTGAATAGGTATTAACGTTGTGCATTTTTGATATTTGGAATGGTAAGGGAATAATTTTGCACGAATTGCTTTAATTATCAGTATAAAATTACTATCATTTATCGGGTAGAATAGAATATTTATTTATTAAACTATCGTACACAAACATGACAATTTATATTACATTAAAAAGTTTATCTCTCAGAAAAATCACTCTCCGTCCGTCAGTAAAAAATCATGGGCAAAGTGTGTGAGACTTTTCTTTGCTCTAGTGTGATGGGCAGAATTTACAGATGCATATAGCATTTTACGTATTATTTCCCTACTTTTCTTTTCAAGTAAACACGTTTATTTGCCATCACGAAAGAAAAGCCTACAGGCCATATTCATTAAACTTATCTGTTTAAAGTTTTGTCACTGACTGCTGATTAAAAAGGAAAAAAATTGTCAGCAAACGTATTGTAGACCCTCAATTTTTTTCTTAATTTTCGTTTGCCAACGACTTAGTAGATTGAGTATTCGTAACCGCACCGTTGATTGTTCTGCTGTCCCTACAGTTAGTAGGCTAATCTGTTCGCAGCGCATCACACGCGTCGCCGCAGTATTTATTTTGAGTTCACCACCCAACACATTTCATATGACTTGACTTATATTTTTGGAGATGGACTTGTAGGTTCGACAGAACTTTTATCGTTTTTGATAACAAAATAGATTTTATACTTTATTAGTCATCAACGAAAAACAGAAGTGACCCTACTAATATTTTAAATATGAAAAGTGGTATATTTGGAATTTGTGAAATTTGGCAGATAGGTAGCCTGGAACTTAAAAAATATATTCAACTATTTAATATAGTACGAAAGATTCACATCGCTCACAGATATTAGATAAAAAAATAAATTACAGCAGCTGCCATGTGTATTACTGTGAACCATCGCGTCAAATCCAACTTTTTTTTATTTAGGTGAGTAACAAAACTGGCACACTATATACCTACCACCAGACAAAGATAACGGATCACTCATGAAACTCCTAGAAAACGGGACATTAAATATTCCTCCAGGCCGTTTTCGGCCATGGCAGCCAATCTCAACGGAAACTAGCCCTCGATACAGGAGCGTGTACGCACACAGAGGTGCA
Source organism: Aporophyla lueneburgensis (assembly GCA_932294355.1). Classification (NCBI taxonomy): domain Eukaryota; kingdom Metazoa; phylum Arthropoda; class Insecta; order Lepidoptera; family Noctuidae; genus Aporophyla; species Aporophyla lueneburgensis. Next base: position 28,667,296 of record OW028751.1, on the reverse strand, counting down.
ATCCCTCCTCTTCCCGGGTTTACTTCCATAATCCGGCAGCATGGAACGCAATCTGACATGAGCGGAGAGAGATCAAGAGCAACGGAACTAACAAAATATGAAACATAGCATGTTGCTGTCGTGAAAAAAGGTAATATGATATATCAATTTTTAGAAGGAGACTGTCAGACAAGTATAGCAGAGACGACGCTCAAAATAGTTGAACTTATTCTTAAACTAGCCGAGCAATTTTTACTGTTGTAAATAGGTATATCATCGTAATAGTACATCTCTAGACAGTCCCAAGGACTAACCCTCCTACTGTGGTTCAACTAAACGCCAATGCTTCCTTGTTTACCGTTGGTGTTAACTCCTAGGGCAGGAGTGTGACGCAGGCTTGTAGAGCGGAAATGACACGGATGGCCTCGGACATGCAAGATAAATTGATAGCAACGATTACCGATATGTAATTGTCGTATTTATCGGTCATTTGTCAATTTGAGAGCGAAAGATTTAGCAAAATTTAGAAAAATAGAAGAATTTGTAAAAATGAGGATATTTAACAGCTATGACAATAAAGTAACACATGGTGATGACTATAGGCCTGATAATGATGAAAAAGATTGCGCAGTACCAAATAATCTTATCGTGGAAAGCAAAAATGATATACCAAACGAAGCTGAAATCCAACTTCACAATAATATTTAAGAAAACACAATTTTCTTCCTGGGTGGTTCCCATCATTCTTGATAACGATACGGCTAGACGACAAATTTATGACCTATACTCAAAACCGCAGATCTATCTCCGAAACGACTTCATTAATTGACTTACGAGGAATTTTCGGTAATTATAAATGATTCACTGTTGCCACATAAATAAAAGTGATTTAGTGTTGATTTACTTATCTTTATCTACAATGCGTTATTCCGGAGTTGGCGGTAAATATTAGTCAACCTTGTGAAATGGGTTGGGTTCGTATTACACTGATATTGTTTTCTTTCTTTTTATCTTTATTGTCTTTATCGACTGATTGTGTTTAGTTTGGATTGTTGATATTCAAATCATCTTTCACAGCATCCAGTCTGTGCTTTTTGTAGATACAAATCCACTAAAATAGTGTGTAGTACTCATTGTAGAGACATATAGCCTTAATATTAGTATCGATAAGAAATACTCTTATATATAGATTCTCAATAAGTAATTGATCGTCTACGTCAAGAAAAAGAGGACTATCATGATGAAATCGAAATGTATCCAATAATGACCTACGGCCCTTCCATTACACGTTTTTCTTGCTGTGGAAAACAGTTTTTCCCGAGTTTAGGCACGGTCGTCAGCGTTGTATAGACCATGATAAAGCTTGATGACAGACACGTTTTTTTACGGCGCTGTTTAAATGCCGGTCCGTAAAGAAATCGTGTTGTTAACAAACGTCCTATCTTAATAGATCTATTGTTATCGTAATCGATAACAATAGGAAAACTGTCAAAGCTAAATCTTAACTTTTTAATAACAGCGTACACATACCTTGGAAATTAAAGACATCATATCGACAATATTGAAAGAGCATGAAGTGAAAATAATACGATAGTAATGTACAAATAACAATGCTTTTCTACCGTGGCCGCAGATAAGAGCAATCGGCTCGATACCAAGTAAAATATCGATAGCAAGGAAAAGTCATAAAAACCTTTCACGGTATTCTTCACTTTGAGAATGAAGATGATAATAAAAAAGTCGTCAATGAAAATGGTCTTACATGATTTACTATTGAACGAAAAGAAAGAAAAAGGATTTATTGGGAAACATGAGAAGATATCAAACAAAGCTAAACACAATCATAGAATCATTAAAAAAAGTAAGTTGCAAGTGATGCTGTGGCATTTCATTGAGTGTAAGCGTTCCCCATTCATCACTTTAAGTAGCGATGGTAAATGCTTGACTTTATTATAATTGATTGTACTGGACAATACCATTCAAAGTAAAGTCAACAAAAAAACGACTCATAACGTTAAATAAAATCTTCTCTGTTTCGTTTCAAACTGCGGACATGTATAAATAAACATTTGCCGAAACGTGAATTTTATAACGGTCCATCAATTTCTGCGAATAAAATAATTCATTTTGCCTAAAAACCGGAAAGCGTAAATTTTTCGGCTCAGTAATTTCATAATTGCTTAGTTCTATGGCTTATGTTATGTGTCGATGAAGGATTTTGGTCGTAATGTACCAAAATTGCAAGTTTTTAGAATTTTTTATTGACTGTTCCTAGACTTATGGTAATTATTGGTGATGTCAGTGTTGGCAAAAAATATTTTAAATTGTCAGTACTTATTGTAAGCCTTGAACCAATAAATGTAATGGTTTCTTTAGGCATATAAAACTGTTAAGATTGCTGATCAAAATATCAGTAGTAAAATAGTTAACCCAATATTCGCACATTTTGTTAATAGTTCACACTCGAAAAAAATTGATGTAAGCTCCAAAAACTGTATTATTCTATAGATTTGACTGATTTCCATTAATGACAAACGATAGATAGCAGTCGATTGATCTTTAAAAAAAAGAATCACTTTATATTTGATTGAAGCATTTAAACATTATAGCGAATTCTCTTTTCAATAATCTAAATATGACAATACTCCGAACGAAGTTCTCACATCAATAAAAGCAGACATATCATGGCAAACACAACATGTGTGCGTATTCCATGTTTTAAATGTAGAACAAATTAGTATCTTAATCCATTTGATCTAAGCTCCCACGCGTAGTATTATAAATATGCTAGTCAAAGCCCTAACTAAGGAACAACTTAGTAACATAAACAATGATTTTAGGAACGATATTGATTCAAATTCAAATTTGGATAACCTGAATGTAAAATTAGAAAACAATTTTGATTTTAAAGAACAAGAAACTTCTAAATTTGAATTTAAAAACTTGGAACATGTCAACGACTTTAGGAGAAATACTAAAATGTAACGTAGACCGCCATATACTCTTAAAATAACATTGAAGAGTTTTAATGCTCTCCTTTGAATACCAAGGGAAGCGACATTCGAGATATTTCAGTACGCATACCACTTGAAGTTGTTGCTTTTCTTGTTATTTTTAATTATTTAACATCTGCCCGTTTTATCAGCAGTCTGACCAGACTTAAGTATGTGTAAGGACGCCGCTTCATTATAGACTGTTCTTATATTTCTTTTTGAACTCGATTCTGGGAAATGGTTAGAGTTTTGTTCTTCGCAAAATAAATTATGTCTTCAGAACTTGCTGCTTATATTGCTTGAAGACAATACTTAGATTTACTTTATATTCAGTGTATAAGTAGGCTAAAGATTTTTAAGCTGGCGATGTTTACATTATTTATCTATTTTTAGGCGTACTGATTGCAGCTGTTTTTAACCTTTTGAACTGCTGTGAGATTTCGAAGCACAACACGTATGATTAATGTCAGTATTTACTATTTATCAGATTCTTCTTATTATTCGCCTTTAACATCTGCAGTAATTATTTACATATACATGGTAAAAGGCTCTAAATGGATTGAAAAACCAGTTTTCAAATGCTTATCTTATGAGTTATATGGATTTATAAATAGTTTTTATATTCTTGTTTTCCTTAATTACATATTGAACGTAATTATGATATTTATATTGAGACCATATTTGGATTAAGTAGGTCTGTACTTAATGGTATTTAAACATTTTTTTTCTGGCCGTACGAACTTACATAAAATTATTTCATTTATATTGGTTGAATGGTGGCAATATTGTCATTTAAAATTCTTGTTACGTTCAATTTTAAGTTACATAGATCATTTACTTAGTAAAGCTTATTTTGATCGTCTTTAAATTCTCGTGTTTGTGCTGGTATTACTAGACAATCAGTTCAATATGTGAGGATTTTTTTAAGTTGCCTCTTAGGGATAAAGTATCGAAAACATGGACTTGCGTTAGACCTACTATCAAATATCGCCTGCTACTATACAACTAGCAAAATACTGTCACAAATAAGTCCCCAAGTGTTTGTGAAATTATGACATAAATCCCAAGACTTCATTGCAACAGTCCGCAGGGAGTATCGACGTTTACTGCCCATTTATCGATAATCGATGATAACGTAGTACGTCACTACACGAGACGCTATCGATAAATAAATGTGTAGTATAAAACTGTCCAATTGTATTTAAGTAGATTATCGGTTTTTAAGATAACGATAGTGTTTTTAGACGTCATTGTTTTTTGATAAAATTTTGATACATCACTATGTGAAAGGCATTACAGTTGCATTACACCGGACCTGATATTACATATTTTATTGTCATAATCGTACTTTAAAAGCTAATTGCTTAGTGATTATTCTCCGAAAGGGTTTGGCGCGTTATTGATATTATTATTGCGCATTTTTATCTAACCCATATTTCGCAACGTACTTATGTAAAATAATAATGAGTGAATTAACCTTTTTAGAATGTATTTATTCCCAAATTCAATTAAAGTTGGTAAAGCGTTATTTGAATAAGTCGTAAAAAATCTAATTAGAATTTACAAATTAATTCACACTGAATGTAATATTCAATTAAATTAATGATAATTCTAACCGTACCATTTTTTGCAGCAGTTATCAATCAAAGAAAAAGGAATACTTATAGAAGAATAGGGTCCTTTTCTTACAAACTAATAAAATAATCGAATAATCTAAGACCATAACAAAAAAACCGTTACCACTATCAAATAAAAAACGAACCTGAACAGAAAAAAAACCTCGCCTCGTTCAAGTCGTCACACCACTATTTTTATAACAAAATCCTTTTTTCGCCAAAAAAAAATAACACTACACTGGTTTTTATCGAATTGATCGCGGGCTGCGCTGTGCTATCGATGCGTCGATAGGCCGCGAGCGAGCGCGTCTGACTTCCACGGGGGTGGTGGATCGACTGACGCCCGACGCATCGTCGCGCGCGGTCTTCGATGCGCTGGCGCACCGTACCGTCAGCAACGCAACCTTGAATGCAATTTCGAGATTTATCTTAAATTGTTCCTTTTTCCATTTATGACAATTATTTAGTCTGAGTATTTAGACCGCCATTGGGCAAGTGGGTTCTTAAAAGTTCTAAAATATTTAATTCATTTTGTTTTCAGCTTAAGTAAACCTGTATAATTCTTCACACCATAGCTTACAACGGTTCCCTTATTTGTAAATAAGATAAAAATAATGATCGATTCATAAACAGATGTTGCATTTATTTGTAAATTTTGAAATGCTTACTTTTACTTTAGTTTAGTTAAGGATTAATTTGGTTTTCGTCTTATTCAAAAGAATGTAAAAACCATGTCATGTTCAGTGTTTATTTATCTCATGAGTTTATACATCCATCACGCCTGGAATTCTGAAAGGGTTAGGCAGAGGTGTACCTAAAATAACACATTTAAATTTCGCCAGTTAAGTTTAAGACACAGTGAGAATTTCCTGATGGAAAATTTTAACAACACTTTGCCTGCCCTTAGAGTCGAACCCAGGGCCTCGTGCTTCCTGCCAGGGTCGCGAGATTTGTTCGAAAGAGTTACCGTGGCCCTGGCATAGGCACCTTATGGAACACGGGTGGGTTTTAGTCAGTAAAAGTCTGACACGCCCTCCCGCTCCACACAGAGCGGAAGACTTTGATGATTTCCCACCCACAAAAAAAGGTTCTCATGCTTAGCAGTAGTGTTTGCAAGCATTCGTTTATAGGGTTCCGTTGCCAAATGGCAAAAAACGGAACCCTTATAGATTCGTCATGTCTGTCTGTCTGTCTGTCCGTCTGTCCGTCCGTCCGTATGTCACAGCCACTTTTTTCCGAAACTATAAGAGCTACGCTGTTGAAACTTGGTAAGTAGATGTATTCTGTGGACCGCATTAAGATTTTCAGACTAAAATAGAAAAAAAAAACAATAAATTTTGGGGTTCCCCATACATAGTACTGAAACTCAAAAATTTTTTTTTTCATCAAACCCATACTTGTGGTATATCTATGAATAGGTCTTCAAAAATGGTAATGAGGTTTCTATTATCATTTTTTTCTAAGCTGAATAGTTTGCGCGAGAGACACTTCCAAAGTGGTAAAATGTGTCCCCCCCCCCCCGTAACTTCTAAAATAAGAGAATGATAAAACCAAAAAATATATATGATGTACATTACCATGTAAACTACCACCGAAAGTTGGTTTGAACGAGATCGAGTGAGTAGTTTGTTTTTAAACGTCATTAATCGTAAACCGCAATTTACCTTACATTCAATCAACTGAAATATAAAATTTAAAAAAAACATTTATTTTTAAACTGAGAATACCTACAGGTTTGTACGGAACCCTCGATGCGCGAGTCCGACTCGCACTTGGCTGGTTTTTTTTTTCTGGCATCTTGCCTGTCAACCTAGGAGGTTGTCGGCTGTTAACCGAGTTTGCATATAGAAGATTCAATAAATTAAGGCCTCCAGCCAGGGCATTAAACCAATCCTACTTCCTTGAAAATTTTGAATTTTTACTCAATCACGTAAAAACGACGGAACGGATTTTGCTGAAATTTTGTACACAGGGAGTTTATAACCTGTATAGGATAGTTTTTATGCCGGTAGTACGTTCGACGTGAAGTAAAAATTATTTATGTAATGTGTTTACAAATGCATCATAGATATAACAATATGCCGGAACACCATGAGTGAACACGGCCCCCTGCCCTAATGCATGAGAGATAAGAGGTTGATACACTCTGTGATAACACAGATATACATAAACATAAAATACAACAGGAAGATAATAATGAAGCCATGAGTTTTTGTTGTGATAAATTGTGGGCGTTTGGTTAAATTCTCTTAAAAGTAAAATCTTTTCAAAACAACTTAACTGACTGAATCTGAGATCTTCAAGAACCAATCAATCAATATACAAATTGGTATACTTTTATGACATGACAACGCGCAACGGCTTGTTTTCCCGAGGGGTTGGGTAGGCGTATACCTATAGTACATCCACATTCCGCCAGTTATGTTTCACATCATCATCAGCAAGCTATAATATTCCCACTGCTGGGACACAGGCCTCCTCTCGGTGAGAGGGAGAGGGCCATAATCTACCATGCGGGCCCAACGCGCGTTGGTAGATGTCATATGCCTTCGAATTTTTTGATTCTCAGACATGCCGGTTTCCTCACGATGTTTTCCTTCACCGTTTTAAGAGCAGTGGTGATGAAATAATTTACACAAATTAAAGCGCCTACTTGAGTTCGAACTCACGACTTGTAAGTTGCGGCCGTTACCACTGGGCTACCACTGCTCGCATATGTTTAAGTCCCACGTAATACATGGGACTAACTGGGGATAGTAGGTATATGTCTATCTTTTAAGGTTGGCTCACTGTACCTTTTTTAATTGTTATCAAGTCTAAATATTATGAAGCTGATGTTAGATTGTTTGAACATACTAATCTCAGGAACTATGCTTTGTGTTGGATAGCCCATTTATCAAGGAAGGCTATAGACTATATAACATCACGATAGGACCCTAAGGAGCTGAGCAAAAAGAAAAAAAGTCACGAATATGAATACTTCATTCAGGCAGGCGATTCGATGCGACCGGGAAAAACCGGATACCAAGAAATTTAACGCGGGCAAAGTCGCGGGTACGTAGTCTAATAATATAATCAATGGGAACAAATATTGTAAAATATTTTAAAAGAGGAACGGTAGACTTCCGTTCTTCTCCATACGAAATTACCTTTTGACAGGGCGACTAGGATCAATTCTATTTTAATGTAAAAGTTGATGTTAAAAAGTGCCTATTTGAAATAAACGCTTTGACTTTGTTCGTTCAAATAAACGTTACATTTATTTCGGGCGAACCTGCTGGGCATCGGAATACTAAAACGCTGAGAAGTGTCTGAAATGTGCTGAGAATAGTACTTACTTACTTAGTCCAATTCCTTAACAAAGAACTGTTTATTTATTACTTTCACAGTTGCCTTTTAACGCTGCGGGTGGTCTAGCCAATGCAGAGAACACACGGTGCCGTAAACTCAATAACTACAACAGTAAGCATTTTCTAGTAATGTCTACGGTTCTGCTAAAACTCATAACCGTAAGATTTCCTTTTCCCAGCGAGCCATTTTCCCCGGTGCACGGTGACGCGATGTATTGGAAACAATAACACAACACTTTCGCGAAAGTAAAGGCGGGGGTCACACTGAAAGCGGGGGAAATGCTCCATAGAATTGAGCTCGAAAATAATCTATTTTTTAATTATTTCCTATAAATAAATACAAACATAAACTCATGTTTTCATCACATAGGGTAGGCAGAAATTATAGAACCTGACACGATCTTTAGATACTGCTTTTGTCTCGTTTAAGTTCATACATCGGATCGTCAATGGACTCAGATTGCGAGTACTGACATTTCTCAAGAACATCACCAATAAGATCACTATGTTTCTTAGAAATAAGAGAAATAAAATTTCCTGTCTTTTCTAAATTAGCAGTTTCACCTACGGGCCTTGGAAAACGGGAGGTTAAATTTTTGGGCGGTCTTAAAGAGAGGTGAGAGGGAGGGACATAAATATGAGCAGCCACATGAACACCACAAGCAGGTCACCAGTGTGCCAGGGGTAGTGATTATGACAAGTTGCCATTTGCCTTCATCATTTTATTGATTTTGAAGACGTAATGTAACCTGCGTTCAACTGAGTGGACTGGCGCCGCGGGCAGAGTGCCCTTGGACCTTCCAGGCTTCAAAATAAAATTTAGGTGTAAGAATATTCAAAACTAAAAAATATCCGAAAACATCTAATACAATAATTAAGAACTTAACCCATTCTATTCAAGACGAAATCCTGAAAAATTCGTGCTCGCTCTTGCATTCTGCAATCTCTCAATTCTAAAGCGTTTCTGTATATGTCGACAAAGTTACTCCTTGTATGAATAAACAAACGATCGCCTAACCAAAAGTGAAAAGGTAAATATGATCGAGCTGGATTTGTGGAGCTGAAGATACACTGAAGATGCACTGAAAATAAAACTTGCCGGCGCCTATGACAGAGTACCCCTTCTGGCGTACACGATGATAGTAATGACGTGCACAGCACAAGAAGCCATGACATAAGTTACTTAGCATTGCATCTTCCACATTACTGAGGATTACCGTGTGTTTCCTTATCAAATACTTAGTATGGGAGCCATCGACCGACAATAACATCAATAAAGTACCATTCCGTGGAATAACAATGTAAATAATTCAAATTAATTAACATTCAGCATGCACCTAGATCCTAAGATCATGAGCATCTTATATGTGCATGGTATATGTAAAGTCAGGGAAATCAATGGAAACGCAAATTGACTATGAACTTAAATTGTCTGTTAAATCAATTCACAATTCATTATAATCTACCTAGTATTTTCCCAAAGAACTATGGTAGGGTCGGCTCCCAGTCTAACCGAATGCAGCTCAACCTATATTATAAACTAGCTTCTGCCCGCGACTTCGTCCGCGTCAAATTTTTGCTCCCCTGACCCTTCCCGTCGCATTGAATTCCCTGCCAGTTTTTGACCATTTTTCGATGCTGCTCCGCTTATTTTGATTATAGCGTGATGTTATATAGCCTATAGCCTTTCTTAATAAATAGGGTCGTCGTCGTCGTCGTTTCAGCCGTAAGACGTCCACTGCTGGACTTAGGCCTCCCCCAATTTGGGGGGCTTTGCCATAATCGCCACGATTGGCAGGCGGGTTGGCGATCGCAGTATGGTGGTAAAATGCATAGAGAACGCTGCTGCCCATTCTCTAGTAAGTCCCTTAGTCGCCTTTTACGACACCCACGGGAAGAAATGGGGTGGTGTTATTCTTTACGTCCGGCACCACACGGTACTAAACTAAATAGGCTACTCAACACAAAAAGATTTTTTCAATTCGGACCAGTAGTTCCTGAGTGTACGTTGCCAGACTAGGCCCACATAAGGTTTTAAATGCGCAGTGGAAGTGTGACAACCTTGGGGCTCTAGAGACAAGAGTGGCTAGCGTACTGTCCGCCGTACGCGGAGCAGACAATCAAATCAAACACTTACCATACAACAAAAGAAACTCACCTGATGGGCGACACCACCTGCTTCTTGGGATTACCTGGATCCGTGTATGTAAGTGAGTGTATGTGTATCGTGTCGTGACGTTACGAGTATTCTTCAGGTTAGAATCCGCTCCGCTCCAAGAGATCTGCCTTCCAGACATGCGGTCTTCAAATCACTCATTCACAATAGCGTCACACTCAACCATCGGGTCATGACAGATTGTCCACAAAACGACCGGTTAATTAATACAATTGGATCACGACTAATTGTCACAAACGGATCGATTTAAAGGGATTAATTTCAACAAACGCGTCGCGGAACTCAACAGGCGAACAGGGCTATTTTTGCCGGCAAAATTAACAAGAGATGTCAAGTGTCAACGTCAAACTTGACAAGTCAGATGTCACTTCATTACACGCGCATTCCGTTAGGCGCACAGATAATAAACGGTACCGAACATCTACCTCCCCCGGACGGGCCTTCCCGTCCGCTAATCACTTGGCAATCCCGACAAGGTTGCGTTTTATCAGTCCACCTGACGCGCTGCTGGAGGATGTGCAAACACTCCAAGCTCCAACGCTTGCAAAACTCTGAGCGAGCTGCTGCACCAACGGAAACCGCGATAGCCAATTTTGGCTCACATCGACAAAAGGATGCTCCGGCAGGGCGACAAGTGGCTGTCAAATCAAAAAATGGCGCGGGGTCAGGGCCTCCAAGACGTTCGGGTCCGAAGACAGCGGGCACAATGGACGCGAGTTCAACACAGCTTCAATGCGGCAAAATACCGTAGCTAACTCCTTAAAGGTGGGAACGGTGTCTCCCAACAATCTGCGCCAGAGTCCCTAACCGCCTTCACCGCGGCCTCAAAATACCCCCCCAATGGGGGCAGGCTGGCGGGTCAAACAATAACAAACAACAAAACAACCAAACAACAATAACAACCAAACAACAACAACAACAACAATTTAACCAAATGGCCCTCCTTAGGCAACAAAAAGGGGTGACGGACCCCATAAGGAAGGCTAGAGTGACTCAACCGTCAACAACCAAACAACAAAAGACCCGTATCGTCCAATAGGGGTTCAACTTACTAACGGCTCCCGACAATATCCAAACTCTCGCTGCAGAATGGCCAACAGCGCATTGCAACCGGCATGCGAGTTCTTAATGTGACGATCAGTCACCAACAATTCAACAACAAAAAACAACAATTCAACAATTTGTCGAGGGAGCTTTATCGACTCAACAAAACTCAGGGTCCTTTGTTCCAACAGCGAGCACCTTGAGCCCGGCCAAAGGACCCGACATCAAGACTGGCGATCGAGGCCAATCATCCTCGGGATGAGTCAGCCAGTCTGGTCCCCACCATAGGGGGTAAGCAAACAAGCGGGGTGCCATGCACCCGTGTGAGGCCACGGCGCCTGGGTTCAAATCTCCAGGCACGTGCCTCCAAATCAAATGCGTTTTAGACTTTTGAATCTGGGACACTCGGTTCGCAACAAAGACCTCCAAAGAGTGGACGGACGTCTTCAACCAACACAAAACAATTGACTGTCCGTCCAGGCGTAAGAAGCCCGAATGTCCACAGTTCCACCCAAAGTGTGAGCAACGTGGTTCAATAAACGTACAAGACGCGCCGCCCCTGACAATTCAACTTAGGGGTGGTCAGTGCCGTCCGGAGGGGGGCCACCTTGCTCTTGGCCAAGACCAGTGACAAATTCACCTGGCCTGTTGCGCAGACGGTGCGCAGACAAACAACAGCTGCAAATCCGTGCGAAGACGCATCACAAACAATGGTAGCAGTGTAGCTCCCAGGGGGGAGGATAGCGCGGGGTAACACGACCTCGTTGACTGCAGGGAGTGCGGATACAAATTGGAGCCAATCTTCCAACCGGGTGTCCCGAATTGGCTCGTCCCAGCCAAGTCCCGCAGTCCAAAGGCGCTCAAGAAAACAATTTTGCCCAAAACAATACAAACAAACAACAAAACAATAGACAAAAGGCAACCCTGGGCTCCCATGTCCAAAATGACACGGACCACAACAGAGTCCCCCGTGGGCCCCCAGACCCGACCGATGCCGTTGGCAACAAAACCGTGTCGATCTGAGAGGTACCTTAGATGGGCAGGCGCCAATGTCCTAACAATGTCTGGGCGGCGACCGATCGCCACACCCAGACCCAAGTCTTTCCTGACGAGGATGGAGTTCAAACTTCTCGTCCGCGCGGTGTCCCGAGCCACGCGCCATCGCTGGAAGGGCATATCCCACCGGATGCCTGAATGGCGGGGGGCGTGACTTCAACCGGGGACGTTCCGCCAATGGAGGGGAGGGAAGGCGGTGCTGGTCTGGCCAGCGCTGCCCAGCAACAACTGCGTAATCGCCTTTACGTCGGGAGACCAAATGGCGGTCGCGCGGCTCCCGATCAACTTGCGCGGGGGGTGAGTGCGGCGCTCAAAATTGCGGGCCTCTCCCCGGTTCTGAACCGGCGAGGCAGAAGCCCGGTGACCAACTCCATGGTACCCCCCCGTACGCGAACCTTCATCAGAGGCTGGTCTGCCAGCGTGGTTCGCGTTAGCGCACAATATGTCCAAATGGGACCCCCTACAAATTCTACAAGGGCGGGGGTTGGGGCAGTACCGATGGAAGTGAGCCCCCAAACAAGAGAAGCACAGGCGGCGTGCATTGGCAACTCGGCGGCGGGCACTCACGTGCAATTTCAAAAAGGCCGCGCAAGTTGCCATGCCATGCCCCGTGTCCCTACAAAACTCACAACCAGGACGACTCTGGGTGCCAGCAAAACGAGCGGCGGGGCGACCATCAACAGGCCCGCGAGCCCTAGTCCGTCCCTGGTCTCGTGGCCGGGAAGACGGCTGGCATGACTCAGTGGCAACGCCAGAGTTGTCCACAAACCGACACTCATCCTCCAAAAATTGGACGAGGTCATCAAATGGGGGGAGATGTGTGACACTATCCCCACCATACTTTTGCTCGAAACGAGCCCTCAAATCGGCAGGAAGCCGTTGCAGCACAACATGTACCAAAAAGTAAGACCATTGGTCCACCGGCAAGTCCAATTGCTTTAAAGCGTTGGTCGCTGCCACCAACGGGTTCAACAGGTCAGTACGCAATGCTGACAAACTAGTAATGACCGGTAACCCCAAAATCAATCCAATATGAACGTCAGCCAAACAACGTTTATTTTGGTACCGCCGGGTGAGTAGTTCCACAGCGGTAGGGTAGGCTGAGTCAGTCAAAGACAGATGCTGCACCAAGGCTCGGGCCTCACCTTCCAGGACGGACAACAAATAGGCCAACTTTTGGGCGGGTCTGAGGTCCGAGCGTGCATCAACCAAACTTTCAAACAGGTTTTGGAAACTTAACCACTGGTCCAAGCGACCGTTAAAGTGTGGCAGTTCCAAAGTAGGCAGTCTACTCAATAGTCCGGGACCTGAAACAACCGAGGTCTCCGGTTTGACCTGGACAGGTGTCCGGCTCCCCAATATTTCCCGAGCACGTTGACCAATGACATCCCCCAGGTCCAAGATCTGGTCGTAGTCAGCAAGGACCTTGTCACGTGCTGCCTGATCCAGCACTTCCAGAGCCACATCACAAATGTACTCGTTGTAGCGGGTAAGCAGAGCATCAACGTTGCCGAGTCTCACGTTCAACTGCTCGAACCGAGCCAGAGTGACCGCTTCAAGATCCGGGCGCTCAGCGGTTGCTGCAGCTGAAGCGAACCACCGCAGCTGTGTGGTCAATCCACTGATTGCCTCTCTCACCGCTTTGTATGCCATTGCACAAACAATACAATTCAATATACCAACAAAATAATTAAGTAACAAAGTTCAAACAATAAATAACTGGTTCTAATTTAATTAACAAAAATAAAGTTTTATTTTAATTCAAACCAATGTCAACGTTCAAAACTGTCAATATGATATTCAATTCAAATATTCAAATTCTATCCAATTCCAAAAGTTAAGTTCACAAACCACTTTGTTAATGGTACAACAATAATGAACCCTTATTCCAACTCAAAACAATGGTAATACTCAAAATGCCAATAATTTTTCAAATATTAATTTTCACAAATAACCATATCAATGGTACAAACTCAATATTTTAATGTCTTCCTGACATTCAATACAACACAGAGGTCAGACACAAAAAGGGGCTACAACAAGGGGGTGCAACACAGCCCAATCCAATCCACTTTATTAGCCCGGCTGACTTTGGCAACATCAGGTTACCCGTCAATATGAGTTACTCAACTCAACAAATTTACAAATTATTTCAAACAAACAATTAATTACCGTTAACAAATATTTACAGCGAATTACTACTTCCCTTATAGAGACTGCCAAGTAATTAGCCTACTGTAAAATTACCAATTTGGTGGTTTTGTAGGTTAAAACCACGCCTCTGCATACCAAAATGTACGTTGCCAGACTAGGCCCACATAAGGTTTTAAATGCGCAGTGGAAGTGTGACAACCTTGGGGCTCTAGAGACAAGAGTGGCTAGCGTACTGTCCGCCGTACGCGGAGCAGACAATCAAATCAAACACTTACCATACAACAAAAGAAACTCACCTGATGGGCGACACCACCTGCTTCTTGGGATTACCTGGATCCGTGTATGTAAGTGAGTGTATGTGTATCGTGTCGTGACGTTACGAGTATTCTTCAGGTTAGAATCCGCTCCGCTCCAAGAGATCTGCCTTCCAGACATGCGGTCTTCAAATCACTCATTCACAATAGCGTCACACTCAACCATCGGGTCATGACAGATTGTCCACAAAACGACCGGTTAATTAATACAATTGGATCACGACTAATTGTCACAAACGGATCGATTTAAAGGGATTAATTTCAACAAACGCGTCGCGGAACTCAACAGGCGAACAGGGCTATTTTTGCCGGCAAAATTAACAAGAGATGTCAAGTGTCAACGTCAAACTTGACAAGTCAGATGTCACTTCATTACACGCGCATTCCGTTAGGCGCACAGATAATAAACGGTACCGAACACTGAGATTTGCGCGTTCAACCAAACAAACAAACTTTTCAGCGTTATAATATTATATAGAAGATGGAGCGATCGCCTACCTGACCCCTACAACCCAATTACTAGGTAATTACGATACCCCTTGATAAGACTGATTGTCAGACTTTCGGGCTTCTGATGACGCAACGACTGTCAAAGATCTATTCATGAAGGAACCAACGGCTTAACGTCCATTTCGAGGCACGAAAGGTTCATAAAGGTGGTCATAATCATCAGACTCGGACTCTCAAAATCAGATCACAATTATCAAAGAATAACTTCTTCGACAATTGTACGAAAAGGCGGCCAATTAACGTAGTGTGTCAATTTAATTACGAATTAATTTCCCTGACTGTACTAGAAGTACAATTAGTGCCAATGTCAAAGAATTAATGAACAAGTTTCGCACAGGTGTGAGTTACAAAATGATGAAGTTGCAGAATGTAATGAGGGGTTAACAGTTTATGTATGTCATTAGCAGCTGGATCCTGTTCATAAACTCACTATGAAAGGGCAATAGGGCTTTATGAGCGTTTTAAGATTTAACTTTTTTAACCCACTTAAAAAAATAGAAATCTATGTGATTTTCCTGCTATTTTTCCAATTTATTAGTCTAGTATTAAAACTCAAAACTAAAGTCATCCGCGAATCACTTTCAATATGACCCGTCTCATTGTATCTTCATATTATCAAACCAGTGATAAAAAATCAAATAGTTTTCCTTGAAAGTTTTCAGTTTTGCATTCTGTAATAAGTAAGCAATTTATGTGATCTTTATGTACCATATTTTATGCACATATAATTGGCCTACAATGTGCCTAGTAGTGAGCACAGGCCTCCTCTCTCCGAGTGAGGCTGGGCTGATTTCTACCAAGCGGGCCAAGTGCATGTTGGTAAATGTCACATGTCTTCGAATTTTTGGTTCTAGGACATGTCGATTTCCTCACGATGTTTCCTTCACCATTTTGAAAGCAGTGGTGTTAAAAAAAAATACACAAAGTAAAGCGCCAGTCGGAGTACATGCCCAGGACCTAACACTGATAAGTCCACGTGTCCGTGTGGTGGCCATTTCTTCCCGTGGGTGTCGTAAAAGGCGACTAAGAGACTTACTAGAGAATGAGCAGCAGCGTTCTCTATACATTTTACCACCATACTGCGATCGCCAACCCGCCTGCCAAGAGTGGCGATTATGGCGAACCCCCTCAAATAGGAGGAGGGCTATGTTCAGCAGTGGAGGGCCTTACGGCTGTTGATGGCTACTCCTAAGTAGGAGCCGTTACACTTGCTACTGCTCCTATATTTAATGCGAAACAAAGATATTCTCCGCTGTTGTATTTTCTTTCCAACTTCACAAAAATAATAAAACACTCCACAAAATGACAAACTCTCCCGCTAATCGCTGTCATTCCGACCGGTCCCAACAGATCAGCACACATAACCAATAATTACGTTGTTACCAACAAGCCGGCAAGCTTTTACCATTGTCATCGATTAGAAAATATTACTAATGTGGGAATTTCATTAGCTCGACAAATGTTCAGCTTTTTATCATGTTGCAGCTAACACATAAGAGCATGTGAAGCTGTTAGTGTTATGTATTGTACCTGTTATATATTAAAATACTTGATGATTTTTTTAGCAAGACTTTTTCCGGAAAATTTATATTAACAAGCTTACGATTGCCGCTAAGTAGCGTTGCTATATTTCAGGGTGGCGTAGAATTTACGAGACATGAAAAAAGTTAGTGTTGTGTTAAGTTGTTTAACACAAATATTATTAACTCTCCTGCATACAGGCCATTTCTATGAAAACTTTATGGAAATTGTTCTAAGTACCAATCGCGCTATCCCGTCGCGGCTGTCCGCTGGGCCCTTTAAGCTAAGTACAATTTGTAATCACTTTCACCAACTTTTTTTAAATGCAAAAGTAACTCTGTCCGTATGTGGTCTGAACCTCATCATCATCATTTCAGCCGTAAGACGTCCACTGCTGGACTTAGGCCTCCCCCAATTTGGGAGGCTTTGCCATAATCGCCACGCTTGGCAGGCGGGTTGGCGATCGCAGTATGGTGGTAAAATGCATAGAGAATGCTGCTGCCCATTCTCTAGTAAGTCCCTTAGTCGCCTTTTACGACACCCACGGGAAGGAATGGGGTGATGTTATTCTTTACGTCCGGCACCACACGGTACACTGAACTATCATTAGGATATTTTATAGAAAGAGAGCATGGTACTATAGCACGCGTAGCATGACCACCATAGAAAGAAAGTTGTCTATTCTTGGTAGAATAGAGATATAATTGTCATGCTACGCCAGCATAAAACGGTAAAAATCTTTCTACAATCTTCTGTATTTAATCTTTCTACAATCTGTAATTTTGTGTATTTTTCCGTCGACAAAACCCATTTCTACGGTGGTCATGCTACGCGTGTAGGAGGACACAGCCTACCTTTCATCGTTGATCGCAGACAAAGTCGCGGGCAACAACTAATCATTTTCAAGTCTGTGGATTGTAAGCAATAGAATAATGTTTTAGCAGTTCTGCAATTTATAGCTCCTAATTTTGGTCCACAAGGTCAAGGCTGCACACTTGATCTTAGCTTCAAGCACCATAGACAAATAACAACATCATTTACCTTTTTAAATAACATGGCGTGGGAATCCTGAAGGTTGTCACAAGTTCTGTTCTCGGGTGAGTCAAACCGAGGCTTTCACGGAATCCGACGAGTACTTGTTACGTGTGTAATGCTGTTATTTTGGTTATCATTCCAGTATTTACAATGTTATTGCTTTATTTGGTGATGGAGGTTGAAGACAGACGTGTTCAGGAATGTTCGGAGGAAGGTGACTAATTGTAGTGCGAAGAGGATTGCGATCAACGTCGAAAACATGGAAATTAATCATTCTTGTTAAAGTATGTTTAGAACGTACATTATTTTATTTATTACCTAGTATTAAGAGCAGGTAAGTTTAATAATAACTTACTATTGTATACCATTTCAGTTCTTCCCGTGTGAGTCGTAAAAGGCGACTAAGGGACTTATTAGAGAATGGGCAGCAGCGTTCTCTATGCATCTTACCACGTTACTGCGATCGCCAACCCGCCTGCCAAGCATGGCGATTATGCAAAACCACCTCAAATTGAAGGAAACCTTGTCCAGCAGTGGAAGTTTTTTTGGTTGAAATGATAATGATGATGTGAGTGCATTGCAGTGTTGGCCCAGTAGTAACGGCCGCAAGTTACGAGATATAGGTCGTAGGTTCGAACCCAGACATACGTTTTACTTTGTTTCACCACCACTACGCTCAAAACGGAGCAGGAAAATATCGTGAAGAAACCGGCATGTCCTAGAACTAAAAAATCGAAACCATGTGACATCTACTTACTCATACTGAGCTGATTATGCCGCACACCAAATAGATTGAAAAACAAATGAATTTTACAATGGAAGCATTCCACCCGTACTTTGTCCCGCCCAGGGATGACTGGGTGGAGGACCTGAGCGGCTCAGTGACCCTCATTTCGTCGGCCGCCGCCGGAACCCCGACCCTCGAGGCCGTCAAGAGGGGACGGGGTTGCGTAGCAGCACGGTTCGGGGGGATTGTAGTTGTGGGAGTATACTTCTCCCCGAGCCGAACTCTCGCCGAGTTCCACAACTCCCTTGCGGAGTTGAGAGTTGTCGTCGTCGGGTTCCGTCCCCTCCCCGTGCTCGTACTCGGGGACTTCAACGCCAAGAATTTGGCTTGGGGTTCCCGGTATACGGATACGCGGGGCAGGATGGTGGAGGACTGGGCTCTGGAGACAGGCCTGGTCGTCCTAAATCGGGGTTCTGTACCTACGTGTGTACGGATGCGGGGCGACTCAGTGGTGGACATTTCGTTTGCCAGCCCCGCTCTGTCACCGCAGGTTATTGATTGGCGCGTCATGGAGGGGGTGGAGACGTACTCCGACCACCGGTACATCCGGTTTGACGTCTCCGCCCAGACCTCGAGCGCGCCGATCCGGCAGACCCCGAGTGGTCCGCGGTGGGCGCTGAAGAAGCTGGACCGGGAGCTTCTCCTGGAAGCCTCGATCGTGCAGGCCTGGGTGTCACCACCGGACAGGCCTGCTGACACCAACGACGAGGCCGAGTGGTTCCGGGAGGCCATGTCCGAGATCTGTGACGTGGCTATGCCCCGAGTCCAGCCAGGACGGGCTTGGCGCCAGGTGTACTGGTGGTCGCCGCAGCTGACAGCGTTGCGCGAAGCGTGCGTTGCGGCACGACGCCGGTACACCAGGCACCGCAGGCTCCGTATCCGACCTCCGGATACGGAAGCCATTCAGGCGGAGCTATACGAGGGGTACAGAGCGGCGAAGACCGCCCTCCAAGAGGAGATCCTGCGGGCCAGAGGACTGGCCCGCAAGGAGTCGCTGGAGACTCTGAACAGGGACCCATGGGGACGGCCCTACAAGGCCGTCCGGGAGAAACTCCGCCCATGGGCTCCTCCGCTGACTCAGAGTCTCCGGCCCCAACTCGTGGAGGGCGTGGTGAGCGCTCTGTTCCCTTCGCGAGGGGAACATAGTCCCCCACCCATGGCTCCGCCTACTGCGGTGCCCGATGCGGACCACACCACTGACGACGACGACGGTATTCCAGAAGTGACCGAGGCAGAGATGAGGGTGGCGGTACGAAGGCTTAATGCCAAGAATACCGCCCCAGGACCCGACGGCTTGCCTGGCAAAGCATGGGTCCTGGCCTCAGAGGCTCTCGGGCCTCGACTCAGGGGACTCCTTAGCGCATGCTTGGAGAGGGGCCAGTTCCCACTTCGTTGGAAGACGGGGAAACTGGTCCTCATTAAGAAGCCTGGGCGCCCAGCGGACTCTCCGTCCGCTTACCGGCCCATCGTGCTACTCGACGAGGTGGGCAAGCTCTTTGAAAGAGTCATTGCAGACCGCCTCGTCGGGTGGCTGGTGCGGGAGGGGCCGGACTTGTCGGACGGCCAGTACGGCTTCCGCAAGGGGCGCTCTACGGTGGACGCCATCATGCGCGTGCGAGCCCTCACGACGGGGGATGCAGTGGCCCGGGGTGGGGTCGTCTTGGCGGTGTCTCTAGACATCGCCAATGCCTTCAACACCCTGCCCTGGAGTTGCATTAGGGAGGCACTCCGGTATCACCGGATGCCGACCTACCTCTGTCGCGTGGTCGAGGCCTATCTGACGGATAGGGCCGTCATCTACCCCGGTCACGAAGGGGAATGGAACCGGCGAGAGATGTCGTGCGGTGTCCCACAGGGATCGGTCCTGGGGCCGCATCTGTGGGACATCGGTTACGACTGGGTGCTGCGCGCCGACCTCCCTAGCGGCGTCAGCGTAGTTTGCTACGCTGACGACACGCTGGTCCTTGCGCAGGGGAGGTCGTACGAGGCGGCGGCCGAAATTATGACACGCGGGGTTGCGACAATCGTCAATAGGATCCGGCAATTGGGACTCGAGGTGGCATTGCTCAAGTCCGAGGCCATGGGTTTTCATGGTCCTCGGAACGCGCCACCTGCGGGTTCCCAACTCACGGTAGGAGGGGTTCACATCGGCGTCGAGTCGACAATGAAGTACCTGGGACTTGTCCTCGACAGCCGGTGGAACTTCGTTGAGCATTTCCGACGTTTGGCTCCCAGACTGGAGCGGGCTGGGGCTGCATTAAAGCGGCTCCTGCCCAATCTGGGGGGTCCAAACGCCTCCTGCCGGAGGCTCTACACGGGGATCGTGCGGTCCATGGCCCTCTACGGGGCACCGGTGTGGGCGCCCTCATTGAGGCTGCGCCCAGCGCGCCGGTTGTTTGCGGCCCAGAGGGTCATGGCCATCCGGTTAATTCGGGGATACCGCACGGTCTCGTGCGAGGCGGCGAGCCTCCTTGCCGGAGTGCCGCCATGGGATCTGGAGGCAAAGGTCCTCGCGCACATGTGGGAGTGGCGCGAGGAGGCGAAACGCCGGGGCGAAACTCCGCTGCCGCGACAAATCGCGGCACGGCGGACAGAGCTCCGGTGTGATCTCATGGCGACATGGCGGATACGATTGTCGCAACCCAGTGCTGGGCACGCCACAATTGCGGCGGTAAGTCCCCTCTTTGAGGAGTGGATAGAGAGGCGTCACGGCGTCCTCACCTTCCGCCTGACGCAGGTTCTCACCGGGCATGGGTGCTTCGGTGGGTTCCTGTTCAGGATAAAGCGGGAGGATACGTCCGGGTGTTTCCATTGCGAGGATCATCTGGAGGACACGGTGGAGCATACGGTGGAGGTGTGCCCTGCCTGGGCGGGGCACCGCCGTGTCCTCGTGGAGTCGATCGGCGGCGGCGACCTCTCGCGTCCGGCTCTGGTGCGAGCCATGGTACGGAGCGAGAGGGAATGGGAAGCCGTCACCTCCTTCTGCGAAGCAGTAATGCTCGCGAAGGAGGAGGCGGGGCGCGTGAGGGAGTGGCAGTCTCTGCGCCCTCACGTCCCTAGCCGCCGCAGGAGGAGACGCCCCGGACGTCGGGAGTCAATAGCGGACTCCCGGCCACCGTAGGCGCGAGCTTGCGGGTGGTGAGCAATGGGTAGCTCGCCGCCCGGTAAGGACCAAGCTCGGGTCGACGGCGCGCAGTGTTCCACGCGCGCCTCAAAGAGATGTCAGCAGCAGTGTAGGGGTCTACTAGGACCGATGCCTGCCGGGGTCGCGTGATTGTTCGAAAGAGATACCGTGACCCTGGCACATGGGCAACTGATGGAACACGGGTGGGTTTTAGTCAGTAAAAGTCTGACACGCCCTCCCGCTCCGCCCAGAGCGGGAGAAGTCATTTGATGATTTCCCATCCTGAAAAAAAAAAAAAAAAAAAAAGCATTCCACTAGACTACCTTCGATTTCTACTATTACTTAGAATTTTACCCAGTTTTAAAGAAAACCCGTGACACATGTTACCTTCACTACTCTACACACTAGAGCCCGCTAGTTATGACGTAAAAGCTATCATGACTAAAACAAAAGGGAATAAGCAGAAGAGATAACAGCAGGGTGTGTTCCTACCACGATACACGACGTAGGTACAGTTGATAACAAAACGGAACCAGATAGTAGTATACAAGTTGACACAAACATTGTAAACAGTTTATAGAGGGGATAATTTAGTGAGCACCTGCCGATATCATTGTTTTTTCTTTTTGTTTCTTCTACGATAATTTACTGGTTTTGATTTCAGTATCAAAGGAATCTATCTCAATAATTATCTCAATAATTAATTAGCATTATCATTTTAGCCACAAGACGTCCACTGATGGACATAGGACTCCCACAAGTTGACAAGTTGGGAAGTTTTGCCATAATTGCTACGCTGGCAGGCGGGCTGGCGGCCGCGGCATTGGTGGTGAAATGCATAGAGAACGCTGCTGCCCATTCTCTAGTAAGCCCCCTTTTTTTTTTTTTTTGGATGGGAAATCATCAAATGACTTCTCCCGCTCTGGGCGGAGCGGGAGGGCATGTCAGACTTTTACTGACTAAAACCCACCCGTGTTCCTTCAATTGCCCATGTGCCAGGGTCACGGTATCTCTTTCGAACAATCACGCGACCCCGGCAGGCATCGGTCCTAGCAGACCCCTTCAGTTTTGCTGACATCTCTTTGAGGCGCGCGTGGAACACTACGCGCCGTCGACCCGAGCTTGGTCCTTACCGGGCGGCGAGCTACCCATTGCTCGCCACCCGCAAGCTCGCGCCTACGGTGGCCGGGAGTCCGCAATCGACTCCCGACGCCCGGGGCGTCTCCTCCTGCGGCGGCTAGGGACGTGAGGGCGCAGAGACTGCCACTCCCTCACGCGCCCCGCCTCCTCCTTCGCGAGCATTACTGCTTCGCAGAAGGAGGTGACGGCTTCCCATTCCCTCTCGCTCACACCATGGCTCACACCAGGGGCGGACGCGAGAGGTCGCCGCCGCCGATCGCCTCCACGAGGATACGGCGGTGCTCCGCCCAGGCAGGGCACACCTCCACCGTATGTTCCACCGTGTCCTCTCTAGTAAGCCCCTTAGTCATCTTTTACGACAGCTACGGAAGAAATGGGATGATGCTATTCTTTAAGACCGGCACCAAAGAGAACTGGCTGTGCCCCAGTATTTAACATGGAGCGACTGCGCACCTGACCTTCACGACCAAGTTACCGGCAAACACGTTACTCCTTTGGTAAGACTGGACTGACAAAGATCTAAAAATTACAGCAGGCCCCAACAGTTCAACGTGTTTTTAACCGATTTCAAAAAAGGAGGTTCTCAATTCGACTGTATTTTTTTTTAATATTTTTGTTACCTCAGAACTTTCGACTGGGTGAACCGATTTTGGTGATTCATTTTTATTTAAATTTGTTCCAGTTCAAACAATGGCATACATGGTATAGGAATTAGTGCGGGGTAGATACCATAACTATAAGGGGTGTTAGGGGGAGCACACAACAATCGGACTCCCCAAAAGTCAACCTCACCTGCACGCTGTACACCCTGCCACTGACAGACGAGGCGCTGGCGACCGACTTATGGCGGTATAACCATCCAACAAGCCAATCGAAATCCTCCAGAGCGATGGCGGGCAGCAGCGTCATCGCTGCGAAAGGATTGGCACTGCGGTCACCAACCCGCATGCCCAGCGTGGTGACTACGGGCATTAAACCTCACCATGGATAAAGTGCCAAAACAACGGCCCCCGGTTCCCGGTGGTCCCGCTATTCCTGGTCAAGGTAGCGGTCACGGTAACGGTGGGACGGGGGGTGCTAAGAATCTCCGGGTTACGGCAGGCTACCAACGACGACTACATCTGGCTACGTATAATGGACGTTCGATGAGGCTGGACCATCACCTTGCCGAACTAGAGGTAGAGCTAGGGCGCATTAACTGGCATATACTGGGGTTATCTGAAGTCCGAAGACAGGGGGAGGATACGATAACTCTGGAGTCAGGCCACTTACTCTACTTCCGCGAAGGTGATCAGCTCTCCCAAGGCGGTGTCGGCTTTCTGGTCAACAAGGAACTCACTAACAGCGTTGTGGAAATCGGTAGTGTGTCGACACGGGTAGCGTACCTTGTACTAAAACTCACTGACAGGTACTACCTGAAAGTGATACAGGTATATGCGCCGACTTCGACATGCTCTGACGACACAGCCGATGCCATGTACGAGGATATTGCCAAAGCAATGCACTGTACGACTAAGGCCCACTACAACGTTGTTATGGGGGACTTCAATGCCAAAGTGGGATTACAGGAACGCGGTGAATCGAGAGTCGGACCCTTCGGTGTGGGGCGCAGAAATCACAGGGGGCAAATGCTGGTCAACTTTTTAGAGTCGCAGGAGCTCTTTTTGATGAATTCGTTCTTCGAAAAGAAACCCCTTAGGAGGTGGACCTGGCAGAGCCCCGATAACGTGACAAGGAACGAGATAGACTTCATCATGACGGATAAGAAGCACATATTTAGAGATGTCTCCGTGATCAATAGGTTTAATACCGGAAGCGTCACAGACTTGTCCGAGGCAGTCTAAATATCAACTTTCGAGCTGAAAGAATCCGTATGATGAGGCCTACCCTCCGACCTACGCCGCTCCAAGCCGCTCAAGGGTCCGAAAAGTTCCAACTGGAACTTCAAAATCGATTCGCCCTACTGGAAACCACTGGCACCGTTGACGAGAAGGCCGATGAGTTGGTCAAGGCACTACGCGACGTTTCCCGCAGAATTTTCCCGTCGCAGCGGAAAAGTAAGGTGTCCAAACTTTCCTCGGAGACTCTCGGACTTATGAGGGAAAGACGAGAGTTGCCATCCACGCAGCAGTCTTCGTCAGATAAGAGGGCCTTAAACTTAAAAATCAGAAAGCTGACGCGACGCGACCTTCGGTGCTCCAACACCCGCGACATTGAGGTCGCGATTGAGCAGAAACGAGGGTCGAAAGTGTTCGCTCAGCAGCTAGGAAGGTCCCATCTGACGAAACTTAGAACTGGGGATGGCAGAATCGTGACTTCGAAGTCCGAGATTCTCGAGGAAGTCGAGGATTTTTACGGGCACCTATACCCAACGCGGACGGCAAAACAAGCGGAACATAGTGCGGATGACCATCGAGCCGAACTAACGCGCCACTACACGGAGGACATCCCAGATGTCGACCAGTGCGAGATTAGGGCGGCTCTCGAGCAGCTAAAGAACAACAAGGCACCTGGCGATGACGGAATAACGACAGAGCTCCTTAAAGCGGGCGGGGCTCCAGTCTTGACAGAGCTCGCGAGTCTCTTTAACTCCGTCATCCAAGAGGGTACAACGCCCGAAGCGTGGAGCAGAGGTGCGGTGGTTCTGTTCTTCAAAAAAGGTGACAAAACCTTGCTGAAGAACTACAGACCCATCTCACTTCTGAGCCACGTGTACAAGCTGTTCTCGAGAGTCGTCACGAACCGTCTCGCCAGGAGACTTGACGAGTTCCAGCCGCCAGAACAAGCCGGTTTTCGAAAAGGCTTTAGTACCGTAGACCACATCCATACTGTTCGGCAAATTGTACAGAAGACCGAGGAGTACAACCAGCCGCTGTGTATGGCATTTGTGGACTACGAGAAAGCCTTCGACTCCATCGAAATATGGGCAGTTCTGGCCTCTCTGCAACGATGTCGTATTGACTGGCGCTACATCGAAGTGTTGAGATACTTGTATAACGCTGCCACGATGACTGTCCAGATCCAGGACCAAAAAACCATGCCGATCCAACTGCTGAGAGAGGTGAGACAGGGGGATGTAATATCCCCGAAACTGTTTACCAACGCATTGGAGGATGTTTTCAAGACGCTGGACTGGACTGGACAGGGTATCAACGTGAACGGTGAGTACATTTCACACCTCCGCTTTGCCGATGACATCGTCATAATGGCAGGGACGCTGGAACAGTTGGACCAGATGCTGCACAGCCTGAATGGAGCCTCCCGGCGGGCGGGTTGGCCTCGGCATGAATTTGGTCAAGACGAAAGTCATGTTCAACTCGCACGTCTTGCCGAGTCCAATCCGCATCGAGGGTTCGCTTCTCGAAGTTGTGAAGGAGTATGTCTACTTAGGCCAAGTCATCCAGGTTGGTAGACACAACTTCGAGAAGGAAGCCGACAGGTGGATCCAGCTAGGTTGGGCAGCATTTAGAAAGCTTCGTCAAGTCTTCTCGTCACCTATCCCGCAATGTCTGAAGACTAAGGTCTTCAACCAGTGCGTCCTGCCCGTAATGACATACGGTGCCGAAACGTGGACACTGACAGTTGGGCTGGTCCACAAATTCAAGGTCGCTCAGTGCGCTATGGAGCGGGCTATGCTCGGAGTCTCTTTGAAGGATAAAATCAGAAACGAAGTTAACCGGAAAAGAACTGGAGTTACCGACATAGCTCGCAGAGTAAGCAAGCTTAAGTGGCAGTGGGCTGGCCATATCTGTCGAAGGACCGATGGCCGGTGGAGCAGACGAGTCCTGGAGTGGAGACCGCGTATAGGCAAGCGTAGTGTGGGATGCCCCCCAGCTAGATGGACCGACGACCTTAGGAAAGTGGCTGGGGTAGACTGGATGTGGAAGGCGGAGGACAGGGTGTTGTGGCGCAACATGGGAGAGGCCTATGTCCAGCAGTGGACTGCGATAGGCAGAGTTGAGATACCATAACTAAAAAGTTAAAATAAAAACTTTTTTACAAAATGAAACAACCGACTTCCTTTAATTTCTGAAGTCGGTGGCAAAAAACTTAAATACAGATCCTAAGACAACGACTTCCGAAATTAAAGTTATTTTTCACTTTGTAGTGTTTTTTAAGGAAGTCGGTTGTTTTTAGATACACGAAAGGATCTGTAAGTTATGGAACACCCATCCTCAGCAAGCATGGTGACCCT
Source organism: Aporophyla lueneburgensis (assembly GCA_932294355.1). NCBI lineage: Eukaryota > Metazoa > Arthropoda > Insecta > Lepidoptera > Noctuidae > Aporophyla > Aporophyla lueneburgensis. The sequence continues at coordinate 28,640,302 of OW028751.1, read as the reverse complement.
TGCTATTATTATTACTTAGCCATGAGCCCCTAACCACTAGAACCCGATTACTGAAAAACGATTTCTTTTATGCTGGCACTTAACTTGGTGCCCAAATATTCACGTTATTACGTTGTCAGAATCCCGAAAGACTGACAACCGTTATACCTAAGGATATCGTATTACCCAGTGTCTGGGTTTCTGGAGGTCGGGTAGGTAGTCGCTCCATGAAAAATACATATTGAGCTGCATCCGGTTAGACTGTAAGCTGACCCCAACTTAGTTGGGACAAGGCTAGGCAGATGATGATTCGCATTACTTCATGAATACAAAATGAACTTTGTCTCACTATGTAAAGGGTATATTTTAAATTGAACAAGTTACTCGAATATAAACTAACTGTACTTACCTTGAATTTCAGAGCCACGGACACATTTTCCTTTGTCTGAAATCTAGAACTAGAACACGACATTACTAGAAGGACGTCTACAGAACAACTGAGTCAAGGTACTAGAAAATCGATGAAATACTAGTTAAAAGAAAACTGTTATTAAACTTGTATACGTATACGTAGAAAGTTCGCGGTAATAATTAGGGCGGGCGGGCGGTGAGTAATACACAGAACTGGGCGGGCGGGCGGACATACCGACGTCGCGACGCCAAATGTAGTAAAAAGTTCTGGGTACTGTCGGAATGTAAGTTTGTGAAAAGAAAAGCTTGGTTGAGAAAATTTCTTAGTACTCTTTATTTGTTTTATGAATGTACCTATATTAATACATCGTTCCACCTTTTCTTCGGCGAGGGTACATCATGATTCTTCTATCCTTATAAAATAAGTACACGAGCTTCTGCGATTTCCTCCGCGTCAAAATTTCTTTCTCAATAAATGGACTATCCAACACTAAAAGATTTCAAGTCGAACCAGTAGTTCCTGAGATTAGCGCGTTTAACCAAACAAACTCTTTTCATCTTTATAAAAATAGTATAGATTGTTCTAAATTAACAGAATAATATACTTATAGGTTAAATTAAATTTCAGGTATTTTTCAGTCATGGGTAGGAAAGGCTTTCATTTTGACACATTCATTGCGATATTTACGTTATTGAGCTGACATATTTTCCGAACATAAGAAGCAATGTATGAGATAAGATAAGTCTCTATTTGCTTTAAACATGGTATAAAGTTGTTTTTGTTGTTGTTGTTGTTGTTGTTGTTTGTTGTTGTTGTTGTTGTTGTTGGTATTAGTAATAATCTTCAAATTGCTTCAGATTCTGATTGAGACTGTGTTAAGCAATTAGGGTACTGGTCTCGAGTTCAGCTAAATGAAATCAAGTCTCCAAAGATATAACTTCTAACTCACTTAAAATCGAAATCAGCTAATACGTAACTAAATATTCAATCAACTCAGCCTATTGCAGTCTACTGCTGGACATAAACCTCTCCCATGCTGCACCACAACACCCTGTCCTCCGCCTTCCGCGTCCAGTCTGTCCAACTAAATATTAGGAAGCAATGATAACCCTAACTTTTAACACGGCTGTCGAGAAACGATTAATTCACAACTTATAATAGGCATATTACATCGCATGTGATCTGTGAAATGAGTGGCCCCGCCCCCGACTAATTAATTGGGCGCCGGAGCGCACGGGCGCGCGAAATTATAGTCGAGTTTTATATTGAAACTATCTACAACTAGTTTGGTAAGGATGCAGATTCATTAATGACTAGTAAACTTAAAAATTTATTAATTAGAAAATTTGCCAAATTCCCATAAAATTCTATTCGTGAGTTTATTTCTTTTTTCGTCTCCTTAGGGTTCTAGCGTAATTTTATATAGTCTATCCAACACTAAAATATTTTTCCAATTCGAACCAGCTACTGAGTTGAGCGCGTTCAACCAAACAAACAAACTCTTCAGCTTTATAATATATTACAGATAAAATCTAGGGGAAATGAATAAATTAATAATAGGGGAAATTATACGCAATGCAAACGACGACTAAACTCATAAAGTCATAACTCCATAATTTCAGTGAGCATTTCCGTAAAAACTCGCACAACACACACGCGCGCGCTCACACTATGACTCACTTCCCTACGGAAATCCCCATTATTACCGCATTCTCTTATCTATTAGATGATTAACGATGCCTTTACTAATAGTTACGTGTTAGATTTGAGTGCTTCACAGAATAATGCTTATCACCATAATTGAATATTTAATCAGACAATCATTTCCAGTGCTGAACACAAGACATTAAAAATACTTATGTTAGGAGCAGTGGAAAATAAAAATAGTGCCTACGTATCTTACAGTTGGCAAGAACTAATAGCTCTCTACTTTTCAGCGCCAAAAAAGGCTACTGAAGTTTACGGGTACCATTAATTCTTTTGTAACAAATGCTTTGAAAAGAAAATAATGCAGCGAAATTGTGAATAAAGTTATCAACCCAAGAGAAGAGATGTGAAATTGAATATGTTTATTATAGAGATCGAATCGGGATTTTGGGTTCGATTCTCTTATTCACAACAGAAACTCTCATCTTGTACTGACAAACCGCAAAAAAAATAACAAGTGACGCTTTAGAACACGGTCTCGTTGGTTCAGGGGTAAAGCGCAAGCGCTACTGCTGTGCATGGGGGTTGGATTCCCGGGTCGGACACAGTGTTATTGGATTTTGCCATCAGGATTTTTTTAGTCCTTGCCCATTACAAGGGACTTAGACATAACTGGTGAAATATCATGAGCGTATTGTAAATACACCACTGCCTAACCCATCTGCAAATTACAGGCGGGATGCTATCATATAAATAAATATAACTAAAGTGACTGTAATGCCAAAATATCAGTTTTATAGTAAATGCAGATGAGTTATGACATAGAAAATAGATTAACTTATAACAAATATTGTAAATCTCTTTTTTAACCGACTTAAAAAAAAGGAGGAGGTTATCAATTCGACTGTATTTTTTTTAATGTTTGTTACCTCATAACTTTTGACTGGATGAACCGATTTTGATGATTCTTTTTTTAAGTTGAAAGCTGGTGCTTTCCCAATGGTCCTATTTTAATTTGATTCCAATCGGGCAATGGGGTCCATGGCATTTAGTATTTGCGCGACAAATGAACGAATAACGCGATTATATTAAGTGCGGAGTATCTACCATAACTAAATAGTTAAAAATAAAAACGTTTTACAAAAAAAAAACAACCGACTTCCTTAAAAAAAACACTACAAAGTGAAAAATAACTTTAATTTCGGAAGTTGGTGGCAAAAAAACCTTAAATACAGATCCTAAGACACCGACTTTCAAAATTGAAGTTATTTTTGACTTTGTAGTGTTTTTTTAAGGAAGTCGGTTGTTTTCTTTTTATTTATCTGCTTGCTCTTAAATGGTGGCACCGACATTGACGGTAGTTTTACTGGAAGATAGTCAATGTTGTAAGGAATAACATAGGCTATCCCGGTAGCAGATTCCCCTGGAATAAATTCCGACGTCTACGCAGGCGAGAAGCCTCGGATTAATACAAATATTTGACATGCAGAGTGATCACTCAAAACTTGCAAACACTTGAAATAACCGCGTGCATCAGAATCGTCAGCCGCAGCAGTTAATTGCATAACAGCCGGTCATTGGCCGACGCTAGCGCATAACGTGCATGCCTCGCACCTCGTTACCAACACCTGGAACACTGCCAACCCTGCTTTAGATACCGCCGTGAAGACTGGTAATGATGTGTTTTCTGACGAAAAGATGACTATGCAGTGCTACTAATAAATAGGATTCTGATGGGTCGCTCGAATAGTCATTCTTGTTCTAGTTCTTATCAATAAACACATTACATATACATTTTTTTTAGTGACATCTCGCAGGTCAACCAGATTGTCGGCTGCTTAACTGGTCTTGCCCGTGGCTACCTTAATAAATTAAGGGCTCCAGCTAGGGCTTAATAAACTTAAAACTAGACCGAGTATTCGGTAAGGGTGCGCCCTGTGGGGTACGTTCCTCGGCTTAGGGTATCGCTGGTAGAGGGCAGTAAAGGACGGACTAGATCGAAATTATTATAATTGATGGAAAAATTTTAAGCTACAGGATCAGCGGCGCGGGCTAGCTCGAGCAACGGGCGCACATGGATTGGGATGTCGCGGCGGGCCTCGGGCGGCGAGGCCAGAAGGAGAATATTACACTTAACAGCACACCAACATTTTATCGTGTGTGATGTAAATAGTTCTTTCATGTGCCAGTGCCTTTTTATAAAGAGTGAGCCTATTGCATAAGGCATAAATCCAGACCCCAGACATCAACTAAGAAGTTCTTTACTAAATAGTCCTACTTGAACAGGAGAGTTTCACAACTGAATAAGAGACTACTACGGAATTAAGTTCCGTGCGGTGCCGGAAGTAAAGCATGCCACCATCGCATTTATTCCTGTGGGTGTAGTAGAACGTCACTAAGGGACTTACTAGAGAATGGGCAGCAGCGTTCTCTATGCATTTTACCACCCTACTGCGATCGCCAACCTGCCAAGCATAGCAATTAGGTCAAGTTATATCCAGCAGAAAGCAAAGATCAAATAAGAACAAATGGGCCAAAATTGTCACGAATTGGTACCCAATATACAAGAAAAGACGAAAGGGAAGGCCATTCAAAAGATGAAGTGATGACATAGTTGCCACGGCTGGAATCACTTGGCACAGACTGGCAAGAAATAGAGAAAAATGGAAGAAAATGGAGGAGGCTTTCACCGCCAGAGCAGTCCTTACAACAATACATACATAGGTACTAATAAGTTGTACTAACATACTAGATTAAGAAAATTACTAACACAACTAATAGTAATAACATATAGAAATGTAAATTGTAAGGAATAAATAAAGCTATTATACTATATGTCCAGCAGTGGACGATTTTCTGCTGAAATGATGATGATGATGATTGAATTAAGAAGCAATTAGAGATCATCTGCTGAAGCTAAGAAAATAACCAAAACTTTTGCTTGGAATTAAACAAATAAATGCATTTAGGTTTAAACACCCTGTTAAAACTAGCAACATTTACAAATGCAACACTGTTTCTGATAAGACGTATTGCCTCTACCTATAGTTTCTTCACGGTGGGAATCTCTCAACCGGAGCCGCTTCGTTGACCGCTTAGTATTTATGCTATGCGCGTACGCATAGCGCTCTCGTTTAGCGCTTGAGACCTGGCGATCTGCCAACCATCCGACTACCTGTCCTGACTTGTTCATGGGACTATCAGCTAGGACATTTTTAAGTATTTCAGACACTGATGTAGATGGCTGCGATTTCAAGGTCACTAAATCTACTCGTTACTATTCTAGGAGCTTCTTTGAAGGTTAATTCGAGACAAATTATCCCGAGAAAGTTGTAACCGACATATCTGTAGATTTAGTAAGCTGAAGTGGCATTAAGTTGGTCTTGTTCTTTAGAGGACGGCAGTGGGGCCAGCGTATTGCTGGTTTAACATAGAATACCTAACAGCTAGATGGATCATACCATCTGCCTAGCCTTTTCTGAACTATGTTGAGGTCCGCTTCTAGTATAACTGGATGCAGCATCATATAAAATACCAGTATTTTACATGGAGCCACAACTCAAAGTCCACAACTCAAGTTTCTGGGTAATACGATACCCCTTGGCAAGACTGGTTGTCAGACTTAGTCTTCTGATGATCCGTAACGACTGTCAAAGAGCCGGGATCAACTTAACATGCTTACCGAGGAAGGATTCCTGTCGGTTTGTAATGGACGGTCACCCATCCTCAGGCCGACCTCGGTAAGTGTTGCTTAACCTTGATTATCAGACTCTTAATTGTAGAAAATTCAACAATTTAGCATCTGATGAACTGTAAATTATTATTGTGAAAAACTTAATTCTCCTACCGTTCATCATATTTCCTAAAACCTGCTACCTGACCTATCTCAATTCCTAGACATAATAGGAGTCGTTGACCATTTAATGTACTAGCATACTCGACATAGCGCCGCTGACCTGGCTCTCTGCCAGCCCCATTAATACCTGTCGTAATGTTCACGCGATATCATTGATGTGGTGTGAGAGTTAAATGGCTACTACGGTCGGTTTGTGAGGTTAAGCTGCGATTGGGCCTGTTAGGCCTGGGATGGGTACCGTTTTTGGTCGCAATGTCACAGTTTATTTCTGACTACTGTTTTTTACAACATTATATTTCTACCACCATTTTTTCTAAGTGTAGCGTATTTCATGAATTAAATATGTTTGCGTATATCTACTTCTTCCTTATTAATTCCATTGTCAATTTGCAATATAGTTTCATTTATAAGAGTGTCCATAGAGTTGCATGTTTTTCTTCGTAGCAACCCGTATTTCTTTATACGTCTTTCACTAGTTCCTGTAAATTATTTAACTGTCCGTGGACATGTTCGTCTAATAAGCTAAATTTTATATGCATGCCATGGTTGGTCCGTAATGGGTCACGTTTTATATTCTTAAATTTTATAAGAGGCTTTTATTCAAGCAAGTAGGTTGGTTGGAAAAAAGTTACATAGTTGGAAATAGTTGAGCATGTGATTATTGAGTAGAAGATGTTTTCATAAAAAAGGCTTGTAGAAGGGAAGTGTAACTGACCATATAAATGGAAACAATCGTGTAATAACTAAGGCAGGAACTTCCGTACCTACACATAGCGCCACTCTGGTCACGCTGGCCTGGCGCTCTGCCAGCCCCATTAATACCTGTCGTGTGGCGCACGGTAATGCGACTTCCTTGCAATCCGGTATGCGTTCAGCCTGAACTGCAGTACGGCATGTCAGTTCTAATGCTATTCATATTTTGTGGAGGGGACTGAAATAGCCTTAAAAAGACGACCAGTGGTCTCTTGGAACAACCGCTTGGAAAGGCCTACACGGAAACTGAAGAAAAGCCAGACCAGCAGAACGTTGGCAAGACGAGTGGGTGGTTTTGGTTGGTAAATCATGGCTTGTGAAAGGAAAAATCCAGAGAACCCTGCAAATTATTTAAGGAGACCAATACCTACCTATATTAGGAACGAGCTGGTTCAGGAAAACGATGCCTGTAAGTATTTGGGGAGGAGTTTGCTCAGCAGTATGATAGTGTCGGTTATTTAATTTTTTTAACTAGGACTAATAAAGGTTTTTTTTAATCAAATTCCGTTCTTTAAAAAAAAAAACAGACATATTCTGGCAAACAGGGCGACGTAAAATAATAACTACGCAGGATTGTTCAATGTGTTAAAATACAAATTTCTCATAGGTATGGAACCTTCACTGGTCCCTTTTGTAATCCTAGCAAATATAGGTACAGCGATAAAAGACATTTCCTAAAGATTTACAACAACAGTTGAGCAGAGATGTACCTATATGGTTCCTACACCCACATTTCGCCAGTTATATGTACATGTAATAGGGGGCGAGGTCTATTACCATCAACCGGGCACAAATCCAGACTCCGGGGTGCTACTGAGAAATTGAACATAGAAAAATCCAATAACAGTTTGTCTGTCTGTCTATCTACTACAAAGCTGCAGTTATCAGACTTTGGGATATCGAAATGTTCGCGTACGCGTAGCATTGAACATATTTATTTGTTCTGGTTGGCATAATTTTCTGGGTTCATAACCCAGAAAACGCAGTGACACTTCCAAGTTCAAGAAAACAATGTCAAGGCGACAATTTTTCTGCATTACACAACTTTTACCTTTCACCTACGCAGGGAACCCACGAGACATACGCAAAATTCACCTTTAGATATAATATTTAATATGTTAATACTCTAATGCAATATACCACAATGAAATATTGATATATCTCGATAAACTTATGTGATCAATCAAATGGTCATTTTGCGTAATGGTCGCCCGCGGCGGTTGCGCGCAATGCTACTTTTACCAAACCATTATTAATAGGACTTTTTTCAAAACATCTTTATTAAGTTTGTGTATTTTCGCGCAGTAATATCGCCCGAGGATCAGAATGAATTGAAACGTAAAAAGTTCTTTGTTATTTTTCGTGACATTTTAAAGTTTGTTACGTAAGTGTTAAATGTATCTTCGTACTCCTAACAAATTATAATACTAAAGTTATTAATCCGCTTTTATATCCGGTTCCAAAACACCACACTAGTCAGACCAATCTAAATCATTATCTGCCTTTTATCAACTATGTTGAGGTCTATCCGGATGTAGCTGAATACCAGTATTTGACATGGAGCGACTGCCTATGTGCCCTACACAACCCAGATACTGGGTAATACGATACACTTTCGTAAGACTGGTTGTTAGATTCTTGGCCTTCTGAGGTACGGAGAGATCTTCGTATGTATGTACATGTCCTCTAGAGGGCACCGTATTCAATTTAATATGAACTCACGTAGGAACCAGCGGACGATCAAGACGCTTCCAACAAAACCTCATTTGCCGAATATTGAGTTTAAAAGTTATGAGAGACTAGATTAACAAACATTTCTAATACACATAGAAGCCCTCTTTTTTGCTTCGACGTAGTCGGGTAAAAGTACCCTTTAAGCGAGTGAATACCATCTTGTTTTCGACTAACGGTAGTGAAAAGGAAGGTCGGCATCGATGTGGATCTTGGTACAAAAAAGATAAAACTTAAAACAACACATGAAATCGCAAAACTCTTTGCAGACACTGTAATGGGTGGGAGTTCTAAGCCAACCTGGCTTAGCGTCTTAAACCCCGGCTTACCTCGAACACTAAACAAAATCAGTCCACATTAACATGTAAACAGTCACTAGAAATGTCAAGACATTCCATTCAGCACCTGAACCCCACCTTCAAGATAATAAGGCTTAAGAATACATTAAGTATTCATTCTTTAGACAGCCGTCACGACAATAGACCGAACTAAACGAAATAATTGCAACCGTTCCCACGGGCCCAGTAACAGTGGGGGATTTAGTCAAAAGTTTAGAATTAATTTAGATTTTGACCCACCTTTTAGTGGACTGTAGTTTGGGTTTTATTAAGTGTTGGTTTTGAAAGGGATGGCAAGTGATTTATGTATTGCTATGCAGAATCCACCGCATGCATTAACCGTCGAACCGATGATCGTTGGAGTAGACGTGTTTTTGAGTGGAGACCGCGAATCGGCAAACGTAAGGTAGGACGCCCTCAGGCTAGGCGGAGCGACGATCTTCGCAGGGTGGCTGGTAGCAGCTGGATGAGAGTTGCCGAGAATCGAGCTGAATGGCGTGCAATTGGAGAGGCCTATGTCCAGCAGTGGACTGCTATAGGCTGTTGATGATGATGATGATGATGCAGAATCGTCTTTGAGTTTCATAAATATGGTAGTATTTTATGTAAGATTCAACTTTATTGTAAGAAGTCATGATAAGTAAATTCAGGAAAAGTAACAAAAAATAAAAGAGAAATATCTATTCTACAGGGAAATAAAACCAATGCGTAAACTGTAACCATGAATTCAGCATTTGATTGTAGACTCCCCTTTTTGGGTGGGAAATCATTAAATGACTTCTCCCGTCTGGGCGGAGCGGAAGACTTTAACTTACGAAAACCCACCCGTGTTCCTTCAGTTGCCTGTGCCAGGGCTACGGTAAATTTTTCGAACAAACCCGCGATCCTGGCAGTTTCTCGACGCAGAAAAACAATTACTTACTGCATAAAAAACTGCAATGCCTACGCGGTCAAAATGTGTGGAACAGTATTTTTTTTTAGGGTTCCGTTGCCAAATGGCAAAAAACGGAACCCTTATAGATTCGTCATGTCTGTCTGTCTGTCCGTCCGTATGTCACAGCCACTTTTTTCTGAAACTATTAAGAGCTATGCTGTTGAAACTTGGTAAGTAGATGTATTCTGTAAACCGCATTAAGATTTTCACACAAAAATAGAAAAAAAAAACAATAAATTTTGGGGTTCCCCATACTTGAAACTGATTTTTTTTTTTTTTCATCAAACCCATACGTGTGGCGTATCTATGAATAGGTCTTCAAAAATAGTAATGAGGTTTTTAATAACTATCATTTTTTTCTAAACTGAATAGTTTGCGTGAGAAACACTTCCAAAGTGGTAAAATGTGTCCCCCCCGCCCCCCCCCCCCCCCGTAACTTCTAAAATAAGAGAATGATAAAATTAAAAAAAATATATGATGTACATAACCATGTAAACATCCACCGAAAATTAGTTTGAACGAGATCTAGCAAGTAGTTTTTTTTTAATACGTCATAAATCGTTACCTTTCATTCAATCAACTCAAATATAAAAAAACTATTTAATTTCATAAAAATAAACCTTATGCATAAACCGAGAATACCTACAGGTTTGTACGGAACCTTCGGTGCGCGAATCCGACTCGCACTTGGCCGGTTTTTTATCCTGTCTATCTAGTTACTTAAATATACACACGTTTAATACGTAGAAGATTTCTACTGTGTAGATTAAATCAACACAAACATCGTAAAGATAGGAAAAATTGTATTCGGTAAATTACTTTGAATGGAAATACAATCAGTTGAAAGGATTTTTTATGAAAACTTTCCGACCAAGTCCCCGCGAACTGAAAAACAATATGTAAACTTCCATAGCAACATTAGCAACTGAATCAGATTACCTCTAATAAAGCCCAATATTTTGACTGGACATAAATCACGTGTCGTGAGTCACAGTCGTTTGCATTGTCATATCATAACACACGAAACTTATTACAATGGCGTGTTACATAAATATTTGTTTTACAGAATGCAGTCCATATTATGTACAATCAACCACAGGTCGCTACGAAAATCGCCCTTAAAACAACCTGTTTAACCTTTCTATTTTGGGGGTGACTGAATACTTGTATTTTAGAAACTTGCAACTGGGTACCATGATACCCTGACTGGTTGTCAGAGTTCTGTGTTTTGGTTTCTGACTGCACGTAACTAATATTAAAGATACTAGGAATGTCAGCTGAGAACGGCTTAGCTTGCTTTCCGAGGTATGGAGGTGTCTCAATATATAATCGATGGTTATCCATCCAGAAGCCGCAAGTGTAGCTTATTCGACCCCTCACAGGTATAAACGCTAATCGAATTAAGAAATTAAGAATCGCCAATTGCTTTTCACCATTTCAGCCGAAAGAAGTCTACTTCTAATAAAAGCCTCTCCGGTTGACGATCGAGGAATGGTTAAAAAAAATAGAGAACGCAGTTGCCCACTCTCCGATTACCTTCCAATAACGACTTTAGTTGCTTTTACACCCACACCCACGGGAAGAAATGGAGTGGCGCCATTCTTTGCCCTTACTCCTACGAAATAAAGACGCTGTGCCAATTGGTTCCTTAGAACTGCGGTTGATTGTACCTACACCAGCTGAATGCAGCTGCAGTCTTATTTGAATATTTCTGTTAATTACTAAAAGCAATTAAATCAATCATAATCATGAATTACAATCACATAAAGTAGCTCTACTTAGCTTAAGGCGGTTGAAAAACAACAGTCGTAGAAATTAGTTTTCTAATTTGTGAGTCGAGAGTTTTATTGTTATTATCACTTTGCAAATATTGTAACGGTTCCGTGTGATGTCGGACGTAAAGAATAGCACCACCCCATTTCTTCCCGTGGGTCTTGTAAAACGCGACTAAGAGATTTACTAGAGAATGGACAGCAGCGCTCTCTAAGCATTATAAAATCATACTGCGATCGCCAACCCGCCTGCCAAACGTGGTGATTATAGCAAACCCCCAAATTGGGAGAGGTCTAACAGTGGCCGTGTTACGACCGAAATGATGAATATTCTAACAATTCAGAGACTTATTTCGAGCCTTGAGAATTATATAAAAAATACATTTAACTATTGAATCAATTAATAAAACTTTATTTAACTGGTCATTAGTTTCTTAAATGTACTCGTATTGCCCCAGGGTATTAAATAAAAAACCAATAAGCTACGTAAACGAGTACCCTGACTGAATAGCACTTCTATCAGAATATGAATAATTTTTTAGGACATTGCTAAACCATTGCTTCATTTATTCGAAAAAAATGTAACCTAACAGCATAAATAACGCAATGGATATTGTTAAACTGTCATATTGAAAGTCATTCCTACTGTTAGTATGTTACGTTATTATCCCGCTGAACGATACTAACTGAACAGATACTAAACTTTGATCTTAGCCAAAAGGCTGAGAAGCCAGGGTCGCGAGATCGTTCGAAAGAGATACCGTGGCCCTGACACATGGGCAACTGAAGGAACACGGGTGGGTTTTAGTCAGTAAAAGTCTGACACGCCCTTCCGCTCCACCCAGAGCGGGAGACGTCATTTAATGATTTGCCACCCACAAAAAAAAGGCTTGGTTACTATCAAAGGCAATAACGATAGCAACTGTCACCTCCCACACGTAATTGCACCACATATCAGTGCCAATACGTATTCTCATCCATCAGTCGAGCAAATAGCATCTCAAATGGAAAGTGAACTATTACCATCGTTGCAACCGATCTATAACACATGACCTTTGACTTATCTAGTGGATAGTAATGAGCTGGTATCATTCAATCGGTTTGCAATCGTACTATTTGATAGATATGCTAATGTATTGAGGAATGCGAGAAGGAGATTTGTAAAGGTCGAGTTTGACTTGTGTGTACTGGCTTAAACTTTTTTGGTATTTATGTCACGTAGTTTAACTGTTATATCCTGGGGAAGACTAAGAAACGATAGGTGGACTGTGTGAAAGATGATATGGGTAGACAGGGGGTGACTACCGAAATGATGATTAATAGAGAATTATGGAAGAAGAAGACATGTTGCGCCGACCACAAGAAAATTGAGATAAAGTCAAGACAAAAATAATGGTGATGATTCTCTTGTCAAACAACTGCAAATTAATTTTGAAAGGATTATCTTTAATATGTGTAAATGTACGCACTTTTTGTCAAATTCATCAACATCATCATTGGCAGCTTTGTTCCACCCACTGCAAAATTTAGGCCTCCTCTCTTTTGTGCCATACTGTCTTGGTCTACTCCAGTCTCATCAAGCTCTTTCCAGTCTGTCTTTCACCATCGTCTGCCTAGCTTTATCCCAACTGTATTGGAGTCAGCTCCCAGTCTAACCGGATGCAGCTGAGTACAAGTATTTTACAAGAAGCGACTGCCTATTTGACCTCCACAACTCTGGTACTGGGTAATAAGATTTTGTCAACAATAATTTACCAATTTCCTAAAGAATCCGAAAACAAACAAGTAGTAAGTTCAAACATCTTAAAAGTGCTCAAACAGAACACTGTTTTAGACAAACGACATGTTCTAGACAATATGTGACATGTTTGTTTGTCGGCGAGCGCGAATTGAGTGGACATTAGCAATACAAGTGGCACAACTGTACTTTGTTAGGGCGAGGTGGCACTGCAAGCGGTAGCGGATGCAATTTGATATATCATTTGCACCAGCTGTAAAGAAAAGTTTGGAAAATCACTATCATGGCCTCCTTTTATTTCGAAAGTGGCTTTAAAATTACTTTGTACTATGTCCTCCAGCAGAAGAAAATGTGTGTTATGCCATATGCATAGTAAATGACATGTATTAGGAAATAATGTTATTTAACCAAAATCGAATGCTAGAAACTCTGTATAAACCAGATTCGAAAAGAACAGAATAAAATACTTTATATTATGTACATTTACAGTTTCATATAGATACAATGAGCGGTAATATTGATAAAACCGATATTTATTAGACAACCTTACGATGGTTTAATGGGAGAAGGAAATATAATGCTGCAGGTAGTCAGTGGTATACCATTTACGTATATTATACAATAAATACATACCTAAATAGAGCATATATTAACAACGGCAAAGAATTTTACTGAAACCAGCTCTTTATTGATTGCCTGTACATACATTACAATCGTATTCCATGATTTCCTCCGGAACACAATGACTAAAAAATTGAAACAAATAGGTATACTTTCCTTTTAATTTAAAAGCTACCTGTTTTTCAGCTACCTGCTGGGGCAGACTATGCGTAAGGTGGAGGACAGGGTGTTCTGGCGCAGAATAGGAAATACCTTTGTTCAGCAGTTGGCTGAGGCTGAGTTGTTCCTTTCCCGCTTATCGCCATCACTGTCACCGCCCCCTCCCAGTCCTTGAACCGTTAACTAACGTGACCGACGGTAAGTCCTTTGGTTTGCAAACAAATAACTATGAGGTTAAGTACACGGTAAATCTTTACTATTCTTGAATGTCCGACTTTTACAGAATTTATCACACTTTTTCGTATGTAAAGAGGATTTTAAAGACCTTTATAGAAAAAACGGACAAAAGAAAATTGAAAGCAAATCGTAAGTTTTTTTATTTTATTGCTAACAGATTTTATTATATTTCACTATTTAGTTATGGTACCTACCCCATGTCAATTCATATATACTATTAGCTATGTTAATAACTGTGGCAGGAAGTATTTGACCACGAACAACAATATATCGATCAAACGATCACCTGGACATGTGAACTTTGGTCAAAAGTGATGGACTCGGCTAAGGTAGACGGCATTCAAAAGACCAATTCGTCCACAGATATTGACACGTATTCTTTATCATCTTAGCTGATAATGGCACTCTATAAACAGTTAGTACATAATTTGGCTACGAGCTTAATACCTGAAGGTATGTGTGGCGTAGTAGACAATCAGCGAATCTCCACACTGATTGGCTAATCTTTTTACCACGATGGCAGTCTAGATCGGGCAAATAAAGCCAGCGTTGTTCGAAATTTGAAATTCTTTCTCGTCCTGTCGAGATGAACCCTATAGCCGGCAACATGTCCCTGGATTTTCAGGTTTTACATTATTTCAACTACATCTTGTTGCTCCCATTGAATTGATGTACAATAGAATATAATAATATTGATCATATTGAGCCACACAAGAGATGAATGAAAGACAATTGCATTAAGCGCAGATGAAACTGCTAAGAGGAATTAATGGTATCACACCAAATGTATACTAATATTATAAGCTAAAGCGTTTGTTTGTTTGTTTGGTTGAACTCAGGAACTACTGGTCCGAATTGAAAAATCTTTTTGTGTTGTATAGCCTATTTATTGAGGAATGCTTTAGACTACATATATAACATCACGCTACGATCAAAAGGAGCGGAGCAGCAACGAAAAATGGACAAAAATTGGTAGGCAATTCGATGCGACGGGAAGGGTCAGGGGAGCAAAAATTTGACGCGAACGAAGTAGCGTGCAGAAGCTAGTGAGTACATAAAAGGAGGTCTGAAAGTGGCACCAGTGACTGAAAAGTTGTGTGGTGTGAGAAAGTGATACGGAAGATTAAGCAAATGTGTTGAGGAAAGTATTGAGTAGGAATGCCGATGGCTATAATAGTACCTAGGGAAACACCAAAAAACGATGGATGAACTGAGTAAATGATAATATGGTTACAAACGGATTGATTGACGAGGTAACGACTAATAGAAGAAGTACCTATATAAGAAAAAAACCGGCCATGTGCGAGTCGGACTCGCGCACCGAGGGTTCCGTATAAACCTGTAGGTATTCTCGGTTTAAATTTTTTTATTTTTTTTTATTTTTATATTTTAGTTGATTGAATGTAAGGTAAATTGCGGTTTACGATTTATGACGTTTAAAAAAAAAACTACTCACTCGATCTCGTTCAAACTAATTTTCGGTGGTAGTTTACATGGTAATGTACATCATACATTTTTTTTAGTTTTATCATTCTCTTATTTTAGAAGTTACGGGGGGGGGGGACACACATTTTACCACTTTGGAAGTGTCTCTCGCGCAAACTATTCACTTTAGAAAAAAATGATAGTAGAAACCTCATTACCATTTTTGAAGACCTATTCATAGATACCCCACACGTATGGGTTTGATGAAAAAAATCATTTTTGAGTTTCAGTTCTATGTATGGGGAACCCCAAAATTTATTGTTTTTTTTCTACTTTAGTGTGAAAATCTTAATGCGGTTCACAGAATACATCTACTTACCAAGTTTCAACAGCATAGCTCTTATAGTTTCGGAATGAAATGGCTGTGACATACGGACGGACAGACAGACAGACAGGCAGACAGACAGACAGACATGACGAATCTATAAGGGTTCCGTTTTTTGCCATTTGGCAACGGAACCCTAAAAACATGTTGCGCCGACACCAAAGAAATGGGATAAGGGCAGAGAAATTTTAATGACTCTTTATCATGTAGGTACACACACCATATATTATTATTATAAATTATCTCATTCATAACGATGTCTTTTAATAACTTCTATGATTTTAACCTTGGCTCTTCAAGTCTTGAATTTTTATCATGATTTGCTATCTCCTTTACCTAAGTTCACATTATGTACAATGATTCAAGCACACCGTTCAGCACCGCACACATCGCCCACGCTGGCACGCTGGCCCACTATAAGTCACACGATGGCCGAGTTATTACGATGTAAACGTAATCGGGTCTAGGTCGAGTTTTATAGCTTTTCTGTTACTAATAATTTATTATCTGGGTGTACGGAATATTTTTGATTTTGAAGGGCAGTGCAACTTTCAGCTACCCAAGAGCTAACAGACATAAAATAATTAAAACCAAGGCCTGCCTAACTTCCAGGGCATTATATTTGATGAAGAAGACTACGTATTCCTCTCTCGTGTCATCACGAGGTTTATGTTAAGACTAGCTTCTGCCCGCGACTTCGTCCGCGTTCCCGCGACCCTTCCCGTCGCGTCGAATCGCCTACCCGTGCGATATTCCCCGTTTTTGCAACATTTTTCATTACTGCTCCGCTCCTCTTAGTTTTAGCGTAATGTTATATAGCCTATAGCCTTCCTCAATAAATAGGCTACCCAACACAAAAAGAATTTTTCAATTCGGACCAGTAGTTCCTGAGATTAGCGCGTTCAATCAAACAAACAAACAAACAAACAAACTCTTCAGCTTTATAATATTATAAGTATATAAGTATAGATTAAGCAGTACCTCAGTTCTATGTAGTCCCGGACATAAAGAATACCACCCCTCCATTTCTTTCCTTGCGTGTCGTAAGGGGCAACTAAGGGACTTCCTAAAGAATTGGCAGCAGCATTCGCTATACATTTTACTCAAATAGGGGGTGGGCTGAAATGATAGTGATGACTACTCATAAGTAGCAGCCGTAACTACTAGGTCAGCATCGCTACTGCTCCTATATTTCAGAGAATAGGCAGCAGCGTTCTCTATGCATTTTACCACCACACTGCGATTGCCAATTCGCCTGACAAGCGTGGTGATTATGGCAAACCCTCCCACTTTTGGGAGAGGCCAGTCCACTAGTGGACGTCTTTCGGGTGGAAAGATGCAGCAGTACCTAAGCAAAGCTAATAGTGCTAGGGAGTGTCCTAGCGCCACTTGTTGTTCTCAGCTAAAGTACTAAAAACAGGTGAAGTAAAGTCAGTCCCCCATAAACGCCCGCCGTTTCTGGGGGACTGTCTTAGACGTTCCAAAAGTGTTGTTTGTCAGCCTTATTTGAATAAATCAGTTTTTGGTTTTAGAGGGTTCACTACCCTTCGCGTGATTGTTCGAAAGAGATACCGTGACCCTGGCACATGGGCAACTGACGGAACACGGGTGGGTTTTAGTCCGTAAAAGTCTGACACGCCCTCCCGCTCCGCCTAGAGCGGGAGAAGTCATTTGATGATTTCCCATCCTGGAAGAAAAAAAAAAAAGAAAAGAAAAAAAAAGCGTTCACTACTCTCCCAGATTCGCCGTCCTTGGAAAGTGTAACCTTTTTAATAAATATTATTGTGATCTGATCCTTTAGTAGGACTGAACCTGTTTATTTCTGTATGTTGGTATACCTAGTTATGTTCGGGTATTTCTTTTTCCCACCTGACTTCTTGAACCCACGTCAAACTGTTGATGCTCCAACACGTTTTGTGAAGAGGGTCTTCAAAAGAAGCCGAGAGAGACAAAAACTATTCTAACACCTTATTAATCGACCTTGACCTTTTAAGTAGGTGCCTCCTATTTCAGTTTAATTACACTCAAATATATGTTAATGATTCCTTTTATTTTACGCTACGTAATTTCGACGCGATGTGTTGCTTATTATATTATATGCCAGCGTAGGCATACCGAATTGCAGTGGCGTATTTTTGTCGTAGATTGTTTTGTTACGGTTAGGTATTAGTGGTACGTATCCGAAAAATATTGTTCCGTCAGAATTAATAACATTGTGTTGATAACGTTGAGTTTCCTCCATTCGTGATATTACCATATCCTGATGAAAAAACAATGTCAATCAAACCCAAAATGATGTTAAATCAAGCACAACATAGCACACGCTTGTATTGCTGATGATGTGATCAAAAGATGACACTGCGCACAAAAACACGCTTATTTCAAAAAGGTCATAAGGCCATTGTCAGTTTGGTTCGGTTCATAAGATTAATAGGAAACTGGTTGTGTGTCTATCTGTAATTTTTAGGCAAACATTATTCTGTTCTGTATTTTCTACACATACATAAACTCACGCCTTTTTTTGCATGGGGGAGCCAGAAACTACACAACGCAGCATGCTACGATCCTAACATACTCTTTTTGCTTAATTCATACATCAACGAATACCGGTCATTTACAAATATTGTTTCTTTATGTGAAACTACCTTTTGCCAGCGGCTTCGCCCGCGCGAAGGACGGAAATTATCCCGAGAGAACATACTACCGTGATAAAAAGTAGCCTAGTCCTTTCTCAGGCTCTAAACTATCTGTGTACCAAATTTCATTTAATTCGGTTTCTTAGTTTTAGCAGGAAAGCGAGACAGACAGACAGACAGAGTTACTTTTGCATTTATAATATTAGTGTGGATTTTTGCCTATGGAATGTAAACGCACCGTGCACCCTCATCCCTTAAATCTGAAACGCAGCAACGCTGTTTGGCAGCAGAGTTATGCACACTGAGGTAGAGATATGTGCCCATTTCCCTCCTGCATGAGTTTGGGAAACAGTCTTTATCCCTTAAGTAGCTAAATTAAAAAATATAAACCCTACGATGGCGTCAAAAATGATAACAAAAGTTCACACGTGTGCTTTTTTTAAAGTGAGCTTTTTTTCAAGACTATTTACGTCTATTTAAATAAAAAACTTTATAATATTAAAAAAGAAAACCCTTAACATAGACACCTCTTGAATTAAAACCCACCTAGCTGTAACGATGTTTCGAGGGTATAAAGCGTCCCACATACGAAGATACTTGGATAGACGTGAAAAACATAACACTGTCTCTGCTGTCACGCTATCGGGTTAGACGCTGGAAATGCTTAGAAAAATGAAATAGTGCCACTTTGCCCTTAACATTACGATAGGGTAGGTGTAATATATGACGCCGGCTCTTCAGGTGTGAAAAATTTCTTGTCTCTTACTGTTTAGAGCGAGATATTTCAGTAAGCGAATTTTAGTTTTTGAACGCGCTATTAATTTGAATTAATTCAGAGTTAGTTAAAAATATATGTATTTCTAGCTAACTCTTTATACATATACCGGTCAAAATCATAACCCTAGTTTTTGCATCGCCGTAGTCGAGAAAAAAAAAATCAAGTATCTCAACAGGGCTTTTATTAATCTTCTTCAAACTGACAAGTCCTGCCACATGACAAGCCTAGTTCTACGTTTGATAGACAGCCGAAACATCCAAGACACTAGGAAGGTGTATCTATGATGTCATGCGCCAGCGCCGGTTACTGTACACATTCGACTGCAAAAACTAGATTGATTGTACTGAGTAAAGCTCCACAAAAAATATCAATATTATTATGTACACAAAAGGTATTATTATTGGAGTTAGAGATTAATAATAATGTATCATTATGTTTCTATTGTTCTCAGATTTTGGATGAAGATCTTGTTGCTAAGCTGTAATGTTTGCCGATTTTTCATTAGCTATAATTTCAGATCCAAAGGAAGCTAAATGTTTTCATATTTGAGAAATTGGCACTTATATTTGTCATTTTGGTAAAAGGATTAGCTACCTAGCCTTCTAACTTAACAGACAGCTGTGCAGCTGAGGAGTTTGTTGCGCCACTTCTCCTTCCCAGCTAAAGCACTAGGAAGTGGTGAAGTGCGAGCGTTTTGGAAAACTGTCTCATGTAATTATGACGTTCAAAACTTCTCAAAAATTACATTTTATTTTGGTTAGTTACGTGGCTTTTTTTTTCAGGATGGGAAATCATCAAATGACTTCTCCCGCTCTGGGCGGAGCGGGAGGGCGTGTCAGACTTTTACTGACTAAAACCCACCCGTGTTCCATCAGTTGCCCATGTGCCAGGGTCACGGAATCTCTTTCGAACAATCACGCGACCCCGGCAGGCATCGGTCCTGGTAGACCCCTACACTGCTGCTGACATCTCTTTGAGGCGCGCGTGGAACACTGCGCGCCGTCGACTCGAGCTTGGTCCTTACCGGGCGGCGAGCTACCCATTGCTCGCCGCCCGCAAGCTCGCGCCTACGGTGGCCGGGAGTCCGCTATGGACTCCCGACGCTAGTTACGTGGCTTGCGGCTAAGTGATAACAGCCGTACGGGTCGATCGATCAGCGGCTGGCCCGTGGATGGGTGACCACCTTCCATATCAAGACCCCTCCTTACCTCAGAAAGCACGTTAAACCGTTTGCCCCGGTTGTCATTCGTGGATCCATCAACCCAGTCTTATTAAGGAGTATCGTATTACCTAGTAAATGGGGTGTGGATGTCTGATAGATACTAGCTCCATGTAAAATACTGGCTGCAGCTGTATCCAGTTAGAATGTAAGCCGACTTCAATATACCTAGTTGGGAAAAGGCAAAGCAGATAATCATTTTGGTTAGTTATGCGTAGCTAGGACGTGGCGTACATTTCATTGCAGTGGACTCACTCAGAGACAATTTTAAGAAGCCTTATGAGCCTACCCTCGTAAACTGGAAACTTCTGCTTAGCGTCACACATCCATATAGTGGAATGAAGCACTACTTCCTTAGTTTTAGACAAACACTTTCCATAGTTCAGTTTTTAATTAGGTCACAATTCAATGTCCTTTAGTGAATGACTATCTTTGATGAGCTTAGAAACTAAATCCAGGACACTTTTAATACGTTTTTTGCTTGACATAGGAAGCACAAAGAAATCAGTGTGTATCCCGTTTCACAAGCGGTAAACATCCGGTTATAAATCGCTCAATATATCGTGTGTCCCCTTTTGTAAAGATTTTGACATAGAATAGCTAGAGGGGATATTTCATTCGTATTTAATTTTGGGTTTTTGCGGAATTTATCAGTAGTAGTCCGAAGTCTGGATTTGTGCCCGGTTGATGGTAAGCCTCGCCCCCTATTACATGACTTAAATATAAACTAGTAAACTGTGGTTGTGCCATCAGGGACTCATCTGTGTAACCCTTTGGGGATTACTGAAATCATTGTTTCTCAAAATACTAATTTTTTCTATTGTGTATATGGTAACTTGGTAGGGTAATGTTCCGTAAGTGATAAAAGGCAACGCAGAACGAAAGCTTTTATTTCTTAGCAAAAAACAAAAAACCAAATAAAAAAACTTTTGTAGATAAACATCACGCCTTGTTTCCCCGAAGCATTGGGCAGAGGTGTACCTATAGTACACCTACATTTCACTTGTTATGTTTAAGGCCCATGTAATAGGGGGCGAGCCTATTGCCATCAAACGGGCACAAATCCAGACTCCGGGCTGCTGCTGAGAAATTCCAGATAGGAAAATCCAATAACACTTTGCTTGACCAGGTAATCGAATCCAGGACCTCATGATCAGCAGTAGCGCTTGTGAACAATAGACTAACGAGGTAGTCTTTCGTAACACACTATTAATCAGAATCTGAATCATTTTGAAGGATATTGATAATGCGTACTGTCAAAAGTTTGACAAAATTGTCTGCTTATCAATGTAAACAGCGCCATGAATGTTGTGGAACTATCAAAATGAAAGTGGTACCTACTGACAGTGTATCACGCAAATATATACCGCTGCGGCCGCCCGGCCGGCTAGATTTGAATATAGTTGACTCGCTCCTTCACTACGACATACATAGGCTCATAATTAGTGTTTTTATATAGTTTCTTAATTACTTCTTACGACACACGAGGAAGAGCTTGAGTGGTCTATTCCTGGCCACCAACGGCGCCACAAATTATATCAATAAATTACTAAAATTATGGCGCATTCGTTTCATCACTTTAATAACATGACAGTTATTTAAGGTGTATCTATTCATACACGAAATATTTTAAGAGGTACACCTGTAGGTAGTAAAGAAGCTATAGAAGCAAAAAGAAATTTTTTATCTAAGCGTTTTTGAATTTTCATAATTATTATAATTTTAAAACTGCTTGAGACGTTTTGCATAAAACCTTTACTCCAAATTCTATGAATGGCCCGCCTGACGCTGCGAGGGCGGCGACCGGACGGCACGAGCATGGCCGCGGTGTCTCGGGCCGTAAAAAATAAGAAGAAGCCGGTATTTCTTATTTAATTTGGAAAAAAATACATTTAAACAATTTTTTTTTCGTTGCTGTAGCTTCTTTACCACTTACAGGTGTACCTCTTAAAATTTTTCGTGTATGAATAGATACACCTTATATACTATCCCATTCGGAGTATAATTACTTAAAGTACCTATTTATTTATTTGCTTTCCCTTTCATTTCTTTTCTCCAGATTAAGGTACTTGTCGCGTAAGGATAACAGCCGTAGGGGTCGATCGAAGGTTAAGCTACGCTTGCCACGGTTAGCTAATGGATGGGTGACCATCCATTACATATCTAAACTACAGGCTGCTCGCTTCATTTAAGTAAACCTATACATGGACCTAAAATATCGCTACGGAATTTTATTAGGTACGAATCTCGCGAACGTCGTGTCCTTTTCATACATGTAAACTTAAATACTTACATAGTATAAAACAAAGTCGCTTCCCATGTTTAAACTCCACAACGTTTTTCATCAATGGACAGAGTGATTCAAGAGAAAGATTTATAAATGCGCGGCGAAGCGCGAGGACTGCTGGCAAAAGCTAATCTTTATATTGTATAATTCTACTGTACGTGTGTATGTCACTGAATTCTCCTAAACGGCTGGACAGATTTGAATGATTTTTTTTATTTTTGTATGCGTTTGGGTGGCACCCTGGATCCTGCCAGGGTCGCGAGATTGTTCGAAAGAGATACCATGACCCTGGCACATAGGCAACTGAAGCAACACGGGTGGGTTTTAGTCAGTCAAAGTCTGACACGCCCTCCCGCTCCGCCCAGAGCGGGAGAAGTCATTTGATGATTTCCCATCCAAAAAAAAACCCTGGATGGTTTAGATTCACTATTGGACCCGGTAGGTGGCGCTGCTATCGATTTGTAGGAAAAAGGACAACGTCGGTACGGTCAGCTAGTATGTATATAAATCTTATAACGACATTATCATTTATGATATCAATAAACATCTGCAACTTTATCTTTGTGTTCAGATATAGGTCAGAACACACAACCAAGCTTATCTAATCTGATGTGAGGCCAATGCCCGAGTAAGTGGCTGACAATGCTCCTCCATTTGTTACGTGTGAGCAGTTCCTCTGACCCGATTTAATACAACGAGGGGAGTTCGATAGCCCCGCTGAAAGATTGCTCCACAAATGTCCGGGCTAGATTTTCTGTGACCGTATTTGGTAAACTGGAGCAGTTTTTTGGTGAAGTCTGTTTTTTATTCTTCGACGGAAAAAGAGGAGTGTTATAAGTTTAACGTGTGTCAAATATGTGATCAAAATCCGTGTTTTTATTAAACTTAAAGGGCCAATGCATCATCATCATCAGCCTATATTATTCCCACTGCTGGGACACAGGCCCTCCCTCTCTTCGATAGGGAGTGGGCCGTAATCTACCACGCGGGCCCAGTGCGGGTTGGTAGATGTCCAATGTCTTCGAATTGTTGGTTCTAGGACATGCACGGGTTACCTCACGATGTTTTCCTTCACCTGTTTTGAGAGCAATGGCGATGAAAGTATTTACACAAATAAAGTGCCTGACTGGGTTTGAACCCACGATCTAAAACTCGTAAATTGGGGCCTATATAACTAGGCCACGACTGCTAAGGGCCGATGCATATTAATTTGTTACTGTATATTCGTTTTTGTTTGGATAGGGGCTTAAAAAAAAACTTTTTAAAGTAAAGGATGTGTTGTGTAGTCTGGATACTAAAGCTGATTGAAGTCATCTTATTTAATACGTGAAGCGAAAATTTTGGATCCCTTTTTACGAAAATTGGGGGGACGGCGGAGTATGAAATTTCGCACACTTGTAAGTTATACAGAGAAGAAGTGACGAATTCTAATATTTTTTTTAAATTATCCGTAAAAATAATTATTTTCAATAAATAACACGTTACACACACTACTATTCGTTACCGTGTGTTTAATACACACATGCATAGATATTTTGTGTCTATAGTCTTACTGAATGTCAAGTATAACCATGGATATCTATGAGTATAAGCATGGCTAATAAATTAATTTTATAGATATATAACCTATTTCATTTTTAAAATCTATGGTCATATCGAGAATATTTGTCTTCAATGTTATTTGTCTATAGTGTTAGAAAAAAAAAGCGCGGGAACCTTGAAATAATAGGCGGTCTTTTTTTTGCTTCTTGTAATTTTACTTTAATTTTAATTTAGTTTGTACATATTTTCCTTTTTTTTTATCCTACTAACTTAGTTTATAAAGCGGGATTTAAGATGCCTAAGAAAAGAAAAAAACCCAAACAAGATCCTGGTGAAGGGATTGGTACTGGTCCTCCGGATTCATCTTCGGAGACAAGTGAGTCTGACTACGTCGACTCCTGCACTGCGGAAGAAAAGCCTACAGAGAAGTATGCCCCGTATAGGGTTACAGACTACAGTCGCAGGTACCCTGAGGATGCCGTAGCTGGGTATGACTTTATTGTATTTATCGAGAGCACAAATGAAGAACAACCAATAGGCCAAAGAGATATGATGTACCTGAGTGGATGCTTCACTAGATTTGTTAAAGGGATTAAGTACTTGAAAAAAATTAACAGATACAAAATCGGCGTAGTTTTCGATCGCCCGAATTTAGCCAATTCATTCTTGGACAATGTTACTTTTCTGAAAGAACAGTCGATCAAAGCGTCGATTCCGGCTGGAACGACAGAATTGTCTGGAGTTATCACGTCAGTACCTACGGATATGTCAAACAAAAAAATTTTTAAGGCAATATCAAGTTCAAAAAAAATTATAAGCGTTAGAAGAATAATGAAAAAAGTTAGAGTAGGTAGCTCATCTGAACTACAGCCTACCCAAACTGTAGTTATTACTTTTGCTTCATCTACATCTTTACCAGATTACGTTCATATTAAGATGTGGCGGCTTTCAGTACTGCCCTATATTCCACCAGTCAAGCAGTGTTTCCGTTGCTTACGTTTTGGGCATTTAGCCAAATTTTGTAAAAATTCGCAAAGATGCTCAGTATGTACTGAGGGTCATTCCTTCAAGGAGTGCTCTGTACCTGCTGAAAAAGCTGTATGTGTTCATTGCAAAGGTAATCATTTATCCATATCTGGCCAATGTCCCATTAAGAAAAGAAAGATTGCTGAAAGCAGAAATACATCGAAAACCCCTTTTTCGGACTTATTTAATAAAGCTAATTTCCCATCACTGAACAAATCGGAACATTCGACAGATATTATAAACTTGATGTTGTCTAATAGCACAGCATTAAGTTTGTTGACAGAATCTATTGTTAACTTGATTAAGTTAAATAAAACACAAAATGAAAGTATTTGTACACAAACTATAACATCTGCTATTAGAGAGACTATTAAAGGTAAAAATATTATAATATAAAATTCACTAACAAAATTTTAAATATTGCTCAGTGGAATGCACAAAGTTTGCTAAGTAATAAACTACAGTTTCAACAGTTTCTCTATAATAATGACATACATTTAGCTTTAGTTTCAGAAACATGGTTAAAACCACACATACAATACAACATTCGTGGCTATACCACAGTTAGGAATGATTGTGGTAATGATCACAATGGTGTTGCTATATTTATACGTAATGGCATTGAATTTAGATTATTAGACACATATTTTGACGATTCTATTCAAAATATTGCAATTAAAATTAAAATTAATAATAAATACATTTCAGTAGTTAGTTTTTACAGTCCTGGAAATTGCAGTCCTACTTTTGAAAAGAACAAATTTGATTCACTAATAAATAGTATACCTAAACCATTGATAATTGCTGGGGACTTTAATGCCCATCACACTTTTTGGGGTTGTTGTAGTGACGACTCTCGTGGCAGAGCTATAATGAATTCCATGGATGAAAATGACTTGATACTCTTAAATGATGGTCAGCCAACTACTGTAGGGTCTCATCTATGGAGACCAAATGGTCTTGATTTAACTATGGTTTCTTCTTCCTTGGCTTTGTCTTGTGAATGGCAGGTTTATCAGGATTCTATAGGCAGCTATCATTTGCCTACCATTACAAAATATGTTATAGATACTGCTAATGATGTGGATCCTTCTAATGTTTCAAATATTCCTCTTCATTGTAATCTGAAATTAGTTGATTGGTCTATTTATAAAAAGATTGTAAATGACATGATGGAAAGTTTTCAGTATAATAACTCGAGTCATATTGATACATATAATAATTTTTGTTCAATAATTCTACAAGCAGTTCAGATGTCAGTAATCAGTTTTAATAAAAACAATACCACTTGCGACTCTCGCAGATCTAGGAGGAAGCTTCGACTCCCTTGGTGGAACGAGAAGTGCACTAGAGCTGTACAAGATTGTAAGCAAGCATACATCTTATTTAAATCAAATCCTTGTCTAGACAATTTTATAAGTTTCAAACATATGCAAGCCCGAAAAAAACGTATCCTACGACAGGAGCGTCGTGCATGTTGGTTAGAGTTTTGTCATTCTATTAATAGACTCACTCCAATGAGTCAAGTTTGGGCAAAAATGAGGAAGTTAAAAAATGTTTCTACAAATAGCAGTTTGTTTTCTAGTTATGAATGGATCTCTCAATTTCTGCATAAGTATACTCCTGATTCAGTTCAAAATTTTTACACAGTCAGTCACAATAACTTACAAAATTGCACAAATAATTTCATGGTGGAAACTTTTTCTATTGAAGAGCTAAAATCTGCTTTAAGATCAAGAAGAGATTCGGCATGTGGCTTAGATTGGCTCTCATACAAAATGTTAAAATTATTAAATTCACACAGTTTGTCTATATTTTTAAATATTTTGAATTCACTTTGGCATTGTTCTATTATTCCTGAGGAATGGAAAACAGATTGTTTAATACCTATCCTGAAACAGGGTAAAGACCCTAACAGCGCTGACTCATATCGTCCTATTACTCTAAGTTCGTGTGTTGGTAAAATATTTGAACAGCTTCTAAAACAACGTTTGATATTTTACATTGAAAGTAATAGTCTACTACCTTACAATCAATTTGGCTTTCGATGTGGTCGTTCTGCTCGGGAAAGTCTTAGTCATTTATCTCTGGATATACACAGTGCTCTTGTCGAGCATAAAATGTTGGGATCTGTTTTCTTCGATATTGTTGGTGCTTTTAATAATGTAAATTTAAGTACATTGTCATCCATTCTCCTTTCACTAAATGTTCCTGAAAAAATAGTAAGTTGGATTTTTGAGTTTTTAAATGAACGTAAACTGTATGTAAAAGTCAATAATCAATTAATAGGACCTAGGTATTCTTATAGAGGAGTTTCTCAAGGAGGAATATTAAGTCCTCTATTATTTATTTTATATATTGCTAGATTAAATAATGTGCTGGGTAGTGATGTCTGTAATTTACAATTTGCTGATGATTTGGTTGTGTATTGTTCAGGAGAAAACCTTAACAGCATTGAAACAAAACTCAATGCTAGCTTGGAAAAATTGGGACATTATTTTGAAAGTCTCAGTTTGGAGGTCAGCTATGAGAAAAGTAAGGTTGTTGTCTTTTCCAAAAATGTTGTTGGTTCTCCTAGTATTAAAATTTATTACAATAATAGCCTTATGTTAGTGGATAGTTCCATAAAATTTTTAGGTGTTACTTTTCTCAGTAATTTTAAATGGAATGTGTATGTTGATTACTTAGCAAACAGAGCATTAAAAGCTTGCAATATTTTGAAATCTCTCGCTGGCACTTATTGGGGTGCTGATCCAGGGACATTACTGATTTTATATAAGTCCTTAGTAAGAAGTCACTTCGAATATGCATTTTTTTGCTATGGTGGTGTACAAAAACTAGTAGAAAAACTAGAAAAAGTGCAAAATAGATGCTTACGTATTATTTTGGGAGCTATGTGTTCAACACCTATAGTGTCAATGCAAGTCGAATGTAGTTTGCCTCCATTGATAATTAGATTCAATTACCTCAGAACAAAATTCTTCATTAAGATTTCTTCTATCAGTGATCATCCTCTTCTATTGCAGTTAAAGAAGGCTATTAATGGGATCAATCCCCCTTTTCTAGTACAAGGTTTATCTGAAATTTTAAAAGATTGTTCTAATCAAAATTATTTTTCTAGCTCCATTTGGCCTTGTTATTTATATTCCTATGAATCAAAGTATTGTCCATTTAAAATAGTAATTAATGAATCTTTGAAGTTTAAAGAGGATGTTTACAGAATGCTTGAGGAATGGAATGGTTACAATCAATTGTACACAGATGGCTCAAAAAATGATAATGCTGTATCTATGGCTATTTATGACGTTCAGGCTCGAAGTGGGTTTGGAAATAGGTTGTCTTCAGTAGCAACTGTGTATACAGCAGAGGCTATGGCAATACTCAGTGCTTTAGAGTATATTGAGACTAGGCAAGAAAATAAATGGATCATTATCACTGATAGTATGAGTGTATTGAGAGCACTAGAAAATCCCAGTTGTAATGCAAAAACAAGTTACATAATCTATAATATCAGAGAAAAATACAATAATTTACATAAGTTCAAAGATATCGTCCTTTTCTGGACTCCTTCACATATCGGGGTAGTTGGAAATGAACAAGTTGATTACCTGGCTAAATTCATTGTTAATCATCATCAGGAATGTCCAATTTTGCATAAGCCCATTCCAAATTCAGATGCGTTGACTTATTTCAAATCAAAACTGGCACGTGAATTTCACAATTTCTGGCAGCATGTAGTTGAAACCAAAGGAAAGTGGCTAGCTGAAATTAAAACAAAAATTTCTCCTCCTTGGTTTACAGGAGGAAATATCTATCGGAACAGAAAGTTTTATACAACGATTTGTCGTCTACGGCTAGGTCACTGTCGATTTAATGCACATCTGTTTAGAATTGGCATTCTGTCTTCCCCAAATTGTGATTATTGTAATTCTGCTATACAAACATTGGATCACATTGTATTTGATTGTCCTAATTTTGCTCTTCAAAGGATCATTTTAGTTGATCGCCTGCTAGGTATTTATGAAAATGCTGAAGATATCCCGCGCTCGCTTCAGCAACTTTTGACGAAAAAAGATTGTTTTTTACCAATTTACGATTTTATTGTATCAACTGTTGATGAAATTTGAATTTGACAACTACTACACTTTTGACATAAAATTATATGATATTGAGATAATATTAAATAAAACATGAAAGAAGACTCGGCTCCGGTCTAACAAAAGGTACTGAACTTGAATATATTAAAAGAAGACTTGGCTTACGCCTAACTATTGGTTATTGAAGACATTGATAAAAATAAGACTTGGTTTCGGCCTGACTATTGGATATCGAAGACATTGAATAAAGAAGACATGGTTTCGGCCTTGATTATATTATAGAAAGACAAGAAAGAAAAAAAAGAAGAATTGGAAGAAAAAGAAAACTAAATCAGACTTGGCTGTATGGGCTCAGCTCCCTTTGCCTGTCCCAAAGAGGGACGAAAAGAACCAAAAAAAAAAAATGTCTATAGTGTTACTGAATGTCAAATATAACCATATTATTTTTTATATTTAATATTATACTTATATAATATTTTTTTCATTTAATAATGTATTTCTATTCTAATGAAGTACGGTCGAATTTCGACCAATGGGCGATCACTAGTTTTTATTATTGCGCCCAATTTAGGTCTGATCTTCAGACGAATTTCAGTCAACTTACCTACTGATAATTCTAGCTTACCATGTGTGACTAATGAACCGACCTGGAAGCTATTGAAACGTTAGTTTTTTGTACCCTACAGCAGAAAGAAATTCACTATGTTTTGTTTCTTATAACTTGGCTATATTTATTAATTTAAAATCTTTTGTTTTATTTATAACTATTTTATTAGAATTTATAATCAGAATATTCGTGCGCCGTTGACGGCAAAAAATAGCGATAATTTTTTTTTAATATTGACTTCCTGTAATTTATGTTTACCTGTTTTCTACAAATAAAGTATTAAACGAATAAAATATTTAATTTATTAATACAAATCTATTTTTTTTTTTTGAGACTTAAATATTTAAACCTAAAATTGGAATTTGATTTGTTTACCCCTCTAAAACTCGTCTTCTCTTCTGCTCTTGCCTACTCAGACTATTACAACTATAACTAAATAAATATTCCAACCAATACACTACCATCAATTGCTCAATATTTATCGAGTGCATGCGCTTGAGTCGCCCCGCACATACGTGTTACACTTCATGATAACAATAACTAGAATATAACCCTTTCCTAACCTATTATGACACCCTTCTTATGCTGCACGTGGCTTACTAACAACTATACAAAGAATTAAGAACTTTATCACGATGAAAATAGAGTTAAAATAGGTATATAGAGCAGTTTTTACTATAACTTCTACACAACTTTTAGTAATTTAAATCTTAAAACTATGGTATTAAAGTTCCGAATTGAAGAGAGCTACTAAAAATTAATTGAAGTAAGTAATATTTGTTATGAAAAGCATAAAAGACGAAAACTTATTACGCAGTTTTAAATCAATTTCCAAACCATTTTCAAACCAAAGGTGTTTGAATTACAGTTTAAAATTGATTATCACTACAATCTTATACAGAGAGATGCCATTTTATACCTTAAGAAATAGTGCATAAGGTGTATTTTCGAGTGATATAGTTGAGATGCGTAGACGCACATGTTCCCCTAACAACACGTGTTTGTTTGTCACTATGTTTGTAACGATGCGGGCGATGCCCGGCGGCTGCGACTGTATGATCGAATACACAAGTGTAATGTAATGGCTTTTACAAAGACTTCATGGTTTTCCTTAAATACTAGCGACCGAACCACATCAAAATCCGTTGGGCAATTTAGATGAACAACGCAATCGCACAGTCAGATATAAGAAGAACTTTTTTATTTCAGCCCGAAGTCCATAGGGTTACTAACAATTTATTTTTCTTAACGTCTAGTGTAAGTAGGTTACAGAAACAGATGAAAACGTAAAAAGCATGAAAAGCGAATTTAATTTATAATATGATTTAGAATTAATAGATTATTAATAGTTTACATATAGTGACCTTATTGGTGATGTTCTTCTGAAAGGTCAGGTGCGTAGTACTGGTAACCGTCATGCGTGTATGACCAGATGTATGAACATAAACGAAGCAATAAGAATATGTAAGAATTGTAGCAGGTGGTGTTCTGCAGTTCCTGCCTACCCCAATAGGAACAAGGCGTGAATTAATGTAAGTATGTTAGTAATAAAATCTCTAGTTCTTTGAAATGAAATAATCTGAAGATAGTCAAACAATATACCTATTTAAGCTGCGGTTTGAGAGTACAGAAGAAAAACGCGGGCACACAGATATACATAAAAAGTGTCTTTAAATAATGTGATGTATAGAAAGATTATATATTATGTTGAAGAAGATGCACTTATAAAACCCCGATGGTAACGATTGTACCCGATCTATTTGTCGAGGGCTCGGGTGGTCTCAGGGGCAACTAAGTTAATTCCGTACAAGCTTTTTATTGGGTAATAAAACTGTAACCCCCTATTTGTTGATTTATTATAGGGTTACTACGAATAACGCCGTATGGTGATGTTTAGGAACACATCTTTTTAAGAACAGAACTATTTTTGGGTTTGGGTTCTTGAAAGTGGACCTAGGTAAGTATCCAAACACTCTTCTTTAGTAACAAACCGTGCGCCAGATGGGTTTTCCCATGACGGAAATACAAACTTTCATTTTCTATCTAAATCATTTAGGGGATGAATAGAAGAAAACCTAAGAGGGTTTGTAGAAACCACAGCACGACACCTGCTAGGATCCATACAAACTGGAGGCAAAAGGCCTCTATTGCGTATATATTGCACGTAGATGTCCCTGCCACCCTGTACAGCAATATTGCATAAATAATAGTCTGTTGATTTTTACTATGTGTTATTAGAACAATTATTTATCCCTTTGATTATACAACTCGCCGCTTGCCACCATAACGAATTGGTGATTACCGTGGAGGCTGTATTAGTCTACCTGCAGTGCTGACTAACTGAAATTACTAGTGCACCTGTCTAGTTGTAATTACAGACATTTAAAATACTACCTGCACCCCTAGCCAAGTTGATAATCTGCAATCGTTAACGGTAGTCGCTCAACGTTAAGTCACGTGGTTAGAACAAACGAACAGAAAATTCGTAGCCAAATTCACATCGTTTTAAATGATAGAATGTTTTTTTATGGTTTCTACAATGTTCAACGCTAAATCCTTTGTTATAAGGTGTCGTTTTTCTAAAGACATTGTAGAACGAGCGGCCGACACAGGCGCTTCAACATGGCTACCAACTTATCGTTTTCTACAATTGCTGACACTGAGGCGTTACCGATTGTAGAACGGTAAACGTTTGTGACTTGGCTAGGGGGGCTGTTCACTGGGTTGTCTCTCTGTCAAATTACCAGAGCAGAGCTATTCTGTTAAGAAAATACTGACTTTGTAGCAGATTTTTAAAGAGCTGAGAACTGTTAGATTTGTTCTTTATTATATGGGTTAAACCTAAACGAGGCGAAAGGGGTGTGTAGAGATCGTAGCAGTTGGCGTTCCGTGGTTTCTGCCTACCCCCATGGGAAAAAGGCTTGATTGTATGCATGTGTGTGTATGTATATTGGTTAACTACCTTTTGTCAGTGGCTTCTAACGCGTATTATACATACATATAAACCTTCCTCATGAATCACTTTATCAGTTGGTGAAAGCCGCATAGAAATCAGTTGCGAAGTTTAAAAGATCCAAGCGTACATAGTATGGGCACGCCACAATTGCGGCGGTAAGTCCCCTCTTTGAGGAGTGGATAGAGAGGCGCCACGGCGTCCTCACCTTCCGCCTGACGCAGGTTCTCACCGGGCATGGGTGCTTCGGTGGGTTCCTGTTCAGGATAAAGCGGGAGGATACGTCCGGGTGTTTTCATTGCGAGGATCGTCTGGAGGACACGGTGGAGCATACGGTGGAGGTGTGCCCTGCCTGGGCGGGTTACCGCCGTGTCCTCGTGGAGGCGATCGGCGGCGGCGACCTCTCGCGTCCGGCCCTGGTGCGACCCATGGTACGGAGCGAGAGGGAATGGGAAGCCGTCACCTCCTTCTGCGAAGCAGTAATGCTCGCGAAGGAGGAGGCGGGGCGCGTGAGGGAGTGGCAGTCTCTACGCCCTCACGCCCCTAGCCGCCGCAGGAGGAGACGCCCCGGGCGTCGGGAGTCGATTGTGGACTCCCGGCCACCGTAGGCGCGAGCTTGCGGGTGGCGAGCAATGGGTAGCTCGCCGCCCGGTAAGGACCAAGCTCGGGTCGACGGCGCGCAGTGTTCCACGCGCGCCTCAAAGAGATGTCAGCAGCAGTGTAGGGGTCTACTAGGACCGATGCCTGCCGGGGTCGCGTGATTGTTCGAAAGAGATACCGTGACC
The DNA here is from genome assembly GCA_932294355.1 of Aporophyla lueneburgensis. Lineage (NCBI taxonomy): Eukaryota > Metazoa > Arthropoda > Insecta > Lepidoptera > Noctuidae > Aporophyla > Aporophyla lueneburgensis. Next base: position 28,606,385 of record OW028751.1, on the reverse strand, counting down.
CTGGCACATGGGCAACTAATGGAACACGGGTGGGTTTTAGTCAGTAAAAGTCTGACACGCCCTTCCGCTCCGCCCAGAGCGGGAGAAGTCATTTGATGATTTCCGATACTGAAAAAAAAAAGAAGCGTACATAGTATGAAACGACATTGTTGTATACTATGTATGTAGAGAAGTATAGATAGATGCCTAGTTTGAATTTGTATATTAAATTCTTGAATTTCAAATAGTAATAACTTTTTTTCCATACATAACATTACGCCTTGTTTCCCCGGTGAGGTAGAGGTGTACGTACCTTTAGTACATCCACATGTCGCCTTTTTTCTTTTTCTTTAAGTTGCAGCCTATTATCATCAACCGGACACAAATCCAGACTCCGGACTGCTACTGAGAAATTCCTTATAGAAAAACCCAATAAGACTTTGCCCGGCACAGAAATCGAACCTAGAACCTCATGCTCATCAGTAGCGCTGGCAACCACAAGACCAAAGAGGTAGTCTTTCAACTTTTTTACTTTTAATAATGCTTTGCATTGCGTTCCGATTGGTGCTGGACGTAAAGAATACTTAGCATCATCACATTTCTTGCCGTGGATGTCGTAAAAGGCGACTAAGGAATGGGCAGCAGCGTTATCTATGCATATTACCACCATATTGCGATCGCCAACCCGCCTGCCAAGCGTGGCGATTATGGCAAACCCTCCCAAATTGAGGGAGCCCTATGTCCAGCAGTGGACGTCTTTGGGCTGAAATTATGATGATGATATTGGCATTGGCATTATAGCAATACCTATTACCAATCTTTACAGAGATCACAATTTTCACGCTTCAATAAATCCAATGATTCACATTAAAAACATTCGCCGATACATCACAAGCTGATGGAGCTGATCACAACAAAGGATGTCGATCAGATAATGATCGTGTAGGCAAGTCATCGGTATGTGGTCAGTGCACAAAGTTGACCCGCTGCCTGGCGCCGGCGCGTGGGGCCACACACAGGGAATCGGCAGAAGGGTAGGTGTGTCGGTGTGTCATTAATTATATTAGTACACTAGCTTCTACCCGCGACTTCGTCCGCGTGAAATTTTTACTCCCCTGAGTCCCCTGACCCTTCCCGTCGCATCGAATTGCCTGCCAGTTTTCGTCTATTTTTCGCTGCTGCTCTGCTCTTTTTGTTTGTAGCTTGATGTTATGTTATATAGCCTATAACCTTCCTCAATAAATAGGCTACTCAACACAAAAAGATTTTTCAATTCGGATCAGCAGTTCGTGAGATTATCGCTTTCAACCAAAAAAAACAACAAACAGAAAAGAGATAAATAATCAAAGGGGTTGTCGGGTATATCCTAGTTAAAGTTTAGTAAGAAACAGATTTAATAATGTACTAATAAAGTAATAATAATAATCTTATAATAATAATCTAATCTATTTATAAATACACCTATACTTAATATTTGCAAACAAAATAATTTAAAATATCAAAATAATGTATAAACAAAAATGTCATATATTTCAAATGTTTAAATGTGAATAATAGGTTCACTTGAATATTAGAAAGCATGCAAAAGAACGAAATGTTTTATTTTTTTCTAATTATACTCGATTCACATATTTTTATTATTGCATGTAAATAAATGTTCAAATAATTAATCGAAATTCGAAGAAAACAAAAGGTAAAAAAACACTGCAAGTATGTTATTTTATGTATGTGTAAGCTGCATGGCTTTTTTATTTTTTTTTATTTTTTTTATTTTTATAAGAAACAGATTATTTTTTTCTAAGGAAATTGATTAGATTGTTTGCTATAATTACCACGCTTGGCTGGCTGGTTGGCGACCGCAGTATCATCATCATTATCAGCCTATATTATTCCCACTGCTGGGATACAGGCCTCCTCTCGGTGAGAAAGGGAGTCAGCCATAATCTACCACCAGTGCCCAGTGCGGGTTGGTAGATGTCATATGTCTTCGAATTTTTGGTTCTGTGACATGCCGGTTTCCTCACGATGTTTTCCTTCACCGTTTTGACAGCAGTGGTGATGAAATAATTTATACAAAGTAAAGCGCGTGGAACATACGACCTACAACTTGATAGTGTTCTAAGGATCAGTCTTCTTCACCCAGAAGACAGGTGACTAATTATTCAAGCTTCGTGTCAGAAAACACCAGTTTTATGATTAACCTACCCCTGACGTTAATTAATGGTTATAAGTCAAAATGTATGACTTGTCATGTAACGTGTGATCTACGGTATTAATGAGCTATTGGAAGTTAGATATCAGTTAAATACTCATATTTTATCGTAATGTGTCTTTATTGAAAACTTAGTCTGACCGCCCAGGAGGAACAGTAATTTTGGTTTTATCAAAATGATGGCTTTTGTTGGTGTTTTATCTATTTTCGTTGCAAAACGATGATTTATCTGGGTCCGTTCGATCTAGTCCCGAGAACTACAGGATTGATGTAATATTTTAATTTAAAAAAAAATAACGCCTTATTTCCTTGAAGGGTAAAGCAGAGGTGTACCTATATGTAGTACACCCACATTCCGGCACACAATTATACTCCGGGCTGCTACTGAGAAATTCCAGAAAGAAAACCCAACATAACACTTTTTCCGACCTACGAATCGAACCCAGGACCTCATACTCAGCAGTAGCCCTTGCAACCACTAGACCAACGAGGCAGTCATGATGTAATAAAAATTATGAATGTAATATTTCCTCAAGAACTTGAAAGGTTAACTCAGTAAGACTTCTGCATCTCCCCTGTACTGTAACATCCGCTGTGACCCACAAATTGACACCGCCATCCATATAAAGACTCCTTGACTATTTATAGCTCACCTTATCCAGCAGATAACTGAGTGATATTTACAAGACAGGCTAAAACTGTGAGCTAATTACATTCCTGTACATATAGAATGTGTTGATTCGTTTATAGATGGATGTGGACCGGAATATACGCGCGGTAATGTTGGAGGTATTTGTGTGAAAGAACTTTATTTATATTTGATCTTAGGGGCAAAAAGATAATGGATCTTGGTATTTTAAGTCTCTTGTATTGTTGCAGTTTAAAAATCATAGATACAGGCATAACTAACGCGTTCCTATAAGGGTAGATTTGCTCGGTATTTTTTGGTAAATTATGTTTAAAATAATAAGTTTATGTTCAAGTTGATTATCGATAAAATGGATCATTGAAAACACGAATAAAACGACATTTTATAAAAATGAATCCTAGCTAGATCGATTTATCGCCCCCGAAACCCTTTGTATACTAAATTTCATGACAATCGTTGGAGCCGTTTCCGAGATTCAGATTATATATATACATATATACAAGAATTGCTCGTTTAAAGGTATAAGATTAATCTGGTCATACACGCACGCTGGTTACGAGTACTATGCACCTGACATTTCTGAAGAACGTCACCAATAAGGTGACTCCACTATATATCCTCCTAGGGCGTCCCCTCGCCAGGTCCCGGCGTTTCTACTCACATCCACCTTGTGAGTATTTTCTGTTAGGCGCTTTTCTTTTATAACTGGGTATGTTAAGGCTTCTTCAGACAGTCTCTATGCGACGACGGCGCGACGCGACATTTGTAGAACAATGTTCATTAAGTTTTCATAGAAATTGTTCTACGAGAGTCGCGTCGCGCCTGTTTATGAGAGCCTTATAACGTACCTTTGCCGTATCCCTAACAAGTATTTTTTGGTGAATAAGGGATATATATAACGGACGCCATTTTAGCGAAGACGCAGGTGGACGTGGAAAAATAAAGAAAAAAAAAAATTATTGAAGAAAGAGGCTATTGGTAAACAAAATAAAAAAATGGGCCAACTATATTTCACAAAAAATTAATGTTTTGTGGGTATGTCACCTTCTAGGCGATTTCTTATAAGTTCACATATTAAACCACACTAACCAGTAAAAGTTACCCTTATATATAACTAGCTTTTGCCAGCGGTTTCGCCAGCGTGGAGGTCGTAAAATATCCCGCGGGAACGTACTACCGGGATAAAAAGAAGCCTATGTGTTAATCCAGCTTATAAACTAACTGCGTTCCAAATTTCATCCAAATCTGTTCAGTGGTTTTTGCGGGAAAGAGTAACAAACATCCACACATCCACACATCCATACATCCATACATACAAACTTTCGCATTTATAATATTAGTAGGATTTTTCAAGGAAAACGGACCCTATTTAATACAATTCTCTTAATTCATTAGTAGGCACAAATAGTATCACTGTGATACCTACATTCCTGTGTAATTCCGAAACCATTTTCATGAACCCTTCAGACATTGAAAGTGTCAAGTGCGTCCATTAATCCGCCGCACAGTATGTGCACGGGTGACTCACGGGCGGGTAGGATGGCCTGCGCGCGCTGGGTCAAGGTGCCGCGCTGACCTTCCGTGTGTCACTACTGCTATCTAACGAGCGGCCGAACATACCAGCGGTTACTGTTACTGGGGTAATTTTAAAACGTATGGTTAGTGAGTTTTTATGATCACACAAGATCTTTGTGAGATTTTAAACTGCAATTTAGCACGAATTGAGAAAAACACAACGTACTTACGTGCGCACTCAATACCTAAATTCGTCTAATGAAGAATAGGATGCACAGTTCCAGCGTAACCTAACCCATTCGGTCTAGTTTAGTCACTACGACCAATTCGGCTCACGCGTTATTGGTCACAGTTCTAACCTAACCTAACCGAGTAGGAGATAACTAAAAAAGCTATGGACTGTGTGAAAGATGATATGGCTAGAAAGAGGATGACTACTGAGATGACGAGTAGTAGAGAAGTTTGGAAGAAAAAAAAACATATTGCGCCGACCCCAAATAAATCGGGATACGGGCAGGAGGAAGGTTGTGACCTATGACACTGAAACGTAGTCGCTCACAATGGGCCTTATTAGAAGGCATAAAGTTACCCAAAAGGCAATGGAGAGGGCTACACTTGGAGTTTCCCTGCGTAATCGAATCAGGAATGAAGAGATCCGCAGGAGACCCAGACATAACCCGAAGAATTGCCAAACTTAAGTGGCAGTGAGCAGGGTGCATTGCTCGTAGAACCGATGGCCATTGAGGTCGAAAGGTTCTGGACTGGTGACCGCGTACTGGAAGACGTAGAGTAGGAAGGGTTCCAACAAGGTGGACCGATGACCTTGTGAAGGCCGCAGGCATCCGCTGGATGCGGGAAGCACAGAACCGGTTGAAGTGACGGAGCTTGGGCGATGCCTGTGTCCAACAGTGGACGTCTTTCGGCTGAAATGATGATGATGAAGGGCAGCAGAATGATGAATTATGATCCTGCTCAACACAGACAGCGCAGGAAATAGTGTTGACATTTCTTCTGTAGAAGAAAACAGGATTCTGCATTACTCAAAGACAACTTACATTGCTAATAAATATAAAGCCTTGCATTAAAATTCTCAAGAATTGAAACATGGATTCTAAAACTATATAAAATAACAACAAATTCTCAAAACTATGAATGACTATTTTAAAATAGTTTCTAATTAACAGAATTGTTATGTACCTCACAGTCCTAAAGTGAATCAATACGATGCTAATGAATCGAATGACGTCGCTAACCTCGCTCGTTGATAACATCAACGTCCGTGTTTTTCTCTAGGTCAATAAAGGAACACACCTTTTTTCGTGTGGAAATTCTCCTGGAAAATAGAAAACTACCTAGACCTCGTTCGTCCATATGATTCAAGGTATTGTTTATTGTGTATAATTCTACCGTCTCTTTTTACACGTTCTTCTTTCTATGTTGTACCTTTAGTTTATTCAAAACTAGCTAAATCAAAACCAAAGACACCGACTTCCGAAATTAACGAAATTTTATGGGTTTTTTTTTTGTTTTTGTAAATATGTATTATGTTAAGTACCACTTGCGTGTGCCCTGTTGTAAATACGTACTACTTTATTTTGAGTTAATCTCTTATTAATTTCAAAATAACTATAAATTTCACTAACTTCACCAAATCCCGAAGCCGCCATAATTAAATCACTACTATAACAATTTCCTCCCCCCCTCCCCCCTCTGCCTTCTGTCCCCGCGACCTAGATTAGTCAATTGTTTACAGTAATCCAATTGATTAAGTCCAACTGTATTGTATGTACCTACACCAGGTACCTACTGTCCACGCATGAGTCACGTGGCGTGTGTTTTATGTAATTAGAGTAGGTTCGGGCGGAACGGACATCTGCTGTGTGTCAAAGGAAAGAGGGAAATTAGTTTTTTTTTTTATGGAATTGTTGTTTTGTGTTTTTCGTAATGAGATGAAAAAACTGGAAATAAAATATAGAGGATAGTCTGAAATGCATAAATAATAATGTGTGTGTTACAAATCTCTTTGCACAATACATATAAATACATTACAGTATAAATCAGTCCATATTTTAATTTTCTTACAAATTCAGTGACTACTGACTACTGAGATGACAAGTAATGGAGAAGTAGGGTAGAAAAAGATATGTTGCGCCGCGCCGGCCCCAACTAGACTGGATTGGATAAAAAGTAATCTAGGTTATAAACTATGTGTGTGCCAAATTTCATCCAAATCTGTTCAGTAGTGTATGCGTGATCTTTCACGCAAACACTACTGAACAGATTGTTACTTTTGTAACAAACATCCGTACTCACAAACTTTCACATTTATACGAGTTATATTTTTAGTAGGAAGTAGGATTTGTATTTTTTATTCCCCATGCTCTCCTACACTGTACGGCAGGCTGCCACCAAACACGGCAACCCAAGTAGCCGCGGCGTGGGAGTACCAGATACGACGCACTGATAACATACTTCAATGTACTTCATTTAGACAGACAACGTACACTCAACCTCAACCATACCTCCAATCTGACACTGACAGCGTCTTTAAGTCCTAGCAGCACGGACGGTTTTCCTAAATCAAGTGCGTTTGAGTGTACATCATTTAGGTGAATGCGTGCCGCAAGTGAATTTGGAAACTTGATCCAATTTAGGGTGACGTTTCGCAAGGGAATGCAGGTCAACGGATTTGTCAGTATCGATGTAAGGATTGATGGGAAAGTTGTTTTTTATAACTGGTTTCATTTCATAGAACTTTTATCTCTAGGTATCTTCTTTGCTAAGGGCTCGAACTTTTTAATCAATACTAATAAATATTATTAAGACGTTACATTTTTTAGTCTTGTTTGCATAAGATTACTTCCTACGGTAATATCTGTAATTACAACAGACGGAACAGACGTTTTTTTCTTTTTATCGACTTCAAAAAAAGGAGGAGGTTATCAATTCGACTGTATTTTTTTTTTATTATTATTATTATTTTATGTTTGTTACCTCATAACTTTTGACTGGGTGAACCGATTTTGTATTAAGTATTTGCGCGACAAATTAATGAATAACGCGATTAGATTAGTGCGGAGTAGGTATCTACCATAACTAAAAAGTTAAAAATAAAAACTTTTTAAGAAAGTCGGTTGTTTTTTTTTTTTGTAAAAAGTTTTTCTTCTTTTATGCCAATTTTAAGTTTAAAAAATATACTATAACAATTGTTGCCGGAACGAAGGAACCTAAATCTCACTCACACGTGGATTTCTAGTGTGGAATGTGAGTGAAGAATAATGGAACACAATTTTCATCATTTTTTCAGCTGAAAGACATACTGGACATATTCCTCCCCCAAACTCGGCCACATTGACCGGTTTTGTGCTTCCCGCATCCAGCAGATTCCTACGGAACCTTTCAGCCCGATCGGCCATCTGTTCTGCAAGCAATGTGCCCTGCCCACTGCCACTTAAGTTTGGCAATTCTTCGGGCTATATCTGTTACCAGGGGTTGTTGTCAGGCCTGTTGGTCTAGTGGTTAGTGACCCTGACTGCTATGCCGGAGGTCGTGGGTTCGATTCCCACCCAGGACAAATGTTTGTGTGATGAGAACGATCATTTGTTCTGTGTCTGGGTGTAACTTATCTATAATATGTATGTATTTAGAAATATATAAGTATGTTTATCAGTTGTCTAGTATACCCATAACACAAGCTCTGCTTTGCTTGGGACTAGATGGCGTTGTGTGATAGTTGTGGAATATTATTATTTATCTTTACCTTGGTTTGCCTGCAGATCTCTTCATTCCTGATTCGATCACGTACAGAAACTCCCGGTTTAGCTCTATTTCCCTTTGGGTGACTTTTAGCCTTCTAATAAGGGACATTGTGAGCAACCGCGTTTACAAAACTTAACAAAATAAATTTATTCTTATTTCATTTTTGTTGGAGGTTTTCATTTAGCCCCAGAGCTTGCGAGGGGTGATTGGCCGCGGTCGACGCTCTTTAGATTTGATAAGATTCGGCAGTTCTGCGAAACAACGGTTATATTTATATGTATGTACATATGTGACAGCTCGCCGCGGTGTGTAGGTATCTCTGCGTAATACTGGCATCTTATAAACATAAAATATAATCCTAGGTAACAGTGGACAGCTGGTTTGTTTTAGAATTTCACAAAAAAAAAATAGATTATAGAAACCATCATCGTCATCATTTCAGCCGTAGAACGTCCACTGCTGGATATTGGCCTCCCCCAATTTGGAGGGGTTCACCACCTTCGCCACACTCGGCAAGCGGGTTGGCGATCGCAATATTGTGGTAAAATGCATAGAGAACGCTACTGCCCATTCTCTTAAAATAAGATATATTATAAATGCGAAACTTACTCTGTCTGTTTTGCTTTCACGAGCAAATTTTAACTTTGAACTTACATCAAAATCGGTTCAGTGGGAACCGATTTTAATGAAATTTGGTTCGTGGTAAGTTCGAACCCCAAGAAAGGACATAGGCTACTTTTGATTCTCCGACTTCGTCTGGGTCCGCGATTTTCGACATTTACGTGGACGAAGTCGTGTGCAAAAGCTAGTGTAATATATTCCGTACTAACGCCTGACTGACCATATGCGCACGCGCCGCGCGCCGCGCCAGTCGTAAACGAGTAATAGTCAGTTGTCACACTTGACGCGCTCCTTTTGGCACCGGAATATAATAAACTTCCTATTTAATTTCATTTAACTGCCTCATTTTACTACTGGTCACCAACGCTACTGTTGAGCATGAGGATCTGGGTTCGATTCCCGGGTGGGACAGATTGTAATTGGCTTTTTCTATCTGGAATTTCCGAGTAGCAGTCTTCATCATACAGACTTGAAGCCAAAAACTAAAAATTGTCCCGAATACTTTTAGTTAAGAAGATACTAATACAAAAAAAATACGAATTGGCCTATTAAGTTTAATAGGAAGTTGTAGGTAATATTTTTATCAAAAGGATCGTCGTGTCGAAACGACTGAACCGATTTTGAGAAAACATATCCATACCACCGTTAGAAAACCAATTTTAAAATTTAAAAAATCCGCAACCAAATCGGATCAATCGTTTAAAAGCTACGGTGCCACAGACAGACAGACATACATAGCGGTCAAACTTATAACACCCCTTTTTTGCGTCGGGAGTTAAACAGACGAAGTCGCGGGCGAAGTGCAATTGTTATAATATTATGCATAGATATTATTAAGACACGTATCTTAAAGAACTAAGAATATGATGCTTTAAGGAAGCTGATACTCCTAGAAAAAAGAAAACACTCCAAAAAAGGTCCAATACGTATCAAAGAGGAACCTTCACAGAAGTTCAATGTCTACAATCAAAGGTTCTGACCGAATAGCGCGGAAGTGGCCGAGCTTTGCCGAGCGATGCCGAGCGGTCACGGTCCTTACTTAGCTGGTCATGGAGTACTATGTTTGGGCATCAAGTGCTGTATGACTCAGAGGGCAATTATACTTGACGGGCGAGGAAAACTTTAGGGAAGGAGTTCTGGGCATGTTTTATCAAGCCTTTTTGGTAGTTAGGAAATGTTTTTGGGGGTTTAAACTTCCTTCTAGCGCTTCTAGTTTTGATTTGATTGTAAATCTTCTTTGACTGTCTCATTCGTCTAGTGGTGGCAAGCGCTACTGCTGTGGATGGAGTTATCGATTCTCGGGTCAAACAGTATCATGGACATATAGAATTTCTCAGTAGCAGCCCGGAGTCATAGGAACACCCCGTATTACATGAGACAAACATTACCGGCGAAATGTGAGTGTACAGGCAGCTTCGATAATATAGGGACGAACAGACTGTTCAAAATGATCTAGACGACTACGAAAATTAAATATTAACTCTATGATACAAGGAAAATTATATATAAATATTTTATAGGTATACCTCTAATCTTCGGGAAAATCAGCCGTGATGTAGTGTTATGAGAGAAACTTCCTTTTGCGGCATATGTAATAATGATCCAGATCCAGTTCCCAAACATGATGAACGACAGAAGGTCGCATGTTTATGACATCCCGGCGCCGGCGCCAAGACTCAAGGTACGTACCTATAAACGAAGTGTTATGATTGGAGGTCACAAGTTATCATAAGCGATCACCGTAAGAAGGCCAGCTTCACAAATATCTGCGGAAGGGCCTTAAACACAGCTGTTTATTAGTTCTTCACGCTATCACCACATAAGGGCAACAGAATGCGCGTGATTCACTTCATAAACTGTCTTATTCATTACCGCGTAATGGTTTGTACTAGGTCGAATTCTTTTGAGTGTAAAACCCTATTGGCCTTGTCAACCAATTTGTACATACAAAAAATATTCATTGAATATGAATATCGAAATATTTTATTTCACATACTGTAAACCTACATGTGCAGTTTTTCATAAGTGCACATGTAGGTTTACAGTATGTGAAATAGTCAGAAACTAGGTGCCCGGTTCTAATTGGTCGTTTCCTATGGAAAAGAGCCAGGAAGAACATCTACAGTTACTTTTTACTGGCATCAATGAAAAACGACATAAACACACTAGTATGAAAATATTCTCTTCTGCCCTAGTTTTCAACTTCCATTAAATTTCAGTTTTAACCAGTGTTTCATTTTGAGTTAAAGTAGGTTGAAACTTATTCGTGGTCTGAACGTTTCCAAATAAAATGTGACTAAACTTAAAATCTAGAAGTAATATTTTATTAATTAATTTGTCATTATCATCAGCCTATAATGTTCCCACTGATGGGACAAGCCTCCTCTCGGTGAGAGACAGTGGCGCTTAATCTACCACGCGGGCCCAGCGCGAGTTGGTGGAAGCCACCTATCTTCAATTTCTTGATTCTAGGACGTACCGGTTTCCCCACAATGTTTTCCTTTGAAAAAATGTACCTGAATGAAAACGAACCTGCGATCTACAACTCTGAAGACGCGTTCGTTACCACTAGGTCACCACCGCTTTCCATTTGTGGGGTAAAGTTGTCAAGAATATTTTTCGAAAACCTTTCACCCTGCTTTCTTGGCAAAAAACCAGAGTTATCCTAAGCTTCCACAATCTGATTGACTGTCAAGCTCTATCTTTCAAACTCTGATATTACATAGGCGCATCTCAGCCTATCTCTAGAAGCACTAGCCGACAAGCCAGTTCCAAGGTACATCTATATTAGGGCATCAGTATGCGCATGATTCACCACCACGAAGTGTCGCACTCATTACTAGAACACGGAGCTCAATGGGTCACATTCCAAGGAACTGATGACTTGCTGAGCATATTGTTTACTTTTTAAGGTAGGACAAGCTTGATTGATAGAATAGACACTGTTCTTTGGAAGTGTATTACGTTGTTGTGTTTGTAGAAATTATTTAAGTATGCTGGTAATGGCTCATTGGTATAGGTCCCGACTTTCGATTCAGTCGTCAGTTCAAACTCAGACGGGCACTTTATGTATTTAATTTCATCACTACTGCTCTCAATAATAATAATTAGTATAATTCAAGTCAGATGATTCATATTCAGACAAATACATACTAAAAGGATACAGACAGGATAACAAACACAGACAAAAAGAAAGAAGAACACTTACAACATAGGAACATGTTTGCTGCAACATTGCCGGACATATGGACAATCCACTCTGTCGGCGATCAATGGTGAAGGAAAACATCGTGAAGAAAACGACATGTCCTAGAACAAAAAATTCGAAGACGTGACATCCACCAACATGCACTGGGCCTGCGTGGCGGATTACGGCCCACTCCTCTCAGAGACGAGGCCTGTGTCCCAACCGTGGAAACATTATAGGCTAATTATATTTGTCTGCTGTGAATTTGTAGAGCTAATATCAAATAGTGAGGTCGTCGTGGGGCAAAGCAAAAACAAATTCACTCTTTCCATTATCCAGGGATAGTTATTTAATACCAAGACTGAGGATCAGAAACTTTGGTTGCTTGTCTACCTCCGGCGAGGGGGGTGTGGCGGCGGTCGGGAGAATCGGGTTGTGTGCATGCATTGCTCATGCCAGCCTGGTGGGCAAGACGACCTGAGCCCATCATGTGCTATTTATTTTGTGAACCCCTTTTTGTTTTGTTCTGTTTTTGTTATTAGGATATTAAAAACTGTATCCACGAGAACACTGCCGACAAACTGTACTGCAGTTTGGCAGCAGAATTGTATTACTTTTATGTTTAATATGCACTAATCTATACTATATACTATAATAATATTATAAAGCTGAAGAGTTTGTTTGTTTGTTTGTTTGATTGAACGCGGTAATCTCAGGAACTACTGGTCCGAATTGAAAAATTATTTTTGTGTTGGGTAGCCTATTTATCGAGGAAGGCAATAAGTTATATAACATCACGCTACAACTAAGAGGAGCGGAGCAGTAATGAAAAATGTTGCAAAAACGGGGACGGGTAGGTGATTCGACACGACGGGAAGGGTCGTGGGAATAAGAAATTTAACGTGGACGAAGTCGCGGGCAGAAGCTAGTAAACAAATAAAAAAAACAATCTCTTACAGGATTTATTCATATCAGGATAGCTTAATTTTTACTACCATAAAAGGAGGCCGGTGTTTTTGAGAACAGCATCGTCTTTTCCACTCTTAAAAAATGCTTGCAAGGGATATTCCTTGAAGCAGTTAAGGAACTCGTGCCCTGCCATTACTGCAGGCGAGCATGATATCTAAATAAATTTCAATTCAGTCATCCAAAATCAATCTGCTTAGCCCTGCCTGCTTCCTATTGGGGTCGGCTTTCAGTCTTACCGGATGAAGCTGAATACCAGTACTTTATATGGTGGGAATACCTATCTGACCTCCAAAACCCAGTCACTAGGTAATACAAGTGGTTGACACTAAAGGGTGGTAAGACTTTCAGGCTTCTGACTGTCCGTAGCGACAGTCAATTTAGTCAGAAGCTAGAGAAGACTGTATCAAAGATCCTATCCTACTAATATTATAAATGCGAAAGTTTGTGAGTATGGATTTATGGATGTTTGTTACTCTTTCACGCAAAAGCTACTGAACGGATTTGGATGAAATTTGGAACACAATTAGTTTATAACCTGGATTAACACATAGGGTACTTTTTATCCCGGTAGTACGTTCCCACGGGATATTTTCCGACCTCCACTAGGGCGAAGCCGCTGGCAAAAGCTAGTGTAAAATAACAGCAAGGACTAACGGTCAAGTACAACGTCACTCATCCACAAACCAACCGCGGGAAGCGTAGCTTCCTTCGATCGACCCGTGCGGCTGTTATTATTTAGCGAGGAGCTCCTCAATTCTGTTTTATGGCCCTTTTTTTGTAGGTGGGAAATCATCAAATGACGTCTCCCGCTCTGGGCGGAGCGGGCATGTCAGACTTTTACTGACTAAAACCTACCCGTGTTCCTTCATTTGCCCATATACCAGGGCCGCGGTTACTCTTTCGAACAGATCTCGCGACCCTGGTAGGGTTATATGGCCCTTTGTTTGGTAAATTGTGGTTTAAGCAATATGATAAGATCCCAAATGACTCAATTTCAACACTGCAAACCATTAAAAGGACTGGTCCTCATGTTTTTGGCTTTTCCCGTGCAATTATGAATTTGCATCATTTGCGAACATTTCGGTACAAATTGCAAACATTGCGATAGCTGCTGGAAATCAAAACGTTTTTGGAAACTATCAAAATGGTATGTTGTGCACACGACACACTGAGCGCCGGGGTGACCATGCGATAGAGATTTTTCTAAATTGTTCGGGGAGTTGCAAAGTCAACGGTATTGTTTACGTTTTTTTTTTTTCTTGTCTTGTGTAAAGACTTAATTCTGTAAATTATTTACGGCTTTTTAGAAAAAGATACGTCGTTTTATTTGCTAATTTGTAATATAGTATATAATGTTCAAGAAATTACCCAAAAGCTAAAATATTTGAAAGATATGAATTTATTACGTACACCTTTTGTAAAAACCAATCTAGTTTTTTCAGTCTGCAGTTAAACGAATGAGTAACGAATACAATAATGCGTATTAAACACACCTGAATTCCATTTATTCTGTGACAAGCTCAGATTCAGAAAGAAAATCGCGGTATTCGTGCCAAATTGTTATTATTTTCAATTTAATTTTATTTCTAAACATTTTTTTTTCTGTTTTGTTACCCGCCTTCGTAACTTTTATTTTGTGTTACTGTTCATTTAAGTTTTAGTAAATATTAAAATTTCAAAGCAGCAAGATAATGTAATCAATGCTAAACCAATCCAATCCTTTACATATTAAAATTATTTCTAGCATAACTTTAATATGTGCTTTGTTAAGCTACTCTTGCCGCGGTTAGTCCGTGGATGGGTGACCATGTTTACATATCAAGACCCTTCCGGCCCTCAGAAAGCCGTTAGTCCCAGCTGTATTTTCGTAGATATTACACAGTCGTTACGAGTTGTCACAAGCCCGAAAGTCTGACAACTAGTCTTACCAAGGGGTATCGTATTACCCAGTAACTGGGTTGTGGAGGTCTGATAGGCAGTCACTCCATGTAAAATACTGGTACTCAGGTGCATCCGGTTAGACTTGAAGCCGACCCCAACATAGTTGGGAAAAGGCTAGAGAGGTGTTGATGTGATGCAGCTGTGGCTTTGTAAAATAAATATGATTTCATACTCTTAATGCTTGAAAAACCGTAGTTTTCAGAGGTTTTTCAGGGACAAAACGCGCCCTGGTAATTGCATTGCAAACACAACCATTTCAACCAGAAAATCTTTTTTTACAATTTCTTTTCCACTTTCTTAGTCCCTCATCTATTTTGAAATTACGTGTCCTACGTTTACATCATAAAGATGGCGTCCCTAGTAAAGCTCATCGTATCTTGCCGATCGTCACGTGCGGACAAGTAAACAGAGTATAATGGGTGCGCCGAGGATATTAGGGCGCCCACTGGAACCACTGATATGGTCACAACCAACTGCCACTGTCTGGTGAGAGGCAGTAGGTCCAGTATGAACGATGATTACAGAAAATGGATTTCTGCTGGACGTAGGAGGGATTTGTGGTGATGCTGGCAATCGGGCGATTACGGGAAACCCCTCCTAATAAGGGGAGGCCTGTCTCCAGCAGTGGACATGGGATATTTCCGACGCTGCTAACAACAGCAGTGAAGTTATTAAAACCAAAAGACTCTGATCCAGAGGCTCATGTTCATAGCCAAGTCAAGTAATATTATACTGCTTTCCAGATATTCAAAACCTGAGATGATGGCATCAATGTTCCTAGCAAACCAACTGCACTGGCCATACGAATGTTTGGGCCCTACTGACTAATTTGTCACTTGTTCGAGCTACGCGTCTACCAAACGAAACACTAAGGGAAACCGCTAGCTGTTTGGCCTGGCCTGATACAATCCCTCCTTATAGGTAAATAGGTGGTTACGGTCGGGCAGTGGTGGTACCTACAGTGTTGGAAAGCAAGCAGGAAATTTATTTAGTGTAAATAATTTCATCGCCACTGCTCTCAAAACGGTGAAGGAAACATCGTGAGGAAACCGGCTTGTCCTTGAACAAAAAAATATCGAAGATATGTGATGTCTACACACCCGCACTGGGCCTGGGTGGTAGATTACAGACCCTTTTTTTGGATGGGAAATCATCAAATTACCTCTCCCGCTTTGGGCAGAGTAGGAGGGTGTGTCAGATTTTTACTGACAAAAACCCACCCGTGT
Source organism: Aporophyla lueneburgensis (assembly GCA_932294355.1). Classification (NCBI taxonomy): domain Eukaryota; kingdom Metazoa; phylum Arthropoda; class Insecta; order Lepidoptera; family Noctuidae; genus Aporophyla; species Aporophyla lueneburgensis. Next base: position 28,590,327 of record OW028751.1, on the reverse strand, counting down.
TCCTTCAGTTGCCTGTCCAAGACCACGATAACTCTGGCCATGCGACCCTGGCAGTAGATTACAGCCCTCTGCCCCAGCAGTGGGAACATTACCAATAGACTGCCTAATTTAAACTTCTCCATCTCCCCTGCATGGTGACAAATCCCCGTGGGTGTCTGATGGCATTCTTGCGGTTTCGCAAGCTGTCCGGTAACAGGCTGCGCGCTTGATCTAGCCGAGATAGTGGCCGCGTGGAGGACATCTTCATTATCATAGGATTTGGTAATGCTGGTATTAAGATTGTCTGTTTGTATGTGCTGTAATACTCGTTCTTGGAATTGTTAGAAATAGTTGTAGTCCTTGTGAATGAGACTTCATTCCTATGTCTACAGTGATATTACGTTACGTGTGACTTTTTCTTCAACACATTTTGAAGACCTGTCGTCTCAGATAAAATTTGTTCTTACTCAAATGTATGTGGCCAGTTTCGTAGTAAAGGACTTTTATTTTCGTTTTAAATCTTGGTTGGTCTTCAGACATGAACTCACATAACATAACATCACGCCTTGTTCCCTCGAAGGGTTAGGCAGAGATGTACGTATAGTATACTCACATTTCGCCTGTTATGTTTAAGTCCCATGTAATAGGGGCGAGCTTATTGCAATCAACCGGGCATAAATCCAGACTCCGGGCTGCTAGTGAGAAATTCCTGATAGAAAAACCCAATAACAGTTTTTGCCCGACCTGGGAATCGAACTCAAGACCTTATGCACAGCAGTAGCGCTTGCTACCACTAGACCAACGAGGGAGTCAGACATGAATGTGCAAAATTAACTCATTTTCAAAGTTTTTCTTATAATTTTGTTTTTTTTCTGACACTTTACATACAATGTTAAAACCCATAAAAATAAACAAACAAAAAGCTTTTATTATTCCTTACAAAAGAATATAAAGCTCTAGAAAATAAAGCTCTTAATAGAGTAAATAATATTAATTATTTAATTAAGGACCGCTTTCCGGGTCTTCCAGTAATTTCCATTGTTATATCTAATGTATGTACTGAAAATCGAGCAGTTACCGTAAGATTCCGACTTTATTCACAAAGTGTGGTCATATAGCTATGTCTAAGTAGTGTATATATTTATATATACATATACGTTTTCTAGCAGAAAAACATCTAAAATCTGTTTGTAATAAATTCGCTCGCAGATGACCAAGCTCGTAAATTAACTGAATCATCTAAGTCCTGTTCATTAAAATACCATAAACATGATTAAAGTAAAGCTCTTAATAAACGCGTGCGCACCATAAACATTATAAACAATTAGCTGAGTGTCGCATAAGGAAGTGTTTACACTAGACGCGCGCGTGGACCGTCTCTCGTCTGTGCGCACCGCTATTAATTATTTTATTAATAGGTTTTATGCAGAATAGAAGAATTCATTAAAATAAAGCACATAAACATTAATTTTATGCCTCTGGTTGAAAAACATTTAGTTCATGGATGGTTGGATGTTTACCCGACTACGGCGAAGGAAAATGGAGGGTTATGATTTTCATCAGTATGTGTGTATGTTATGTTCATCTGTTTTCTCGTAACTTCTAAACTGCTTATTAATTTGACAAAACCGATTTCGATGATAGCGTCTTTAATCATGCGCTGGTTACAGCTATAGGCTATGTGAAGTCACATTAAATTGAATATGGCGCCCTCTAGAGGACATAAGCACTTTATATTTTTTAATGTTACCGTATTGGGTATCAAATAAAAGGGATTAATTACCACATTACAAAAATCACAAAGTTCTCTAAAATTATTTAAACAAAAAAAGTACATAAACAAAAAATCACGCTCTAGAAAGTATGCAACAAGAAAATATTCTCACCTAAAAGCCGTGGTCGTATGCCACTTACTCTAACAAAACCAGTGCATTCTGACAGTAGTAAGCGAACATAAGCTTTAGGGAAGAGTGGCATACAAAATCTACATCTACACTAATATTATAAATGCAAAAGTAACTCTGTCTGTCTGTCTGTCTGTCTCGCTTTCCTGATAAAACTACTGAACCGATTTCAATGAAATTTGGTACACAGATAGTTTAGAGCCTGAGAAAGGACATAGGCTACTTTTTATCCCGGTAGTATGTTCCCGCGGGATATTTTCCGACCTCCACGCGGGCGAAGCCGCTGGCAAAAGCTAGTAATCATGTAAAAATATTGGCATCTGCATTCCTCCATGTAACCTTAATTTGTACCAAATTTCATACTCCTCCGTCCGCGTAATTTTCGTAAAAAGGGGTACAAATATATAACAATAGTGCAGCAACATATAACATACCACCATCCACCTCCACAAAGGGACCGTCTCCCACTCTAAGTTTTTGCGCGTCGCCTGCGCACCCACGCGGCTTGTCTACTAGTAACTACTCATTTATGTACTAATGGACTTGTTCGCGATTAGGTACCTGCTCGGTTCAGCTTTGGTTGGACATGATTCTTTTTTGTAGAACATTGTTTTTTTGTCTGTTTTTTATGAGCCTAATATTAATTCTGTAAACGGAGTGGTAGAGACGTCGATGCGCAGTGTCACCATGAATTCAGCACATGTTTCTAGACCCTATAGCGTAGACATTATATATCTAGCTATCAAAAAGAAACTGCTAATTCATAGAAAAGCGCTTTCCTTTTTTTTTTAATAACTGTCGCTGTGACCACCAAAAAACTTAGCTTTATTTCCTAATAAAGAAGTCACTTACGATATAGGAAAATAATACTCACTGTCTTATTACAACTTGCCCATCAGTCCCTGGATGGAGAAGTCAAGCAATATATTCACTACTAGTGGTCAGTATTTAACTGCTTACCACTCAAATTCAAAATACCTGCAACAAAAACACATGAAATTAATACCAGCAATATAGGATTACAACAAATAACTCACAATAAATCATTGCTGATAGAATTTTATTCGCAATGGCAACAGCTATGAGCCTTAAGATACAGGGTTCTAGTACTTATTATGTGAGCAAAATTGAGTAATTTTTATGTAACGCCCCGCCTGCCGAACGTGGGCAAAAGTAAGCTAAGCTCCTAACCCCCCCCCCCCCTCTCCTCATCATCTATTTAGCCTTTTCCCAATATGGCGGGATCAGCTTCCAATCTAAACGGGTGCAGCTGAATGACCCACCTCTGTGGCCTCCAACGCTCCCACAACTGTAACCACCAAGCATCTTCTAGTGTCCATTTTTATAAGTACTTACTAGTGCTCGCCCAGTGTTCGAAATTCGACCATAATTCATTTAAATAGAAATAAATCTTCACATAGTATAAAACAAAGTCGGTTCCCGCGTCTGGTACGCTTAGATTTTCATCAATAGCCAGAGTGATTCAAGAAGAAGGTATATCTATATATATGTCTAATACGCGGGCGAAGCCGTTGACAAAAGATAGTAATCATGTAAAAATATTGGCATCTGCATTCCTCCATGTAACCTTAATTTGTACCAAATTTCATACTCCTCCGTCCGCGTAATTTTCGTAAAAAGGGGTACAAATATATAACAATAGTGCAGCAACATATAACATACCACCATCCACCTCCACAAAGGGACCGTCTCCCACTCTAAGTTTTTGCGCGTCGCCTGCGCACCCACGCGGCTTGTCTACTAGTAACTACTCATTTATGTACTAATGGACTTGTTCGCGATTAGGTACCTGCTCGGTTCAGCTTTGGTTGGACATGATTCTTTTTTGTAGAACATTGTTTTTTTGTCTGTTTTTTATGAGCCTAATATTAATTCTGTAAACGGAGTGGTAGAGACGTCGATGCGCAGTGTCACCATGAATTGAAACTGCTAATTCATAGAAAAGCGCTTTCCTTTTTTTTTTAATAACTGTCGCTGTGACCACCAAAAAACTTAGCGGGGTCCAGAATCATAAAGTACTGAATCCCTGCCATCCTGTATAGTTTATTTTTGTTTGAGTTCGATAACTTATATTGATATTTTTTATTACTTATATTGATTATTGATTGAGTTCGATAGTTTCGAAGTAATTTTTCTTACTTGATAATGTAGGCGATAAGTTAATTTAGGAAAACATTGATTTTTGATGAAGGAAACATCTTTCGGAATACTGAACAGCGTATAAGTCAAGTTTGGCATAGTTCTTACGAACAACAAAAGAAACTGACCATAATTTAGTCAATGGTCTTCTTTCGTTTTGATGAAAATGCATCCTGGTTATTCCTGATGACCAGTCCTGTGACAAATGATTAAGGAAAATTGAGAATTCAAACATCAATGTAAATTCGGTTAATTAGAATTGAATGCGAGTTCCAAATTTAGGAGTAATTATACTCATACGGCCATACAGGCGTGGTGATGACAATATATGCAAAACAAATCAATATTTTATTTCGGTATGTAATTGCCCCACTGCAGGATAAAAGGACCCACCCACAGACAATGATCACCTTCCATCCTGCGCTGCATGCCCTGTCACATGTGCACCTTATGATCTTATGACTGCGTCAGTGACAGAGTTCGCGCAGCATTTTGGGCCAGACATCTTTGAACTGTTTACCATCGATGCCGTAAGAAAAGAACTACTCAAAGTTAAGACTATTTCACGTCTTTACGCTGACTACAGTACAGTACAGTGATGAAGATAAAAATAAAAAGTGCAACTTTTGTGCTCCTCAAAGAATTTGCTTTGAAAATGTAGAGAACATCAATCAACATCGTAATGGCTAGGCATCTGCCTTGTATCTACCCATTCCTGAGCTATGTTGGGATCGACTTCTAGTCTAACTGGATGCGGCTGAATGCCAGTATGTTAAATTTAGCGACTGTCTATCTGACCTCCACAACCCAGTTACACGATGTCCCTTGATAAAACTGAGTTTTCCGACTTTCGGGCTTCTGATATCCCGTAACGACTGCCAAAGATCTACAAATGTTAGTCGGGACCAACGTCTTAACGTACTTTGAGAGATACAGAGGATCTCGATGTGTAATGAATGGTCACCCATCCAAAATACGACCGCGACAATCGTAGCTTAACCTACGATGAACTGCGATTGTTATTAAATATAGTCCCCTAGAGCGTATTTCGGCCACGGTGGCCAATCTCAATGGAGACTAGCCATCGGCGCGGGAGATACTATAGTGCACAAGTGTGTGCGCAGACACAGGAGCACTCACTCTTCCCGCACTCTCGTAGTCCGATGGGACGGCAATCCGACACAACCGGAGAGAGATCAGGTGCAGGACCAACGGCTTAACATGCTTTCCGAGGCACAGGGGTATCATCACACCGCCAACTTCCAAACTCCGGGCTGCTACTAAGAAATTCCTAATGGAAAAACCCAGTATCACTTTGCCCGACCCGGGAATCGAACCCAGGACCCCACGTTTAGCACTCACGTTTGCGACCACAAGACCAACGGGGCAGTCATTATTGATTGTTATTATACCTATACCATCACTAGCTTCTGCTCGCGACTTCATCCGCGTCAAATTTTTGCTCCCCTGACCCTTCCCGTCGCGTGAAATTGCCTGCCGGTTTTCGTCCATTTTTCGTTGCTGCTCCGCTCCTTTTAATCATAGCGTAATTTTATATAGCCTATAGCCTTCCTCAATAAATAGTAAACCAGTAGTTCCTGAGATTACCGCGTTCAACCAAACAAACAAACTCTTCAGCTTTATAATATTAGTATCGATAGAACAATAATCTGCGAGAAAACAAATACTTACTATACCATAGAGTTCCGTGCAAAAATTACTTTACCAACCGTACCATCAAAGTGATTCGCAATAAAATCAAGACAACATTATTCGTTTAACAAACAACAATTTTAATTGAAACAATACAAAACACATCAGGCCAGCACCAGGACCCATTCATTACAATATACGTCGCCGTCGTGGCGCCTGTGACCATACGTTCTCATACAAGTGCATACATTACGAGCTGTGTGATACGTCGCACAATTGTATGAGTTCAGTGGAACTGTTATCTGAGATGCTGCCAAACAGATGAGGTCATGAAGAGTTGTAAAAAATCCTTAATTTCTGCATGGTTTTCTTACTGAAGTCTGCTCTTTTTCTGAAAGCTTTTGGGGTTTTTAAGTCACGAGTGAATCTATTGCTACGAAGGTAGCTGCGGTTAAAAGACACAGCCCTCAAAAGCTGACAGACAGACAAGTTGTCCCATCTATCCCTTTTCACTCCTTCGGTAAGGAACTCTATAAGCAAGTTCACAATACATAAATGGTCTGAAATTTTACAAAAAAGTTTTATCTTTACAATCTTCACCTCTGCGTTTGTATCGGCTTTTGTTCTCAGAGTAGTCAGATAGGAAGTGCCGACCTCATCTAGTTTAAAAATATGAACGACATGTCAAAGAGTTGCTACAAACCTACTTACAATAGGTAAAATCATTTATAGCCAAAATGATAAAAACCAATATTGACACCCCACAAGCCTAAAATATTACTGAAACATCTAAGATCTACTCATCCTGACATGTCCTTCAGACCTACATTAAGAGAAGGGACGGTCTAATAGTTCTCGACTTATCTATACACAAACAAACAAATAAATAAAATTGAAATGTCTGTTAGTAATTTCAAATTAACAGCTTTTTACTAAATCCATATATAAAAGTATATACGGGACTTACGAAAAAAAAAAAACAATTTTCAAAATGTTTGTCTGTCTGTTCCGGCTAATCTCTGAAACGGCTGGACGATAACGGGACTTTCACTCGTAGATAGCTAATATTATAAGTAGTACCATAGGCTACTTTTTGTCGGTACCACGTCCGTTTTCACATCCACGCAGGCAAAGCCGCAGGCACAGCTAGTTTCTACATAATTACCCGGTGACGTCGGCCATATTTGCATGAGAACTCGACAACCATACATCCTGGTTGCAACTGCATGTAATTAAGGATAATTGAGATATCTGACACATGTTAAACAAACAGATGATGTACGCTGCCAGACTAGGCCCACATAAGGTTTTAAATGCGCAGTGGAAGTGTGACAACCTTGGGGCTCTAGAGACAAGAGTGGCTAGCGTACTGTCCGCCGTACGCGGAGCAGACAATATAAGAGAACAATTGCAAATAAATTAACTACACTAAAACGAACAAAGGAACTCACCTTCCAGGACGACGACCGCCTGCTTCTTGGGATTACCTGGATCTTTGTATGTAAGTGAGTGTGTATGTACCGTGTTGTGACTTGTAAGTGGGTTTTCCAGAACCAGGCCGCTGCCACTCGCCAGAGATTCACTCCAACATGCGGTTCAAACACTTAACCTTAAAGTTCTTTAATATCAAGAAACTAAACCCGTATTCCTTCACCAAAAGGGGTTATTGTAACACTAAATCATTAGGTCATGACGTATTGTCCGCAAAACGACCGATTTTCAAGGATTGATTTACAAAAAACTCGTGGAAGCTAAAATCTGTCCGACGCTCTCAAAGACCAAACTAAAAAGGAGGGAAAAAGAAGTGACAAGTGTCAAAATCAAACTTGACGAGTCAGATGTCATTCCGTTCGGGCGGCGCGTTCCGAAAGCGCATAGAGTAACAAAGGTTCGTTCCGAAACATCTACCCCCCCCGGACGGGCCTTCCCGTCCGCTAATCAATTGGCAATCTTGACAAGGTTGCGACCGCTCTCTTCACGACCGATCCGTCCACCAAAACTTCTGCAAAACGAGGAACCCCGTCAGTGCCAGCCACCAGATTGAGAATGCGCCCCCGGCGCCAATACAACGGCTTAAGGTTGGCATCCTTAATCAGGACGAGGTCTCCAATTTTGGGCGGATGCGTTTTATCAGTCCACTTGACGCGCTGCTGGAGGATGTGCAAATACTCCAAGCTCCAACGCTTCCAAAAACTCTGAGCGAGCTGCTGCACCAACTGAAACCGCGATAGCCGATTTTGGCTCACATCGACAAGAGGGTACTCGGGCAGGGCGACAAGTGGCTGTCCAATCAAAAAATGGCCCGGGGTCAGGGCCTCCAAGTCGTTCGGGTCCGAAGACAGCGGGCACAATGGACGCGAGTTCAGTGCAGCTTCAATGCGGCAAAATACCGTAGCTAACTCCTCAAAGGTGAGAACGGTGTCTCCTAACGATCTGCGCCAGAGTCCCTTTGCCGCTTTCACCGCGGCTTCAAAAATACCCCCCCAATGGGGGCAGGCTGGCGGGTCAAACAACCAAGTGACCCCTCGGCGGGCTAATTTGTTACCAATGTCAACCTGGTTCTCAGCAAGGAAGGCGTATACCTCCTTCAAATAGTTACTTGTACCCTTGTAGTTAATACCGCAATCAGACCTGATCAAAGTAGGTAACCCACGGCGAGACACAAATCTATCCAAGGTCGCCACAAAGGCCTCCGTCGAGAGGGAGGTTACCAACTCCAAGTGCACTGCCTTAGTTGACAGGCAGACAAACACACACAAATAAGCCTTAACAATTTTACTATTCCGAAGAGGAGACGTCTTCACCAAAAAGGGACCAGCAAAGTCCGTTCCGACGCCTGCAAAGGGTCTCGCCTCATTAACACGATCAGCCGGCAAGTCTCCCATCATTGGCTGCATAGTAGAGGCCTTAGTCCGGTAGCACGGCAAACAACGGAAGACGATGCTACGAATAGTACGACGGGCCGACAATATCCAAAACTCTCGCTGCAGAATGGCCAACAGCGCATTGCAACCGGCATGCGAGTTCTTAATGTGACGATCAGTCACCAACAATTTAACCAAATGGCCCTCCTTAGGCAACAAAAGGGGGTGACGGGCCCCATAAGGAAGGCTAGAGTGCCTCAACCGTCCCCCAACACGCAAGAGACCCGTATCGTCCAAAAAGGGGTTCAATTTACTAATGGCTCCCGACAATTTAGCCTTACCAGACTTCAAAATTTCAATCTCCTTCTCAAAGTGTGCAGCCTGCACGGAGCGGACCCAAAGGAGGAGTGATTCCTGTCGCTCCTGAGGAGAGAGAACCAGAGACAGGCGTTTGTTCCCGGAGTTCCTAGAATTATGACCAAAACGCCTGATCCACGAGGTAACGTTCAACAATTTGTCGAGGGAGCTGTATCGATTCAACAAAAATTCAGGGTCAAACGGAGGGTCCTTCGTTCCAACAGCGAGCACCTTGAGCCCGGGCAAAGGACCCGACATCAAGACTGGCGTTCGAGGCCAATCATCCTCGGGGTGAGTCAGCCAGTCTGGTCCCCACCATAGGGGGTGAGCAATCAGGCGGGGTGCCATGCACCCACGTGAGGCCACGTCGCCCGGGTTCAAATCTCCAGGCACGTGCCTCCAAATCAAAGGCGTTTCAGAATTTTGAATCTGGGACACTCGGTTCGCAACAAAGACCTCCAAAGAGTGGACGGACGTCTTCAACCAACACAAAACAATTTGACTGTCCGTCCAGGCGTAAGAAGCCCGAATGTCCACAGTTCCACCCAAAGTGTGAGCAACGTGGTTCAATAGACGCACAAGAAGCGCCGCCCCTGACAATTCTAATTTAGGGATGGTCAGTGCCGTCCGGAGGGGGGCCACCTTGCTCTTGGCCATGACCAGTGACAACTTCACCTGGCCTGTCGCGCTGACGGTGCGCAGATAAACAACAGCTGCATAACCGTGCGAAGATGCATCACAAAACCCATGAAGGGTAGCAGTGTAGCTCCCAGGGGGGAGGATAGCGCGGGGTAACACGACCTCGTTGACTGCAGGGAGTGCGGATACAAATTGGAGCCAATCTTCCAACAGGGTTTCCCGAAGTGGCTCGTCCCAACCAAGTCCCGCAGTCCAAAGGCGCTGAAGAAAACATTTCGCCCAAAACAATACCGGGCATATCCAACCATTCGGGTCAAAGGTCCTCGCGACAGTAGACAACACCAGTCGTTTAGTCCAAGTGTGAGGTGACTCCAAGTCGACATCGTATGTGAAGATGTCTTGGACTGGTCGGTACTGAACGCCGAGAACTGGTATCATAGCAGGGTTGTCAACATTTTCAAACAAAAGCGGGTCCTGCCTATGATCCTCCGGCAAACCTTCCAATAGCGCTGGCGAGTTGGACACCCATTTACGCAACTCATAGCCAGCGGAAGCCAAAATACCAATCAATTCGTCACGCAACAGAACAGCTTCCCCAACTGTGGGAGCTCCAGTACAAACGTCGTCAACATACAAGTCCGTTTTCAAGATGGCGGACGCACGAGGAAACTTCAAACGCTCTCGGTCCGCGAGCTCCCAAAGGGAACGAATAGCAACAAAAGGGCTCGATCGGAGGCCGTACGTATTCGTATTGAGCTCATACACAATCATGGGGTCCTGGGGATTCTCTCGCCACAGGATCAACTGATAACGTCGGTCATCCTTGTGAATAACCGTTTGGCGGAACATCATTTTGATGTCGGCCACAAAAACTACCTGATGACGACGGAAGGAGGTAATGACGTCACAAAGATCCCTCAACAATTTGGGGCCTGGATGCAAGCAATCATTCAAGGAGACACCAGACGAAGTCCGCGCAGACCCATCAAACACCGTGCGCAGCTTACCGGTGGATGGCTTGAGGACCGCGTGATGCGGCAGGAAATAATGCTCACTTGAGCGCCAATCCAAATTTGACACCGACATGTGTCCCAAATCTGCGTATTCCCGCATGAAATCCAAATATTTCTGCCGCAGCACTGGGTCCCTGCTCATGCGGCGCTCCATTGCCAACAATCTCTTCTCGGCCGTAGGTCTGGATTCGCCGAGAGGTGGTCGCACCGCAACAAAAGGCAACCTGGTCACAAGCCGGCCGGAATGGAGTCGACCTGTGTTGTTCTGGTAGAACAACTCGCACTCCTCGTGTTCCGGGTTCAAACGGGCTACCTGAGGGGGCTCTTCAACCTCCCAAAACCTCTGAACGGCGTCAGAGAGGGCGGAGCCAGATGACAACCCAAAATCAGGTTCAGGTGTAGGGAGGTCCCACAACGCTGGTCCCATCACCGCAAAGCCAAAGATGGTCGAGACAGCCACCAAACCGCGTGGCTGCAGAACCTTTATATCACCCAAAAGTATTCTCCCTAGTACATCGGAACCCAACAACAAATGCGCTGTCCTAGGGGAATCAAACCGGGGGTCAGCCAATTCCAGGCCTGACGTCAACCGGACGATTTCTGAAGACAGCTGACATGGTGGATGACTACCCAAAATATTCGTCAGAACAACGGCCGAAGCAACAATTTTAGGTGCCATACAATTCAGAGGAGTGACCTCAAACCAAGCCAGTCCCTTGGACGTGACCTCTGTTTCGCCCACTCCCCTAATTTTGCGTGAAAAGTCACGCACATCAAGGCCCACCTGTCCCGCTAAAGAAGATGACAAAAGGCAACCCTGGGCTCCCGTGTCCAAAATGGCACGGACCACAACAGAATTCCCCGTGGGCCCCCAGACCCTGACCGATGCCGTTGGCAACAAAACCGTTTCGATCTGAGGGGGTTCCTTAGCGGGGCAGGCGCCAATGTCCTAACAATGCCTGGGCGGCGACCGATCGCCGCACCCAGGCTCAAGTCTTTCCCGACGAGGATAAAGATCAAATTCCTCGTCCGCGCGGTGTCCCGAGCCACGCGCCATCGCTGGAAGGGCATATCCCACCGGATGCCTGAATGGCGGGGGGCGTGACTCCAACCGGGGACGTTCCGCCAAAGGAGGGGAGGGAAGGCGGTGCTGGTCTGGCCAGCGCTGCCTAGCAACAGCTACGTAACTACTTTTACGTGGGGAGACCAAATGGCGATCGCGCGGCTCCCGATCAACTTGCGCGGGGGGTGGAGTGCGGCGCTCAAAATTGCGGGCCTCTCCCCGGTTCTGAACCGGCGAGGCAGAAGCCCGGTGACCAACTCCATGGTGCCCCCTCGTACGCGAACCTTCAACAGAGGCTGGTCTGCCAGCGTGGTTCGCGTTAGCGCACAATATGTCCAAATGGGACCCCCTACAAATTCCACAAGGGCGGGGATTGGGGCAGTCCCGATGGAAGTGAACCCCCAAACATGAGAAGCACAGACGGCGTGCACTGGCAACTCGGCGGCGGGCACTCACGTGCAATTTCAAAAAGGCCGGGCAAGTTGCCATGCCATGCCCCGTGTCCTTACAGAACTCACAACCAGGACGACTCTGGGTGGCAGCAAAACGAGCGGCGGGGCGACCATCAACAGGCCCGCGAGCCCTAGTCCGTCCCTGGTCTCGTGGCCGGGAAGACGGTTGGCGTGACTCGGTGGCAACGCTAGAGTTGTCCATAAACCGACACTCATCCTCTAAAAATTTGACGAGGTCACCAAATGGGGGGAGGTGTGTGACACTATCCCCACCATACTTCTGCTCGAAACGAGCCCTCAAATCAGCTGGAAGACGTTGCAGCACCACATGTACCAAAAGGTAAGACCAATGGTCCACCGGCAACTCCAATCGCTTTAAAGCGTTGGTCGCTGCCACCAACGGGTTCAACAGGTCAGTACGCAATGCTGATAATCTTGTAATGACCGGTAACCCCAAAATCTGTTTGATGTGAACATCAGCCAAACAACGCTTGTTTTGATACCGCCGGGTGAGTAACTCCACAGCGGTAGGGTAGGCTGAGTCAGTCAAAGACAGATGCTGCACCAAGGCTCGGGCCTCACCTTCCAGGACAGACAACAAATAGGCCAACTTTTGGGCGGGTCTGAGGTCCGAGCGTGCATCAACCAAACTTTCAAACAGGTTTTGGAAACTTAACCACTGGTCCAAGCTACCGTTAAAGTGTGGCAGTTCCAAGGTAGGCAGTCTACTCAATAGTCCGGGACCTGAAACAACCGAGGTCTCCGGTTTGACCTGGACAGGTGTCCGGCTCCCCAATATTTCCCGAGCACGTTGACCAATGACATCCCCCAGGTCCAAGATCTGGTCGTAGTCAGCAAGGACCTTGTCACGTGCTGCCTGATCCAGCACTTCCAGAGCCACATCACAAATGTACTCGTTGTAGCGGGTGAGCAGAGCATCAACGTTGCCGAGTCTCAAGTTCAACTGCTCGAACCGAGCAAGCGTGATCCCTTCGAGATCCTGGCGCTCAGCAGTCGCTGCAGCTGAAGTGAACCACCGTAGCTGTGTGGTCAATCCACTGATTGCCTCTCTCACCGCTTTGTGTGCCATTGCACAGACAATACAATTCAATATACCAAACAAAATAATTAAGTAACAAAGTTCAAACAATAATTTCCAAAATACCTACAAGCAAACAATCAAACTACCAAACTGACTAATCAGCAACTCAAGAAATAACAAAATATTGGTTTCAATTCAATGAACAAAAATAAAGTTTTGTTTTAATTCAAACCAATGTCAACGGTACAACAATAATAAACCTTTCTTCCAACTTTCAATGTTAATGCTCAATAATGCCAATCAACACTGTAAGTATATAACCAGGCTGACTATGGTAACTTCAGTTTACCCGACAACATGAGTTACTCGACTCAATAAATTTAAACAAATTATTTCTAATAACAATTAATCACCATTAACAAACATTTACAGCGAATTACTACTTCCCTTATAGAGACTGCCAAGTAATTAGCCTACTGTAAATTACCAATTTGGTGGTTTTGTAGGTTAAAACCACGCCTCTGCTACCAAAATGTACGCTGCCAGACTAGGCCCACATAAGGTTTTAAATGCGCAGTGGAAGTGTGACAACCTTGGGGCTCTAGAGACAAGAGTGGCTAGCGTACTGTCCGCCGTACGCGGAGCAGACAATATAAGAGAACAATTGCAAATAAATTAACTACACTAAAACGAACAAAGGAACTCACCTTCCAGGACGACGACCGCCTGCTTCTTGGGATTACCTGGATCTTTGTATGTAAGTGAGTGTGTATGTACCGTGTTGTGACTTGTAAGTGGGTTTTCCAGAACCAGGCCGCTGCCACTCGCCAGAGATTCACTCCAACATGCGGTTCAAACACTTAACCTTAAAGTTCTTTAATATCAAGAAACTAAACCCGTATTCCTTCACCAAAAGGGGTTATTGTAACACTAAATCATTAGGTCATGACGTATTGTCCGCAAAACGACCGATTTTCAAGGATTGATTTACAAAAAACTCGTGGAAGCAAAAATCTGTCCGACGCTCTCAAAGACCAAACTAAAAAGGAGGGAAAAAGAAGTGACAAGTGTCAAAATCAAACTTGACGAGTCAGATGTCATTCCGTTCGGGCGGCGCGTTCCGAAAGCGCATAGAGTAACAAAGGTTCGTTCCGAAACAGATGAGATTAGACCGAACCGATGTGTGGCGCCCCTTACTGATAGTGGTTGTATATCCTTGACTTTGATCTTGAGTGGTTTTTAATTGATTTGGAATAGAGCTTCTTTATGCTTGGTAGGATGTTTATTAGTTTTTTATTGATGAGTCAGAGATCTATACTAATAATATTATAAAGCTGAAGAGTTTATTTCTTTGGTTGAACGCGCTAATCTCAGGAACTACTGCTCGAATTGTTTTATTGTTCATTGTAAGTTACGAATACGAAGACCTCGCACGGGCAGGCGATTCGATGCGACGGGGAGGGTCGAGGGAGCAAGAAATTTAACGCGGACGAAGTCGCGGGCAAAAGCTAGTATTTGATAAGCGTAATGGAACTTGCAATGGGAGACTGGCTTGATTCTGGCAAACAAAAGGTCGTGAGTTCGATATGCCCAATTCCAAGAACAAACTCTTGATGTCGTCGTAATTAGCCTATATTGTTCCCACTGCTGGGACACAGGCATTTTAATTTAAATAGCCTCCTTCATAATGAGCAATATGGCTTTACAAAAGGTCGTTCGACAACAGATGCGGGTGTTGCTCTGCTGAAACACATTTTCAACGCATGGGAGAACTCGCAAAATGCTATCGGAGTTTTCTGTGATCTCTCCAAAGCTTTTGATTGCGTTCACCATGACACACTTTTGCGTAAACTCCGTCATTACGGTGTTCAAAACGAAGCTCTCAATGTCATAAGTTCTTATTTGCAAAATAGGCACCCATGTGTAGATATCAATGGTGTAAAATCTTCCGGGCTACTAGTTCAGTTAGGTGTACCTCAAGGCTCAATACTGGGTCCATTCTTATTCTTAGTGTATATAAATGACTTACCATTCTATTTAAAGAATATCTGTGACATTGTACTATTTGCTGATGATACCTCACTTATCTTTAAAGTAGACAGGAATAGAAATGATTTCGACGACGTGAATAATGCGCTCTCAATGGCTACGTATTGGTTTACCACAAATAACCTAGTTCTTAATGCTAAGAAAACGAAATGTATAAAGTTTGCCTTACCGAATGTTAGGAATTTGGGACCCAATGTCGTTTTAGATAATGAGGTGCTTGAAAATGTAAGCTCGGCAGTTTTTCTGGGCATAACAGTAGACGCCAAACTTCAGTGGGGATCACATATATCAAGCCTAGCGGGAAAGCTCAGTTCGGCCGCCTACGCCGTAAGGAAAGTAAGACAGTACACGGACGTTGATACAGCTCGATTAGTCTATTTTAGTTATTTTCATAGCATAATGTCCTACGGTATTCTGCTGTGGGGCAAAGCCGCAGACATTCAAAATATTTTTGTTCTTCAAAAATGAGCTATTCGAGCGATTTACCAACTAGGTGCTAGAGTTTATCTGAGAGATTTGTTTAAAGATATTGGTATTCTTACGGTGGCATCACAATTCATCTTCGCCAACATCTTATATATTAGGCAAAATATACACTTGTACACTAAAAACAGTAATTTTCATAATATTAATACTAGAAATAAGGACAAACTGCGAGCTCCCTTTCACCGGCTTCATAAGGTTCATAATTCTTTTGTTGGTCTTGGTATTACCTTTTATAACAAGCTTCCCTCTTCTTTGCTAGATTTGCAGTTTAATGAGTTTAAAGCTAAAGTAAAATCCAACCTTTGTTCAAAGGCATACTATTCTATCAAAGACTACTTAAACGGTAGGAATAGTTGGTCGCTATGATTAACTCAAGACAATGTTTATTTTCTTTCAATCCAGAATTAGCTTTCCTACCGACAGTTTGTATGGGTAGTTCCTATAATTTTATTTTTTATTTAACTGATTTTGTTAATTTATTTTATTTTAATATCATTTGCTGTGGACATAATCTACTCATTACAATGATTTTAAATGAGTTGTATTGCAACATGTAGTTAGCTAGCGACCTCGTCAGCTGTTCATAATATTCTTGCCTGACCAACCGGCAGCAAGTTCGTCATGCTCCCTTAGATGTCACTGCTTGCGGTAGCGTCGGGGGTCGGGTTACCACCTTCCCTCAAATATGGCGAGGGGGGTAATGGCTGACCTTTGCGTTATGCTCGTGAACGGGTGCTGCTGCTTGTGGTAGCTGGTCGTCTTGCTGACCATGGTTTTTATACTTGTATATTGTTACTTGTATTAACTGTTATTTTATTTTAATTTATTTTACTCCGGAGGTCCTAGTTTAACTATTGTAACTTCCACTTAGCTGTATGTATCAATATATGTATCATTTTGCATCGTTGAATATGTAAGCGGACACTCCCTTTATGCCTGGAGGCTTTATTTACGTTTTAAGTTCTGTTTACGATTTTGTTTTATTATTTATTTCATCTTGAGTTTAGTTTTCAATGTTTTGTTGGTGGTATATTGGCGTGTGCTAGCTGACATATGGTGAATAATGTATGTTTTGTTTTATAATATTAATTACTTACACAATATTGTATAGAATCAAGTTCTTCTAACTTAACAGACAGCTGTGCTGCTGGGGAGTTTGTTCCGCCACTTTTTCTTCCCAGCTAAAGCACTAGGAAGTGTCGAAGGGCGGGCGTTTTGGGGGGACTGTCTTTGTAACTTTGACGTTCAAAAAGTGCTGACTCTCAGCCTAGTTTGAATAAATGACTTTTGATTTTGATTTTAAGCTTATTCGAACTGGTAACAAGAATCATCCTCATTATTGCCTTACTCTTCCGTATCCCAATTTATTTACGGTCGGTACAACATGTCTTTTTGTTCCACACTTCTCTATTAGTTGTCATCTCGGTAGTCAAAATTACTGGTATTTCTGTTACCACTAATATATCTTACAGAATATCTATAATGAATTACTTAATACCGTATACTTTACTAGTTTCTCTAAGGTATCTATGAACGTAAAAAGTATAAGGTGGTGGTAATCAATTACTACCAACGCTACTTGACATAGCAGTGGGACACTTACAGCCTGAAATAATAATATAATTATACAATAATAATAATATAATTATACAATAATAAACATGCAATTTGACTGCCTTGTTGGCCTAGTGGTTGCAAGAGCTAATATTGGTTTATGATATTCTGGGTCGGACAAAGTGTTATTGGGTTTTATCATCTGGATTTTTTCAAGTCTGGATTTGTGCCCGGCTGATGGTAATAGGCTCCACCCTTATTACATGAAACCCAAACATAATTATTTACATGGGGGTGTAGTATAGGAACACCTCTGCCAACCCTTCGGGGAAGCGTAGTGTTATGTTAAGTTTATTGGAATTAAAATACCCATATTATCATCATTTCAGCCAAATGATGTCCATTGCTGGACAGGGGCCATCCAATTTGGGGGGTTTGCCATAATCGCCACGCTTGGCAGACGGGTTGGCGATCGCAGTAAGGCGGTAAAATGCATAGAGAACGCTGCTGACCATTCTCCGGTAAGTCCCTTAGTCGCCTCTTATGATACCTGTTTTTTGTGGGTGGGAAATCATCAAATGACTTCTCCGAACTACTTACGAAGTTCTCCGAACTTCTTCTTCTCTGGACGGAGCGGGAGAGGGCGTGTCAGACTTTTACTGATTAATAAAACCCACCCGTGTTCTTCCAGTTGCCCATATGCCATGGCTATGGTAACTATTTCGATCAAATCTCGCGACCCTGGCAGGCTTTTACGACACCTACGGGAAGAAAAAGGATGGTGCTATTCTCAATATCCCCCACCACACGGAACCCATATTTTAGGGCATCCAAGTTTCTTTAAATAACTTCTAGAAACATCCAATGATGAAGTTCAACAATAATACAAAGCCAACCACACGGAATGCATTCGTATAAATCTGTCTGTTAATTACGGTTGATTGGTAATTAGCATTTGTATCAACTGCGCGTGCGCAGTTACACGTGATCTATCATTCAATCGGTTAATTAAGTAATTAAAATGTTTGCTGTAGAGTAGCTTTAATGTACATTGATTAAAATGTGTTAAATCGTTTGTAGTGTAATAAAAACGTCGTTGCATAGACGTTTGCAAGATGTCCACTTCTACTAAGGTTTAACGCACAAGTTGATGTTTAGAACTTGCGCTGTGTAAACTGTTACGTCAAGTTGAATCGCTACCAGAGTAGTTGAAAAAATTGCGAAATTAAAAGACAATATACTTCCCCTTACCCTAGCGTAATCTGTATTTATCTATACTATCCATATTTTAATATTACAAATGCGAAAGTAAATCTGTATGTTACGCTTTCAC
Organism: Aporophyla lueneburgensis; assembly: GCA_932294355.1. Classification (NCBI taxonomy): domain Eukaryota; kingdom Metazoa; phylum Arthropoda; class Insecta; order Lepidoptera; family Noctuidae; genus Aporophyla; species Aporophyla lueneburgensis. The sequence goes on along the minus strand of OW028751.1, from coordinate 28,571,779 downwards.
GCCTAAACAACTGAATCGATTTTGATGAGATTTGGTACAGAGATTGGTTTTGTCCCGGTAGCATGTTTCCGTGGGATAGTTTTAGACATCCACGCGGGCGAAGCTGAGGCGGAAGCTAGTCAGCCTATAATTTTTCCACTGCTGGTGCACAAGCCTCCTCTGTATGAAAGGAAGCGGGCCATAAACCACCACGCGGGCGTAGAGTGTTGGTTTTCACATGTCTAACGATGTTTTCCCTCACCGTTTTGAGAGCAGTGGTGATGAAATTACAAAGAAAAGCCCCTGTCTGTGTTCGAACATATGGCCTACAACTCATAAGTCGCAACTATTACCACTGACACACCACTACTCCCTAGGGGCTTAGATAATCGTACAGTCCACAACGCTCTACTCAGTTCTCACCAGGATACACCAATTAACATACGAATGAAAACTACATGCCATCCCATTCCAACTCATTTCCAGTCTGATAAGGAAAATTAAATACCCAATGCTTTTCCCACAGTTTTAAAACAAAAACATGATAATCCTAACTAATGCGAAAGTAAGTTTGTTTGTTTGTTAAGCTTTTACGCTAAACCGGCCGATGGATCGGCCGAACTTTTAACACAGATAAACCGTGACCTCTTCTTTTCATCCTAGATCGCAGATGGACTCGCGGAGAGCCCCTAGTAGAAGAATATTCTATTCGTCGTCATCACATCAGCGCCGGGGCTCTTTCTCGTATAGGCTCGCAGCTTTATGCTGAGCGATAGTCGTTTTACATGGATGTGACGCAAGTTTTCCCCCAGCTTTTTCTTATTTTTGTGTGTGTCTGGTATTTCTTTGGGTCATGTTTACGCCAAATAAACGTATATTCTTTTCTTTCTTCCAATTCGCAGATCAACTAACGATTCTCGAATCAAATCGTGGCTAGTACCTACTGATAACCTGTACGTTTGTAACAACGCACATTACCGCACCCGCCACAGGCACGGAATAGTATTTCAGTTATATTTACATAAGTCACCGCGTTATCGGGGCCTGATGACTGGCCCAGGAATGTACTGGTAGGTGCAGAAATGATATCGGGAGATGGGCGATTGAATTTCAGCAATAACATCTCATAGATCTTTTGGATGTCAAATGACGTTGATAGGTGAACACGGATGTCACGTTAGTGACAGTGGCTTTTGCCAAAGGCTGGGTGTCACAAACTTGGCTTAGCAGGGCAGAGGCAATGCGGCGAATTCTATTGGAAATCAGCCAACGTGGAATTTCAGTCCAACACAATAGGAAACAACGTTTTCCACACATAGTAGTAGTATCTATATATAAGCATAGTAGCAGGAAGTAAAATCAAAAGTAATTTTTACAATATAGGCGATCAAAGGAGTCAACAATTTTTGAACGTCAAAATTACACAATTAGTTTTGGGGGACTGTCTTAGTCCCCCAAAACGCCCGCCCTTCACCACTTCCTAGTGCTTTAGCTGGACAGAAGTGGTACAACAAACTCCTAAGTGATATGCAGCTTCTGCCTACTCCCATGAGAAAGCGGCGGGTTTGTTTGTTTTTTTAAGGGGTGTAAGTTTAGAAAAATAAAAAAGTTGAAAGCGGCAACAATGTTAACATTTCATGGTTAGAATCAGGCTGACCAAAAGAGCATCCAAATAGTCATCATCTCTATCTAATGCCACCAAAACTAGTCAAAGTTATCAACACAAAGATTCCGAGAACTTCTCACCATACTCAGCATCTTCTAACACTTGTGTCTCCACCAGTACCGCCCCCAGCGGCATGGCGGCATACGTAACGTTGTACAAGTACTATGGCTGATAAGATAAGCTATCGATCCGTCAACTGGACACAATTATACCAAGTTTATATCGACGCAGGAGCCTTCATCATAATGCGCAGAGATCGGGTTACGAGGTGGAATAATTTTGAAATTAATGTAGGGTATGAAATAGGCACCTAAAGATTGGAGCACAATGAAAACTATTTCTAACAAAAAGTACATACATAAATGATAAATGATGTTATTTCTGTAAGTAGACACGTCAATAATGTTTTATTTAAACTAGATGAGGTCGGCGTTTCCTAACTGACTACTCTGAGAAGAAATGCTGAAAGAAACGCTGAGGTCACAGTCAGATACTCAATTGATATGCCTAGCCTTTTCCCAACTATGTTGGAGTCAGCTTCTAAATCTAACCGAATGCAGCTGAATATCAGTTTATATGGAGCAGTTGCCTATATAACATTCACAACCCAATAATTGGGTAATACGGTACCCCCTTTTTTTTTTTTTCAGGATGTGAAATCATCAAATGACTTCTCCCGCTCTGGGCGGAGCGGGAGGGCGTGTCAGACTTTTACTGACTAAAACCCACCCGTGTTCCTTCAGTTGCCCATGTGCCAGGGTCACGGTATCTCTTTCGAACAATCACGCGACCCCGGCAGGCATCGGTCCTAGAAGACCCCTTCAGCGTTGCTGACATCTCTTTGAGGCGCGCGTGGAACACTACGCGCCGTCGACCCGAGCTTGGTCCTTACCGGGCGGCGAGCTACCCATTGCTCGCCACCCGCAAGCTCGCGCCTACGGTGGCCTGGGAGTCCGCTATGGACTCCCGACGCCCGGGGCGTCTCCTCCTGCGGCGGCTAGGGACGTGAGGGCGCAGAGACTGCCACTCCCTCACGCGCCCCACCTCCTCCTTCGCGAGCATTACTGCTTCGCAGAAGTAGGTGACGGCTTCCCATTCCCTCTCGCTCCGTACCATGGCTCGCACCAGGGCCGGACGCGAGAGGTCGCCGCCGCCGATCGCCTCCACGAGGACACAGCGATGCTCCGCCCAGGCAGGGCACACTTCCACCGTATGCTCCACCGTGTCCTCCAGACGATTCTCGCAAATACGGTACCCCTTAGTGACTCTGGTTGTCTGACTTTTGGGCTTCTGACCACTAGTAACGACTGTTAAAGATGTAAAAATAATAGCCGAGACCACCTACTTTACGTGGTTTCCGTGGCACGAAGGATTTTTCATATGTTATGAATGGTCACCCATCCACAAACCGACCGCGGCAAGCGTAGCTTAACCTTCGATCCGTTCTTCCTCGTTGATGGATTTCTTTCTCAAGGCTACATAGATATAGTATCTTATAAATTCGTGATTTTCCAATTTCACAGTTAACATAACACACATTCATGCACAGACACACACGCACATACATACACATACACACACACACAGACAACATCTGTGAAATTGGTGAGGGTTAGTCAGATGTGTATATTTTTGTCACCAGTTATGTTTAAGTCCTATATAATAAGGAGGGAGACTATTGCCAACAACCGAACACAAATCCAGAGTCCGAGCTGCTACTGAGAAATTTCATATTACTTTTCTACTAAATTCTTTTTCTTTGCTGATCAATCTCGTTGCCGAAACACTTGAATCATTTCCGTCGGACCCGTGAGCGTCATTGTCTCAGCGCTTTTCTCGAATGATGAACTGCACAATGTAAACTTTAGTACAATTCTTTTTTTTTTTCAAAACTGCTACACTTTTCATTTGTAATTTTTTTCACGAAAAAAGAATTCCCAGTGTATTCTTTGTCTCGCCGACCATCATTTCGGTCGTAAGACAATACTGCTGCTGCGGGGGGGGGGGGGGGGGTTGCCATAGTCAAGTGGGTTGGCGATCGCATTATGGCATTTTACATGCCTAGAGAACGCTGCTGCCCATTCTCTAGTAAGTCCTTAGTAGCCACTTCAGACACCCACGGGAAGAAATGGGACCTCGCAACCGAACCATAAACTGTGTTCCTTCCATTCTAAGAACTCATACTTCCACTATGATGAACTCAAGTTTTCGTTCTACACGAATCACGGAACAATAACATTCTTCTAGATTATTCTCAGGCGACGTTAAGAACTCAATACAAGGAGTAACAATGTATATTTATGAATTGCTCGTACGCAGACGCATTAGTAGAGTTTCTTCAGGCCTCTGGTTGTATTATGGCTTCAAATCTTCTTTTAAGAGCTAAAGACACTTTGATTCATCGTTAGGTCAAACTGAATACAATTTTAGAGTGCAAAAAACGAAAACGTGATTTTTGAAACATCATGCTCTAAAAAGTATGATAAAAGAAAATATTCTCATCTGAAAGCTGTTTTAGTTTTTAAACTTGATTTTATAAAAATTACTAGCTTTTGCCAGCGGCTTCGCCCGCGTGAATGTTGGAAATTATCCAGCGGGAACATACTACCGGGAAAAAAGTACCCTATATGTTATTCCAGGTTATAAACTATCTATGTGCCAAATTTCATCTAAATCGGGTCAGTAGTTTTTGCGTGAAAGAGTAACAAACATCCATACATATGGATGTATGGATGATGCGAAATGCGAAAGTTTGTATGTATGGAAATACAAACTTTCGCATTTATAATATTAGTAGGATTTTGCGGGTGGCTATCATTTTTTTAGTGCATGACTGTTTGTCCCTTGAGCGCTATATCAATTAATTGTGACGACACATAGCCTTTAACCAGAGGAAGATCAACAATACCTCATTTGTCAAATTATGAAAAGTAGTCGGGTACAAATGCTAGAAGAGGAATATCGTAAATAGCCCAAACCCAACGTGGGGTTTAAACCCTTACCAGTTCATGCCAAAACCGTTGCATACGTTTTTAAAAGCTAAACAAGGCTCGTATTCGTATTAACAAGTTAGAACGCTCTCTAAAGATGTGTCCCAATGTGTTCTAAATACTAACTTTACAGGCTACTGCCATTTACCACGAATCACAGTGGAAACAAATCATCACGGAAAACAGACACACCTTAACCGTACTTCTTCGAAATCATGATTTCCAAAAAGATTACAATACGATAAGCCTGTGATACACAAAGGGAATACTAATGGCTATCCAGGAAAACTGCACTTTCCATGGTATTCCATATCTGATGGAAAAACACGTGCACACTCATTTTAAATGGAAATAAGTTGCGCAATGTCAACTTTTGTTATCGCATTGTTTTACATACGGACACAAACAAGTGATGCAATAGATTTAAATGTATTCGTGACATGTTCTTTAAAAGCTTGAAGATCTACAACTTCTTTGTGGCCTTATTAACACCCTAAAGGAAGAGAATAGCTGGAGCCTTACTCTTCAACCTAATTTTAATTCCAATCTAAAGCCAATACGATTCCAATGTTAATTTTGCATACACGTGATTCGGTACTCTTGAAAACAACAGTGTCAACATTGGAACAACAACAACACCCGATCTCGATTCCACTTAGTTCTCCAAAATGGACACCCAATTTAAACACATTTTGACGCTAGCGTCGGACTAAGAATACGAAACGTCAGAATTCCAATGTCAATCGATCGGAATTAAAATCAAGAGTAAGCTCCCTGATGCTGCTTCGGTTTAATTTAATGTTTAGCTCCATAAAGGTAGGTATATCATATTAATACACATTTAAAACATTAAAAACGTAACAATATTCTAACCTTTTGGCTCGTCTTTTTATATTTTGCGGTAAACTATAGTTGAATGCAAATTAATTGCAATAGCGTGATCATTTAACAGTCTGACTAGACTTTTTGGGTATATCTATGAATTTTTTATCAATTTCTATACTATAGTGTTTGCGTGAGGCTGGAACATGCATAAAATCTTTTTTATATATATATTTGATAGAGCATAGAAGACTGTATTATTTTTAATTTCAGGTAAAAATACTTGACAAAAATAGCTGAACGTCTGGGAATTGTCTTGCCCAGGTTTAGTACTACCTACTTGAACATCACTATTCAGGACAGTCTTAACGGCGGTAAAGACAAAATATTGCTAATTTGAACTTAGTATGTTGTACGAACCTACCATAATGTAGGATTCTGCTTCTCATCATCTCTACGTGCTTCTTATTTTGCTCATGTTCTAATCAATTATTCAATATGATTGAGAATACAAACGTGCGTATTGTACAGTAATTAGAAATGCAGAACACTAATGGAATCAATTAATTATCTTTACGTCCGTCTGTCTGTCACAAACTAATTTACTTATTTATATACACACATATATAAACTGAGAAGAAGAAGAATATAAGAGAAAAATTGGTACAGAGGTGATGCTTATTTCTATAGAAATATCTTCCAGCATACCTGCGATAGGAGTCAAGATAAAGAGATGTAGACAGCGGGCGTAAGAGTAAAAGAGAAAATACATATAATCAAAATTTAATCAAATTACACATATAATATGAGAATATACATATGTAAATACAGACAAACATACTCACATACAGAATTCTAAAATAAATATCATTATAATTAAAATAATAAATACATTTAAATACCATACTTACCTCATCATCATTATTTCAGCCAAAAGACATCCACTGCTGGCCATAACCCTCCCCCAATTTGGAGGGTACGCCAGAATCGCCACACTTGGCAGACGGGTTGGAGATGGCAGTATGGTGGTAAAATGCATAGAGAACGCTGCTGCCCATTCTCTAGTAAGTCCTTCAGTCGTCTCTTACGACACCCACGGGAAGAAATGGGATGGTGCTATTATTTACGTCCGGCACCACACGGAAAATTGTATCTAATGCAGTAAATATTTCAACACTTTAGTCGGGTTTTAAAATCAGTCCAGATATGCAGACGTAATTGGAATTTCCAGCCTTTGTTTTGAAGGAACAGTAAGATTGCAGACAGAAAAACATTTCAGACAGTTATTTCAAACATCTGAAGATTTATTTCCCGAGGGATTGTACCTTTCGCTCCTTACTTAAGAAAGGACAAGTTCTATAATTGTACATTTTTTTCTTGTATCTTCTGTACATGATATTATTGTGTAATGGATTTAGAATTACTGGGACAACATTACCTTTTTCACGCACAAGTACAATTTTGTGGAGATTTTTATTTAACACTTAATTAAACTAAACATTCGTCCGTTCGACGACCCACCTACCCGCGATTCTCGTGTTCGTGTACTTCTAGGTGAACATCGATATATGCTGTGGCTGTGTGGAATAGTTCTTAATTACTGTTTTGGTTATTCTTTGTTTAATATAATGATCTAAAGAATGTACCAATGTCAGAAGTTCCTGTGATTAATAAATACTTTTCCAAAAAATGCATTTTATTTGGCGTAGTCGGTTTGACGAATGTTTAATAACCATGTAACAACGAAAATAGTTTAGTTATCTAGGGTTAAACGAGTGTCCATACTGTCCATGGAGATTCTTGCCCATTCTTCTCCATAGGTACCTACTACGTTTTGAAATTGGAAACTAGCTTCATATTTCGGACTGACCTACTCCTTGACAATACAAATATGCCTGTAGAATAAATGCTATAAGTTTGCCCATCTTAAGGTTAGCTGGCACAATTTGCTGGTCTGATAAGATCGCCTGTCGTCGGTTGTGTCACCCTTTTTGTGGAATCCATCTGTTTTTCCCTTTTGTTCATTTGTAATAATACCTAGTATTCCATCTATGTACCTATACACATCTCTGTACGCACTGAGGGCTCAGATTTTCTCAGAGTGTTTCTCTCACTTTAATGCGTATTGTTGCAACAAATGGACTTTCAAGATCATCTCAAAATTACACAGTATTTAACTATTCCAGGATTTGATTCAAAATATAGGAGTCAGGAGTCCCGCCTTATCATTGTCCTTCCACGTTTACTCCACCTACCGTCACTACAATTAGTCATGGTAAAAATATAAACAAGCTGTCGTGGACAGATGAATTACGTCTAAATGGTGATTTACGTCTTTGGGGGAGCAACACAGACGGAATAAGCATGAATGAATATTGCAGGTTCGGACGAAATGTTTTTTTCGTGTCAGGTTGGAGAGAGCAGATTTTACACTTATGTTAGTACATAATAAATGAATATTTAGTATATACCAATAACTATCAGGCCGCATAGACCATCTCTTGTTTCTTAGAACTCGATCACAGTGCCACCTACCGGGTCCAGTTGTGAATTTAAGCCAGAGGCCGTTTTATACACAAATATATTCATCAAAATCGGTCCAGCCGTTTAGAACGACTTCAGTGACGTGACTGTGATCTAAGATTTTCCCTACAAATAGGAAAAAACGAGTAAAACCATTCCTTTGAAATAATAGTAAACCACAAAAACATTATTTTAAAAACCATCACCAAATTAGCTTTACAACCACTGCAGCCCATCAAACATGGGTGTAAAGTGAACCCCAAGAACCCCCCCTTCCCCCTCACTATGGGGACGTGTGTGTCTAACGTGTACAGAAATACATCGCCATCTGCACGCCATAACATGTTGCGTAACACGATACGGCAGCAGGGCTGGCACTTAGCATTATGATATGAAGAATGGAAATGCAGGGAACTTTTATTACATTGAGCTGCTTGTGGGTACGTAATAACAGCCCTACGGGATGATCGCTGAGATTAAGCTAGCTTGCCGTGGTTGGTCCGTGTGTGACCATCTTTACAAACCCCTACGTGCCTCGGAACGCATGTTTAGTCGTTGGTCCCGGCTGTCCTTCGTAGATCTTTGAGAGTTATTACGGGTCGTCTGGATTCCGACCCAGTAACTGGGTTGTGGAGTTTCGAAGGTAGTCGCTTTATGTAAAATACTGGTACACTGCTGCTAAAACTGGTACTCGGCTGCTAAAACAGGTACTAAGCTGCAGCTAAAAGCTAATAGGTCCCTGAATAGGGCAAAATGCTGTAGGGTTTTCCTCATAGAGGGTCCTATAGTGAAATTCTCAATAGCGAAGTCTTGTTACAGCTCGCTTCATATTTATGGACATGCCTGAAAAAATGAATGCCTACTAGATTCCATCGCGAAATAGTTGCGTGTTATTGAGTTATGTAATACGTATTACATACAGACTTCTTCAAGTTGCCACTGAAATTAAATGATATTATTTATTCTGTAAATAGGTTATCGGAATTACTATTATACCTCTTGTTTGAACAGAAACGAAGTAAAACTAGATTTAGTGGACATTTCAGACCCAGGTAAATGATAAATGATAAATGACTTTATTTTTGCAAGTAGGTTTGTACAAACACTTTTACACGTCAATCATTTTTTTTTTAAACTAGATGAGGTCGGCATTTCCTATCTGACTACTCTGAGAAGAAACGCCGAAACAAACTCAGAGGTCACAGTCTCTTTTAAAGTCCAGACATAATCTTGATCAGATCATGTGAAGACCATGTGGATTGGTGTCTGAAGTGGTCTTTTAAGGAAAGAACACACAGCTTGAGTGGACCTGTCCAATCAGTGCACGCATTTGTCAGTAATCATGTAGCTCCACTCAGAACTTTAGGAGGTCAATGATTCGACGAACAATACCAAAGAAAGGACATTTGTGTAGGTCGCACAAATTACTCAAACTGCAAGACAAAATAAAAATTTAAATTAGAAGAAAAGAAAACCAAAAAAAAAGAACACCCACTTCGTCTTCACATTTACAACAGGTAATTAAAACAATATAATACATTAAAAGTAAATATTCATGTCATTGTATAAGTAAAATTCATCAATGTCAATGTGTATATAAAATCAGGAAATAGTCCCGGTCTGATCATTTGAGGACCATGTACATGGGGGTGTCTGAAATGGTCTTTTGAGGAAAGAACCATACAGATTGAGTGGACCTGTCCAGTCAATGCACGCATTTGTCAGTAATCTTGCAGCTCAACTCAGAACATAAGGAGCACAAAGATTCGACGAACAATACCAAAGAAAGGACATTTTGGTAGGCCGCATTAAGTACTCAAACTGCCAGATTATCATTAAAATGGAATGAGTAAGAGAGATAAAAAAAAAACAAACATCACCTACATAGTCCTCACATTCAAAATCACTTAAATAATAATAATAATATTATACTTCTGAAAGTATACATTCATGTCATAGTGTAAACAATAATCAAATGTCAAAGTGTATATTTCCAAATAAATAATAATAATAATTAAAAAAAAAAACATTCAGTATAATTATAATATAAAAATTGGAGCAGCTTAATCCCAAGCTTTTTTGTCTTCAATATAATAAAAGGCTTTCTGGCACAACTTACGTTTAATGAAAGATTTGAATTTATTGAGACTTAGATCTTGAACATGGCTTGGAAGTTTATTATAAAAGCGTATACATTGACATCTGAATGAGCCACCTATTTTCTTGAGCCTTGTTGAAGGTACAAAAAATTTGTGTTTATTCCTAGTATTTATATTATGGATATCACTGAATTTTTTAAACAATTTAATATTCTTATGGGCATATGAAAGATTTTCAAAAATATACTGTGAAGGCACAGTCATTACATTAATTTCTTTAAATTTCTCTCTGAGTGAGTGTCTCGGGCTTAATTTATAAATTGATCGAACAGCCCTTTTCTGCAAGACAAAGATAGTCTGAATGTCGGCGGCATTTCCCCACAACAGAATACCGTACGACATTACACTATGAAAGTAGGCAAAATACACTACACGGGCTGTCTCTATGTCAGTTAAATTCCGATTTTTCTAACAGCGTATGCAGCGGAGCTTAGCTTTTTCGACAATTTATCTATATGCGGGCCCCACTGAAGCTTGGCATCCAAAGTTAGGCCCAAGAATACAGTGCTATCTTCAGGATTCAATTCTTCGCCCTTAACCAACACATTCGTTTTCACTTGCCTAACGTGAGGTAGCGTAAACTTAAAGCATTTGGTTTTTTTTTTTCATTTAGAAGCAAATTATTTACATTGAACCAGTGAACTACTTTTGAGATCGCGCTATTAACATCGTCAGTATCCACTTGCTGACGTTTAAGTTTAAACAAAAGTGAAGTATCATCCGCAAACAAAACTATATCATGATTATCTTTTATAAGGTAAGGCAAGTCATTAATATAAATAAGAAACAAAAAAGGACCAAGAATTGAGCCCTGTAGGACTCCCATTGTTACGATAGATCCGGGAGACCTTTTTCCATTGACATCGACACTCTGAATCCTATTACTCAAATATGAAGTAAGAAGATCCAGAGCTCTGTTCCGGATCCCGTAGTGGCGGAGTTTCCTGATTAAAGTTTCATGAAGGACGCAATTGAATGCTTTAGATAAATCACAAAAGATGCCCAAAGCATCGCATTTATCTTCCCATGCATTATAAATATGTCCTAGGAGTTCAACACCGGCATCGGTAGTTGAACGACCCGTTGTAAAACCGAACTGTTTGATATGTAATAATTTATGTTTATTAAAAAATCGTTGCAACTGGTATAAAATTAATTTCTCAAAAATTTTACTGAACGTAGGTAGTACTGAAATAGGTCTATAGTTAGTGGGGTCTGATGTACTACCAGATTTAAATAAAGGTATTATTTTACTACTCTTCATAAGATCAGGAAACTCCCCACACTCAATACAATTATTAAATACTAGCTTCCGCCCGGGACTCCGTCCGCGCGGATGTCGGTCTTCGCGTGGATGGTTTATTTCTCCATTTTGAGTAACTCTGACAATGACATCTAACCTAAATAAACCAATTTACGATGAAAACTTAAACTACGTACGTACTATAATATTTACAAAAGTATTTACCCACAAATAACTGATCGGAACAGTAATCAAAAAGGTCGCGCTGAAAAGCACGGTTTAAAATTACACGCATACAATATTAATTCCACGGACGACCGCTCGCCACACTGGACACGTCCGCTCGCATCAAAATTCAGAATTTATATGCATCGCGCGGCGTTTTTTTTTTTTTTTTTTGTGGGGCATCTCGTAGTTAATCCTGAAAATATTCTTACTACTTAAACTTTCGGCGCTACAGGTTACGGCGCTGAATCCACTGCGGGTATTGCAACGTGTGTTTGCGGTTCTACAGAACAACGTCTATGAATAAAACTGAAAATTAAGATTTTTTTCTACGTATTTTTCCAGGATAAAAAGTATCCCATTTTATGCCCAGGATAATAAGGTATAATTATACCAAGTTTCATCGAAATCGAACTGTTAGTTTTCACGTGATGCCTGCATATACAGACAGACAGACAGACAGACAGACAAAAAAATTTTTAATCACATATTTGGGTTTGGTCGAGATCTAGCAACACCCCCCGCTATTTATTTTTTCAATATTTTCAATGTACAGAATTGACCGTTCTACAGATTTATTATATGTATAGATAAGAGCTAAAGTAGGTGCTACAATGTCAATAATAGACTTGGCGACTTCTACAGAATTACGCCACAGATCTGCAGTCTTTTTTGCATTTAAAGTGTGGAAGGTTATAATTATATCTTTACAAGTAATATGTTCAAAATGAAATTCCGAATCGCAAACATTAACATTTTCAATAAGCAAAGACTCAGCAACAGAAGGTGATGAGTTTAGGGATTTTGTAGTTGAAACAGGAATATCTGAAAATAAATTTTCAAAAGCCGCAGCGACTTGTGAGTCTGATTTTATTATGTTGTCGTTGATAGACAGGCTGTAGTCATTATTTCGTTTACTAGACCTTCCTGTTTCACTATTAATAATATTCCAAGTCGTTTTAATAACATTACTACTTACTGTTTTTAATCTTAGAACTCAAATAACGCGACTTGAACATCCAACAGACTTTTTTAAATAATTTCGAATAATTTCTAACATACAAATTAAATTCAGCAGTGTTGACAAAAGCCCTTTCATTGTACAGCTCATAAAGCCGTGTTCTACTTTTATGAATACCAATGGTCGCCCAATCACTGAAAGATACGTTACTGTTCACTGAGATAGTCCGGGGAATAAAAGTCGAATTAAAGTCATTACAATATGTCTTAAAAAAATTCATCATATAGATGATTGGGACCACCATTAATAGATAAAAGTGGCAATTTCTGAACTAGTTTGCCTTTAAAGGCTTCTAGGCGAACTGCAGTTTTGGGGTTAACAGTGATATCTCTTTTACTCAGTTTTTTATTTTGATTTAAGGTAAGACTAGTTGTCAGATATTCGCTTTTGACGACCCGTAACGGCTGTCAATGATCCAAGAATAACATTCAATAATAGCACTTACTAATGTTATACCATATTCTGACAAATACATATTAATGATTCTGATTTAGTCGGAACCAACAGCTTAACGTACTTTCAGATACCAGGTACGGAGGGGTCTTAAAATGTAAAGTGATCATTCATCTACGGGACAACCGCGGCGAGCGTAGCTTAACCTGATCGATAGCTCTGTGTGCCTGTTATTACTTAACCACGAGCCATGAGACAATTATGTGTACAGTACTGTTAGATATTATTTTACATACATTTGCAAGAGTTTTCATAATCCTATAATTATGAAAGTATTGTGCAAAACGACTAGCCCCAAAAGAAGCTCAAAATCGAAAGGAATTACAATTTTACCAACAAAATATGGGCCCTTAATCGTACTATGACGAAAAAAATACACAAATTAGAAACACGAGCAGCCCTACGATCGACATCTGCCTTTTAAGGCGTTCCGAAACGAATGCACATCACATGAGGCCAGCGTGATTCTTTTATAACGTTACGTGGTACTTTTAGTGCCAGTGCATCCTGCCTGTTGCGACATGGTACCGAGAGTAACGACCAAAATATTAGGAAACTTTATACCGAAGTCAAACTAAAACGCATAGCATTTATTTCAATTTAACTATTTACAGGCAGTTTGTCTTTCAAGAAGCGGGCAGTCCGACTCATGAAGTAATGCCGTCAAAGATACCATGTTACAGAGATTCAGTATCTCAGGCTCCTTCAATACCACACACAGAACCAAAGATGTATGGAACTCAGGAAACTATTGGCATAGACTGAAACTACGAGCAACGCTGCAAGACTACGATTGAGGGCTCTTTCACAAAGTAGGCTTAAGTAAAATTACTTAAACTAACTAAACTTACAATAAAGACACTTTACGTGGTGGGATAGATTCGAAGAAACCTGTGCAGTCAGGACACCCTCGTCAGAAACAAAGTTACTTGCGACAATCGCACAAACACACTAGAGCAGCGGTTCTCAAACTTTTTTGGTGACGGAACCCTTTTGGAAAGCGAAATATTTGACGGAGCCCAAAATAAACAAAAATCTGTTCCGTATTTTGTTTTTGCAGCATAGGTCAAAAATGCTGTTTCGCACAAGCATGTTGTTGGGAACGGGAGAAGAACATTCAGAGCCATTGTGACAAGAATTACATATTATTCTTCACGGATTCTGCACCAAAAATCATTGCGAGGCATCGTTTTGAACAGTGACTCCATACTGGTGACTGATGACATTTCTAAAAAGATTCATATGATACGATTGACATGCTTTCGGGCTTTTGCAAATTGGGTAAAAAAGGATTTTTAATCCATAAATTCGTGGAGCCCCAACAGAGGCTTTGCGGAACCCCAGCGCTCCTCGGAGCACACTTTGAGTATGACTGCACTAGAGAGTGAGAAAGTGTTAATTTAATACAGCACCCTAATTGCGCAATACACTGTTCGTCAGAATCATTTTGAAGCTTATTGCTAATCCATTCTTTCTTTCATATGTTCGAAAAAATTGTCTGGAACGTAAACAACGCCATGAATTTTGTGGGACTGTCAAAATTAAACCGATTTCTACTGATAGTGTTTTACGTAGTTACCCCTGAGATCCATCTTGTTCGCTGCCAGGCCAAGCCTCACCATCGGATTTCAATAGCGCAGTGGAAGTTATGATGGCGGGGCTCTGGAGACAAGAGTGGCAAGCGAAACTGTCCGCCGTGCGCGCAGCAGAACAATATAATAATATAATTCAATAAGTACAATTACAATACGACAAACAAAGGACTCACCTGGTTGAAGAACACTGCTTCTGGGGTTACCTGGATTTATGTATGTAAGTGAATGTGTATTGTATTGTGTTGTGACGTTATGAGTATCTCCAGGTTACAATCACGGCCGCTGCAACCCGCCAGAGATTTTCTCCATCCAGACATGCGGTCTTCAAATCACGCGTTTTCCAATAGCGTCACTTAACCTCCAAAATACTTCAATTTCAACAAACTTAACCCGTATTATTTCACCAAATGGGGTTATTAAACACAAAACAATTGGGTCATGACTTATTGTCCACCAAAACGACCGATTCTCAAGGATTAATTTACAAACTCGTCGCGAGGTCCCAAAACGGCGACGGACCTTTTTCCAAGCCAAACCCAAGAGGAAGTGTCAAAGTCAAACTTGACAAGTCAGATGTCACTCCGTTCGGGCGCGTTCCGAAGGCGCATAGAGTAACCAATCGAACGGGATGCAACACATCTACTATAAGTTTTTAGAAGCACTTCTAAAATTGTCGCCATCTTAAATTTTCACCTGACCTCGCTATCGGATTGAGCACCCTCAAAAACCATAAAAACGACATACTTAATGAAATATTTTAAAATAAATGCAGCCACCATCTTGTATTTCCAATTTGATCCTCACTATCGGTTTCTGGACCCTCGAAACCATTAACACTATATCTCTCTGTCTTTCTATTCCAGTGACATTTTGTGGCAATGAGGCAGTAATATGTATATTCTGGCATATAATTTTACATAATTTTAAAAGTATTTTCATTATCCTAGAATAACAAAAATAATATATCCTACGTACATTGTGTGCAAAATAGAAAAAGTCAGGATCTCGCTACGGTGAACGTAAACATGAATCAAGTATCTTAAACAAATATTTTGATACCAAAAAAACGTAGAGTACCTAAAATATATATTTAGCCGAGGGATGTTTGTCAAGATAAACACTATAAACAGCCAATGAACGACGCTTCCTTAAAACACGGAACAAAAGGACGTAAACGCCAACAAACACAAACAAGCCAAGAATGTGGCTTTGTTACAAAACCAAACACATTTACAGTATCTGAAAATAGAGACAAACTAACAACCTAAATAATACCTTAAACTTCTCAAAATAAAGATAAAATTACGTTGTCACATATCCTGAAACTACCTATCCTAAGACATTCAATTTTATATCTTAGAGCTTTTGCACTAAAGTTCAATTTCAATTGTAATTGATATTGTTTGAAGAAAATAATGTTTAACGGCTTTTGGTGAAGGATGGAGGATATTGAATGGTCCCAATTTGGTGTGAATAGTATTTCTTCCTTACAGGATAAATTGGTGTATAAATAATGTGAAGCTACGGAGGTCCGGCTAAGATTAGACTTGAAGTAAGCCAGATAGAAACAATATGGCATTCCTCATTGAAACAATGATTCAATAGGTACTTTTCATCTTATTTTTTATGTTTTCCCTCGAAATAATGAGTTTGAGTTCAAAAATGATCTCTTTTAAATGATGAAGACCTTTCAGGATATTTTGTAGGAAGCGTTTTAACGACAAAATGTAGAATTAAAATCTTAATATTTTAAAATCTTGCAGGATGCAACACCAAGTTTAGAATAAATTCTCCACCCATTTTAATTTTCCTTTGATATTCTATCTTGCCCTGTTTAGAAATATGATAACACCATACCATTTTACCAAAACCACTCCAACAGTAAACCATAATTAAATCTAAACCCATAAAGCTATTACATATAACTTCTATCTACCCTCTATTTGCGAGACGAAAGCTAATAAAGATCGGAACACACGATGTGATTCATTGCGAGATGCGCTAGACGCGACGAGCGACGACGAGACGCATCCCCTGTGTACACATACACACGTAGGGATGGGACAGCGTTGTTGTTTTGTGATATCGAAAGAAATTAAAAATTAAAAAATATACAATTTTTTTTCTACTGTTTTTAGAAAATCAATAAAGAGATTAGTTTGCATTTAAATGTATTATGTGTGTACAAAAAAGCGTTCACGTTAGTAAGCAAAGCACTAATGTTTTCGTAATCAGTCAGCAAAATTTCTGTTGAAATTGTATAAGTAGTCTGAAAACTGTGAAGGAAAATATCGTGAGGAAACCGGCATGTCCTAGAACTAAAAATTAATCATGTAACATCTACTAAACCGCACAGCGCGCGCGTGGTAGATTACAGCCCACTCCAGCAGTGGAAACGGTATAGACTATAAGTTATGTAAGTACTTCACCAGGAAGGAAGGTAGAAGGTGAGGGGCGGGCGTTTTGGGTGACTTTCTATGTAACTTTGACGTTCAAAAAGTGCTGACTCTCGGCCTAGTTATAATTGACTTTTGATTTTGATTGATTTTGATCATCATCATTTCAGCCAAAAAACGTCCATTGCTGTACACAGGCTTCCTCCAAGCACCGCTACTTCTACCGATTTTGTGCTTCTCGCATCCAGCGGATTCTTGCGGCCTTCACCAGCTCATCGGTCCATATTGTACTTGTACATGGGGCTTAAAATCTAACCTTGTAAAAAAACTGTCGTCGCTTAAAATCCTTGTAACTTCGGCTTACACACGTGTAAGTGTTTAACTTTATCGCAAAAATTCACACTTCGATCATAGTCATAGTACAACGATATGTTTGCCAACCCATGCACATAAAAAAGATATCACAGCTGAGGTCAAATCAAACACCATTAAAAAAATACCTACATCATTAATGCTTGACCACACCTGCTCCTCAACAAGACAAATATGACGAAACACCGCAATCACTTGTTACTCTAATAGTTTATTACCAAACTATGAAATTACTGATTGATTTTATCAGTGATCTCCGAATCAATCGAGTCATGCAATCGAATCAACGCTGACAGGTACTGGTGATTGATTTGCATATCACTTGCCTTGTGAGGTGACGAAATGTCAAGTAGTTAAGTATGTGCTCACTTGAGCGGAGGTCGCCTTAAGTTGTTAATAATTGGTAGAAGTATTTATTGAATTGTTGAAATATTAATAGAAATATTGACAATTACAGAAATTGTATTTAAGGCTGGTTCGGCTCAGTCTGGAATCCTGTTTTAAAACCGGATTTGAATTGAAATCAATTCAAAATACAGGTCTAAAATTAATAAACATACGCGTTGAAAGTCCAGCTTAAGACGGATAAAATTTTGGATAAAGTTTAAGTAAAAAGGAAGAATAATTAGTACTGTGAGCTTCATTTCGTATACTTCCCGAAATATTATTTAAACAAAATCTATCTAATTAAGTGTGCAAAAACCAATTGACAACTTACCAAAAAACCAATCTGCATTTATTGCGCTTGAATAAACTCACAATCGATCTGTAAACTGTTAGACAAAATGATTTGCATTTCTGTCACCTTGCAAGGTGATACCGTAAGGAACGTGTCACACTTTCTGTAACTACAAATGCATTAAACTTTAAAGTTTCAAAGTCTTAATCTATACTTAATATTATAAAGCTGAAGAGTTTGTTTGTTTGTTTGATTGATTGAACGCGCTAATCTCAGAAACTACTGGTCCGAATTGAAAAATTCTATCTGTGTTGAGTAGCCTATTTATCGAGAAAGGCTATAGGCTATATAACATCACGCTGCAACTAAGAAGAGCGGAGCAGTAATGAAAAATGTTGCAAAAACGGGGAAAATCGCACGGGTAGGCGTTTCGACGCGAAGGGAACAAGAAATTTAACGCGGACGAAGTCGCGGGCAGAAGCTAGTTGTTATTATAAAAAGGTCTAAATAAGCAAACGACAAAACTCGGAAGCTTTTTCAGGTTTGAAAAAATTCCAGGTAGCTTTTACCAGAGGCCTCCCCGAGTGAAGATCGAAATTATCGTACTACCAGGATAAAAACAGGTTATAAACTACATGTGTGTAAAATTACACCCAAATCCGTTCAGCCGTTTTTGCATAATTGGGTAAGAAACATTGAAATTCCATATATTTATAATTTCAAATATGTATAAATATTTATTTAATAATTATTTTCGTAAAAAGCATAGTAAAATGAGTGACCGATAGGCCACATTCAGTCAAATTGTAGGTATGATGTATTGATCGAAATTACTATGACCTTACTTAAATTAAAATTATAAAATAACTATATATTGAATCAATTATACCTGTATTTAAATCATCAAAAACACATCGAAGAAACCAAATTCCCGCAGGGTTACTTAATAATACAATTGGAAAGCTGTCAAAAGCACAACAATACATCAATGAAAAATGGAAGTGTCAAAATGTCTTCAGTGATAGCTACCGTTCTCTTTAAAACCTGACAGGCCCTATCTAGCAGACACCATTATCATAGTTGCGTCAGTGGGCAGTCTTTTATAACTCGTACTTATAAAAGGTACCTTTTATATCAGTTGTACTAAACGCTTTGATTAAGAAATGAGAGGCCATGTTTATAGGCTACTGAGTGCGTTTTGTTATGAAACTCTCGATTGTTATAGTTTAAGATAACGCGCCATGGAATGTATCAAGATTTTATCTTAATCTTATAAGTCTATCAAAACATTAAATGAAACCATTATAATCACACGTAATAATTTACACTAATAGCGCGAACTTATTTTAATAATTATGTAACATTTTTTTCTCTTTCCGTTAGCATATCAGTGATTCGCCATTTCCAAACAGAAAAAGTGTATAGTACTTATTACCTTTTACATAAATATCTTCTTTTCCATCGTGCTTGTTAGTGATCCTACAATTTCTACAATTTTTCTGTTATTAATTATCCGTAAGAATTTGTAATTGGCTCTGTGTCTTATGAACAATTGTTATCTATCTGTTATAGTTATAGCTGTCGGTTCTCCTATAAATAAATAGTATAAGCCTATTTTGTGTTCATCATCATCATCATTTCAGCCGTAAGACGTCCACTGCTGGACATAGGCTTCCCTTAATTTGGGGGGCTTGCCATACCACCACGCTTGGCAGGTGGATTGGCGATCGCAGTATGGTGGTAAAATGCATAGAGAACGCTGCTGCCCATTCTCCAGTAAGTCCCTTAGTCGCCTCCTACGAAACCCACGGGAAGAAATGGGGTGATGCTATTCTTTACGTCCGGCACCACACGGTCGGTCCGGCACCACACTTTGTGTTACAAATAAATAAATATTTTTAATTCGATAGTCTTGTGACATTTTAGAAGGAGTGCATAACAATTATGACATAGTATACATACACCATCTAATAAGTATCTATTGGAATTATACTTAGTTCTCACTTGATTTATATCGCCTTTCCATTTGAACCATCTAGGATTAATCGTCGTTACTAACCAACACTTTGAGGAATTCAGTGAAGAGCTAATTATTCAACTGTCAGATGACTTACATCAGAAGCACAACAGTTTTCAAAATATTCCCTTGATAAGAGCTCCTAATTTTTAAACAACAGACATATACAAATGGACTGCACTATATTGACCAACAAACAATAGCAACATTGTAAAGGCACCTTAACCAGTCTTGTCACAAACGTAGGCCGAGACGTGGCTCTAGAAGCATTAACGAGGCGACAATGAAATGCCACGCGTGGGCGATGCCAACCAGTGATACAGTTACTAGACAACTGGCAACCGTTTCAAACACACTTTAATTATTAAATGGATGTAATTGAATATCTTATCGTGTTACTGTCAAGTTGGTGTGTTGTGTATCAACTTGTTTCATAGTTGATACAAAGGAATCTGCAATCCCTTGTAAGATAATTATACATTTACTTTACAAAGGACTGCTAAATGCTAGAGGCGATGTACTATCAGGCTGCGTCTTTTCTGATCTACGCTAATAGAGAAATTTAATATCAGACCCTAAGCGTAATATCTGAATTTATTCAACTAAGACTTCAATCCCGAATAAAAATTTGTCTACGCATATGTTAAATTTTATTTAAGTTCAGCTGTTTAAAAGCATGAAAGAGTAACAAACAAACCCACTTTCGCATTTATAATATTAAGTTACAATGTCTCAGTAATGTGAGAAAAAACATATTTGGTTAAAAACACAATTTTTCTACGGAAATCACGTTCAGAGTTATGATTTTCGCATCAACTTGATTTTAAAGCACTAGGTAGAAAACAAAACAAAACTAATATAAGTACCAACCTAGGCCAAACTCGAGATAACCAATACCATCTCTCTTATAGTGAATCAATGTATGATGATATACGACAATGTCGACGTCATTTATCTTGTCATTGAAATAAACCCCAAACCAACAGCTAATCTATTCAAATTCAGTATGTAAATCTGTTTAGAATTGTCACTTGACATACAAGCTCGCCCCGCCGCTTCCCCTGTCACTGAGAAGGTAATAATCATTGATTAACATAAACTTGTCTTCCTGTCCGCCCGTTTCCGCATCCGGTATTAATATAATATAATAATTATTATAAAGGACAACCTTTTCGTAACTAGGACAGTTCATTACTTTATATTTTGTTTATGAGATATACAGATAATTCACAGATATTTATTATTTTTTACTCAATTAAAGACTTACCATAAGTAATCCATCTTATGAATCTCTATGATGACGTTTTATCCGATATTAGTTCTTCCTCATGCTACGTATATCAATCAATCAATCAATTTATAAAAAAAAATTAAGAGTAAGCATGATTTATTAATAAACAAAAAAAGACCTTCATGTTCTGATGTAAACACTGCAATATTTTAAGACATATGAATCACTAAAATATCAGTGATAAATAATTCTAGCAATCGTTATCAATATTTTTATCAATAAAAAAAGTATCGACCCATCAGAAATCGCGTGTCCCATCCCTATTGCTAGTAAAACAGACGGTAATGAACTTGGTCTGTTTGAAAATAGAACGGCGCAGGCGCCGCGGCGGTGCACGAATCATAATAGAACTGCATTATAAACATTGATTTTATGATCAACACGCATTTTGATGCGCTTTCAGGAAGCTGAAAAGGTGTCTGTTTTATATTTAAAATGAATTGCACTTAGGACTGTGAAATTTTGTACTGTGTAGTCTTTATCATATCGGACTTTAAACCCTGACAAAGACCAAGAGTCTAAAGTACTTATTTTTGGAATTCTCTTATTTGTACAATGTGACGGACAAGACAGACAGAAGCAGTGGTGGCCCAGTGGTAACGGCCGCGACCTACGAATAGTAGGTCGTGAGTTCAAAGCCAAGCAGGCGCTTTACTTTGTGTAAATTATTTCATCAGTCTTAGAACCAAAAATTCGATGATATGTGACATCTACCAAACCGCACTAGGCCCGCATGGTGGATTATGGCCCACTCTCTCTCATCGCGATGAGGCTTGAGTACCAGCAGTGGGATCAATATAAGGTGTATCTATTCATAGACGAAATATTTTAAGTGGTACACCTGTAGGTGGTAAAGAAGCTATAGCAACGAATAAAAAAAATTCTAAGGGTTTTTTTTTAATTTAATATTTATTAATTATTTGACGCAATTAAGAAATACTGGCTCCTTCTTATTTTTTACGGCCCGAGACACCGCGGCCATGCTCGTGCCGTCCGGTTGTCGCCCTCGCAGCGTCAGGCGGGCCATTCATAGAATTTGGAGTAAAGGTTTTATGCAAAACGTCTCAAGTAGTTTTGAAATTATAATAATTACGAAAATTCAAAAACGCTTAGATAAAAATTTTCTTTTTGCTTCTATAGCTTCTTTACCACCTACAGGTGTACCCCTTAAAATATTTCGTGTATGAATAGATACATCTTATATAGGCTGATGATGATGATATGACGGATTTGCTGCGCACAGCAGAGAGCCGTGTATTATGGCCAGCCCCGGATCTAGGGGGGGGCAAGCCAGGGCCCATGCCCCGGGCGGCAAGTTCAGGGGGCGGCAAATTCAAGCCTGGCAGACGTATGGTCAAATTTTCATTAATGATGAGTTGTAACGATACAACTCATCATAACGCAACCTAACCATTGAGACATCCAGTATTTTAAGCACATAAATTATTTTTCGCGATCCGCATAGGCATAAGTCAACAACCGCGTCAATCGCGCTCGCCCCGCCTGCAGGAATTGCAAACCGCGGCAACGCATGCATACGCGGCGGGGTAAATAAATAGGGTAAACAGAGAAAGAGCAGCGCTCCCATCAGTCTTCTCAACGTTCTCGGCAAAATCTACGACAGGCTTATTCATAAGCGTCTCAAAGCCTATGCCGAAGCACGCGGGGTTGCGACAATCGTCGATAGGATCCGGCAATTGGGACTCGAGGTGGCCTTGCACAAGTCCGAGGCCATGGGTTTTCATGGTCCTCGGAACGCGCCACCTGCGGGTTCCCAACTCACGGTAGGAGGGGTTCACATCGGCGTCGAGTCGACGATGAAGTACCTGAGACTTGTCCTCGACAGCCGGTGGAACTTCGTTGAGCATTTCCGACGTTTAGCTCCCAGACTGGAGCGGGCTGGGGCTGCATTAAAGCGGCTCCTGCCCAATCTGGGGGGTCCAAACGCCTCCTGCCGGAGGCTCTACACGAGGGTCGTGCGGTCCATGGCCCTCTACGGGGCACCGGTGTGGGCGCCCTCATTGAGGCTGCGCCCAGCGCGCCGGTTGAGTGCAGCCCAGAGGGTCATGGCCATCCGGCTAATCCGAGGATACCGCACGATCTCGTGCGAAGCGGCGAGCCTGCTTGCCGGAGTGCCGCCATGGGATCTGGAGGCAAAGGTCCTCGCGCACATGTGGGAGTGGCGCGAGGAGGCGAAACGCCGGGGCGAAACTCCGCTGCCGCGACAAATCGCGGCACGGCGGACAGAGCTCCGGTGTGATCTCATGGCGACATGGCGGGTACGATTGTCGCAACCCAGTGCTGGGCACGCCACAATTGCGGCGGTAAGTCCCCTCTTTGAGGAGTGGATAGAGAGGCGCCACGGCGTCCTCACCTTCCGCCTGACGCAGGTTCTCACCGGGCATGGGTGCTTCGGTGGGTTCCTGTTCAGGATAAAGCGGGAGGATACGTCCGGGTGTTTCCATTGCGAGGATCGTCTGGAGGACACGGTGGAGCATACGGTGGAGGTGTGCCCTGCCTGGGCGGGTTACCGCCGTGTCCTCGTGGAGGCGATCGGCGGCGGCGACCTCTCGCGTCCGGCCCTGGTGCGAGCCATGGTACGGAGCGAGAGGGAATGGGAAGCCGTCACCTCCTTCTGCGAAGCAGTAATGCTCGCGAAGGAGGAGGCGGGGCGCGTGAGGGAGTGGCAGTCTCTGCGCCCTCATGTCCCTAGCCGCCGCAGGAGGAGACGCCCCGGGCGTCGGGAGTCGATTGCGGACTCCCGGCCACCGTAGGCGCGAGCTTGCGGGTGGCGAGCAATGGGTAGCTCGCCGCCCGGTAAGGACCAAGCTCGGGTCGACGGCGCGCAGTGTTCCACGCGCGCCTCAAACAGATGTCAGCAGCAGTGTAGGGGTCTACTAGGACCGATGCCTGCCGGGGTCGCGTGATTGTTCGAAAGAGATACCGTGACCCTGGCACATGGGCAACTGATGGAACACGGGTGGGTTTTAGTCAGTAAAAGTCTGACACGCCCTCCCGCTCCGCCCAGAGCGGGAGAAGTCATTTGATGATTTCCCATCCTGAGAAAAAAAAAAAAAAATGCCGAAGCAAAGGGGCTTATCTCTAACGAGCAGTTTGGTTTCCGAACCCAACACTCGTGCGTCCAACAAACCCACCGCATCGCAGAGTAAGCGCTGGCTGCCAGCGTAGTGCGATGACGGCCGCGTTATTCTTCGACATAGCAAAGGCTTTCGACAAAGTCTGGCACAATGGCTTATTATACAAGCTTTACCAACTCGGTGTGCCTGACCGTCTCGTGCTCTTCCTACGAGACTTTTTATCGAACCGCACCTTCCGCTATCGCATCGCTCTCTTCCCCTCATCCCATTCGTACCGGAGTCCCCCAAGGTTCCGTGATATCTCCCCTCATTTTCACGCTTTTCACCAGCGATATTCCGATAAGTAAAAAGGCCCAGTTGGGTCTTTTTGCCGACGACACAGCCATTTACTACACCGGTCGCTGTCAGGACGCTATCGCTCGTATTCTCCAAACTTCCGCAAACGTCTTAGGTGCTTGGTTCCGGAAATGGAGAATCGAGGTCAACCCCGACAAGAGTCAAGCGGTTGTCTTCTCAAAACCGCGCAAGCTACTTCCACCCCTCCCCAGTCCGATCACTATATACAGTAAGCCGGTCCCTTGGGCGAAGCAAGCCAAATACTTAAGTGTGATCCTCGACCACCACCTTACCTTCAGGGAGCACATATTGACGGATCGGCCGCGCGTCGCATTCGCACTTGGTAGACTCCACTTCATTCTAACCGTCCGTAGCAAATTGTCCCTTAGGTGCAAATTGCGTATCTACACCGCGGTCACACGCCCGATCATGACTTATGCGTGCGTCGTCTTCGCGCACGCTAAGCCACACCACAGCCATAGGATGCAGACCCTCCAAAACCGTTTCCTTAGAAAGGTTACGGGAGCCCCCTTCTATCTAGGAGACTCTCCACCTAGATCTCAGAATGCCCACTATTCACCAGCTCATGAAACACCTTGAAAAGGGTTTCTTTGACTCTGCCGTGAAGTACCCCAATCCCCTGATTGCGGCAGCCGCCCATTACACTTCCCCCCGTATTAGTACTATTCTCCGACCGTGGCATACTCTTGCGATGTGGAGGGAAGGAGGGGTTAAGTAAATACCATGTCGTGTACTTGTCCATGAGTCAACTGGAGACTGACGGCTCAAGACTCCCTTTATTAGTGTAATATATACCTAGTCCGTACGTGACATATAGCATAATATAACTATGGACATAGCTTATCTACCTTAACTTAAACTAAGATCTAAACGTGACGTACGTGACACACCACATCACCCTTCCTAAAGTAAAAAAAAAAACTTAGTTACTTTGTTTTTTTTTTTTTTCATCTCTTTACATTTTTAAACTTACATTCTAAGTCTTACAGTATAACTTTGTCCTATTTTTATGTATTACATCTATCTTATTTTTATATTTAACTATTACATTTGGTGACTCGTCCTTTACAACTACAAACGGCCCATTATAAATACACTCCAACTTATTGCCTACTTCGTTTTTTACCAAAATCAAGTCACCTTCCTTATAAGTTATAGAATTAAGATTCTTATCATAACAATGTTTCCTTGATAACTTACTTGATACCAAATTTTCTTTTGCATCATTTTGAGCCCTTTGTAACCTGTATTTAAATTCTAAAGGATAATCATCAAAATTATACAAAGGTTCAACACTTTCACCTTGAAGACTACTTGGTAACCTACAAATTTTACCATAAACTAATTCATAAGGCGTATACTTAGTCACAGTATTAACTGTTGTGTTATAAGAAAAACACCAATATGGAATCCAAGAACTCCACGATGATGGATTATTATCTGTTTGTATCCTTAAATAAGCACCTAAAGTTTTATGAACGTTTTCCAAAGACCCTATACTTTCATGATGATATGACGTTGATAAGATTTTATTGATGCCCAAGACATTACATAGCTCTACCATTACTTTTGAAATGAACTCAGAACCCCTATCCGTAGCAATTGTTCCCGGTATCCCATATCTCAACACAAAATTTTCTGCCAACGCTTTTGCTACCTCATTTGCGGATTTATTTTTTAGTGGATAAGCCTCCACAAACTTCGTAAGTTCACATTGAAGAGTTAATATGTAAACATTACCATTCTCGTCCCTATCAAGTGGCCCCACTATATCTAAATAAATCTTTTCAAAAGATGAAGATGCAGTGGTAGTAACCGTCATTGGTTCTTTAGTATGTTTGGAAAACTTTTGTTTTTTACACTTATCACATTGACCAACGTACTCCGCTACATCTTTCTCAATTGACGGCCAATAATAATATTTCTTTATATTATTCACCATCCTGCGTATTCCTGAATGACCACTCGTAGGTAAAATATGAAAATCATTTAAAACAATTCTCTTCTCATCTGCCCCTTCTATTTTCCGTACACCCTTCACTACATATATTCTAAAATCCCCACATATCGAATTACTATTTTCCTTCAAATATTTGGCCATTTTTGTAATAAAATTAACGTTATAACGATTTTTCAAAATAATAACTTCTTTTATGCCCTTTTCAATACAAACAGTGACTATGTCTCTCGACAACTCGTCTCGCGATGATGCCGATAAAGATTCATAGTTTACGTAAATACTCGAGTTTTCTGGCACATACATTAAATTGCGCGACTTTGAAAATATTTTTTCACCATTAGTGTTACGTAACATCTTCTCCCACTCATTCAAACATATCTCAATGTCATTTCCTTGTTTTTTAAGAACTTCCACGACCCTAGGGTGATCAGTCCTAGATACCACAGGGTCCGTATCACAAACATTTGGTTCTTCCAACTGTTTGTACTGCGCTCTTGTCATTACGGATATAGTTTTTCCACGCATGGTTTTCAAATCTTCACTTGAAATTACTATCCTAGAAAGTGCATCAGCTAATACATTTTCTTTCCCCTTAATATACTCGACCTCAAAGTCATACTCTTCTAAACATAAACGAAACTTAGTTAACCTACTTGATGGATCTGTCATGTTAAACAAGTATAATAGTGGCCGGTGATCCGTTTTTACAACGAACCTCCGTCCATACAAATACGGTCTAAAATATTTAACTGACCATACTATAGCCAATAACTCCTTCTCTATAATAGGATAATTTAACTCACTTTTCCCCAAAGACCTACTAGCGTATGCAACGGGTTTACCGTTCCCATTACACAAAACACTTCCTACCGCATAACCCGAACTATCGGTTTGCAATACAAACGTGTTGTCTTCAGAAAAATTTGGATAATCCAACACTGGTGGATTCATTAACGCTTCCTTAAGCAACAAAAATGACCTCTCACATTCATCGGTCCAACTAAACACTACATCCCTCTTACATAGCTTATTCATAGGCATCACTATACTAGCAAAATTTGGTATGTACTACATTTGCTAAGAAAACCCCTTCGCGCAACTCCTTCCTAAACACTACACAATCTTCTGCTCTATTAACGGGCAAATACTTAACCATTTCACAACGCGGAGAAATAGTTAAAGAATAATTATAGGATTTAAGTGGCATCGAAACCGTCTGCTGCTCACGGTTCTTCAGAGATAACCTGTTCCCCGAAAAGTCTATAATACCACTATACGTCTGCAAGAAATCCTGGCCTAATATGCCAACTGACCTACATGGCAAATCATTGAATATATAAAACTTATGCACGAACGAACATTGTCCGTATTCCAACGTCAAATATACATAACCTATAGCCCGTAAACTACCCCCTACACCATTAATCACCAATTCTTCCTTAACTACTTTACAGCACAAAGCATTATTCCTCAAGAAATTACTTTTTATTGCCGATATCGACGCACCCGTATCGACTAACCATTCCGAATCCACATTATTTGCTAGAAAATTCACCCAGTTAACACTATTGCAAGCTAAAATATGCTTAGCCTCGAAAAAACTGCGTTTCATTCAATCGTCCGCCTTCGCTACTTCGTGACATCGACACTGCACTTGAGTCAGCATCGCCACGCACGTGCTCTAGACACGCTACGCGCTGTCGACCTTGCTGAGTCTGCCGTCCACGATGAGTACTACTGCTACGACCGCGCATTCCACTACTATACCTTACGTTTCCATTTTGGTATGTACGCCCAACAGCTGTTTTTTGCTGCGCGTATCCATTACCTACAGCGTGCCGCCTATAGTTATTTCCACGACCCCTATTTCCCGTAGAAAAACTACCACCCGCGGACCACCGCTGGAACGCCATGACTTGACCCGACGAAGCACAATTTTCGTCTTCCGCTACCCTGATAGCATCTTTCAAACAAGTCAAGTTCCGTGCCGTAATAATTGTACCAAGACGCTGATTACGAAGTCCGTCAGCAAACTTTTTAACCGCATACTTCTCATTTAAAGGCCGCAAAATTTTATAAGCTTCCGAATTTTCCCCGGCTTGAGAAATAGTCAAATCTACCATTAACTTCTCTATCTCTGCCCCGAAATCCGTGACCGACCTATCATTTTGCCTAGCGCGAGCAAATTTGGCTTGCACCGCAACGTCTGACTTAACCGTCAACAAATGCTTCTTCATGTCCGTCAAAAGACTGCCTACAGTCGTATAAGTAGAGGACAATCGCATCTTAGCCCCCTGGGTAAGTCGTGTAGTTAGCACGAATCCAATTAAATGAGCACTATCAGCCGCTTCTAACATAGAGCTGTATAAATCTATGGCTTCAATCAAATCTTGGGTTACCTGCTCATCCCCATTCATTTTCGGGAGTAAGCTAACCCCCGTTTTCAATGAAAACCTTTCCAACGCCATCTCTGTATCGGTTCCGGTACCGTTTTCAAACTTAATAGTGTCTACATACAAATTTTCTATTTTACTCACTAGCTGTGCCAATTCCTCCGAAAACTTGCTACACTTAGAAACTACACACTTAAATTTACAATACAGGGCTTTTACCTCGCTTATCTTTCCATCAAAATTTTTGCCTTCCCGCCTACTGGGACCTAACTTGACAATTGATTCCCTCAATAACTTAAGCTGTACAAACAGTGACGTTAACTCCACTTCCATTTAAAATTAATGTCTCTAACTGATAGATGACCGAAAATACTCGTCACTACACTTAAGTTCAAATCACATCACTTACTCCTCTTGTCGCTCCGCCAGCTCCCGGTCAGGCCATCTGCACAGCTCGCTGCACCTCACGCTGATTGATCTTCTCTTCGATCCAATTCTGATGACACCTCCTGTACAGCCGGACTGCCACGCCAATGATGACAATCGCCAAACACACGGCGATAAACAACAGCATCGCGTTGATGGTGGATACCTGCTCTTGTGTTACTGTCGCGGTATTTGAACCACCCGCTGCTGTCTGGGCTATAATAACCTCTTCCTTGGATGACGTGCTCCCCATGGCCTGTGACTATCCAACTGTCGAGAAACTGACTGAAGCCGACTGAAGTGACTCCGACGAGATCCCGGTCGGGCAACTATAACGCCGTCCAGTCGACTGGCAGGGTCGCCATGCGATGTGGAGGGAAGGAGGGGTTAAGTAAATACCATGTCGTGTACTTGTCCATGAGTCAACTGGAGACTGACGGCTCAAGACTCCCTTTATTAGTGTAATATATACCTAGTCCGTACGTGACATATAGCATAATATAACTATGGACATAGCTTATCTACCTTAACTTAAACTAAGATCTAAACGTGACGTACGTGACACACCACACTCTAAACATTCCCGATGACGCCACAACCCTTCTCCAGGAGAGTAGTAAACTAACTATCACACTCAAGACACACAATCACAGACCGCTGTCCTTCCATCCTCTCCGCCGAGGCACGCCGCGACGCCCCAATCTTTGTCCGCGCCGGCACTTGTTCGAGCCAGCCCGCGCCGCTGAGCCTTAGCTTTAAATTCACCCCTAAATAATAATCATTCCGATCCAGCCCGTCTCTTGCCGCCCTCTACCAGCGAAGCCCTAAGCCGAGGTCTATACCCCACAGGGGGTGCCCTTAGCGAGTAGTCGCCCTAATTTTAATTTTTTTAAGCCCTGGCTGGAGGCCTTAATTTATTAAGGTAGCCACAGGCAAGTCCGGTTATGGTCGGCAGCGAAGAGTCCTGGGACGTGGTGGTAACCTTCTACGAAACAGTCGTTTCGCAGAAGGAGGCTGCGGAAAGGGAGCGGGAGTTGTCTTCCGCTCACCCGGCCCGCAGCTAGCGCGCCGGGCGTCAGCGGAGGACAGATAGCGCCCTCTTCCAGCCTCACTAAATGGGTCCAGGGGTGACGGATCTGGGGACATCCGTCACCCCCTATTTCTTAGGACCCGGGATAGCGGCGCGTAGTGTTCCACGCGCGCCTCTCTGATGTACGGGGGGAAGTTTAACATCTCACTTCCACGCTAACGTGAGGAGGCCTGCAGTGGCGGCCTGGCACCAGTCGGGGATCGCGGAAGACGCATTAGTTCCCGTGGTCCCCGACGTAGGTGTGGGACGGAACACCGGGGTGGTTTTAGTCAGTAGAAGTCTGACAGACCCCTCCGCCCACCCCAGGGCGGAGGACATCCGTGAGGATTTCCACCTCGATATCCAAAAAAAGGCAAGTCCGGTTAAGCAGCCGACAACCTCATAAGTCGACCTGCGAGATGTCATTAAAAAAAAAATACAGAGCAACGCTAATAGGTCATTGTGGTGTTCTATCCGTGAGGCCTATGTCCATCATCAGGCATCTGATGGCTGAAATAACGATGATGATAAAGGTAAAAATATAGACGAGCGGGGGCGGTATTTTCAGTTTTTGCACCGCCTCGAAAAAATTCAAGATCCGGGGCTGATTATGGCGCATATTAGGAGAAGCCTATATTCCATAAAGGACTGTTATAGGCTGAGTTTATGATAAAGGGAAACGTAATCCTCTCAAAGGAAGCCTTCCGCATCATCCTCCTTTCTTCTATTTCCATCATTCCTCCTATTTCCTCACCCAAATTGTACTATAAGACTCTTTATTTCAGGAAACCCATATTTTCCCACCAAATATCCTCCACACGTGCTAGAACGTGTGTCCTATGTGCTCACCAGCACGTAGACACACAATTAGTGGGCAGATAATGAAATTATCGCCATTTTATAATATACCACTTATTTTCGGCAAAGTTATCGAATGATAGCGATAGTACTCTACACGGTGACTAATCTGTTAATTTTCCTGAAGAGATCGGAAATTAGGAACTAATTTCTGGCTTAGCAGACTTATAGGCTGCACTTTATAAGCTACGGCATCAATTAAGATCTCCAAGATTTAAACACCCAGGCAACTGAAAGAACTCGGGTGGGTTTTAGTCAGTAAAAGTCTGACACGCCCGCTCCGCCCAGAGCGGAAGACGTCGTTTGGTGATTTTCCACCCACAAAAAAAGCAATTCTCGGTCCAAAATACAGCTTGAAACGACATGTATTCTCTAGCTCAGAATTAAAGAAACTATTGACTAATGGTTAAGGAAAATATCGTGAGAACATTAGCAAATAAAGTAGTAAAATCGCCAACAAGCAGTGAGGTAGGTTGATGACCAATGTTCTATGCTTTTTCTTACGGAAAAAGCCCTTTACTACACAAATGAACAGTATTACCTATTAGCCAGCACACTTTGAAGACTTAGCTACCATACTTCATGGTAAACAAAAAAGTTACCTAAGTAGTCTAGCAGATAAGTAACAACATTCACACTATATTTTTTCCGTGTGCTAAGTGCAATCTTTACTGTCTTTGCCATCCTTTGGCAATGCTATTCTTTAGTTTCAGTGCCTAGTCTTAGCCTTTTCCCAAGCAGTCAATCTGTTTTATATACCTCAGCGCCACCTATCATGTTGATAACGTAGACACTGATAAGGATACCTAATCGAAAGTCATTCATGTACTCTCTAGTCATTTATCGGACATGTGTAGTGCAAACGGTTTATAACACAAATCCTTGTCGTATCGTGTTTTTATCTCTTCTTCCCAAACAAAAGAAAAATTTAATCGTATTTTTATTGATATATATGATTATTAGTTTATTTGGCGTTGTGTGGTAGTTATTGGACTCTGTAGTACTACCCTGTTAGGGAACGGGTGGAACATTGTGTTAATGCCTCCGGGTTTACCGGTATCCTAGAGACTAATTCGGGTAGTCTCATACAAATCATATAAAAAGGTGCATAGTCTATCAATCAATATGATATTTTTTTCTGAATTCAAACAATGGTTAATACCTACGAAACTTAAAAACAAACATACAAATATTAAATATACCTATTTTATGGGATATTCATCATTATTTTGCTTTCTATACAACATATCTTATTCTTACATACTTCTATTAGTCGTCAATTCAGTAGTTACCCTCTTTCTAGCCATCACGGAAAGAAAATACGTTTATTTCCGTAAACATAAATAACGTAGAGAAAGAACACAAACACAGAAAATAACAAGTTAGGGGAAAATATGCGTCTCATCCACGCAAAACGGCCATCGCTCAGCATAATGCTGCGAACCTATACGAGACAGAGCCCCAGCGCTGCTTTTCAGCGACAGCCGGCGTTGATGTAACGTCAACCGGTTCAGCAAGAAGTAGTAATGCTCGCGAAGGAGGAGGCGGGGTGCGTGAGGGAGTGGCAGTCTCTGCTCCCTCACGTCCTTAGCCGCCGCAGGAGGAGACACCCCGGGCGTCGGGAGTCGATCGCAGACTCCCGGCCACAGCAGGCGCGGGCTGGCGGGCAACGAGCAATGGGTAGCTCGCCGCCCGGTAAGGACCAGCCCGTGTCGACGGCGCGTAGTGTTCCACGCGCACCTCAAAGAGATTTCAGCAAACTGAAGGGGTCTGCTAGGACCGATGCCTGCCAGGTTCGCGAGATTGTTCAAACGAGATACCGTGGCCCTGGCATATGGATAACTGAAGGAACACGGGTGGGTTTTAGTCAGTAAAAGTCTGTCACCTCAGTCACGCCCTCCCACTCCGCCCAGAGCGGGAGAAGTTTTTTGATGATTTCCCATCCAAAAAAAAAACCGTTACAGCAAACGAAATCATAAAAAATAAAAACAGCTTAACAACAAAAAACTAACATCTTTCACACACATCCATTGTTTTTATAGTCTTCCCCAACTCTTATTTATAGAATCGTATTCAAACTTATTGTGACTAAGTTTACAAATTATCTGTAATAATAAAAGCACAACTCTCCCAGTGCGCCTACCTCTACTAACTTCCGACTTTATTTTCATAGCTAAAAGTAGGCCAAACGTTATTACGCGAGGGAAAAATTCCGAACTAATGTATGCTTCCTGAATTTACTAGTTACATTCTTGCATTACAGTGCGCCCAGTATATTCTAGCTACAGTTTATAGCTAGCTGCTTACAAACGCTAATGAACATTTAAATTCAGTTTCCTACTACCGCCTGGTGCCAAGAAATAGTGAGCACTTTGTAATGAAACTCTGAATTTCAGTAGACAGCTTTGCTTTTTAATTTAGCTGTATTTTACTTTAGTATATTACCGTTTTCTTTAAGTTCCAAATTGGAATGATCTCGCTTGTTTTTCGTTCATATTCTGTTATAATGGAGAAATAGTAATAGAACAGATATAATTCTAAATTTTGTAAGATTTACGTTGTGCCCACATTTTTCTTTCTGATCTATTTAATTTGAGAGGGAAGATGGAATTGGCTTAAAGAAAATATTACTACTGCTATAACGCTGTTGGAAAATTAAATATCGCTTTAAGAAGTAGGTAATATAGTAAATCAGACGGTTAACGTTCCGTAAGCGGGAAATATATTTCTGCCTGCAACAAAATTGATTGTTCTGGTGCTCGCTAACAATGGCAATCTGTAACTGTAACAGAATATCATACAAATGGAGTTCTGATGCAAACACACATTTTCGCTCGATACCTCAACTAATTAGATAAGTATGTTTTTTTGCTGCAATTATGAGCCAACATCAGGGGGACGACCAGCATTTCTTGAAGCATAATTTAAAACCTGTTTAAGATTGACTAATAATGACGTTGCTTGTGACGAATTAATTTCCATAAAATTATTAATTAGTATGTAATAGAGAGCGGAGGCGCCGGTGACCAACCGTCGTTGGTGGTTCAATAGATAAAGGGCCAAAATAACGACCACAAGTTCTCGGTAATCACACGATTCCAGGTACCTAATGCACCTAGCTTCTGGTTTCGTTAAGTCTAAGAAACCGAAGTATTTGTATGACAAGTTTAGTTGGTTGGCTAGTAGACAGGATTGCGCGCCCAGGCTATGTGCACAGCAGCTCTCAACACAGTCTCATAGGACAGCGGCTTTCAGAGGCACTTTCCGATACGCTGCATCTAAGGTGTGGAATAATATCCCACCACCACTAAGGGTTCTGGGCACTATCCACACGCTCAGAACACGTTTACGGCAGTATCTAATAGATTCACAACGGAAAATTGATATGGTCGCCTTAAACGTATCACTTATATGAAATGAAATCCTTAATACTTTAAACATAATTCCTGTTGTGCCACCCGGTTTCCATCCTTTGCTGCCTCAAATGTCCTCGACTGGATGAGGCTGCTCTGCCATCCGCGGCGATAAGGTGCTGTGTGTATGAGTGCAGCGCGCGCGGGAGAAGGTTTTGCCTTAGTTTCTGTTGTCTTCGTTTCGTTTTGTCTTGCGTTTGTGAGTAAATTAATATGATTAATGGCTGGTTTATTTATTTATAAGTATTAAATAATATATGTTGAAACTGTTTTGTACTCCTCGTCACTTCTCCCTATAGGTTCATTAGAAAACCAGCGTCAGACAGTATCTGTCTGGCATTAATGCTGAAATGAACCTTTTTGGCGCAGCCGTGAGGCACACACATGTCATGTTGTTATTTTTTTTAAATTAACGTTTTCGTATTATTTTATTTTGTGTTTTACGAACTGTGTCAAATAAACGTTATTCTTTCTTTCTTTCTTTCGTTCTTCTGACGTTGCATACGTGCCCTTGTAGGTTTATGTGAAATTAAAATATTTTTATTTGATTTGATTTGAATGGTGTGTGCTGCCGTAAATTGCGGAATAATTCAGGTCATACCTTGCCAAGGCACATCCATTTAATGATGAAGATATGAACGCAGCACTTGGTAAAAATGGTATTTCGGTTTCACTAAAACACCAGTTAGCACTTCATTCCCTTACGTCTCCGTAGCCATCATTCCATTAATATTAAAGGCTTAAGCGATACATCGTGCAATCGTTGATAACCTTTCCTGTATTTTGTGCCAAAGTTGGTAAAACTGAACATTTTGGAATAATCAAACCTTTGATGCTAGGAACAATTTGAGGTAGTATTTGGCATGTTTAGAAGAAATCGTGATACGTCATGGTACCTTATTGTAAAGGCCTTTAGATTCTCAACTTTCCATGCCTTCCCCTATGTGGTAGGTACCGTGCTGCTGCTTCGGGTGACAGATCTCGGTGATTAGCGTTAGTCCAGGGATGTGTGGCCGACTTTGGGTTGACCGTAGCATGACCGCCCTAGAAACTGAATTTGTCGACGGAAGAGAAGACAAAATTATAGATTGATCCTAGAAAAATTGTGTAAAACTGAAAAAAAGAGATTTTTCCATTCTTCAGTCGACAAAAATACGATGTCAAGTATGATGACTATTTTTCTGATGAAATAAAACATTTTTACAGAATTAAAAGTCATAAGGAACTTTATTTGTTCTTGGTAGAATAGATATACTATTAGTCATGCTACGCCGGCAGGTACCAATTAAGTACCTGATCAAATACCTTGATTCATTTAAACAATTTAAGTAGAAATAGACGTAATTCAATATGAAACTATTTTCAAACTTGAGAAAACTGTTGAGATTTATTCTATAATACTTTTGTATACCGGGCACATATATAATTCCTTATACAAAACACTTTGAAGTACTGCAAATGCAGCTGCAACACTCCATTTAAATGAGCCCCCTATAAAACACTTAAAACTTAAAAACAATTAAACATTACCCCATAGATCTCCCCCATTGGTTCAGTTAACAGCTTAATTATTGAATGGCCCGCATCCCCCATGTCTGGCTACCCATAATAATTAATTGGGATGAATTAACTGTGACCAAATTAATTTTGTAATACGTCTATTAAAGTTTAACAATATGTGTTTTCAATACTTCGGGCAATTTCATGCCCCTACTTATTAGCATTATTCGACATCGCAAGACAAATTCTTGCTATACACAAATAGAAAAGAATACGTGCCCCGTGGTAAAAGCCAGACTTACGTTTCCGTTGGTCTTGGGTATTTACGTTTGTGTAATTCATTCGGATAACGGCATGTCCTAGAACCAAAAAACTCGAACACATGTGACTTTCTCAATCAGAATTAGGCCCACGTGGTGGATACCCCGCTCCCCCTCACGGAGAAGAAGTCTGTGTCTCAACAGTTGGGGGGACGTTATTGGCTGATCATGCTGCATCATTTTGCTTCGATATAGGTGGGTGTTGCGCCCGCGCACAGACATTCAGGAAGCAGTGGTGGCCCAGAGGTAACGGCTTTCAAGTTGTAGGTCGCAGGTTCGAACCCAGGCAGGCGCTTTACTTAGAGTAAATAATTTCATCATCACTGCTCTAAAAACGATGAAGGAAAACATTGTGTGAAAACCGGCATGTCTTAGAACCAAAAATTCGGAGACATGCGACATCTACCAACCCGCACTCGGCCCGCGTGGAGGATTATAGCCCACTCCCTCTCAAAAAAGAGGAGGCCTGTGACCCAGCAGTGAGGATATTACTGGCTGATTATGCTGTATTATACACTAGCTTTTGCCAGCGGCTTCGCCCGCGTGGAGCTCGAAAAATATCCCCCGGGAACGTACTACCGGGATAAAAAGCAGCATATGTGTTAATCCAGGTTATAAACTAACTGTGTTCCAAATTTCATCCAAATCCGTTCAGTACTTTTTGCGTGAACAAACATCCACACATCCATACATACAAACTTTCGCGCTTATAATATTATTAGTAGGATAGTAGGATTTGTGTGCATTTTACTTCGATATAGACGGGAGTTGCCCGCGCACATCCATTCAGTCTGATAAATCTACTAAAATCAACCAAGTCTCTCACACAAAGTTCCCCCTATTTATTTAACAAATCAGATTCAGACAATAATATAAGTTAATAAGTAAATCGCCAGCATCCCTCCTCTCGTCTGCACCACACTGTTGTACACTTGAGCTCAGTTGACCCGGCGCCCATTGAGATGAATTCACTGCTTCCGATTGAGTTGGGACACAGTCGATGTATTCATATCGATAATCGTCGAAATATGCTTAGTCTGCAAGCCTGACAAGTGACAACCAATCGTACTAAGGGGTATTATCGTCACCGTCATTTCAGCCGAAAGACGTCCACTGTTGGACATAGGTCTTCCCCAAGCTGCACCACTACGACCGGTTCTGTACTTCCCGCATCGAGCGGAGACCGAAAACCTTATGAAGACCGCAGGAATAGCCTTCACAAGGTCTTCGGTCTACCTTTTTTTTTTTTTTTTTTTCAGGATGGGAAATCATCTAATGACTTCTCCCGCTCTGGGCGGAGCGGGAGGGCGTGTCAGACTTTTACTGACTAAAACCCACCCGTGTTCCATCAGTTGCCCATGTGCCAGGGTCACGGTATCTCTTTCGAACAATCACGCGACCCCGGCAGGCATCGGTCCTAGTAGACCCCAACACTGCTGCTGACATCTCTTTGAGGCGCGCGTGGAACACTGCGCGCCGTCGACCCGAGCCTGGTCCTTACCGGGCGGCGAGCTACCCATTGCTCGCCACCCGCAAGCTCGCGCCTACGGTGGCCGGGAGTCCGCAATCGACTCCCGACGCCCGGGGCGTCTCCTCCTGCGGCGGCTAGGGGCGTGAGGGCGCAGAGACTGCCACTCCCTCACGCGCCCCGCCTCCTCCTTCGCGAGCATTACTGCTTCGCAGAAGGAGGTGACGGCTTCCCATTCCCTCTCGCTCCGTACCATGGCTCGCACCAGGGCCGGACGCGAGAGGTCGCCGCCGCCGATCGCCTCCACGAGGACACGGCGGTGCTCCGCCCAGGCAGGGCACACCTCCACCGTATGCTCCACCGTGTCCTCCAGACGATCCTCGCAATGGAAACACCCGGACGTATCCTCCCGCTTTATCCTGAACAGGAACCCACCGAAGCACCCATGCCCGGTGAGAACCTGCGTCAGGCGGAAGGTGAGGACGCCGTGACGCCTCTCTATCCACTCCTCAAAGAGGGGACTTACCGCCGCAATAGTGGCGTGCCCAGCACTGGGTTGCGACAATCGTACCCGCCATGTC
Source organism: Aporophyla lueneburgensis (assembly GCA_932294355.1). Lineage (NCBI taxonomy): Eukaryota > Metazoa > Arthropoda > Insecta > Lepidoptera > Noctuidae > Aporophyla > Aporophyla lueneburgensis. The sequence continues at coordinate 28,532,905 of OW028751.1, read as the reverse complement.
GCCATGAGATCACACCGGAGCTCTGTCCGCCGTGCCGCGATTTGTCGCGGCAGCGGAGTTTCGCCCCGGCGTTTCGCCTCCTCGCGCCACTCCCACATGTGTCGGTCTACCTTATAGGAGGCCTACTCTACCTCTTCCGGTACGTGGTCGGCACTCCAGAACCTATTGGCTCCACTGGCCATCTGTTCTGTGAACAATGTGCCCAGCCCACTGCCACTTTAATTTGACAATTCTTCGGGCTATTTCGGTTGCCTCGGTTCTACTGCAGATGCACTGAAACATGATCCGTTACAATGGGTATCGCGTTTCCAAATTGGGTTGTGGTAGTTAGGTAGTCGCTCAATGTAAAATACTGGTATTTAGCTGCATCCAGTTAGACTAGAAACTGACCAACATTGTTAGGATAAGTCTAGGCAGATGATGATGAATTACAGAAATATACTTGAGAATCAATACAATGACCATACCATGATATTCAATAACCTAGCTACCAACCTATTGATGTTGTACCGTTTTAATCTATACTATATATAATATTATAAAGCTGAAAAGTTTGTTTGTTTGTTTGTTTGATTGAACGCTCTAATCTCAGGAACTACTAGTCCGAATTGAAAAAAAAATTGTGTTGGGTAGCCTATTTATCGAGAAAAGTTATAGACTATATAACATCACGCTACAACTAAGAGGAGCGGAGCAGTAATGAAAAATGTTGCAAAAACGGGGAAAATCGCACGGGTAGGCGATTCGACGCGACGGGAAGGGTCGGGGGAACATGAAATTTAACGCGGATGAAGTCGCGGGCAGAAGCTAGTTAACTATAAAATAAATAAATAAATCGGTCAAAGTACGTAAGACAAGTCAATCCCTGCCTTTAAAACTATAGGTAAAAGTAAATACCATAAATTCAAACAAACATAAATTAAATAATACGCTTGCCGCTACATAATAACGTGATTGCCTACTAAATTGGACAACGCTTAAAAGAAGTTGCTGAACAAAATCATAATATAAAGGACAATAAGAAAGCCTAGCTGGTTAGTGCTAATTCGTCCACAAAATCTGGTGCAACCGATACAAAATTTAACTCTACAAATGCATCGACATGATATAGCACAACACTACTCAATCAAGCGGGCTGGGCGCAGCGGAAATGCGCGTATGAATGCATTAACGTGCTTAATTTGCCCTGTTGTACTGCACTACTGTTGTAGCAGTTTGTGTACAGTCTGTACTTGTATTACAATAGTTTGTGCTAAGTAGAGTGGCCGTATGTAACATTGTTTGTAACAGATTGGTATTTACATAAATGCAATGAGGCAGTAGCCTAAAGACTATGGCTGAAGTGAGCGATTAAGTAATGAGTTTGTAAACTAAGTAAGTAAGTAGGTTTGTACAAACAATTTTACATCTCAATCATATTTTTTTAAACTAGATGAGGTCTGCATTACCTGTCATCTCTGAGAAGAAAGGCTGAAATAAACTCAGAGGTCCCAGTTCAGACATAATCTTGGTCACATCACGTGAAGACCATGTATATTGGTGACTGAAATGGTTTTTTGAGGAAAGCACCACACAAATTGAGTGGACCTGTTCAGTCAGTGCACGCATTTGTCACTAATCGCGGAGCTCAAGTCAGATGATTCTCATTCTCAAGTCATTATCAATTACTCCTTTTTTTACTCCTTTAGCTTCCTTTCTGGTTGGTTACTAAAAAGTTTAAATAATTTATGTAGAATAGTGCGATAGTCTAAGCAGCGTAATAAAATCATATTCTCAAATCTTTTAGATAAACCCTCCTGAGAAGTACAGAAGTACCCTCTTACGGCTTTATTTTAAACTTGAAATTGACGATATTGCAATGCAAGAACTCTTTATAAAGATTTTCAGCGCCACTAGCTTATATCAATTTCATATCCCCATATTCATCGCAAAATCTGGAGCTTAACTTTTGAATCGTTCATGCAGGATTGACATCCTTAATATCCTCTATATTCGCGTGTAATATTGAAGACTTGGCATTTCCAAGCGAGGATTTACGAAAGTGTGAATCAGAAATTGAATTCCTAAACTTAATTGTACTTTTGAACCACCAAACTCCATTTTAAATGGTTTTTCTGATGGAATAGAATTCTATACATCTAAATTGACTTCATTTAAATATTTTATCGATAAGAGAAGGGCCGACTCAGTGTTTTCGATAAAAACTTATCAAGAAAGTAATAAAAGTTATCAAGGAAATGAAGTTACAAAGTACAAAGTGATGAAATGGAGGAAATTCATTAGCTATTCAAGAAAGTAATCGGTTTTTGTTCTTTTGTACTACCTCTTTGTCTTGGTGTCGTAATTATGAGTACTTAGCGTGGAGTCCTGGATACGATCCTCAGTTAAAGTACTTTGGGGTTTTCCAATAAGAATTCCTCAGTAATAGCACCTTTTTATAAAAAAATTGCGGTTGGAATATCATCAAACGACTTCTCTGGCTCTAGGCGGAGCGGGAGAGCGTGTCAGACTTTTACTGACTAAAACCCGTGTTCCTTCAGTTGCCTATATGCCAGCGCCACGGTAACTCTTTCGAACAAATCTCGCAATCCTGGGAGATTAATAGCACCCTAATTGCTTAACACACTATTTATCAGAATCTGAATTATTTTTAAGATTATTGCTAATAGAATATTTCATGCGTTCGTAAAAAATGTCTACTTAGCAACGTATACATCGCCATGAATGTTGTGAAATTCAATATGAAAGTGATTTTTTCTGATTGAGTATTACGTAACTATCCCTCTGGCCGGTATCTGGAATTGTACCCAATGTAGCTTCGCCAATAGGTTTGTTCCCTATTCTTTTATCTCGCAAAAAGTGGGAACAGGTATCTATTAAACTTCTCTGCATGCGTCTTCGGGGAATAGACGTATAATTCTATGAAATGTATTAACTACTTTCATGCTAACTCCTTTAACCCTCCAGTAACACAAATTAAAAAGAATAAAGACTCCTAATACCCCTAATTTGAAGCCTAAACAACCAGTTAAATTCAATTTCCAACAAACTCAAGTTACACTGTAGCACGAAAATGGAATGAAAAGAACTAATCGGATTCGCAGAACAGTTCCAAGCTTCACAGAACTATGTGCTGACTCTTTTTGTTCTAATTAAATGAACATGACTCTAAATGGATTTGAATTCGTTACGAGTGTTACAGAGGGACTAACGAAGCTGCGATATTAGTATTAGATTGTGGAAATCTTGTTTCAAAGGGTTTTTGGAAGAGTTGGTGCCAGAGTTATACCTACATTATTATAATTGAGAGTTAGTTACCTGTCAGCAACTGCCTAGTCTTTTCCCAATTATGTTGGAGTTGGCTTCCAGTCTAACCAGATGCAGATGAGTACTACTATAGTATACTGTGTTGATCCAGGTTATAATATATTCATGTGACAAATTTCATAAAAATCTACAGCTGTTTATGCTAGATTGTGTAACAAACATCCAAACACACAAACCGTCACATTTTAGCTGTAATAAACATCAGAGAGCAGTAGTGTCCAGTGGTAACGGCCACAACTTACTCGTTGCAGGTCGTAGGTAGGTCGAAGGAACCCAGGCAGGCGCTTTGCTTCGTGTAAATTATTTCATTACTACTGCTCTTCAAAGTATGAAGGAAAACATCGTGCGGAAAGCATGCCTTAGAGCCAAAAATCCGTGGAAGCCTGACATTCGACGAACGAGCACTGGGCCGCCTCGTGGATTACGGGACGCCCGATAAGAGGGAGTCGACTGGTCTGAATTGAAAAATTCTTTTTTGTTGGGTAGTCTATATATCGAGGAAGGCTATAGGCTATATAACATCACGCTGTAACTAAGAGGAGCGGAGCAATAATGAAAAATGTTGCAAAAACGGAGGAAATCGCACGGGTAGGCAATTCGACGCGATGGGAAGGGTCGGAGGAACAAGAAATTTAACACAGACGAAGTCGCTGGCAGAAGCTAGTCAACTATAATGTTTTAGGCAACGGAAATAATTATTCGTTCACATAAAAATGTCTCAGAATATTTAAAAATTGATTTAAAAATCTATTATTGCTTCTGAAAATATATTCAGTCTACGTCACAGACTACGTGAATATTTAATCTGAAAGCTGAAACCCTTGATCGGACGGCCCACTCCCTCTTACCGAGCAGTGGCGGCAAGCTGATTTATTGAGACAAATAGGTGCTGCGATTACAAGCTGGAATCCATTTATCTATACTTAATATCATAAAGCTGAAGAGTTTGATTGAACGCGCTAATCTCAGAAACGACTGGTCTGAATTGAAAAATTCTTTTTTGTTGGGTAGTCTATATATCGAGGAAGGCTATAGGCTATATAACATCACGCTGTAACTAAGAGGAGCGGAGCAATAATGAAAAATGTTGCAAAAACGGAGGAAATCGCACGGGTAGGCAATTCGACGCGATGGGAAGGGTCGGAGGAACAAGAAATTTAACACAGACGAAGTCGCTGGCAGAAGCTAGTCAACTATAATGTTTTAGGCAACGGAAATAATTATTCGTTCACATAAAAATGTCTCAGAATATTTAAAAATTGATTTAAAAATCTATTACTGCTTCTGAAAATAGACTACGTGAATATTTAATCTGAAAGCTGAAACCCTTGATCGGGCGGCCTTGGACTCATAAATATCTGAACCTAATCAATATTCTATCGTCTGAGAGCTGAAGAGGTCAAGAATATTCTAGTAAGTACTACATCGGATTTGAGCCTCACTAGATAAGCCAATGTCCACCTCATCATCATCATTTCAGCCGAAAAACGTCAATTGCTGGACACAGGCCCAGTTTGGGGGGATTTGCCATAATCGCCACGTTTGGCAGGCGACAAATAAAAAAGAACACAACGCTAAAAAGTAGAAAAGAACTACATGTAAGGGATAAAAATTTTTAGTAAATTTGCTCACACATAGGTGGGCTATGTATGAGCAAATTTACTATTTAGCTTTATGGAGTCAGAATAATAATTTCATAAATTAAATGTGAAGGTAAAAGGATTCGCTTTTAAAGGCCGCGTTAAAATTAGGTTAATTCCGGGCTAAGTGCTCTCCTTATTACATTAAACTCAACTGACGACACTTTAGGATATTTTATTGCTCCAGAAAATCTCTTCGCTACGAAATGTCTCATGACTTGCTCACAAAAATATATTCGAATGGTCTCATACAATTTACTAAATTAACTCCATACGTTTACCAAATTTCCCCTTACACTACTTTACGACATTTTCCCTATGGGGGAGTGATCATAAACATACATAGCATGCTTCCCCTTCCAAAGCTGGTAACACACATGCTCATTGCACAATGGCATGCAAGTCTACTTCCATTATAAATATTTATCTAGCTTTTGCCGTTAAGCAGCATTGCTGTGGTACGTATTACAGGCGCAAGAGAAATTTTAGCTTTTTCTCTAGGATGGCTACCTGAAGACCGACAACGCAAAATAGATAAAATAAATAAATCATAATTTTGCATAATAAGATTGCATGCCTTTTGGCCATACCATCTTCAGACGTGGCCCTGAAGAAGTTGTTATAGCAAAAGGGCCTCTATTTCTAAAAACTTTTGCATTCCAATCTCTGTCTTAAGCTGTCAAAACAATACCCTTCCAACGGCAGCTGCCGTTATACCGAGGCTGAAAATTCATGTCAAAATTTTTGACATTGATTGTCGTTCTCATACGTATCTAGCTTTTGGAAGGGGCGACTAGAATCAGTTCTATTTTTATGTATGTCGATATTCAAAAGTGCCTTGTATGTGTCTATTTGAATTAAATGCTTTGACTTTGGTAAAATAAGATTCCAATTCGAATATATCTGTTTTGTAAGTACGAGAATTGACCGTCTGATTAATGATACGTTTCGGCGCCCTTGCATGCCTCTTTGCAAGCACGAGCTCGTGTGTTCTTGGCTTTATGCGACACTCGTGAATATACAACACTAGATTTTCAAGTAGGTAACACTCAGACGTTCATAGTGACTCAGTGGTGCTGACGACGATTGCGTGTAAACCTCACAACGCTACACTACGCAGGTTGACTCATGAAAAAATACTGTAAGCTTTTATGAAAGGGTAAGTTGAAGTTCATACATTGGTGGCTAGACAAGGAAGTTACGACTTAAACGGGCACATTACTGAACTGAAATAAAGTATTTTGTCATTTAAAGAGGTTTCTTGCCCATTCGTCTCCAAGCAATCTTTTCGAAGTGGCGCATATAATCAATTCTATTTTCTTGTAAATGTTGACGTTCAAATGTCTTCTAATTGCCTACTTGAAATACATGATGAGTTTTCGTTTGTTTCAACCGCTGCTCTGTACCTATATGTTCCCTAAATGGCCTACGCCCGTTTAGTTTAATAAATCAAATATATGTTAAAGTAATAAACAAAAGTGAATTTATGTATATATCCACGTTGTTTGTTAAATGATAATTAAAAGGTACATAAAAAAAACGTTTTTTTTTTAAATACAGTTTTCAAATAAACTCTAAAGCCAGTCAATCTAGCTTGAAAAAGTGTACAAGTTAAAAGTAAAAGTCTCTTTAAAGTACAAACACAGACCAATAGGGGTTATTGGTCTGTTTGTACTTTAGGTATACAGTGTGTTCGAGTGGGTTCTCCCCAGCCGCCAACAGCCGCAGACACACTCAATGAGTGCCAGACACAACATGTGTACAATCGATTCGAATTCGGAAACGATAAGTACCAGACAGTTTTTATCCCGCGGGAAAACCCAAAAGGCTTTAACTAATGCCAAAAATGTCGGAAAAGTAAAATGCATCAATAAATATGTAATTTACTTGAGTATAAAGTTGAGTCAGCGTGGCCAATTATAAAAAAAGCTTTGTTAGTTTTGCATGTGCCACAAGGTTTAAAAAAAAATAAACTGCTTACTTTTCAGTTTGATGACGAGAAGCTGGATTGTCATTATACGGGACCATATTGGTGATGGTAAGAGTTAATTACGAAAAAGTCTTATCTAAGGGTTGAAGATTTGTCAGTGACCAAAGTTGCACGAGGAACTGACATCTTTCAGTATCAGAATCTGTCTATAATGTTTCCACTTCTAGTACACATGCGTTTTCTCTGTGATAGGGAGTGTACCGGAGTCGACCACAAGCGCCCAGTGCGGGTTTTTGCATCTCCCATGACTTCGATGTTTTAAACCGTTTTAAGAGCTGTGGTGATAAAATTAAAAAAACAAAGTAAGTGCCTGCCTAGATTTGAACTCACGATCTACAACTCGTAAGTTGGGCCTATACCACTGAGCCACCACTGCTCTTATATCTTGCCTTCAGTATCATTTATCCTGATCCCTGACAACGTGACGACATAAAAAAAAATATATTAAATACTCAAACCAGAAATTCTTATTTGGTTATCTCTTTCATCGATGATTTTTCCATGTTATATAAACAGTATTTGTTGAAAAAAGTGGTGATACATAAAGTTTAAACCTCCTTAATACAAATGAATGAGTACCCAATTCCCTTTAGTTAGTGATTAGAAAAGAATTGATCTTCTATTTTGCATAATCACAGCATTTCAAAATTGCTAAAGTGTAGCCCCAGTGTGTACTTTCTCTATCTTAATTCAGAACACACACGCAGACCAACAAACACTTAGTTCAAGGGTTCCTCTCAGCCGCAGACGGTCGCGTGTCTACCGCCCGCCCTGTCTGCCGCCCGCCCTAGCTGCCCGCCCGCCGTAGCAATACAATCAATGCAGTAAACGACGACTGCATTAATATTTAAAAATGTAGCCCCACAAAATAAAAGATTTTTGCTAAATGAGGTCGTATTATGATGCAATAGAAATTCTGTCGTGCCTGTTTGGTAAAAGTCCAATTTGTTTATGCGTAACGATGTTAAAATATGCAGATATGTTGGTAGTTGTTTCGACGCTAGTAATGGCACCAAACACGTAGCCAAATTCTGGGCCAAGTCCATGTAGATTGCCATCAAAATCAAAAGTCATTTATTCAAACTAGGCTGAGAGTCAGCACTTTTTGAACGTCAAAGTTACATAAGACAGTCCCTCCAAAACGCCCGCCCTTCGACACTTCCTAGGGCTTTAGCTGAGAAGAAGAAGTGGCAGAACAAACTCCCCAGCAGCACAGCTGTCTGTTAAGTTAGAAGAACTTGATTCTATACAGTATTATGTAAGTAATTAATATTATAAAACAAAACATACATCGATACGCTAACAAAGAAATTTCACTGAGCTGACCTGACCTGTGAGACCTAGACTTACCTATGGTGACCCATCTGAAGGTTTACTGGTAGTAAAAGTATGGCAAGAACACAACTCAAACGTATCGTAATAAAACTTAACAATTTTATTGTTTAAAAATGTTAACGAGCTTTTTCCCGCGACTACGTCCGCGTGCAATTTTCGCCCTCGATCCGTCGCGTCGTATTCCATCAGCCGTTCGCGTTATTACTTTGTTTACACTTAGCGTTCTTTACCTACTACTTTTTTTCACTTTACTCAGCTCCTAAGGACCATAGCATGGTATTACCTAATAGCCCTTTCTCAAAAATTGGGCTATCAAATATAGTTTTTTTTTTTTTTTAAATACGACAGTTAATTCCAGCACCCTAATTGTGGAACGCACTATCATTCAGAATCTGAATCGTATTGAAGATTATTTCTAAACCATTGCGTCATTTGTTAGAATAAATTGTCGTCTCAGTAACGTAAATAACGCAATGAATATTGTTTGACTATGAAAATGAAACCGATTACTATTGATAGCAAGTTACACAATTACCCCTCAGAGCTTACCTACTTTCTACAGAACCTACAAACACTTTACAATATTACTTTAGATGAACTAAAATCAACTCTATTTTAAGTCAACATTCGAAAGTAAAAGTTATCAAAACTTTGCTTGGTATCTGCCCTAGACGGTTGCGTGTGCCGCCCGCCCTAGAGAGCCGCCGTAACGCGATCGATGTCACAAATGTCGCGACGATATAATTACCTTCATTACTTTGACGTCGGGTTTTTATTTTTTTATTTTTTTGACAGCTCCTGTGTCGATGGCATGTTGACTGAGTTCATGAGTTTTATATTAGACGAAATATTGAAGAAGAAATGTACCTTTGTTATGTAATCTGTTATTAAAAGTTATAGTACGTAGTATTCCACCACCATTTCAGCCGAAAGATGTCCACCGCTGGACAACCGTCTCCCTCATTAAGGTGGAGTTTGCCATAATCGCCACGCTTGGCAGGCGGGTTGGCGATCGCAGTATCTATGGTAGTAAAATGCATGGAGAACGCTGCTGGCCTTTCTTAAGTAAGTCCCTTAGTATAATAGTATTACTGTAGTGTAAACCTTTGGCTAACATAATTCTTAAATATACTCATGACAATACGGATCATTGTGACTGAATTTTTTAATAATTCCAAGTTATTTTTTGGTTAATTTGGAATCCCTTCCATGTTTACTTTAGTTAATTAATAGGTTGCATTGTATTACTGTACAAAAAGAACAATCGCGTCAATGTTAATCGAATAAATAAAAATACATAAGATAAATTATGTAAAAAAACATCATATTTAAAGTAAAATATTTCTGTTTATTTATAATTTCATAGTTCTACCTACTTTAATTACATTATTTATATCTCAGTAGCTACATACTGTATTAATAGGTAATGAATGAATCATGATCTCGACTTCTAATTTTATCTATACCACAGATAACCGGATGACGTAACCCAGTAAACACAAAAAACAATATCACTCGGTCTATTTGTCTCAACTATACAATCGATCATTTTAACTTAATGTATATCTGGCCTTGTGGCGCAACGGATAACGCGTCTGACTACGGATCAGAAGATTCCAGGTTCGAATCCTGGCAAGGTCGCAACAATCCTTTTTGTGTTTATTTGTATTTTTTTTTCTTCTTTTTTAAATAAATTAAAAATGTTTGTAAAGATTTTCCTACTATTTTTGAAATTGAATTATTTCCCGAATTCCAAAGAGATCATTAACAATTCATCTAGTACATATTTGTTTAATGGTTACACTCATTACCTGACCCATACTGACTTATTTCATTGCAAAATCATATTTGGTATACTTAACAAAAAAAAATAACAATGAAGATTATGATAAGATGAGAAATTCCATTTGCAACCCATAACATGGTACCTACGTCACAGCAGCGAATTTTGTTTGGTGAGAAACGTTTCTCGAACAAGTGACTAAAATAGTCACACTGCGTACCAACAAACATCAGTGTGGCCATGCAATAGTAAGTCTACCTTTCATTTTGACTTAACACCACAATCAATACACAAATACTGACGTGTAAAAGTGTCATAAAAGATGTTCTTTAATAAATAAACATTTTATTTTATCAACCGACGAAAAAAAAGGAGGAGGTTCTCAATTCGACGCGTATATACATATATTTTTTTTCAGTGCCTTAAAAAGTACGCGCTGCTACTGGCTACTGCTGGCTAAAGCTACTGTATTTTCAATTTTCGGTGCCCAGCCGAACGTTGAAAATCCGGCACCTCTCTTTTATTGAGGCATTTATTGCCATCTATTATAGTGTTAATGAAGACGCCATCAGCGTTGGTTCACTAGAAACATGACGTAGCGTAGATCAAGCCAATTACCTAAAAAGGTTGAATGGCTTCGATCCGCACCCTTATTGTGTGTGTAATCTGAATCATTTTGAAGGATATTGCTTCTTATGTTTCTTAATTTTATCTGCTCGGCAAAGTAAATAACGAAATGAATATTGTTGACCTGTCCATTCAGTCCTACTGTGTGTTCCACAATTACCTAACTAACCCCACTACAAACCGCGGCGGCGACAACATCGTAGGTCTAGTCCAGGGTTTCTCAAACTTCGTTGCTCCACGTACCCCCATTCAAGTTTCCAGATGACAGCGAACCCCAACCAACCCAAACAAGAAAAGAATAACATTGTCTATAGAATAAAATAAAGTTTATTAATTGAATAAAACCCCCTACCGTCACATGGTGAACTCCTAGGAGTTCGCGAACCCCACTTTGAGTCCCCTGGTTTTGAGTACCCTGGTCTAGTCTATCCATTGTGAGTTTTTGACCGATATTAATACCCAAAAAAACCGGTGGAAAACTCACAATTGAACAACAATTTGAATGTATGGAAATGATTAAGCTTCCCCCCAATTCTCATTCTCATTCTCTTAACAGTTATATCCCTAGTTACTTGGAGTCGGCATGTCTTTATCTTCCATACTTTTCTATTAGTAATAATTTCGGTAGTCACCCCATATCTAGTCGTGTTACTTATTTTTCATAGAATCCATTCGTCGTTTCTTTAAACTTTCCTCCCGTTCAGCCTCAAAAATCAATACTACCTTTACCTCTACTGCCTTTGTTTAGAGACCTAACCTAAATTTATTCAATGACCTTAATTTGACCTAAAATTCCACCAATAAAACAGCAAAAGGTCGCTATAGCTACTCATAAATATGGTCCTATTATGAAAATCGATAGTCACCCCAAATCATGGCGTTAGCATAATTGTCCCTTAACTATACGTAAGGCTGAATTATAGCTTTTATGGGATTAAGATGGCTTATTGTGTGAATTGTGATGTCGGAATTAAAGCCAGAATTATATTGTGGGACAATTTTATTTCGATAGAAGGGATGCATTTTTCTTTACGAAATAGCGTTAAGAATTGAAAAGAATTAAGGTCTTGCAGAACCTTTAGACTCGAACTCGTAAGATCATACGTCTCGATGACCGCTATTATGTTTACCGCGGCAAGGCACGAGAAATTCTCTAATTTAATATGTAGTTCGTTTATTTTATTTCTTGCTGAAATAAGAAAAGACATTTATGAGAAGACGTAATAACGTCATTCTAGACAAGTCTAGTTGATTGTTTTGTCTGTTCGTTTTAATCAGAATCTGTCAGTTTGATTAATTTATGGGGCGTACTCAAATGTTCTTTGTTTGGAATTGTTCGTCGAATCGTAGAGCTCTTAAGTTCTGAATCGAACTGCACGATTACTGACAAACGCGTATACCAGCTAGTACACCTGTGTGGTTCTGTCCTTTTTTTTTTTTTGGATGTGAAATTATCAAATGACTTCTCCCGCTCTGGGCGGAGCGGGAGGGCGTGTCAGACTTTTACTGACTAAAACCCACCCGTGTTCCATCAGTTGCCCATGTGCCAGGGTCACGGTATCTCTTTCGAACAATCACGCGACCCCGGCAGGCATCGGTCCTAGTAGACCCCTACACTGCTGCTGACATCTCTTTGAGGTGCGCGTGGAACACTACGCGCCGTCGACCCGAGCCTGGTCCTTACCGGGCGGCGAGCTACCCATTGCTCGCCACCCGCAAGCTCGCGCCTGCGGTGGCCGGGAGTCCGCTATCGACTCCCGACGCCCGGGGCGTCTCCTCCTGCGGCGGCGGTGAGGGTGCAGTGAGTGGTTCTGTCCTCAAAAGACCATTTCACACACCAATCTACATTGTCTTAACATAAATCCGACCAAGATTATGTCTGGACTTTAAAAGAGAGTGTGACCTCTGAGCTCGTTTTGGCTTTTCTGCTCGAAGAAGTCAGATTGGAGATAGCAGCATGAGTTTTTTACATGATTGATACACATTGATGCGCAAATTCATCGTCTACCAAATGCAAATGAAGCGATTGTCAATATTACTGCAATTACAATCAACGGCAATTGATCGTGTGGAGAACTCTTAATAAACTTAAAATACAACCAATTCAACCCCTAATATTACGATAACACACATAACAATCCAAATCGAAATCAATCTTTTATCCACCATATTGAATTTTAACTAGCACATAATCAATTGTCCTCTCAAACCTTCCAGGAATTGCGTTCCATTACAAACCCATGAATATTTTGAAGAGACCATGAATAGCTACCTACATGGTGTAGTGTATGGTGTTATAATGGGTTCCGTACCGCCTCGGAGGCGAACAATGACAGCAAAGGTTAAAGATGCAAGGGTCTGGAACTACCTGCTTTAATATCAGGAGCGATGAGCGGTTTGGGTCAATGGTGCCGTAGAAAAGAATAAAGGATCACGTAATCTTTTGATTCGTTCGTGACATTGGGTACCTACCTAATCTCCTTATTTTGTATAAATTGTTAGGTATTATTTTATAAATATTGTGTTTTCGGGTTCCTTTCAAAATGTTGGCTATTCTACTTTCTGCAGCAGGCAGGAACATAGGCTATGGTAATCATATGTATGCTGGACGATTGTCAGTCATAACTAGACTTTACTCACACTTAGCTGCAGTTATACCGTTGTCTCTTGTTATGTAGGTACATGATATTCAATATTTAAAAATCCAGTTTGCTTTAAAAACCTTTTCAGCTAAAATATGAGTTACTAACAATAAGTCCAGAACTACAATCCAACAGAAGGCCCAAACAATCGATTAGATTCGTGGAATCAAAGCATGTAAATGAGTAATAGAGTATCGTTCTACACGCTACCCCATCACGTGCTTTTAAAAACTTAGTTCTCCAAAAAACACGCAAGTGAGAGCTGATTTGATGTTCAAATCGAACATAAAAAAGTCACGAGGTTTTGTTTCCTACGAAGATAGGCAGATACTTGGTTTACGTTCATACATCTGATTGCCAATTAGGTCTTAGTAGGTGTTCCCCAAAATGTGTTTGTTCAAACTTCTTTACGCCAACAAGATATTATGTAGGATAATTTCTGATAGATCAGAAGAGGTGTCATTGGCTTATTACTATCGTTGAGCACATCTTTCAAGCTTTCAGTTACCCTTTACATACCTACCACATGCTTCCCAATTTCATTGGCAAAACCTTCGGATTTCCGGATCACAAAATGAGCCAGGCATTTTCATGTTTCGTGAAATTAGATTGGAAACAATTATAGATCTGTCGAATTGGGGACGCAGGAATGCCTGCTTTGTACCCAGAGGACATTGTGGGGCTGCTTGTGACCATTCATCTTTCACTCGAGGAACCCCAAAACCTCATCCCAGACAGGAACGTGCCATCTCGGGCGCAGATCGTCTTAAAAGTTTAACAAAAAATGTAAATAATGGTCTCTGGGACCGACCAGAGAATAAATCATCCACTTTTTCTTATTTCTGTTTGGAGCTGCAGTTTTATTTGATTTTTGTTAGGTGAAGTGCGAAGTTTTGCGAATAGTAACGATTTTAGGAAATTTGTCTACTAGTTGACCATAAGTTGTATTGATTGATTAATCTTCTGAATAAATAATGGTCCCCAAAAACAATAAGTTCCTATTAAAATGTTGCAATATCAATGTGAGTTTCAAATCAAGAATTAACAAACAAATAAATCAGCAGTTACCACTGCTGGGACACACGCCTCCTCCCAAGAGGGAGTTGGCCGTAATATACCATGCGGGTATTATAGTATCAATTTTGATTGTTGGTGCTGATGATGATGGTGACGTAGACAATAGACTCGCCCCTCGTTGCAGGAGACTTAAACATAACTGGCAAAATAAGAATGTATCTACATGCTAAGGTACCTCTGCCTAACCCATAAGGGATTATAGGACGATCTTAAGTTAATATGTAGGTATGTCTAACGGATCCCCGATGCGATCAATCGTATTTATCAATTTTTACGTGATTGATACACATCGATGCGCAAATTGATCGTCTAGGAAATGCAAATACAATAAATGCAATAACAATTGATGGCAATAAAATAGATCGTGCCGGGAACTCTTAAGTAAACTCATAAATTAACTACCTTATTGATTTGGCTCTCTCAGTAGATACGCCGGATATCGGTGCCAAAACTAAGCTAATACCTAGGCAATACCCTGATACTATTATGGCAAATATCTAAATTATTGTGCCCACCAACGTTTAGAATTCCTCGATGTTAATTTGTCATGTAAACACGGTGTATTGCAGGCATTCATGCGGTTTTCGGTTTCCAGTGCATTCTTAATTACCAACGCAACGGTGTTTAAGAAATGAAATAGCGGCGAAACAAATTATTATTAACTTCCTCTTGAATACCACACATTTCGCAGAAAAAATAAACAACTGAATAAAACACATAATAAACAAAACAACAACTCTGCTTACAAAACAATGTTTTGTTTTTTAATTCGTTCAAAACCCTCTCAAATAAGATTGTATCATTTAACACAGCCAAGCTGAAAAATCAAAACTTACCTCAAACAAAGAGAAAACCTAAAAATCACAGCACAAAACCTAGATTGTTTTTTGTCTAGAACTCCACTGAATCGCGAACACAGATTAACAAACCTAGAACAATTTTTAACACAACAAACCCGCGTTTTACCGGCAAATTACGTCCACAGATAATAAATGTACCATAAATTATATTATTTCTAAATTATAACCTCTTTCTGTGTTGTAAATGTCGATTTATTTTGTAATATTGTCGCGTTTGGACCACCCCGGCGGAGACAGCTGACTGGCGAACCGCGGAATTCGGGCGACGGCGTCGCGCATGCGTGCTGCAAAATAAGGGGACGCGAGGAGAATATTTCGCAGACACGATATCAGCTGATAGGGAGACCTTCAACCTATAACGGTAGGCAGGCAATAGAAACGGAGACTCTAGTTTTATCTCGAGTCGACTAAGTACGATTCTGCAAGCGTCTTGTGATGACTGAAGAGAGACGGTATCTTGTTAGAGAGCAAGACTTAACTGGCATTTAAAACGACATTACTGTCTATTCCAAAAGATTCCATCAGCTTTCTTATCTCCGTATCGAACAATTAATATGTGTAACAAATTCTTTTATTTTTTGTCATGCAACTTTGACAGGCCAACAATTCTAACAACGCAATTCTGGCAACATCTTACTATATAGCTGTGGTGGTTACCACTACCTACTACCTACGTTAGCCTACGTAGGAACCTCCGTAATCTCATTAGGAACAGCTCTCTACCTAAACTCAAGGCCATCGAATTTAATTACCCCTCTAAGACACGACGTCCGACCCTGTTAGTTTAATGTCTAATCTCTTCCGCGCCGTCGAGTGCGAAATTTGTGAATTATGGCTCAATCAACCCTCAACGAAGTTTGGACATTAAATCGCTACGGAAAGATGGAGAAAAATTATGAAATAAAGTGTTGATGGAGAGATGAAGACTTAATATTACATAAGGTAGGTGGAACTGTACTGCTTGAGGTAGGTATACAGTTTGTTCATGATAATAGTAGGTGCGCGGTTCCCATAGGTAACTCCACTGTTTCGTCTGTTTCGTATTTATTTTTAGGGGTTATACTTGTGAAGACAAGGCACCCAGCCTAGGGCCTTGTACGGATTCTGACTTCATTAAAACCACCCCAGTGGTAACCGCCAGCACATTGAGCTCCCAATTACAGCACTTACAGTAGTTACTGGGACCTGCACCCTAATTGCGAAACGCACAATTTATCAGAATTTGAATGGGATTGAAGATAATTTCTAAACCATTGCGTCATTTGTTCGAATAAATTCTCGGCTCAGCAATGTAAATAACGCAATGAATGTTGTTTAACTATGAATATTAAACCAATTCCTACCGATAAAAAGTTCGACAATTACCCCTCTGGTGTGGTAGGGACGTTTTAATAACATAATTATTATTAGACATCCTTAAGAAAAGTACATTATTTAAGTATTTTCTAGAGAAGGTAGTTAGCATTTCAGAACTGACTGAATAATTTAAACGTCACCGAAGAAAGTCAATCCTTGTATAAAGACTTTCGCAAACAAGCGCGACACTACAGTGCAACGCGACTCTCGTGGAACAAGTTCAATCTTCATGAAAATTGTTAAACAAGAGTCGCGCCGTGCCTGTCTGAAGAGGCCTTAAGTATTTGACGTTCCGTGCTTTAAGTTCTATACTTTAAGGCTCCTGCAAACAAGCGCAACGTGACGGCACGACCGACGCGACTCCGGCAAAACAATTTATAAAGTTTTCATAGAAATTGCATCACCAGAGTTACGTTGCGGAAACCTTTATCGTTAAAGCTTCTTCGACATTTGTAGAATAATTTCCATGAAGTTGTCCTAGTTGTATCCCCAGAGTCACGTTGCGCCGTCGCGTCGCGCTTGTCTGCGGAAGTCTTTGTCGTTTAATGTGTAAACACAACATTTTCGTAGAACGTTCTGCAATAATTCGCCGTCCCATAATAAATCTACTGTGTGCCGTAAAAATGCCATAACAAGGGAGAGGCCATCGTAAATATCGTAATATATTGTTATGACAAGGATGCTTGACTCTCAATGAGGAATACGTGCTAACCGCGCCAAAATATAAGCTGAATCTTCTTTTGAAAGTTTTGTTCTATGAAAACGGGCTGCGATGGCGTGTCAGCAGTTTCCAAAATGTCGAATATATACCTACCTATATACAGACTAAGCTCTCATCCTCAAATTTGTCTGTGTATACCTGCAGCCACCTGCAGCCTATAAAGAAAGACATGCAACATAGGCAATAAACAGTAACAAACATTCATACATAAAATCCTCATAAACCTTCATATTTATAATATTAGTAGGATAAAAAGTGCCATACCTATGTGTTAATCCAGATTATAAACTATCTGTGTGCCAAACTTCATCCAAATCTGTTCATCGGTTTTTGCGTGAAAGAGATACAAACATCCATACATAGATCCTTACAATTTTTCAAATTTTTTGTAGGATTATTTAAATTATTTTCATTAAAACAAAAAAAGGTACTTATATTATTTATTTTATTTAGAAAAATATTAAAACATTACAAAAATAACCAAATACCTAACGCAATTTAAACCTAAACAAAATCCTAATTAATTTGCTGACATAAACAAAACCGGCGCATTTTTAATCTGCCAACATGAAATATGAAAATGGCGGGCGTCTCGTGAAAAAGTAATGAAGCGTGACAGATTACACGCTGCCTCCGACGTCCTTTTGTTAGTAAATGTTTGAGGGAACCTTGTTACTGAGTTAATTAAGAGCCTGTTGGCTTAATTACTTACATTGTACCTGGTTGACTTGTTACCTGGTCAAAATCAGTTTTGGTTTACAAAAAGTAGGTCAGGATCGATATCCGTGGTCGGGAAGCACAAAACCAATTTGATAGGTATTTTTTTGACGTGAATGATGATATTATGGCTAGTGCCGAAATAACGACGAATAGAGAAGTAGGAAAAAGACATGTTGTGCTAACCCTAAATGTTCGCTCGGTGTAGTGGTGGTTACGAGACCTCAAATGTTAGAGTAATTTGGTTAACCATGCAAAAGATACTCAATACTCAATACTCAATACTCAATTCTTTATTGCATTCCATATGTTACATAGATGGTTAAAAATAAAATGGTACAAGATCAAATATGGACCCTGTCGGGCACGCAAAAATTAGGAGAGAGGAAGAGGGCTGAGTTACAATTTAATTAAATCAGTATTCTCATTTACTGTCTTTCATTTGGTATATAATTATATTGTATACATATTATTATTATGTTCGTGTAGATAGATATAACATATCAGTTGTTAATTACATATATTTGCACGAGATTACATTATTATTATTAAATTCTTACAAGTTTTCACTTTTATTATGTACTCAATTAGATTAATTATTATAAGTATAAATACCATATACATTTATTTTAATAAATTATGAGAATTATTTAAGTATTCATATTTTTATATTCTTTACTTAAGTATCTGTATTCAATATTTAATTTAATATTTTATGTACCTATATATTTTATTAATATTTATTTTATTTTATAATGTTTTGTATCAGAAAGAGTATTTTATTTTTCAATAGATTTATCATCTAGAAACTCCTTTACGGTGTAGTATGCCTTGGATTCAAGAAATCTTTTCAATTTATTTATAAATATATTTGTTTTGTTTTCTGCTCTAATATTA
Organism: Aporophyla lueneburgensis; assembly: GCA_932294355.1. Classification (NCBI taxonomy): domain Eukaryota; kingdom Metazoa; phylum Arthropoda; class Insecta; order Lepidoptera; family Noctuidae; genus Aporophyla; species Aporophyla lueneburgensis. The sequence continues at coordinate 28,513,933 of OW028751.1, read as the reverse complement.
TTTGGTAATTTGTTGTAAATTTTTATGGACATAATTAAAGGGCTGGTTGAGTGCATTTTGATTCGGGATTGAGGTTTGTTTATTTTGTTTTTGTTGTGTCTAAAGGTGTATCTTTTTTGTGTCTCTTCGCAAGTAGTGTAGAAATCTTGATGTTTTTTGACAAATTTACATAATTCTAAAATATATAAACAGGGAAGTGTGAGTATTTTATGTTTTTGGAAGTGTGGTTTGCAGCTATCTGTTTGTTCTATGTTTGTTATTATTCGAATTAACTTCTTTTGTAAAATAAATATGGTTTGTGAGTCTGTACTGTTACCCCAGAGCATGACCCCATAGCTGAGCCATGCCTGGGCATATGCATAGTAGGTAACAAGTGCAGTTTGTAGGTTAGTGGTTTTTTTAATTTCGCGTAAGGCATATGAGAATTTGGATAATTTTGCTCGTATTTTTTGTATGTGGGATTTCCAATTTATGTGGGTATCTATAGACAAACCGAGAAGAGTAAATTCATTCACTTGTTCTAGTTTTTTGTTATTGAACATAAAATTTAGTTTTAAAGGGGATTTCTGATGTGGATGGAAAGTAATTAGTTTAGTTTTAGTGAAATTAATTTCTAGATTATGATCTTCCATCCAGTTTGCAGCTGTAGAAAGAAGGGAGTTTAATTTGGCGTTTATATTTTCGTCGGTTCGGCATGAGGTAAGCAAAGAGATGTCGTCAGCAAATAATACACAAGGTCCGTTAATAGATTTAGGGAGGTCGTTAATGTAAATTAGAAACAAAAGGCAACCTATTACGCTACCTTGAGGAATTGATGCGTTAACTGTTTTCCTGTCCGATCTTATTTTAATTATTTCATTACTATTTTTATCGTAATATTCAATTTCTATTATTTGTTCCCTATCTTTTAGATATGAGGCAAACCATTTATGAGCTTTTCCTCGTATTCCTATTCCTTGTAACTTATCTAATAATATGTTAAATTTTACCTTGTCATAGGCTTTAGTCATATCTAGCAGCATACCTATGGCATAGTTTTTATCATTTATGATAGTTAGAGCCTCTTGTACGTATTTATAGACCGCTAACGTAGTAGACCTATTTTTACGGAAACCGTTTTGGCAGTCGTCAAGTATTTTGTACTTTTCGCAAAAAGAATAAACGCGGTCACACATAGCCTTCTCAAAGATTTTAGATGCAGTTGGTAACAGCGCGATAGGGCGATAATTGTTAGGGTCGGTTTTAGAATTTTTCTTATGTATGGGTTTTATCAGAGCGTGTTTGAGTAAATTTGGAAAAATTCCTTCTTCAAATGATTGGTTAACTAGTTTATAAAATGGTAGGGTCAGTTCATCTGCACATTTCTTAAGTAGAAATGGGGGAAGTTCGTCTAATCCAAAGCTCATTTTATTTCGTAGATTTTTTATTATTTTATTTATTTCATAAGGATCGACAGGGCTGAGAAACATAGTGTTTTCTGTGGGGCACACCACGGGAGCTCCCTTTGCCAATGAAGGTTTTTCCCCAATTGAAGCAAAGAAGTCGTTGAAAATATTAGCTACTTGTTTAGGTTCAGTTATCAAAATATTGTTTTTATGTAATTGTATGTTAGTTTTTTCGCTTTTTATTGATTTATTTGTTCTTTCGTTTATTATATTCCACATCGTTTTAACTTTATTTGTTGAATTTTTTATTTTGTTTATAAATTGTAGTTTTTTTGCTGTTTTAACAGATTGCTTTAGGGTTTTTTCATATTTTTTGTAATATTTTGATAATATGGGGTTGCTTGTTTTAGTGGTAAGTATTTTGAGTAGTCTTTTGTTTTTGCAGGATAATTTGATACCTTTTGTAAGCCAGTATTTTTTATATTTAGTTTTTATTTTTATTTGTTGCAAAGGAATACACTCGTTTAAAATTTTATCTAATGTATTATTAAACGCAGAGTAGTTTTCATCTATATTTTTATTTGATAATATTATTTCGTTCCAATTTTGTTTTTTTAATTCAGATTTGAAGTTTTCTATATTTTGGAAAGTATACAATCGTTTTTTTGTAATCCAGTTAGCTTTTTTATTATTTTCGCTAAGTATTTTCATGTGAAAAATGGTAGCACAGTGGTCGGAAAAACCTAATTCTTCTACGGTAGCTTTAGTGTTTCTATTATTAAAATTTGTAAAAATTAAGTCTAGACATGTTGAGGTAGTTTGTGAGGTACGTGTGGGGACTTTGATGTGTTGTATGAATTTATGTTCCAACATGAGGTCTAAGAACAGATTAGTTTTTAAGCAACTGTCTAAGACGTTTATATTTAGATCTCCTCCTATTATTACGTTATATTTTAAATATTTATTATTAATATAAAACAGCATTTCTTTTAATTGGCGAATAAATACTTCCTCCTCTCTTCTGTTCCAATAAATAGTAACTATAAGTACATTTTCCTTAGGTAATTCTATTGCACATAACTCTATACAATACTCAACAGACATATTACTAATATCACAAATTTCTTTGTATTCGAGATCATTTTGTAACAAGATACAGACGCCGCCGCCTCCTCGAGTACGGCGACAGTAGGATGCTGCCATTTTGTAGCCGCTGAACTGAAGATGACTCAGTTTTTCTGGTGATAGCCAAGTCTCACTTAGACATATAGCGTTATATATTGTTTTTTCATGGATGAAGGCTTCAAGTAGATGCTGTTTGTTATAGATGCTTTGTATGTTCTGGTATAGGATGTTAAAATGTTGTTCTGTGGTTTCGAAAGTTATGATTTTTATTAAATTCGTTGTTATTTGGTTTGTTGTATTGTGTAGTGAGGGTTTTTTCTTCGTTGTTTACTAATTGTTCGTTTGATATTATGTTGTTTTTACGGTATGTCGTCTCTGTCTCTCTGGTCATCTTTTCACTTATTGAAATCCGTTTTCCATCTATAAATAATTTATTATTACGTATTACTGCATATTGTCCATTTCTTCGTGCTCTTAGCATTTCCTCACGCAATAATTGTCTTTCCTTTCGTGCATTTTCATTTAAAAATTCTGAGACATGTATGTTGGTTCCTTGAAAGTAGTGGCTGTTCTCGACAATATATCTAGTCATTTTTTTGCTTAGAAGCTCAACAATTAGGGGTCTGCTTTTCGTGGTAAGTCTTCCTATACGTTTTGTTTCTTCTATGTATCCAGTAAGGTTTACTTGCAGTATTTCATAAAACATTTCAATCAATCTGTTGTGAAGTTCATTTTCAGACTCATTGTAGAATTCGGAGAAGCCATATATTACTATTTTCTTGTAGTCGTTCTCTGTTTCCTTAACTTCTTTAGTTGGTGGTAGAAATTTCATACTTTTTATTTCATTTTTCAGTGCTTCATTTTCATAACTTAGCTTTTCAATTTTTTTGTTTATTTCTTCTAGTTCCTGAGTTTTTTTATCGTTTTGTTTATATAAGAAATCAGTTTTTCCTTCAATATCCTGTTTGAGTTTGGTAATTGCTTTATTTATTTCAACTTCAATTGTATTTTGGAGTTCTGATATTATACATTTATTGTTTTCCTTTAGACGCTGTATTATAATTTCGCTCAGATTTTCTAGTGAGATGGTCGGTGATATACCCGCGTTCATATTGGCGTTAATATCTGAATCTTCTTGGTGCATAGTATTACCGAGTAGGCATGAGTCATCCGGTATTGAGCTGTCGTTGAAAATTGTAGTTTTCTTTCTAATGGTGACGTTATTGTTGTTAGTATTTTCCAGGGGGGAAATTGGGGGATTGGTTTTTTTGTAGTCTTGAAGTCTTAAAGGTGTGTTTATATTCCCTGTTTTTGGAGCCTTGCAGCGGCATGCCTGGCATTGCCATGTTTTTTTATGCTCTGGCGTCATGCTCTTGAAGAGATCAATGGTTATGTTCGAACATTGTAGATCATATTTATCCTGACAGTGGTGACAAACAAGCGTTTCCATATCTGGTGGGGTTTGTTTACATCCTGCACACACAGTCATAGATGTCATCTGGATTTTTTATGATAGCGCCCTCTAGTGTGTAATGTACGAACTCAATGAGTATCGTAGTTGGGTGTTGATAGACGATCGAAAACGAGCGATAGTGCTTTCGTTATTTGTCGCTAGATGGAGCTGTTACAAATGCAGAATGTTTTGCACTTTCTATTGCTTTTCAATATTTATCCACTTAGGTATTCAATGTCTGTTTCTTACCTTTTTGGGATGCACAGCAATTTGTTTCCTTTTTAATTTTCAATGTAGCGGGAATTATTTTCACTTAAACAACTTTTTCCAACAAATACGGAGTACAAATTTGAATGTTGGTCGTTAGCGTTGACACAGTTTTTATATTAGGTATTTCTTCACTTTACTTGTTAGATTTTAATAAACTATAACTTCTGTCTCTGTTTTGCTCTTATTTTTCCACTTTTAATTACTTTTTATTGTGATAAAAGCACTATTTCCATTTTTAAGAATAAAAATACACAGAGCTAATGTTTACTTGCGCACTGCAGCGCCCTCTCTTTCCCATAGGAGATAGGGCATGTCTGAATCAAATTTGATGCAGCACGCAAAGGGGCGTCCGTCCGTTACTTACGTGAGGCGTTTAGGGGGTGGGGGGGGGGGGGAGTGAGATTGAGTGAGATTCGGCTTGACCCCCGTCAAGAATCTCACTCTATCTCACGTGCGGGAGAGGGCGGTCATGGCAAATATCACGTAATTACTTTTTTTCCGCAAATAACAATGCAAGATTGCGAGTAAACCGGGTTTAGTAAAATAATTAAAACATATTTTTCCACTCTAAAATATAGGTACCTACGCGGTAATGTGACACATTAGCCCTTTGATTTTTATGTCGCTACCGGCTAGCCAAACTAGCCAAACGCATAATTTCAACACAAATAAGCACAAATTAACGTATTTATACTAAACTAGCTTCTGCCCGCGACTTCGTCCGCGTCAAATTTTTGCTCCCCTGACCCTTCCCGTCGCATCGATTTGCCTGCTCGCTCCTTTTGAGTTACAGTGAGTCAACCTTAAAAGATAGACATATGCTCTCGCGGACTTTTTTTTAGAACTTTTTAAAAGGAACAATTCCGTGATACATGATTTTTACGTTACTTTAACCGTTTACGCAGCGCACGCAACGGAAACTCTCAAAAGGAATAAATTTTCCCCGTTTTTGCAACATTTTTCATTACTGCTCCGCTCCTCTTAGTTGTAGCGTGATGTTATATAGCCTATAGCCTCCCTCGATAAATAGGCTACTCAACACAAAAAGATTTTTTCAATTCGGACCAGTAGTTCCTGAGATTAGCGCGTTCAATCAAACAAACAAACTCTTCAGCTTTATAATATTAAAGTATAGATTGAGCATTTTGAAAAATCTCACGGGAGATTATGGGGGGGAAGGGTCGAGCCATATTCACGACATCTCACCAAGGGGAGTGGGGGGTTCGGAAAATCGCCAAAATTGCCTAACGTTATTAATGGACGCCCCCCAATTGTGCATCACAGGATATCTACAATTTTTCCACTTGAAAAACAACAGAACCAAATTGGTATAGGCAAAGCTGTACAATTCCTCACAAAGGGACAACCTCAATAAATGTCGGTTTATTTGATTTACCCACATTTTGCGTGTAAATGATCTAAACCTACTAATAAGGTTAATTGTTAACTAAGTAAAACTAATATTTTTTTTTTATTAACATTCAGAAGTGGTAGCTTATTAACCTTTCACGTAAAATGAGGTCACGTTACATTTCTACCTACCCTGCTAACGCGTGACAGTGCACAATAAGCACGATTTACCGACAAACGTGGATATAGAGACACGGTGCTACTGACAGCGGTATTGGTTATTACCTTATTGTAGTTTTTTACTTAGTTTTAAGGTATTTTAAGTCTGTTTTGATCCAAGAAAATTAAATGCCCTATTCATCATTATCATCAATCCCCGAATTTGTGGGGGTTTGACATAATCACCACGCTTGGCAGATGGGTTGACGATAGCAGTACTTATGGTGGTAAAATGCATAGAGAACACTGTTGCCCATTCTCTAGTAAGTCCCTTAGCCGCCTTTTACGACACCCACGGGCAGAAATGTGATGGTGCTATTCTTTAAGTCCGGCACCACACAGAAACAATATCATATTGAATAGGTACCTATCAAAGAATAGAGACTCACACTTAATCCTACATGCTTAGGATTGTATCTACAATATGTATGTCACATTTGTCATATTGTTTTCCCTCTTACGGGCCGAATATAAATGACGGCTCCAAAGGAGAAAGTATATATATGAAACAGGGAGCGAGTCCTGTTAACAAATGTGGATACTGAATCGTCCCTAATTTGTGGAATACAGACTCTATAACCATTTTGAGGCACTCTTTATTCATCACGTACCTACCATCTGCTTCATTTATGTCCGTAACGCCCACACTGCCACCTAGCGGCAAGTATAACAAGGTGTCCGTGGACCGGCGCCGTCCGGGACGGCTTCCGGCACGCGTCGCCGTCACGACACGAGAACGATACCGACACGCGACAGGTTCGCTTTTGTTGTTGTGGACGTGTTCCAATGGAATCGTGTCGATTGATAATGTGTAGACAATACAATGACTAGCTATATGGATATCTAGCAGGTAGGTATGTAGGTACTTTACTATTCTGTGTGGTGCCAGACGTAAAGAATATAATCACTTCATTTCTTCCCCTGGATGTCTTAAAAGTTGACTAAGGGACTTACTAGAGAATGGGCAGCAGCGTTCTCTAAGCATTTTACCACCTTACTGCGATCGCCAACCCGCCTGCCAAGCCTGGCGATTATGGCTTAGCTTCCCATATTTGGGGAGGTAAATGACCAGCATTGGACGTCTTACGGCTGAAATGATGATGAATGACTATATCATTGTCCATAGAACATATAAACAGATTAAAGTCACTGTCAATTCTTGAAGCATATGCAGTCGTTATGATCAACAAAATGAAGAGTTTAGGTCTAATGAAGTTTCTTTTTAATTTCTTCAGATGAAGTTATTGTGAAAACAGTGAATACCTTACGAAATTGCGATCTGTCTTATCTGATCGGCACATCGCAGGTCAGTTTCAGCCCCCTTACTGAACTGTAACTTAGCCCGCTTATTAAAGTTTATACTAAAGCGCACAATTAAGACAGGTTGCTATGAGATTTTTTTAAGGGGCTCACAATGTTACGTGTGACAAGTCAAGATTAATAAATAAAGAAACCCATGTTTCTTATCAATATCTGTTTATTTCGTTACTTAATACTATATGAACTCACAATTGACTATATACCATAATTATCACATAGCGACACATTTGCTACGACTGATACCACTAAAAGCTCACGCCATGTTATTGTTACCTACTTAATTTTGTACGACAAAATAAACAATAAAACAAATAATCACATATTAACAAATTATTGATTTTATTTGGAACTTTTATCAGACTCTAAACATAACATACACCCAGATCTGGGAGCTATACAAACTTCTGTTCGGCACGAGAACTGAACCTGTGACTCCAGTAAGACTCACCCTTTTAACACCAAAGCTATTGGACTATAACTGCGTGTATTTGAATATGTCTTCCAGTTAGGACTTCACTAGTTCTGGATGTGCTGTGTCTTCCACCTCCGGAGAGAAGTATTGTCGCTGAAGGGAGCGCTCCACTTCCACCGAGCGAAACAAGGTCCTGTGTAGTTATACGATGTTAAAAAGGACGATACGTGGTCTTGGGTGCCGACAGTGGGTCTATCTTCACCTCTCCGAAGTGAGGTCGAACATTTATACACTTCCCCTCAGATGGGATAGGTTTTATTTTGTCCGTTCATACGGAAAGAGGAGTCTTTAGAGTAGGGTGAAAGAGCTGATGATATTTTTTTAGTTCTGATTATTTTCTCATCTATTTTTTATTTTGAAGCTGGTGAGATGCATGTACACCCTCTTACACCCCGCTCCCGGCGCCACAGTAGGTGGTGCAGTTGAAGTCAAAGGAAGGTGGCAGGACGTAGGAAAGAAAAGTGGGGACTTACTACGACACAAACACATTTATTTATTTATTTACACCAAACATACAACATCCTTACAGGCTAGACCCAATGCGACATTGTAGCACACTTAAAAATTTAACAGTTACACTATTTCACATACATACATAAGCTCACGCCATCTATGGGAGTAGGCAGAAACTACAAAACGCCAACTGCTACGATACATACAAACTCCTTTTGCTTCGCTCACGTTCATACATCTGGTCGTACACTCACGCCAGTTGCGAGTGCTACGCACCTAACCTTTCTGAGGAACTTCACCAAACCAAACCAAACCTTTTTTTTATTTCTTAAAAGTGAAGTGCTGCTAACATAGTTTATGGTACTATTATTAACACCCGTTTTTGTATAATACTTATGAATGTTAGTTTGTAAGGTATATATATGTCTATGGGTCTTTGTTACCTGAAAATAAATGTTTTATTATTTTATTAATAAGGTTAAGGTAAGGGCCTCCTAACTTCCTAAGGCGTCACCTCTCGTCAGCGGTTCAACTCACATCCACTTTGTAGATATCTTTTGTTAGTTGCCTTTCATTCATCCTCTCTTCCTGAATGTTCCTACAATACCGGGTACGGTTTAGGTACCTGCAATCATCAAAGTTGGTATTTATATTTAATTATGTTTAACACTTACTCTTAAATAAAAAGATTTAATCTTAATAAGTTCTGCCAATACAAATATGTATTGTATTTGAATAGTTAACTGTAAAAAATGCACACAAGCTTATACATAAATACAAACGAACTGCACTATCAGTACTTTGATTTAAACTTAAAAAAAAAACACGAAAAACCATTTGAAATGCGACGTTACCAGCTGGTGCCGTATGAATGGTTTTAAAGATACAGTTCTGTGGCAGACTTGCGGCTCAGGCTAGAAAACAATCCTACTGGTGTTTCTAGAAAAATCAAAACTCAGTAAGGCTGTCTGTCTGTTACCTTTTCACTAAACCACAGTACCGATCCTTATAGCAGATGGCTAGCCTGGGACCTGGAGAAGGGCATAGGCTACTATTTATCCTGGATCGCAGATGAAGGGGGCAGTCGCAGGGAACAGTAAGTGATATAAAAAAAACTTTAGAGATTCAACAATACATTTATTTAAAATATAACAAATTCAAGTTTAGCTACTCAATTTACTTAACATTATTATACATAAATACTTAGTAACATAACTAATCTATGCTATAAGAAAACTAATTATACTTAAATCTCTTTAACCCTTTAAAGGACGGCTCATACAAAGTGGCCAGTACTGTACTGTCCACTTTGTATGAGCCGTTCTATAAAGGGTTAAATATTCAACATACTTTATGAACGAAAAAGTAACTATTGACATTCACATAGACTTAAAAATAAAATCGCATAGGGATTTTGTAATGCACTGGAATTTCAACTTTCGGTGTTGAGCCTAACGATGAAAATTCAACAGACTGCAGCACGAGTGAGTGTCAGCGCGTCGACAAAAGACAGTGTTCGAATTTGAACTCTCGGTGCAAAGCAGTCCGTTGCAGATTAACTGCGCGAAAAAATCCCGCAGCTATTTTGAAAACGTGGGCTGACTTACTTTCGTATTCTAAAAGCCGCAGTAAACAATTTTTTGCCGCATACTAAAATAAGACAAGCAAACTTATTTTCTTTCATTTCTTAATAAGGTATAAATGTGCGTATGCATTTCCCAACTATATTAGAGTCGGCTTCTAATCTAACCGAATGCAGCAGATACCAATATTTTACATGAAGCGACTGCCATCTGAACCCCCAACCTAGTTATTGGGTACTACAATACCCATTGGTAAAACTGGTTGTCAGATTTTCGGGATTTTGACGACCCGTAACGACTGTCAAAGATCGACGAATGAACGGTTTAACGCGCTTTCTGAGGTGCCTCGGAAAGCGCGTTAAACCGTGGGTGGCCATTTCTACATACCGACACTCCTCCGCACGGAGGAGTGTCGGTATGTAGATATGGTCACCCATTCACGGACCAACCGCGGCAAGCGTAGCTTAACCTGATCGATCAACCCGTGCGGCTGTTATTACTGAACCGCGCTCCCGTTTTTTCTAACTAAGCATTAGCTACAGAATAATATTTTACATATATACTTAAATAATTCTACAATAAACTTCTAGAATTTTGGCAACGTACTTTAAATACTAAATTTATGATAAATTTAAAACTCACAATGCCTATAAATAGGCCATTTGGCTCGGGTTAATGGATACTTAATTGTGCGCACTACCTTTTAACGTCATTAATATAATTAAACGACTAAGTATCAATAAAGATAAATTATTACTATAGATTAACTCTCTTACTAATAAACACAGAATAAAATTATACCAGAAATAAAAAAAGGAATAACCATACATTTTCAAAGGTTTAAACTTGGAATAACCTTATTCTGTGTTTATTAGTAAGAAAGTCAATGAATTACTTCTAAATACGATTAATTTTTAAATTACGTCACGCCTTGTTTCGCCGAAGAGTTGGGCAGAGGTGTACACACGGCCATACATCAAGCTAGACATTTCCAGTATAAGCTGACCTCTCATTGTACGAAAAGCCTATACAATGCGAGGTCAGTTAAAACTGGAAATGTATACAGAGGACCCCCAGTAATCCGACAAACGTTTCGCAGGGCAGTGTCGGATTATCGAATTTGTCGGATTATAGAGTACTGCCTAAGAAGACCCCCTATAGTCCGGATTTTTTTACAAAAGAGTACCTTGTAATCCGACAAATTACAGATCCTTTTCCCGTTGTCATGCATTATCTACAATATCTGGTTGACCGAGCTTTGCTCGGTATTTTTTAGTAAATTGCGTTTAAAATAATAAGTTTATGTTCCAGTTGATTTTCGATAACGTTGGTCATTGAAAACACGAATAAAACGACATTTTATAAAAAAAAATCCTAGCTAGATCGATTTATCGCCCCCGAAACCCCTTGTATACAAAATTTCATGAAAATCGTTGGAGCCGTTTCCGAGATTCAGATTATATATATACAAGATTATTTTTAGTATATTCGAAACCTGAATATAGTTTGTTCAGAATCAGTAACTGAATCGATTCCAATAATTTTTACACCATGTTATATTTTGTACCAAAAATATTTAATTACGCTTCCAAGTCGCGGGCCTTAGTGTTTTGTTTCGATTTTAAAATTATCATGTCTTTCTCGTACTCAAACGTCCATTACACGGAGATGGTACGTACACTAGCTGTTTGTGGTGATCTGCATATGTTTTTCGTGGACAACCAGGTAACTTATCAAGCTTATAACTTTGTGATTATTAATGATACAGTTTTGAAATTTTTTTCATAGATTCTTTACATAAAAATACTAGACCCGTGTTTCGGGTTTCGCATAAACAAAAATTAATGTTGTATATACAAGAATTGCTCGTTTAAAGGTATAAGATTAGCGAAGACTGTCAAAAAAAAATTCAATAATAATAGACATGTCGGATTACAGGGGGTGCCGGATTAGACAGGGGCCTGATTACCGGGGGTCTACTATAACTTGATCTGTAACCGTGTACCTATAGCACACCCACATTACGCCAATTAAAAAAAAATGTACATAATTAAGTTACATGGTGACAATTTCCACGCAATCAGTCAAATAGGTTATCTGCGAGTATTACAAATGTTTATGACATACTTAATTTTTAATAGATTTTGTTTTTAAATTTTACATTTACTATCTAAACAACTTGTCATAGGAATATAGACTAGCCTATAATGGCAATATGGATTAATTTTGTTTGAGCCTTATCATTGAAACACAAATATTATAAACATTTTAGAAGTAAAAGAGAATGAGCGAATAAGAATGCGAAGAGAATGAGTTGCAATTATTTTTCTGGTGTACAGTTTTATTTTCGATGATTGATTCTTAATTAGATTAATCATCTTCTTAGAAAAAATATTGTAAGTTTTATTTATTTTTTTGTTTATTTTTGAATTTTATGTTTAATTATACTTTATAGAATATATAGATAGTCTTATAGGTATGTATAACATCATCTCGGAATACTGTAAGAAGTTGTACTTATCGCTGAAAACCAGCGCTGGGGCTCTGTCTCGTATAGAGTCGCAGTATTATGCTGAGCGATGGCCGTTTTGCGTGGATGTGACGAATATTTTCCCCAGCTTTTTTATATTTTTGTAGTGTTTCAATTTTTTTTTGCGTCATATTTACCGCAAATAAACGTATTTTCTTTCTTTTCTTTCTTACTTATTAGTGCGAATAAATAAAGCAACCATTCTCTTTTGCAAAAAAAATACTTAAACTACGTACTTCTCCTCACCAAAAGTTATCAATATAATTTCCATAATAAGCATTCATCACTACATACCTTCCTTTATTCTCTAAAATTCCATATTCTACTTTACCGGGAATTCCAGACTCTACATTCACTTTTCCAGACTCCAATTCTACTTCACCAGTAATTCCAGAGACCACTTCACCCAATTCAGATTGAAGTGGTTCTGGAATTTCCCGCTCCTAGCTTTCTATGGCTTCGTTCCTCGCGACCCACCTTTCGAAGAGATGCAGGAGCTCGAAGCACACCTCAGCTAGGATGAGCGCTATGACCATCCACTCCAGGCGCACGTGGTGCCTGTCTGCCGCCCAGGACGAGAGTAGTTCTAGCAGTTCTACGCAGTGGGCCAGACGCTCGTTTAGTACCTGGCGAAAAGGGGCATGTTAGTAAAAGTCCTAACAAATATAAATTGTCCTATCACAATGAGCTGTCTGATTGTCACAACATTTCTCATTTCTTCTCGTGGGTGCCGTAAAAGGCGACCAAGGGGAGGCCCTTAGCCAGAAAATGCTGCTGCCTGTTTTCAAGTAATAAAAATAAAAAAAAATAAAAAAAGGGGGACAGCGTTCTCTATGCATTTTACCATCATACTGCGATCGCCAACCCGCCTGCCAAGCGTGGCGATTATAGCAAACCCCCCAATTTTTTGGGGGAGGCCTAAGTCCAGCAGTGGACGTATTTCGGCTGAAATGATGATGATGGGGTAACATTATCATCAAAAGTAATTTTTTCACATTGCTGATTTGAAAGTAATAAGGGGCGTCCATTAATTACGTGAGGCATTTTTGAGAATGTTTCGACCCCCCTTCCCCGCTTGGTGAGATATCGTAAGATTTTCCTCAACTTCCCCCCCCCCCCCCTCCCTTAATCTCACGCGAGATTCTTCAAAACTTCTATTTGGGCTGAACGTGTCGGACTATAGAGAAAAAAAAAAAACACACAACCTGTTCTATTACTTTTATTGAAGACTAGCAAATACTAGTATTTGTGAATATTACCGTAATTTAAAATCACAATCATAAAATTAAATAATGAATATCAAACAAAAATTAAGAAAAGATTTATTCTAATTCAGTCCATAAATTACAGACTGGTAGGAGACTTTTCTTCAAAATGGTATTCTTGGTTCAAGATTTTGGCTCTTGAGTCAATAATGTTTCACGCAATTTTACACCGTTTTCTGCGAGAAAAAGAATTACGTGATATTTGCCAAGACCCCCCCTCCCACCTAAGTGAGATGTGGAAAGATTTAGCTTGATCCCCTCCCCCCCTAGAACACCTCACTTAATTAATGGACGCCCCCTAAACACACCCTACTTCTTTTGGAAAAATCCTTAAACCTCACTTTTTCCTATCCCTAGAGGGCGCAGCAAACTGCTCAGTAAAACCTAGTTTAACGTTCGTCTTTTTGGTGAAAATAACCAGTCCACCCTGACTGTACCGACTGAACTATCAAGTTAAACGAAATTTGTGCAATGAGATAGTGTTTTGTGTAATTGACCACTTTAGCCTGTCCTTCCATGATGTACTACTGACCCTGGTCCGCCTGGAGATGGTGAAGTACGCGACGGTGGAGGAGTAGAGTCGCTCCAGTTGCTCCTCCTCCCAGTAGAAGTCGGGCGTGTCCAGCAGGTCCGACGACACGTTCAGCACGTGCCGCAGGGCGAACAGCTCGCCTAGTTTGCGAACTATCTATAAATAAAATTAAGTATACATTATAATTACATAACATCACGCCTTGTTTCCCCGAAGGGTAAGACAGAGGTGTACCTTAGTGCTCCCACATTTCGCCTGTTATGTTTTTTATGTCCCATGTCATAAAGGGCGAGCCTATTGTCATCAATCGGGCACAAATCCAGACTCCGGGCTGTTACTGAGAAATTCCAGATGGAAAAACCCAATGACACTGCCCGACCTGGGAATCGAACCCAGTACCTCATGCTCAGCAGTAGCGCTTGCTACCACTAGACCAACGAGGCAGTGACATAATCCATACTAATATTATAAACTAGCTTCTGCCCGCGACTTCGTCCGCGTCAAATTTTTGCTCCCCTGACCCTTCCCGTCGCATCGATTTGCCTGCTAGTGTTGCTGCTCGCTCCTTTTGAGTTATAGTGAGTCAACCTTTAAATATAGACATATGCTCTCGCGGACTTTTTTTTAGAACTTTTTCAAAGGAACAATTCCGTCATACATGATTTTTGAGTTACTTTAACCGTTTACGCAGCGCACGCAACGGAAACTCTCAAAAGGAATAAATTTTCCCCGTTTTTGCAACATTTTTCATTACTGCTCCGCTCCTCTTAGTTGTAGCGTGATGTTATATAGCCTATAGCCTCCCTCGATCAATAGGCTACCCAACACAAAAAGAATTTTTCAATTCGAACCAGTAGTTCCTGAGATCAGCGCGTTCAATCAAACAAACAAACAAACAAACTCTTCAGCTTTATAATATTAGTAAGTATAGATGCAAAAGTAACTCTGTCTGTCTGTCTCGCTTTCCTGCTAAAACTACTGAACCGATTTAAATGAAATTTGGTACACAGATAGTTTAGAGCCTGAGAAAGGACATAGGCTAATTTTTATCCCGATAGTATGTTCCCGCGCGATAATTTCCGACCTCCACGCGGGCGAAGCCGCTGGCAAAAGCTAGTAATTAATAAAAACGTTTATTTCGACAAGGGATCATAGGCACAACAATTAAACAGTTTAAAAAATAAAATAAAATACATACAATTAAAAAGACCGCACATAACGGTATTACTGACTTCGATTGTTCAGTATGTGAACCATGAAGTGAAGAATATTATCCTCTCCTGAAAGAGTCACGTGGTATAGGTACGTTCCCTAACCTTACTGATCCATTTGTTTCCATTCTCACCAGATACTTATTGAAACAATTATTATTGTCTTGTCCATGTTATAACTTCCATATGTATTTTAATACAAAGTCAAGTCTAACTGGTCTTCTCTGCTTCTCAAAGATCATAAAACGTAAGTTATTGTAAGTACCTCTTTCTTATCAACATTTATCGCGCCATCATGCTGCATGGACGACGTGTGTGCGCTGACGGAGGCTGCCAGTGCCTCGAGCCTCGACTCCCAGGCGCCCAGGCGGGCTGACTGGACCATTGCGTGGCTGGAATTAATATTCATCATCATCATCATCATCATCATTATTTCGGCCAAAAGACATCACTGCTGGGCATAGGCTTCCCTCAATTTGGAGGGGTTAGCCATAATCGCCACGCTTGGCAGGCGGGTTAGCGATTGGAGTATGGTGGTAAAATGCATAGAGAACGCTGCTGCCCATTCTCTAGTAAGTCACGTCGCCTTTTACGACGCCCACCGGAAGAAATGGGATTTATGGTATGCCAAAGGCAATAAACGCTAAATCGGATTTAGCGATGGGGTAGCACCACAAAATTGGGTTCGTCATCACCACAAAGTCTGGCAAATCATTATTATTTTCAGACCAAAAGTTATGGAACACGCATTCATTTTTTGACAAAGAGAGAGACGAATACCGCGAATTGGTGGTTTAGTTGCAACAAAACCTAAGAAATCGCTTCTTTTAACCAACTATAAAGAAAGATATCCTTTTTTTTATTGGAAGACGTAGACGTACAGATCAAAATGTCATAAAAATCCACTCACCTAAATGTATACCTCTCCAGCGAGTTATCTCTCTTTGGCACCAGCACAAATGACGACTCCTGTAAGTGACACTTTTTCCTATAAACGAAAAAAGATGCATTTAAATACAAAATTACGTATTTTTCAATACCTTATATCATTCAAGAAATTAATGTTCAAAGGTGCTAGGCACACTTAGCGGATGAAGAAAACTGTGGCTGAAATTCGGCTAGTGTGTATAATTAAAACATTTTTAACCGACTCAAAAAAAGGAGGAGGTTATCAATTCGGCTGTATTTTTTTTTATTTCGACATTTCTATTAATGAATACTAGTAATGATACAAAATT
The DNA here is from genome assembly GCA_932294355.1 of Aporophyla lueneburgensis. Lineage (NCBI taxonomy): Eukaryota > Metazoa > Arthropoda > Insecta > Lepidoptera > Noctuidae > Aporophyla > Aporophyla lueneburgensis. Next base: position 28,497,527 of record OW028751.1, on the reverse strand, counting down.
ACTAAGGTACCCATTTGCTTTTCCGAGTCATAAAAATCTGATTGTTTTGCAGTAAAACAGCACAAAAAAAAGACAAACAAACGCTTGAATTCTTCTATGAACAATAGCACTAGCTTAAAGCTTAAGAACATATCACCCAAGTGACTGCGATTATATAAATTGATTATCAACCTTAACACTCAAACATAAACTTTATTATTTGGTTGCAATGTATTTACTAGGCCAACTGAAAAAATCAAAATTAAAAGTCATTTATTCAAAATAAGCTGAGGATCACCACTTTTCGAACGTCCCTTCACCACTTCCTAGTTCTTTAGCTGGGAATAAAATAAACAAACCTCATCCGTCACTTTTCATCTGGCGTGATCGAGGCCCATTCAGATAATTAAAAGTAAATAGTATTTTAAAACAAGAACAACAAGTTTATGTAATCTCGAAGCAATAAGATTGAAAATATATGTTGTTATATAAGACCATTATACACTTGGGTTTTGTTTTTTAAACGCACTCATAAGAAGTCTTGTAGGATTATCGTTGATCAAAGCTCACATTATATACAATCATCTGCTGAATGTGCATAGCCCTTTTAAGATAGAAACACACCTGTGCCCTTTAGTTGAGTTAGTGACAGCACCGGATTGAGGTCCAGACTTCTTAGACCGGCTTGGGTAACAAATAAGTCAGCTTTCTTTATTTTTTCTCAATTATAGCCTAACTATGAGATATTATTACTTTTTTGTATGAATATAAATATGTATTGAATGGTGAAATAGATGGACATTCAGAAATAACTGCTTCAAAATTGATTTCTCATACTATCTTTCTAAAATTGTATGCGAAGCTTAGGCTATAATTGAGAATTTAAAAGAAAAAACCCAATTAGGTACTGTCTATAAAACAAAAGCAAAGCATTTGGGTAAGTGAATGCACAATGTGTACTATACTGAAAATTAGAATTCAGAGAAAAGTTGTTACATATTTAACCTATTAACGCATCACCATTTCAGCCGAAAGATGTCCACTGCTGGACATAGGCCTCCCAAAAAAAAGAGAGAGAACGGGCACTACAATGTTTCGGGTATTAATCCAGCTGGAGCGGTAAATAGGTTAAACAGGAACACCATTAGGATTCGTTTCCCACCAGCTACAACAGCTAATTTCAATATTCTCGCTCAAAAATACCACCACCTGTTTATTTGCTACCAGCACCCCTACGGTTTCACCCGCATAAATGTCGATCCCATTGGAATATCGAGATAAAAAGTATTCTATATCCTAGTCCACATCATGGATCTACCCATATGCTAAATTTTATCCAAATTTATTCAGCCGATTCAGCGTGAAAGCATAACAAACATACAAAAAATAAAATCTTTTCTTTTAATCATATTAGAGTATGCAGTTACATACTTACAAAGTACACACTAATATATGTTTTTGATAAATAACTTACGAATTCGGGTGATAAACATAGGTCATGACTTCTCTTTCCTTCTCCACCACTTCTTTAGGATAGCTCTCTATTTCGTAACTGAAAAAAATAGTTTAAAATATTAGAAAAGCTTACTTATCCCTAATCTCAATTATATAGTGTGTTAGTAGAAACAGATAGGGCAGAGCATATTATATTCAGATTAATGAAGTCATTTTGAATCACCCCTCATAAACTGTCTGAGAGCTATGTGAAAGGAATAATAGTAGATTTTTTACATTTTGCACATCCTCTAAAAAACTGCCATAACACAAAAAAAGTAAGTTCTTAAGTAGTAGTCTTCTCGTAAGAACACAGATAAAAACGCAGTCATGTTATGACTTTGTTTTTATCTGTGTTCTTAAGTAGTAGTCTTCTCGTAAGAACACAGATAAAAACACAGTCATATTATGACTGCATTTTTATCTGGGTTCTTAAGTAATAGTCTTCTAGAGAGAAAATTTGAATTTTACATGCTATCTTGGAACTTCCACCCTAATCACCTGCACTAACAACATTATATACAAATTAGTCCACATTGTACATTAGGATTAGTCTTAAAATTGTTTACATACGGCCTCACAAAATTCAGCACATTGCTGGCTTCCATCTCAGTGCAGTTCCAAAAGACTATTCCACCTTCTCTGAAGAATATGATCTCCCTTGGTTCAGAACCAACACTGTACACTGCATTAGCAACCACCACATCTCCTATTTCATTTGCTTTTAACCTGAAAACATTTTGAAGAGCAATTTGTAGAATTTTCTTAAAATTTGCCTTATACAGTTTTAAGTTGTTCTTATAACAATTTTGTAACATAGAAGTATAGATAGATAGATAGATAAATCTATGAAGATTGCTTCTTAACTGACTTAGTGATAGATCATTTTTGTTTTATTAAGTTTAGCTGAAGTAACAATATTGAATATTAAAGTATAGATATTTTATAAAGGTTCATAGCATTTTCTACTAAGTTACAAGTATTTTTCTGCTTACTTATCGCTGAACATTGCAGTTTCTTATTAACTATTGCATCATGAAAATTTAGACTCAATTATGAGTTAAAAAACTTACGTTCCTGGCTCATACAGTTTCTGTTGGACGAGGGCTTCTTTCAGACTCTTCAGGTCATATGAATTCGCAGTAGCATACGCCATAGTCAGGTAGTGCCCTTCTTTGATTGTCAAATCTGACGGACTCGCCTTCTTATGAACAGTCTTCTTTTTCAACGGTATTGTGCCATTTTCTATCGGTATAGTCGGCTGTATCGCATCATTAGCATAATTTCTTACCGTTGCTATCCCTGCGATACTAAATATATCGTTCTTTGGCAACAATAATAGAGGTTTCGGCGCGACAAAATAGACAACAGAGTTCGCGGAAAAACATTTCGGTGCCGCGCACCGAATTGTGTTAAATGCAATTCTTGATAAATAAACAGTCATGTTTGAATCTTAGTGTTATAAAATTAATAAAAACAAGTAATAATGCAGTTATAAATGCACTTCAGTAATTATTACATAAAGTTTGAGGTTATGCTTAGATTTACTGTTTTGACATTTGTTTTTTTAATTTAACTTTCGTTGGTTCATCGGTTAAGAGCTTGGTTACGTGTCTTTTTGCTCATTAAAACCCCGGCCAGACTGTTGTAAACAAGCCCTCCACATCGATCTCCACCAGCGGTTTACAACAGTGTAAACACTTGTTTGCAACAAAAATTCGTTTGACCTTCAACAACCTCTGTGGACGGACGCGCGTTGCCAACCGCGTGTGGATGCCGCCGTTATAAACACGTATTCCACAGTGTAAACGCTTGTTGTAAACCACGCAAGGGCAGTTGCGCAGCAGCAACCGTTGCATCCGCACGTTAAGGCTACTACACACAGTGCCGAGCGGCTATGCCACCGGCATGCGGCAAAGCGGGCTTGCCCGGCGGCCCTGCCGGAGCCTTTACGCACATATTTACGAACTGTGTTTACGAAAAAACTTTTTTACAAAAAAAAAACAACCGACTTCCTTAAAAACACTACAAAGTGAAAAATAACTATAATTTCGGAAGTCGGTGTCTTAGGATTTTTATTTAAGGCTTTTGCCAAAATTAAAAAAAAAACTAGATACCGACTAACGTTTTTTTATTTTTAAATTTTTTTGTTATAATCTACCCCGCACTAATTCCAAACAAACAATGTATTTTTATGCGATAGCAAAAATCGCGGTTGATTTGCTGTCAATTTTTAAAGAGTTCCGGTGTCTGTCTCCGGAAGTCATCATCAGATCTATATGAAACTTAAATGGGACCATTTCGGAATAAACCCCTTTCGAACAAAAAAAGAATTTTGTAAATCCGTTTATATATGACGGAGTTATGGCCGAACATACATAAAAAAAAATATATATAAACATCGGAATTGATAACCTCCTCCTTTTTGAAGTCGGTTAAAAATGGCGTCTACGCGGGAAATAGTAGATTATTAACCAAGGGGATAAAACATGATCCAGAGACTAGGTATCTGAGAGTGAATAATAGTCTTTCTTAGTAGTAGATTCATTAAATTTAGATGACTAAGTTTTATTCCATCCAAATTCTTTTATTTTTTTATTTTTTCTCCTCGCTTGCGCACACAAGTGCTAATGCCACGCCAACTTTAGAAGTTTAGTTAAATAAGGAGCCATATCGTAACGCGTGGTTCCAAACAAAGAATCGACAACAAACTGAGGTGGGAGCCTTGTTGTAAACAGTGTGGACGCAAACACCAACCGTGGGCTCCACAAACTTCCCACCAAGGTGACCCCTGTTGGAACCTTGTTTAGAACAGTCTGGCCCGGCCTTAAGGCTGTAACTGGCCCGTGTAAGCCAAGGAAATCAACATGGACATGGGCTCAAGGAACTTAAATCCAACCTGGAATGCGCACAGGCTGCCAATACGCGGTCCGAGCGAGATAGCTTCGCGAGAGCCCTCTGTCCCTTTCATTAGGGTGACCAAGCAATATGATTTTGGTAGATACGAATATAACAGAATATAATATATTAACCAATAATTTGATTTAAAAAAACAATAATAGTTACGCTTTAAAAATGGATTAAAGTAAAACGCAGTAAACATAAACGCAACGCAACGCATAAACTCTGCTATCGAGTATTATTGTATAACCTGGAATATCTGGCGCGCTGGGCAAATAACCATTTTGTTTAGTATTAATTGTCGTAAAAATCCAACAGACGTCGTTTTTAAGAAAAATGGTTGGGACACTTTTTATTGGGCAAATGCGTCAATGGACTTTACCCGTAAATAATCTTTCGTTCATTATGGGCACCCTACTTCAAGAAAGGGACACAGGGCTCTCGCAACGCTTTCTCTCTCGGACCGAATTTCTCTCTGACCAAGTGATTGTCTGTAATAGAACTTAGTTACATATTCATAAGGTTTATTTTTATAATAGTATCAAATTGACAATGCACATTCCAGGGGTCGGGTATAAGTTCCTTGCATGGGCTAGATGCCTGACAATGACGTGACCTTGGACGTGACTGAGGGGTTGGAATTTCAAATAAGTGGCAACAACTGGTAATGTGTGTAAACAAGCTGTGACTTCCACGACAAGTAATTTTTAAACTTGCCAGATTCCTTTTAAAGTCAATCATCATCTTTCAGCCGAAAAGCGTCCACTGCTGCACATAGGCCTCCTCCAATTGGGGGTTTGCCACGCTTAGTAGGCGGGTTGGCGATCGCAGTATAGTGGTAAAATGTATAGAGAACGCTGCTGCACATTCTCTAATAAGTCCCTCAGTCGGGTGTCGTACACCCACGGGAACAAATGGGACAGCCCACCAGCTTGTAAAATAAAACAATGAACATTAAATAGTAAAATATTTATTGATAATGAGATCAATTGAAGAGCGCCTAGCACTTCAAATCTACAGCAGGCGTTCGTCGAACCCGCTGTGACAATGCAAAGACTTTATTCTATGATTTGGTTTCCATCTGTAGCTGTGAACAACGTGTGGAGTTTCCGGGCGAACTCGGGCCCAACTCGGCGCGCTCGTGAGCCTTCCACTCCAGTGCGAGATACACCAATGTCTGCTAACTGGGCGATACTGTCCGATGATTGTAGGGACTGAAAACAATAAACGGTCAATGTTTTAGCTTAGTCGAATCGTACGTGAATTCTCGCGTTGTAAGTTGTTGATGTTTGCTAAAGGCTGGTACACAACGCTATAACAGGGTTCACAATTTAACGAGTGATAAAATCGGACAAATTATGAATTCCGTCGGTAAGTGCAGATTCGTTTACAATTTGATGGTTTGACATGGATCGATTATAAACTATCGAAAAGGAATACCTACGTTAAATTGTAAGCAGTATGGTACAATTCATAATTTATCGACAGTTTACAATCTCGTGAGATAGATTATAATCTAACAATTTTTCGGTGACATATAGATAACGTTAAATGTTACCTCATACAAGGCAAGAGGCGACCGGTACTGCGCGCAGATAGCTCGCGACGTCTCCAGACTGGACTGCGGTAGTATAGCTAGCATCTGCTGCCAGAGCCTGCCTACGCCGACACCTAGAAATGTACAGAAAGCATTGAAATATGTTATAATGTACCATCAGGACTGTGTTTACTAAGATAGGGAAGAAGTTAGACAAGGCATTAAAACATTTTTTACAACATGTATCGAAGTAGGTGCATCTTACGCCCGAACCGTAGGGTTATGTCGTGACGATGAAACCGTTCAGTGCGGCCATTTTGACTTAAGACCAGGGTAGCACTCGAAATTCAATATTTCCTGCAGGTAGTAACTTTTCAGTTTATACAATCCCATTGAATGATTCCATGAACTTAGAGGTTTTTATTGATGATATTGATGATTATAATTCTGTAAAGCATATTTGTTACTGTCGCGAACCTATTTTTTCTCAATATACAACCTAACACTGACCTAGAAATTGGAAAAAAACGGAGAAGAGTTTGAATTTCGCGGGCTTCGTTCTTACAACCCGAGTTTTTTTTTACTTTGGGCTATAACCATAGTGGATACCACTGAGTCATATTTTATTAGGCACTGTGACATTCTTTGTGCCTGTCCCAATCATATCAAGTCACTAGCCTCTGCCCGCGACTCCGTTCGCGTTAAATTTCTTATTCCCCCAACCCACCCCGTCGCATCTAATGCCCTGCCCGGGCGAGATCTTGGTACTCGTAACATTTTTTCTTATTTCTCGGCTCCTAAGGGTCCTTGCCTGATTTTATATCAACTCTTCAACTTCATAATATTAGTATAGAAGTATAGATTAAACACACTAAAACCAGTGTAACTGACCATCTTTATCAACAGCGACACAGTTCTTGTTGTCGCCTCTCATAAAGAACCCTGCTTTGTCGTCACAATCTTGTTGCGCTTTCCTGAAAATTAAACAAACAAGTTTATAAAAATCTTAAACATGTTAAACATGGTGTACACGATAGATTGCAGGCAAGATAATAAAGATATACAGAAAAGGTCTAAAATGCTCAGCCACATACCGTGGGTGGCGTACACATTGGTAGGAAGAGATGGTGCATAAACCATATTATCATATTCATAAAAATAACATTTTATCATTAATAAGCATATTTTTAGATACAATTCAATGCCAAAGTAGTCATTAAAATAAATAAATTCGTTAATAAAAATATGAATTACTGTCATTAACATTTCAATTCCAAATTACAATCCATATTCCAAATTCAATTCCATATTCCAAAAACATACAATAGTTAACAAAATAACATGTCAAAAATACAACATTGTCATCTTCAAAAACGGAGTAAATTGTCCTCTTTCATAAACTAATAAAAAAAAGGTTTTCCATGATTAGGGAAATTTTTAAAAAATCTGCCAACCCGCACTGGGCCTGCGTGGTAGATCATAGCCCATTATGATCGCCAATCCATCTGCCAAGCGTGGCGATTATGGGAAACAGCCCCAAATTGAGGTCGGCCTATGTTCATGTGTGGACGTCTCCCGGCTGAAATGATGATGATAAATTCTGTGGCCGGGTCCTAAAAGGGCCAAACTGCAGCCCTTTTATCATTAATTTTTTTACTTATCTGTATGAAAGAGCACACTACATTGCCCTTTTTTACATAGTAACTTTTGAAAGATTGTTGGTAAACTAACGCCCTTTTAGCACAAAAAATATCATAGTTTTTCAATAAACTGGCAATTTCTATGAAGTTCTCGTTTCATACAAAAACGTACTTTGGCCCTTTTAGCACCAGGCCACAGAATTATAAAGAGCGAATAAGACACTTACTTAGCTGGTGCTGCGGCGACCGCTTTAGTCAGCTGCACGATACTGGAAGCCAGCTCACTCGCTGTGTTCGCGATCATTGTGTCGCAGTTGGCAGTTACCAAGAGATCTGAAGAATTTCATTTAAATTACTATGAAGAACATAAAGATATACAATAAGTTTTGTTTTTAAACAATTCAACTTTTTTTTTAAATTTAGAACTTCATAGACGTGATGGGTATACACGATAAAACTAAACTGGGTGCTTACTCTCGAATATAATTCCAATAGATCGACATTAGTCAAACGTCAGTTGGTTGAGTTAAACGTCAGGGATTGGCTAGACTCAGTGAATCCAGCCAATCGCTGACGCTTGACTGACAATTCCAATGTCGATCTATTGGAATTATATTCGAGAGTAAGCACCCAGATTTTCTATAACTTGTAAACTACCCTCGATGCGTCCATGAGGGATTTTTTTTTTTGGATGAGAAGTTATCAAATTACTTCTCCCGCTCTGGCCGGAGCGGGAGGGCGTGTCAGACTTTTACTGACTAAAACCCACCCGTGTTCCTTCAGTTGCCCATGTGCCAGGGTCACGGTATCTCTTTCGAACAATCTCGCGACCCTGGCAGTCCATGAGGGATTGGTTCTTATTGGCTCAGGATAGAGTTGAGTGGAAAAGGGAAAGAGAAGCCTTTGCCCTGCAGTGTAACAATACAAGCTGATTATTATTATATTATTACTCTACCCGCAGCCAACCGCGGTAATCAGGTGAGGTTACTCGAGGTATGAGTCCTGTTCCCTGGAGCGGGCTATGCTTGAAGTTTCCTTGAAGGATAAAATCAAAAATGGAATTATCCGGAAAAGAACTGGAGTTACAGACAGTGGAGTGGTGGACATAGCGCGCAGAGTAAGCAGGCTGAAGTGGCAGTGGGCTGGCCATGCCTGTCGAAGGACCGATGGCCGGTGGAGCAGACGAGTCCTGGAGTGGAGACCGCGTATCGGCAAGCGTAGTGTGGGACGCCCCCCAGCTAGATGTTCCGACGTCCTTAGGAAAGTTGCTGGTACCGACTGGATGCGGAAGGCGGAGGACAGGGTGTTGTGGCGCAATATGGCGAGGCCTATGTCCAGCAGTGGACTGCGATAGGCTGAGTTGATTTATTGATATATCGATACCCAACAGGTCCCTTAACGTGAATAACCCGCGAAATATATTTTATCTTACTTTGCAATTTGTAGATCAATTTCAGCTGTTCAGTATGTTGAACCAAATACATGGACCTGCAAATTGCAAAAAATCGTAAGAAAATTTGAATTCTGCGGGGTACCTTAGTGCATCGTCATTAAGGCCTGTACTTCTGATCCTCACTCAAGACTCAAGCATCACTTATAACTAGTTTAGAGCTATTTCATTGGTCAGAACTAAGAGTGAGGTTGTTTTCACGCCTGTCTCGAAAAAACAGTGTTCGACGCCAGGCCAAGGCCCCGACCATAGGATTCAAAGAGGTACGTGGAAGCGTGATAATCGTGGGCCCTGGGACAAGAGTGGCGTAGCGAACTGTCCGCCGTGCGCGGAGCTGATCAATACAATATTCAAAAGACTCACCTGGTTGAAGAACACCTGCTCTGGAGCCTACCTGGATTTATGTATGTAAATGAGTGTATATTGTATTGTGTAGTGACGTTGTAAGTAGGTATTCAGGATATCAGGCCGCTGCAATACGCCAGAGATTTTCTCCAACACGCGGTTCAATCACTTAACCTCAAACTATTTCAAACAAAAATATATCCAAACTAAACCCGTATTATTTCGTCAAAAGGAGTTGGTTACACAAAACAATTGGGTCACGACAAATTGTCCACAAAACGACCGGTTCAAACGGATTACTTTCAAAAGATCGCGAGGTCCAAGCGGCGACGAACCTCCATTTTTCAAAGACCAAACCAAAGTGTGAAAGTCAAACTGAGAAGTGACAGTTCTCACTCTGTTACACGTCTAGAAACGTAGGCGCACAGAGTAAACAATTCAAACAGGACGGAACAAACAGGGTTGGATTTTTTCATTTTTTTTTAATGAAAATAATACAATATAAGCAATAAATTGGCATACCTGTCACAGCTAATTCAAACTCAATTTCAGTCATCGGCGTCCGATTGCTGTTCGACGTCCTGCGCCGCGGTGCGCTGTGAACAGAGGCTTGAGTGCTACCACCTTTCTTTCTACATCCCATGCAACAAAAAAATAACATAAAGTAAAAATAAAACAAATAAAAAGAAATTCAACTCAAAACAAAACGACTCAATGAAAATAAATCAATTCGTTTCGCATAATAAAAATAAGAAGTGGTCACATAAAGGTTTCTTTTTTTTTCGAAACTTTTATCACAAACTACCTAAATAATTCATCGTGTGGTAAAGAATAGCACCATCACATTTCTTCCCGTGGGTGTCGTAAAAGGCGACTAAGAGATTTATTAGAGAACAGGCAGCAGCGTTCTCCATGCATTTACCACCATACTGTGATCGCCAACCGTGGCGATTATGGGAACCTCCCTAAATTAGGGTAGGTCTGTATCCAGCAATGGACGTCTTTCGGATGAAATGATGATAACCTAAATAATTAATTAATAAAATAATTGTGACGGTTGTGAGCTGAGCGTGTGTGAGCTGACCATCTCACAGAGCTCCTCCGCGCTAGTATATTATATGATACAGTACACTCACTTGAAGTAGTCGCGCACATTGAAACTAACAGCGTCAGCTTGCAGTCACACAGCTGTCGTATCTGCGACAGATGTGAGCTGAGCGTGTGTGAGCTCACCATCTCACAGAGCTCCTCTGCGCTAGTATATTATATGATACAGTACACTCACTTGAAGTAGTCGCGCACATTGAACACTAACAGCGTCAGCTTGCAGTCACACAGCTGTCGTATCTGCGACAGATGTGAGCTGAGCGTGTGTGAGCTCACCATCTCACAGAGCTCCTCTGCGCTAGTATATTATATGATACAGTACACTCACTTGAAGTAGTCGCGCACATTGAACACTAACAGCGTCAGCTTGCAGTCACACAGCTGTCGTATCTGCGACAGATGTGAGCTGAGCGTGTGTGAGCTGACCATCTCACAGAGCTCCTCTGCGCTAGTATATTATATGATACAGTACACTCACTTGAAGTAGTCGCGCACATTGAACACTAACAGCGTCAGCTTGCAGTCACACAGCTGTCGTATCTGCGACAGATGTGAGCTGAGCGTGTGTGAGCTCACCATCTCACAGAGCTCCTCTGCGCTAGTATATTATATGATACAGTACACTCACTTGAAGTAGTCGCGCACATTGAACACTAACAGCGTCAGCTTGCAGTCACACAGCTGTCGTATCTGCGACAGATGTGAGCTGAGCGTGTGTGAGCTCACCATCTCACAGAGCTCCTCTGCGCTAGTATATTATATGATACAGTACACTCACTTGAAGTAGTCGCGCACATTGAACACTAACAGCGTCAGCTTGCAGTCACACAGCTGTCGTATCTGCGACAGATGTGAGCTGAGCGTGTGTGAGCTGACCATCTCACAGAGCTCCTCTGCGCTAGTATATTATATGATACAGTACACTCACTTGAAGTAGTCGCGCACATTGAACACTAACAGCGTCAGCTTGCAGTCACACAGCTGTCGTATCTGCGACAGATGTGAGCTGAGCGTGTGTGAGCTGACCATCTCACAGAGCTCCTCTGCGTCGGCTACGTAGAGGGCGCGCTCGCACGGTTGTCGTAATGGACTTAGTCTAACCTGGAAAAAATATTTTCAAATAGATTGACATTGTTACGTCAACTAAAAATAGGAGAAATTATATTTCATGTGTAATTTTAATAGTTTACTTGAAGACGCCACTTAACCATAATCTTTTCTTCTTGTTCTCACATACTATTGTCTACATTACTTTTTCATATCTTTCAAGAAACAATAACCAATACCTTTATACTCTATAGTTTATTATGGTTTCCCAATGTATTTTGCTGCGTGTACATCAATACAATGAAATAGAAAGAAACCAAAACATTTTTTTGTCCAAAATAGACAAGTTTTCTTAAAATACTGTTGTTGAAGACGTCATCGGGTAGCGGCGTTGGACATGGCAAGCCATTAGCCACACTCACATATCGCTATGCATCGCTCTTTACCCACTCTTTACCGACAGCCTAAATGGCAAAACAAGTTATTTTTCAAAATCATCATCATCATTTCAGCCGTAAGACGTCCACTGCTGGACTTCGGCCTCCCCCAATTTGGGGGGCTTTGCCATAATCGCCACGCTTGGCAGGCGGGTTTGCGATCGCAGTATGGTGGTTAAATGCATAGAGAACGCTGCTGCTCATTCTCTAGTAAGTCCCTTAGTCGCCTTTTACGACACCCACGGGAAGAAATGGGGTGGTGTTATTCTTTACGTCCGGCACCACACGGTTTTTCAAAATAATTCAAAGTAATCAATTGCCTAAATTTACTTTAATATTACCATTCATCCATCTGCCCACTCTTTCCTAACTAAGTTGGGGTCAGCTTCGAGTCTAACAGTCAAATCTAGCTGAATACCATTATTTTACATATAGCGGCTGCCTATCTTACCTCCACAACAAACTCCTAATAAATAATACACTTAAAAAAAACTTACCTGTCCACCGTCGGTATCCAAGGTCCTGGGTATAGTCCTGCTCCACACAAGGACCGCTGGGTGAACCAGCCTTATTGCTTGCAAGACGTGCGCTCCGACCTGTGACACCTCATTCGACACATTTGCCATGTACCAGCGCGACAGCAGGTCAGGGTGACCCTCTACGTTTATGTACTGCGGATTTACAAGGAAATTATCAATATTTCTCTCTGGTGTTTAAATAAATTATAAGAGTGTGGAGTCTGTGTAAAAGCGATGGAAAGGGTGAATGGTGATATACATGCGGTTGTAACCAACCAGTTGATGTTCAAAACTAGGGATGTTATGGATATGACATTTCGGATACGGATGTAGGAATGATTATTATACCGGATACGGATACGGATATGAAATTATTTCGGATTATCCGTTAGTTTCGGATAATATCGGTTACGGATATTAAACTTTTAAGGAATTTCAAAAGTAAAATATAAATAGCTAATAAAGTGGTTTTATTTATATGTCACCATTTGGTAGGAATTACAATCAGTCCGTGAGTAATTATTACAGCTATTTAAAATAAAAATGATTATAAATATATATTGAGTGTTATCTAATCTACCTAAAATAAAAATGTAATAACATATCCGATATTATCCGAAACCTTTATTTCGGATTCGGTTACGGATAAATTTTTATATCGGATATCCGATAGTTTCGGTTACGGTTACGGAGCTCCTTAACATCTCTGTTCAAAACGGCTGGATAGGCTGATCACAGTAATAGTGAGCTGGTGATTATGCTTTCATCATATGTCTCGCCTTTTCCCAACTATGTTGGGGTCGGCTTCCAGTGTAACCAGATGCAGCTGAATACCAGTATTTTACATGGAGCGACTGCTTATCTGACCTCCACAACCCAGTTACTGGGTAATACGATACCCCTTGGTAAGACTGGTAGTCAGACTTTCTGGCTTCAGAGTATCACCAGTAACTGGGTTGTAGAAGTTAGATAGGCAGCCGCATGCATGTAAAATACTGATATTCATCATATTACCCAGTAACTGGGTTGTAGAGGTTAGATAGGCAGCCGCATGCATGTAAAATACTGATATTCAGTTGCATCCGGATATACTGGAAGCCGACCCTAACATAGTTGGGACAAGGCTAGGCAGATACTATACTTGTGATTTTGTATGTAGAGGATTTTACATAAATACTGAACCCATTCTGAAAACTCATTTGCTGATGAGAAGCTATAGTAGTGCAGTGTCAGCTATAAGATATTTTTATGTCAAAAGCAGGAATTTCTCGTCCCACATATAAGCAACTAATAACATCAAAGGGACTTGGTATCCGTTAGCTTATCAACCGTTTACCTTCATACACTCCCCTGGCCTGTACATCTTGTTTATTCCAGCAGCTGTCCTTCTAGCAGCCCTCTCATCGACCAACTTTTGCTTCTTAGCTTGTCTCTCTAACGCTGTATTTGATGTCTTATCATTTTTGGCTTTTGGGCTACCTAAAATTGTATTAGTAGTAGGTACTTGTAGCATCGGGTAAAATATAAATAATTAAAAAAATATATTATTCGTGCTTCATTTGAAATCTAAAGCTTTGCAGTTGTTCAAAATTAACCTCCAGAATTTTTGTATTACACAACAAAGACTGCAATAAAACATTTACTGTAATTACTACTTTGGAATTCCGTTCAGACAAGTTCACAGTAAAAGTATGTAGAATAAACTGTACCTGCACTTTTTCGCTTCACATTGTTGAAATCAGTTGATGACGTTGGAATGGAATCAAGAACAAATTGATCGTTTGAAATGGAACCATCAGAAAGTGGATCATCTGGTAGTACCATGTCATCATCTGGACTTCTGCTGCTATGCTGGGAGACTGAAAAACGGTTCCATCTAGAGCTATAACACATATTTCATTATTACCTAAGGGTACACATGGGTACAGGTTAGCTTCTGCGCAAAATATGCGCTCAGACGTGGATTTGCGGACACCAGCCCGTTCTACCTATTATTTATATATTTATATATGCTTTATTGTACACCAGAAAATACATTAAAAAAAACATTTAACAATAAAAACATACAATGGGCAGCCTTACGCTTTCTGCGATCTCTTCCAGGCAACCTTGGAATGGACAGTGATCCAGTGATTCTATTACCTATTACAGGTCAGCTTAAACTGGAAATGTATAATTTCCAGTTTTAACTGACCTCGCATTGTAAAGGCTTTTCGCATAGTGAGATGTCAACTTATGCTGGATATGTATAGCTTGATGTGTGGCCGCCGTACATGTTTTTTAGAAAAGCAATGTCACTTGACATCAGTACATACCATACGGTGTGCCCCAGAAGTACTATCCTCTAACTTGGGATAATACACCAGGAGAAGAAATTTTATAGATAAAAATGCATTTGAAAGATGATATAGATCGCAAATATTGGATATTTATTGTATAGTAAAATATTACAGTCATTTTATATATTTTTTTAGGGTTCCGTTGCCAAATGGCAAAAAACGGAAGCCTTATAGATTCGTCATGTCTGTCTGTCTGTCCGTCCGTATGTCACAGCCACTTTTCTCCGAAACTATAAGAGCTAGGCTGTTGAAACTTGGTAAGTAGATGCATTCTGTGAACCGCATTAAGATTTTTACACAAAAATAGGAAAAAAAAAACAATAAATTTTGGGGTTCCCCATACTTAGAACTGAAACTCAATTTTTTTTTTTTATCAAACCCACACCTGTGGTGTATCTATGGATAGGTCTTCAAAAATGGTATTGAGGTTTCTGAATAGTTTGCGCGAGAGACACTTCCAAAGTGGTAAAATGCCCCCCCCCCCCCTCCGTAACAAAAAAATATATGATGTACATTACTATGTAAACTTCCACCGAAAATTGGTTTGAACGAGACTTAGTAAGTGGTTTTTTTTTTAATACGCCATAAATCGTAAACCGCAATTTACCTTTCATTCAATCAACTCAAATATAAAAATTAAAAAAAAAAAAACATTTAATTTCATAAACATAACCCTTATGCATAAACCGTGAATATCTACAGGTTTGTACGGAACCCTCGGTGCGCGAGTCCGACTCGCACTTGGCCGGTTTTTATTTCTGCAGGAATTGTTTGTCCTTGTTTTACAAATAATGGGCCAGTGATTAATTTTTTAACTGAATACTATAATTGAAAACATACTAACAAGCACTACTGGCAATCAGTGGCTGTACCGGGTACTTATTTTCAAGTATATATTTAGATTTCTGTGTCATCGTCCATGTCAGTCTCACAGGGCAAGCTCCGTCCATTAAAGACATTGTTAGCATTTGACTCCTGACACATTAGGACAGCTGAAAAAATATTGTCATAAGAACTTTTAAAGTAGGTAACTAACTAACTTTAAAATTAATGGACAAAGTTACGAGTATGTATGTTGATGGCTGAAGTAAGAAAAGACACGATAGGTGGGCTGTGTGAAAAATTATATGGCTAGAAAACTCCTTAGACTACCAATAGAGAAGTATGGAAGGAAAAATCATGCTGTGTGTATAAATAAATTGAGATAAGGGCAGAAAAAATGATGATAAGTGGTGGATGAAGGATCTCCTTTACAAAGGGCGCAATGCAATTTGGTTAGATCATTGCTTAGTTTTATTGTTAGATTGCCAGCCCACGAGTTGGGATTCCATATTTTTTTTTTACAGAAAGATCATATTACTAGAAGCCTCCACGTAAAATTTTAAGTTTTGAAAATAATTGGTTTACGAGAAAAAAAAAATAATTTATATTTTGTCACTTTAACATTTTGTCTCGCCATTAAACGTTTCGTTTCAAGTGAGATAAACCACTATAATGTTTTACTTCATATTTATGATGCAATTAATACGTATAGTTAGTTAACTAGATATTTCTTATGTATGTGTTAGTATATTATATATATTTCACTAATTTAATTTAGTGCTATTACATTAACACATATAAGAATTTACCGACTATTGCCAATAAGTGAAACGAAACGTAAAACGATGCTATTGTTCGTTTGTTGTTAAAAATCTGTCAGTCATCGTTTGTGTCCCTAGCAGTTGAGAGCGTTTACGTACTCCTCTTTGTGAAAAATCGTTTGACTACCATTATGGCATCACCGAAGCCCCAGGTTTTGTGTTCTGCCGTGTCATCGTCTGAAGAATCGAGTGTAGTGCAAGTTTCGGACTCAAATGAGCCACTTGTTGCGAGCTCTTCTTCAGGCCCTACGTGTGTGCAAGTGTTAGACTCTAGTGAGCCACTTGTGCCAGTGATTGACCCAGTAGCTAGTCGTTCCCGAGCCATCGCTGCCACTGACGCGCCGGTGACGCAGGCGTCACCGACATCGTCTGTGGGCGGTTTGAATGTTTCGGAAACTCGTTCTGGGTCGTCCAACCGCCGTGTTAATTACAGTGCGGAAGAAATAAGGTTGGTATTCGCTTTTATTTTCTTGCCCACCAAATTCCAAACACTTGCAGAAATAAAATTGTAAGCCAATACAGGGTCAGTGGGTCGTCTTAGGGGCGTACAGTTCTGATTTCTGTTTCCATTGTTTCAGGTCCCATTGGAATATGGTCAAGATATTAACTGAATTGGGCACAACAAATCAGTGTGTACAGTTTGCTGAAGAGCATAATCTCATCCCGAGGCAAAAAATGTGTTCATACCATAAAAACCTTATGTCTCTGAGTGAATGCGGTGGTGGGGCTGGGCAGTTAGGAATCTTCTGTTGCAGGAAGAGCAAGTGCCGGAATAAAACGATAAGTCGAGCAAAGGGCACGTGGTTTGACAATGTTTCGCTGCCATTAGATTTGGTGTTCCAAATTATGTATATGTTCTGCCAAAAATACACATACTTGCAAGTACAAGTGGAGACAGCCCGAGAGGATCGAGAAACAGTAATTTCTATAGACACTATTACAGATTGGTTTTCATATTGCCGGGAGACAATAATTCTGTACGAATTGGAGCATCAAGACGGTCAACGCAAGATTGGTGGTCCAAGAAAAATTGTACAAATTGTCCAATCGAAATTTGGAAAAAGAAAATATAACAGAGGAAGACACATTGAGGGCCACTGGGTGTTGGCAATGATTGAAGACGGTAGTGATGACTCACGGCTGGAAGTGTGTCCTAACAATGAAAGGTCTTCTGAAATATTGGTGCCACTGATTCAGAAACATGTTCTGGAAGGCACTGAAATCCACACAGATTTTTGGAGTGCATATGACTGCCTTCCTGAACAGGGGTACATACATAAAAAACTTAACCATAGTGGCCCCATAAATATATTTGTGGCACCAGATGGGACACACACCCGGCGAATAGAAAGCCAGTGGCGACATCTAATGGTCCTTTTCAATAAAGACCAATACAAAGGTAATTTTACTGATTGGCTCATAGAATATTCATGGAGAAGAGAAATAAGAATAAAACATCAAGACCCTTTCTTGGAACTATTAAAAGCCATTAAATATGTATATAAAATTGATTAAATGATTCTAAATTGAAATGTTGTTTTATTTTAATTATTTAGTTTGTAAATATGTATAATGTTAAATAAATGTTTATTATAGTATTTGATTTGTTTTATCGGAAATAAACTATTAGGTTATAACTGTGTCTACAAATTACTAGATTATGATGAATGGTTAGGTTAGATTAAAGGTGTCTTCACACAGCGGGCGGGGTGCGGCGCGGCGGGACGTGACGGCGACGCGCCACCTTCACACAGAACCGTCGCGCCACGCCGCGTCGCGCCGAGCGCTCTGTGTGAAGTCGTCCGTAATATCCAGTACATTACAACTATTCAGCGTCGCGTCGCCGTCACGTCCCGCTGCGCCCCGCCTGCTATGTGAAGACACCTTAAAACTGATCTCCCACGCACGAGCCAAGAGAGCGGTGCCGCGGCAGCAACCGGCGAGAACGACTAGATTACGTTGATAAGCCCTATCGGCGAAGAGTCTGTCGGTGTTTAGTCGTACTCTCCCGGGCCAAACCTGACATGGTTTGTGTGTATTTAGGTTGTGGTTGTGTCGAAAGTGAGGTTACAATATTAAAAAAAAAATCTCAAAAAGGGGGGGTTCCACAACATTTCCTTCACAGGGGGCTTTACACCTCCCCCCTTCACCCCTTAAATCGATTGCTGGCAAACTAAAACTTAACCCGTAAAAGTTCTAGTCAAAACAATCAGATTTAAGGACAAATACTTAAATCTGATTGTTTTTTAATCATGAAAAAAAGTTTCACTTCAAAAAGTGTTGAACTAAATTAAGGTCCTTAGCTCTGGACCTGGGATTCAAGTACTAACTAGCGCTCTACTTTCTACGTTTCTTATGATTTTTAAGTTCTGCAATAATGATTAAACTGATTTTCCAGCCTTACTTTTCTCAGAAAAGTTTATAAAAGTCTTGGTAAGGTACAAACCATCAGGATCTTCACATGATCCTTTGTCTCCAGGTCCTACCAGCGGTGGCACCCCATCAAGGTTATCATCACTGTCTTCAGAACTTATAGTGTATATTGACATTACAATTAACCAATCAATTTTACTTTGTCGCTGAAAACACAATCCTCCACAGGAATTGTTTGTTTATTATTGAATCGTGTATTTCGCCGGTGCGGCACGGCTGTCATGTCCGTGGTCATGTGCGTGGTCATGTCAATTTGACACAAAATCTTTTTTTTTTTTTTTTGGAATTTTATGACCTGGTAACTGGACCTTTAGGTCCAACACAAAATCAATATTCAATAGGGCTGCGTTGCGTATTACACTAAAATTGATTTGAGCGTGCTAACTGCTAACACCCGTTCCGATTTAGTGTGAGAAAGATAACGATGTCCCGCGAATCGTCATCGATGACGTCATGACATGCGCCATCTTGCGATATTTTTTTGCAGTAACTAAGCCAGGGCACCACGACCGAATAGGTTCCCGGTGGACCCGCTCCTGTGGCACATCGTATACGACTGAATGCTGCGGGGCGACGACAGCGACGTCCAGCCGGACGTGTATCTGACGTGGCGACGGCGACGGCTGTAGGTTCATAGGTAGTGAGCCGCATACGCCGTCTAGGTTCGGAGGTGGCTTTCAACAAGTCGGAGGCCATGGTCTTTCATGTCCCCCGGCGGACGCCACCGTCTGGACCACATCGTATTCTTGGGTCTCAAATCACTGTCGAGTCTACCATGAACTGAAACATAAATCTGGGAAATGTGCTCAACAGCCGATGGGACTATGGCTGAATAGACTATTAAGGTGCTGTAAACGCTGCTCCCCAATCTGGGGGGCCCAAACGCCACCTGTAGGCGGTTCTATGTAGGAATCGTGCGATCTGTGGCCCTATAGGGGCCCCGATCTGGGCGGCTGACCTGACGCCGTCAGCTTCCCTGTTCTGCGAAAGCCGCAAAAAGCAATGGCCGTATGAGTCATTAGGGAATATCGTACGATATCCTACGAGGTGGCTTGTATAATGGCCGGATCCCCGCCATGGGACCTAGACAAAAGTACTCGCGTCATTGTATCAGTGGCGCGAGGAACAAAGGGCGCGGGGCGAGCAACTGACGCAGTGACATATGAAACTGCGTCGGTAACAACTTCGCCCAGCTCTAGTGGCGGGCTGGTGGGACAAGCTTGCACGCCCAATCGCCGACTTCGTCACCATCGCGGCATCAAAGCTGTCCAGCGAGCCCGGTAATCGAGCGCTGGCTCAGGAGGAGGCACGGCTCCCTGTCTGTGTCTTTAGGTGATGCAGGTTCTTTCGGGGCATGGTTAATTCGACATGTACCTGTGTTGCATAAACAGGGAGACAGACGCCAGGCCCGCCGAGTCAACACAGTGATGACAACGACTGCTAGACTGTCGGGAGGACACGGGGCGGCATACGCTGACAGAGTGTGCCGCTTGGGAGGAGCCGCATCAAGATACATTTCAGGAGTAGGCAGAGCCTATCGCTAGCCGTGGTCGACACGATGGGCGGCAGTGAGGAGTCCTGGGACGCGATGATATCTTTCTGCGAAACAGTTCTATCGCAGAAAGAGACTGCGCAAAGGGAGCGGGAGATCTTTTCAGCTCGCCCGACTCGCAACACATGCACCGCAGGCGCTGCCGGCGGATGGCGGACAACGCGCTCTTCTAGCCAGGATTGACGGATTTTGGGACATCCGTTACCCCATATTTCTTATTCGGACCAGGAGAACCCGAGTTGCCGGCGCGTGGTGTTCAACGTGCTTCTCCAAGAAATAAGGAAGGGTAGTTCAACTCCTCACTTCCCTCCCTAACTTGTGGAAGTTGTTTTAGTACATTTTCTGAATTTCATAAATTTACATTCGCCATAATAAATTATACCAGCAAATTCGGCGTTCACGGTTTGCATCTTGTGTTTGCATAAGTAGGTACAGCTTGGCAAAAAAGAGTCCTTTACAGTGTTGAACATTTTGTCTAATTGCACCCAGATCAAAATCGTCTAATTCTTTCTTCCGCCAACTGTTTTGGTGTTTCTCGAGGTGTAGAAAAAATCCTTAATTTTTTTCACCTTCATTAACAACTTCTCTAATTATACTGCGAGATTTACCTTGAAAAAATATAAAGACATTGTTCCATGTACAATACATTTTTCAATTTCAAGTATCAACCATTAAGAGAAATCGCGTGTACGTTGACGTACATGCGATTTGTCAAACTAGAAAACATAACCTCAATAATCTCTTTGTAAATAAAACAATAAAATGGCTTGAAACTTATAATACCGATAAAACTTAGTATTAGAACGGAAAAACAATGACTGGCATTGACTAAAAGATACATTTCTTGGATAAATACAGTTCTTTTGAAAACATTGTCAATCGGAGACAAAATTTGTTCCGCTTCCGATTCCGCCAAATGTCTTACGAAAACTTGGTATATCACAGATCACAGCTCACACCACTACTCCTTATTGGTTTATCATAAACCTTGAAACGAGCAATTCTTGTATATAAGGTGTATCTATTCATACGCGAAATATTTTAAGGGGTACACCTGTAGGTGGTAAAGAAGCTATTGAAGCAAAAAGAAAATTTTTATCTTAGCGTTTTTGAATTTTCGTAATTATTATAATTTTAAAACTACTTGAGACGTTTTGTATAATACTTTTTTTTTTTTGGATGGGAAATCATCAAATGACTTCTCCCGCTCTGGGCGGAGTGGGAGGGCGTGTCAGACTTTTACTGACTAAAACCCACCCGTGTTCCATCACTTGCCCATGTGCCAGGGTCACGATATCTCTTTCGAACAATCACGCGACCCAGGCAGGCATAATACCTTTACTCCAAATTCTATGAATGGCCCACCTGACACTGCGAGGGCGACGACCGGACGGCACAAGCATGGCCGCGGTGTCTCGGGTCGTAAAAAATAAGAAGGAGCCAGTATTTCTTATGTGCGTCAAATCGATCAATGCGATTTATAACGAGTCCTGAGTGTAGCGAGGGATTTAAGTTCACCCAAGACTAAGACAGCTTTATCACCGAGGAAAATACTCTACTTTTCGTACCATTTGCGAAAAAATTAACACAATAATAACACTGGTCAGCAAAAAAACCCTTTTTGTAAGTAACATGAGATGTTTTGTCTAATTATAGTTAGAACAAGAATAAGGACAATAGAAATAAAATTAAAATGTATCAAACACGAATAGTTTTTTTGTTTGATTTCAAATTTCACTTGTATAGTCATTTGAGCGGTGATTGCAGAGAAAACTAAAAGCCACATTAATTAAAGGTTCCGAGGCTGGTTTTTCTAAATCATTAAGCTTTTTTGAATATTTCATTTTCATCAATTGCCTGATTTGAGGACCTACAAATATTTTCAAATAAGTTAAGTTGCTTATGGCGTCAAATTTCTTCGCTGAGTTTCTAAATTTATATCGTTACAATTCTAACAAAACTTGTTAGGGTAATTTTTTACACTTTCTTGACATTATTTAAGAATCATTTCATTCGAAAAACAGAAAATACAACTACGCTTTTCAAATAATAAATACTTTGAATGGGAAAACAAAACTTAAAAACGATTAATCTTTTGTTTTCGGATAGTAGCTGTAACACAAAAACGAGACCTGATCCAATCAATATAAATATGGTTTTAGAAAGAGGGAAGGTAGGTTATTCAAAATTAGTAAACACCTTTCTTGTTACAAAATTTTGTTGACCAGTGTAATATGGGATAAGCATTTAGAACATTAACTTATTTATAAAAATAAATTAAAATAAACTTAACGTTTATGTATTTGAAGAAAACAAAAACGCGGCAAATTCCTAGACTAATATTTTTTTGTCGGAAAAGCAAAAGCATCAAGCTCATACGGCCTCGTCGGTTTTCGTAATTTTATTTAATAATCATAACTGCATAATAAATGCGTTTTCCTTTTTCAAATACATGTATAATGCTTTTTATAAAAACTCAATGGTGTAAACATAGATGTAGTTCAGTATAACTTCGGTAAGTATTCCAAATTTAAATCACATTCTCCCTCTAGAGGATGAATGAAATTCAGTACAATTTTCTTTCCCTGTTTTTAACAGATTAAAAATGACTATTGTTATGTTAGCTTTTTGTGGCATAGAATGTCACTTTTTTGAGCAAGTGGTACGAAAAACACTTTTTTCTACACTGGAAGCAGGCAAGTATTTTTTGTAAATGCTATTATCGCATACCACAGTGAAAAAAGTATAATTAACACTTTTTATTTTTCAGGTTACTCTACGTAATGTATTACCTATACTTTGAGAATACTGGTTATAATGGGAGCCGTGAACCTCTAAGAAAGATTTTACACTGTTTAAGTTTCATAAATAAAAAATGTAAAACTGACCAGATCAGTGTTAATGGAAAAAAAATATTGTAGCAGCGAAAAGGAATGATGTTATGTCACGCTTTTCTTTCTAAATAAAACCTACATTTTAGCGTGTTCTTTCATTTTCATTGTCATGTAGATAGTGATAGTGGTATGTACCCCACATAGACATACCTGACAAATTCATTATTCATCTGTTCAAGTTTGTTTGATATGGCCCGTACCTTTTGAATGCAACATGCTATGGTAGTCTCCGACTTCCGATTAGTTTCCGACAGTAAGCAGCTGTTAGAAGCCTACTTTTAGACTATTAACTGTCAGTATTAACAGGATTTGTTCATTATCATTCACGTCAAATACGATACAGGCATACCAACTATTGAATGGTTGTGAATACCCTAGATGATGGCCCCAAATGCGATTGTTGAACATTATTTCTTGGGTGTCGTGTTCAATGGACAATCCCTGAATGTGATTTAATTTATTTTTCATTCTGAATAAGTTTTCTTATTTAAACATTTGTATTCTGATGCAGATATATATTTCCTATGTATATTAATGCAATACGTAAAGCCACAGCGTATGTAACTTGACTAAGATTTATATTAAATGGCAACATTAAAAGTATCGCTTAGCCAAAAGTCATGAAGTCAAGCAAGAAAGAAAAAGAAACTTAGCCATGATTATTTATTACCATCAATAATCTAGTCAAAGAAGCTCTCTATTATGACGATATTTTTTTTTCAGACTTTGATAGTACTTATGTTTGATTTGATAAAACTTAGTAAATTATTTCGTCGGTATCTAGTAGGGTGAAATACGTAGACGCTTAATAATTTCTACAACAATTCTCTCGCCGGTATCCTTTTGACTGTTGAGAATTTCCTGGATCTCGTATTTGATTATTAAAACACCAAGTATCTTAACACTTTTAGTCCTAGTATACAGGGTGACCATACCTCCTAAACAGGCGCCCTAATTTTTTCCAGACTGTTTTTTGGAGGCTGAATTAGAGGTTTTTTAATGACTCATCAGAAGATTTTTTAGACGTTTTAAAGGGGGTGAAAATCACGTTCAAAGATTCCATTACATCGATACATACCTATAGTATATAATATATGTACGTAATTACAAGCAAAAAAAGCGTGTTACAAAAGAAAACCCGCGGAAAACAACACACCTAAACAAATAGAAATGGCTGATTTGACAAGAAGAGCCTCGCCGCGCCGCCTATCTATTGATTTCCCCTAAAACAGTCAAATAAATCATGTTAGCACCCTTTTTTTTTGGGTGGGAAACCATCAAATGACTTCTCCCGCTCTGGGCGGAGCGGGAGGGCATGTCAGACTTTTACTGACTAAAACCCACCCGTGTTCCTTCAGTTGCCCATGTGCCAGGGTCACGGTATCTCTTTCGAACAATCACGCGACCCCGGCAGGCATCGGTCCTAGCAGACCCCTTCAGTTTTGCTGACATCTCTTTGAGGCGCGCGTGATACACTATAACGCGCCGTCGACCCGAGCTTGGTCCTTACCGGGCGGCGAGCTACCCATTGCTCGCCACCCGCAAGCTCGCGCCTACGGTGGCCGGGAGTCCATTATGGACTCCCGACGCCCGGGGCGTCTCCTCCTGCGGCGGCTAGGGACGTGAGGGCGTAGAGACTGCCACTCCCTCACGCGCCCCGCCTCCTCCTTCGCGAGCATTACTGCTTCGCAGAAGGAGGTGACGGCTTCCCATTCCCTCTCGCTCCGTACCATGGCTCGCACCAGGGCCGGACACGAGAGGTCGCCGTCGCATGTTAGCACCCTTCAGCGCTGTTTTCGTTTTAGCGCATTGTTCCGTTAGACTCGGTTAGACACTGCGATGATGAACCGTATATTAGCTATAGCGTACTGTAGTGTTTGTTAAATTAATTATTACTGGGAATTGTCTTGTCTGTTCTATTCATTGGCGCTTCAATGTTTCCTATCAGAGATGATTGTATAACGTGTTGCAGAATGTGGAATGAGTTACGGTATGCATACCTGAAGTCACGATTTAAAAAGAAACATAATCAGAATCTTTTTACATTATCTACTAAATCAAGAAAAAATCTACCTATGCTACTTTCTCCTTTTTGTTCTACAAAATGTATCTTCAAACATTAATATTCCGCTGCAGCGCTGCGCGATAAACAAACAAAACAAATTGCACATGTGTACAAATTGCTTAGCTTAGGCACGGTAAAGATATCTAACAGTATTTTGACTCAGCCCTATCCTTGAATTAACTACCTACAGCACGCGCGGTACGTAACACGCCGTAGACGCGGTAGGGCTGCCCGCATAAAGTATTTTTTCATCCCACCATCTCAGAAATAGACCAGGGTAGAAGCCTTTAAAAATAATGAAAAGTGAAAAAAAATTATAATAGAATGAGACCCATTAGAAAAGGAGGGAAATATGATAAAAATGAAAGGAAAAATAATTTACGGGCGATCTGAGGTTGGGAAGGGGATGGGGGTGAGTTTTTAAGGGTAAAAAACGGTTTTTCTCGATTTCCGGCAAAACTAAAAGTCCTATCGAAAAAAGTCAAATGGAAAAGTTGTAGATGATAAAAAGATCTAAAACTTTTGTATTTACACTTTTTTCACATAACCTCAAAATGTATGTGAAAAATTCAAAAAACCAAGTTTTTGGTTTTTTATTTTTATCTTTTACAAAAATTTTTTTTTTTAACGAAATTTTGTGACAACTTACCTTTTTATGTCCCAAATACGCTGTAATTTATTTAATTACAAATATTTATTTTTTCACCTTATTTTGAATTAATATCGAAAAAACACCCTAATTTTCAATCGAAAATTCACCCGTCAAAATATCAGCTTTTTTCAAAAAGTTGGTGTGGTTTCTGTTCGTTGGAATCTCTAGTTTTCGATGGTAAAAAAAAAAATATATGTTACTATGGTAAATCTTCTCAGAAAATGCAAAAATTCAAAAAAAATCATCTGCCTTATTGCAAATGATACAAACAGATTCATCCATACTGATAATCTGAAAAGACAAAATCGAATTAATAATGTCTTCACTGTTTAATCGTGAATAAACTCCCATGAAAAAAAAAATATTAAAGAAATCAATGTCAAAATGTATAAATAATATATTATAAATCTATAAAAAAGTATAAAATATATATGAAAATCGGCCAAAAGTTTGTTTTATTAGAAATATATTTACGATATATATTTTATATATTTTTTATAGATTTTAAATATATTTTTTATAGATTTTGAAATATTTTTTTTTTCATGGGATTAACTAAATTTGTTTGTGCAAAATTAAGGAGATAATTATTTAGATTAAGATAGGTTTATTGTTTTTTTAAGTAAACTTGTCACAATTATCTTCAAGAAACTCAGCGTGCACGTGTATTTTTATAAATGATGTTGTATCAGTATACTGTACTGTACTGTATTTCGAATACTGGTTAGGCTAGCGGTTGTAACAGCTGCTACGAAATATATAGTATATAATAGTAGGTATGTATGTAGTAAGACCCAGACCCGCCTAGCCCCTTCCCCACTTCTCCACGAAATACCTTTTGATGGGCTACAATTTTTCGTAGGTCACTCAGGTATATCTACTCAGGTATATATATAATTTATCTCAAAATAGTTATAAATAAGCATCTACGCATATAATTTAAAGAAAATTAGACAACTTTCTCCAAATATTGTAGATGTCTTATTAAATATTAATTTAATTAACTTATTTGTTTGTTAATTATAGTAGTATATTTTTATTTGCAATTTTTTTTGTTATCAACGTCACATGTAATCTAACGTTTTTCGAGTAATTATAGTCTAAATTTTAATAAATAGCTCAAAATTATTTATAATAATTAAAAAAAAATTTTCAAATTCAAGTTTTTTTTTAATTTTTGCGTTTTCTGAGAAGATTTACCATAGTAACATATATTTTTTTTTTCACCATCGGAAAGTAGAGATTTCAACGAACAGAACCACACCAACTTTTTGAAAAATGCTGATATTTTGACGGGTGAATTTTCGATTGAAAATTAGGGTGTTTTTTCGATATTAATTCAAAATAAGGTGAAAAAATAAATATTTTTAATTAAATAAATTACAGCATATTTGGGACATAAAAAGGTAAGTTTTCACAAAATTTCGTTAAAAAAAAAAATTTTTTGTAAAAGATAAAAATAAAAAACCAAAAACTTGGTTTTTTGAATTTTTCACATAAATTTTGAGGTTATGTGAAAAAAGTGTAAATACAAAAGTTTTAGATCTTTTTATTATCTACAACTTTTCCATTTGACTTTTTTCGATAGGACTTTTAGTTTTGCCGGAAATCGAGAAAAACCGTTTTTTACCCTTAAAAACTCACCCCCATCCCCTTCCCAACCTCAGATCGCCCGTAAATTATTTTTCCTTTCATTTTTATCATATTTCCCTCCTTTTTTAATGGGTTTCATCCTATTATGATTTTTTTTGGTTTTAAAAATTATCGACCCTGGACTAAAAGAGTATTTTTAATCTTCAATATCTGAGTGGAAAAGCCGTTTTTATTCTCTAGAGGATAAAGTAAATTGAATTTAGAACATCGTGTGCACTAAGTTTGTAAATTCAAAACATCATTAAACCTATTTACTTCTACCTCCATGGTGCCGAATTTATCATACAACCTTTTTCTAATTTTTAAACTCAGACTCGGAACCTTATTGGTGTACTTTTTTAATTTACTTTGCGCGCCCCATTTTCTTTTCACGTCACTAACAAAAATATTACACTCACTTAGGCAGCTGTAGTAACTTTACTTTCAATTTTTCTTAATTATACCTAAGTATTATTTGAAATAATTTAAAGATAATTCTGTAATACTTACCTATCACAATGTAGTACCCAAAGACTATATAGTGGTTATTTTCTCTTTGGTAGTACCTAATAAATATTAATACCTAAACTGAAATAAAAGTATCTTGTGATTGTAAATGCTTTTTTTGCGTTTAGTCATTTCCTCGCTGAGGTGGGATGAAAAGTTACGTGTTGCACTCGAGTGCAAAGATTTTTCACCTCGTGCTCTTTTGATTCCCTCGCTAATGCTCAGGATTCTAATTTTTGAATCACTCGCTGCACTCGTGATTCAATTTTAGAATCCTTCGCTTGCTCGGTCAACAAAATTGAGCACGCGGTTAAAAAGCAACTTTGCACTCTTGTACAACAAATAACTATGACTTCATCTACCTACTTGAGTTTCTTTGATTGTAAATATTATATTTTTATTAAAAAAAACAATGTTTGGACCGTTTTTTATTAAAAGAGACAAGGGTGGAAAATGTAAATTATGTCAACTTTTATTTATTTTTAATTACGATATGATCTTTGCGGGATCGATTCAAATCCTGCGATCAAATTCGTGTTCTGATTCAATTATTTACGATCCAAAAGATCTATTCAAATCAAAAGATCAGGCACCCCAGGCTAGGAAAGTACCTGCAGCTACTACCAGCGTAGGTAGGTCACCCGTTTGTCACTTTTTTCACCCTATCCACTTACTTATTTAACAATCCTTGTATTTTACTTGGTGTAAAAAGCGAAATACCTATAGGTTGGCAAAAAACAGTCTGTCGTGGTAACCATTGGAACTAAAATATTTTTTTGGTGGCAGCACTGCTTTGTTTATCATCAACAAGTAGCTAATCTGTCATTGTGTTATGTTCCCAGTTGTATTTTACTTATTTCTAATTAACTATCAATTATTAATGCTTTTGAACATATAAAAATGAATAAAACAATAAGGAGTAGTGGTGTGAGCTGTGATATACTAAGTTTTCGTAAGAAATTTGGCGAAATCTGAAGCGGAACAAATTTTGTCTCCAATTGACAATGTTTACGAAAGAACTGCCGACACGACAGGTATTTATCCAAGAAATTTATCTTTTAGTCAATGCCAGTCATTGTTTTTCCTTTCTAATAGTAAGTTTTATCGGTATTATAAGTTTCAAGCCATTTTATTGTTTTATTTACTAATAGATTATTGAGGTTATGTTTTCTAGTTTGACAAATCGCGTGTACGTTAATTCTTGATGTTTGATACTTGAAATTGAAAAATGTACCTACATGGAATTAATATGATTGTCTTTATATTTTTTTCAAGGTAAATCTCACAGTACAATTAGAAAAATTGTTAATGAAGGAGAAAACAATTAAGGATTTTTTCTACACCTGGAGGAACACCAAAACAGTTGGCGGAAGTAAGAATTAGACGATTTTGATCTGTGTGCAATTAGATAAAAAGTTCAACACTATAACGAAACAGCCAAGTATTTTTTTTTTTTTTTTTGTTAATGCTATTATCGCATACCACAGTAAAAAATTAGGTTAATTAATTAAAAGTTTATTATTTTTCAGGTGCTTATTCTACGTAATATATTACCTATAGTTTGAGGAGACGGGTTGTAATGGGAGCCGTAAACGTGTAAGAAAGATTTTTACACTATTTTCATAAATAAGAAATGTAAAACTGATACATCAGTGTTAATGGAAAAAATCTATCATAGCACCGAAAAGGAATACAAGAATGATGTTACGTCACGTTTTTCTTTTTAAATAAAATCTAAACTTTAGCGTGTTATTTCATTTTCATTGTCATGTGAATAGTGATAATGTTATGTACCCTGCATAGACATACCTGACGCCTTCATTAGTCAACTGTTCAAGTTTATTCGATCTTGCCCGTACCTTTCGAATGCGACATGCTATAGGTACTCTCTGACTTCCGATTAGTTTCCGACAGTAAGCAGCTGTAAGTCGCCTTCTTGTCGACTATAAATAAACTGTCACCATTAACAGGATTCGTTCAATATCATTCATGTCAAATTTGATACAGGCATACCAACCATCGAATGGTTGTGAATACCCTAGATGGTGGCCGCAAATGCGATTGTTGAACATTATGTCTTGTGTATCGGGTTCAATCGGCAATCCCTGAGTGTAATTTAATTAATTTTTAAACTGAATAAGTTTGCATTATGTTATTATGATGGCACTCTTAGATAAAAAGTAATTCCAGCGAAATAATGCGCAATCTACTAAATACAATGAAAGTAAAAGACAGTGTGCCTATCAAGTCTTGAAATCTTGACTGATGAGAATTTCCGGGATCTTGTGTTTGTGGATTAAAACAACAAGTATCTTATCACTTTTAGTCCTAGTACACAGGGTGGCCATACCTGCTAAGCAGACGCCCTCATTTTTTCCAGACTCTTTTTTGCCAAGCTGTACCTGTTAAAAAAAGAAACAAATTTCGTACTAGTAGTTATATAAAAATAAATCTAGTCTTTCGTTTTGGAGTTTCCAGGGTAATTTAAAAAATGTATCTCTGGGTGCGTTATTGAAGAATTCAAGCAACCAGAAACAGCATGATATAGTTTATAAGTTCTATTTGCCATATTAAGTAATCATCTTGCACTGATTATTATCAAATATTCACAAATCGCACGCTAACTGCCCACACGAAAACCATCAATCACACCGCCCCCGCCATCCTTTGTCAAAGCGGTGCGTACGCGACTGCTCATCAGAGTGTACCAGACTCGAGGCGCGTAGGTATGACTTGCGTTCCGAGCGTTTGTATGAAGATAGAATACTGCTAAATATATTTACCGTGGCTTAGGTATCATTTCTTTATTTATTTGTCCCATCACTCACAGAAAAGAAGTGCTAATTAAAATAAAACTATGCTTCGCCATAATTATGCTGAATGGTTGCGATGAAATTGTATCCGATCCCAGTTCATATTTTGTTTTCTGTTTTTGTAAATTTTTATTAATTTTCTTGTTGATGGAGAGAGTTAAATTAAAATTATGGTTGGAAGTCTGGAACATAAACATCTGCCATCGTTAGGACGATGACATGAATTATGACGTCATCTTGAGGACCATCGTAGTCAGTTGCATAGCTATCGGCATTGTTTAAAGAATAAAAAAGCTGTTAAGTATTAATACCTAAATTAAAACTTAATAATCTCACGCCGGCGTCTCATGGATGTCAGATAATATACATAACGCCACCTGCATGATCCTTAAATACTTCTTTTACTTCGTTAACGCGCAAAAATAGGTAGGTACACAAAATTAATCAATATTCATTGTAGATCGACAAAGCGCCAACTTAGTATTAATTTAGCCGTAAGAAAAAGGACGATAAAACAGTCCAAACGGACGAAACTTCGAACATAACAATCAGAGTTCCTCCTTCGTCTGTGCTAATAAAAACAAAACAGTTTCGGATATATGGGTGTCATGTCGCTTGTATTTTTTTTTTTGGACTTTAATAGAGAGGTGTAACAATCTACCTACCAAGGTAGGAGAACCAAGGTAATCGACATAGCCGGAAGAATTGCCAAGTGGTAGTGGGCAGGGCAGATTGCTCGCAAAACAGATGGCCAATGGGCCACAAGGTTCTGGAGTGGCGACCGTGTACTCGAAGACGTAGCGCTGGAAAGCCACGCTGGCCACAGCAATCCGCTGGATGCGAGATGCACAGAACCAGTCAAAGTGGCGGTGCTTGGGGAGGCCTATGCTCAGCAGTGGACTTTTTTCACCTGCAACTGAAATGCCTATCCTTATTAATCTTTTTATGCTGCTAGAATTGCATGTGGTGTATGAAAATTAATAGGTCTAAGAACCAAAAGATTTTTTAAAATAAAAAAAATTGAGAAGTTTGTCATGGTTTTGATGGTGGTCCCGCTATAGTTCTGCCAAACAAAGAACTATTGGAATCGAAGATGCGCGTCATGTCGCGTTCAATTCAAAATTCAGAACGCTTGTCATCCCGGAAGCGCAATCAAAATCAATCATTTAAGCACTTGTTAAAAATATTATAACCATTGGACCTATGTGTCTAACGGCCGTAGGTACGTACCTACCTTCCTACGTATCGTCAGGCCAAATTCCGGACGCGTCTGCCCAAATCCCGGATAGGTTTGGAAACGTTTGCTGCCAACTAAATTATTCAGTAGCTCATTAAATCAATATAGTCGTGCTGTGTCAAGCATTACCTAATAGAGCAATATCAAACAATGAATGAAGGATTGATCGTGAAATAAATTCAAAACAAAATTGGGATGGTGGTGTGCTGGTGTGTGTGATGTTATTTAATAGCATTAAAAATATTGTTTGATTCATCCTCGCGAGTAGGTACATCTTTGTCGGCCGTCATCTCTGTACCTTGCACCAGTTTCTAACAATGCCACCTCCACCACCCTTTCACAATTAATCCATCGTTTAGGTTTGTAGGATTAACTTTAATATTAAGACCTAGATCGAATAAAGTAAAAGTAGGCAAATAAACTCACACTGCACATTGCGGGAACATCACAACAGGAACAATAATACTCACTTTAAAAATTATTAACTTGTTTATTTCTTATTAATCAATATTTATTCACTATTCACAGTACAATAAATTCGTTAAGCACACTTAAGAAGCACTCAAGGGTTATGCCCAAACTCGACAAGAGCTGAAATCAGAATGCCAGTCCGCAATCCCACCGAACATCTCCCCATCCATAATATTTTAAACGTTTCTTTCTTTAACATTACTTCCGGTCAAGCACGTGTTCAAATGTCGCCCAAAAACAACTTTTAAATCAAATTAAATACTGCCATACTTAAAACCCTTACACCCATAATATTTTAAATGTTATTTCCTATTACTTCCGGTCAAGTAAGTATTCTAATATTACCAGAAAAACAACTTTTAAATCAAAATAAATACTGAAATTCTTAAAAACCTAACACCCATAATATTTTAAACGTTATTTTCTATTGCTTCCGGTCAATTATGTGTTCAAATATTACCACAAAAACAACTTTTATATCAAATTAAATACTGAAATTCTTAAAAACCTAACATTCGGCCATCCTGACCCCGTGCATGTCCCCATGCACGCAGTCACAATGACCCGTCATGGCTGTGAATTGTAACCTAACATTCGGCTAGTACGACACTCTGACTCCACTCTGACTCCTTCATTTTATATAATCTCAATAAAATTACAATATCTCAATACAATTAAACAAATCGCAATAAAATCAGAAAGAACAAAAAAAAAAAACAAAAATAACATTAATTTGAAGAAAATCTTATTTTGTGAGCCTTTTCACTATCCAATATTTAACATTAAATGCATTGTCTGCGAACCCTTCCTTCTCGCAGACAATACACGTCTCTCCTATCATGTGCTATCGTGAACCCTTCATTCTCACTAATAGCACATTCAAGGTCAAGCAGTGATCGTGAACCCTTCATTCTCACGAATCACATCATCATTCATTGCACTGCATTGCCTGCGAACCCTTCCTTCTCGCAGACAATACACGTATCTCCTATCATGTGCTACTGTGAACCCATCCTTCTCACAAATAGCACATTCTAGGTCAACTTTTCATTATACAATATTTAACATTAAATGCATTGTCTGCGAACCCTTCCTTCTCGCAGACAATACACGTCTCTCCTATCATGTGTTACTGTGAACCCATCCTTCTCACAAATAGCACATTCTAGGTCAATCAGTGATCGTAAACCCTTCTTTCTTACGAATCACATATCATTAAATAATCATTTACCAACATCACAAACAAATAATCCAACATCACAAACATAAACAGAATTCTATAGACCTATTTCTCTGGTTCTCTTCTATCTTTTATATTTTCGAAAAATTGAAAAATTCATTCAAATGAACTAAATAGTTACATTGAAAAAGAAAAGATTATGTAATGAGCGAAATAGATTTCGCGCAAATAAGACTATAAATATGGCGATCTACGACTTTTTATACACTGTATTGATAGAAATGGACCAAACACCTGTATGTGCTATCTTCTGTGATATGACTCAAGCATTTGACTACGTAAACCATGTCATTTTAATTAAAAAAAAACTTGACACATATGATAAAAGAGGTAATGTTCTTAATCTAACTGAACTTAAAGGTATTAAATTTAGAACAATTACATCTAAATCGAATGTATTTGGTATTGGAATTAAAATCTATAAAAAACCCCCAAACTGTGTTAAGAATATATCATCAACAAATATATTGAAATTAAAGCTAAAAGAATTTCTCATATATAAAACGTATTATTTAATTAACGAATTTCTGAATGACCGAATTACTGAATAAAATTGTTGTGACTCATTTATTGTAAATTAGATGACCGTAATAATAATATCTAGCTAGCTTTTGCCAGCGGCTTCGCCCGCAAATTATACATATGAACCTTAAATTATTTTTACTTAGTAATTTTATGGACAGAAAAGTTCTAAGTAGTTATTTTTCTAAGAATAATGGATAGTACACAAAAAGAGATCTCGTTAAATATATGTCAGTGGAACTCACAAAGCTTAAGACCCAAATTAGGTAGTTTAGAAGTATTTTTAAATCAGGAAAAAATTCACATTGCTATTTTGAGTGAAACATGGCTTGATCCAAGTGTAAACTTCAATTTGAGTGGGTACAATATATTCAGACAAGATAGACCAGATTTTTATGGAGGAGTTGCTATTATAATCCATAAATCATTACATTCGCAAAGAAGTCCTATTCATCTATCAAACCCAGGCATAGAAATTATTCACATCAAAGTTCTAAATTGTTCAAGTTTAAAAAATATAATATCAATTTACTGCCCTTCTTCTGTAGTCACGCGTGCTGCAGACTGGGATAGTCTGTTTAATTTAGAGCTCAGCAATACTTTGATTGCAGGGGATTTTAACGGTCACCATACAAATTGGTCGTATAAAATAGACCAAAGAGGAACTCAACTACTGGAATCTTCACTGGAAAATGGCTGGATTTCTTTAAATAATGGCGATGCTACTAGGGTAAAATTGGTTAACGGATTGGTTAAGAGGACTTCACCTGATATTACTTTCGCGTCGTCTGATATTTCGATAAATTGTGATTGGAAAGTATTCAATGAAAATCTGGGAAGTGATCACCTTATTATTAAAATAACACTTAACTATTTAGAATCAAGAGAGTATGTAAAGAAACGCAATTATAAAAAAGCAGACTGGAAAGAGTATCGAGAAAATCTTCATGAACCATTTTCTGATACTAATAATTTTGAAGATATTCAATTATTATATGACTATTTTGAGGATCACATTAATCGGTCCGCCAGTAAGAATATACCTGAAACAAAGATTTGTACCAATCCGTCAGCTAATTTTAAACCTAAGGACTATTGGCACCCATCATTGTCCAGAGCAGTAGCTAAACGAAGACTAGCTTTGAGTACATTCAGACGTAATCCTACACCCAACAATCTCAATACTTTAGAAGATAAAACCGTAGAAGCGAACACTTTGGTAAATACAGCTAGATCAAATAATTGGAAAACATTTTGCAGCAGTATTAATGAGACTACATCTGTGTCTGAAATGTGGCGGAAAATGCGTTGGTTCAAAGGCTATAAACAGTCAAAATCCTTTCCTTCAGAAACTAAACAAAAGGATTTGTTATGTTCTTTAGCGCCAGACTCAGCAATTAACAAACAACCTTCTTTCACATCTCGTAATAGTTTATTGGAATCACCATTTAGTATACAAGAAATGAAACATTGTTTTAAGAGAAAAGATACTGCTCCGGGCAAGGATGGGATAACTTACTCCATGATTTACAATCTGCCTTCGGTTGGCAAAGTGTATCTATTAAACATTTATAATAGGATTTTTACATCTGGGTATATTCCACGTCAGTGGAGGGAAATAAGCATTGTTCCCATTCCAAAAACTGCCAGCAGTGCTGATATAGAACCAAAGCTTAGACCGATATCTCTAATCTCATGTGTTTGTAAAATATTCCACACAATGTTAGTAAAGAGATTGGAGTGGTATACAGAGAGAAATAAGTTTTTATCTGTTGGTACGTCTGGTTTTAGGAGGGGACAATCCTGCCTGGATTGTCTGGCGAGACTTGTAACTGATATTCAAATGGGACTGTCGAATAACGTTCCTACTGTAGCTTGCTTCCTGGATATAGATAATGCCTACAACAATGTTTTAGTTGAGAGTGTCGTGGTTACTTTGGATAAATTGAATGTCGGTTCTAATATTTGCAAGTATATTTGGGAGTTTTTAAGTGCAAGATGTTTATTGATGAAAATATATTCCGGGGAGACAGTTATAAGTAGATGGACAAATAGGGGTTTGGCTCAAGGGGACCCGCTCTCCCCGTTACTTTTCAATTTAACCACCTATAAAATTTGTCATGAGATTGAAAACGTTTCTGTATTGCAATATGCCGATGATTTTGTATTTTATTTGAAACACAGAGACATAAAATTTTGTGAAATCACTTTACAGTTAGCACTTGACGACATGATAGCTAAGCTGGATGAAGTAGGCTTAGAACTTTCCCCTAACAAATCTAAAATGTGTATTTTTACCAGAAGTCGAAAACGGAACAAAGTAGATCTTAAAATCAATGAGCAAATAGTTAGTACAGTTGAAAATTTTAAGTATTTGGGTATGTGGCTTGATCGATCCTTATTGTGGGGTAAACACGTTAATGAAGTAGCTGAGAAGGTCTTAAAATTTTTGAAACTTTTAAAAGTCTTAGCGGGTTCTAAATGGGGTATGCATCCAAAGTATTTACGTACGTTATACATATCGGTAATCAGAAGTAGATTGGATTATGGATGTTTTTTGTTCGGGAATAGTGCCAATGTTCATTTATATAAATTAGATAAAATACAGAATCAGGCTGCAAGAATAATCGGAGGATTTATAAAAAGCACTCCTATTCATGTAATGGAAAGCGAGCTGTGCCTACCACCTTTACATAATAGAAGATTATTCCTTTCATATAAATACTGCCTGAAAAGTATGTCCTGGTCAAACAGTATAATTTTGCGACTTCTTGCAGAACTAAATGATCTTATACACATGACTTATTGGCGAAAAAAAAAGAAACCTTTACTTGTATCGGTGCTCGATAAATGTGAATCTTTTCGTGTACATTCCTGTGATCCATTAGAAATGTTTTCATTAGATGTTTGGGTAACCAGTATTAAAATAGATGTAATTATTAAATATAATTTAGAAAGTGTAACGAGTCCTAAAAAATCTTCAAATTTTGCTTCCCTTAAATTTGAAATTGCTAAAGAAATTCACGATAAATACTTACAGTATAATAAAAATTTCACTGAAGGCTCGAAGTGTAAAGATGGTTTGGGAGCAGCGTTTTATGACGCTGACAGAAAAAAAACTACTATGTACAAAGTAAACACTAATGTGTCTATTATGACGATGGAACTCATTGCAATTTATGAAGCCATTAACTCTGCTTATAACTCGAGAGATCGTTACTTTGTGATTTTCACAGATAGTAAGAGTGGTTTGCAGCATTTAGCTCGTTGTGCCTCTGGATTCAGAGGTATTTCGATAGCTTACTCCAAATTAAGTAAGGTTATAGATCATACGAACAATGGCATAGTGCTAAGATTGCAATGGGTTCCATCTCATGTAGGTTTGAGAGGTAATGAAGAGGCTGACAGATTAGCAAAATTAGCGGTTAGTCAAGGTCAAGAATTTTGTACAATACCTAATTAACTAGAACAATTATGTAATTTCAAAACAATTTGTTATGATTTGTTTAAGGAGTATTTTGATGAACGAAGTAGGGAAAAGGGTATCTGGTATAAAACTATACAATGTCAGCCTCTTCGAATACCGTGGTTTGCTGTCAAGGAAATGAGTAGGTATCATATTGTTCTGCTTCATAGATTACGCTCTGGTCACTACCCATCCCGCAAGTTTGGTTATTTGATGAAGAAAGTGAATTCCCCCAATTGTGAAACATGCGGAACGGTTGAAGATGTTCACCATCTACTTATGGAGTGTATTAAGACAAAGAAGGAAAGAGAGACACTGTTTAGCAGTATTAAACTAAACAAATATGATATTGGTTCATATATAAAAGTTTTAGCGCAACCTTCATCTGAGATAGCAAACCTACTTAATGATTTGTTTAGACATTAATAATGATACTGTATGTCTTAGTAGATGTAGTTTAGAATAGTTTAAGTTATGATGAGGCTGACATGCCATTGTGGATAAAAGCCTCGTATAAAATATTAGAATAAAAAAAAAAAAATAAAAAAAAATTATAATTTTAAAACTACTTGAGACGTTTTGTATAATACTTTTTTTTTTTGGATGGGAAATCATCAAATGACTTCTCCCGCTCTGGGCGGAGTGGGAGGGCGTGTCAGACTTTTACTGACTAAAACCCACCCGTGTTCCATCACTTGCCCATGTGCCAGGGTCACGATATCTCTTTCGAACAATCACGCGACCCAGGCAGGCATAATACCTTTACTCCAAATTCTATGAATGGCCCACCTGACACTGCGAGGGCGACGACCGGACGGCACAAGCATGGCCGCGGTGTCTCGGGTCGTAAAAAATAAGAAGGAGCCAGTATTTCTTATGTGCGTCAAATCGATCAATGCGATTTATAACGAGTCCTGAGTGTAGCGAGGGATTTAAGTTCACCCAAGACTAAGACAGCTTTATCACCGAGGAAAATACTCTACTTTTCGTACCATTTGCGAAAAAATTAACACAATAATAACACTGGTCAGCAAAAAAACCCTTTTTGTAAGTAACATGAGATGTTTTGTCTAATTATAGTTAGAACAAGAATAAGGACAATAGAAATAAAATTAAAATGTATCAAACACGAATAGTTTTTTTGTTTGATTTCAAATTTCACTTGTATAGTCATTTGAGCGGTGATTGCAGAGAAAACTAAAAGCCACATTAATTAAAGGTTCCGAGGCTGGTTTTTCTAAATCATTAAGCTTTTTTGAATATTTCATTTTCATCAATTGCCTGATTTGAGGACCTACAAATATTTTCAAATAAGTTAAGTTGCTTATGGCGTCAAATTTCTTCGCTGAGTTTCTAAATTTATATCGTTACAATTCTAACAAAACTTGTTAGGGTAATTTTTTACACTTTCTTGACATTATTTAAGAATCATTTCATTCGAAAAACAGAAAATACAACTACGCTTTTCAAATAATAAATACTTTGAATGGGAAAACAAAACTTAAAAACGATTAATCTTTTGTTTTCGGATAGTAGCTGTAACACAAAAACGAGACCTGATCCAATCAATATAAATATGGTTTTAGAAAGAGGGAAGGTAGGTTATTCAAAATTAGTAAACACCTTTCTTGTTACAAAATTTTG
Source organism: Aporophyla lueneburgensis (assembly GCA_932294355.1). Classification (NCBI taxonomy): domain Eukaryota; kingdom Metazoa; phylum Arthropoda; class Insecta; order Lepidoptera; family Noctuidae; genus Aporophyla; species Aporophyla lueneburgensis. The sequence continues at coordinate 28,457,962 of OW028751.1, read as the reverse complement.
TTGACCAGTGTAATATGGGATAAGCATTTAGAACATTAACTTATTTATAAAAATAAATTAAAATAAACTTAACGTTTATGTATTTGAAGAAAACAAAAACGCGGCAAATTCCTAGACTAATATTTTTTTGTCGGAAAAGCAAAAGCATCAAGCTCATACGGCCTCGTCGGTTTTCGTAATTTTATTTAATAATCATAACTGCATAATAAATGCGTTTTCCTTTTTCAAATACATGTATAATGCTTTTTATAAAAACTCAATGGTGTAAACATAGATGTAGTTCAGTATAACTTCGGTAAGTATTCCAAATTTAAATCACATTCTCCCTCTAGAGGATGAATGAAATTCAGTACAATTTTCTTTCCCTGTTTTTAACAGATTAAAAATGACTATTGTTATGTTAGCTTTTTGTGGCATAGAATGTCACTTTTTTGAGCAAGTGGTACGAAAAACACTTTTTTCTACACTGGAAGCAGGCAAGTATTTTTTGTAAATGCTATTATCGCATACCACAGTGAAAAAAGTATAATTAACACTTTTTATTTTTCAGGTTACTCTACGTAATGTATTACCTATACTTTGAGAATACTGGTTATAATGGGAGCCGTGAACCTCTAAGAAAGATTTTACACTGTTTAAGTTTCATAAATAAAAAATGTAAAACTGACCAGATCAGTGTTAATGGAAAAAAAATATTGTAGCAGCGAAAAGGAATGATGTTATGTCACGCTTTTCTTTCTAAATAAAACCTACATTTTAGCGTGTTCTTTCATTTTCATTGTCATGTAGATAGTGATAGTGGTATGTACCCCACATAGACATACCTGACAAATTCATTATTCATCTGTTCAAGTTTGTTTGATATGGCCCGTACCTTTTGAATGCAACATGCTATGGTAGTCTCCGACTTCCGATTAGTTTCCGACAGTAAGCAGCTGTTAGAAGCCTACTTTTAGACTATTAACTGTCAGTATTAACAGGATTTGTTCATTATCATTCACGTCAAATACGATACAGGCATACCAACTATTGAATGGTTGTGAATACCCTAGATGATGGCCCCAAATGCGATTGTTGAACATTATTTCTTGGGTGTCGTGTTCAATGGACAATCCCTGAATGTGATTTAATTTATTTTTCATTCTGAATAAGTTTTCTTATTTAAACATTTGTATTCTGATGCAGATATATATTTCCTATGTATATTAATGCAATACGTAAAGCCACAGCGTATGTAACTTGACTAAGATTTATATTAAATGGCAACATTAAAAGTATCGCTTAGCCAAAAGTCATGAAGTCAAGCAAGAAAGAAAAAGAAACTTAGCCATGATTATTTATTACCATCAATAATCTAGTCAAAGAAGCTCTCTATTATGACGATATTTTTTTTTCAGACTTTGATAGTACTTATGTTTGATTTGATAAAACTTAGTAAATTATTTCGTCGGTATCTAGTAGGGTGAAATACGTAGACGCTTAATAATTTCTACAACAATTCTCTCGCCGGTATCCTTTTGACTGTTGAGAATTTCCTGGATCTCGTATTTGATTATTAAAACACCAAGTATCTTAACACTTTTAGTCCTAGTATACAGGGTGACCATACCTCCTAAACAGGCGCCCTAATTTTTTCCAGACTGTTTTTTGGAGGCTGAATTAGAGGTTTTTTAATGACTCATCAGAAGATTTTTTAGACGTTTTAAAGGGGGTGAAAATCACGTTCAAAGATTCCATTACATCGATACATACCTATAGTATATAATATATGTACGTAATTACAAGCAAAAAAAGCGTGTTACAAAAGAAAACCCGCGGAAAACAACACACCTAAACAAATAGAAATGGCTGATTTGACAAGAAGAGCCTCGCCGCGCCGCCTATCTATTGATTTCCCCTAAAACAGTCAAATAAATCATGTTAGCACCCTTTTTTTTTGGGTGGGAAACCATCAAATGACTTCTCCCGCTCTGGGCGGAGCGGGAGGGCATGTCAGACTTTTACTGACTAAAACCCACCCGTGTTCCTTCAGTTGCCCATGTGCCAGGGTCACGGTATCTCTTTCGAACAATCACGCGACCCCGGCAGGCATCGGTCCTAGCAGACCCCTTCAGTTTTGCTGACATCTCTTTGAGGCGCGCGTGATACACTATAACGCGCCGTCGACCCGAGCTTGGTCCTTACCGGGCGGCGAGCTACCCATTGCTCGCCACCCGCAAGCTCGCGCCTACGGTGGCCGGGAGTCCATTATGGACTCCCGACGCCCGGGGCGTCTCCTCCTGCGGCGGCTAGGGACGTGAGGGCGTAGAGACTGCCACTCCCTCACGCGCCCCGCCTCCTCCTTCGCGAGCATTACTGCTTCGCAGAAGGAGGTGACGGCTTCCCATTCCCTCTCGCTCCGTACCATGGCTCGCACCAGGGCCGGACACGAGAGGTCGCCGTCGCATGTTAGCACCCTTCAGCGCTGTTTTCGTTTTAGCGCATTGTTCCGTTAGACTCGGTTAGACACTGCGATGATGAACCGTATATTAGCTATAGCGTACTGTAGTGTTTGTTAAATTAATTATTACTGGGAATTGTCTTGTCTGTTCTATTCATTGGCGCTTCAATGTTTCCTATCAGAGATGATTGTATAACGTGTTGCAGAATGTGGAATGAGTTACGGTATGCATACCTGAAGTCACGATTTAAAAAGAAACATAATCAGAATCTTTTTACATTATCTACTAAATCAAGAAAAAATCTACCTATGCTACTTTCTCCTTTTTGTTCTACAAAATGTATCTTCAAACATTAATATTCCGCTGCAGCGCTGCGCGATAAACAAACAAAACAAATTGCACATGTGTACAAATTGCTTAGCTTAGGCACGGTAAAGATATCTAACAGTATTTTGACTCAGCCCTATCCTTGAATTAACTACCTACAGCACGCGCGGTACGTAACACGCCGTAGACGCGGTAGGGCTGCCCGCATAAAGTATTTTTTCATCCCACCATCTCAGAAATAGACCAGGGTAGAAGCCTTTAAAAATAATGAAAAGTGAAAAAAAATTATAATAGAATGAGACCCATTAGAAAAGGAGGGAAATATGATAAAAATGAAAGGAAAAATAATTTACGGGCGATCTGAGGTTGGGAAGGGGATGGGGGTGAGTTTTTAAGGGTAAAAAACGGTTTTTCTCGATTTCCGGCAAAACTAAAAGTCCTATCGAAAAAAGTCAAATGGAAAAGTTGTAGATGATAAAAAGATCTAAAACTTTTGTATTTACACTTTTTTCACATAACCTCAAAATGTATGTGAAAAATTCAAAAAACCAAGTTTTTGGTTTTTTATTTTTATCTTTTACAAAAATTTTTTTTTTTAACGAAATTTTGTGACAACTTACCTTTTTATGTCCCAAATACGCTGTAATTTATTTAATTACAAATATTTATTTTTTCACCTTATTTTGAATTAATATCGAAAAAACACCCTAATTTTCAATCGAAAATTCACCCGTCAAAATATCAGCTTTTTTCAAAAAGTTGGTGTGGTTTCTGTTCGTTGGAATCTCTAGTTTTCGATGGTAAAAAAAAAAATATATGTTACTATGGTAAATCTTCTCAGAAAATGCAAAAATTCAAAAAAAATCATCTGCCTTATTGCAAATGATACAAACAGATTCATCCATACTGATAATCTGAAAAGACAAAATCGAATTAATAATGTCTTCACTGTTTAATCGTGAATAAACTCCCATGAAAAAAAAAATATTAAAGAAATCAATGTCAAAATGTATAAATAATATATTATAAATCTATAAAAAAGTATAAAATATATATGAAAATCGGCCAAAAGTTTGTTTTATTAGAAATATATTTACGATATATATTTTATATATTTTTTATAGATTTTAAATATATTTTTTATAGATTTTGAAATATTTTTTTTTTCATGGGATTAACTAAATTTGTTTGTGCAAAATTAAGGAGATAATTATTTAGATTAAGATAGGTTTATTGTTTTTTTAAGTAAACTTGTCACAATTATCTTCAAGAAACTCAGCGTGCACGTGTATTTTTATAAATGATGTTGTATCAGTATACTGTACTGTACTGTATTTCGAATACTGGTTAGGCTAGCGGTTGTAACAGCTGCTACGAAATATATAGTATATAATAGTAGGTATGTATGTAGTAAGACCCAGACCCGCCTAGCCCCTTCCCCACTTCTCCACGAAATACCTTTTGATGGGCTACAATTTTTCGTAGGTCACTCAGGTATATCTACTCAGGTATATATATAATTTATCTCAAAATAGTTATAAATAAGCATCTACGCATATAATTTAAAGAAAATTAGACAACTTTCTCCAAATATTGTAGATGTCTTATTAAATATTAATTTAATTAACTTATTTGTTTGTTAATTATAGTAGTATATTTTTATTTGCAATTTTTTTTGTTATCAACGTCACATGTAATCTAACGTTTTTCGAGTAATTATAGTCTAAATTTTAATAAATAGCTCAAAATTATTTATAATAATTAAAAAAAAATTTTCAAATTCAAGTTTTTTTTTAATTTTTGCGTTTTCTGAGAAGATTTACCATAGTAACATATATTTTTTTTTTCACCATCGGAAAGTAGAGATTTCAACGAACAGAACCACACCAACTTTTTGAAAAATGCTGATATTTTGACGGGTGAATTTTCGATTGAAAATTAGGGTGTTTTTTCGATATTAATTCAAAATAAGGTGAAAAAATAAATATTTTTAATTAAATAAATTACAGCATATTTGGGACATAAAAAGGTAAGTTTTCACAAAATTTCGTTAAAAAAAAAAATTTTTTGTAAAAGATAAAAATAAAAAACCAAAAACTTGGTTTTTTGAATTTTTCACATAAATTTTGAGGTTATGTGAAAAAAGTGTAAATACAAAAGTTTTAGATCTTTTTATTATCTACAACTTTTCCATTTGACTTTTTTCGATAGGACTTTTAGTTTTGCCGGAAATCGAGAAAAACCGTTTTTTACCCTTAAAAACTCACCCCCATCCCCTTCCCAACCTCAGATCGCCCGTAAATTATTTTTCCTTTCATTTTTATCATATTTCCCTCCTTTTTTAATGGGTTTCATCCTATTATGATTTTTTTTGGTTTTAAAAATTATCGACCCTGGACTAAAAGAGTATTTTTAATCTTCAATATCTGAGTGGAAAAGCCGTTTTTATTCTCTAGAGGATAAAGTAAATTGAATTTAGAACATCGTGTGCACTAAGTTTGTAAATTCAAAACATCATTAAACCTATTTACTTCTACCTCCATGGTGCCGAATTTATCATACAACCTTTTTCTAATTTTTAAACTCAGACTCGGAACCTTATTGGTGTACTTTTTTAATTTACTTTGCGCGCCCCATTTTCTTTTCACGTCACTAACAAAAATATTACACTCACTTAGGCAGCTGTAGTAACTTTACTTTCAATTTTTCTTAATTATACCTAAGTATTATTTGAAATAATTTAAAGATAATTCTGTAATACTTACCTATCACAATGTAGTACCCAAAGACTATATAGTGGTTATTTTCTCTTTGGTAGTACCTAATAAATATTAATACCTAAACTGAAATAAAAGTATCTTGTGATTGTAAATGCTTTTTTTGCGTTTAGTCATTTCCTCGCTGAGGTGGGATGAAAAGTTACGTGTTGCACTCGAGTGCAAAGATTTTTCACCTCGTGCTCTTTTGATTCCCTCGCTAATGCTCAGGATTCTAATTTTTGAATCACTCGCTGCACTCGTGATTCAATTTTAGAATCCTTCGCTTGCTCGGTCAACAAAATTGAGCACGCGGTTAAAAAGCAACTTTGCACTCTTGTACAACAAATAACTATGACTTCATCTACCTACTTGAGTTTCTTTGATTGTAAATATTATATTTTTATTAAAAAAAACAATGTTTGGACCGTTTTTTATTAAAAGAGACAAGGGTGGAAAATGTAAATTATGTCAACTTTTATTTATTTTTAATTACGATATGATCTTTGCGGGATCGATTCAAATCCTGCGATCAAATTCGTGTTCTGATTCAATTATTTACGATCCAAAAGATCTATTCAAATCAAAAGATCAGGCACCCCAGGCTAGGAAAGTACCTGCAGCTACTACCAGCGTAGGTAGGTCACCCGTTTGTCACTTTTTTCACCCTATCCACTTACTTATTTAACAATCCTTGTATTTTACTTGGTGTAAAAAGCGAAATACCTATAGGTTGGCAAAAAACAGTCTGTCGTGGTAACCATTGGAACTAAAATATTTTTTTGGTGGCAGCACTGCTTTGTTTATCATCAACAAGTAGCTAATCTGTCATTGTGTTATGTTCCCAGTTGTATTTTACTTATTTCTAATTAACTATCAATTATTAATGCTTTTGAACATATAAAAATGAATAAAACAATAAGGAGTAGTGGTGTGAGCTGTGATATACTAAGTTTTCGTAAGAAATTTGGCGAAATCTGAAGCGGAACAAATTTTGTCTCCAATTGACAATGTTTACGAAAGAACTGCCGACACGACAGGTATTTATCCAAGAAATTTATCTTTTAGTCAATGCCAGTCATTGTTTTTCCTTTCTAATAGTAAGTTTTATCGGTATTATAAGTTTCAAGCCATTTTATTGTTTTATTTACTAATAGATTATTGAGGTTATGTTTTCTAGTTTGACAAATCGCGTGTACGTTAATTCTTGATGTTTGATACTTGAAATTGAAAAATGTACCTACATGGAATTAATATGATTGTCTTTATATTTTTTTCAAGGTAAATCTCACAGTACAATTAGAAAAATTGTTAATGAAGGAGAAAACAATTAAGGATTTTTTCTACACCTGGAGGAACACCAAAACAGTTGGCGGAAGTAAGAATTAGACGATTTTGATCTGTGTGCAATTAGATAAAAAGTTCAACACTATAACGAAACAGCCAAGTATTTTTTTTTTTTTTTTTGTTAATGCTATTATCGCATACCACAGTAAAAAATTAGGTTAATTAATTAAAAGTTTATTATTTTTCAGGTGCTTATTCTACGTAATATATTACCTATAGTTTGAGGAGACGGGTTGTAATGGGAGCCGTAAACGTGTAAGAAAGATTTTTACACTATTTTCATAAATAAGAAATGTAAAACTGATACATCAGTGTTAATGGAAAAAATCTATCATAGCACCGAAAAGGAATACAAGAATGATGTTACGTCACGTTTTTCTTTTTAAATAAAATCTAAACTTTAGCGTGTTATTTCATTTTCATTGTCATGTGAATAGTGATAATGTTATGTACCCTGCATAGACATACCTGACGCCTTCATTAGTCAACTGTTCAAGTTTATTCGATCTTGCCCGTACCTTTCGAATGCGACATGCTATAGGTACTCTCTGACTTCCGATTAGTTTCCGACAGTAAGCAGCTGTAAGTCGCCTTCTTGTCGACTATAAATAAACTGTCACCATTAACAGGATTCGTTCAATATCATTCATGTCAAATTTGATACAGGCATACCAACCATCGAATGGTTGTGAATACCCTAGATGGTGGCCGCAAATGCGATTGTTGAACATTATGTCTTGTGTATCGGGTTCAATCGGCAATCCCTGAGTGTAATTTAATTAATTTTTAAACTGAATAAGTTTGCATTATGTTATTATGATGGCACTCTTAGATAAAAAGTAATTCCAGCGAAATAATGCGCAATCTACTAAATACAATGAAAGTAAAAGACAGTGTGCCTATCAAGTCTTGAAATCTTGACTGATGAGAATTTCCGGGATCTTGTGTTTGTGGATTAAAACAACAAGTATCTTATCACTTTTAGTCCTAGTACACAGGGTGGCCATACCTGCTAAGCAGACGCCCTCATTTTTTCCAGACTCTTTTTTGCCAAGCTGTACCTGTTAAAAAAAGAAACAAATTTCGTACTAGTAGTTATATAAAAATAAATCTAGTCTTTCGTTTTGGAGTTTCCAGGGTAATTTAAAAAATGTATCTCTGGGTGCGTTATTGAAGAATTCAAGCAACCAGAAACAGCATGATATAGTTTATAAGTTCTATTTGCCATATTAAGTAATCATCTTGCACTGATTATTATCAAATATTCACAAATCGCACGCTAACTGCCCACACGAAAACCATCAATCACACCGCCCCCGCCATCCTTTGTCAAAGCGGTGCGTACGCGACTGCTCATCAGAGTGTACCAGACTCGAGGCGCGTAGGTATGACTTGCGTTCCGAGCGTTTGTATGAAGATAGAATACTGCTAAATATATTTACCGTGGCTTAGGTATCATTTCTTTATTTATTTGTCCCATCACTCACAGAAAAGAAGTGCTAATTAAAATAAAACTATGCTTCGCCATAATTATGCTGAATGGTTGCGATGAAATTGTATCCGATCCCAGTTCATATTTTGTTTTCTGTTTTTGTAAATTTTTATTAATTTTCTTGTTGATGGAGAGAGTTAAATTAAAATTATGGTTGGAAGTCTGGAACATAAACATCTGCCATCGTTAGGACGATGACATGAATTATGACGTCATCTTGAGGACCATCGTAGTCAGTTGCATAGCTATCGGCATTGTTTAAAGAATAAAAAAGCTGTTAAGTATTAATACCTAAATTAAAACTTAATAATCTCACGCCGGCGTCTCATGGATGTCAGATAATATACATAACGCCACCTGCATGATCCTTAAATACTTCTTTTACTTCGTTAACGCGCAAAAATAGGTAGGTACACAAAATTAATCAATATTCATTGTAGATCGACAAAGCGCCAACTTAGTATTAATTTAGCCGTAAGAAAAAGGACGATAAAACAGTCCAAACGGACGAAACTTCGAACATAACAATCAGAGTTCCTCCTTCGTCTGTGCTAATAAAAACAAAACAGTTTCGGATATATGGGTGTCATGTCGCTTGTATTTTTTTTTTTGGACTTTAATAGAGAGGTGTAACAATCTACCTACCAAGGTAGGAGAACCAAGGTAATCGACATAGCCGGAAGAATTGCCAAGTGGTAGTGGGCAGGGCAGATTGCTCGCAAAACAGATGGCCAATGGGCCACAAGGTTCTGGAGTGGCGACCGTGTACTCGAAGACGTAGCGCTGGAAAGCCACGCTGGCCACAGCAATCCGCTGGATGCGAGATGCACAGAACCAGTCAAAGTGGCGGTGCTTGGGGAGGCCTATGCTCAGCAGTGGACTTTTTTCACCTGCAACTGAAATGCCTATCCTTATTAATCTTTTTATGCTGCTAGAATTGCATGTGGTGTACGAAAATTAATAGGTCTAAGAACCAAAAGATTTTTTAAAATAAAAAAAATTGAGAAGTTTGTCATGGTTTTGATGGTGGTCCCGCTATAGTTCTGCCAAACAAAGAACTATTGGAATCGAAGATGCGCGTCATGTCGCGTTCAATTCAAAATTCAGAACGCTTGTCATCCCGGAAGCGCAATCAAAATCAATCATTTAAGCACTTGTTAAAAATATTATAACCATTGGACCTATGTGTCTAACGGCCGTAGGTACGTACCTACCTTCCTACGTATCGTCAGGCCAAATTCCGGACGCGTCTGCCCAAATCCCGGATAGGTTTGGAAACGTTTGCTGCCAACTAAATTATTCAGTAGCTCATTAAATCAATATAGTCGTGCTGTGTCAAGCATTACCTAATAGAGCAATATCAAACAATGAATGAAGGATTGATCGTGAAATAAATTCAAAACAAAATTGGGATGGTGGTGTGCTGGTGTGTGTGATGTTATTTAATAGCATTAAAAATATTGTTTGATTCATCCTCGCGAGTAGGTACATCTTTGTCGGCCGTCATCTCTGTACCTTGCACCAGTTTCTAACAATGCCACCTCCACCACCCTTTCACAATTAATCCATCGTTTAGGTTTGTAGGATTAACTTTAATATTAAGACCTAGATCGAATAAAGTAAAAGTAGGCAAATAAACTCACACTGCACATTGCGGGAACATCACAACAGGAACAATAATACTCACTTTAAAAATTATTAACTTGTTTATTTCTTATTAATCAATATTTATTCACTATTCACAGTACAATAAATTCGTTAAGCACACTTAAGAAGCACTCAAGGGTTATGCCCAAACTCGACAAGAGCTGAAATCAGAATGCCAGTCCGCAATCCCACCGAACATCTCCCCATCCATAATATTTTAAACGTTTCTTTCTTTAACATTACTTCCGGTCAAGCACGTGTTCAAATGTCGCCCAAAAACAACTTTTAAATCAAATTAAATACTGCCATACTTAAAACCCTTACACCCATAATATTTTAAATGTTATTTCCTATTACTTCCGGTCAAGTAAGTATTCTAATATTACCAGAAAAACAACTTTTAAATCAAAATAAATACTGAAATTCTTAAAAACCTAACACCCATAATATTTTAAACGTTATTTTCTATTGCTTCCGGTCAATTATGTGTTCAAATATTACCACAAAAACAACTTTTATATCAAATTAAATACTGAAATTCTTAAAAACCTAACATTCGGCCATCCTGACCCCGTGCATGTCCCCATGCACGCAGTCACAATGACCCGTCATGGCTGTGAATTGTAACCTAACATTCGGCTAGTACGACACTCTGACTCCACTCTGACTCCTTCATTTTATATAATCTCAATAAAATTACAATATCTCAATACAATTAAACAAATCGCAATAAAATCAGAAAGAACAAAAAAAAAAAACAAAAATAACATTAATTTGAAGAAAATCTTATTTTGTGAGCCTTTTCACTATCCAATATTTAACATTAAATGCATTGTCTGCGAACCCTTCCTTCTCGCAGACAATACACGTCTCTCCTATCATGTGCTATCGTGAACCCTTCATTCTCACTAATAGCACATTCAAGGTCAAGCAGTGATCGTGAACCCTTCATTCTCACGAATCACATCATCATTCATTGCACTGCATTGCCTGCGAACCCTTCCTTCTCGCAGACAATACACGTATCTCCTATCATGTGCTACTGTGAACCCATCCTTCTCACAAATAGCACATTCTAGGTCAACTTTTCATTATACAATATTTAACATTAAATGCATTGTCTGCGAACCCTTCCTTCTCGCAGACAATACACGTCTCTCCTATCATGTGTTACTGTGAACCCATCCTTCTCACAAATAGCACATTCTAGGTCAATCAGTGATCGTAAACCCTTCTTTCTTACGAATCACATATCATTAAATAATCATTTACCAACATCACAAACAAATAATCCAACATCACAAACATAAACAGAATTCTATAGACCTATTTCTCTGGTTCTCTTCTATCTTTTATATTTTCGAAAAATTGAAAAATTCATTCAAATGAACTAAATAGTTACATTGAAAAAGAAAAGATTATGTAATGAGCGAAATAGATTTCGCGCAAATAAGACTATAAATATGGCGATCTACGACTTTTTATACACTGTATTGATAGAAATGGACCAAACACCTGTATGTGCTATCTTCTGTGATATGACTCAAGCATTTGACTACGTAAACCATGTCATTTTAATTAAAAAAAAACTTGACACATATGATAAAAGAGGTAATGTTCTTAATCTAACTGAACTTAAAGGTATTAAATTTAGAACAATTACATCTAAATCGAATGTATTTGGTATTGGAATTAAAATCTATAAAAAACCCCCAAACTGTGTTAAGAATATATCATCAACAAATATATTGAAATTAAAGCTAAAAGAATTTCTCATATATAAAACGTATTATTTAATTAACGAATTTCTGAATGACCGAATTACTGAATAAAATTGTTGTGACTCATTTATTGTAAATTAGATGACCGTAATAATAATATCTAGCTAGCTTTTGCCAGCGGCTTCGCCCGCAAATTATACATATGAACCTTCCTCTTGAATCACTATCTATTAAAAAAACCGCATCAAAATCCCTTGCGTAGTTTTAACGATCTAAGCATACATAGGGACAGACAGAGGAAAGTGACTTTGTTTTACACTATGTAGATAATTAATATAGTATGAGATTGACTAAAACTTGACATGTTAATTTTAATTATATAATTATATTATAATTACTTATATATAATTTTAATTATCTAATGTAAATTGCATGACTGTAATAATTATCATGAATAACTGTAATATGAGGTCGACTAAAATTTGACACTTTAAATATAATAATGAATATAAAATGAAGTTGCCTAAAACAGCCAAAGCAATGGATAATAACCAGCAACAATTAAGAGAGTATCTGTATTATTGTTAATTATTTTTAACATAGCCAATTATATAACATTGACTAACAGACAAATATTGTATACCCCATGGGTATGTTTCAGTGATACTAAAATGCTAATTATAAGAAGTGTATCCGTGTCCGTTCTGTATCTGTGAGTGTACCTGTGACAAAAATTAAATAAATGAACATGAAGAGCTAAATAGTAAAGCATTCAAACATCCATTGAAAATGTTTCTTTTGGAAAAAAAAGTGTATTACAGTGTTTCCGTTTTTTTTAGTTTTTAATGACTGAATAATTTTATCAATCTCCTGACACTAATAATGAATATGTTTGAATGTAGTATTTTGACATTAAAACATTAAAATAATGTCAAATTTATAAACTTTATCATGTCCATTTTATGTAATTCCTTTTGATTTTTGTTGTTGTTCGCTCTTTTAATGTTATGGAAATATTTGTACGCCGATACTTACGGCTAAACTTGACTGAACCTAAACCATGTAACATCTGTTGTATGTGTGGGTAAATAAATAAATATAAATAAAAATCTTGTATGCTCTTAAATGTATACAACGTTTACACAAAAAAAGAAATCTTATCTTAAAAATTGTAAGCATTGTCTGTGAACCCTGCCTTCTCGCAGACAATACTCGTATCTCCTATCATGTGCTATCGTGAACCCTTCATTCTCACTAATAGCACATTAAAAAAAACAGCAGGTAAAGCAGTGATTGTGAACCCTTCCTTTTCACAAATCACATCATTCATTGCACTGCATTGCCTGCGAACCCTTCCTTCTCGCAGACAATACAATGAATTGTTCACTTTTTTTTTTCATTCCACGCTTTTTGGCTCTATAAACATATCTAGTTCAATAAGTAAATAATATGTATACATTATTTAAACACTTAACAGAAGAAGAGTGATCAAATATTATAAGCGCGGGTTCTGTTGTAAATATTCACGTTTCTACTGATTATGAAATTCGAGAACTTGTTTATACTTGGTTAGTATTTTATTTACCTTAAATCACAGAGAATATTGATCCTAGTGGTAACTAGGTACTGAATTACACGAGGAAAAATAGAAGCCTGTCTGAACCTACACATCATTTCTAGACCTAAATTACTGTACATTATTCTGGAGTGTGGATGGCAGTATTTTGTTCTAATAACAATGATTAAAATTTTGCGCTAAGGACCCCTGAACTATCTACAATAGTGATTCTAGAAGCCGTAAAATGAAAACATCATTTCTATTTCTCGGCTAAAAGCAGAGTAAATGCTTAGTGATAATAAGTGAGTTGCTATTACAGGCGAATAAATTTTAACTATTAAACTAATATTATTTGTGATTCGCTACTTATTAAGAAATCTTGTGGCCTATAAAAATATTTACTAAAATGCAAGAATCATAGACGATAATATTAATTCCGCATATGAAAGTTAGACCTATAAGCTAACTTCAATAAGTCTCGAATTGTCATTACGGCTGTGAAATTGTATGGCATAATACTTTATTTATTTCATTCCTTTCCACAAACAAAACAGAAAAGCGATTTGGTTTTAAGATAAATAAAACGTTCTGAGTATTGCTTGGTTGCATTCACATTGTCATAGATTCGAGTGATTGCAACACATTGCTATAAATAAGTCGAAAAAAAATGGGGTTATATAGTTTTAAAAGAGCTGATGTGTAAAATAATAGCATACAGATGCAAATTAACATTTGAGCTATTCAGACGATCATCTTGCGATATTTACATCACCTAACGCAGAGAAAAGTGTGCCCAAATCGCGTTGAGTGAACGTGAACAAATCATTTAAACGACATTTTGAAGATCCTTCTTACCACCTTTGGCTTCCTCCGGACACATGTTGGCCATGGCTGCCAATATTGTTTTCGTCATGATGCCTGCTATGCACCGTTGGACTGCTGGCCTGACGATCGCTGCACACGGCCGGTGATCACCTCTCGTGCTCAGCCTTCCGGGACCGGCACGTTGCGACAGGCTACGCCGCTTGTGCACTTCTTCCTCGGGCACACGCATGCGAACGAGCTCTCGTTCCAGCTTGCACTCCGCATCCAGCTTCAGCTGCGATCATCGCAGGTCTCCTGCCGAGCGCAACTATGGAGCGAGGCTCTGTTCAGGCTCGATCGGCGTCATTCAGGTGTTGATAGTCGACATTGCAATGAGCTGCCATCACGCGGCACTTTTCTGCAACTCACACATAAGGGCACCTATGTATTTATTCAAAAATAAAAACACGAACTCGAGAAAACAATGTATCAAAGCTATATTAGAATATTTCCACCCTACCCAAGGTACATCAGGGCTATGTAGGATTGTATTAGCAGAGATAACTATTATATTTTTCAACACACTTGCTCGTAAAGTGAGCCTTATTATATCGTTCTTAGGGCCATAAACCGAACTATAACATACACGTGCATAATAATATTACACACTAGTGCATAATAGAATGATCCCTACAAAGTTAAGTTAGTACCTAACTGCAAATTATATGCGAGTAAACAGAGCATTTTCAATTTAACCGGGTAATACAGTTTTTTTTTTTTTTTTGTAACCACAAAGAGGTTTTATGCCACCGAAAATCTATTTACATTTTTGAAATAAATAAATGTGTCCCTAATTAAGACGAAAAAACATTTATTATTATCAAATTATTTATAATTCACAATAATTTCTTATAAAATATTTGCATTTTATCACAAAAATTATCATTTTGAAGTAGGCTGTATGGCTGTAATCAATCAACTTACATTTGGCGCGTGCAAAAAAAAAAAATTGCGCGCCATTTCCCAATTTTCCCCTAATTTTCATATTTTGTTTGTATCGCATTTGTTGCTGTGTGGTAAAACGATTTATGCAATACATATTTGTTTTTTCCTCGCAAG
This sequence comes from Aporophyla lueneburgensis, assembly GCA_932294355.1. Taxonomy (NCBI): domain Eukaryota; kingdom Metazoa; phylum Arthropoda; class Insecta; order Lepidoptera; family Noctuidae; genus Aporophyla; species Aporophyla lueneburgensis. The sequence goes on along the minus strand of OW028751.1, from coordinate 28,442,750 downwards.
TGTGTTGAAAAACGTCGTATGATACACGTGTGTATTGATGATTACCGTCCTCGGCTCTCTTAAGACCCTCACCTGACGGCTCGGGTCTCAATGGCGCCTCAGCGGTAATCACCAACATTACACACTTGTACCATAATGTACTATTACCTTACTAGTATATTTTAACTTAACTATTATATGAATATGAATATGAAAAATTAAATTCAAACCAGACAAGCACGTGGGTATGTGTCACTTCTGAATTGTAGGATTAACTTTAATATTAAGACCTAGATCGAATAAAGTAAAAGTAGGCAAATAAACTCACACTGCACATTGCGGGAACATCACAACAGGAACAATAATACTCACTTTAAAAATTATTAACTTGTTTATTTCTTAATAATCAATATTTATTCACTATTCACAGTACAATAAATTCGTTAAGCACACTTAAGAAGCACTCAAGGGTTATGCCCAAACTCGACAAGAGCTGAAATCAGAATGCCAGTCCGCAATCCCACCGAACATCTCCCCATCCATAATATTTTAAACGTTTCTTTCTTTAACATTACTTCCGGTCAAGCACGTGTTCAAATGTCGCCCAAAAACAACTTTTAAATCAAATTAAATACTGCCATACTTAAAACCCTTACACCCATAATATTTTAAATGTTATTTTCTATTACTTCCGGTCAAGTAAGTATTCAAATATTACCAGAAAAACAACTTTTAAATCAAAATAAATACTGAAATTCTTAAAAACCTAACACCCATAATATTTTAAACGTTATTTTCTATTGCTTCCGGTCAATTATGTGTTCAAATATTACCACAAAAACAACTTTTATATCAAATTAAATACTGAAATTCTTAAAAACCTAACAGGTTTATTTAAAGTACATTAAGAATGCTTGAACACTGACAGTTTGGCTGTTCATAAATGCAAGTCGCTCAGCGCGCTGTAGAGCGGGCTATCATCATCATCATTTCAGCCGAAAGACGTCCACTGCTGGACATAGGCCTCCCCCAAGCTCCGCCACTTCAACCGGTTTTGTGCTTCCCGCATCCAGCGGATTCCAGCGGCCTTCACAAAGTTCAGAGCGGGCTATGCTCGTAGTTTATTTGAAGGATAAAATCGGAAATAAAATTATCCAGAAAAGAACCGGAGTTGCCGACATAGCTTGCAGGAGTGGGCTGGCTATGACTGTCGAAGGACCAATGGCCGATGGAGCAGACGACTCCTGGAGCGGAGACCGCGTATCGGCAGGCGCGAGCGTAGTGTGGGACACCCCCCTGTTAGATGAACCGACGAGCTAAAGAAAGTGGCTGGGCAGACTGGATGCGGAAAACGGAGGACAGGGTGTTGTGGCGCAGCATGAGAGAGGCCTATGTCCAGCGGTGGGTTGCGATAGGCTGAGTTGATTTGTTTGATTAAAGAATAGGTACAAATTGTACGGATTGAAAACATGTCCGCTAAAAGCAGACATTCACTTCAGTTTTTTTTTATGTTCTTGGGAATCAAATATAGCTGCATTGCATCATCAATGACATAATCAATCAGAATTCATTCTAGATTGTGAGATTTATTGATGGTAAGTACCTATACCTACGTAATTAGGATGCAAAAACCGGCCAAGTGCGAGTATCGAGTATCGTACATACTTAATTTAAGATAAAAAATATCGAAAGAACACGTTTCTTTTCTTTAATATTTTACTTTATTTTATCTTTGTTATTTGTCGCTATAGCGACCGTAGTAATCTTACAAGCGAGGGTTGAGATAAATAACTTTTGCCAATTTTCACTCGTGTTTCAACTACAAAAACTTTTTAACAAAAAATTAAACCGCCGAAAAAACTGAAAAGCAAAAAATAATAAACCTTAAAATTTTGAGTCGGCGCTGAAAAATCAATGAACAAAGATCACTCAAAGCGCCGACTCATAATTTTAAGGTTTATTATTTTTTGCTTTTCAGTTTTTTCGGCGGTTTAATTTTTTGTTAAAAAGTTTTTATTTTATATTTTTTGTAGCTTTAATGTACTTATAATACTTGGCAAGGTATACCCTATCCAATAAAAAAACAATTATCAAAATCGGACTACTCTGTATAAAGTTATGCGTGGTTATACGTTACAATCAGTGAGTGAACAATCAATCATCCCCTGTTTTCTGACCCTTAGCGTTCGATTTTGGTTTCCAAATTTATATGGGACCACCTTGGGAGTATACCCTTTCCAATAAAAAAAGAATTATCACAATCGGACTACTATGTAAAAAGTTATGCGTAGCCATAAATAAAAAATATATATATATATACGCGTCGAATTGATAACTTCCTCCGTTTTTTTCGTCGGTTGAAAAAAATATGAGACTGTTTTTTGCTATTAAGAACTCAGCGCTATTATAATTTAAAGGTAGGACGCAATAGTGACTCTGTTTCACCTATCGGGCTATCAACGTCGTAGCTATTCAGAAACAGCCTAGAGAGATGGTGTATGGTGTTCCCGCGTAGACGAACTTCCCCACCTTGACCTTAATCAAATTCACAATTCATTCAATTGCATTCGTACCTCGTAACCGAACTATCTTCACAGTCTTACAATCCACTATTTATATGACGAGCTTAATCGTCGATAATATTCAAGAAAATTCGTGAAATCACTTAAACACAAATTCTTTATAGCAAGTAACAAACGATTTGCCTCGTACTCTTCTTCCGGAGCATGAGAAATTTCTTTTAGTTCTTCCAAGGACTTCACTACTTCTGGCAAATTATTTAAAACAAGTTTCACAGCAACATGTTTCTTAAAATTGATTTAGGTAACTTTTTTCATAATATCCCATCGAGTAGTAAATCCGACAAAACAGCAAAATACTTTTTGAATGATTACAAATAGGTTTATTGTTTCCGAGCATGGGGCGGCAGAGTGGTCACCGAAAAGGTTCAAAGAGAGAAGCCAAACACGGTACGAACACCGCCAGCTCATTTCTTTCTGCAATCCTGGCTTGCACATCTCTGCAGGTATCGGCCATAATAGATCTATCTTAAGATTGGCCACGACATTGTCGAATATCCAAACCATCAATTCAATCAATTCTACATTTTTCCACAATCTGATGACAACACTCTTCTGACTTTCCAGTAGGTAACTTCTACAAAGTCTAAAAAACTTTATTTTATTTCAAACACATGACTAGAATTGTAAAAATATCGAATTACCTACCTAGCTCATTTGTTCTGTATGCGACAAATCCGGAATACTGTCAAACATTAGGCTAAGTTCAGATGAACGCGCGACGACGCGCGGTTTGCTCGGCGCGCGGTTTAAGATTGTAACAAATCAATATTGTTGTGTACATGACCGCGCGTCACCACGCCTGCCCGCGCGCACCGCCATGCACCGCGCGCAAGATGTTGATCCGCGCGCCACCGCGCGGCGACGCGCGGTTTAAGATCTACACTCCTGTATCGACCTATTCAGTAGAGATGAGATATACCTGCCAATCGCCATACCCGGCCTTCAAGGTATGGGTATCGCCAAATACCTGGTACAAAAATCGGGTTTCAAAATACCTGTAAGTATTTGGTGTTATGATTTCGTCAAGTAAACGTACCTATGCGATAAGTATGGCATACCTCCAATATTATGTAGGTACGACGTTTCAAGTAAGAGATATGAAGATGGTTTTTAGTGAGTGCTAAATATTATATGCAAAATAACATTAGGTAATTTTATTTAAACTGACTAACTAGAGTAGCTGCGTAGTTAAAATCACTTTATTACACACAATATATTTTTAAGGAACTCTTTGATTTGATAAAAAAATGTAATTCGTAATATTTTTGTATGCAATAACATTATTACGCAATTATATTCCTTAAGAACGTAGACATATGTATTTTTTTTTTAACTGAATTAGATCGTCCGAAACGTTCCTGAAGCACGAATGACGCATCGGGTCCTGCCGTAAGCAGTCGGGTAGCTTCGGGTGGTTTCGGCGGAACGATGTTGCACGAACTGGCTGATACCTTGTGGTAGCGGTTCGTTTCGTACTACCCTATACGTATGACGTCATACCTTCAAGGTATTTACCCAGTATTCCGGTCTGTACCCGGGCTACGTACTGGGAAGCACATACCTGGTATATATACCTGTACCAGTATATACGCCTCACCTCTACTATTCAGTTGACCCGCGCGGTTTGAGGCGGACGGACGCAAGGAGCGACGAAAAAAATGGAGGACGACATATCAATGGATTTACGCATAGACGAAATTGAAAAAAGAGATGCGATTTGGAATCTTAACTCGAAGGACTGTTCAAATAGAATAATAAAAAGAAGGTCTTGGGAAGAATTAGTGTTAATTTCAGGTCAAAGGATGCAATCGACATCCTAAAATAGTTGACAAATCGATCTTCGTGTAGTCTTAGTGTGGGATATAAAGTCACAAACAGGCTTATTGAAAGTCTTTGACTTAAAATAGAGTGCACCCAGTATCTTCTTTGCTTTCGACGGCGACGTCGCAGTTTGCGGTATAAAATCCACAAGACAAAATTGCCTCCTCCACGTCCATTCTCACTGAATGTTCACGCGCAAGATGTTAACCCGCGCGGTGGCGCGCGGGTTAACATCTTGCGCGCGGTGCATGGAGGTGCGCGCGGGCACGCGCGTCACATATATTTATTTGTAAATTTTAACATTCCAAAAGAGCCGTGCCTACCAATTTTAATTAAATTATTTTACTTTGACTTTGGTCTGCCACGCTTGGCGCCCGGGGCACAGTGTTTTATGAAGACCATTTTTCGGACATTGCTTTTTTATATAAAAAGCTGATAGTTTAAGTTATTTAAATGCAATATTTCGTATCCCCATTTCACTAGTATGTTTAGTTTTTGAGATATAATTTTTTGAAAATCGTCTTTTTTTCAACCGGGTATTTAGAAAAAATATCATATCTCTGAAACTAAATATGATACGCAATTATGATCTTAGAAACATCGATGGCGTTTTTTATGTTGCATATTTTACAGTATAAATAAATCTCGGAACTTCGTTAGATTCGGACTTATACAAGGTTTTTTGTTTTTCGTTTTTATTTTTTTTCTCGGTAATTCCACCGTATTTGGAAAAGTTATTTATGCTAAAATTATGCCCTCCATCTTCCCTACATACTACAAAAATAACACATCCTAATTGCGTGGAATCTAGAAGTTATTCCAAATTAACTGTTTTTGCTAGGGTTGTCACTTTCTAATCTGAATTTTGATGACTCAATTTTTATTTAATGGTACGTTTTGGTTATTAAAATTTCGAGTATTAAACTTTGTTATATCCAGACTTATAAAAGGTTTTTAGTTTTTTATTTATTTTGCTCTCGATAATTCCGTAGTAGTACTGGGATAAGTTATTTATACTGAAACTACACTTGGCCAGCAACTTCGTTCGCGCATATTTTCATAAAAACTTTAACACCCTTTAAAACTGAATTTTGACGGTAGTTTTGACAAACGAATACCGGGCCGATTCTAATGTCACAAAATTCTCTAAACTAAACTAAAAATCACTTAAATTTGGTTTATCCCTGTCAAACAACGATTTTCTATTCTGAAATAGACTAAAAGTGACACAACTTAACTATATTTTAGTTTGATAGCACCAAGATTGCACTGAATTATTAGTTTAGTGAAAATGTCAATTTTGCTATGCTGAGTTTGCCGGTTTTCACCAAAAATTCTGACTATTTTTAATCGCGATTAAAAAAGTGTGGAATAAGACTAGTGATCATGAACTAAAATTCACACTAAGGCCACGCCTTCACGGGCAAAAACAGTACTGTATTTTTTGTTTTCCTTTTCTTTTGCTTATATCTCGAAAATGGCGTGTCCTATCACAAAAATAATGAAAATTTCGAGCCCCTTTAGAACCTCTGCCCATTTAAATCTCAAAACGTGGGTAATATTCTTTTATATTTTTCAAACAAAAAGTGAAAATTTTCATATAAAACACGTCCAGGCTGCCTCCTAGCACGTGCCTTCGTCTCTAAAAAATTCATTGCGTAGCGGACAAGTACGACGTTGCGAAACCAAAAGAAAAAAAAAATACCACGTTGAGTCGCGATTTTCAAATTCGATTTTAGTCGTGTCAAAATAATTTTTAAATTTAGAGATTTTTTCTTGCAGAATAGCGTTACAATTCTCATATCCAAAAGTAAGGAATTTAAGAGATAGTTTAGTTCGGTGTACAACAGAATCGGCAATGACAATCATTATTTTGATTTTAATTTGTGCTAAGTTTTAGGTTTATTAACCTAAGAAATAAGATTCCTCCCCTAAATTTTTCTATTGGAGGTAGTTCTAAAAATAAAAAATGACATTAAAATGTAAATGTGCCCTGCCCACTGCCCCTTAAGTTTGGCGATTCTTCTGATTGTGTGGATAACTTTGGTATAAATATAGACATAACTTCAAATCCGGATATGGACTAATATAATATGATCGCGTGACAACCCTAACGACGTAGAATACGGATCGAACTTAAAAATGTTGTGGTTTCTAGATTCCACGCAATTAGGATGTGTTATTTTTGTGGTATATAGGGAGGATGAAGGGCCTATTTTTAGTATAAAAACAACTTTTCCAAATACGACGGAATTACCGAGAAAAAAAATGAAAACTAAAAACTTAAAACCTCATATAAGTCTGAATCTAACGAAGTTCCGAGATTTATTTGTACTCTCAAATATGCATCATAAAAAACGCCTTCGATGTTTTTTAGGTCACAATTGCGTATCATATTTAGTTTAAGAGATATGATTTTTTTTCTAAATACCTGGTTGAAAAAAAGACGATTTTCAAAAAATTATATCTCATAATCTAAACATACTAGTGAAATGGGAATACGAAATATTACATTGAAATAACTTAAACTATCAGTTTTTTATATAAAAAAAAGCAATGTCCGAAAAATCGTCTTCATAAAACACTGTGCGGGGCACGGACCGGGGTTTACCCCTTCTTAGATATGGTGCAGTCGCCACATGGGTTCTGCCATGTGATTCTCGCATCTAGCTGATTCCTGCGACTATCATCATCATGTTTTAAGATTGATAAGTTACCATATTTGTAACCATCAAAATTATAATAAGAATTTTAATTGGGTATACAGGTACTGTGCTGTTCATATTTTAGGTTTCTTGTTACCAGAAGACAATTAGGTATGTCATCCAGGAAAGTGAAATGATCGTCTCGTTCTTCAGCAGGAGCGTGCACTAAATGCCTTCCCCGCTTTCATAGCAGAAATGACAAAATCATTCAATGAAGAAACTCAATTGTTAATTTATTACTCAACAGGCTCCACGACAACAATACTGCAGAAGTCAGTGCACGCTTAAGTTCTACTACTCCACAGGCAGCGGTTAGAAACCGTGAAAAGAATAAAGCAAACATAAATGCAGACAGACTGGCCCACTAATTAAATCTACAATCAAAAATAGACCTATCACCAAGGAGGCAAGAGTCAAATACCTACTCAAGACCACATCACTACTGCCGTACGTCTACAGACCATTTTGGAAGCAAACAAATCAGGCGACAACGCTTAGGTATTTACGTTCAAACAAAACAACTATGAACGAAGCTTTTTTTGATCTCTCGTGTCTGTTTGTTCTAAAATGTTTGCTCTATGTCTGCACTGAGGGCTACGCGTTCCCTCCACTCCAGTCCGTCTTTGTTTACGGGGGCGAGCGGGCGTTGCACCTCCCGCAGCGCCGACGCGCACGCGTGACTAATTTAAAAATAAAACTTATATTCGCTGCTGCACATCCTGTGTTCCAGGACTAAACTGACTTGAATTTGGTTCTAATAACTTATTTCTATCAAAGTTTAAGTCATAACTAAGTTTTCGGCCAAACAAAAAAAAGTTTTGATTCACATTCCATTCCAGACGTGCAAACTTGTGCTAAATATTTCAGTATTTTTATTACAAGATTATAGTGCTATACAACCAAGTCTGCTCCAGAGTGTAAATATTTGAAAACCGAACACAGATAGATAAACAAACTTTTTTAGTGCACACGTGTAAAAATATGGATATGTATCCGAATTTTTAAATTATAAAAAAGTAAAAATGGATTGGCGCGAAAAACTCTTTGGGAAGGTGTTGGTCAAATGTGAATCGGGAACTCAAAATGGGAAATTCGAAAATATATCAACATTGGAGGCCTTGTCCGACTGCGTGGATGAGGGTGAGGGGGCAGTGTGCGGAATATACTTTTCTTTCGCGAATATAAGTGATACTAGTGATGATTTTGGTGTTCGTTTGGAGGAGGTCTACAAACGAGTCCATCCTCGTTTGAGAGTTGTGCAGGTGGTGTTGTGGGCTCATGTCGGCACTCCTGAGGGACTGGTGGAACGGGAGGCAGGGTTCCGGAGGAGTTTGACGGGGAAGCCGTGGTTTGCCGTACCCTTCCACGATGTTGATACAAAGGCAAGAATAGACCTAGTACAAAAACAAAATAATTTACTAAGATATAAGTGCCTGTTTTCAGCTATTTAGAAGGATCGACTTTGTGCCCCGCAAAGTTAGGAAAGAGAGATTTAGCAGCCGCTTTAATAGCTTTATTAGCTCGGTAGACAAAATAGAAACTTTTCAGCTCAAAATATTGGCTCTAAATCACCATAAGCCACGATAAGAGTCGTTTTGGCTCAAGAGCCAGTCTGGCCACAATCCAAAATACATACGTATATGATTCGTATAGAAATGGATCCCTAAACGACGTTGAAAGTTGACCACAGGAATCAGAAACATTCAAAACTACGTATCCAAACTAATATTATAAAGGGAAAAGATTTGATTGTTTTGTATGTTTGTTTGTTACGCTTTCACGCCAAAACGGCTGAACAGATTTGTATGTTTGGCAAATGGGTAGACCATGACCTGGATTAGGATACTTGATACTCTCACGGGGTCCGGAAGCTTATGTGGGTAAAAGCGTATGAAATATCTCCGATTTTACGGTTTTCCCAACACTATAAACCCGGGTTTTTAACGATTACCCACCACAGACCACAATAATTCGATTTCCATTTAGCCATTGCGGTCAGACTTTCATCTATATTGTTCATGCATGCGTGCAAAACCTTTTTTTTGAAATAACCGACGTTATAATAAAATCCTTACCTACCCTATTCTGCACAAGAATGCCTTAATACTTTCCAACTTCTAAGTTTTTATAATCCCCAGATCCTACTAATATTTTATGAATGTGAAATTTTGATGATGTTACTTAAACACGCAAAACGGCTGAATAGATTTATATGAAATTTTACACAAACATAGCCATTACACTAGGATACTTTTATCCCGTTCCCATGCGATACTTTTTAATCCCAATGCGGGCAAAGCCATGCGAAAAAGCTAAGAAGATAGATAGATAAAATACTCTTTATTATGTACACCATAAAAATTACAGATATAATATAAATGTAGAAAACAAATGGTGACAAATGGGCGATCTTGTCGCTAAAAGCGATCTTATTGAGACAACCTTTGGATGGATTAAGGAAGAAGGAGAGACAATACTAAAAGTTTTCTGTAGTGTACCTTTTACATGAAAACATACATACATAAAACATATAGCTATAGAAATACACAATTTATAATAATCACGAAACAAGTCCAAAGAACAATAAAATGGCACGCCTTGTAAATTCTTTCAATCAACCACTCGATTAAGGTAAGAAAAACATATATAAAACGTATGTGCATCCGTACTAATGACGTCTTAAAAAACCATGATGAAACCACTAATAACCTCTTTTAATCTTCGACAGCTCGAAAAACAAACATCGGAAGCTTTCAAGCAAATTAAACAAATCATAATGAGAAAGCAAAATATCTCAAACGCTAAAATGTTTACAACATCAAACGCTTGAGCTAAAACTTCGCTCAAACACTTGAAGATTTGCCTTTAATTCTGTTTTAATTTGTTTTATAAATGTTACCTTTGATACTTTGTGCGAATTTGTTCTTTGCGGGGTTTGGTTAAAGGCAAGTTTATTTGGCCTTTTTAGCTACTGGCAATGTTAAAATCAAAATTAAATTTCCCTTTTCTTTATTTTATTAAAATACAATGTACAGGCTCTGTGTGTTAATGGACGTAAAGAATAGCACTAACCCACGTCTTTCCATGGGTGTCGTAGAAGGCGACTAAGGGGCTTACTAGATAATGAGCATCAGCCTTCTCTATGCATATTACCAATATACTGGGATCGCCAACACTCCTGCCAAGCGTGGCGATTATGGCTAACCGTTTTTCGGCTGAAATGATGATGATGATGATACAGTTCTAGCTCCTACAACCATAGCAAAGCATTAAATTGTTTGTATCATCTATCAAAAATTACGCATTGTTATACATTCTCCACAAATACAATACACCACATAGCCAAACCGTTATCCGTTGCATCAACTGCAATATACCTACCCTACCTTCAACTATATTTACCCGCAGTAGCTGATGACAATGGACATCACAATGTCATGCAAGCTCTTTGTCGGGCATTTCCATACACTCACAATTTGCCGCTACCAACACGCGACATGCATCGCTATTACAGATTATGACGTTTATAGACTTTGTTCCTGTCGATAACAAACGTGTAGTTTCTGCGAATGTGTTGGGGTAATAAAGGATGATACAATGTTTGCATTCATTATTATATTACATTCAAATATACTTCCAACATATATACTAGAATTTGCATATGACACTATACTTTAAAGAATTTTATTGACCCAAATTTCGCCACTTTCACGGCGTCGGCTGTGGCAGAGAGGTCACTGGCATTTTTTGGCCACAGAGCTAGGGCAGGATAGAAGGAGGAACATAGTTTGCGACATGGCTCAATATCCACAGCCTGCTGCCATTCCATCGAACCTACCTAATAAACTTAGATAGAGCACCTACCAATGGACTATACTATATATCATACGATATCAAACTTTGAAATCCTTTTGAAGTTCGAGACGCAACAAACAATCATTTGTTTGTTGCGTTTGATCCTAACATGATTGATGATTATGGTTACTCATTTGCTCCAAACCACTTTGCGATTGATAGGTTGGACTACTGAAATCAATTACCGTAAAATGTTCAATTGTGTAGGCATAGGCTTTTTCCCATAAAGAGAAGGCATGAGTATTGATCACCACGCTTTGTCAAGGCAGATTGGCAATTTCGAAGTCCAGGGTTACTCCCAATGATTTTCTTCACCCGATGTCACTGATGTTCAATATAAACTTATAAAGTGCAAATGTATTGAAAATGCCACATTGTTACTTGCCCGGATTTGAGTGCACGGGCGATGTCTTAACCAATGGGCCATCGCATTCGCGACACATTTCCTTCGAGAGACATATAACTAAATACTATCCATACTAATATTATAAATGGGAAAGTGTGTGTGTCTGTTTGTCCGTCTTTCACGGCAAAATGGAGAGACGAATTGACGTGATTTTTTAAGTGGGGATAGTTGAAGGGATGGAGAGTACCATAGGCTACTTTTTGTCTCTTTCTAATCCCCTACTTCCCTAAAATGGGGGGGGGGGCGGAATTTAATGCGAGCGAAGCTGCGGGCTAAAGTTAGTAATATATAATCCAGTCCATGCTATTACGATCAATATCGTACTCCTAAGTAAAGGCAAGTCATTAATCACGAACCGCTTCCGCGTTCATCTGGAAGTGAAGAAAATAGTCCATCAGCATTCAGCTGGTCAGTCCCGCAAGTTGTCAGTCATCGGGGAGAAACGATCGAGGACGTCAGTAATGGATTGGGTCTGTCACTGTGTAATCCGATATCTGAAAACCGAGCACTGTATTTGGTAGCGATATGATATTGACATAGATTAAATGAAGGAATACCACGAAAATCAAGAGTAAGCCCACCAAGTATGGTTTGATATTGGACGACTTCACAAAATGCACAGTCAATTTTATTATTGTTCTTTCTAGAACATTTAAGAATGGTATGTGAAGATGCTACTAATTGTACGGTTCTTACTAATAAGATACACGATGAAACATATGATTGACCCGATGACTTATATTATCATTAACTGAATGAATGCTTGCTTTTTGAAATTTTAATGCATTATAAAATGTAATTTCAAAAATCAACCATAAATGTATCAAGAAAGATGCAATGCACACACGCTAGCAAGAACGCGAAATCCCCTCAATAACTACCAGGCGTCCATAAAATCTGAGGGATGAATACGTCGCCCACATCTGCATAACTACTACTACTACCTTAGAAAGTTCCTAGGTTCATTGAAACGGGGGCCCCTAGTAATTACGGGTAAGAGCCGAGGGTTGCGTCAATGCCATGTATCACCCTAAATTACTCTCTCCACCCTACACTTTCGCTTAGAGGGGCTTTTTTACATGTACACAGGTGCGTTTTGATACATTAACGTCTTCTGTTTAGATTAAACTGGCCTCTACTAGCACAGAAATAAAGATCCTTTTAAAACAATACGCTTCTTACCTTAACAAGATTATCTGGAAAAACTCGTAAAACTTTTATGCAAACCTTCACTTGAATCTAATTTCGTTCCAAGAGCCATGACGAGCACGTTCTTTGTAATTCCTTAGCTGTTTCCATTATGTAAATTAAAAGAAACCCTACTGAACAAGCAATTTCACTAATTCTAATAATTGTATTAACTCGGATTGGATTTACCGAGACGATAGCCAGGAAACATTGAGGTTTTTAGGGCAAATAATCTCCTTTGTTTACTTGGGAATGTTGGTCTTCCAATGTTTGAAACAATTTCATTTCATCTTCATTTTTATAGATACCAATTTGGCAACTGGCAGAATTCTGTGAATAAAATCAACAATTCAGTTTGTTTTTTCACCCAATTGTTCCCAGTTCTTCAATTTGGGGCCTTACATATAAAAGCTCATGTATTTAGATCAAAAGATTTCTTTCGGGCATCTCACGGATCCCATTTACCCGCGATCACCCATTAAGTAAGGAATTTCTCGGAATCCACTCGCGAAAGAGGGTGCAAATGATACTGACCCAGCAGCTCTGCCTTTCATGGGACGGCGCAAATGATACGAGCATAAAAGATGGCTTGGAATAAAAACTGATGAAAGTCACGATACTTGTGCTGTAAAAGTAGATGAACCTTCCGATGAAATGAGAACTTGTATTGTGCGTATTCTTTTTGCTGTAGGAAATAGCAGTGAAGCTGATTTTAACAACGCATCCTTTATCTGCAATCATGAAAAAAACACTTCCCGTGACCCAAGAGCTGGTTTTTACCTTGGCCAGAGGCTAAGCATTGCCATACAACGTGGTAATGCCGCCAGTCTCTGGGGTACATTACCAGTCGACAGCGATGCGGATGACTTTTCGACGCTATTTTTTTAATTTGTAAATAGTTTTAGTTAGTTTAGGTTGTATTTTTTTTTCTTTATTAATTTAAATATGTAATCCATGAAATAAATAAACTTAGCCTAGTCCGTTTAAACATGAAAAAGATAGCTAGAAAAACATTTGCTATATTTCTTTCGAACCCATAGATAAAGGATAATCTTCATGATAGTTTACTGCCTAATGTTGACTTACTACCAATACACGCAAAAAGATAGACTTTAACTAAAAGCCCGACCACCAACGGCAATCAATTACAATTATGTTAATGGTGCTCTCACGTGTCCACTCTGTACTAGAATTGTTGTAAGCAAAGGCGGTTTTGCTAGCCACATGAGAGCCATGATAGACGCCCGTGGGTTAGTAATGAAACGGTCGCCGTAGCCGAAAACGGCATGGAAGGATTATTATTATTACACGCAAAAATAAACAAACTAAAAGAATCTACACAAGCTTCATCATTATCAGACGATTGCTTCCCACTTCATAATTTTAAAATAGCAACAACACAAAACCCCGACATTGAGCAGTCTGAGACCGGTCAGAGGGACGCACACATTCGCACAAACGATTAAAGTATAAAGGCACACGTGTTCTGGATCGCTACTCTCCCCCATCAGTTTGCTCAAAGTCCTCGGCAAAATCTATGAGAGACTTATTTATAAGCGACTCAGGGATTATGCCGAAACCAAGGGCCTCATCCCCAACGAGCAGTTCGGTTTTCGAACCCAACACTCGTGTGTCCATCAGGTACACCGCATCGTCGAACATATCAATGCTGGTTTTCAGCGTGGTATGTTCACGGGCGCTGTATACTTCGATATAGCGAAAGCGTTCGACAAAGTCTGGCACAACGGCTTATTATATAAGCTGTACCAACTCGGAGTGCCAGACCGTCTCGTGCTCATCTTACGAGACTTTCTTGCGAACCGTACCTTTCGCTATCGCATCGAAGGGGCACTTTCCTCCCCTCACCCGATCCGTGCAGGAGTCCCTCAAGGCTCTGTACTAGCCCCCCTCATTTTCACGCTGTTCACTAGCGATATCCCCAGAAGCAAGAAGGCAAGGTTAGCTCTGTTCGCAGACGACACTGCCATCTTCTTCTCGGGATTTAGTGACACAGCGCTGGTTCGCTACCTCCAAACCGCAGTCGACGAGCTCGGCGATTGGTTCAGGAAGTGGCGAATCGAGGTCAACCCCGATAAAAGTCAGGCGGTCTTTTACACCCGACCGCGACGTAATCACCCCCCTCCCCGACCCATCTCAATGTTCGGCAAGCAGATCCCTTGGGCGAAGCAAGCCAAATATCTAGGTGTCATCCTCGACGAACACCTCACCTTTTCCGAGCACATAAAGCAGGCTCGCTCGCGGGCTGCTTTCGCTCTCAGTAGGCTCCATTGCGTCCTGAACAAGCGGAGTAAATTGTCTCTTCTGTGTAAGAAGCGGCTTTACACCGCTTGTATCAGGCCGATTATGACATACGCAAGCCCAGTCTGGGCACATGCCAAGCCCCGATTCATCCATAGGATGCAGACTCTCCAGAACCGTTTTCTCCGTCAAGCCACAGGCTCGCCTTGGTTTGTTCGGAATATCAATCTTCATTTAGACATGAAACTCCCGACTATCCATCAATTCACGAAACGCGCTTCGAAGCGTTTCTTCGATAGGGCCGTAGCCCACCGCAACCCTCTGGTAGTGGCGGCAGCTACTTACACCCCCTCCCGTATTAGCAAAGTCCGCCGCTCGCGGCACGTTCTTACCGATCCTGATGATCCCACTACTCTCCTCCAGGAGAGTCGAAAAGAGACCAGTACAGCTAGACCAGCACACAGACACAAACCGTACCGACCTCGCCGCCGAGGTCCGTCGTCGCGACCCCGACTTAACAGTCCCTCCCGACCCTTGCAAGAGCCAGCCCGCGATGCTGCGCCGTTAGCTTTAAATTAGTCCCTAAATAATTTAACCCAGATCCAGCCAGTCCCTTGCTGTCCCCCTACCAGTGATTGCCTAAGCCGAGGTTCGTACCCCCCTCGGGGTAACCCTTAGAGCTTTCGCTTTAGTTTTAAGTATAATAAGCCCCGGCTGGAGGCCTAAAAAGGTAACTTTTTAGAACTCGCCGGGCTACCATCCGTTTAAGTAGTAAGAATCTTTTTAGGATTAACTACGAGATGCCAGTCAAAAAAAAAAAAAAAAAAAAAAAAAAAAAAAAAAAAAAAAAAAAAAAAAAAAAAAAAAAAAAAAAAAAGATCGCTACTCTTACGTAGACCTTATTATATTGTGCACTGGTTCAGTGAGCTTAATGTCTTTTTAGGGCTTGAAAATAAATTCACAAATTGACTGTTCTTAAATTTTCGTTTTTCTGAATAATGTTTACCTATATTATGTAGTGTTTAAGTCATTTTTTTCCTATACTATATTATACTATACTTTAGCGCTGTTGGAGCTAATAATCTAGACATCGGTTTCTGATGTTGTTTTAGCAAAATCAAATCCGAACGACCCGAGGTCTTGTCGTTTTTACAGGGTCAAACTGGATTACCAAAACTCCACAGTTGTAATGAGTATTGATATCTAAACACAATCAAACAAAAACATGACTTAATGATTTTTGGAGTCAACTATCGCTGGTATTCCGTTTTTAGTTAAATCATCGTCTAGGTATCCAAACCCATCTCGTCTGTTCGCTGGCTAATTTACATAATTAGACCCTTAATTTATAGAATCATAAATCAATAAAAGTATGTATATCTATATATTGTTCTGGGTTCAAAAGTATCTTGTTACAGATGCTATCTTAAATATCATGACCTAGAAGTTGGCTTCATTATAATATAGAATATCTACAACGAAATTGGAAGTTGTCCAATAAATTCTCATAGTAGATAATACAATATCTGCGTGTATTTCTGATAATTATTTTGATGGATTCATTCAGTGAAACAGTTAAAACATTTCGCAAACAAAATGGAAACACAATAATCGATTAATGAATTGGAGTGACACTCTCGTGATTTCGACAACTCATTGGATGGCCGGTGACACTCAACATCATTTAGTTTGAAACAAAATCTGTATACTGCTGTAAACCTACCACAATTGAGTAAACTCATAACCATGTAAAATGTAAAATGGAAGATTCTACTAACCCCACTATAGAAACATGTAAAATGGAAGATTCTACTAATCCTACTATAGAAACATGTAAAATGGAAGATTCTACTAATCCCACTAATATTATAAATGTGAAACTTTGTATGTGGCTCATTCACGCGAAAACGGCTAAACGGATTTTAACTCAGATAAACACAGGATACTTTTTATCCCGGAGTACGTTCCCGTGAGATAATTTTCTACCTCCACAGGACAAGCCGCTGGCAAAACGTTAAATAAATATGAGAATGTTCTTAAAAGTTTGCAAAAGTTAAGATCCAAAAAATCTTAATTCGCAATCCGGCTAAAGGCTATCCGCCTTTGTATCCGAAATTCATATGGATGAAAACGCGAGCAAAGGTCACCTATTCGAAATTGGTATCAAATAAAATGGTACTGAAATGCTTTTAGTCTGGTTTCTACAAAAATTTCGTCCGAAAATAAACCGTATAATTTTGTAAACCTTCTAAACATAAGAGCTCTTACTGTAACATGTATGTCCCAAAACCCTGGCATTGTTATTCATATTAATTGCCAGAATTCATTTGCAAATATCCAGCCAGTAGGAAATATTTTGTTGAAACGGTTGGGGCTAGGGATGGCGAAATGAAACTAGATTTTAGATATTATACGAGTATGTAGGGCTAGGCGTCTGGCATGGTTATTTCATTTCTCTAGGGCTTTCAAGTTTGAAACTTGAGTGAATAGTTTATGGATACTTTTGGATGTTGTTATAGAAACCAAATCTGTAACCCTAGAGGTGATTTTAGAAACTGAGACTAATTCTGGCATATTATTTAATTAATGGTTTTTTCTGCAAGCAGGTTTGTACAAACACTTTACACGTCAATCATATTGTTAAGACTAAATGAGGTCGGCGTTTCCTAACTGACTACTCTGAGAAGAAAGGCCGAAACAAACTCAAAGCTCACAGTCTCTTTTCAAGTCGAGACATAATCTTGGTCAGATCATTTGAGGACCATGTACATTGGCGTCTGAAATGGTCTTTTGAGGATACAACCACACAAATTGAGTGGACCTGTCCAGTCAGTGCATGCATTTGTCAATAATCATGCAGCTCAACTCAGAACATAAGGAATTAATATTAAATATGTAGCTATAAAAGGAAAAATTTTAACTGTAGCTATCATGGCCGACCGAAGACACCGAAGAAACCGAAGAACCCGAAGATCGTAACCGAAAGGTATTCTGGCTTGATATTTAATGAATTCATTAAATACCATTAGTACCTAGCCTTTTAGTCGGAAGAGCATAAAGCATTTTTTTTTTGGATGGGAAATCATCAAATGACTTCGCCCGCTCTGGGCGGAGCGGGAGAGCGTGTCAGACTTTTACTGACTAAAACCGTGTTCCTTCACTTGCCCATGTGCCAGGGTCACGGTATCTCTTTCGAAAAATCTCGCAACCCCGGCAGAGCATAAAGCATTGTCGTCAGTCTTGCATTTGGCGTTTGTATATGTTTTGTATATCTGTTAGAAAGTCGGCAGAGGGTTCCTATAATCTTTTCCCGTCCTGGGCCTGCAGTCTCGACATAGAAAGCGACACTATCGCAAACTACCGATCGTTAAATAAAACCGAAAAAATTCGCTTGCCGTAACGATGCCAGCGACAAAATGGAAGTCTCGACATCTGAGATACGGACCAAAGTCATACATTATACTTGAAAAAAACGATGACAGTTAGCGCAAAACGCATTCATAGTTCGGTTTAGTAGCAATGGTACGATATTTGGTAGTCTCGACACTCAAAGTTATTGATTGACATCGACATTTCGATGAACTTTACCGTATTTTGTTAATGTTTACGAGTATGTGTTGCGTCCATTTTTGAAAGCCCGCAAAGTGATTCGTTAGCAACGCAAACGATATGTTTTGGTGTTTGCAAGTGTTTATTAACAAAAATGGCGTACTCGAAGGTGTGACTGTACTAATGAGGCTTTAAGGCCATCTATTTATGGGTTCCGGCAAAACTAGTTACGAACGAGCGTCGCCAACAACCATCGTATTAGAGGGAGCCAAATACATTTAGTATCTTTTTGAAGGGAGCCGGTCGTCGTTTTTATATTTAATAAATAACACACAACCGCAAATCATGTTTCCAACTTTATTAAATCTCCATTAAGTATCATTACAGACAATCATCTCCTAATTAGACACGTTCGTTTAAGCTAGAATTTCTACGAGACGTTGCATTCTTATCCACAGGACATTTCCACCGCATTCTGCAGTTCAATAAAATAGCTCGACGTTATTAATCTACACATATAATATTTAATGATTGATGATGATAATGATGATGATATAAATAATACACAACGGAAAATAATGTTTTCAACTTTATTAAATCTCTATTAAGTTTCAACAGTTCATCACACACAATCATCTAACTACACACATTATTTTAATTTAAACACTTTACATGGCACATATTGCATTCCTATCAGCATAACATTACCACACTTTAATAAAGTAGCTTGACAAAAATAATTTAAATATACATACATATCCAAAAAACTGATATCATGCACTATTACTAAAGGATAGCCGTGAGAGACATGACATAAATTACAGTAGTCAAACCGCAGGAAAACTGAATTAATAAACAGTATTTATCACTTTGTATACAAAAAACATACAACAGCAAATCATGTTTCCAATTTTATTAAATCTCCACTAATTATCAACAGTTATGCTCTCTCTATTCAATTAAGTTTCAACAATTCGTCACACACATTAAGTTTCCTGTTGAAACTTAATAGAGTTGTTCGACTTCATCAAACACAATAATATAATAACACACATTCTTTTATACACTTTACATGGCACATGTTGATTTCATAACTGCATAACATTTCCACACTTTAATAAAGTAGCTTGACAATAATAATTTAACTAAAAACAACCAAAAAACTGAAATTATTTTATTAATACACTGTTATTTTATAATTTAAGCATTGCAATCTTAAGTCTAAGCTCCTTACTACTTACAAAAGAGCAACATATGCACTACATTATGCGCAGACTATAAAGTAGTTAATACATAACAATAAAAATCTGGCGACAATATGGGTGGCTTTTCATGTTTTGGTACTTCTTTGTCTCCCTAGAAGTAGCCATACTTGTAGCTAACCAACAATATTATCTACCTCAAATGTAACCCATGTAGTTAACGTTGGATCTCAAACTAATTGTGAATAAACATCGGTGCCCAAGAAACATTTTCTTTGTTTGTTTTGCACCTGTTGTTCTAAACTTCTAAATAAAATACCTAAGAAAATTGAAAGACATACTATTAAAAACAACAGCTAAAATAATTAGACAGAACTTGTTAGTATTTTGTACAAGATTTCTTAACCAACAAGAATTATTAAAATTTTGTTTTTGTAATTTAAATGTACTAAATTTGCTTACTTAAATAGGTAGAAAGTACATAGATTCCTCACAACTGTAACAACTGATTGCAATTTGTACATTCTTTGCAATAAAATATATCTATTCTATTGAAAGATACATAAATAACACATAACCGCAAATCATGTTTTCAACTTTATTAAATGTCCATTAGCAGAATCATCTAAGTTTACACACTCTATTTAGATACTGTTTACATGAGGCATGGTGCACACCTATTGAAAAATCTTTATCAATTGTTTACAGACTTTACAGCAGACAATGACTTAGGTACTACAAATGATGCATCTCCAAGCATAATTCAAGCTGTGGACCCGTAGTTTCACGCTGCCTTAGCCCTCCGACAGCCTTGATATGGCTATGAGACGGCAAATCTCACGCAAATGAAAATCCTTTAGATTTGTTCATATCTGTACATTTACAGAATTACAGTAGAGGTGTTAACCGAGCTCTTAAGTAAACATTAACCATTTCTTCGAATACAACAACTACATGAAGTGGAGTCGGCGCATGACTCAAAATGAGTTAGCTGAGTAATAATATGCTGTAACCTTGGCTATTAATGAAAAATTATCATGTTAAATACCACATAATTTGCTATATCAACAAAAAAGACATTTTCCATAATGATCTGACACTTGACAACTTTGGCATTATGTTGTTTAACTGTCATTTTTTTTATTGACATAAATACGGGGCTTTTGGCTACGTTGCTTTTGTTACATTTTTATCTTGTAATGTGCGTTTTGTTTGTGCAGAATAAACATTTTTTCTTTCTTTCTTTTTTTACAATGTTGTAAGGAGGCAGATTATATTTTCAATAAATTGCTAGCTGACCCGGTAGTAATAATAGATTCTACAAATTTTTCACTCATTCTTTTGATACAATCAAATTCATTGACTTAAAATCATTTCATGGAAAACAAAAACCGCAAAAATTCAAAGTGATAAGTAGGTAAAGTATCGGAATGTTGAAATTAAGCACACACAGACATACTCTTTTTGAATTCACATTTTATTTATCTCATCTTAGTTTATAATCAAATCAAAATATTTTTAATTTACATAAACCTACATGGGCACTTATGAAACGTCAGAAGCTCGTCGTGCATGTTTCCAAATTGTTGATTTCTATGAAGAAGAACCGGCAAGAAACTCCACGGTTACTCTTTTAAAAATAATTGGTGTTTACAATGGTTTCAAATTACAGTTCTAGGGCAGCACTGCGCCCCACCGTGCGTCGCTTGACTCCTGATATTGGCGCTAAGTTTGGTCGCCCGAAACGGTGGCGCCAACACAGTGTTAATATCGAAGGATATCATTACCTTGATTAAGTCTAATCATGTTTTTAAACTATTCACCATCATCATTTCTGCCGAAAGTCGTCCAGTGCTAGGTTCTGTGCATGTACAGGAGGTGTTGTCATTATCACCATGCTTGGCAGGCGGGTTGGCTATCGCAGTATGGTGGTAAGATTCATAGAGAACGCTGTGGTCACTTTCTAGCAAGTCCCATAGTCGCCTTTTACGACACCCACGGAAAGAAATAGGATGATGTTATTCTTTACGTCCGGCCGGTTTAGTTCATCTAGCTACAAAAGTTCTTTTTATCTATCCTGTTGATCCTGGCACAAATTTATGAAATTAATAAAAAAAAAACACGAATTATTGAAATAGTACGGTTATGTCGTGAAAATTACTTACACCACCATCTTTTAGGAATTCCTAAAACTAAACAATAAATACAAACTATTTTCTTATAATAAAGATGTTTTATCCAAATATAAAGAACAGTAATAATTGAGATAAAAACTATCCTATCTTTTAAGTTGGACCAAATTATAAATAATTAGAAGTTTGTTATGAATCTGTTCAGTAGTTTCGGATTTTACCCGTAACAAACATGATGGCCTGAGATTTTTTAAATTTTTATCAGTCCTTCTAAATTTCTTTAATAAACAGTTTCCAAGATAGGGTTTAAAAAGTCACTATACAATTTGTAGTAAAAAAAATATTTTTTTACCAATCAGTGGTCTCCATTTTTTTCCAGAATTCAAGGATTTGTACTTAACGGCTAATAATTGAAGTCGAACTATAAATAGTAGTCTTCGGTAGTGTCTCGGCATCGTTTTGTACGATGTTGCGCGGTATCTCCGATGTAGAGACTTGCTTTTGTCGTATGCATCGATACGGCAAGCGAGTGTTTTCGGTATTATCTAGTGATCCGAATTTTCGATGACATAGTGGCGGCCGTAAGAATTTCTCCTTGAATTCAGGGAAAATTGAAGAACATTTATTAATAAAGAATAATATTTTTCTAGAAAATTGTGCAGTGAAATTGGAAATTATATCTTGCAAATACTCGTTTTTTTATGGAATCTACTAAGTAGCAATAACTGTTTTACAGGATTAAAATAACTTGTTATAAATCTAAGGTCATTACAATCTGCATCCTTGCAACACTATAAAACTAATGCCAAACTTGTGAAGTCATGTCTATTTCTATTTGTTTTCATTGATTTTTTTCTCAAGTGTAGTTTACACATATTTTCATAGATAGCCAAGGTTACAGCATATTATCACATATTATTACTCGGCTAACCCATTTTGAGTCAAGCGGCGACTTCACTTCATATAGTTTCTTATTTAATCATATTATAGCTGTGTACAGACACTTGGGACACTGCAGAGATTCGTGTGGTTGTTGTATTCGAAGAAATGGTTAATGTTTACTTAAGAGCTCGGTTAACACCTCTACTGTTAATTTGTAAATGTACAGATATGAACAAGTCCAAAGGATTTTCATTTGCGTGAGATTTGCCGTCTCATAGCCATATCAAGGCTGTCGGAGGGCTAAGGCAGCGTGAAACTACGGGTCCACAGCTTGAATTATGTTTGGAGATGCATCATTTGTGGTACTTGAGTCATTGTCTGCTGTAAGGAGGGCACAACATGGAAAAAAACAGTTTGAACTAAGTGAATAGTGAAAGTGTAAACAATTGATAAAGATTTTTCAATAGGTGTGCACCATGCCTCATGTAAACAGTATCTAAATAGAGTGTGTAAACTTAGATGATTCTGCTAATGGACATTTAATAAATTTGAAAACATGATTTGCGGTTATGTGTTATTTATGTATATTTCAATAGAATAGATATATTTTATTGCAAAGAATGTACAAATTGCAATCAGTTGTTACAGTTGTGAGGAATCTATGTACTTTCTACCTATTTAAGTAAGCAAATTTAGTACATTTAAATTACAAAAACAAAATTTTAATCATTCTTGTCGGTTAAGAAATCTTGTACAAAATACTAACAAGTTCTGTCTAATTATTTTAGCTGTTGTTTTAATAGTATGTCTTTCAATTTTCTTAGGTATTTTATTTAGAAGTTTAGAACAACAGGTGCAAAACAAACAAAGAAAATGTTTCTTGGGCACCGATGTTTATTCACAATTAGTTTGAGATCCAACGTTAACTACATGGGTTACATTTGAGGTAGATAATATTGTTGGTTAGCTACAAGTATGGCTACTTCTAGGGAGACAAAGAAGTACCAAAACATGAAAAGCCACCCATATTGTCGCCAGATTTTTATTGTTATGTATTAACTACTTTATAGTCTGCGCATAATGTAGTGCATATGTTGCTCTTTTGTAAGTAGTAAGGAGCTTAGACTTAAGATTGCAATGCTTAAATTATAAAATAACAGTGTATTAATAAAATAATTTCAGTTTTTTGGATATTTTTAGTTAAATTATTATTGTCAAGCTACTTTATTAAAGTGTGGAAATGTTATGTGGTTATGAATGCAACATGTGCCATGTAAAGTGTTTAGATTAAAATAATGTGTGTAATCAGATGATTGTGTGATGAACTGTTGATAATTAATGAAGATTTAATAAAGTTGAAAACATGATTTGCCGTTGTATGTTATTTATATACGAAGTGATGGATACTTTTTATTTATTCAGTTTTCGTACAGTTTGACTGTTGTAATGAACTACAGAATGCATTAGTAATGTCAAATGAATAGGAATGTAACATATTATGTAAGCAGCATCTAGATTATAAGAATGTGTGTAATTAGGAGATCATTGTGTGAGATGATGATGATAAATGGAGATTTAATAAATTTGATTTGAAACATGATTCGTGGTTGTTTTTTATTTATTTATAAACAGCGATCGTACGATTCGATCCCTTCAAAAGATATAAGGCTCCTTCTAATGCGGTGTTTGTTGGCAAAGCTCGTTTGCACGTAGATTGTCCGGAACCCATAAATAAGTAGACTTAAAAGCCTCATCAGTACAGACACTCAGACACACTTTTGAGAACCCCCATTCCTCATAATTTTTGTTTATAATTACTTTCAAACACCTAAAAAACTAGTTTATGAAAACAAAAATGGCTGCAAAAACGACTCGTAAACATCAACAGAGCTCAGTTGCGACAGACCAACGACAGTTGATAACTTTGAGTGTCGAGACTACCAAATATCGTTCCATTCCGATCTTCGGAACTTTGTAACGTTTTCGTTTGTTAAAATGGTCGCTATCTATGTCGAGACTGCAGGCCCTGTCCAGCAGAGAGATTGCTACCATGTTGTTCTGCCTCATATTATAATCCGTAAATTGCCTTTCTATTTTCCATTAGGGCTTTTAGGCTGAATTATTTGGTCGATCAACTTATTATTTTTGCGAAGGCTCAGTATTTTTGATGTTTCAACCTTTTGCCGTGAGCGTTTAAATACTTCTTTTTAATTAGACACATTCTTGTACAGTACCGTTATTGACATTCTTTTGATAATCCCTTCGGTTATTTTTAACGGGGTATTTAACATTTATGGGACGGTCCCTTTCCTCATTTATTTATAATTCGTCCAGATTTTTATTACTTGTGAAAACTTTGGCTTGTGGCATGGCCATTGCAGATTGGGTTATCCTATTATTTATATATGATTGGGTTATATATTTGTGTTGATGGCAATCTAAATGAGAAAAAAGTCGCTCTTTCTATCTGTCTGAAAAGATTTAGATGAGATTTAGCACATGGATAGTCGATGAACTGGGTTCATCATCATCATTTCAGCCGAAAGACGTCCACTGCTGGACACAGGCCTTCATCAATTTGGGGGGATTTGCCATAATCGCCATGCTTGGCATGCCTAATAGCGATCGCAGTTTGGTGGTAAAATGCATAGAGAACGCTGCTGCCTGCTATTCTAGTAAGTCCCCTAGTCGCCTCTTACGACATCCACTTGAGGAAATGGGATGGCACTATTCTTTACGTCCAGCACTACACATAACAACACAGACTTGGGCTAGAATATATGTATAATGATACTTTTATCTCGGTAGTACTTATGTTCCTGTAGGACAAAACCTACCTTCAAGCTGGCGAAGCCGCAGGTAAAATTTTGCACTTACATATTGTTTTTTTTTTGTAATGGCTTGTATGCACATTCTATATGGGCCATTACTGAAGTTGAAGATGATTTGTTACTAAGAAGAAGGTTCAAAAAAATACCTTCATAAAACCACGTCTTGTTTCGAAGCACTAACAGTACTAGTCAACCCTGCAATGTTTACGACGCATTGTACAATACAGCAACACCAGCCCAGCATTGTTCGTTGCTGCAACTTGAGCCTGCAAAGATTATTTATCACGGCTTTGTAACATCAGTGACCTGGAGAACAATAGACGAGATGTTAGGAAACATTTTTGAGGAATCCACGCTCGAATACTTACTTAAAATTTAAAAAGTAATAGGTACCTGACCTACTCGTCCCTCTCGTCCCTAGCCCTTCCCCAACAATGTTGGCTGTCTTCTAGTCCAGCCGGTTGCACGGCGCGACTGCCCTTTTGACCTCTACAACTCCAGTTACTGGGTAATGCGATACCTCTTCGAGGCTCGTTGTCAGACTGTCGAGCTCCTGACGACCCGTAAAGACTGTCATAGATCTATGTATAAGAAGTGGGACCAATGGCTTAACGTAATTTTCGACGCACAGCACAGAGGGGTCTCTACATTTAGTTATTTAAGACTTCACGCCCAGAAATGTACAGAGCCGGACTTCAGGGCATAGGGATTTTCTACCAGTGTACCTTTGGGTGATGCAAAGACAAATAGCGCATGGTGCAATTCCAAAAAACGGATACTCTTATAAGTAAGAATAATTACAAACTACAAATATGTTATTTATACCACTATACGATATGGTTACCACCCATCCACAAAAAGACCGCGGCAAACGTAGCTTACCTTCGATCAAGCCATACGGCTATTTAGCCAAAACCCCTCTTTGTAAAATTATAATTAACTAAAGCGGCTTGAAAGGTAATTAAGGTTAATTATATTTTTGCATGGCAAAGACGTATGTTCAGTACCTTCGGCGAAGCGTTTAACATCAGTACCTATACCATGCTTGCATATTAGTGAAATTCAATCTATACTAATATTATCTATAAAGCTGAAGAGTTTATTTGGTCGGAATTGAAAAATTCTATTTGTGTTTGGTAGCCCATTTATTGAGGAAGGCTATAGGCTATATAACATCACGCTACGATCAAAAGGAGCGGAGCAGCAACGAAAAATGGACGAAAACTGGCAGGCATTTCGATGCGGCGGGAAGGGTCAGGGGAGCAAAAATTTGATGCGGTTGAAGTCGCGGGCAGAAGGTAGTAGTATTAAATAAAGACTTAGTACCTGAGTTCTAGTTATTTCCACAATTTGTAACCTCAACTAATACAGGCAAAACAAAAAAAAAATTGACAAAGCTGGGAAGTTAGTTGCGCCACTTCTCCCCGCTAAAGCACTAGGAAGTAGAAAAGGGTGGGCGTTTTGGGGGACTGTCTTATGTAATTATCGTTAAAAAATATATAAGTTCTTATTTTGTATGTCCTGTGCGTTTCACAAATTTCATTTTTCTTTTGATTCTCAGATTTAGTTTTGGATAAGTGACTTTTGATTTGATTTGATTGATGAGAAGTGAGACGCTACAGGAACAAGCTAAAAATGACGGAAAAAAATATGATGAGAATTATCATCTACCCGCCTAGGAAATAGAATCTAATTCGACGTTAGGACCTACCTAACTTTGAACTAGAATAAATAAAAACCTAATGTACCGTTCATGCGAAATCCAATATTCCTCTCACTCCTTTTATGGGAGACTGTGAGTAAATTACAGTATAGCAGAAAAGTTTATTGCTCCGAACTTGGCGCAAGTTGTTTACGTCATCAATCTACGTCACTCAGTATAGGTACCGAACTACCTACTGTGTACATTTCCCCGGAGAAACCGAAACACTAAAACGTTCAAACTCGAAGACGGACGGCTTATCTACCTGAAACAGTCGCTTGTAAGTTTTAAGTGATTATCAATTTAATGGCTTTGCTGAAGATATGTCCATGTAAAACAATTATAGAGTAAAAGATGGTGAGATGTTCATGTTTTCTTCCCATTTCTTAGTTTATGGTTTTTATTTAAAAAAAATGTTCTGAATATACCTAAAGGGTACTTTCTATTTCAAAACCATGATTTTTATTCTCGATAAAATAAGGCAACTGTTTCCTTAGAAGAGAGATAACAGCTAGATTTTGGGATGGATGGACGATAACGTACGTTTGAGTTACACTAAAATAGATTATCAAATGTACCCTCATCCTTCATAACCTTTTTATCTTGCACAATTTATATTCACCTCTTCACCACTTTGCCAAATCATTTCAAGGTCGGCTTGCAGACTATCCCGTGATCCCCGGTGCAAATGTGGGAAGGGAACACTGGAATGGTTTTAGTTAGTAAGAGTCTGTCAGATCCGTCTGCCCCCTAAGATGGAGGATATCTATGAGAATTTCTTCTTAATCTTTCAGACTAACCAGACGCTGGTTAATATCATAACATTCTGTAGACATCTGCTCTGCAAATACATCCAGATCGCGATACAAACGAACAAAATCCTTTTTAATCTGTGCCGGACATCCCTGGCCCGCTGTTCACAAAGGACAGTAGTCACTATCGCATTGTTCCCGGGGGCATTATCTCGAGCCGCGACCGTATCGGAGCCCTGTGGCTGTGTTGCCAAACAAACTTTACATGCACAGATAAAATAAACGAGTATTTGGTATGGAGGAATTTTTAGCAATGTCCCTATCGCTACTAATGTTTGGTAAATTTTGGGAATGAAGTTATCTGTCGGTGTCATAAGTGTGATAGTTAGCCTGAACACCGATAGTTGAGAATCTGGATAAGGACAGCATAGTTTTGTAATCCAGGAAAATTAAAAGGAGGTAGTAGTAATTTCTTTCTTCTATTTGCTAAAAGCCTGAAATAATTTGAAAATTAATCATCTCAGCTCGAAACAATGACTAAGTATTTGCATACAAAATCTGCTACTAAGTTGAAAATCGGTCACACAGTTGTGGTTATAATAACTGCGACATTGCATTACAGTGACCCTGACAGTAAGTAAAGGAAGAAATACACCAAGACATAAATGGGTGATTCCCGATTTCCCCAAGTCCCAAGTTCCCCAAAATTAATATCTTTAAAGTAGGAACAATTATACCGATAAATTAAGTAAAATCCGCGTGAAATGAGGGTACATGAATAAGATGTTATCATAATCCTAAGCTTTACAAATTGAAGCCTAACGAAAATAGAAATATGGGATCTTTTGACGGAATGAGAAGAAATTAAATGTGTTACCTACAAAACAATCCTAACCTATGGTAAAGATATGGTAAAGTCCTCCTAAAATGTACTTGAAACAGCAAATCCCTTAGGTACTTATTGCTGTAATTAAGTCAATCAACGCTTACTTAAGATGTCTGTTTCTTAACACACTCCCTTTTGCGGTGGAATTTCGCTATCGTCACACATTTAAAATCAAAACTAATTAATTCAAATTAGACTGAGAATCAGCACTTTTCAAACGTCAAATTACAAAAGACAGTCCCCCAAAACGCCCGCCCTTCATTCAAAGACAAAGGACCTCCCGTCTCCTCTTCCACCACAATTTTCAGAATAGTTCGCTTTTTAACTTCCAAAAGTTTTGACATTTCACTTCTCTTTGCCTTATACCACAGCCCCCTGTATTCAGTGCAGCAAAGTCAGCAATGTATTGTTCTGACAGCATTGTCTGAACTCGGCTATCATGTCATGTCACCCCCAATGCATTCTACTCGGAGTAGGAAACGGGAAATTCGCGAAAATGGGCAGGCGGGATAGTTATGTCAAAATATTAAACATGTTTTATGTAACATTGCCAAAAGATTTATATTTATGGTGTTCTGAAATGGGTTTTACAGTTTATAGTCTGATGCGTTTAGTACCAAACCTAATTAAAATACATTCTGTATCAGCCAACTACAAGTGATTGAAAGAAACAGAACAATATTTTGAATCAATTTAGCACGATTTGTGATACTTTGAAGGCAGAAAGAAAATACGTTTATTTGCAATAATTATGACGCAAGAAAAATTGAACACAACAAAAATATAAAAAAAAACTGTGGAAAACATGCGCCACATCCACGCAAAACGACCATCGGTCAGCATTATGCTGCGACCTTATGCGAGACAAATCCCCAGCGTTGGTTTTCAGCGACAGTCAGCGCTGATGTGATGACGTCGAACGGTGAAGCAAACAATGAGTAAAAATAAGTACAAATACTAAATCTTAAATAATAAACTTTCTTTGCTGATTTGTGTTCCAAACAGGCCCAAATAGCCGCTAGCCGGTATGAGATTTTTTTTCACAAACTAGCATTTCTATCTATCTACATTTATCACTAAGTGATAAAACCCTTTAAAATAAATAAAGAAAAAAAATCTATCTACATACATACTTACTAGTTAATTTTCCTAGCTAGAAAACGAAGTACCTACAGTTTTTCGTGCCTCACGATTTTAACGTTTGTTCTGTCTGTACGTACAGTATAGAGGATCATGCAAAAAGAAACAAAATCGGGAGGCAAGGGACCCAATTGTCTGAAATTGCCAATACGCAGTGATCAATGTTCGTTCCTACTCTGTGAGGAAGTACATCTTGCTCTGGATTTACAGCAGATATATTGCATAATCAACTGTTTCCTGTCATTTGTAATGAAGACTGAAAGCTAGTCTATTATCTAGGACGTCCACAAATTGACCCTTAGTTGACTTACATTTCCATATCATTCATTCATTCATTCATTTATTTATTCTTAAACAATTAACATTGTGTTGAATATTACATATTAAATAAAATTATCAATACAGCATGCAGAAACAATACATTTGAAAAAGTAATTAAAATAAAAATTGAAGTGAAATGTTAGACCAAGGGTTAAAATAAATTAAAATATGTCAACAAATAAATACAATGTCAAATTAATAGCAGAAATTATTAGAAATTAAATGTCAAAAAATAATAATATGTTTAAGTCAAAACATGATTTATGTAGTTTGTTACTGCTATTTTTAAAGGCGACTATTTTTATCATTTGACATATATTCTGATACCGAGTAGAAACATTTTTTCAACAAGAAGGCTTTTAGTTTAGTTTTAAATGAGTGAGTGCTATAAATTAATAATTTTAAATCAGTCGGTAACCTATTAAATAACTCCACTGCTTGGTATCTGGAACAATGCTTAGCTATGTTAAAATTTGGTGCCTTTTTGTGTTTAAATTCCTTCCTTCTTGTGCTTTCTCTTATCTGACGTTCCTCTTGTGTTTCATACTCATGAATATTCTTAGCAAAGAGACTAAGGATGACTAATATAAGTATATAAACTTGGTACTGTTAAAAAGCCTAGTTCTTTAAAGTACTCTCTACATGAGTCTCTTTGTGAGATCCTTACTATAGTCCTTATGGCACGTTTCTGTAAAATAAATGCTTTCCGACAATTATAACAATAGCTGTTTCCCCAAAGCATTATGCTATATCTTAACCTAGATTCTACCAGCGCGTAATATATAGCCTTAAGTTGCTTTAGATCCAACATTTCTCTAAGGCTCCTGAGTGCATATCCTCGTATTTACCTTATACTGTGTTCAATATCAAACTTGATATCTACCACTATGTTCATTAATGTTAATTAATTTGCATATACTTTGTATGGGATTAAGTTCTTCTAACTTAATAGACAGCCGTGCAGAGTGTGTTGCACCACTTCTTATTTCTAGCAAATGTACTAGAAAGTGATGAAGGGCGTCTGCCAGGGTCGCGAGATTTGTTCGAAAGAGTTACCGTGGCCCTGGCATATGGGCAACTGAAGGAACACGGGTGGGTTTTAGTCAGTAATTCTAACACGCCCTTTCGCTCCACCCTAGAGCGGCAGACGTCATTTGATGCTTTCCCACCCAAAAATAAAATAGTGAAAGGCGTGTGTTTTGGGGGGTTCTCTATTGTGTGATCTAACTTTTTTATCCATAATCTAAGGAGCCATAATTTTTTTTGCCCTAATCATCATTTGTCCGAATGATAACTTGCCCGAACTAAATGTCACATAATATCACATGCCATAAAATTGAAATCCCTAAATACAATATGCCCTAACTCCGTTTGTCATAAATATTACTATCAATAATATACAAAAGACTTAAAACTGTTTTCCATAAAAGTTATAAGTTCTAAATTCAAATTATTTTATATTTATTTATCCTAATTATATTTTTAAAACAAATGTGTATTACGGAGTTCATTAAGAATTTCATTATTTTATCAAATTTAACTGATACAAAAGATGCAAAAGCATTATGGCATTTATCAAGGCCTGGCATGGCGCTGCATGTATTATCACTCAATAAATATATCACTCAATAAAACAGGTGATTGTGAACATGTGATTTTATTTCCCTCTAAGAAACATGCAAACAACCATACACCATGCATGCAGCATGTATGCAAGCAAGCAACATGCAATCGAGCATGCAAGCAACATGCAATCGAGCATGCAAGCAAGCATGCATCATGTAGCATGCAAGCAAGCATGCAGCATGCAAGCGAGCATGCATGCAAGCAGGCAAGCAGCATGCAATCGAGCATGCAAGCAAGCATGCAGTATGCAAGTGAGCATGCATCATGCAGCAGGCATGGTTTCTGTCACGGCTCCGGCACTGCGGGGCTTAGGCGGTCCCACGCGAGCTTATCGTCGCAGACGGTTTAACGATCACCACCGCAGCTTCGTCTTGCTGGCCGGCTCCGCCGGCCAGCCTCAGCAGCGGCGGCGTGCGTAGGTGCGGCGGAGCAGGTGGTTGTACCACCTGCTCCTCAGCTCACGGGCCGCCTCGCCCCTCCGCGCCTACGCGATTTTAAATTACACTCTAGAGGTAGGGCAGACAAGACTACGTGGAGTCGGATTTACAGCGATTCGTTTCTGTCACTAAAACCTAACTTGTAGCAATTTTTTTCTACTAACGATTTTATTATGATTGAACATTCGGCATAATACACTTTATATATTACAATACTTAGGACATATGACTTTATAACATGCAAAATTAGGAGATTTAATGATTATAGTTTTTGATATTATGACAGAATAGTTTTAGAAGCAAAGATAATTATGTAAAACAAAATTTCGACTTTTCGAATATTATGGTTACTGCCGTTTATAGCTAACGTGTTATGGAAAACGATTTTCGGACAAACAATTTTAGGAGAAGAAAGGGAGTACCGTTTTGGGGGCCTGTCTTATAAAATTTTGACTTTCAAAAAGTGCTGATTCTCAGCCTAGAGTATTTGAATTTCGGTTTAGATTTTTGTTATACCAGCTGTTTATTTTTTGCATTAGTAAGGTACAAACTACCTATTCATAATATTACGTCCTACGTGATCCCCAACATTTACCTGGATTTAAAATTTTCATTACAGCGAAAAACATATTGTAAAGCTATTTTCAGAGTTTCCCAATTTTATCACGTCTGAAACTTTAGATATTGGTCTTTGACACAAGATAAACTGCTTTGACTCTAAGCTGACATTGATTAAATTAATTACAGTAAGAGGAAAGTTGTTTTCCGGAGTTGGACAGGGTTTTCAATATTAAATGCAAAACTTCTGATGCCTGAAAAAATGTTACACGCGCGTTTTCCTCGTTGATCAAGTGGTCGAAAGTCTTGAGCGTGACGTCCTGGGATCGATTCCCAGGCCGTGAGAAGTGTTATTAAGTTTTTCTATCTGAAATTTGTCAGTAGCAGCCCGGTGTCTAGATTTGTGCCCAATTGAACGTAAACATAACTGGCGCTATGTGGGTGTACCATAGGTAACCCTTTGGGGAAACAAGCCGTGATCTTACGTTATGTTTTCTTACTAAAAATGATTCCAAATAGATACTAATATAAAAACAGTTATGAAGATTTCTGTTACCAGATACAATGCACACCGAAAAACAAAATGAAGTAGATATACTCTGAATTAATTAATGAAAAAGCCAGTGATACTCATTCCACGAACCCCGAATCAGCATTGAATTTACAAAAGGTCCCCCCATATACCTACATCAGTTGGCACACCACTACAAACGTACGTAGGTACGTACCTTGCATTTTTGAACAATCGTGGACAGTCGGCCGGGTTCACTCGCCTCGCAAAAATCCCGCCATTGTTATGTCATGGAGGGCAACGTGGTCATTTTTTTCTCGCTTCGTTGTGGATATATGGACGGAATTGATGATAATAATGTTTGATGGGAGGGAGCAGCGTTGACGTAACGGGGGCTGATATTTTGAGTGGCGAAATTGGGAGCTTATTACTTAAGCTTCTGTCGATCTTTGATCTCATAAAGTGTGGCTAAGCACTTCTTGATGCTATATAAAGAAATACATAATCATTTTTAAGTTGAGGATAACTGATGAGAAAAGCTATGTAATGCTTCCTAAAAATCATCATCATCGTTTCAGCCGAATGACGCCCACTGCTGGACATAGGCCTCCCGCAATTTAGGAGGGTTTGCCTTAATCGCCACGCTTAGCATGTGGGTTGGTGATCGCAGTATGGTGGTAAAATGCATAGAGAACGTTGCTGCCCATTCTCTAGTACCTAAGTCCCTTTTTTTTGTATTGGAAATCATCAAATGACTTCTCCCGCTCTGGGCGGAGCGGGAGGGCATGTCAGACTTTTACTGAATAAAACCCACCCGTGTTCCTTCAGTTGCCCATGTGCCAGGGTCACGGTATCTCTTTCGAACAATCACGCGACCCCGGCAGGCATCGGTCCTAGCAGACCCCTTCAGTTTTGCTGACATCTCTTTGAGGCGCGCGTGGAACACTACGCGCCGTCGACCCGAGCTTGGTCCTTACCGGGCGGCGAGCTACCCATTGCTCGCCACCCGCAAGCTCGCGCCTACGGTGGCCGGGAGTCCGCTATGGACTCCCGATACCTAAGTCCCTGAGGCGCCTATTACGACACCCACGGGAAGAAATGGGAAAAATATATAATTAGGTATAAAAATATATATCAAGTTACCTTTAAGATTTGTCACGGCAGAACTCAGATGATTTTGGAAGAGATTTAAACCCCTTAGCTCCCTCTGATACCGCCGCATGCCTATCAGCAAGTGACTATGTGACTGGGTCATCATTCAACTCGTCACACTCGCGCACTCGCCAAGCCCAGCGGCAAAAGTATCCAAAGTACACAGTCGCTGCTCGCCAACTTAATTCTAGTTGCTAGCTCTACTTGTTTTTCGGAAGGACAGCTGCCAAATAAAATAGTTCAGTACAGTCTCCAAAACAGATAAATAAGTAATTCTTACTAAACTTCAATTATATTCGACGACCCTCGTCGGATCAACTTCAACTATATCCGACGAGGGTCGTCGAATATAAGAAGAAGTTCAATAAGAATACGATTGATGATATGACTTGCTATTTTTTTCTTACTATTTTAGAATAGATGCAAAGGACGATACCTAAACTTCGCATAAACACAATAACATGACGTCAATAAATACTTTGAATTTTGATGACTATGATGGGCGAAAAATGTTCTAAAGTTTACCCACCTTCTTTAATTTGAAAATAATACAGAATGAACTGTTTGTATCCTTTTAATTTTTTTTATTCAAAAACCTCCATGCATCGTTTTCTCACTAAAGCCCAACTATAAACGATGACCCTAGTTACTTAACTCTTTTGGTGACCATACAAACGTCAGTATCAATGAGTTTTCTTACGAAGATCACCTCAAATTCCTGACTCAGCCCCGCCAACTCCCCATAATAAGACATCGCTTGTGTCCAATCGTATAGCAACAAACAATTAACATAGCTTCATTATCGCTGATCACTATCGGGGCGTCGAACCCGCACTCGTTATGTGCACAACTCACGACACGGTTCACTGAACTACCGGGGAATGTATTGAAGAAAAATCAATAACTACCCTCTTCGTTTAAGTGGAAAATATGTTACCGTTGTCCTTTTAATGGTAATGTTGAAAGGAAAAGTGATTTTCTTTGCTTTTATGAAAGGTTCTTTTATCAAAAATATTTTCAGTACATTATTGTTCAGGGTTTTATCTCCATAAATAATTGTCTATTCGCAACAATTGATATCGAATTCTTTTGTCGTTTTTAGGGTTCCGTTGCCAAATGGCAAAAAACGGAACCCTTATAGATTCGTCATGTCTGTCTGTCTGTCTGTCTGTCCGTCCGTATGTAACAGCCACTTTTCTCCGAAACTATAAGAGCTATGCTGTTGAAACTTAGTAAGTCGATGTATTCTGTGAACCGCATTAAGATTTTCACACTAAAATAGAAAATAAACAATAAATTTTGGGGTTCCCCATACTTAGAACTGAAACTCAAAAAAATTTTTTTCATCATTCCCGTACGTGTGGGGTATCTATGAATAGGTCTTCAAAAATGGTATTGAGGTTTCTAATATATTTTTTTTCTAAACTGAATAGTTTGCGCGAGAGACACTTCCGAAGTGGTAAAATGTGTGTGTGTCCCCCGTAACTTCTAAAATTAGAGAATGATAAAACTAAAAAAATATATATGATGTACATAACCATGTAAACTTCTACCGAAAATTGGTTTGAACGAGATCTAGTAAGTGGTTTTTTTTTAATACGTCATAAATCATAAACCGCAATTTACCTTTCATTCAATCAACTCAAATATAAAAATTAAAAAAATAACATTTAATTTCATAAACATAAACCTTATGCATAAACCGAGAATACCTACAGGTTTGTACGGAACCCTCGGTGCGCGAGTCCGACTCGCACTTGGCCGGGGTTTTTTTACAAGTAAATCTATCTAAGTACAAAAAATTGGATGCCTATAGTTACTTACTGATTTAATTTATCTATTTATTTGTATCTATACTATTTGATTGGAAGACGTAGCGTTGGAAGGCCTCCCACAAGATGGACTAATGGCCTGATGAAGGCCACAGGAATCCGCTGAAAACGAGAAGCACAGAACCGGTCGAAGTGGCGGTGCTTGGGGAAGGCCAATGTCCAGCAGTGGACTTCTTTCGGCTGAAATGATGTCGCTGATGATGATGATCATTGTTTTTTAAATCTCATTGTTCTGCTTCTGTAAATATGTCCTATTTTCCCATCAGGCCCTAATAAACTACGAAAAAGACTAGATTGGAGAAGATGTATCAGCTAATCATTAAATGGCTGGCCGTCATCAGATCTGCCTAGCCTTTTTCCTACTACGTTGGGATTGGCTTCTAGTCTAACCGGCGCGGCGCGGCGGGGTAATATCTTAACAGACTAACAATATCACCTACGATAGCTTTAGTTTTAACAGTTCAACAACATTCAATGCGATATTTACGTTGTTACGTTGAACATATGAGACAATAGATTAGCTATATCCTTCAGAATTATTCAGTTTATGAATAATAGTGTGTTACGTACGCTAATAGAGTGCTGATGCAGCTAAATACGAAATATTTTACATGCAACTGCCTATCTGACCTAAATGTCCAAAACTAGATCGACTCAAAAGACCTGAAAACACAAAAAGGCATCTAATATTAAACAATGAACAGTTTGTAATGAAATACCGCTGCCATTATAAGTACGTCGTAATAAAACTCGACCCAGACACGTTGGAAAATAGCCTCCATTCTCTGCAGAACCCACACTTAACGACTGACAGTTTTATATTTTTCCAGCATCTGTGGAGCTATAATATAAGTACCGAACCGTTTGTGGCAGGCAAGACCGTTGGTTGCAAGAAATAACTTTTTTAAAGTACGAGTATACAATGGTTGGAAATGTATTATTGCTGGCAGAATAAATACTTTCATGTTAGTAAAATAATTAAAAGCTATTAATATTGTGGCTTTTCTTCAAACACGCGTAAGAAAACTTACCAGTTTCTTTCCACACAAGATTTTCAAAAAAAGAACCCTAGAAAATCCCATAGAAACATCATTTAAAAGAAGCAAGGCGCTTGCTACTCTTGTAGCTAGACGAGGTAGGTCGTCGTCGCGCCAAGAGCCCTCAAAGCCTCTTGAAAACGGCCCTACAGCGCTTTCTACAGACATTTACACTGCTTTCAAGCGCTACACCCGCTTAAAACACACTTTTTATACTCTGTGGCTGAAGAAATGGCGCGGTGGCAACCGCCATCTTGGATTTTGTAAATATGCGTGTGTTGCAGTTGGCAGGTTTGAAGGATGCTTGCGAAAAGACATTAATATTGACCTGTATTAAAGTAACTATAGCTTTATTATCAGGTGATACGGTTTTGAATCGTTTAATCCACAAATTATTAGTAGCTGCAGTGCACAGGGCTGAGCAGAGAATTGTATGCCTCTTCCGTTCCTTATTTTTTATCTCAGTTAGGTATATGATTCTCATTTCAATTCCCATTTAATTTTAGATTATTTTCCATTCCAATTGCTTTGGTCATCACCATATGCCTAGCCTTTTCCCAACTATGTTGGGGTCGGCTTCCAGTCTAATCGGATGCAGCTAAATAAAATACTGGTTATTTAACACTAGCTTCTGCCCGCGACTTCGTACGTGGAATTTTTTTTTGTTCCGGGTGCTTCCCGTCGCGTCGCATCGCCTACCCGTGCGATTTTCCCCGTTTTTGCAACATTTTTCATTACTGCTCCGCTCCTCTTAGTTGTAGCGTGATGTTATATAGTCTATAGCCTTTCTCGATAAATAAGCTACCCAACAGAAAAATATTTTTTCAATTCGGACCAGTAGTTCTTGAGATTAGCGCGTTCAATCAAACAAACAAACAAACTCTTCAGCTTTATAATATTAGTATAGATGGAGTTACTGCCTACCTGACCGCCACAATCCAGTTATAGGGTAATACGATACCCTTGGTAACACTGGTTGTCAGACTTTCGGGCTTCTGACGACCCGTAACGAGTTGCACAGGGGCTTAATAA
The DNA here is from genome assembly GCA_932294355.1 of Aporophyla lueneburgensis. Taxonomy (NCBI): domain Eukaryota; kingdom Metazoa; phylum Arthropoda; class Insecta; order Lepidoptera; family Noctuidae; genus Aporophyla; species Aporophyla lueneburgensis. The sequence goes on along the minus strand of OW028751.1, from coordinate 28,404,373 downwards.
AAATTCCCCAACCCGTTGATTCAAACTCGAGACAAGCTCTAACTTTGTCCCGAATCAACCCTGTTACTAACTGTTACTTCTAATTACTGACCGAAAGTACAACAAAATTCATAAAATTCCCAGCTCTGGAAAGCAATCCACGGTTCCCATCTCCTTTAACACCGATAAAAACTTGTGCAGACTTCAGATACTGTTGAATTCACCCAAAAATAGCCCTAAAAGATCCAATCTGCATTGTAGCGTATCAAAAGATATAAAGTTACTTGTGTAAGGGTTGTAATCGCCTGTAATTTACGTGGGGTGGCCATTCTTGCGTGACACCCCCTCGTTCTTGGGCCACTCGGCCGAAGAGCTCCTTAATCTTGGTTATTTGGTTGTTGGATGACTTAATTAGGGTTTTGGGGTAAGAGCTTCTTGTTTTGGTTAAGGGCGTTGAATCTTGCTGTGGTGTAAGAATTTTATGATGTTTTAAAAGAGCCTCTTTTACAAAAGCCTCTAGAAATCTTGGAGACTGATTCATCAGAAATAGTAAGCATGCCGTGGATAACCTTACAACATAATGTACATATCGATTAAGAAAGAACGGACTTATCTTATGGCGCCTCCTACGATAAGTGCTTAGCTAAGATGGCTACTTTGTACTTTGACGAGTTCATAAAGATTCCAGGTGTACTTACAAGACAGTGAAAAAAACCTGATAGACACTTAGGGGGCAAAAATGGTTTATTTAAGTTTTATATAGTCGGGGAAATTATCTTGACACATTTCCTGCGACAGCGATGCGAACGAACGTTTTGATGCATGGGGCATCAAAACATTCGTTATTTTCTTTTTACACGCTTTTATTAGTTCGACCTGTATGAAACTAACTATGTAACTGAATCTAAGGTAACTAATTTAACTATCTTCCAAGGATTGTAGCGTCATGAAAATTGGCAGCTGTATGTAGTCTTGATGACAATACAATAATACGATACTGTCGAACTGAACTGATGATGGAGCCGGAAAATATGAACTGGAACTTCATGATGGAACATCGTATCATAGCTATGTTTGGACTTATTAGAAAAGTCTTGTAATGAACTTTGACCACGATTAGATTTCAAGGTCTGATGATAATGCTGGATGATAGGCACTGGCACTCCATGATGGAATATCGTATCATAGCCGTGTTTGGACTTGTTAGAAAGGTCTTGTAATGAACTTTCACCACGATTAGTTTTTGGTTTTTACGTGAATTTATAAAAGCGTGTTTTTCTATTGGATTTTAAACTATAAATTTATTAATAAACTTAACTTAGATACTATTACTTAACATACAGTACTTGTTATTGAACTAAATGTCCGTTTCCACCGCGCGGCCAACTCTTCAAATTTGATGAAATTTTGCCAGGAATTAGTTGTAATTTGTTACAAAACACACCTCTTTTCCTGAATTTGTTACAAAAAAAACTAAGACGCTACGACCAAAAACAGTTGGCTGCTAGAACCGCCACTTGCCGTAGTGATCGCCCGTGATTACACAGAAACTAAATAATGCAGATAGGCGAATGATACATCAAAAGAAAGGTCTTAATTTGTTGTATTTGTTACAAAAATAAAAATCATCAAAACTTAAATATTATAAAAGTTATGCTATATTTAGTTTTCAGGTTAAGTGTAGGTACGTATCTCACCATAAAATCAAATTAATAGAGGCTAATGTGTATGGACAATTAGTTGCTAATTTGTTGCAGCAAATAAACAAGAAAAATACTAGAAAATAGGTTCAATTATTTTTTACAGTCGATTTTAGATGGCCGCGCGGACGGCAATATGCCTAAAATACAATGGCGTTTATTTCGTTATTAATAGTAGGTTCAAGCTTAGTTCTAGTACTAATCGACAGGTATCGTAGCCAAGTTTGGATAAATGTGGCGAATATAACTACAGGCTTTATATTTTAGGAGATATTCACTAAAATATAGTAGTATGAAACTGTATTAGAGTAGAGTGACCATAAATTTTCATAATGAAGTGAGACTGGATCGCCATTATTGGAATGTTCGGTAGTCATATCTTATTTTTTTGGGGTGAAACTCTTTAAGACATCCTATAGCATACTTTATAAAAGTCAAATTCACAAATCGATAAAAATTTCTTTTCTTAAATCAGCATACAGGCAAAAATCAAGTAATATAAGTCAACAAAATATTTTTTTTATATAAATTACCATAACATTTATAAATTAACTGAAAATAATGTAAGACACAGAATGTAGACAGACACATTCTCTTAAAGGTACTTATTTCAATTTTAGAATAATTTTAAAAATATAGTAATTTTATTTACGCCACATTTATCCAAACAAGGGTACGTTACATGTCGATTAGTACTAGAACTAAGCTTGAACGTACTTTTAATAACGAAATAAACTCCATTGTAATTTAGGCATATTGCCGTCCGAGCGGCCAACTAAAATCGACTCTAAAAAAAATATTGAACCTATTTTCTAGTATTTTTCTTGTTTATTTGCTGCAACAAATAAGCAACTTATTGTGTATGTACAATTAACCTTGTTACTCCAAAAAACTTCAAAACATCAAAGTTTATTAAAATCAAAGTTAACCTGAAATCTAAATATAGCATAACTTTTATAACATTTAAGTTTTGATGATTTTTATTTTTGTAACAAATAAGTACTTGCGGTAAATAAGGGCCACCTTAATTTAAAGCTGATGAAATGGTATAAATTAAAAAATAAAACATAGTATTAAATCACAAGAGAAATATTTGAAGTTTTATTCGTCTAAAACAGTACAAATATTGGTGTTTTCATCACAATTTTGATCGAAAATTACGTTTTTTTAAAGCACTACCTCTGGCCCTTATTAAACTTAGGTAGTATAATAAAGACCACAGATTATTATTGTATTTAAGGGAGTAACGGAAATTGTAAATTAGTCCTCTAGTTTCTGTTATCTTACATTGTCATTTTGGCATTGAATCACAATTTAGCTTCAACGAATTTTAGGAAAAAAACAGTCGTGGGCCTTATTAAACTTATGTAATCAAAATATAACAACAGAAAAGATTTTCAGTGAAATAACCACAACAACACTATGTTTTCGAATACAGAATTCTTTACTTTTTCACAATTTAAGACAGGAAATACGAACCGAATCTTATAAAATTACAAAAAAAATGTTGACGGCCCTTATTAAACATGTGACATATTAAATTAGGATATAAAACTTTCAATAAGTGTTAAGTAACAAAAATATCAGTACTTCTTCGAAACTACATAATAATATTATAAAAAATAAAAATAGGTAAAAAAACTTTTTAAGTTAAACGGTTTTATGTTAAACATACATTGCAATGTTTAAGATAAATGTACTAAAAACCAAAAAATAATAAAATAGATACAGTCGTGGGAATTATAAACATATGCATAGACTAGACTAAAATAAAACCGTGGGGCACGTCAATTGTCTACAATCGTTGATTAAAATGTTTGTTTTGTAATTTTACACTATAATTAGGCAGTTGTTCAACCGACAACGATGGACGTGTGATAAGTAGGGCTAGAATGTGGAAACAAGCTAGCAAGCTCGATTATAAGCGAGTTTTAGGGTTTCATAGTGGTGAGCGAGTAGTACTTTTATCATATGTTTTGTCGATTAAAGACAAACTACGAGCAGTGAAACGATTCCTCGCCAGCCAGCAGTGTGAATGTCCAACGATAAACTAGTTGAAACATCTCTTTTATTTACATGGAGTGTATAACTATTGGAATTTCCATGAGCAAGAAAATAGTAAGTAATTTCCTCACCGTCTGCGGGCCAACTGCCTATTTTAACGACGAATTAAACGATTCTTCTATCGCACATTAAGTCGATAATTTGTAGACAATTGACGTGCCCCACGGTTTTATTTTAGTCTAGTCTATGCATATGTTTATAATTCCCACGACTGTATCTATTTTATTATTTTTTGGTTTTTAGTACATTTATCTTAAACATTGCAATGTATGTTTAACATAAAACCGTTTAACTTAAAAAGTTTTTTTACCTATTTTTATTTTCTAGTTTTTAGTTTTTATTTCGCATTCTGTTTAATTCATTTAGTGCTTCATTATTGCAAGGTTTCTTGCCCGTTAGTTTATTGCAGTCCAACTCCTCTATACGTAGTCCCTGCAAAGATCTTACTCTACTAAGAGCCACGTAGGCTTGACCTTCTTCAAACAGTTTCGCACCTAAGTATACGACTGCGTGATCCACAGTGCTGCCCTGCATTTTATGTATTGTAGAAGCCCATGATAGTATTAAAGGCAACATTCTTCTTTCAGCCGTCCCGTAATTGTACTTAGCTGGAAACTGTATGGCTTTCGGGTGTATAAGATGTACTCCGTCTCTTGCAAAATCAATTCGGACGGAAGGTACATCTGTTGCATTCATCTGAGTTCGACGAAATTGAGGCCAAACGATTTCGTGGATGTAGCCTATAGCGCCATTTACTAATCCCTTTGAAACGTCAATATTGGACCGTAGCATGACTTTTGCCCTCACAAATATTTGCAGTTCCGCTGGTAAACCCCCAGTTTTGTTGATATCAGCTGGTATTATAGTAGCTATATCCACATTGTCTGCATTTCGTGTGGCGTGTACTAGCTGATCCTGCGCTTTTATTTTGTAAATGCGAGCACCATTATTTCTGTACACATTCAATACAGCAGAGTTGTGGTCGTTAACTTGTTGATTTGTGGGGTATACCCTTAACGCTTTGTCTATTGCAAACTCATCACTCGTGTCTTGAAGAAGTCTTCCCATTAAAATACTAAAATGTTGGGTTGTTAGCTCACCGACTCTCAAAGCATTCAAAATATCAATAAAAGTCTGGTCACCTTGCTGACGCATATTTTCAGTTAATTCACACAGCGTGAATAAACGCCAGAGATGTGTAGCTGGTTGGAGATGTTCTGGCTGTTTGAAAACAGGTGTTCCTGATCGTTTTATAGGAGGCAGTTGTAAAAGATCACCGAAAAGTAATACGTTTACTCCTCCAAAAACTCACAGTTCTTAATTTGCCTTAATCGAGCGTCCATCATGCATAACATTTGATAAGACACCATGGAAATCTCGTCGACAATCAAAAATTCTGTCTGATGCCATTGTTGCCTCATTATTCGCAAATAGTTTCCGTACAGTGGTGACATACCTGTTATGCGTCCGTCTTTCTGTACAGGCAATTTTAAAGTACTGTGTATCGTAGCTCCATTTATTAATCTAGCTGCAACTCCTGTTAGTGAGCAGACTTTAACCGCATCCTTTGCGTAGCACCTATTAATTTGGTCTCGTAATAACTTTAATAGAAAAGTCTTGCCCACACCAGCTCCTCCTGTAAAGAATATTTTTAAACGTTCTTCAGCACCTGACATTTGATTATTAATCAGATACCTAAATTATAGATTCAATTTCTCAAAATCAATCAAAATCAAAATCAAAAGTCATTTATTCAAACTAGGCTGAGAGTCAGCACTTTTTGAACGTCAAAGTTACAAAAGACAGTCCCCCCAAAACGCCCGCCCTTCGACACTTCCTAGTGCTTTAGCTGGGAAGAAGAAGTGGCGGAACAAACTCCCCAGCAGCACAGCTGTCTGTTAAGTTAGAAGAACTTGATTCTATACAATTGTAAGGAGGTAACATTATGAGACACAAAACATTAAATTAAATGATTTCTAAATTTAAATCTTATTTTTATACGCCATTTGGTGGCTGCGCCCATCTTAAATATTGAGGTTGTATAGTGCACTGTATTCTTCTTGTCAAGCCCTTTTATTTGATACCCATATTGGTGGGATTGATAAAAAATTGTTATCAGCCATTTGGTAGCGGCGGCCATCTTAGATTTCAATTTTGCATAGTAAATTGTATTCTACTTGTTGAGACCTTTCATTTGATTCCCATGTTGATGGGATTGATAAAACCTAAGTTATCCGCCATTTTGTAGAGGCCGCCATCTTGGATTTTAATTTTATATAGTACATTGTATTATACTGGTTGAGCACTTTCATTTGATACCCATATTGATGGGATCGATAAAACCTACGTTATCCGCCATTTTGTAGCGGCCGCCATCTTGTATTTCAATTTTTTGTAGTATATTGTATTCTGCTTGTTGAGCCCTTTCATTTGATACCCATATTGATGGGATTGATAAAACCTACGTTATCCGCCATTTTGTAGCGGCCGCCATCTTGTATTTCAATTTTTTATAGTATATTGTATTCTGCTTGTTGAGCCCTTTTATTTGATACCCATATTGATGGGATTGATAAAACCTACGTTATCCGCCATTTTGTAGCGGCTGCCATCTTGGATTTCAATTTTTTATAGTATATTGTATTCTGCTTGTTGAGCCCTTTCATTTGATACCCATATTGATGGGATTAATAAAACATAAATTATCCGCCATTTTGTAGCGGCGGCCATCTTGAATTTATAATGATAATGAATAAACATAATTGTATTGTCACCAAAATCCAAAGTGTATACAAAATTTCAGATTAATCGGTTGACAGGAAGAGGGTGAAATTTGAATTACTAAATTTGACCCAAGAATAATAAATAAAACAAACGGGGTGAGCTAAATAAAACCGTTTAAAAATCTCTTTTAGTAGCTTAAACAAGAGATGATTTTGTATCAAAACAATAAAAAATCAACCACCTACTCATCAAAACAACCATTAAACTTTAAGGGAAAGTATTAATTTAAAAAAATTAGATCAACTAGTTTATTATTGCTCAAAGTAGTTTTTTAACAACAAAAAATCAACCACTTACTCATCAAAACAACCATTAAACTTTATGGATAAGTATTAATAAAAAAAAATGAGATCAATTACTTTGTTATTGCTCCAAGTAGTTTCAAATAAAAAAAAAACAAACATTTATAGAGCTTCTAAAAGAAAAAAAAGAAACACAACAAAGCATACAACATATGATTCTAAATGCAAAAACTAGAGAGATCAAAATGATTTCTAAATCTAGTTGCAAATCGGACAATCAAAATCTACATCTTCTTTGGTTAAACCTAGACATTGTTCATGAAACCATTTTCAGCAGAGTGGGCATTGACGCATATCTTCACAACGTTCTGTATAACATGCGTGGCAGTACCATTTATCATCATCTATTTCTTTTGGTGTTTTGGCTGAAGTTTTCTTTTTGGAGTCTGTCTGTTCCAATGTCCAACTCCCACGAGCGACAGGTTCCATGGCTGGTGTTCTGAAATCTGAAAAACGGCTTTTATTTTAACGTAATTAAATATGGGTACTTCACGTTAATTCTTAGTTAATTTTATTAAAAACTTTCCAAAATAAATATTTTTATTTTTAGAAATATACCTCAGAATATATAACAAGAAAACGATGAAATGTCATTAAAATGAAATGCACTTTGTTAAAATATTACAAGATTCGTAAGTCTAATATGGGCCGGCTTCTATTATCCACCCGGAATGTGGCTCTTGTTAGACTCTTAGACTAGATTTACAAAATTAAATGAAAAAAACCGGCCAAGTGCGAGTCGGACTCGCGCACCGAGGGTTCCGTACAAACCTGTAGGTATTTTCGGTTTAAAAATATATATTTTTTTTAATTTTTATATTTCAGTTGATTGAATGTAAGGTAAATTGCGGTTTACGATTTATGACGTTTTAAAAAAAAACTACTCACTCGATCTCGTTCAAACCAATTTTCGTTGGTAGTTTGCATGGTAATGTACATCATATATTTTTTTTAGTTTTGTCATTCTCTTATTTTAGAAGTTACGGGGGGGGGGGGACACACATTTTACCACTTTGGAAGTGTCTCTCGCGCAAACTATTCAGTTTAGAAAAAAATGATAATAGAAACCTCATTACTATTTTTGAAGACCTATTCATAGATACCCCACACGTATGGGTTTGATGAAAAAAAACATTTTTGAGTTAGTTTCAGTTCTATGTATGGGGAACCCCAAAACTTATTGTTTTTTTTCTATTTTAGTGTGAAAATCTTAATGCGGTTCACAGAATACACCTACTTACCAAGTTTCAACAGCATAGCTCTTATAGTTTCGGAATAAAATGGCTGTGACATACGGACGGACAGACAGACAGACAGACAGACAGACAGACAGATAGACAGACAGACAGACAGACATGACGAATCTATAAGGGTTCCGTTTTTTGCCATTTGGCAACGGAACCCTAAAAACCGGCCAAGTGCGAGTCGGACTCGCGCACAAAGGGTTCCGTACAAACCTGTAGGTATTCTCGGTTTATGCAGAAGGTTCATGTTTATGAAAATAAATGTTTTTTTTTTAATTTTTATATTTCTGTTGATTAAATGAAAGGTAAATTGCGGTTTACGATTTATGACGTTTAAAAAAAACGACTTACTGGATTTCGTTCAAACCAATTTTCGGTGGTAGTTTACATGGTAATGTACATCATACATTTTTTTTAGTTTTATCATTCTCTTATTTTAGAAGTTACGGGGGGGGGGACACACATTTTACCAGTTTGGAAGTGTCTCTCGCGCAAACTATTCAGTTTAGAAAAAAATGATATTAGAAACCTCAATACCATTTTTGAAGACCTATTCATAGATACCCCACACGTATGGGTTAGATGAAAAAAACCATTTTTGAGTTTCAGTTCTATGTATGGGGAACGCCACGATTTATTGTTTTTTTTTCTATTTTTGTATGAAAATCTTAATGCGGTTCACAGAATACATCTACTTACCAAGTTTCAACAGCATAGCTCTTGTAGTTTTGGAGAAAAGTGGCTGTGACATACGGACGGACAGACAGACAGACAGACAGACATGACGAATCTATAAGGGTTCCGTTTTTTGCCATTTGGCAACGGAACCCTAAAAATGTACATAAACAGTTTCAATCAAGGTAAGTTCTCCATTAATTTTAATTAATGGAGAACTTACCTTGATTTGTCCTTAATAATTATTTTTTTGAAGTCCTTAATTAAAGATTACAAGAAAGATTGTTTATTTTTAGCCTTAAAAATCTGCATTCTAGCGAAAAAATTTACTAATGAGTGGCGTAGACCTACCCGTCGGACGTCGTCGTGGCTACTGACAAGATGGAGGATCGCGTGAGGTTGCGCGTTCGAATTTTAGCTTTCTGATTGGTTCTTTATAAGTGTGCGTGAATGGAATCTAAATAAATTTAGTAGAAATGTGTTTTTGTAGTAATGGACCTTGATAGACACCGGCTCTTCCTACCCGCAGGTACCTTACAACAAATTAAGACCTTTCTTTTGATGTATCATTCGTCTATCTGCATTATTTAGTTTCTGTGTAATCACGGGCGATCACTACGGCAAGTGGCGGTTCTAGCGGCCAACTGTTTTTGGTCGTAGCGTCTTAGTTTTTAGGGTTCCGTTGCCAAATGGCAAAAAACGGAACCCTTATAGATTCGTCATGTCTGTCTGTCCGTCTGTCTGTCTGTCTGTCTGTCTGTCTGTCTGTCTGTCCGTCCGTCCGTATGTCACAGCCACTTTTCTCCGAAACTATAAGAGCTACGCTGTTGAAACTTGGTAAGTAGATGTATTCTGTGAACCGCATCAAGATTTTTACACTAAAATAGAAAAGAAACAATAAATTTTGGGGTTCCCCATACATAGAACTGAAACTCATTTTTTTTTTTTTTCGTCAAACCCATACGTGTGGGGTATCTATGAATAGGTCTTCAAAAATGGTATTGAGGTTTCTAATATCATTTTTTTCTAAACTGAATAGTTTGCGCGAGAGACGCTTCCAAAGTGGTAAAATGTGTCCCCCCCCCCGTAACTTCTAAAATAAGAGAATGATAAAACTTAAAAAAATATATGATGTAAATTACCATATAAATTACCACCGAAAATTGGTTTGAACGAGATCGAGCAAGTAGTTTTTTTTTTTAAACGTCATAAATCGTAAACCGCAATTTACCGTTCATTCAATCAGCTGAAATATAAAAATAAAAAAAAACATTTATTTTCATAACCATAAACCTTATGCATAAACCGAGAATACCTACAGGTTTGTACGGAACCCTCGGTGCGCGAGTCCGACTCGCACTTGGCCGGTTTTTTTTGTAACAAATTCAGGAAAAGAGGTGTGTTTTGTAACAAATTACAACTAATTCCTGGCAAAATTTCATCAAATTTGAAGAGTTGGCCGCGCGGTGGAAACGGACATTGAACTAAACTATCAGCCATTAAACAATCAATAAACAAAGATACTCTACATTACATCTACACTAAATTACCTTTTATAGAAATAACCAACTCAAATTTATTAATTACATTGCTTGTTTGGCGCCGACTAAAAATTACTTAGGTATACTTATAGTTTAGGAACTTAGATATTAAGGGTAAATAAAAAAGGTTTCTTATTTATTGCTTTTCAGTTTTTACGGCGGTTCATTTTTTTGTTGAAAAGTTTTTATTTGCTTTACACTTCATTTCTTTGAGTTTAGACATATCTAACAGGTTGGAAAAACCCAAAGGCCTTGTACAGACGCCAACACATCAAGCTACTACAATCTGTCAGATTTCTTTGATAGATTTTAGACTTTATTTCTAGAGCATGGTTCAAGGTTCATTGGGAAAAATTGACAGTTTCGGGTAGCTTGAGCTGGTGGCGTCTGTACATGTAGGTACAGTATATTTAGGCAAATCCAAAGCTTGCAAAATGTTGACCAAACAGCTATAGCTACTACATATAATATGTGTAATAACTCATCAATCATGGTCCCTAGATAATTGTTGCCATACGAGTTAATTAAGGTTTGGGAAATAGATTTCACCTTTCTAAACTTGTACAAATATTGAATTTATTCAGCTTTAGAATGGGTTTTTGATTAACAGAAATTGAAATTCCGCATCAATGATATGAAAAGGAAAGTATTTGTAAACCGATTTGAAAATTACAGGAATTTTATAGCTAAAGTAATAATCTACTTCTAAACGTCAGTAACAGAAGGAATAGTTTGAATTTTGACAGTCCAACCACACTCATTACGTGGTTTATGTTGCTGAGCAGATTTTTTTTACATTCAATTCATTTATGTTCTGCAGAACATAGAAATAAATACATTTGAGATGTTGTGTAGATGCGCAGTTAATTATGTCCTACCAATTAAGGCATGCAAAATAATATTTATAATTATTAATAGACACAAGACAATTTAAAACATTTAAAAACAATTAAAAAAATTGCTTACTTATGTCAAAGAAAAATCTAAATTATACAATCTATACATCAAAATTGGCAAAAAAATTATAGCGTCATAAAAATTAAAAATTGTGAGGTCTAAATTATTGATAAAATGTCAAATGAAGCATTGGATTAACAATATCCATCAAAATAATTAAAAAAAAAACACCTTTAGTTTTCACCCTGGGATTTTACAGAATACCGACAGGTGTTAATCTTTTAACGAAATTAGTGAAATATGTTCTGTTCAGTGAAAAGGGGCCGAGGCTGTGGCAGACAGGCGATATATCACCACTCGACGCCCTGTCTGCGAAGCGCCAAGTTTCTTGCAAGTTATTTATAAGTAGTTAGTTCGAGCAGTTCTTTACTTTAATTTGTAGTTAATTTACGAGTAACTAATCATAGTATAGCCGTGCCAACCCGTTTCGAGCAAGTGTGGTAATCCATGATGAAGGGTGGTGATGATGTTCGTACCTTAATTGTATGAGAACCTAGGCCTTTGACCTGCTGGGGGAGGATAAAAGATAATCTGATTTACCTGCTTGCCCGCCTTGTCCCCGACAGCAACCAGCTTTCGGAACAATAGCGATCCTCTCATCGTCATTCATTATTGCAGCCGAAAGTCGTCCATTACTGGAATCCTCGCGTCCGCCAATTTGGATGGGTTTGCTATAATCGCCATAACCCTTGGCAGGCGGGTTGGCCATCGTAGTATGGTGGTAAAATGCATCGAGAGCGCTGCTGCCCATTCTCTAGTAAGTCCCTTACGACACCCACGGCAAGAAATGGGATAGTGCTATTCTTTACGTCTGGCACCACACGAAACAGCCCTTTGATTTAAACTTACCATTTTTTTTTTTTTTTTGTAAACAGCGTTTAGAGGACTCCTTTGATAACATTTAAATGTTCGATTCGATACGGATGGGTATCGAATGGTTATGGAAAACTTTGCTGATCAAAACAGAAATATAAGTTCTCTAAGATTGCATCCAAAGGATTCCAACCCCTGTTCCTTTATTTTTGGGGACCAACAATGAATCTCTCGAAGAATGACCCGGGTTGTCTACGTGAGGTGAAAACTAAGAGAGGTGTTACTTTCCCCTATTGTATGAATGGATACTAGGTGATCGGGAAAGTTGTTGAATGTACCTTCAGAAACATTGCATGGGTATCCCTGTACAGTATGGCGACGTTTTATAACCGACTTGTAAAAGAAGCAGAAAAAGGCATTGTGTATTTTTTTCCGTTTGCTTCTTTATGCGCGTGATCACCAGCAATAGGCAACACTTAATGAATGCCTAAATAAAACCATGTTTTTGAGTATTTAGGCATTCAATTATGTATCGCCTAGTGTTCATCTATCTTAGGTAGCCCATACGCTATATGTAGGTATGTGTGATCTTTTTGTGCGGCTCCCCATAAATACTTTTTCTTTCTTTCTTTTCTTTATATGCTTGAATTTGTACATCGATCGGTCCATTGTTTTGTATTGTAGCGACAAGAAATGACTAACCATACAATAAATTACAGCAAAGTATTATCTATGCCATACGGTGCATGCAAGTCGTGTAGTACTAAAAACTTAACAAATAGCTAACATCATATTATGTTCGTGGAGCGTGGAGTCTCTCACGACTTTCTTTCACAGTAGTGAGAGTTTATAATGGACGGATAATAATAGTCTCTAAGTAGTCGCCGATAAAGCATTATCTTTACATCCGAAAGACATCCACTGCTGGACTTAGCCCCAAGTGTCGCCATATCGTCTTGTCATGTGCTTTTATTATTTATTTATTTATTAAAACTTTATGCACAAGTAAAACTACTGTACAAAGGCGGACTTAATGCCTGAGGCATTTTCTACCAGTCAACCTTAGGGTGCATCCAGTGGATTGTAGTCAGGAGTCAGTCAGGAAATCCGGTGTCAAATTCTGTAGATCAGCCTTTTTGCATCGTTAACAAATTTTTAGGTTCCTATCATAAGCATTGACCTCTTCTAATACTATTGTATTCTGGCACTATCTGCATCTACAAAACGAGAGTCATTCAACTGCTCCTGCCTTCATCCGACCTAAAATCTTGACACCTCAATTCCCATGATATTATCATATCTGGACCTTTTATCATCATCATTGCCATCCACAGCCTGCACCCTAATTGCGAAACGCACAATTTATCAGAATCTGAATGGGATTGAAGATTATTTCTAAACCATTGCGTCATTTGTTCGAATAAATTGTGGCTCAGCAACGTAAATAACGCAATGAATGTTGTTTAACTATGAATATTAAACCAATTCCTACCGATAAAAAGTTCCGCAATTACCCCTCTGATTTCGCCCACAGCTGGGCTTTTATAGGCTTCTCTTTTCTTGTCCCAATCTCTTTTCTTATGCAAACTGCAAGTAATATCATCAGTTTTACTATTTATCTAACACAAAACCCTCCATTTTCAACACACTGCCTAACTCTAAAACCTGTATTATAGAATGTCACTCAATAGTCAACTCAAGCATTAGTTCGAACTAGATTCAAGCCAGTTGATTGGTTGAAACGTTTTAAGTAATGTTGAGTATTGAGTGTAATACGGGACTAAGAGCATGATATTTTGGACAATAGTAACTGCCTTATAAAGCGAAAATGAGCATCAGGGAAGGATTTTTAAAAATTCTTCCCCTAAAATGGTAGAATACGGGATAAAAATGTAAATGGAATTTCGTCATTTTTGCCAATGTGCAATGGGAAATCCCATCGGGCACGCGGCTTGTATTCCTATAACATCAACGGGCAAGCCAGCCAAACTACCGCGCCACAGTCATGGTTCATTAAACCATACGTCAAATGACGGAGACGGCTTTTAGCGTGATTGGCTGCCCGTATTGTCTGCTTCAATGGCCGACGAGTATTGTGATGAAGACTGAAGTCTGTGTGCAATGAAAAGTGCGTGGGGCTGTGAATAAAAGCGTTTTTGACGGCTAGAGGATGGTGGGACTTTCGTTAAATCTTATAGAAAAAGAAAGAAATATAAAATGAGTGTGAGAAAGTCAATGTTACGAACTTACAAAGCATTCCTGTCTTTTAGCTACATATCCAACTAGCAAAGAGATCGTATGATAAATCTCTCTTACGGCTATGGATCTCAAAATTATAAATACGCTTATTACGCGTATTTATAAATACGCTTTAGAATGTTTAGTAAGTATATATATATATATCCATTACAAGTTATAATATTAACCACAGTTGTCAAATGAAAAACATTTTTAACCCATTGAATACCGTAATTACAGACACAATTAAAAACCATTGTGTATATACCAAATGTGGTATCTCAGGGACTTAGAGGTTAAAGTGATTTAAAAAAAGGATTTCGGATTTAAGTATTGAAATAATCAAAGCACTAAATTTGTTAATGACACTGCCATTTGTTTACATTTTCATCAGAGACTTTTGACACAGACGATACGATGTACGACGAACTACGATGCAGGAATATTTCCACGCCACCGAATTTATTTATACGTTCAACAGAGCGAACCTAAAATATCATAATCCTGTTGACAAGAGAAAAATGTTTTCGGGTTCGAAGCTTTTAAAGTAAATGGAAGAAAGAAAATAATAAAGTGTCTGAAGAAATACGATAACACGGTCCACTACGGACATCGAAATTACCAAAAGCTGGAAGCTTTTTAAAGTAAGCTGACATAAGCAGCTTCTTGGAACAGATTTGTGTTAATCTTTGACTCAAGTAATCTGAAATTGTTCTATTGCTTCATTTTTCTTAGAAAGTCATCGATATTTCTTGAGAAGTAGACTAATGTATCAGTTACTTTCATTGAATGCTAAAGTCTCTCTCTCTCTCTCTCTTGGATACAGATATAGACGAAGTGCACTATGTACTCATGAATTTAAAGTCAAGTAGTGCTCCTGGCTGGGACAACATCCCTACAATTTTTCTCAAGTTAGCTAAACACGAAATTCTCCCAATTATTGTTCATCTTGCGAACCTGTGCTTTAGTAAAGGTATTTTCCCTAAGCTCTTAAAACAATCTATAATAACGCCTGTGTACAAGAGTGGACTTAGAGATGATGTTAGTAACTTCAGACCTATATCAGTGTTACCTGCCTTATCTAAAATATTAGAGAAACTCTTAAACAAACGATTAATTGACTTCCTAAATAAATATGTAATATTGTCTGATGCACAGTATGGATTTAGACAGGGCAAATTGACTGAAGATGCAGTAACGGCTATAACATCTCTCATTACTGAAAACCTTGATCGGGGAAAGAAGTGCCTCTCAGTTTTTATGGATTAAAAAAAGGCGTTTGATACAGTGTCCATTCCCATTCTTGTACGAAAATTGGAAAACATAGGAATAAGAGGCACACCTCTTGAATTATTTAAAAGTTATCTTTCACAACGAACGCAAAAGGTCAGAATTGGACAATATACAAGCAGGGAGTCTAATATCACCTTCGGTGTACCACAGGGAAGTGTTCTCGGGCCCACATTGTTTCTAATCTACATCAACGACCTATGTGCATTGGAGGCAGGTGGTGCTCGGGTATTTTCTTATGCCGACGACACTGCGCTGGTCTTTATCGGTGATAGTTGGGCCTCTGTGCAGAAAGATGCAGAAGTGGGTTTATCTAAAGTTGCCTCCTGGTTAAGAACTAACCTCCTTTCGCTTAATAGCCAGAAGACTATCTTCATGTGTTTTTCTTTAAGTGGTAAAACCCAGCCTGACACTAACTTCACTTTAAAAATACACCAATGTCATAATATCCAAGACGCTAACTGTGCTTGTCCGACTATTGAGAAGGTTGAGAAAACTAAGTATCTCGGTATTATACTTGATCAGCGACTCTCTTGGCATTATCACGTTACATTGGTTAGTGAACGTCTGAGAAAACTGATCTGGATTTTCAAAATACTAAGGCATGTTGCGTCGGCGAAGCTCGTACAACAAATATACATAGCTCTAGCCCAAAGCGTTCTAACCTATTGTATTCCTATATGGGGGGGTGCCACCAAAACGAAATTCTTAGACGTGGAAAGATCACAGCGTGCCCTTCTCAAAACGATTTACTTCAAATCGTACCGTTTTTCTACACACGAGCTTTACAAACTGTGTGACCTTTTAACTGTAAGAAAATTATATGTTCTGATGTCCACCTTAAAACGGCATAAAACAACGGTGTTTGACCCTAGTACTCTCAGAAAAAGAAGAAATCACGGGGGGATAGCTGGGATCAGAGTTCGTACTGCGTTCGCAAGGCGGCAATACGTTGCCCAAACTACTCTTCTTTATAACGCCATATGCAAAAAAAATCCAATCTACCATAAAACAAATTATGCTTTTCGTAAAACTCTGACTGCATGGCTAAAGACCCTTAACTATGAAGAAACTGAGGCACTTCTGAATCCGATTACTTAATATTTAACATATGATAGTAAAATTATAAAATGCTTTCGTGGACTCATTATTATTATACAGTTACCTACCACATACTTCACACTAATAATATGTATTTGGTTTCCCTTTCTCTCTTACTCAATCACACACAAACATCCTCATACACACATTCACGCACACGCGCGCACACGCGCGCACATACACTCACACACACACCCCCCCACACACACACACACTACTCACTCGTATATAGTGTACCTTTTTAATTATTTTTTAATTTATGTAATCTTAGTATTGTTATTGTACCAACTTTATAATAATTTTGTTGAATTAACAGGCTTTGTATGTTGTTCACATAAATATGGAAGAGGGAGGTCTTCTGCTACAGGTATCTCCATACTTAAAAGGAGGCCTCTACAACTTATTTGTTAAAAACCTGTTGATTATGAAATAAATGAAATGAAATGAAAAAATGAAAGTCAAAGTCAAAGTATCTTTATTGTGGGCATATGTAAGTTACAGGTCTTAACAATATATTAGAGTATCAATATGTCCTGCCTTATAGGCATACAATAATTATGTAGGTAGATATTGGCGTAAAAAATTTGGAATTATTATAGATGGTAAGTTACTATAAATGTAAAAGTACAGTGAAACTATCACATGGTCAATACTAATGCATGTCAAATACGGTGAATCTAATACATGGTCAATACTTATGTATGTCAAAATACAGTGGAACTAATAATGGTCAACAATTCTGGAAATCTTGGATCGTGTAGAATGCTTTATCTTGCTTTTTTTTTCTCTCTTTTTTTTTGCTTTTTTTTTACTAGGAACTGCAGTCACATTCATGCGTTACCTCGTGGTGCCAATTATTTCGCTTTTTAACCCCAAAGGTTTGGTACAATAGGAGCAGTGGTGGCCAAGTGGTAACAGCCCCAACTTACGAAGTGGTCGTAAGTTCGAATCCAAAAAGGTTATTTCGTGTACATTATTCCATCACCAATGCTCTCAAAACGTTGATGGAAAACATTGTGAAGAAATCGGCATGTTATAGAACCAAACATATTCGACGACATGTGACATCTACCAACAAGATTATGGCTATTCCCTCTCACCGAGAGTAGGCCTGTCTTCCAGCAGTGGGAACATAACAGACTGGTAATGCAATAGGTACCTATAGATTGGTATTATACTGAATTGGTTCATTGGTAAACACAAGCTTCTTCCCAAACAGTATGTTTACCCATGCTCCGATGAACCACCTTAAACTCAACGTGAATAACAATGTGTACTCAGCTGAATTTCAAAATGTACTTCACAATGTGAACATACACATAGCATGCACGTTTCCGCGCCACCGGCCTGGGGGGAGATCGTGCTCGATACCTTGTATGTTATATGTGCAACGCCAGGATATCATACTTTGTAGAAGTAAAGAGGATTTTGTTTGTCAAGTATTCAGGACGAAAATATTTAGAGATGAACAGATTTTGTTGGCAAAAGTTGTTATGTTGTCTTTTCTGGAGCATTTGGGCATCCTTCAAAATACTTCTTCTTCTTAAATTCTTAGCTGGCTGGATAGAAAGAAGGTAAATACATTTAATACAGTTTAAAACGCACACACAATAGCTATACAGCAGGAAAAAGTAAAAAAAAAATGTCAGGTGTTATGTCGGAAAGAATAATAATAGTGTGCCTTACGGCTGCGCCACAAATGATAAATGATTTTATTTCTGTAAGTAGGTTTGTACAAACACTTTTACATGTCAATGATATATTTTTTTAAACTAGATGAGTTCGGCGTTTCCTAACTGACTACTCTGAGAAGAAAGGCCAAAACAAACTCAGAGGTCACAGTCTCTTTTAAAGTCCAGACATAATCTTGTTCACATCTTGTGAAGACCATGTAGATTGGTGACTGAAATGGTCTTTTGAAGAAAGAACCACACAGATTGAAAGGATCTGTCCAGTCAGTGCAAGCATAAGCAAAGGCCCAGTCAACCTATGAGTTCAGTTCGGATATAAAGCATGTCCCTGAGATGCCGTTACACTGAATAACCACTTACAAGCATTTAAACTTTAAGAAATATCCACAGTTAAATAGGAATTCCGATGTTCAAAGGTATAAACAAGCCTTTTAAAGTTATCTGGTGTACTGTATTAGCATTCCAAATACAATAGAGAAGCCGATCGTAACACTAATATTAAAATATTTTATACGGTCTTGGTATTCGAAACAGAATTTTTCATACACATTCTATCTATAGTGAGCATGAGGGCCTTGATTTTGATCCCCACGTTCAGAAAAGTGTTATAGTTTTTCTATCATGCTTGTCTCAGTAGCAGCCCGAAGTCAGGAATTGTGTTTTATCGGTTGATGACAATAAGCTTTATTAAAAAATAGACAATATTATGCCACCACTTTGGAACTGTAGGAAACTCTGTATTATTTATTGCAACTTCCGGAAACTTCGAATTCGTTGTATTTTGCTTACAATAATTTCCTAAAAGCTTTGCAGAACTTATTGCGATGGACATTTTTACCGAAATACAGATGGCTCCTATTGTAATTTTCATTCATTTGTTATGAATGAAAATTGATGGAATCATTCTTATGACGGGACCTGAATATATCAAATAGTCAACATGCAGTAAGCAAACCTAAGGATCGAACGATATATGTAGTTCATCATCTGCCTAGCCTATGACTATGCTGGGGCCGGTTGTAGCTGAACACTAGTATGTCACATGGAGCGACGGCTTATCCGTCCTCCACAACTCAGTTACACGGACGGTAACACGATACCGTGATAAGACTTGGTTGTCAGACTTTAGGGATTTAGACGAACCGTAACGGTCGATCGATACTAAATAATCGGAAACTCATAGTTATTTAAAGACTCATGATCATACTTCACTTCCACGTAAGTAGATTCATGTTTCCTCCTCCTAAGATTAGCATCATTCATCATCATTTCAGCCGAATGACGTCCAATGCTGGAGATACGCCCCCAATTTTGGGAGGTTTCCCATAATGGCCACGTTTGGTAGGTGGCACCTACCAAATAAAACGTAGTGACACGCCGCACGACGGCTCAATTGAGTCAATATGGCTACACATTCACGAACCAACCTCGGCAAGCGTAGCTAAACCTGATGGATTGAACTGTACGGCTGTTACTAGCCAAACATCCTCATCACGCCGTTTTGGCTTTGATCAATATAGATATTGATTTAAAGGTCCTTATGATTAGGTAATAGGTAGAACGGGCTGGTGTCCTCAAATCCACGTCTGAGCGCGTATTTTGTTCCTTATGGTTACTAAGATCCCTCCTTGCTTCGGAAAGCACGTTAAGCTCTTGGTGCTAAGCTGCCGGGAGCAGCCACTTGCGCATCTTTGACAGTCGTACCTACAATTCGTACATGTGACCCCTGGATTCCGACCCCGATATAGTTGGGAAAACGTTACGCAGATGATGATCGAAGTCAAATAATTGGGCCATTATTCGATATTTATTTGAGTGCTTATCTCGTTAAACGTACCCAGTAAGTACTCTATCAATCAACGTGATGGACACGTTCTAAATGTTGGATATATAGGCTTGTTACTTGTACCATTTAACTGTGTAATCAATCCACCTAATGGATGTTATCTGTCACGATTGATTACTTACTGTTAAGTAGTGTGCGAGCCTGTCTCGTGAGTCTAGTGGGTTGCAAGCGCTTCTACTGAGCATGAGTTCCTGGGTTTGATCATCAGAGGGGTAATTGCGTAATATACCTACAATCAGTAGGAATCGCTTCCACAACATTCATGGCGTATTTTCGTTACAGTGCAGATTTTTTTTTCGAACATATGAAAGAATGGTTTAATAACATACATATATGAATAACCGTCAAAATGATATAGATTTTGATAAATAAAAGTGTTACGCAATTAGGGTGCACATTGAGCAAAGTGCTAATTCTATATGGAAATTGTCATTAGCAGCCCTAAGTCTGGATTTGTTTGTTATTATCGGGTGATGAGAATAAGCTTACCCTATTATATGGGTCTTAAAGAGACCTGACGAAATATCGGTGTAGATATCATAAGTACACTGTACCTAACGCATCATCACCATCATTACAGCCGCAAGGCGTCCACTGCTGGAAATAGGCCTGCCCCAACTTGACTGAGTTTGCCATTAATCCACACGGAACAAACTATTCTGCCAAACTATTCGGGGAATATCGGCGTTATTATGTTGTGTTAGTAGTGTGATAGTTTCTGACATAAAAGGTGATGCTTGAATGAAAATCACAGTTATTTTTATATATTTGGTTGAATGGCTTTGACTGTGATTATTTGGCTAAATCTATAATGAATTTCCGACTCTACAAACAATACGTACATATATTATAGTAACATTATTATGAAGTCATGCACTAAAAATAACAGCAAAAGCGGACCACAAAACCAAACTCAATATATTTGAAAATTTAACTTATCTAATACTTCGATAGCGAATTAATATATTATTGGATCATTCCCCTCACGTACGCCGAACCTCGGGACGCGCGGCCTGCATACTAACCGCTGAGCGTATAAATATAAGTACATTTGTGTACAATGGGTCAATGGAGGGGAACTCCAAAACTGGAGGAACTTTTGCCTGATAAAATTGTTACGCTTCGACGGTGATTTTTCGGTAGGGAATAAAATGTGTGTTCCGGCTTGAAGAGTTTCTGCGTGGACTTTTGGGTCTCTAGATCTTTTTTCAAGTTATATTAATAATACCTTAGGACAATCCAGAGTGGTGATTGCAACACACCTACTCCTACTCCTACTCCTACTGTAAAGGAATGACTTTAATTTTGACAAATCAACAACATTCATTGGTTTATTTACGTTGTTGAGCATACAATTTTTAGGATCTTATAAAGCAATGGATTAGCAATATCTACCAAAATTATTCATATTCCGATTATTAATATAACTATCATTTCTCCCGCGACTTCGTTTGCGAGAAATTTTGGCGTCCAACCCGGCTCGTCGTCGGTTCCTATCCCATCGCCCCACTCGCACTATTGCTTCGTTAACACTTAGCGTTCTTGCCAACTATTTTTCATTTTACTTGGCTCCTAAGGGTCATAGCGTATAGCCTTCCTCAAGAATTCGGCTATCAAAAACAAAATTAATTTTTCAAATCCGACTGGTAGTTCCAGAGATTACTTCCCACAAAAAAAACGTACAAACTTAACCGCTTTATAAATAAAAGTTAAAATGGTCCCGCTGGCACCAAGAATCACTTAGTGAGTACGTCCCACCTTAACGATAACTATATCTAAAAGTCATTATCTATCATTTTCATACGATTTACAGAAAAATCACGATGTTTTAAATACTTTTACGGCTAAACGCATCCAATGATATGTGGTGCTACCGGGCCTCAGTATAGGCTGTGGCAACACTAGCAACCCAGACCATAAACAGTCCATAAAATTAATTGAGCAACTAGGTGTTTAAATAAAAAACAATTTCAAACCATACCCATTGTAATACACGACCTAAAACCAGGGCCACACATCTCACCACAGTTTACCATAAACTAAACGCACCTTGTAAATAATTAGTCTTCTAAATATAGCCGGGCGGCGGGCACAGGAAGGCGCACGTTATTCCTAACACAAGTGACAGTAACCAGGCCCTTTAAGTTACTGACCTGCCTCAATTACTCTGTACTTTTTGGTTTGGTTTTTTTTTAAGGGTAGATGTGTGAAAAATGAGCTGTGAATAATTTATGGTTCGGTTCTTAGGAGACTTTGAATTTTTGGAAGCTCCTTTTTCTTTTTCGCCATCCCGTGTTACTGCGATCTGTCTCGAATTGTAGGTACTGGTATGTACACACAGTTGCCTGTATAAATCCATGTACTAACATAGTAAAAGGTTCTCATATATCATAGTAGAAGAGGTTCCAATCCAAAAACACTAGGCGTTTAGCAAAGGATGATGGTTGATAATAAGAAAGATGTCAGATGGTCATCCTATTTACATACTTCCTTTATTTCTTGTTCCGGTGTTTGTGATACCCATAAACAGAAAATTCCCATTCCAAAAATGTTCCCCTTCCGGTACTCAACTCCTTTTTCTCATTACAGCGCCGCCTAACCCAGAAATACAGCATCGCAGTAGGAGTCCCGACGCTGGTCGTCCGCGGCCGGCATGTGCGGGATGCGCTCCTGGACGATGCCTTAGGAGAGAGGTTCCCCTGGCCCCCACCACCTCTGACTGAAGTCCTCAGGGGCGTGCAGCTGCAGGGAGACGGGGACAGTCGGCTGTATGAGCAGTTACCTGTTGATGCTGTCAGGGTGTTCTATTTTGCAGCGCATTGGGTAAGTTTAAGAGAAGCCAGGTAATTTCTTAGTATTTACATATAATTACTTAAATTTCGTGCACACAAATGTACATACAATATAAGAATTTTCTACCAGTCAAATAACGAAAATAGAAGAATAACATGTATTTAAAGCCTCATAAACTTTTAAAAAACCTGAATACCTTTTGAGTAGACTCTTGTCCCTTCTTGAACCCAAAAGTGGCTTAGATTAGAAAGAAGAAGAAAAGTCACTGCAACATAGCTCCATTCAGACAATATAGTTCATAATAACTTTGCCCCCAACTTATCTGTTGCTTATTCCCTGACTTTCTTACCCCACAAGCCATGTGCCCGATGGGCTTTCCCATCAGCAAACATAACAACCTTCTATACAAACTATTGTCCTGTTTTAGAAATTAATTTTCAAAAATCAATCCATTTTAGTCCTAAAAAGGGAACTCTTGTGCCAAATTTTTTACCCAATAAATGAAGAAAGTGTATGAAGTAAGTAAGATATTTGTTTGTTCCAGTGTCCTCCCTGCCGGTCGTTCTCACCGAGCCTATGCGCGGCTCTGTCGGCGGTGCGCAAGCGACGCAGCAAGTACGCGAACACCCAGCTCATACTGGTGTCCAGTGACAGGTAGGCACTAGGCGTTTTTTCTTTAAGGGGTGATCCTGACGGTCCATATTCAAGGATTGAGGGTCCAAATCCAGCGTGATTAAGTTTGTCAAAAAGGTGGAAGGTCCGCTTAATTTAACCCTTTATAGGACGGCTGTTGATAATGTGTGGTTTTATAAACCAAATCAAAATCAAACTCATTTATTCAAACGAGGCTAAAAGTCAACACTTTTTGAACGGCAAAATTATACAACATTAATTTTTGTTTATGCGAAACCCGAAACACGGGTCTAGTATTTTTATGTAAAGAATCTATGAAAAAAAATTCAAAACTGTATCATTAATAATCACAAAGTTATCGCGATACGTGCTCATCAATCGGTGGCATTCGGACGACTGAGGGAGCCGAGGGAGGGAGTTGTTACCCGTCGTCGCCGTCTCGCTGTGCGCCCACGCGCGCTATGAACTGCCGTTACCCGCACAGATGATTGTGGATACGTATTGTCGTTCGGTGTCCTACTTGGAAGCGTAATTAAATATTTTTGGTACAAAATATAACATGGTGTAAAAATTATTGGAATCGATTCAGTTACTGATTCTGAACAAACTACAGACTGTAAGGGTAAACACCGTTGTCACTTAACCCATGGGTAATTTGACTTAAATATAAAATAACAGAGCGAGTTAAAAAAATAAAAAATAAAAATTCCTAAAAAGGTTTAGAACAGATTTTATCCCAGACCGCCCGCAAATTCATGGATATGCGCATCAGTGACGTAATCACTACAACGATCGCCAGCCGTTCCGTCCACACAACACATAAAATAATACACATTACCTGTGATGTAACTTTCCCATCATATGGCTTAGGACAGCCACAAATACCTACCGTGACGAGTCTAAATGTAAATTTGATTCGAAATGGCTTTGGATTCTAAATGATTTGAAAACATTTTGTTTTTAATAAACCAAACCATTGGGTAGGTACTTTTGGCGTATTTAAAAAGTTAATCACAATTTTATGTACAGTTTAATTAAAAATTAAATTAAATTTACACTGACTGAATAAAATATCAACACTTACCGACTTACATTAACCTCAACACGTGTTCAAAATGGGTTCCCCGTCCAACATTCTGTTGTTATCGAGGTTATTGATAAGCCACTGCGAAAATGCGCCCCGTTCAGATTATTACCCGCAATGGCGTAAAGCCGAACCATTTCGGTTCACTGTTCATTTGTGTAAGACATTGTAACACAATTCACGCGCGAGAAATGAGCGACGGACGCTAAGACGCGGCGTTACGTGCGATCGCTAGCGAGACTGCCAGCTGACTGACTGCGGGGTCGCGACCCGTGTCGGCGTTGCGTCGTGCAGTTCGCACGCGGTGTAGGTGTAGTTCCCGAAGTTTGTTGCCCTCGCGCATAGGGTGAAATATTCTTGTGGAAAAATGCAGATTTTCTTTAAAAAAAAAAGTTGTTTTTTTTTCATTGATTTTACGTTCTATTAACGAAACCAAATCACTGGTTTCAAGGATAACGGTGTTTACACTAACACCCAGTATATTCAGGTTTCGCATATACTAAAAATAATCTTGTATAGGACAGTCCCTTAAACGCCCGCCCGCCCGCCTTCAGCACTTCCTAGTGGTTTAGCTGCGAAAATAAAGTGGCGCAATAAACCCCTTAGCATCACAGCTGTCTATTCAGTTAGAAGAACTGTAACAAAACACACATCAGTTAATTAAATTATTTGCCATAAATGTCAGTAAGCACATGCCAGTATACCAACAAAACATTGTAAAGTATACTCAAGGATCTATATTCAATCGATGATTTCACGACCACGATAGAATTTCTACAAATCCTTTGTGTATCACAAACCTAAAATAACCAGCTAACTGATAAAGGCAAGTGGTTGTAGAAAACAATTTATTCAAAAGCATCTTCCTTGTATAGCATAGACATCACTTTTAACCCTTTATCGGGCACAAGGAACTATTTTCCTACCCCGTCAATCTAACTAAATAGATGATTATTTTTTTAAATGACAACTCTCCAGACTTTGTTTTTTACCGAAATCTAAACTTGGATAATTTCTGATTTAGATTTGGGTAAAAGACAGAGTCGGGGAGTCATCATTTTAAAAATATTCGAGTATTTACCTAGATTGATTGGTGGGAAAATAGTTTCCTGTGCCCGATAAAGGGTACTTAAACGCAGATCTTTCATAACAACTCTAGCACCTGTTAAGCTCCAAAGAATCCGCAAAGCCTTTGAGTTTGTTTGCACGTCAAAACTTTCAGAATACACGCTCAGGAAACTAACAAAACAAAGGAAATAAATCAGTTATCCAATCTAGTTGAAAGCAAGTGTCCAAGTGTGCTCTGTTGTGATGAAACAAGATGGCGCCGGGACGCGTATTTACAAAGGCTATACTATTTTAGTCACGAGTCAGACTCTAATCAGTGAGCTTTTGTTTATGCATATTACTCAACAATACCTAGTCTATCTCAGTAAAAAAATTGACTCAAATAGACTAGCTTTTTGTTTTAATATTTTCAAAGAAAATGCACGGACAAAATCTAGTTCTATATAATACATATCACTCGAATAGCTAAGCTTTTGGCGAGATATTTTTAAATTTATACACGCAACAAGTGGGTAGTGTTCTTTACCTAATAAAAGTACTTCTCGTTTGTTAATTCGTTTTATTTTTGTTTATCAAATACATAATAGAAACGAGCAATTAAAATGATAACAGTTGCCATGTAACTATCAACCTATAATTGAAGCT
This sequence comes from Aporophyla lueneburgensis, assembly GCA_932294355.1. Classification (NCBI taxonomy): domain Eukaryota; kingdom Metazoa; phylum Arthropoda; class Insecta; order Lepidoptera; family Noctuidae; genus Aporophyla; species Aporophyla lueneburgensis. Next base: position 28,377,925 of record OW028751.1, on the reverse strand, counting down.
TATCTATTTGATTAATATGTATTCAAAATTAATATGTATGTAACTGATTGCCACCTGCGCTAAGGTAGGTTGACGGAGCCCCGCTTCGCGGGGCTCCTATTTCTGGGTGGTTTAAAAAAAAATAACCACGAAGGCTAAGGCGGGAGCTCCCGCCTTAGCCTTCTAACCTAACCTATCCAAGTCGGGGTAGTCTGAGTCGGGGTATTAACCATGGATGGGATTTCGTCCACGCGTGACTGAAATGGTACTAGGTTTTGTCCGTGCATTTTCTTTGAAAATATCAAAACAAAAAGCTAGTCTATTTGAGTCAATTTTTTTACTGAGATAGACTAGGCATTGTCGAGTAATATTCAGAAACAAAAGCTCACTGATTAGAGTCTGACTCGTGACTAAAATAGTATAGCCTTTGTAAATTCGCCGCCGGGACCTCTGTGCCGCTGTTCTTACTCGCAGGTCCCGACTGGCTCGGGATAATTGTTGAAATCCGACTGTTTCTCGTAAGTGTTGATAGCAAATAAGGATGTGGTTTGGTTAGGAATTGTAGCGAAAATCAGTTATTAGTTTATTTACACTTTATGAAAAGTAATACGGACTTAATGCCTGAGGCAACTTCTACGAACCAACTATAGGATGATGCAGAGACAACATATGGTGCAACATAAAGGATTGATAGCTCGAAAATAACTATAAAATACCAATAAATTCTAATACGTAACGTAACGTAACATAATATAACATCACGCCTTGTTACCCCAAAGGGTTGGCCAGAGGTGAACCTACAGTACTTACACCCACATTTCGCCAGTTATGTTTTAGTCCCATGTAGAGAAATTCCAGATAGAAAAACCCATACAATAACACTTTGCCCGGCCTGAGATTGAACCAGGGACCTAATGGCAGGCAGTAGCACTGAGTAGCACTTACGACATTTAGACCAACGAGGAAGAAATTCTATTGCATACAGCGCATACCTAAATAGCGAATTAAAATGGTTTTGTGTTTCATGTGTACACTCAAAGCTCTATTTGAAAAACATGGAGTATCTATCTCAATGTCTTTTACAGTGAGACGGTCATATTGCCAAAAACTTCGCTTCTCAGACGGGTTGGCGTCTGAAAAGGTTATTAGCTATGCTTTTATAGCTCATATGACTATATGAGGACACCGTCCCCCCCCCCCCCCCACATGACATAATCCCAGACGTCTTTTACGACCAATCTCAGGCCACGGGTGGTCCTTATGATCCTATAGTTTACTAGATTGAATCATTTGCGTCTTTGAAGCCTTCTTGCAAAATTCTTTGGACGAACTTTGCGCTCGGGTCGGTGACGCTGAATCGCATATACTCGGCTATAGTCGTTCAGTGACGCTGAAGTCCGTATATTCCGTTCCAGTCGGCCGGTATCGCTAAATCACTCATACTGGTTGGTGACGCTTGATCGGATATACGGTAAGTGACGCTGAATAGCATATACTCGGGTCCAGTCGCTCAGTGACGCTGAATCGCATACACTCGGCTCCAGTCGGTCGGTGACGCTGAATAACTCGGCCTCTTTTTTTTCGACTTTGTTATATCGTAGAATAACAGTTGGTCCAATCCGTTTAGGTGTGCAAAAAAATAAATAACCCATTTTACAGAATAGCTACAAATTGAATTTTAGTTTTCCAAAACGTTTAATATTGCATTATTTCATCCACGTCTTGAATATTCTCCCAGAGACGTCTACAAGTTAGTGTGATCATAAAACAAATATGGCGCCTCGTTTGTTCAATTTAGAGCTCCTAATGAGTCTATTTGAGTTAGATCTCAATTGTCTGATCCCATTTATATCCCTTTGTTCCTATGTCTGAGATTAATGGTGCAGATATTATTGTATGGCACCTACTGACTACGCATAATAAAGTTTTAGCATTTTCTATAAGAACCTCATGTTCATATTTGCTTTTTAGATTTTCTGAGAGCTCTTCCAAAATCAATTGCGCACTGCAATTAGAATTTTGGGGAAAACCAACATAATTTAGGATTCGTGTTACTTCCGATCCTTCTATGATTATTAATTGTAGGTAATTGGTATAAGAATGAAGTCGACGCCAGCACAACAAGCTACCCGAAACTGTAAAATTTTCCCAATCAATCTTGAACCTAATGCTATAGCGATAAAGTTGAAAACTTATTAAAGAAATTTGACAGATTGTAGTACCTTTATGTGCTGGCGTCTGTGCGGTAATCCAATGCAATAATTTAGGGAAAAAAAAATATCGTGTTTTCTCTTTCAAATGTCTACAACATTGAAGATAAAAAGATTTAATCTACAAGATAAAACAACGAAGCTCTATTTAGATCTCAAACGCAAGCTACTTACAATTTGTCCAAACCTAATTAACAATGTATTTTTCTCAAAGAAAAGAAAACACAAGTCCAGTAAAAGATAAACAGCTGGCGCGTTCAATGTTTTCTTTTATTTTCCTTTTTTCTTTTACTCGGAATAAAGAGCGACGATTTCCTTTGTTACCAATCGGAATATTTTAATTAAATTATAGGAATGTTTTTTCCCATTTGTGGACAATGAAATGGGAATTAATTTCTGCAGATTGTAAGAAATTGTATTATTCAGAGAGGGGACATTGCGTAACACGCTAGCAGTAGGAATGGATTTCATTTTCAACAACATTCATTGCGTTATTTACATTGTGGACCAGATACATTTTTTCAACATATGAAAATGGATTAACATATCCTTTAAAGTGATTCAGATTGTTACTAAAAGTGGGACTCCATTTCATTGTGTTTCTGACTGCTCGAACCCCTTCATTCTGCTTATTAAAATTACTTAATGGTCTTCATGATAACTCGCCGCCACAAATTACCAAAAACAAACAGTGGTGGTTCATATAACCATCACTCATTCAAGTCTTGCAAAATGTTTTCTAATACTTTGTTGAAGTTTAAATAAATGTTATTTAGATACTTTTACCTCCAGGAACTTTTAAACCCTAAACTACAATGCTTCCGTGCCTGAAATAAATATTATATATATATTCTTCCACTACCCCTTTCACAAACAGCGATACCTACTTCCTGCTCCTGAAAAATACATAAGCCACTTTATGTAGGTAGATACTCGTAGTTGTATGTGTACGTTGTTCTTGCACCTCGGGAGTGAATATAAATAAACATTCGGGTATTATTTACTCCAATAAGACAGTTTGCATGCTGAATAATAAACGGAGGCTCGCCCCGGCTGCTCTCGAGTTAGATATTGTTAGGGTTGCCATGCCGCATGCCGTGCTCACTTGTCTTCAAAAAAAGAACACTCCGATGTTCTTCCAAAAGATCGTAGGCACTCAGTAGGTTAAAAAAAACGCGATTAATCACTAATTCAATACCTACTCAATTTTAATATTTACCAAAACTGAAATTAGATGTAATATGTTACTTCCAAAAGTAAAATAACAAGTAAATAGCGCGAATTAATAGATGTCTCTTTAATACGGTACTTGAATTCGCAAGGAAATTAAACGTTCCAGATATGGCTTCCAAAGAGACAGAGCCAAAAGTTTTGGATGGAGGATGAAAATCCCTATAAAGCAGAAAATTATAACGGGTAATAAATAACCCTGCCGGAGTCGTTACGTAACAATCTTAAAGTAGGAATGGCTGTCATTTTGACAGTTCAACAACAATTTATTGCACTATTTACGTTGCCAAGCAGACCTTTATTCGACTAAATGACGCATTGGATTAGCAAATTCTTCAAAATGATTAAGATCATGATCATGATTGATAGTGTATTACGCAATTAGGGGGCAGAAATGAGTCTAAACTCGACGAACATTTAGATTTTCTCGTCAAATATTTAATTGATTCATCATAATAGTTTGCTATGACAACCCTACTAGATACAGTATTCATAGGTAGGATAGTGTCGTTAAAACAAATTGAATCCGTTTGCTTGCCGGTCGATCGATCGCGAATTTAACAACAAACTTCTTGCGAATATTTTCAGAAGTTGGAGTTTTTTTTTTTTTTTACTTTACTTTTCGTATGAGAAAATATATGGAGAATTTATACAGGAAGTTTTCTTTTTCATTTTAAGACTTCGGTTAAAATAGTAAGATTTTTTATTTTTATCAAGCCTGAATGCTTGAATACGGGGCTTTTGGCTACCTCGTACTTGTGCATTTTTCGTATTTATTTAATTTATTCTCCATATTGTGCGTTTTGTTTGTGCAGAATAAACAATTTTTCTTTGTTTTCCTTCTTTTTGAATCAGAATCGGAATCAGAATCATTAGAATCAGATTTTTTTTTTGTATTTGGCTATAATGATCTATACCAGTAATACAAAAGTATTAACTATAAGTAATATTCAAAACTTTTAAGCCAAAATGCACAATGATTGTTATCACGAAGCTACAACTTAAATCCAATTTCCCCACTGTAAATAAAACGAATAGTTGAAATCAGTTTCAATAGCAGGTCATGGAGTTTGGTACTTAATTAAAATTCAAGCTGGGGTGGACGGTAGTTCTGAATTGTTCATAGAGACCCTTGCCCGCATCACCTGCGTTATTGTAAGTATTACTTACCTTTTTGCTCTTTTACACCCAAAAGGTGGAAATAAACGTGAAAACTGAAACAATTTGGCTACCTAAAACTACGAAAGGTTGGAATCCAAGCAATAGGCACAGTAACCTCTATTTCCTGGCATGCTTCCAAATAGCACGAAATAGGTAATAGGTAATAGGTAGAACGGGCTGGTGTCCGCAACTCCACGTCTGAGCGCGTATTTTGCGTACGGAATAGCACGAAATGATAAAGCCGAGACAATGACATGAGATTTTTTAAGTCGTTGCTTTTTTATTTGAATCATAGGATTGAAGCAGAAGGTGGCTCGTTAACGAACAGACATTTAAAACAATAAAAACGGTTTTCCTAAAAAGTTCCTTAGAAAGAAGCAAAAAACTAGGTACTCACAGACAAAAGTAAAAAACAGTTTCACTCTCCCGCCAAATTAAGAGCCGCCATCACCGCAAAAGGATGTCATCAAAGTTCCCTTTTTAAAATCCCGCCTTTTTGCACAGACTGCATTTCAGAGCTCTAATTTCAAAAATCGAACGTTGATTACTGGCATCTGCGCTAAATATTTTACAGACATATCAGTTTTAGGTCTTCTTTAGCAAATCTATTTGAAACTGGATCTCATTAAGTTGTCAACGGGGTGTGATCGTGTCGCGATTGCACTGAGCTAGCACGTGCTTTGATCCTCTTTGATGTCACTGAAGTGTCATTTTGGCATGTGCAACTGTGCAACTTCTTTTATTTTGCGCGTAAGATGTGATGCGTTTAAAGATAAAGATTTCTTTGGTATGAAATGGAAATGAAAGCTTGTTCAGAATTTGTTAGATTATAAATCCCTAAATTCTGGAATTTAAGCTTGTGGCAATCAATGGAACCAGTTTTCCACTGTTGCGAGTGCCAACTTGATTAAGGTCATATCGATCCTTCCTTTTAAAATCAACAAGAATTACCGACAATTCATGGTGTAAACTAAACAATGCCTATTTACGTACTTTACTAATTTATTGAGAATTATTTCATGCCGTAACCTCAACATTTAGCCAGACTAGTTTTTTTTTTTTCTATTACTTATCTTCATGCTACCCACATATTGTCTAAGCAGGTTCTCATTAACCTCTCAAAGGGCCCTGCCTGACAGTCGAGTCATGATTACGTCATGCTCTGTTGGACTAGCTCCTTTGATCTTGTAGTGAAGTCACATCACTATGCATGTGACAGTTTTACTTTTTATTTCTTTTGTGGCGGGCACGAGCAATATTGTTGTGAGGAACAATCTATAAAAAAATGCTTTTATCGTCCGCCTTTTGACTGCAAAATAAAGGTTGACTGCTAGCTTAACGAGCTTATATTTTATTCACCGACGAAAAAAAAGGAGGAGGTTATCAATTCGACGCGTATTTTTTTTTTTTTTTATGTATGACCACGCATATCTTTGTACATGGTAGTCCGATTGTGATAATTCTTTTTTTATTGGAAAGGGTATACTCCCAAGGTGGTCGCATATAAAATTTGGAATACAAAATCGAACCCTAAGGGTTGGAAAACAGGGGATGATTGATTGTTCACTCACTGATTGTAATGTATAACCAGTAACCACGCATAACTTTATACAGAGTAGTCCGATTTTGATAATTCGTTTTTCATTGGATGGGGTATACCTTGCCAAGTATTATTAGTACATTCAAGCTACAAAAAATATAAAATAAAAACTTTTTAACAAAAAATTAAACCGCCGAAAAAAAAACTGAAAAGCAAAAAATAATAAACCTTAAAATTTTGAGTCGGCGCTGAAAATTCAATGAACAAAGATCACTCAAAGCGCCGACTCATAATTTTGAGGTTTATTATTTTTTGCTTTTCAGTTTTTTCGGCGGATTATTTTTTTTTATTTAATATTCATTAAGTACAAGTATCTCGTAATAAGATAGTTTTTATTCACTTAAGTGGATGACAGTTTTTAGTAGGGCCTTGTCTTTTCTTTTCTTTATAAGTAGCAAAATATCAATCCGGGTCCTTTACTTAAGTAGTAGGTAAGTATAATACAATAGTAACCCACCCCAGCTTTGCACGGGTGTACAGAAGCTTCGTAAATAACCCATTAGTTTTTTAGTAATATATAAAAGACTTCCACGCGGGCGAAGCCGCTGGCAAAAGGCCAGCGGCTTCGCCCGCGTGGAGGTCGGAAATTATCCCGCGGGAACATAGTACCGGGATAAATAGTAGCCTATGTCCTTTCTCAGGCTCTAAACTATCTGTGTACCAAATTTCATTTAAATCGGTTCAGTAGTTTTAGCAGGAAAGCGAGACAGACAGACAGACAGACAGACCGACAGACAGACAGACAGAGTTACTTTTGCATTTATAATATTACTAGCTTTTGCCAGCGGCTTCGCCCACGTGGAGGTCGGAAATTATCCCGCGGGAACATAGTACCGCGCTAAATAGTAGCCTTTGTCCTTTCTCAGGCTCTAAACTATCTGTGTACCAAATTTCATTTAAATCGGTTCAGTAGTTTTAGCAGGAAAGCGAGACAGACAGACAGACCGACAGACAGACCGACAGACAGAGTTACTTTTGCATTTATAATATTAGTATGGAGTATGGATATATAGTGTGGATATATAAAATATATAAATATAGTGTGGATAAAATGATTACTTAGACATGACATATACCATTGCAGACTTGTCTGTACACCTTTTTAGATATACATACAATTCCGTCTTTATACCTACTATTTCGAGAAACTGCGACTTTATACCTATTATTTCGAGGTTTACTTTTTACCTCCAGTTTTCCAATAAGAATCTTCAATCAACGTTAGTCTATTTTCTCTTCAAGAAAGATAATAACCATTCTTCTAAGACCCTCCAATGGGAAATATAAAGGTAAAATAACGAGTCCCAGTGATTCAAATGGAACGAAAATAAACTGTATTAGCTCCTTACATTATCTCACAAATTGTACGGCACCTGAGGGAAATGAATTTGTTACTGAAGATCGACTGGCTAATTTAAAAGCTTTCTTTTTATGGTTCTTTTTGTAATAATAATAGACAATCTTATTCTAGGGACGAGCAAAGGAATTTTAAGTCTACACAAATTACGACACAAAATTTTATTTAAACAACAGTAAAATAGTTCAGGCTGTACGAGGTTAACAGACACCTATTTATTTATTGGTCTATCTACGTTTGTTATACTGTTCAACCAATTAACAAAATCAAATCTCGTTTATTCAAATTAGGTTGAGAATCAGCACTTTTCACTCGTCAAGATAACATAAGACTGTCCACCAAAACGCCCGCCCTTCACCACTTCTTAGTCCGCTTCCCAGCAGCATAGCTGTCTGTACCTACAGTTAGAAAAACTTGATTCTAAACAATAGTAGGTATGCCAAAAAGTAATGTTACGAGACATAGAACGTTAAATTAAATGATTTACCATAATTATGTCACAAGTTAAAACACAGGTAATATTGCGATTTTTTTCAATTTTGTCTATTGGTAGATTTTCTTGTAACCACTACTAGCCAGTGGGTGTGAAAATAAGAGAGCCATGCTGCCCCCGTTGTTATACTTACATTAAGTCATTTTATGACTTTTTTACAGTAGGAACTGTGATTCTTAAATCAAATCGTACATATTTTTTTTTCTTTTTAATAGTAAGTTTAACTTTTGTTGTCCATTTAAACATCTAAGTTATCTGCTGTAATCACTAAGATACACCAATTTAAAAATGCTGAAATAAAAGTGCGATTTCCCGCGTTTTATTTTTAATTCCTGTAATTGCAATAACAGCGATAGCATGCATGCATGATAATTAGAGTCAGATTGGATATTCACATGCATATTCACCTAAAGTTGAAATGTTGGCTAATATGGAATGCGCGTTTTTACCGTGTTTTGTGTGTTGTTTTAACTAACACATACTACAACTACACACATATGTATTTGCATCTGGGGTTAAACATTAATTTTAAATAAATATGATCCAAGAAACCCGGCTTTAATAAAATACGAAACCGCTTCCGTGCTTTCACAGCTAAATAGTAACATTAGGTAAATATGCATCCGAACATCCGATCACTGATGATAATTCACAAAAAATAAAGTGGTAATGCGTATTTTATTTTCGTTGAAAATCTATAAACTCTATTTTGAACGTAACGAATAGTTTGTAGCAGTTCGTAGCATATTCGCTACGAACTGCTACGAGTTTTTCACTCTTTGTCGTCAAATAAATGTTACGCGCGTTGTTGTTGTTGTATATCGTCACACACTGGGACGCTAAGTGCCTGCCCACGCTCCACTAGCGGCGAGTACTAGCGTCGAGTTAGAATATAAGTGGATCTTGCTTATTGTTGCATCACGTGGTTAACAAATAAATTTATTAAAAAAGTATATCTACAACACACCTCTAGTTTATACCTCAAATAAAGAAAGTAACTACAAATCTCATAGGTATATATTTATAGCTTACAGACGCATCAACATTATTTTTAATGCGAAACACAAACTCTCCAAATTAGTCTATAGCAATATTCCAAACAGAGAACGCTTTGCTAAGGACAATCAAGGACAGACAGCTGTTTGCCTTACCGAGACAATGCTACCAACCTAACAACCAAAAAAACAACATTATTTGACGTAGGTACTTACTCCACGCACGACTTTACGAGCTTTGAGTATAATTTCGTTTTGAGTACTGTGCTAATTTTTCATAATTAGATAGTGGTACCGATTCCCTTGTTCACAAACTAAACTAAATTTAAGTTCAGTGCATCTCTTTCTTTGTATTTCATTAAGAAAAGGACAAAAGAAAATTTTTAGTTTAGTCCTTTCAAATTAATCAGCGCCTGTCACTACCTACTCCATACAAGTTTAGACGTGATTAAAAACTTGCCTACTAAACTTACGTCAATTTACGTCAAGCGCTGATTAATTTGACAGGACTAAACTAAAATTTATCTTCTGTCCTTTCCTTAATGAAATAGAAAGAAAAAGATGCACTGAACTTAAATTTAGTTTAGTTTGTGAACAAGGGAATCGGCACCATTGTCCCATTCCCAGACTATTAAAAGCGTTTTCTAATAGAAATACCAATTACAGTATAAACCAGTTGTATCAGTACCGCAATTAATCATAGACATAATATCTAGTACGATTCTTCCAATACACATTATAGGTAGGTATCTCGCGTAATCTCCAAGTATCCACGTCCTCTAATATTTCCTATGATACAACGGGTTAAGTCTCAAACCCACAAAATAAAATACCCACAATATGTGAAATTCTTGGAGCAACGATGAAAGCAACATAATACCGCTTCTCCTGAAAATAAATAAGAGTCAAGCTTAACCCTTTTACCCTCAACAAATCTGTCAAATTCTCCATGCACCGCTGATAGAATTGCATAACAATAATTGCAAACATTCGGCACTAACTCCCCCAGTCGAACGGTGGAGGGTGGCTGACGTCACAGACGGCCGGCAGTCGCGACAGGTAGCCAGACTAATGGAAGGGTGGCGATAGGGCTGTCGAGTTCGATCGATACCAAAATGTAACAAAGGATTTTAAACTTATAACCAATTTTATTGTGGCTTCTGAAGTTTTAAAGGTTATATCTAATTGATTTGAGGCATATTGTTTTAAAAATTCACGGTTTTTGTATATTGAAACTGAGCAGAGAATTACGTACATATGTAGAGATTGCATTTGAGTAGCTTGCGTTGATTGTTGCCAGGCAAAGTGTCATCGTTTGCTTTCTGTGGCGTATAAGTACTTATGTGTAGCTTCTCCATAATGTCACTTGATGAAAATCGATATCATTGGTTCGTAGAATTGTGTGTAAGCTGATGACATCATTGTGGTAAGCATTATATTTCTCATAAGAGCGGTTGTGGTATAACGCTCGATATTAAACTAGACCTCCATTCATTGCTCTAGTTTTTTGGAACTACACAGATACACATTTATTTGTTAAATGAAAAAAAAGCGCCCATAGCTTTTTTTTAAGCGCCCATTGCTTAAAGTTCTTTTTTAAACTTTGCTTGTTTTTCGTTTTTACTAAATTGACAGGTGTAGGTAATATCAGACTAAATAGCGATTTTTATAGTGCTACATGATTTTTTGACGTCTGAATGCCAATAACAGGGAGGCGTTGTTAGTAAAATTTTGTGGAAATTGAAATTTGATTGAACAAAAGCAAGATGGCAGCATTGCTTTAGCTCTAGTTTAGTTTAGTCTAGCACATTTTGGCAATTGGCTGCACAGCTCACCTCTCCTTTTTCTAAAAACACAGACAAAACGACCATGTACGTTAATTGAAATTCGACCATTACGCAGGACAACCGTACCGCCACCTTTAATCCTTAAAAGCAATTCGCGCAAATTAATCGCTTTTGTTTCGACCCTCGCGACAGCCCTAATTAATAGGGCTGTCCGTGCGTCGGTTATTACGGGAGAGAGGGCGCTACTGTGCGAAAGTGAACATCGGCTCCTCGTATTTATATATTTTAAAAATAGTTCCAGCGATTAAAGTTTAAGTGAAAGTAGTCTCAGTTATTACAAACTATAAAACTCAGTGATTAAAGTTAAAGTGCGTAAGAAATATACGAAGACAACAAAGAAAAGTCATACTTAGTGCCAAAGGATCAACGAACAACATTCAAATTGTAAACAAACGCATCAGCTGTTCAACTGGCAGAGCATGTTAGTTTTGTTTGGTTCAACAGTAACAAAATTTTCCATGGATTAAACCCTAAAAAAAGGTATGAGAGTGATTAATAAGGAGATCAATAATAAGAATACCATCTAAAACGATAATTAAAAAACACCAGTCATCCTGATTGATTATATATATCAGCGCCATCTATCAGTTAGTGGCGGAAATAGCTCAGACCATCGAACCATCTGCGTTAGTTGAACTGCGGCTCACTAGAGGCCAGCACTAGTAACAACAAAACGAATTTTATATACAAAAATGGCACAAAATTGCGCAGGTTGTACTCAAGATCTAAACGAATTGCATCTCACTTGTACATTATGCAATAATAAATACGATCTAGAGTGTGCGAACATCTCCGTAAACCATTTTAATAAGACAATGACACCAGACCATAAAAAAATTTGGAAATGTCAAGATTGTCGATGCAAAATGCCCAAAATGGGAAATACAGATACACCTATACGATCACAGACATCCACTCTAAGCCAACGAGCAACTACCCCTAGCGAAGTAAATAACGTAACATTTCGGAGGAAAACCTATCCTGACAAAGATTCAACAAATTTTGAGAATGTGAGTTTATTAGGCGATACGATGAGCTCAGGAGAAGAAACCACCTCAAACATCAACACACACACTGAACTGTCGCTACAAAACCTAAGCGAAATCATTATGATGCGTTTGAAAGAAAATAACGCATCAATAATAACCGAACTACGAAACACCATACAAATTGAAATTAATAAAGCAATTACAAAACTTGCAGAAGATTTAGAACAAAAAACCAGTAACTTATCAAAACAAAACGAACTAAGAATACAGGATATTGAAGAGATTAACACCAAGATAGAAAACTTACTTATAGAAAACGAAAAACTAAAACAAGAAATATCTGAAATAAAATCTAAATCGGCATCCCCCGTAATCCAATGTACAGAAACTAATTCCAAGAAGATAGTCATCTACGGCCTCACCGAGTACTATAAAGAGCCTGAAGCTGACCTGCATCACCGAATCATTGAAGCGTTTCGAGATGTTTTGCATGTGGACCTGATGGGCTACGTCGAGAATATGTACAGACTAGGCAGAAATTACACTAACAACCGACCACTAGTGATAGAATTAATTAGTAAAAGAATGGCTACATACATCAAAAATAATAGCCACTGTTTCCAGGGAACACAATTGTCCGTATCTCAATTTTTGGACGAAAATTCACGCAAGGAAAGACAGCAAATGCGAGAAGAAATGATAAAAGCGAGAAAGAAAGGCTTATACGCGGTAATAAGAAATAATCAGCTATACGTAGAAGGGAAACTTACCACTTTAAGAGAAGAAACACACGAAAATCAATTAATTAATTCGAAAACTTCCCGCGACACCTGCCAACGACCTTCAACAGACAGAAATGAGTACACTGACAATAGTTCCTTTCGAAAACCCAGACCAACTATTTAAAATTCTGTTTCAAAATATTCAAAGTCTCTATAATAAACAAGACATTCTGGAAACCTTCATCGTAGACAACCCGATTTATAATGCTATATGTATATTAGAGTCTTGGTTGTCTAGAGATAAACTAAGCGTGATTCAATTCAGTGGATATATAATAGCAGCGTCTTACTGCCGCAACACGCGAGGGGGAGGCGGCGTCTGCATCCTCCTGCAAAATAATGTCGACTTTAAAGAAAGAAATGATATAACTAATTTTTCCATAGAATATGTTTTAGAAGTATGTGCAATTGAGTTACCCAAAGAAAACATATTATTAGTAACGATGTATTGGAATAGAAGAGAGGAAGAAATATTTATTAATCGGTTAAGATGCATCATTAATTATATAAACAATAAGTATTCTAAATATAATATAATCATAGGTGGAGATTTCAATATAAATATCTTAGAGAGAAATGCAAAAACTAGTCAATTTGTAGACCTAATGTTAGAATACAAACTTACACAACACATAAAAACAGCCACGCGAATTACACAAACTACATCGACATGTCTAGATCTAATATTTACAAACACTAACACAAATAAAATATACACAGCAGTAGAAGAACTAGGTTTTTCAGACCACAGCGCAACAATTATACACATACCTATACCATCACCACATTTAGCTACACACACCACCTGGTATGTTAAAAAAAGATTATTTAACAACACGAATATTTTAAAGTTTAAGTCTAAATTAAATGAACACGATTGGATAAAAATTCTACCTAAAAATCAAAATTTAAATGATAATTACAAAGCATTTCATGATACATTAATAAATGTCCTTAACATTTGTATACCAATATGTAAAGTCAAACTAAAAATGAATTTAAAAAAATACTGGTTAACGACGGGCATCAAGATCTCATGTAAAAACAAAAGATTGCTGAAAATACTCACACTTAAAACAAAAAATCCTATTATTACAAAATATTATAAAAATTATGAAAAAATATTAAAAAATCTAGTCACTACATCAAAAAAAATACAATATATAAATAAAATGAAAAAATCTAACAATAAGGTTAAAACCATGTGGAGAATCATAAACGAGAGGACAAACAAGAAACATAAAAAGGAGCATAATAATATTAAATTACAAATAGATAATGACCTTATATCCGAACCTAAACAAATTGCCAATATTTTTAATAATTTCTTTGCGTCTATCGGCGAAAACAGCGCTAATACATCTAGAAGCAAACTGGGGAGCACTTCTGTACTAAATCCTACAGAGAACTCGATGTTTCTTGGCCCAATAGACGCTTGGGAAGTTAACAAAATAATTAAAAACCTAAAAAACAAAAGTAGTCACGGGTTTGATGAAATACCACCTATGCTCTTAAGACAATGCGCAGATGAACTTACCTTGCCGTTTTACCTGCTATTGAACCAGTCATTTGACGAAGGTGTCTTCCCTGACTTATTAAAAAAATCTGTAATAAAACCAATCCACAAAAAAAACACAAAAACCGATCCAAACAACTATCGTCCAATAGCTCTATTACCATCTGCCTCAAAAATCTTTGAAAAAGTCATGTGTGACCGCATCTATACGTTTTGCGAAAAATACAGTATATTTGATGAGTGCCAGAACGGCTTTCGAAAAAACCGTTCCACCACCTTGGCAGTCTATAAGTATATCCAAGAAGCCCTTAATATTATTAATAATAAAAAATACGCAATAGGAATATTACTAGACATGACGAAAGCCTACGACAAAGTACAATTTGATATACTGCTAAATAAATTATACGGAATAGGTATACGCGGAAAGGCTCACGAATGGCTGACATCTTATTTAAAAAACAGAGAACAATTAGTTGAAATCGAGTATTATAACCATAAAAATAACGAAATCGAAAAGATCAGATCGCATAGTAAAGCCATAAATGCCTCAATTCCTCAAGGAAGTGTCATAGGGTGCCTCTTATTTTTAATTTATATTAATGACCTACCTAAGACCATAGAAGGACCATGTATCTTATTCGCGGACGATATATCCATATTAGTATCGTGCCAAAATAATGAAAACATCAATGAAACTCTCAATTCCATACTTAAAAAAACATGCAACTGGATGAATGAACATAACCTCGAGATAAACTATTCCAAAACCAAATTAATTACTTTCTACCCGTATCAAAAAGCACCTTTAAATTTAGATTATATTTTTAATGACTCAAAATTAGAAACCGTTAGCGAATTTACCTTACTCGGACTAGTTATAGATACACATATAAACTGGAAATCACACATACAAAAAACTCACTCAAAAATTTCTAAATTCTCTTACGCCCTTCGTGAAATAAAAAAGACCACCAATATACAAACAGCTCTCACCACGTATTATGCCTATGCTTATGCATGGCTTAGCTATGGCGTCACCCTTTGGGGAAACAGCACAGACGCACAATCACTTTTCACACTGCAAAAGAAGTTAATAAGAATACTGGTAAACATTGAGCAAACAGATAGTTGTAAACCTTTCTTTCAAAAATATAATATTTTAACCCTTCCCTGTATATACATTTTAGAAACTTGTAAATTTGTCCGGAAACATCCAGAACTGTATTCAAAACGCGAAGACATACAGACACGCTATCTACTCAGACACCCATCTAGGCTTAACTTACCAAGTTCTCGATTAAAAATGCACTCTAACAGTCCCTACGTAATGTCTATTAAATTATATAATAAACTACCCGCAGCAATAAAAAAAGAAGAGAAAATAAACATATTCCTAAAAAACCTTAGACTATTTTTGATAAAGAAAAGCTACTACTCAATAAACGAATACCTAAGTGATAAACTTATAAAGTCATAACTTAGGTACATATATTTAAATCATAAGCATCATTTTATTATTTTTATTATTATTACATATCTCAATCATATTTTGTATCTTGTATTTAATATTATGTTTATCAGAATTTTAATACCGTAATCATTATTTATATTTGATCATTATTTTTATATTATTATAGAAGTTATCTAAGTAAGGCTACATAATTAACAAATGCTTCCTCTCTCCTAACTCACTTATTTTGCTGTGCCCGACAGGGTCCATATGATCTAATTATAAGTTTACCACCTAAGAACACATGTGGAATGCAATAAAAGTATTGAGTATTGAGTATTAAGCTTGTAGAAAGGAAGTGTACGTTCAGCCTTGTAATTTTGTGTGGTTGGCAGAATTGTGAAGTTAAATCTTGGAAAAAAATAAACGCTGAAATGCTGAAAGGTGTTTTTTATGACCCGGCTTTAAATTACGTAATGCTGTTTCGTCCATTTATGGCTGAAAATTATAGGAGAGGCTGTTTTATTTCTTTTTACATTTTACCTGAAACATAAACCTGTACCCAGTCTCTGAAAAGTTAGTTGTTATGGTTTTTGTAACAACACAATCAACAACAGTATACTGTAGTTTTACTACACAAACAGTATTTAAATATAAATCAATATTTCATCAATACTTACGTTAAGTGCACCATATTTTACAGTAATATAAACCACTAGTCGAATTAAAAACTCTACCGTAGAGAAAAATACATCAAACCCTTTTTCCAAATGGAATACGAAATTGGCGCGTATTTGTTTTTCATCCCATTTGTCTATAAGTTGGCAGTATCGGCACAGTAATGGCGGCAATTGGCAAATTCTGCATCTGTTTCCCGCCAATTTACGCTGTCGGTAATAATTTAAAGATTTCGAAATACGAACTCAATGCGGTTTATTTAACTCATCAAAAATGATGGTTTCTGCAATAGCGACTTTTTTACTTGGTCTCACTTCAACTGTAGTGTATGGAACAAAATTATAATTTAACATCCTACTTGCATGGCTGCGGCTGGTCACTTCAAAATTAACGGAAGGAGCCAGTCATGAACACAGGCAACATACTAATATTAAAATGGCCGAAGCCAAACGAGGGTCGCTTGGCTTCGGCCATTTTAATTCTGTTCATAGAGTAGATAACTCTACCATGTCATAAAGTTATTTTTTTCTTTAAACAAATAAACAGAAAAGTTTGAAGCACAGGAAAACCTTTCGTCCAACAAACGCAAAAGAAATAAACTCTCAATAATGTTTCACAAACTAGTGACAACAAGACCACTAAAAACTTGCAGCAATTTTCTTACTTTGTAGTTGTCCACCCTAAAAATGATTACCTTCATAAAACCCGTTTTTATCTCCACGGGACCAAACAAAGTTTATACAGTCTTTTTCCCTCAGAAAAGATAATTTTCACATAAAAGTGAATGTCTGTAATAAACTCAGAGGGTTTTCGGAGCCCGGGGACTGCGAATTTTTTTCTTGTAACTTTTTGAGTGCTCAAAATGTTTCTTGGAACTTAACATTTAATTTAAAACTCGAGCTATTTATGATTAAAAATACACTACGAGCGATTTGCTTTCGGATACAAATTATTGTTGTGATAAAAGTTAGATTGGTTTACCTTACTACCTACTTTACTTATTATCTACTTACTTACTTTGTAAAACTCGTTCAAGCAAAATAAGCTCCATTACGATATTTGATATTAAAAATACTCTACGAGCGATTTGCTTTCGGATACAAATTATTGTTGTGATAAAAGTTAGATTGGTTTACCTTACTACCTACTTTACTTATTATCTACTTACTTACTTTGTAAAACTCGTTCAAGCAAAATAAGCTCCATTACGATATTTGATACGTACCTACCGACACTACCCACTTATATAGGTAGTTTAGAGACACCATTTTGATTGTAGATTAAAGGATTAAAAAGTTTAATGATGTCGTATCGGTTACTTGTGTGGAAAATCTGATAATTTGGAAGTTAGGGATTTTGACCTTAAAAATATGTTTAGGTATACCATTAGGTATACTTATAACATTTTCATAGAAGGCATCAAAATTAAATCCGACAAGAATCTATTCAGTCTAAATCCGCTTACACTCAAAAGCGCATTCACGAAACAGATTCTCACAGATCTTTATTACATTTCCATGACCCCACTCCATTGCACAGGCATAGGCATAATAAGCCGGCAGACGTTTGCACTTAAAAAAAGCAAACGTCATTCAGTGAAAAGGGCGGGAATTTTGCGCGGGAAGCCGGGAACTACGCACAGTCATCACGACAAGGGTTCTCTTCTCCCTACACGGTTATCGGCTTAATTTAATTGCGTAGCCCGTGCCCGTAGTGCCATTTTGAATGGCTTTCCGCCACCGCTTCATTTGTTTGTGTTGTAAATGGAATTTGTTGTAAAATACAGGCTACGTATAAACGCGACGCCACCATTTTGTACGAATGAATAGATGTTATGTAGAACGCTGGGGAATATTGTGTTGATTTGTTTAAGGAAAATATGAAATTGAGCGAAAACAAAACCAAAATTGCTCTTTGCTCGTATATCATTTTAAGGTTTCCATAATGAGACATTGGACAACGACCAGTCTTTTCCGTAAAATCATAATTATGAAGTTATGTAATGCTGTGATTTGAGCTGTCATTAGCGTTGCCAGACGTCCCGTATTTCCCGGGACGTCCCGTATTTTAGGTGTTCGGTGCAATATTTGCAACCGAACAGCTCAGCACTTTTGCCTGCATGCATTTCCATAAATGTGTGTATCGCAGCTATTAACAGTTAGTACGTATCCGACGACCAATCGCGTAACTCACATCAAACCATCTTAGTGCTAGTTTAGATTAGGTTCACCATTTCATAATTGTAATTAATTGTATAAACCAATATAGCCTTTAAACCATATTATTTCGTATTATTAAATCGGCGGTCGTAAACCATAAACCAAACCACAACCAATCAACCAAATATCAACCAACTCGGAAATTAGTGCTTAACCAAGCAGGCGCTAAATTCTACATGGTCCTTCGAGCCGGATCTCGGTTCGCGAAATACAGTGAAGTGTTTGTGCGCCGGGACCTTGCAACCAGTGTATTGTATTTTACTAGTTTATAGAGAAAGTAGGTAGGCAGTTACATCAATTCGGAAGAAATTGGGCAGCTGTCGCGGAAGGAGAATATAAGGTCAGACCAAACCATTTTTTCTTTTCTTTTCACTAACGTCTTTTATTGATCGTGGGAATAATGGAGCAGTTAGCAGTCAGCCAAACGGAGATTTACGATTCCTTGGTAAAACTTCTAACTAACATCAAGAAAGACGGAGCTGAACGAAAAACCATAGATTACTGTAAGCGGAAGTTGGAGATTTTAGAAAATTATTGGAGAGAATATCAACGCAACCATAGGAAGTGCTGTGAACTTGCTGAATTTGACAATGTCTATTTCACCAAAAATTGTTTTGATAAGGCGGAGGAAGTCTATTTGTCGATTAAGCAGGTAATTACCAAAACCATGGAGCAACTGTTGTCAAAGCAGCAAGAACCTCACCAGCCGCCGGCAGAGGCAGGGACATCGAAGCAATTAGGGGATTCGTCTCATTCACAGGCACCGCAACAGCAACGTATGGATACGTGTCAACACAGTATCCTAGAAGGAATGATAAAAAAGCAGACAATCCACTTTCGAGCTTTCATGAGAACAGTAGCTACCATAGAAATCGAACAACTACAGAACAAGTGGGAGTTCGACGATGCTTTAAAGTGTCTTCAAAGTCGTTGGGCTATTATCGATAGCCTACACTGGGATATAGAAGGTGAAAACGGGGATGAAGATGTCTGGTACCAACAAGAATTTAACAGATATGAGAAAATTTATAACGACCTGAAGAAATCCATCAATTCGAAAATGTGGTCGGTTTCTCATCGCGACAAATCTACTCCACAAATGGATATTCCAACATTCCAAGGAAACTACCACCAATGGACTTCATTTAAAGATTTATTCACAGAAACCATCCACAAAAATCCATCGTTATCAAACGTTCAGAAAATGCAGTTTTTAAAGAGCAAAGTAGCAGGGGAAGCTGAGCGTCTGATTCACCATCTTCAGATTAGCTCAGAGAATTATGAGGTATGCTGGGAAATACTAAACCACAGATATGGCAACAGTAGACTTATTTTCACGTCTCACGTCAACATACTACTGAACATTCCTAACATGCAGCATCAATCCATCGGGGCGATCAAGAAACTGCATGACGTGACTAAAGAATGCCTCCATGCAATTCAGAACCTAGGAGTAGATATCACTACCTGGGACCCACTGTTGGTACTTTTGTTAGCACAGAAACTTGACAGTGAGTCATTCACTGAATACATTGAGTCAGTGAAGAATCCCAGAGAATTACCAATTCTTCAAGAATTTCTTGGAAAACAAGTTTACCGCCTTAGAAGCATCGCGGCGTAAACAAGAATCGAATAACCAAAAAATTACCACCCAACCACAAAATCATCAAAATTATCAAGCAAACCAGAAGAAATATTATAGTTCAAATAATAACCAGCAGTCATCAAATAAAAGTTATTCGAACAACACCAAAAACAATACGAAATCGTTACATGTGTCGCGGTCAATCACCTGCGCATTGTGTAATGCTGACCACGGGTTATGGATGTGTGCCCAATTTTTGCAAATGTCGGATGAGCAAAAATTAAAAACTGTCAACCATCTAAACTGTTGCACGAATTGTCTAATCAACCATTTAAATAAACCTTGTTTTTCAAACAAAACATGTCGCAAATGCAACGCTAAACATAATTCATTATTGCATGACGCAATATTAACCAAAAACAGGCCAAACACATCAGCAAAACCAAACCATAAAGCTGCGCACACACGTGCGACATCATGCGTGACCAACGATGAGCAAGCAGCAGCTTCAACCCATGTATCTTGGGATGATGTGTCCGAGACACTCTTAGCTACAGCCTTAGTGGAAGTTCCAGGATACGATGGCACATACCATACCATGAGAGCTTTGATTGACCAGGGTTCTCAAATTTCTTTAATAAGTGAGAAGGCGGCACAAGTTTTGAAAATACGGAGACACCCCTGCAAAGGAACCATATTCGGGGTAGGAGAAAAAGAAAACAGCTGCAAGGGAGTAATAACCATTCGAATCAAATCAATTCATAGTGAGTTTGCCTTAGAAGGTGAAGCCCTTATAATGAACAATCTAATAAAAAGTTTGCCAAATAAATCATTCATAAAACCAAGTTGGCCGCACATACAAAACATTAATTTGGCAGACCCAGAATTTAATACCAGTCGACCAGTGGACCTACTGCTAGGAGCAGATGTATACTGCAAGATAGCTTTAGGTGGCCTTTTCAGGGGCGACAGCGAAGATCAACCAATAGCCCAACAAACGCAATTAGGATGGTTGCTTTGTGGGACAATGACACCACGATACCGGTGTAACGTCGTTCTTCACAACACGGACGATTTACGCAGATTTTGGGAAAATGAAGACATCACCCAACAAATTGATATGTCCACCGAAGATCATGAATGTTTGCAATATTTCATATCAACAACGGAGAGACTGGAAAATGGAAGATACCAAGTTCGACTTCCGTTCAAACCAGAATTCAAGGAACAGCTAGGGTCCACTAAACCATTAGCATTGGCACAATTTCGTAACTTAGAGAAAAAGTTACAGAAAGATCCAGAATTGAAAACAGAATACACAAAGTTTATGAACGAATATTTCAATTTAAATCATATGGTACCGTCAGCAACAACTATGAAACCCGAATGCTACCTACCACACCACTGCGTCACTCGTGCTGAGTCAACAACTACTAAGTTGCGTGTTGTATTCAACGCGTCTGCTAGACCATTATCAGGACTTAGCTTGAATGACGTCATGTACCGAGGTCCCAACCTACAACAAGATCTGCAGGAACTGATTTTAAAATGGAGACAGTATCAGTTCGTATACACCGCTGATATCGAAAAAATGTATCGACAGATAATGGTACATCCTGAAGATCAGTCGTATCAGAAGGTATTATGGAGGGACTCACCATACCAACCTATTCAGACATACCAGCTGACAACCATCACTTACGGCACAAAGCCAGCACCATTTTTGGCTATGATGTGCTTAAAACAATTAGCAACCGAGGAACAACAAAATTTTCCCGATGCAGCAAAAGCATTAAGAGAGTGCTTCTATATGGACGACTATTGTGGCGGAGCAAATTCAATGGCAGAAGCAAAGAAGCTAAAATCGGATTTAATAAAACTACTCAGAACGGGTGGGTTTAACTTACGAAAATGGGCCACAAATGAACCAAAATTACTCGCTGACTTAGAAAAAGATTCGTGGAACCAGCAAATCTACGAATTTAAACAGTCAGACTCAACGAAGACACTGGGGCTTGGATGGAATCCGCAACAGGACAAATTCATCTTTGACTCGAAACTAGAGCCAGCATCATTACCAAAACCAACCAAAAGGTCGCTTCTGTCCGATATTTCAAAAATATTCGATCCATTGGGCTGGCTCACACCATTAACCATTACCATGAAAATGCTATTCCAAAGCGTCTGGTCATCAAGTCTTAATTGGGATGAGGCTCTACCAGAAGATATCAAGATCAAGTGGCTAAGCTTAAGGGGAGAATTACAAGGAATTAATACCATAAAAGTAAAACGATGGCTAGGAACAAAGAAAAACGATAGCTTGCAAATACACGGATTCTGTGATGCGTCGAACAAGGCGTATGCCGCTGTTGTATATTGCAAAGTCGGCAATCAAAATAGTTCTAACGAGGTAACTCTTGTCGCAGCAAAAGCAAGATTAGTGCCCGTTAGTAAAGATATATCCATACCAAGGTTGGAGTTAATGGGTGCCCAACTACTATCACAGCTGATGCAAAAAGTACAGACGTGCTTGGAGTCTTATAAACAGGAAATATATTGCTGGAGTGACTCAACAGCAGTCTTAGGATGGATTCAAGGAGATCCAGCAAGATGGAAACCATTCGTCTCAAATCGCATGAAAGCTATCACCAAAATAATATCAAAAGAAAAATGGAGTTATGTCAAAACCACTGAAAATCCAGCAGATTGTGCCAGCCGTGGACTGACAACCAAACAGTTAAGAAACCATGATCTGTGGTGGCAGGGGCCCTCATGGATTGAATCATTTCAAAACAATGACAGACTCCAGACCACCTATGAAACCAGCTTAGAGATAAGACAGGCAAATACAGTAGTCGTAGAAAAACACCAGAAAGCAACCATGACCATACCAAACATTGTTACCTATTTAATAAACAAATTTAATTCCTTCGCAAAAATCGTGCGCGTTTTTGCATGGATACTACGACTACCTACTGCAAAGGCAGACCGTCAACCTTATCTCACATTACATGAACTCCGTCGCGCAAAACTACTGATTATTAAGAGTGTGCAACATATGGAGTTTTCCAGTGACGTCAGTTGTTTACTTAAGAATGGAATTGTGCATGCGAAAAGTAAACTTTTACCATTACACCCTATCATAGACCAAGATGGTATTCTGCGAGTAGGGGGTACATTAAGAAACGCACAAATAAGTTCAGAGATGAAACACCCAATCATTTTACCACACAACCATCGAATCACCACGCTAATCATCCAATACGCTCATGAGCTAACCTACCACGGTGGAGCGCGCCTTACTTTATCTAACATTCGGCAAAATTATTGGATAATCAGCGGTTATTCAGCAACAAAGAAAGTCATACGACAGTGCGTTACATGCAAGAAGCAAGAGCCCATCCAACAATATCAGCTCATGGGTGATCTACCATCATCCAGAGTGAACCCTGAAAGCGCCTTCTATCATTGTGGTGTCGACTACACAGGCTTTGTGGAAGTGAAGGCAAACAAAGGGCGCGGGATAAAAACAACCAAAGGCTACATAGCGCTGTTTGTATGTATGGTGACGAAAGCTGTGCATCTAGAACTCGTCTCACATTTAACCAGCTCAGCTTTCTTAGCCGCAATAAACCGAATGGCAGCACGACGCGGAGCTATCATATCTATAGCGACAATGGAACCAATTTTGTTGGAGCCAACAGAATGTTGCAAGAAGAATTCGACCATCTGCAAAATGTCTACAAAGGGTCATTCTTTAAAGAGATATCTGAACTGCAAATTGAATGGCATTTCAACGCACCTTCTTGGCCTCATGCGGGAGGACTTTGGGAAAGAGCCGTGCGAAGTCTCAAACACCACCTCAAACGCGTGATTGGTCAACAAAAATTTACATTTGAAGAATACACCACATTGTTATCAAAACTAGAAGCTTGCCTCAACTCTCGACCACTTTGTGCACTATCAGAAGATCCGGAGGATTTAAATTACCTCACACCAGCCCATTTCCTATCAGCACGACCAGGTTTAACCATAATTGATACAGCAGATGACGCCAGAACCAGGTGGCATCTAGTGTCAAAATTATTCGAAGATCTATGGAAAAGATGGAAAACAGAGTACTTGACTCAACTATCAACCAGAAGCAAGTGGATGAAAAACCAGAAGAATGTCAACGTGGGTGATCTAGTAATGATCCATGACGATAACTTACCAGCAGGGAAATGGCCAATGGGGCGTGTAATAGAAGTCCATCCAGGAAAAGACGAACTTGTCAGAGTAGTGACTCTCAAAACCAAAAACGGCTACATGAAGCGCCCTGTAGTTAAACTCTCAGTTCTACCTCTAGAACAAACGGTTCCAACTATACCAGAAAAACAAAAAAGCGAACCACTACAACATCAAAGCACTACTACTAGTGCCGAAATGCAACCACGTAATCGCCCGCAACCATTCACCAGAACGAACAGTACCTATCCCAAGATAGTAAACATTGCACTGGCATTGTTACTGTTCTTAAGTATAATACTACCAACAACAGCTTCATACAATATTACGCAATTTGATACCAACAAAACTTTGTATTTTGATACTGTGGGAAAAGTACAACTGATTCGAGATAAGTGGAAACTAGTCACATACTTTGACATGTCTCCATATTGGCAAGGAGACAAAGCCATCAATGACTTTACAAACTACCTCGAAAAAACATGTGAAACAATCATGGAATCAAGTCACTGCCATATGATACTTCTACAAATACGTCACGATCATAATGAACTGCAATACTACAACCAGCTGTTGCTTAGCCAGCATTACGGCGAGCACTTACGAACACGACGCGGCCTTATCAACGCGGTCGGCTCAATTGCAAACTCATTGTTCGGAGTATTAGACGAAAGTTTCGCAGAAAAATACAGGCAGGACATTGAACTTGTGCGCCGTAATCAAAAACACCAAGGTCAGTTATGGAAGAACTTGACATCTATCGTCGAAGCAGAGCACAATATACTTCAAAGAACTGAAGATATAATAGCAAAACAACACAAAACCATAAATAAGCATTTAAATGCTTTAGACAAAGTTAACCGGAAGGTGCAACTTGAAATCGATATGATGACCACACAACAGGACTTCACATTAGTCTCGATAGCTACCATTAATATGATGCAAAACTTGAAACAGATACAGAATACTTTGATAGATACAATCACCGAAATCTACCATGGTCAAATCAGCCTGCATCTACTGACACCAACACAGCTCAAACGAGAGTTACAAATTATCTATGGGCAAATGCCTCAAGATTTAGGTCTACCAATAGAAAACATAGAGACAGACCTTCAGCATATATATAAGCTACTGAGAACCAAGGCTCGGGTCACCGAAAAATATATCATTTTTGAAATTACATTCCCGCTTATAGCGAGAGAAAGCTTTCAACTGTACATGATAATACCAGTTCCGCAGCAAACCAACTACATTATGACCACCATAATACCAATATCGGAATACGTCGCAGTGAACCTAAAAAAGGATGCTTATTTTGTACCAACCATCCATGAACTTGACTCATGTTTGTACTAGGCGTGTGCGCCACGCCGCCACGCCGCCGCCGCCGGTGGTTCTGAAGCACGCCGCCGCCGCCGGTCACGGGGTCGGCGTGAAATCGGCGTAGCTTTGCCATTAAATAGTATGATTGTGTCAGCTGCTCTTCTTGATCCTAGGTTTCAGGGGCTACATGAAATTGATATTTACCTAGAAACAATTGGCCAAACCAGAGTCTCATCATATTTGTCGCGAGAAATCGGGAATAATCTAAAAGATTCCAATCTAAAATGCACGAAGTCTGAACAACAAACAGATCTTATCCATACTATCCATACTTCCATACTATCCATACTTATTATACTTATATACTTATTACTTATAATATTATAAATGCAAAAGTAACTCTGCCTGTCTGTCTGTCGGTCTGTCTGTCTGTCTCGCTTTCCTGCTAAAACTACTGAACTGATTTAAATGAAATTTGGCATACAGATAGTTTAGAGCCTGAGAAAGGACATAGGCTACTTTTTATTCCGGTAGTACGTTCCCGCGGGATAATTTACGACCTCCACGCGGGCGAAGCCGCTGGCAAAAGCTAGTTATATTATAAATGCAAAAGCAACTCTGTCTGTCTGTCTATCTGTCTGTCTCGCTTTCCTGCTAAAACTACTGAACCGATTTAAATGAAATTTGGTACACAGATAGTTTAGAGCCTGAGAAAGGACATAGGCTACTTTTTATCTCGGTAATATGTTCCCGCGGGATAATTTCCGACCTCCACGCGGGCGAAGCCGCTGGCAAAAGCTAGTTACCAATAATCCCAAAAACGAAAGTCCATCTGAACCTCAGTTATTTCTTCAATTGTCCAAAAAACATTCTTGCACGTCTTCTAATACAGATGCTGTTACGAATCCAATTGAAACAGAATGTTGGAAATACTTCGCGGCAGTGGATGCTGGAGATCTTTCTGATGGAGATCTTCTCAAGTACTAGCGTGAAAGAAGATTACCTTTCCCTTATTTAAGCACATACGCGCAGTCTATCTTGTGTGTTCCAGCAACGTCGACACCAAGTGAGAGAGTGTTTTCGGTAGCAGGATTAACCCTTAATGCAAAACGTAGCAGATTGCATCCAAATAATGTTGATAAAATTATATTTATACATGATAATTACAATTCGTGCAAAGGTTTTGATTAATAAGTGATAATAAGTGTATTATTAATGTATCATGCTGTTTTTTGTTTCTAAAAATAAAAGGTAACAGAATCTGAATTACCTACTTTTCTCCTCTCTGAAGTCTAAATCAAAAGTCCTGACGCCGATTTCACGCCGGTTACGCCGCCGCCGCCGTCTAAATTTTGGCATCACGCCGCCGCCGATCAAAATGAAATCGGCGCACACCTCTAGTTTGTACCATGGAGAATCCTTCATGTGTGAGCTCTTCAAACCTATCCTAAATTTGGAAAATGATGAAAACTTTTGCGAAACAAGTGCAATAAACAAAAGTTGCAAAACAGAAAGAACAGTGTGCAAAAACAGATGGGTAGAATTACACTCAACGTCACAGTACCTATACTTTTGCTGTGACACATATTCTATCAAAATCATATGCGACGATCATGTTACAATTCATCAGCTGACTCGAGCAGGGGTCATTAGCATGACACAGAAATGCTTTGTTAAAAGTAAAGATTTCACGCTGTATTCTTTACAACAACAAGCCAACCAATTAAATTTTTTACCAAATATGCTCGTACCAGAGCTCGACCAGATTAACCATATTGTTAACGTTAAAATACCAACGGAAACAGAATTACCAGAGGACATGAGTCTGAATAAATCTCTGTCTATTATCGGAGAACAAATCGAATCACTAAAAACCACCAAAGCTGAAATCGATGACATATCAGTGCATGACATCCACCAATACACCGTCGTCTACATACTCTTGGGAGTTGTCCTGTGCGCAGTAGCAGTCTGGGTCTGGAGAAGAGTGAGATGCTGCTCGCATGTTGCGACTAGCCGGGCGGAGCCTCACCACAGACAGGAGTCTGTGGCGACTACATCGGAAGCAACCAGAGTGACTAGTGAAGTGCAAGCGCGAAAGCAGAGTACTGCTGACCGTCAGCAAAGTGAGAGTGAACCGATAAGTACATATTTCGCCAGACGGTGGCCCAGTGCTATGCGTAGTGCGGGTAAAAAGAAAAGGGCTACGTTGCCGATTATACGAAAAGAACGTGTGCATACAGTTGAGGACTCGTTTGTGTAAAGAATTTATGTTTTTTAGAATAACCGTAATTTACACTTTTTCATTGTTTACCATTTATATCACTTTTACTCTTATTTATGTTTTTAAGGACAGCCGTAATTTAGACTTTTACCATTGTTTACAATTTTATAACACTTTTACTTTTGTTTACCATTTAATTATTACTTTAGTTTCGTTTACCATTTGATAATACTTTTACTTTGTTTACCATTTAATTATTACTTTAGTTTCGTTTACCATTTGATAATACTTTTACTTTGTTTACCATTTAATTATTACTTTAGTATCTTTTACCATTTGAATTGTATTATTATTCAACCAAGGTGATTTGATTGTGACTTTATTATTTTCTTATCTCGTCTTGTGCTCGGGAATATGTTCGGTGCAATATTTGCAACCGAACAGCTCAGCACTTTTGCCTGCATGCATTTCCATAAATGTGTGTATCGCAGCTATTAACAGTTAGTACGTATCCGACGACCAATCGCGTAACTCACATCAAACCATCTTAGTGCTAGTTTAGATTAGGTTCACCATTTCATAATTGTAATTAATTGTATAAACCAATATAGCCTTTAAACATAGTTTAAAATGTCCCGGCGGGACTGACTCTGTCCTGTATTTGCACCGTACCTACTTCGTTTTTCATAATGAAATCGATCCAAGTATTCACACACGCAACTTTCTTAAAAAGTACTGTCTTAATTGTCTTCGTTTTTAGTATTCCTAGCTCAAACTGTTTCGTGGAAAGGGTTTTTTACATATGGTACTTAAGTGGACTGATGTAAGAAATAAGTATACTCCTAATTTAATAAAAAACGAGTTGATGATCGTTTTTAATTACGGTTATAATTGTGTTGATTTTTACATACATATAGGTATGTTAAAACTAATAAAATAATTTTGTTTTTTTTTTGTCCCGGGTAATAAACTGAAATCCCGTATTTTTTTGCCCGTTTAACCATTTGTCCCTTAGGTAATAGGTAATAGGTAGAACGGGCTGGTGTCCGCAACTCCACGTCTTTTTTTTTTTTTTTTTTTTTTTTTTCAGGATGGGAAATCATCAAATGACTTCTCCCGCTCTGGGCGGAGCGGGAGGGCGTGTCAGACTTTTACTGACTAAAACCCACCCGTGTTCCATCAGTTGCCCATTGTGCCAGGGTCACGGTATCTCTTTCGAACAATCACGCGACCCCGGCAGGCATCGGTCCTAGTAGACCCCTACACTGCTGCTGACATCTCTTTGAGGCGCGCGTGGAACACTGCGCGCCGTCGACCCGAGCCTGGTCCTTACCGGGCGGCGAGCTACCCATTGCTCGCCACCCGCAAGCTCGCGCCTACGGTGGCCGGGAGTCCGCTATTGACTCCCGACGCCCGGGGCGTCTCCTCCTGCGGCGGCTAGGGACGTGAGGGCGCAGAGACTGCCACTCCCTCACGCGCCCCGCCTCCTCCTTCGCGAGCATTACTGCTTCGCAGAAGGAGGTGACGGCTTCCCATTCCCTCTCGCTCCGTACCATGGCTCGCACCAGGGCGGGACGCGAGAGGTCGCCGCCGCCGATCGCAACTCCACGTCTGAGCGCGTATTTTGCGTACGGGTGGGAAATCGGTTATTCGATCCACCTCAGCTCCTCGAGAAAGGCCAGCAACGCCTTGATGTTGCTGACTATCTCACGTAGGGTACCTGGGTTACCGAAGTACTTGGCCCTGTATGTGGCGATCGCCGGGCAGTTTAGAAGCACGTGCGCTGCTGTCTCGTCGTCCTCAATGCAGGCCCTGCACAGCGGACTGTCTGTAACTCCTATGACAAATAGATGTTTATTAAACGACCCATGGCCAGTTATTGCTGCCGTAACCATACGCAGCTGTCGTTTGTCTAACCGGAGGACCTGTTTAGTGAGGCGGGCATCGATGGTGGGAAGTGCTTCCTTGGCCTGCCTGCACTCACTTTGGTCCACCCATAGCTTACAGTGTAGATCCCTGGTACGTTTTCTTACCAGAGAGCGTAGGAACCCAAAGGGGAGTGGCGCGATGGGTTCTGGTCCCACCGGTGTCATGCTCGATCCCCTTCTGGCCAGTTCATCGGCGGCATCGTTACCTAGGGAACCGCTGTGTCCTTTTATCCATTGAATAGTTATATTATTGAGGCTACCCACCTGGTTGAGGCGCTGGTGGCACTCGTATATAAGCCCAGAGTCAATCGAGTGACTGTCCAGCGCTTGCAGAACAGCCATACTGTCTGAGAGTATGCGGATCGAGTGGTCTTTAACTGCCCTGTCCATAATGGCTGAGGCGGCAAGAGTGATCCCAATGCATTCCGCCTGGAACACTGTATTGTGGACTCCTAATGGTGTGGCTATATGTATGTTGAAGTCCTGCGAGAAGACCCCAGCACCTGTGCCACTGTCTGTTTTTGATCCGTCCGTGAAGATGCGCAGCTCAGTGGGGCGCAGACCCTCACACCGGCGATCTTCATGAAGCTGGATTCTGTATTTTTTGTCAAAAATGAACTGTTTGGGTACCCGGTCATTTATAGCCTTGGTGATGGGGAACTCATTGTTGAGTTCCTTAAGTAGCGCGGTGTGTTGTGTGTCTCTCTTTCTCAAGAGGTTGGTTGCGTCCAGACGCGCTGCCGCCATCGTGGCTTCCTGCTGTATGAACAGGTGGAGCGGTGGTAGTCCCAGTATGGCGTCCATGGCTGCAGTCGGAGTAGTCCTCATGCAGCCCGTGACCGCCATGCAGGCTAGTCTTTGCATGCGTTGCAGTTTGTTGCAGGCTGTAATAAGCTTGGTGCGGGGCCACCAGACTACGGCCCCGTAGGTGATCATGGGTCGGATCACTGCGGTGTACAGCCAAAGTATGATTTTGGGGGATAGGCCCCACTTCTTACCTATCATTTTCCTGCATTGCCAGAATGTGATGCAGGCCCTGTTTAGTTTGCTGTCTAAATGACTACTCCAGTTTAACTTACTGTCAAGAATGACCCCGAGGTACTTGACTTCGTTGGCCAGCTGAAGTTCTGTATTGAACAATTTCGGTAGGCGGAAGGGGCCTAAAGCTCGCTTATGGGTGAACATGACTAGCTCAGTTTTAGTGGGGTTCACTGAGAGGTCATATTCACTGCACCATCTCTCTACGATACGTAGTGCTTGTTGGGTGAGGTTAAAGATCGTGCTCGTCACCTTCCCTGAGACAAGGATGGCGAGGTCGTCCGCATAACCTATTGTGTAGTAGTGATTGGCATTGAGTCTGGCGATTAACTCGTTAATCACCAAATTCCATAGAAGGGGTGACAGTACCCCTCCCTGGGGGCAGCCTCTGGCAATCATGGCCAGTTGCTGCTCATCCTCTAGGCGAACCACGCGCTTGCTTAGCATGTTTGTGATCCAGTCTATGAGTACCTGTTCAACTCCATGTCTGGAGAGGGCGCTGCTGATGCTGGAGAAATTTGTTTTGTCGAAGGCTCCTTCGATGTCTATGAAGGTACCCAGGCAGGTCCCTTTCTGGTGAATCGCTTCCTCTATCTGGCTAACTACCAGATGAAGTGCCGATTCTGTGGATTTACCTGAGCTATAAGCGTGTTGGTTACCGTGCAGCGGTAGGGTTTTCAGAGCGCCGTCCCTCAGCTCCCTGTCGCACAGCCTTTCCAGGGTTTTTAGCAGGAAAGAAGTCAGGCTGATTGGTCTGTGGGATTTGGCGTTTGTGTAGTCGCCCTTACCTGGTTTAGGGATGAATATTACTTTCACTTCCCTCCATCCTTTGGGAACGTATCTAAAGGCCAGGCACGCTCTCATTAAAGGCACCAGTCTTACTGCGATGAGGGTTCCACCCCACTGTAGTAGGGCGGGGAACACCCCATCTGGTCCGGCGACCTTAAACGGATGGAAGCTCCGGATGGCCCATTGGAGTTTCTCCAACGTGATCACCTTGCTAGCATAAGACCAGTCATTATCTGATGGTGTTTGATTTGCTTCTTGCCAGTCGATTACTTGCGAGAAAATACATCCAGGGAAGTGTGTTTCAATAAGGACGCGTCGCGTTTCTTCTGGCGAGGATGTGAGTGTGTTGTCTGGTTTTCGAAGGGTGGTAGGCCCAGTTGTGGTTTGTTGTGCCAGTATTTTCCTTACCCTGTTTGCTTCCTGGCAGGACTCAATGCTACCAGTGTATTTTCGCCATCCCGAGGTGCTCCTGAACCTGATGCATTTTTTGTAGCAGGATTTGGCTGCGTAGTACTCATCCCAGTCCTCATCCGCACATGTATTCATGGCTCTATTCAGAGCTTTCCTTACCTTCCCGCGTTTTCGCTCCAGATCAGCACCCCACCAGGGCTGTTTGCCCGGTGTACTACGAGGAGTCGTCTCTGGGCAGGCAGTTTGGTAGCTGTCTATTATTGATTTAGTGAGGTATTCAACTTGTACCTCAATCTGTGTAGTGTCCGCAAATAGCGTCGGATCGCATGATGTCGCAAGTCTGGATTCTAGGCTGCGTGTGTAGGTACCACGATCTGTGTTCCGCGGTTTGCGGCGCGGAGCTGCTGGCGGGACAGAGGCCTGGATGTCGAAGCGGATCCATCTGTGGTCGGAGCAGGAAGCCTCCCTGGAGACCTGCCAACCTGTGGTAATTTCCGCCGCGGCCTCTGTTGCCAGAGTGAGATCTATGATTGTGCGGCTTCGTCTGGTTACGAAGGTCGGTTCGGAGCCAGTGTTTAGTAGGGATAGGTTAGTCGAGAATAAGTAATCAACCAAGGCCTTACCCCTTTCGTTTTGCGTGTCCATACCCCACAGCTGGTGATGAGCATTGGCATCAGCACCGATGATGACTTCCAGCCCGGATCTCTCGCAATGGCTCACGAGGCGAGCGAGGTCATGCGGGGGCGGCGCCTCCGCTTCAGGCATGTAGACCGAAGCGAAGACGATTGCCATCTCCATGGCGCCGTTACGCTGTATAAACAGCTTCACTGCAGAGATGTCTCTGCAACAGAATTCAGTTAGAAGCTGTGTTTTAAGGTTACCTGTGACATAGATACACGACCTGGGTTGGTCGTGATCAGTAGTGACCAGGAGCTTACCTCCAAGATTGGAGAGTACTTGTATGCGGCCCGCTCTAATCCACGGCTCCTGGATCAGGGCGATGGCCGTGTGTTGAACCTCCAACCACTTCCGGAGCTGAGCCGTTGCGGTCTGACTGTGGTGGAGGTTTGCCTGGAGGATTTTACAATTTGACGAAGAGGACGCCATTGCTGGTCAATTCCTCATCGTCATCCTCCAGGTTGAGCCCGGCAAACAGGCCACCCTCGTCGAAGCCATCCTCCCCCTGGCGCGAAGCCGGGGACAGGGTTATGTCGTCCGATTCCGCGCCCGAAGGAGGGCTAGCGTCCAGGGTGGCGGCAGTTGGAGCAGCCGATTCCGCTGCAGCGGGTTCGGCCACGACTGCCTCCGGGTTGTTTGCTGGGGGAGTCGACTTCCCCGCTGGTGTCTCTGGCTGCTGCGCCAGAGTCTCGGAGATGGTGCCGGTGGCGGGGTCCCATCCCGGGGGGACGTCGGTGAACCTGCCGTTCCTACCTTGGAACTGCAGGTACACCTTCCCTGCCCCCAAAGATAGACGGCGCCCCGCACCCATCAGGGTCGGGATTTGGTCTACCGGGACACCGACCACGACGAACCATGCCGAGGCCTGTTTGTTGGCATGCAGCAGCAACCAGCGCTTTATGTCGACCCAGGGGTTCTGGTAACTGAGAGCACGGCCAATATTGGTCTGCTCTCCGAGGACCCCCTGCTCGTCGGGGATCACGATGCCACATCGTGCCTGTCTTAGGATCTCCGACTGACTCTTGACTACTAACGTTAAGTTAGTAGGGAGAGTCATATCGGAGACTGTTTTCCTTAGCCAGGCTAAGGTGTGGTCGTTCTCGCACCACAGTTTTAGGACACCACCGGCGAATAGCGGCTTTGCGTTGAAAGTCGGCGCCTTGGTGTCCTGTTTGGGGGAGCAGGCCTCGTGTAAGATCTGCTTCTGGATAGCAGCGAGCACCTGGTCCGATACGTCCTTGCTGATCACCCCGGTGCGGTCACAGGTGACCGCTACGTCGAGGGTGGCATTGGCAGCTTGGGCGTAGCTTCTTTGAGCAACCCGTTTGGATTGATCAAGACGCGGCCGCTTATGCTCTCCACGAGGTGTGATGGTCTCGTTGAGAGCTCGCTTAGCCGCGGCCTGATCCTTCCCTCCGGGTTGCTGTGCTTTTACCGGCGCACTGGATGAGGGTCGGCTGGTCGAGGGGCGGTTTAGGCCGGGCTCTGCCTGCGACCGTTTTCCAGCGGCAAAGTTTAGCTGCCCGCTACTCGGTTTGACCGAACTAACGGCAGTGGCCTGGTTGTTTTGGGGCCCTTTACCTTGCCTCCTGCGAGCCTGGCGGCGCTCCTTACGCGTCATACGCTGTGCTGTGACAGCTGGAGCGCATGAGGGGTTTGTACAAGGGCAACGGGCTTGTTGAGTTCTTTTACCCTTGCCTTTGCCCCGCTTCTGTACAACCTTCCAGACGCGAGAGATCGCGTCCTCGTGGCTGTCTGTCGCCACCTGGTTGGTGGCGTCCTCCTTATGGGAGGAGGCTTGAGGAGCCGCAGATGTGGTAGGGTGTTTCACAGTGCCAGTAATATCTGGCACCGGTGTTAGTTTGGGGAGGGTTGGACCGCCAGCGAAGTTAGACTTCGCCGTGGTCCTCTCCTGGGTTTTGGAAGGGCCGGTACTGGTCCCAGTCAGCGCCGACGCCCTTTGTTTCTTTTGGGACTTGTTTTTGTTGGTCTTGCCTGTAGCTTTCGCCACAGCCAGACCAGCGCCCGCGCTGGTACCCGCGGCGTTGGCTGCAGGGTGACCAGGGGCAAGAGAAGTGCAGGCACCTCTCTTGGGAGCTTCATCGGCTTTCGCCTCCACTCCGGGATGGTTGGTTTTTGTTTTGTCATCCATATTAAATGTTGTGAAAAGGATTCGTCTCTCTGGCTCCCACCCTCCATGGAGCCCGCACCTGGGAACGTCTCGCTATGAAAAAGCTCGAACGTTAGGATTACCAGAGAGATATAGGAGCGCAAGGCTGGTTTACAGTGCGACATCGGGTGCTCGATCGGGTTGGCCCCCAACGAGTTGAACAACCCTCACTTACACCGTCAGCATGACCTTTACCTACCGCTTCGGTCATCCGAGGACAACCTCAGCGGACCTCACGCACCTCGCCTGTGGCCCTCTGACGGGACACTGTGGCCATTTCCCTACCCCTGGCTAGTGGGTAGGGCCACCGTTTCGCTTGAAATCCAGACCAAAGGGGGAGTGTTGCCTCACGGACACATAACCACCAGTGCCGTTCGGCTCAGCCCCCCAGGACTCCTTCATCCCCGCTCACGGCGCTCAACTGCGCAGGTCCTAGCGCAGGTGACTGCTTCCTCCTAACTCACCATCAGCTGCTTTTAGTGACAGTCGAGCCCGCCACCACCCAGTCACAGGGTGGTCACGTTTCGGAGTGGAAGGTGGGTAGGTAGGTGTTGTAGGGAGTGCGGGTTTGGGTGGGATTACGTGAGGAGGGGTAGTTTGGAACAGGAAATGGGGGGGTTATGCGGGAGTGGGGAGGGGAGATAGGGGAGGAAAAGTCGCCTGGCGGTTTCAGTTACGTCTATTTCATAAGGCATTAGACCAAAAACGGGGTGGCAACCTCGTGAAGGTGTATCCGCCAGACTTGCCTTGAGGATCTACACGACTACAGCGCTCTCCCTCAAGACCCCGCCACCCTGCTGCCTCTGAGGGAGGCAGCAGAGTAGGCCTGCATCTATACTACCAAGCAAAGCCAAGCCAAGCGTGTCGTTGTGCAACCGCAAAAGCATAAATACAGACCCCCCCCATTTGTCCCTTATAGGCTGAAAAAAAATCTGGCAACCCTAGCTGTCATTCTAACGCTAGGATGAAAAAAGTGACAGCTCACTTCACCTAAGTGATCGCTGTGAGATTTTTACTATTTGCATGTAGGTAAATAACACGAATATAATCTTCTAACAAAAAGGTCTGGTTTCCGACTTTATTTAGAAAAAACCTTCCATGAGCTAAACCAACCCTAGATAGTTCAATATTCTCGTAACTTCTTATATACGCTAGCCTGCAGCACGCTAGATTTAAAATCCAAATGATTGTGCATAAAACGCCAACGGGCATCAAACACCGTTCCCACGACCGAGTCGCACAAATTGCGATACATACGTGATATAATATCGGAATAGCACGGAAGTTCTGTTCCGTGATTATTATTTGTATTGTTTTGGAATAATCTTTTGAAAATCAAATCAAAATCGTTTATTTGCATCATCATTCACCACGTTTCAGCCGATAGACGTCCACTGCTGGATATAGGCCTGTCCCAAAAAATGGGCGGGTTTTGCCATAATCGCCACGCTTGGCAGATAGGTTGGCGATCGCAGTATGGTGCTGCCCATTCTCTAGTAAGTCCCTTAGTCGCATCTTATGACACCCACGGGATAAAAAGGGGTGGTGCTATTCTTTACGTCGGGCACCACGAGGAGCATAGTTGTATAATATTCTCAAAATAAACATTAAAGGCATACAATAAAACCAAATTAATATTCTGCTTTTGTTTCTTTAATTCCACTTATACTGATTCTGAAACATGGTATAGGTAGGTATTTATTATCTGGCGTTGTGTCAAGCAATACCTATTTGAAAGCATCAAGTGCAATCGTTTCACAGAGACTGCATTTGCAGTTTTCGATGAAACAAAAAGAAAAATCTCATCTTGTGCCAGTATTGTGCATTCTTTGTCATTTTCTCTGCAATAAATGCAACAGCAAAAAGTTGGTAACCGTTTATTATGTAGAATGTATGTTTACAAGCACGCTAACTATGAAGATATCTTAGCACGCATTGCTCTTAACGTTGGTTTAATGTCAGTTTTGAATCTCTTTGAATTTCTAAATCCAAGGTACTTACCTAAGTACCTAAAAGAAGTTATTTTTTGGGACAAACACCCTAATGCGTAACAAAATTTCAGCGTCGGCAGAGACACATCGTCAAAAATAAAAGGCACTTAAATCCTAATTATAATCTTTTTGGTTCAAAAATCATACATACAAAATAAAATTTAAACGCAAAAATAAATTGAAACCGAATCGAATTATAACCAAACATAACAAAACAGATACTGAAAACTCAATTTCTCGCGTTCTAATCTTCACTTAATATCACAACAAGGTATTATTGTATCCAGCCAGCCCTCGAAATGATCCTACTAAATTCTTAATTAAAACAAGATTGGTAGAACAAACAAATGTAAATTAAACACTAACCGTAAGCGTATAGGTACATACGATATTTATCCTCAAAGTGTAATAAAGCCGAGGCGTTTATTATGGCCCACTTCCCGGTGTTACGTTGTGGGGTATTGTATCCGATATAATGTGGCAAGACAGAAACGTAATGTGATCGTGCACTAAAAGAAAACAGTTTTTCATTTATTTTTAAATGGAAATATATTTGTCATATTATGTAGAGGACATTTTGGTGCCAGAATGCAATGACGCCCCCTGCGTTGTTGGTAAATATTTTTGTGAAATTGTTACAGAACAAATGTAAGCCCGAAACACAACAAACAACTTTCCCTATAGTGACAATTGAAAAACAAGTTCGATATTTGGAAAATTATGAAATGCCACTGTTTTGGGGCGCAAGCAAAACAGTTTCTGTGTTGTTACAGCCGATTGGGGTTCAGGCCCTCCTCATTACAAAACGCCTGCGGGGAACCGATGAACCAAGGGTGGCTGGCAATGTAAGCTTCAACACAATTTAACAGCATCTAAATCTGCGTGAAATGAACTCGGGACCGTTTTCTTACCTCTACCAGTAGCTTTATAGTTCGTACCAATACACGTTTCTCTTAATAAGCTTGCCTTTGGAGCAGTTGTAGCCCAGTGGTGTCCCGACTTACGTGCTGTGGAAAGTCATGAGTTCGAACAAAGGCATGCACTTTACTTTGTGTATTTGATTTCTCCACCCACGGCTCTCAAAACGGTGAAGAAAAACATGTGATATCCTCAAACTGGGCCGGGCTGGTCAATTGGCCCAGCCTGGTAAATTGGCCCATTTCCTTTAGGAGGCCAGTGTCCCACCTGTGGGAAAACTATATGCTGATTATTCTAAGCTTGCCCTTGACCACTCCCACCTGATCAAAGCGATGGAATAAACATTTCATGTACTAAGCCAATTGTTCAAGAAATTTTACCCTATAGATACTGAACCCTTGCTGTAATTACTCCCACATGGCCAAGAACGATAGTCCTTTAAAGCCACACAGCAAATTCCCATTAAACAAAGTTGGCTCTTAAGATTTATCACGGGCACAGGGTCCTAATAAAGCCGGCACGCTTATTATACCCGGGTAACCCGTTACGGGGATACCCGATTCGGTTAAAATGCCGATTACCCGCCTGTGGGGTTCTGATAAACCAACCCTGCCGTATAATGTGCACGTTAAGAAGGGCCAGCCGTGCTGGGGACTCCGCTAATTGGCTTAGGTACGGATCAGATGGCGGTTGCCGATGTGAAATACTCATATTTTACCGCATTTGGTAATATTGGAAACTGACTCCAACATAAGGAAATGTTGAGGGAGAAGATCTAATTTCAATTATGTTAAAGAGAACCGACTATTATATTGTCATCCTATCATGTCGAAGGCCATCTCGACTTCTCGAGCACAAAATTATGAGCTAAATAGCTCTCTGGCTGATCTCGTAAAACTGATCGTCATTTTATTACTTTAGCTTGGCTTAGCTTTAATTTAAAACCACCTTTTATTTAAATAACGGGGAAGTATAACGTTGTGAAGAAACCGGCAAGTCCCAGAACCAAACATTCATAGACATGTGTCACTGTCATTTACCAACCCGCACTTGCCCTCCCTTGCCCTTGTCTCAACAGTGGGAACGTTATAGACTAATTATGTTAAGCTTGCCTTTGGCCACTCTCCTATCTGATTAAAGCGATATTGCCAAGACGCACTTTTTCTACATCTATTGTACTAAGCCAAGTGTACCTACAAAACATCTATAATTTTAAGCTATCTGCAGAGTGGGTCTTCTCTACCTACCTACATAGTCTACTACTTAGAACGTTATCACAGTTTTATGGCGGTACCCCGCCCCACCAGTGCCCCTTCGTGGCAGTTCATGGATATAACCCGTAGAAAAGGGAATTAAATTCAATGGTCGCGCCATGCTAGCTGACTACGTGACTACTGCAGTTCTTAACTGAGATTCTAAGTGCGAGATCGTCGTCGTTTTGTTGAATGAGGAGAGCATTTCTAAGCTACTTTTCATTGAATTTTCTTCAACTTAAAATATAGAAGGCATTGTTAATATATTTTACAAATGTGCCGTCACTTGATGAAGGTAAAAGAGTGGCGTAATACTATATCGAAAAGAGAATATAATTAGTCAAACGAAGCAGCCAAGTACGGACGTACGTTCATACAAAATAAAGAAAACAAAAGTAAAAAATTGAAGGGGTAAAAAAAATTGTGTTTTTTTAAGATTGGTATATGAACTTAATTAGTAAAAGTAGTTACATATGAGGTAGGTGTGTAGTACCAAACAATGTTTGCTTTCTCAAAAACAAAATTCTTATTTAATACCTGAAAAAATTGAAACTCGAGAAAAACCATGAACAACTGAATTCAAAAATTTCAAAATAAAACAAATTAAATCACGGTAAAATGGAAAGTTAGTACCAAGTGGAAGTTTTTCTTCGCTTTTCTTCTTCGAAAATATTAAACCTCCGTGATAAAAGGCACCATTACCAGCCACAATTCCAATACCAAAAGCTACCAAGATTTATATATAAGAAGACAATCCAATTACACTTTATTCTCTGCAGCCGCTACATCAATGAAGACCACACCAAACCATGCTTCCAATTTTAAATCTACTTCAATAACTTGTAATAATATTAAAGCGAAATGGCGCTTTTAGCGCTCCCTCTAAAAGCGCAATTTTGTCTGATATTGTAAATTAGGGAAACTGAACTTTGCAGCCATAGTTTTATAGTTTCTTCTTCTCTTTGAAGTTGAATTAGGATAATATTATTGTTACAGTCTGATCTTGAACCACCACCACCTTCTATAACCTACGCCTTAGCCTCCCCCTTAATCTGATAAGCATGTTACGTAATTAGTTACGTAACATACAATTATCAGATTCTGATTCATTTTGAAGACTATCTATTAAGTACTAATTCATTGCTTGATATGTTGGGATAATGTGTCTGCTAAACAACGTAAATAAGACAATGTATGTTGTTGAGCTGTCAAAATTAAACCATTTCCTACTTTTAGTGTTACGCAATTCCCCTCTGGACCTGTGTTTTCATTCTGCTTGCCAATAAGTTCGCCTTTCCAAGTAGAAGAATAATTTGATGACTAAAATAAAACAAGCGCTGTGGCAGATTTTTTTGAAGGATTTAATGTACATATGCCAGCACATCAAACTACCCCAAACTCTCAAATTTTCCAAATCAATCTTGAACCTTAAACTATAGCGATAAAGTTGAAAACCTATTAAAGAAATTTCACAGATTGTAGTAGCTTTTTGTGCTGGCGTCTCTACGATAATATCACTCGACAAGCTCTGTTTTAGGCACTAACCAAAAACTTGAAGTCCTAAAGACAGGCACGCAGTAAAACAATAATGAACAAAGTGACATAAACCATTAATTTTATCTGTTAACGTAAATATGTACCGAGAACTAGGTAATTTGCCTTTCAGTTTAAACCTGCCTGTAACCTTGTTCCGACCACTATTTGCTGTCAGGGCAGCAAGTAACTCTCGGAAAAAGGTTTAAACTGACAATCATAACACGCCTTGTTTTCCTGAAGGGTTGGGCAGATGTGTACCTATAGTACACACACCCACATTCGTTTAAGTCCCATATAATAGGGGGCGACCGTATTGCCATCAACCGAGCACAAATTCAGACTCCGGGTTTTTTTTTTTTTTCAGGATGGGAAATCATCAAATGACTTCTCCCGCTCTGGGCGGAGCGGGAGGGCGTGTCAGACTTTTACTGACTAAAACCCACCCGTGTTCCATCAGTTGCCCATGTGCCAGGGTCACGGTATCTCTTTCGAACAATCACGCGACCCCGGCAGGCATCGGTCCTAGTAGACCCCTACACTGCTGCTGACATCTCTTTGAGGCGCGCGTGGAACACTGCGCGCCGTCGACCCTAGCCTGGTCCTTACCGGGCGGCGAGCTACCCATTGCTCGCCACCCGCAAGCTCGCGCCTACGGTGGCCGGGAGTCCGCGATCGACTCCCGACGCCCGGGGCGTCTCCTCCTGCGGCGGCTAGGGGCGTGAGGGCGCAAAGACTGCCACTCCCTCACGCGCCCCGCCTCCTCCTTCGCGAGCATTACTGCTTCGCAGAAGGAGGTGACGGCTTCCCATTCCCTCTCGCTCCGTACCATGGCTCGCACCAGGGCAGGACGCGAGAGGTCGCCGCTGCCGATCGCCTCCACGAGGACACGGCGGTGCTCCGCCCAGGCAGGGCACACCTCCACCGTATGCTCCACCGTGTCCTCCAGACGATCCTCGCAATGGAAACACCCGGACGTATCCTCCCGCTTTATTCTGAACAGGAACCCACCGAAGCACCCATGCCCGGTGAGAACCTGCGTCAGGCGGAAGGTGAGGACGCCGTGACGCCTCTCTATCCACTCCTCAAAGAGGGGACTTACCGCCGCAATTGTGGCGTGCCCAAGACTCCGGGCTTCTACTGAGAAATTCCAAATAGAAAAACTTAATAACAATTTGCCCATCCTGGAAATCGAACCCAGTTGTCATGCTCAGTAGTAGCGCTTGCTACCACTCGACCAACGAGGCAGTCAGGCAACAATGATAAACTAACAAAATTATCGGGTATTGGATTTGTGAACCGTCTAGAACTTTAATTGATGTTCGATTCGGCACGGAAGCGTATAGAAAGCGGTTGTGAATAGCCATGCATGATATACTATCCGAATAATACTAACTTAGAGGCTGTCCATTAATCACGTGAGGCTTGAAAGGGGGGGGAGGGGTCCATAAACAATCACGAAATATCACAAGGGGGGAAGGGGGGTGTAGTAATATATCACGTGTATTTATTTTTTCAGCAAACGCGTAGATTTTTTTTTTTTTTATATACTTATAACTATCCACATCCACACTAATATCCACACTATCCACATCCACATCCACACTAATATTATAAATGCAAAAGTAACTCTGTCTGTCTGTCGGTCTGTCTGTCTGTCTGTCTGTCTGTCTCGCTTTCCTGCTAAAACTACTGAACCGATTTAAATGAAATTTGGTACACAGATAGTTTAGAGCCTGAGAAAGGACATAGGCTACTTTTTATCCCGATAGTATGTTCCCGTGGGATAATTTCCGACCTCTGCGCGGGCGGAGCCGCAAAAGCTAGTATTTTATAAATATTATAAAAAAAAACTAAGATTCTTTGTAGTTACTAAAAAATACACGTGATTTAGGCGGGGGGGAGGGTAGTCTTAAACCTCACCATTGTATCACCAAGGGGGGGCTAAAAACTGGCAAAAAAAACATCACGTGATTAATGGATGGCCCCTTACCTAAGTGTAATACTATTTCATAACTATACAGGGTCGAATAAAACTAGCTGGCAGTACTTTACCTACGAATTGAGGTGGGTATCGATATCGAAAACGAATCAAACAACATCAACATTCGTCAACCATTCTGATCAATGATATTTTTATTTTGGCTCTTAATCTATCAGCCGTTTTTATATTTTTTCGAGGAACATAGATATTTTTTGCCAGCTAATTTTATTTTACCCTGTTCATTGATGACATAGCTTTCATTAACCTCTAAGTCCCTGAGATACCACATTTGGTATCGACACAATGGTTTTTTAATTGTGTCTGTAATTACGGTAATTGACTGGTTAAACTCCTCTCCTCTCTACGTCCCTTATGTTAAAGCCCGGATCTCACGGCTACCATATATCTTGGTTTGTACATACTAATTCTATACCTTCATTCATATGGGGCCGTCCATTATGACGTGATGTTTATTTTAGCATTTTTGAACCCCCCCTCCCCCTTAGTGATACATGGTGAGGTTTAAGACTACCCCCGCTCCCCCTATATCACGTGTATTTTAAGTATCTACAAAGAATCAATTTTTTTTTGTATTTTTTTTTAATACTGATATTTAAAGTACCATCTAATTAAAAAAAAACTGGCCAAGTGCGAGTCGGACTCGCGCACCGAGGGTTCCGTACAAACCTGTAGGCATTCTCGGTTTATGCATACGGTTTATATTTATGAAATTAAATGTTTTTTTTTTTTTTTTTGTATTTGAGTTGATTGAATGAAAGGTAAATTGCGGTTTACCATTTATGACGTATTAAAAAAAACTACTTGCTTGATCTCGTTCAAACCAATTTTCGGTGGAAGTTTATATGGTTATGCACATCATATATTTTTTTTAGTTTTATAATTCTCTTATTTTTTCTAATTTTCGGTGGTAGTTTACATGGTAATGTACATCATACATTTTTTTTAGTTTTATCATTCTCTTATTTTAGAAGTTACGGGGGGGGGACACACATTTTACCAGTTTGGAAGTGTCTCTCGCGCAAACTGTTCAGTTTAGAAAAAAAATGATAATAGAAACTTCAATACCATTTTTGAAGACCTATTCATAGATACCCCACACGTATGGGTTAGATGAAAAAAACCATTTTTGAGTTTCAGTTCTAAGTATGGGGAACCCCAATTTTTTTGTTTTTTCTCTATTTTAGTGTGAAAACCTTAATGCGGTTCACAGAATACATCTGCTTACGAAGTTTCAACAGCATAGCTCTTATAGTTTCGGAGAAAAGTGGCTGTGACATAAGGACGGACAGACAGACAGACAGACAGACAGACAGACGGACAGACAGACAGACATGACGAATCTATAAGGGTTCCGTTTTTTGCCATTTGGCAACGGAACCCTAAAAGGAAAAAAAATACACGTGATATATTACTACACTCCCCCTCCCCGTCTGTGATATTTCGTGATTTTTATGGACCCCTCCCCCCCCCTTTCGAGCCTCACGTGATTAATGGACAGCCCCTATGAACATGTCCGTTTCCACCGCGCGGCCAACTCACAAAATTTTGTTGAAATTGTGCCACGAATTAGTGGTAATTTGTTACAATACACACCTTTTTTCCTGAATTTGTTACAAAATAACTAAGACGGTACGACCAAAAACAGTTGGCCGCTAGAACCG
The DNA here is from genome assembly GCA_932294355.1 of Aporophyla lueneburgensis. Taxonomy (NCBI): domain Eukaryota; kingdom Metazoa; phylum Arthropoda; class Insecta; order Lepidoptera; family Noctuidae; genus Aporophyla; species Aporophyla lueneburgensis. The sequence goes on along the minus strand of OW028751.1, from coordinate 28,333,679 downwards.
CCACTTGCCGTAGTGTTTTTAAGGAGGTCGGTTTTTTCTTTGTAAAATTTTTTTTTCTAAAATAAAGACTGCAATTGCTATGTAGCGCACTCAGTTTTACTCACTGAACTACCGATTAGTATTAACATTAAAGATTTTTTCTTAGTTATTGCTATAGAATTTATACCAAGTACAAAAATAGATCATTATGACATTTTTTAAATAAAATTACTATATTTTTACAATTATTTTAAAATTGAAATAAGTACCTGTAAGAAAATGTGTCTACATTTTGTGTCTTACATTAGTTTCAGTTAATTTATAAATATTTGAAGTAGTTTATATAGATTTTATATTTATTTTGTTGACTTATATTACTTGATTTTTAGATCATCACTGGCCAACCTGTCTGTTCATATATGTCCATATATGAACAGACAGGTTGGTCAGTGATGTTAGAATTAAATCATTAGGGCCCAGGTGGGCGCTCTGTCCATTCGTCTAATAATAATCCCTCCGTTGCGTCGCTTTCCACATAGCCTAAGCAAAATAGGATAGACTGTTTCGTACTGAAACCCCACCCGCATAATTATTTACCCTAGGGCAATATTATTATGAACATTAACATAATAAAGGATTACTAGCTTTTGCCAGCGGCTTGGCTCGCGTATTATACAGTCATATAAACCTTCCTCTTGAATCACTGTGTCTATTGATAAATGTCCGTTGCGTAGTTAAAAAGGTTTTTCTAACCGTACAGACGCGGGAAGCAACTTTGTTTTATACTATGTATGATAGGTTAAATGGAATACGAATTAAGAGAAAAAATTACCGCCTCATGAATGTGATATAGGTACCTATAAATTGTGTAGCGTAGGTAAGCTTCAGACAAATATTTTTTGCATAATGCACAGAGCACAAAATCTCTTTCACTACGACTATCACAACGGTCAGACATGCAACAAAACGCAAAACAAATTCAGTTTTATTTCCTTCGAGGAATTCCCTAACTTTCTCAACAATACATCTGAAACAAAATTTCATTCTAACAAAAATTTAATCTAAAAGCTCTCATGGATATGCTAATCTTCTTTTATTATGAAAAAGAAGCAAACTTTCTACACAATGTTTTATTTTGTTACCTATGCTTATTTTCGACGGGTGTCATGGCGCCGAAACGTAATGGCGCACAAGTGAATTATGGCGGCAAAATATCGTCGAGAACTCGAGACATTGTGAGAGAATATGGCTTACTTATTTAACTGGATAGATACGGTTGCGAATAAACTCAATTTTGGAGGGATAATATGTTATTCTATTTGAAAGAAATAGGGTTAAGCTCGATTCGGGGTCGAATGTGACTTAAAAACAAAATATAAATACGGTAAAAAAAGTATGGTACTAGGCATGCCTTTTAAGTTCTGTCGTTACCATAATTCCCGGCAATTTTGAATTTGGAACTGTCCTATATTCGAATGTGTTTAAATTTTGAATCTCAAAACAGTTAAAAGTATTAAGATGAATGCTATTGTTTAGTCACAGCGAGCGTCGATTGGAATCTGTCAGGTTATGTAAGAAAATGAATCTTTCTAAGGAAAATGTTCGAGCAATAATTTTCTACGACTTTCGAAGAGACCTGACACCGCTTCAGTGTTTTGAAGAGCTAACATCTGTGTTCAGTGATGAAACTCCGTGTCTGCGGACTGTCGAACGCTGGCATTTAGAATTCCAGCGTGGACATACGAGTGTTAGTGACAAATCTCACGAAGGGTGCCCAAAATCCGCCTTCACTGAAGGTAACATCATTGCTGTGAGACAACTAATTCTCGAAGATCGTCATGTGACATATCGAGAGAAAGAGGCTCTATTAGGCATATCAGGGTCAACCATTCAGAAGATCTTGCATGAAGCGTTTGGTGTGAGAAAGCTAGTTTGCCGTTGGATACCGCATCTGCTTTCCGACGATCACAAGGCGGCCCGCGTCAGATGGTGTAAGAAAAATCTGTAAAGGTTCAACCAAGGAGAATCAAATCACGTCTACGACATCATCAGTGGTGACGGATCTTGGATCTATGCCTACGATTCTGATTCCAAACAACAATCAACAATCTGGGTCTTTCAAGACGAGCCAAAGCCGACTAAAGTTGTTCGTTCTCGAAGCACTTCAAAGAAGATGGTGGCCACGTTCGTTGGAAAAACCGGCCATGTTGCGACTATTACACTTGAAGATCGTAGAACAATTAACGCAGAGTGGTATACCACAGTTTGTTTACCACAAGTCATCGCCTAACTTCGAAAATCTAACTCCAAGCGACGCATCATCCTGCACCACGACAACGCAAGCTCACACAGCGCTCGTGAAACGATTGAGTATTTGAAGCAGGAAAAAGTAGAAATTCTTGACCATCCTCCATACAGTTCTGACCTAAATCCTAACGATTTCTTTACATTTCCTAAAATTAAGAAAAATCTTCGTGGTCAAAAGTTGCAATATCGGTGAAGAAGCAGTCGACGCTTTCAAGTCAGCCATTTTGAACACCCCTACTTTAGAGTGGAATAAATGTTATAATAACTGGTTTGAGCGAGTGGAAAAGCTACGTGGTGAATACTTTAAAAAACAATAAAAAGTACTATAAGGTTCTAGTTGTGTTTTTTTCTTCAAACGACAAAACTAAAAGGCATGCCTCGTACTTCTACACTCTATGCTCTTTTGATAATCTGGAATACATTGGCTAATAGCCTAGGTATTATTGTACATACGTTCTAGCATAGTTCAAAGTGTTAAAAATGTAAAGCCTGATCTAGTAGAATCCCAGATTGAGCATATTTTATAGATTACCTAAATAAATTGCCTTTAATATTAGGTAGCTAAGGTTTACCCTTTCCAAAAATTGTTTCTAATAAAATCAATAACGTTTGGATAAGCCCGGGGCCATTATACATAAATCTACCACTAACAAAGTAAGGACCTACTACTTATAATACCTAAATATTAACCGCCTACCCTAAAGCAAAGAGGTTAAGACCGCCACCCGTATCACGAGTCACTAGTGACCAACTTTTCAACTGCAAATCTATCATATTTGGGCCAGTTTCAAAACCGTTTCGACCAGTCCGTATTCTGTCTTCACTCCATAACATGAAGATCATGTAGATAAGCCGTCGCTCGTCAGGAAGTCGTTTGTCTGCCTGTACTAACAAAGTTGTTACATTAAACTCAAGCGCAACAGCAGTTACAGTCATCGAGACTTTAGTTTCAACCGCGTGTTATAAATGTGTTTTGTTTTAAAATATTGCTGTCTGTGGGAACTTTGTGAGGTAGCATTAAATGTGGTTATGAAATAAGTAGTTCGTTTTTTATATCAGATACTAATCTGACATTTCAAAACTTTTGTTCTCTTTTTATTAGGTATAGGAGTTTGATATGAGTTTGACATTACATGGTCTATCAAATTAGTATGGATTTAAAAAACGAACTTTATTATTTATGTCCCACTCCCACTGGCGGGAACCGATTACTTTTCCGAATTTTTTTTGTTCGAATTTAATTTTACCGAAAACTATTGGCCGACGTCTTTTTTGCAATATGCATCATTTGACATATTTTTAAATCATCGAAGTATCATGTGTCATAAGTATTATTTTACCGAATTATGTTTCGCCGATTTACGAAATAACTTTTTGCTATTGGCCGAAGCCTCTTTTGAACTTTTATCAGTTGCCAAATGGTTTCTTTGCCATATTTTCACCACAGTGAAACACATTTTTGGGAATATTATTTGGTCACAAATATATAGCCGGTTACTTGGTAGCGTTTTCAATAGTAAATTAAATATATGTAGTGTCATAAAAAGTCAATATATTGTGCTACAAAATTTAGTGAGAAAGGAATCGCTGTAAAACCGACTTTAGGGTAGGGCGGGGCTAGAAGTCCGTCGGGTAAGAAGTCCCAGCATGCATATCACAGTATCTAACCGCGCTATAAACAGACGGTCTACGTGATCTGCTGGGACACTGGGACTGAAGAGAAAGATCAAGAAAAGAGTAAAATGAGAAAAATAAAGCAAATACGGAAAATAAGAAGAAAATGACAGCAAAGAAGAACATTTTCAAAGAGAAGAGCTCGTCACCTGTGATGATGTAGAGTATTTTGCATTTTATGCTGCGAATCATATTCAGAAAGCAAGTCAGGAGATCAGTGGATTTAATGCCCAATCTGCAAAGATTGGGCACATGAACGATGTGTGTGTTTTAATTTTATCTGTCTTAATCGTGATAACGATGAAGATTAAGGTGATTCTAAGAAGCTGGTTGTAAATTAATATTTGAAATTACTGTCATTATAACGTAATACTGATTTTGTGTCTGTTCAAAAATCAAAGTTCAAAAATAATTTACGTTTCGTTTTGTTTCATTGTTTTTAAGTTGGAATTGAAAGTTGATTATACTAAAATATTAATAAACGTTGATTTCAAAATAATGCATTTTAATTTACTGTAATAATTGACCATAAATACCTAGTTAGCTTTACAATGTTTGGACTTCTTACCCCTTAACTTGGGACTTTTTACCCCGTGAGTGGGGCAAAAAGTACAGAATTCCATTTTGCATTTGTGGCTAAAGTTTTCGCAAATTAATTGAATATTCACACTTTCGACTATTTGAGCGTTAAGCTGAATTGTGTAAGGTTTCACACAACATTTTTAATTAACAGTAAGTACTCAATTTTAAAGCATATGGGTCCTGGAGTAAAAATTGGGACTATTAGCCCCGCCCTACCCTAGTCTTGTCTACCCTACCCCTAGAGTGTAATTTAAGCCCGCGCAGGCGCGGAGGGGTAGGGCGGCCCGCGAGCTGAGGAGCAGGTGGTCTGATGGTGAGCATTAAAACCATCTGCGACGATAAGCTAGCGTGGGGCCGCCCAAACCCCGCAGCGCCGGAGCCGTGACAGAAACAATGCTTGCTGCATGTTGCATGCCTGCTTGAATGTAGCATGCTTCTTTGCACGCTGCATGCTTGCTTGCATGCTGCAGGCTTGCTTGCCTGCTTGCCTGCTGCATGCCTGCTTGCACGCTGCATGCATGGTTGCATGTTGCATGCTTGTAGCAAGCAGCATTGTTTGCATGCTTCTTACTGGGACCTTTTAAAAACACTTTTGTTCATAATAAACTGTTTTATTAAGTGCCATTACATTTAAATAAATAATTAATTAAACCAAAGAGTAGGTTAATCTTAACATAGGTATAATGAATGTCTGGAAACATAATACTTCGAACAAATGTTATTTCGGCTAAGTGTAACTTCGGTAAAGAGTTTATCGACCAAATGAAACGTCGGAGTAATGAAAAAAGTCGAATTGATAATAGATCAACTGATACAGTGGCAGACGTGACTTCGATGAAGTAAATAAAAACGAAACGATAATAGTTGAAAAGTTTTAGGGGAAATGAAATTCGGTTAAATATTTTTCGAAATTATGATAGGTAACCCCCACTGGCACATGGCACATACATTTGTTGGACTTTCGTTAACACTGATGACATCAAAAATATAAAGCTTGAAGCTCACCAGCAGTTTCTCCATGGATTTTGTTGCGCAAATTTGTACCAGCTAGAGCGCTAGCAAATGGTGAAGTGCGGGCGTTTTTGGGGACGGGCTTCGTCTTATGTAATTTTGACGTTCGAATGTGCTGATTCTCAGCCTAAGTAAATTGAATAAGTGCCTTTTGATGTTGATTATATTATGTAGCGATACATTACATCTTTAGCTGTTATTATATGCCAAATCTATAAGCGATAGAATAGTGTCGATAATATACAACGATTTTTTTAGTTTCCAAAACCATTATTCGTCCTCTTTGAAAAATATTGACGTTCATTTGACTAAAAGGCCCTCCTTTCCCTTTTCCACACATTGTACTATTTTTTTGGTTCCCACTACGCCCTCGCCATCGTCTTTGCCATCGTGGCAGGCAGAAACAAAGATGGCGAGACGAGCTTGACAACTACCGAAAGGACAAGCCAGCACTAGCAAAAGACAGAAATAAGTGAAAAGGCACACATATCTTTCCTAATAAAACATTTGCTGCTGTCCCGCTTCTTAAAACCATCAATTATTGTCTTTTCCTCACCAGCGAGGATACAAGGTGAGGTCTATACATCAATATAAAATGGCTACTTAGCACCACCCCTGTCACATAATAATAATAAAAATGTTCAAAGTTACGATCGTAAAAAAGTAATGTGTACGTTAACTGCTTTCCTGCTGACAAGTGACAACGAAGATGTAGGTTTATCGTCTTCCGTAGCACAACTAACTCAATTTATTAGTTTTATTAGCTAAGCTGTTAAATGTGCATTTAGGTCGTTACTGTAGATACTTATTCATAAGCGACAAGTCGCTTTGTGAAATCACAGGCGAAGAATGAACTTTACTTGTAAATAAAGTTGGTAACGCATCGAAAATCGAGCACTTTGGTAATTTGGTAGTAAATACGTTATTGTGAGTAAACGGGAGCTACCACATCCCATTAATCAACTTGTACAATTAAAAGAACGGAGGATTTGTAGCTCAAACAGAAAATTATTAGAACAAGTTCTCCGGACGTACAAATATTTCGGCAGGATTTTATGGCGCACTAGATGTTGAACGGAGCATTGAGAATCCGACACAGTGCATTCAAGCACGTTGGAAAAACACATTTTGATTTGCAACTCTTGGCGCTAAAATGTGCGCAAAAAAATCGCGTCGCGTTATTTTATGTCCGTGCGATCGGGCCATAAGCAGATACGCTGACACGATACGACATGGTTATGGTATCGGACAGAACACGACTTGTCACACGATAAATGCTCGAAATGGGCATACATAAAGGATACGATACGTTTGATTTGGATACATCAAGATAATACCAGTGTGGACCACGCTTTAGGTGAGCGATCGGGCTATCTATCCACCATTCCACAGCTATGATAATGGAAACATTTCTCTTCATCACAGCATGTTCTCCAAGATCCAAATCGATACAGACTTACCTACCTATATTTTAATCATTATCATACATCCCGGTATATCCCGGGATCCTCCACAACACTACAGTGTAAAGTAGTGTCGTAAAAAAGCAATTTGATCGCTCCCGCCTCCGCTGACAGTGGCAGTGAGTGTAATTTATTGTTGCGCCAACTAACTCGATATTTGCGTGAATGCTATCATTTATAAACAGGCGTTGGCACTTTTTTTCACCCTCTACCACCCTCTGTTTTTTATGTTATTTGACGGCAAGGGCGTCTGACCAGAAGTGACAAGGAGTTAGAGTGATACCTCCAAGGATCTTTTGGTGTCTAAAAGACACTGGCTGGAAGCGTAGTTGCTTGTTACTTAAATATTTATGGAAAACGAAGAAAAAAGAAGATGGCGCCGTTGGTTCAGATTTTGGCCACACTCCAAAAGATCATGGTACATACCGTTGTAGAAACTTATATTTGCAATAGCGAAGCATTGTAAGATAAACTGTATTGTCATGGCAGAGACAGCGCTGAAATCTCTCTTGTGTGATTTGAGATATTTTCATCTCAAATTCATTAAGTCGGATTGCCTTGTCGTTGGGATGACGAAACAAAAAGGTCATAACTTGAAGAAAATACAAAACAGTAAATTTTCTATAATCCTAGATCAAGAATGTACAACTAGCAATCCCGAACTAATCCGTATTCATTGCACCCAACTTGGCCCGGGATTTACAAACACAATCCCGCATTGGGGCGGGACTCGAGAATAACAATTTATTTATGTATGTTTTTTTTTTTTTTTTTTTTTTTTTTTTTTTCAGGATGGGAAATCATCAAATGACTTCTCCCGCTCTGGGCGGAGCGGGAGGGCGTGTCAGACTTTTACTGACTAAAACCCACCCGTGTTCCATCAGTTGCCCATGTGCCAGGGTCACGGTATCTCTTTCGAACAATCACGCGACCCCGGCAGATTTATGTATGTTGCAATCAAGTTTCTTGCGAGACCGACGGAGAAGCTTGCCTCGCACTATTTCCTCGAGTGATTTAGATACTCTGCCTTTTTTCCTTTCATATTGAGGAGCCTACTTCAATGTGTGCGTTTACATTATCGATAGTATTGTCTGTTCCAAAAAGGTGTGATACAATGACAACAAATTAATTTTAAAACGTCCTCTACTTGCTGTTTTGGTTGTGTAAGAATTTAAACTGAACGCTAAGCCGTGTGTTGAAGATACAGTTCGCAAAAAAATCCCGCCGTCCGAGGTTAGGTGGATACGTGTTCCGAAGACATGTGACATCTACCAACACGCACTGGGCCCGCGTGGTGGATCACGCCCCCTCTATTGAGAGGCGGCCTGTATTCCAGCAGTGGGAAAAATTTAGGGTGATGATGATGAGGTTACGTGGTATTATTGTTATTCTTCCAGACTCACCTGTCCATCTGCAGTAAAGGACTCCCAAATTCAATTTTATGTACTGTTGCGGTTCTTCTATCGCCTCGGACTATGTGCTCCTTGAACGATGAGACATGCGTCAAACGGCACGCACGCGCGTCTTCGAGTAGGGCTTACTGTGAGTTTCTCAAGTTAACGCATCGACTGCGTTTGGCACTCCAATCGGCCCCTGGATTGGTGAACGAGCAATCAGAGCGCCGAACGCGGTCCATACGTTAAGTCGAGATGGTTAAAAGAAACTCACACTAGGGCCACTATTTCCTCATTCCAACCTAGCCCGTCCTCTGCTGCCCTCTTCCAGCGATGCCCTAATCCTCGGCTTGGCATCGGCATGGATCTCGATCCATGCCCAACAAGGCCTACCTTTAGCGTGTAGTCGCTTCAGTTTTAAGTTTTTAAGCCCTGGGTTACTGGCTTAACCTGTCCGGTTAAGCAGCCGACAACCTCATAGGAAGACATGCAAGATGACCTTCCCAAAAAAAAAATAGCCCACTCTTTCCGTCCGTCACTCCGCCCGTCTTGTCGCGCTGGCTCGTGGTATGCTCTAAAGTTTAAAGAAGATGTTTAGAGTTTAAACAATTTCTTTCATTTGTTTTCTCCGCAATCGCCGTCGCTTGAGCGTGTAGCTCGAGATCACGGGGCTAGCGGGGTTTATTGCCACTCATAGACGCTACCCTATAGCTCGTATAATGTAACGCCGAAATGTAACGTTGTATTATTTATTGGTCTCAGCGTTCGAGGTTATAAAGACGTCATATTTTATTTTAACGATGGAATGAAACTTTTATGGGCCGTGAATACTGAAAGGGAATGAATTCGAAGACGTTATAGTAAATAAATTACCTTTTATTTAGGTACTCAGCAGGTGAAAATGAAAACGTAAATCATAATTTGCGTACCTATTTAAATAATTAATTAATTAAACTATACGAGTATTTCATAGCTGGGGAGTAATGATAGCATTAGGGAAAACGAATAAAATACTCTTCAGACGAGTGTTTGCATTGGGTCTGGTAGCTCAAATAAACAGGTGTCCCCGTTGTTATAAACGGAGGCATGAAATATTAATTTCGTGCTGCCCTAAATTGTTTGGATCCAATATAACTCAACGTCATTTTTAAGCCGTGAAATATCTGTAAGGTAGGTGTAAGGTAGCTCCTATCCACTTCCATTAATAGTGGCAATATAATATGAATGACCAATGATAGCCTCGTCTTATTCTTCGTGTCGCACGACAGTGGTGCCGATTCTGTTGTACACGAACTAAACTAACTAAACTATCTCTAAAATTCCTTACTTTTGGCTATGAGAATTATAACGCTATTCTGCAAGGAAAAATCTCTAAATTTAAAAATTATTTTGACACGACTAAAATTAAATTTGACAATCGCGACTCAGCGTGGTATTTTTTTTTTCTTTTGGTTTCGCAACGTTGTACTTGTGTGTGCATTGCGTAGAATGAATTTTTTGAGAGACGAAGGCGCGTGCTAGGGGGAGTAGGGGGCAGTGCTGCCAATTTAGCATTTTTATGGCTAAATTTAGTATTTTCCCTAGTCATTTGGCATACAAAAATTCAATTTAGCATATTATTTAGCATTTTACTCGGAAATATTTATTTAAACTTGAATTTCCAAAACTTGAATGGCAGTGTACTTCGTCTACTGTTAAATTTTGGTGTGAAGTCTCGGACCACAAGGACGCTGCTGAAAATAATCCCTTCAAGGAACTGGCAGCATTTGCAACAACGTTATTAACATTACCTCATTCGAATGCAGACGTAGAGCATGTATTTAGCCAAGTTAATTTGGTAAAAACTTAACTCAGGAACAGTTTATCAATTTCAACCTTAAATGCAATCTTATACGTAAGATTCCGATTATAAATGGTTAACAAGTGCTGTCACTCCTACGAGGTTCCTGACCCAATGTTGTGAAAAATAGGGACAAATGAGGCCTATAAATCTATATCTTCCACTCCAGTTGCATTTATTGAAGAGGATACAGACGACTGTCTTCATATGTTATTTGTGTCACAAAATTAGTCCTATATTTTTTTTAATAAACGCTCTCTCTTTCTGTGTTGGCACTTTTTTTTAGCATTATCCTAAAATTTTAGCATGTTTTTGGCATTTTCTGAATGTAGATTTGGCAGAAAATATTATTTGGAGTTGGCAGCACTGCTAGGGGGCAGCCTGGGGCAGCCTGGATGTGTTTTATATGGAATTTTTCACTTTTGTTTGAAAAATATAAAAAAAATGTTACCCACGTGTTGAGATTTAAATATGCAGGGGCATATTAAGGGGGTCGAAAAATTCATTATTTTTGCGATAGGACACGCCATTTTCAAGATATAAGCAAAAAGAAAATAAAAAAATATAGAACTGTTTTTGCACGTGAAGGCGAGCCGTTGTTGAGAATTTTAGTTCATGACCACTAGTTTTATTCCACACCTTTTTAATCGCGATTAAAAATAGTCAGATTTAGTTAAAATAAATTATTATAGTCAAAATCTGTTGGCCCAAAACTTCACTACTTCCACGGCATTTTCGGTGACAGCGCAGAGATCACTTTGGCTGCATGTTTTGGGACACAAAGGGACACGTCAAACCGAATATTAAAAGGCCATCTCTCTCTTTTCAGGAGTGAACAGTCCTACAATCGCACAGTACAGTCATTGTCCTCTGTGGGTGCCCTCTCCGTGCCCTGGTCAGCGACTGACGCGCGCCTTACCATGCCGGCTGCACTCGGGGTCGCTGGCATACCAGCCTTGGTCATCACAGACGGAACAGGGAAGATTCTCACTGCAAATGGAAGGCAACATCTGTCGGCTGATCCGCTTGGATTTGTAAGTATCTTAGTATCTGACTGGATGTGAATGGTAGAGTTGTATGTTGTGATGCCACTTGAGAGTGGCCTACTATGTTCAGCAGTGAGCTGAGATATGAAGTAGACTGACCTGACAGCTTAGTAGAAAATCTGTTATTTTATGAACCGTTTCTCGCCAAAATTTCCTTTTGACGTTTCCCTCATCCTCCGTCTGTGACCTTGTGTGTGTCTCTTTCGGTAAAGATCGAAACAAAATCGCCTGAGCCCTTAAGGTAAAAGGATCCTGTTGGTATCTCTTGTCAAATAACCTAGTGTCCTTTATTGGAAGACGCTTTCGGCTTCCCGGAAATCTTTACATAAAGCTGGAAAAATGACTATATTTTTCATAACGAACCTTATTCTTCTTTTTTGCCAGAACTTCCCATGGGCGCAACGACCGGTGTCAGTGCTGACCGAACAAGCGCTCCTGAAGATGGCGCGACACCCAGCAGTCGTCTTGTTTATCGGTAAGATTTAAATTGTATACCTACTAAAAAAACTTCATCAAGCATAGACTGACCTTCGACCCCACCAAGGACCTGGCTAACTAACAGACTCGCTGGCGTCTTAACAGGACCATCATTAGCAATCAAAACAATTTTAGCTCAAATCTGGACTAGCAAGTCCTGGGACTTGCTGGTCCAGATTTGAGCTAAAATACATAAGAACTAAATACATAATGTGTGGTTAAATTTATAAGTACCCAACCCTCCCAAATTGGGGGAGGCCTATGTCCAGTAGTGGACATCTTTTGGCTGAAAATATGACCCAACACATTTACTTACAAAGTTATCATACTCTTTTCTCCTTTCCAGATGACGAAGATTCAGAAATAGAATTCGCCGAGTCCGTCATAACACCTTCCGCGGAATCCTACTACGAGGAGTGCAGCATCCAGTTCCCTGGCTTCTGTCCCTACCAGAACTCTTCGGACGACGAAACCATGGACTTTGACTACCCGACGTCCCGGCACTCCAGAATGAAGAAGAAGCCTTTCAAACACGTCATGTTTTACATTGGCATCGATGGCACAGATAGCGCAGATATGCTGAGGGAACATATAGGTCTAGATGACGCGGTCCCCTTGCTTACCTCCATAGATTTCCCCAAACAGCGCATGGTGACCATGAAGAATGGTGATGAGATTACCACGGACTCGGTCCAGAATTTTGTTGATGCTTACTTGAGCGGGAATGCTGATTTTAAGCCGTTGAAGCCGTACAGTGAGAAGTGTTAGTTACCGTAGATTTTTTGATGAACGATGCGACTTGGATTGGGAAATAGGTGTCTAGATCTGGACCAGAAAAAATATGTGGACTCGCGCCACTAGAGCCATTTGATATAAGAATTTTCGATCGAAATACGCAATTTATTCAACTATATTTAGAACCTTTCATTTGACTGGCCCACCTTTTATTGTAAACACTGAAATTGTTATAAAACTGAAAAAGTAAGATGATATTTTTTGCAGAAATAATCATACTTTGATGTAAAAAAACGCAAGGAACATTATTAATTAATTTCTCATAAGCTGTCAACTAACATATTCTAGATTATTGTAAATAGGCATACCTAGACCTACAACCAATATGTACACTTTAATAATGCAGTAGGTAAGCTGTTACATGGCGACATTAGAAGCTACAGATTTCTAGTTTAAGTTGACCTCTCATTGTATCGGGTTTTCGTACAATGAGAAGTCAGCTTAAACAGGAAATTATAGCTTAATATGTCGCCGTACGTACCTACGGACCCCTTTTTCTGAGATCCCGCAATGCGTGACGGGTAATACGCGATAAATACAGCTATGTACATAGGTACATCATACTTGGCACAACTGGGTAAATAGTATTATTCACTGGTGTTGTTGCGTAATAATTTGTAATATTTTGCAATTCACCACAACGAAAGCCTAGTTCATACTCTTATTACCACTTCAAGTCGCATTTGAGAACGTTAGTTTGAACCTAGCCTTACATTTGTTATTCCAGTATTATTTCAATAGTTCTTTCTTATAGAAATAATTGTATAAATTGTTTTCATGTAAACTCAGTAGTAATTAGCACGTAATTATGTATTGTTTTAGTAATTAGTAAGTAATTTGTATGAAATGTGGACAAAACCTCATTCATTTCTGAATGGGTGTCAATTTTGAAACCTCAACAGGTTTCAATAAAGAGACAAAATATTACGTATAATTACGCCCATAATACTATTATATTTTTCAAAACGTTACAGTGCTTACGGTATGTTTGACTGATAGCCGCCCATGGCCCACGTAAGGCGATGTTGGCCCCCCGCCTGAGATTATTGTGACCGGCTCCAATATAAAAAATTAGAACTATAATTAATAAAAACAATGTGGAATTCACCTAAACTTTAACAAAAATAAATAAAGTAGCAAACAAACTTGTTCTGATTTTTTACTTAATAAATTCTAAGAATTAAAACCTATCTATAGAAAGCAACGTTTATGGTTTCATTTATAAAGATTGTCTATGCTTATTTTCACCTCCTTCGCGGTGTCTGATACGAAATGTGTAATTTTACCCACTTTCTTTTTTCAATGGGTTAAAAATAATGGTCATTAAATAACTGACAGGTAGTCAGATAGCTAGAATTAAGTTGTTCGTCGTAGCTGAACCTATTTCTTCCCATGGATGTCCTAAGAGGCAACTAAGGGACTTACTAGAGAATAGGCAGCAGCGTTCCCTATGCATTTCACCACAATACTGCGATCGCCAACCCGCCTGACAAGCGTGGCGATTAAGGCAATCCCCTCAAACTGGAGGAGGCCAATGTCCGGCAGAGGACGTCTTTTGGCTGAAATAATGATGATGAATGATGATTCATGGCTAAAATTAAGGGGCATACTCTCAGATAGCCCACAAAATTCAAATATTCTCAATATTTTTTGCAATTTACGGGTCAGTTTCTGGTTCTATGTAGATCAAAATATGATTCGCGACGACCAAAACAAAGAATCTACAAAATTATAACCATAACAAGTCCTCAATGCGACTGTCGAAGTTAGAATCAGCCTCAAATATCAAAACTTCACTATATAGTTATTCAATAGGGTAATTTGGAGAATTTAGAGAGTTGGTGTCTTCTTTACATAGTATAAAACAAAGTTGCATTTTATGCTTGTACACATAAATCTTTTAAACTACGCAACGCAGTTTAATACGGTTTTCAGAAATAGACAGTGATTCAAGAGAAAGGTTTAGTCTAATATGCGGACGACGCGCTGACAATAGCAGTTTATTATAATTCTGTAAAACACATTTGTAACAGTCGCTAATTAAACTAGAAAATACAAAATAATTTTTTTGCTGAACCAAATATCATTCGGGACCACAAAAACAATCAACAAAAACATCATATAATTTAATGCTGAAAAAGAAATTGTAAAAAAAAAATGGTAAGGAATTTTTAATTTAATTCTAATTGAAATTTTCTTAATTTTTTTGTAAAATGTGATTCGTTTTTTATAAAGCGAATCATTTTTAGGGTTCCGTTGCCAAATAGCAAATAACGGAACCCTTATAGATTCGTCATGTCTGTCTGTCTGTCTGTCCGTCCGTATGTCACAGCCACTTTTCTCCGAAACTATAAGAGCTATGCTGTTGAAACTTGGTAAGTAGATGTATTCTGTGAACTGCATTAAGATTTTCACACTAAAATAGAAAAAAAACATTAAATTTTGGGGTTCCCCCATACTTAGAACTAAAACTCAAAAAAAAAAATTTCATTAAAACCAAACGTGTGGGGTATTTATGGATAGGTCTTCAAAAATGGTATTGAGGTTTCTTATATCATTTTTTTCTAAACTGAATAGTTTGCGCGAGAGACACTTCCTAAGTGGTAAAATGTGTATCCTCCCCCTCCCCCCCACCCGTAACTTATAAAATAAGGGAATAATAAAACTAAAAAAAAATATATGATTTACATAACCATGTAAACTTCCACCGAAAATTGGTTTGAACGAGATCCAGTGAGTAGTTTTTTTTTAATACGTCATAAGTCGTAAACCGCAATTTACCTTTCATTCAATCAACTCAAATATAAAAATTAAAAAAGACATTTAATTTCATTAACATAAACCTTATGCATAAACCAAGGATACCTACAGGTTTGTACGGAACCCTCGGTGCGCGAGTCCGACTCGCACTTGGCCGGTTTTTTATTTTAGAAGCGATTGAACAGCAGTACCACTTTCACGTTTATGTTTGTTTATTTCCATGGAATGACTTTTTCATGAAATAGTCATAGTCATTCAATAGAATAAACATCGTGTTATTTTCGCGAATGATATTTTAATCATCATACAACCCAGCGCTGACCTGCAAATTACAAAAAAAAAACTTAACAAAATTTGAATTTCGTGGGCTACTCTTGAGCTTCCATCTTATAGCTTGGCAAAAAAAAAGTCTGTCGTGGTAACCATTGGAACTAAAATATTTTTTGGTGGCTACACTGCTTGATTTGATAAATTGCAATTTCGTTGCGACCAGACGTGTCAAAGATTTATTAAAATAAATAAATAATTACTTGCTGAATCGTGACCTAGTTTCACCAAATAGCCGGTAGTAACGCAAACTGAGTCATATGTAAACATAATATGCTAGGTATGTGTAAATGGTTAATGTGAAAATGTGTATAAGTTTTTAACAAGTACATAACTTGTATCCTAATGTCAACCAGCCCCTTCAGCCGGGGTGGAAGATGTGCTCGGAGTCCACCTCCTACACCCGTGCCCGTGCCCGTGCCCGCACCTGCACCTGCACCCGAGCCTGCACCCGAGCCTGCACCCGAGCCTGCACCCACTTCTCCTCCTAAACCGCCGAGTCAAAGAGTCGATGACGGGATTGAAGTGATAGCAACGCCGGAAATCCAGAACTGGATGTCGTCTATTGAGCAGTGCCTCAATGAAGTGTGCTCTCTATTACATCTGAGGGCAAATTGAACATGGAGCAAAAACTGCGGATAAGTACCCTATGCCGAAAAGTTAGTCACGGAACATCGCAGATGGCAGTCCAGTACCAGTCCCTAAAAATGAGAGCCGTCTGGGCCCACTCCACCGTCCAAACACTCGAGGACCAAATTGATCTGTCTCATCAACTACAAGACCTGAAGCAGAAAATCGGAGCCTCAATTAAACCAGTTACGGAAAGTTCCTTTGCCGACATGGTAAAAAAAGGTACCAACAATTTTATACAGCCGATAAATTTAAGCTCAGTGGCTATATACCCTAATGATAAACTAAAGTCTAGTGAAGAGACCAAAACACTTGTCCAAAAAATTATTTGCCCCGAGCAAATGAAACTCCAAATAAGAGGATTACATAAGACAAAAAACGGCGGTGTTATTATCAGCACTGAATCAAAAGAAGACATTGTGAAGGTTAAAAAATCGATGGAATTATCAAATTCAGGCCTTACAGTAGACGAGCCCTCCAAAAGGAAGCCGATAGTCGTAGTTATCGGAGTGCCCTCATCTATGCAAGAGAATGAAGTTTTTACTTGTTTATTCAACCAAAATGTAGCCGAGAACCTTCACAATTGCAGCCTCGAGACATTCCTGACCTCCATTAAGTTAAGCCATAAGTCAGGTAAAAAGATCAATACAAAATCAAAAATCAAAAGTCATTTATTCAAACTAGGCTGAGAGTCAGCACTTTTTGAACGTCAAAGTTACACAAGACAGTCCCCCCAAAACGCCCGCCCTTCGACACTTCCTACTGCTTTAGCTGGGAAGAAGAAGTGGTGGAACAAACTCCCCAGCAGCACAGCTGTCTGTTAAGTTAGAAGAACTTGATTCTATACAATACTGTGTAAGTAATTAATATTATAAAACAAAACATACATCGTAAACAGAACTTAAAACGTAAATAAAGCCTCCAGGCATAAAGGGCGTGTCCGCTTACATATTCAACGATGCAAATTGATACATACATCTAAGTTGAAGTTACAATAGTTAAACTAAGGACCTCCGGACCAAAATAAAATAACAGTTAATACAAGTAGCAATAACAAAAACTATGGTCAGCAAGACGACCAGTCACCACAAGCAGCACCCGTTCACGAGCATAACGCAACGGTCAGCCATTACCCCCCTCACCATATTTGAGGACGCTGAAACCTGCAATTATATAATTGAAGTATCTGCAGAGATACGTAAAGCCCTGATAACTAAAGATAGAGTGTCTGTAAATTGGTCATCATGCCCCGTCAGAGACTTTACACTTGTTACACGCTGTTATAACTGCCAGCAGTACGGACATGCGGCCAAATCATGTCGAGAGACCACCAATACCTGTGGCCACTGTGGAGATCAGGGTCACTCAATCAAAGAGTGCACAAAGAAGGCTGAGACACCTAAATGCGCTACTTGCTTGAAGTTCAAAAAGCCGAGCAACCACAAGACAAGTGCTGATGATTGTCCAGTGAAAATAATGGCAGAAAAGAGGTACCTACATAAATTATATAGATTATGGTGGCGCCTAAGAGCGCCGTTAATTAAGTATTTTTCTAGCCCTTATTACTGTTATTTTATAATTATGATTAATAATTTAATTAATGACATAGATAAATTCTCTGTTGTTGAATCCCATACTTGTGACGTTGAACATTTTAAACAATATCTCTCCTCCTACTCTAGTCCACTAACCATACTAACCCAAAATATTCGGAGTATTTTTAAGAATTACGACAGTTTTTGCATTTTCCTACAACGTCTAGACATAAACTGTGACATTATTGTCTTACAAGCTGTATGTTCATAAACATTTTTGATCACCATTGTATTTTCTATTCCTTATCCTCCCGTTTCCAATAAACTAGGTAACGTTCAGCATCTAGGTACTTTAACACACTACTTTAGCAGTGTCAATATTTCAACATTACTTTAAAGCCTGTGATGAATGGTGACCATTATTTGCCATTTTTAACCACCATTACCGTTCCATTCGATTTAGCTTCATATATTAATTAGACTATTACCAGCATCAATTAATGAATTCGCGAGTACAACAACCTAATAATAATACTATAATTCTCAAACTGCAATAAGATTTTATTTTAATTGTACAATTAAAAGAAAATCTTTATTTTTTTTTGTACATACTTTCTGACTGTCATTGAGCCTACATAGAATAAAGGTAACGGTAAGACTATAAGCAAAAAGCCAAGGTGTCAGATCCGAGAGTATGCTTGCTAACAAGTTTCTTTTAAAAAACGTTGAAATTGACGCTAAAACCATAGCCGCCATTATTGTGAAATAAAATTTTCAAAATAAATTTCACGTGCTTCTAAACGAGCGCGGCTCATAATTACTACCTAAATTAGTAAGAAATCTTTAAATCATGGCTGACAACGACGATCTTCTGGACTACGAAGACGACCAGTTAGATCAGCAGACCACAGACGGAGCGCCAGAAGCGGCGCCAAAGAAAGAGGTTAAGGGATCCTACGTATCTATTCACAGTTCTGGCTTCAGAGATTTTCTGTTAAAGCCTGAAATATTGCGCGCCATCGTCGATTGCGGTTTTGAGCATCCGTCTGAAGTGCAACATGAATGTATTCCGCAAGCTGTCCTCGGTATGGATATCCTGTGTCAAGCAAAGTCCGGCATGGGAAAAACCGCCGTGTTTGTGTTGGCGACTCTACAGCAGCTGGAGCCCTCAGAAAACCATGTCTACGTACTCGTAATGTGCCACACAAGAGAATTGGCTTTCCAGATTAGCAAGGAATATGAGCGTTTCTCTAAATACATGGCCGGCGTCAGAGTCTCCGTGTTTTTCGGTGGAATGCCCGTCCAGAAAGACGAGGAGATCCTCAAAACTGCGTGCCCGCACATCGTCGTCGGCACACCCGGCAGGATTTTGGCGTTAGTCAACAGTAAGAAGCTGAATCTGAAGCATTTGAAGCACTTCATACTCGACGAATGTGACAAGATGCTTGAATCTCTAGACATGAGACGCGACGTACAGGAGATATTTAGAAATACTCCTCACGGTAAGCAAGTGATGATGTTTTCTGCCACCTTGAGCAAAGAGATCAGACCAGTCTGCAAGAAATTTATGCAAGACCCTATGGAAGTGTATGTGGATGATGAAGCCAAGCTGACACTGCACGGCTTGCAGCAGCACTATGTTAAACTTAAGGAGAATGAGAAGAATAAAAAGCTGTTTGAGCTACTTGATGTATTGGAGTTCAACCAAGTTGTTATATTTGTTAAGTCTGTGCAGCGCTGCATAGCTTTAGCTCAACTGCTTACAGACCAAAACTTCCCTGCTATTGGTATACACAGGAACATGACTCAAGACGAGCGTCTCTCCCGTTATCAGCAGTTCAAGGAGTTCCAGAAGAGAATTCTAGTCGCCACCAACTTGTTTGGAAGAGGAATGGATATCGAACGAGTGAATATTGTATTCAATTATGATATGCCTGAAGATTCAGACACATACCTGCATCGTGTGGCTCGTGCTGGCCGTTTTGGTACTAAAGGCTTAGCTATAACAATGGTATCTGACGAGAATGATGCCAAAATCCTTAATGAAGTTCAAGACCGCTTCGATGTCAACATCACGGAGCTGCCAGAAGAAATTGAGCTATCAACTTATATAGAGGGCCGATAAATGACTAGATTTCTCCATTCCTTTTCTACCAGTGTTTGACCTTTTTGAATGCCGTGCAACCTACTTGAACTTTGACTTAGATCTGTGGAGTGTTAGTACAGAGTCCAGAGCATTTTTGATTTACAATATAAATAAATAGTTATATTATGCTGATACTTTTTTTTTAACAGTAACATGCCAGGCATTCAGAAAGTGCTGTTTTGTCAACACAAGTGTGTTTAAAGTTATTTGACTAAGTAATGTTCACTTTCCTGGGATGTAGTGTTTTGTGTGGTTTGTTTGTACACAGATTGCTCATATCCAGATAATAAAGTAACTCTAGGTTAAAGATTAATTAAAGTAACATTTGAAATTGTGATAAAATGGCTTTTTATTTTTTTTTTACCAATACTTCCATCAGGGGAAATTTATTTAAATATTGCACAAGTGGGTGTAATATGGCCCTGATGCCTAACGCGTGACGCGTTCGTGACCCCAAACAGCGCACATGCGCTGTTTACACTGCGACAGATTGCTCCAAAGCTCCCATTTGCACAGCGCTGAAAATGCAAAGGCCCCAGGCGCGGTCCGAGCAGGGGGATTCTAGGGGTCATGACCCCCCAAAGACAGTGATACTGACTTTGGGGGTAAAGTTTTTGATAGGTACTACAATTTGTTGCTGCTGCAACAAAATTGTTAAAATATTCTTCAATACTCATGATGACCCCCCAAAATCGAAGGCTGTGACCGCGCCTGAAAGGCCCTTAGCATCGAAAGTTATACTAGCATCATATTCTTAACTAGCTTTTGCCCTCGGCTTCGCCCGCGTGGATTTCTTAAATTAACGCAGGTATTTTTCTAAAATAAAAGTAGCCTAAGTTACTCCTTGTTACATCAGCTATCTGCTAGTGAAAGTCCCGTCAAAATCGGTGCAGCCATTTCAGAGATTAGCCGGAACAAACAAGACAGACAAAAATTGTAAAAAAAATTGTTTTGGTATATGTACCGTGTATACATCCATTTTTTTTAATTATTTAGCCTATACTGTCCCACTGCTGGGCAAAGCCACCAATTTTTCTTACATCCATATACACTTAGTAAAAAGTGGTTATATTTAATATCTATTACAAACAGACACTCCAATTTTATTTATTTGTATAGACAACACTTTTTGCCACTTTTACTGTCCATGGACACAACAATGAAACAACCCAACTCAATTTACTTCTACATAAGAAAAACGATGCCGGTTCGATTGCCGGGGTCGCGTGATTGTTCGAAAGAGATACCGTGACCCTGGCACATGGGCAATTGAAGGAACACGGGTGGGTTTCAGTCAGTAAAAGTCTGACATGCCCTCCCGCTCCGCCCAGAGCGGGAGAAGTCATTTGAAGATTTCCCATCCAAAAAAAAAAAATGCCGGTTCGATTATTACGTCATGTCCTACGGCATTGAACTTGATCTTGGTTAATAAGTCATGTTACTTTTTACACCTACAAGTTGATAATGTGGTGTAAACATAAATTATGTGCACCGCTTTTAGTATTTCCTGCATAGAGGAAAATATTTCCTGACTAGAAATACCTATACACACAGCGATTACCAATCTACCTACTTATCTCCTAATTAAGTACCTAGGTATACCTGTCTAAAAATCGTTTCGTTTTCGGTTTTACGGATTATCCGGAGCCGGAGTACGAACCGCGATCAAATAACTTCATCAAGTCGATATCTATGCATGCACGGACATGTCGAACTTGCATTACCCGCCCGCACCCCGCCGCGCTCTGTCTGCCCCTCGCATCAAGCTATATGTTATTTATTTTAGTTATAGTTACCAATTATTATTACAGTCCGCTGGTAGTATAATAAAATAATATCTGGTTGACCGAGCTTTGCTCGGTATTTTTTGGTAAATTGTGTTTAAAATAATAAGTTTATGTTGAGGTTGATTATCTACAAAGTTGGTCATTAAAAACACGAATAAAACGACATTTTATAAAAATAAATCCTAGCTAGATCGATTTATCGCCCCCGAAACCCCCTGTATACTAAATTTCATGAAAATCGTTGGAGCCGTTTCCGAGATTCAAATTATATATATACATATATACAAGAATTGCTCGTTTAAAGGTATTAGATTCATCGTTTATTATATAGTATTTCTTCAAACATTGTTTTTAATAGTTACCCAACATTATGCAATCATATTTACCGAAATCGCTTTTATTCATACATTGTATTATCCGAATATCTAACAACAATAATTGGTTAAACGCGAATCCAATCCTACTACTAATGGGGTTGAATATACCGAGCACTGTTCCTTGGCTAGCACCCTCCATCAATGGATGCAAACTCAAAGCATTTATTTCAACATTAACCATTGACAGGCAAAGTTGCTCAATCTATACTATAGGATACTATATATATTATTACATATATTTATAATATTATAAAGCTGAAGAGTTTGTTTGTTTGTTTGGTTGAACGCGCTAATCTCAGGAACTACTGGTCCGAACTGAAAAATTATTTTTGTGTTGGGTAGCCTATTTATTGAGGAAGGGCTATACCCTTCCTCAATAAATAGACTATATAACATCACACTACGATCAAAAGGATCGGAGCAGAAACGAAAACTGGCAGGCAATTCGATGCTACGGGAAGGGTTAGGGGAGCAAAACTTTGACGCGGACGAAGTCGCGGGTAGAAGCTAGTTAGTCAGAAAGTTGAAGTTAGTTTGTACGCACGGCGATTAATAAAGCTATACATTTCCAGTATATTATGCTGACTTCTAATCGTACGTAAACCCTATACAATGCATGGTCTGTTTGTTTGTAGTTGATTTATTAGGGAATCACCAGCCATGCACAAATCACGCATCATCGATCGTTGAGACAACTTCCGGAAGACATGGCAACTAGCTATTCATCCGGAAACGACCCGAGGGAGAAATAAATGTCATGGTAGTTTTGTTATTTCTAAACACGTAGTACCGGTAGCTTAGCGATTACTCAGGGACACCTACGCTTTAACATCACGACTATAGTCTCCAATAGGTTAGGCAGAGATTGTACGCTCTAGTTTCGTCAGTTATAATTGGGAATATGGGAGCTAGCCTACTGTCTATACTATATAAATTTAATATTACCTAATTCTTATCGATAGTTTAGGTTGTAGGTATTTATGCAAGTTTTATAAAAAAACTTGCAAGGTAGGCTTCCAAAGCAAATCGTGTGCGTTACGATTGCTCCGCCAGATTATCCAAATAGAATTTTTTTTAGCCAAAACTTTTGTCGAAATTTGTCAAAATCGAATGGCACAAACCAAAAATTTGTCAAAGTAGAAATAAAGAAGATAAAAGGGTTTTAAGTTGGCCGCGCGAACGTAACGTGGAAGATTGCGCGGCCATGGAGATCTCAGCAACTACTTGGGCTAGAGATCTAATTCTTTTTGTCAATTGAAGACTGAATTTGTCAAAAATTGTCGAAAAAAGAATTACATGCTCTTGATTAATATTTTACGAAATATTCACCTTGGAAGTTATGGCCGCGCAATCGTGCACTTGTCGTTTCTTTGTTGTTGATTATTTCTTTAATCTTAAGATTTTATGCCGTAAAACTGTTGCAAGAAGGAAGGTCTTAATTTGTCAAAACTAACTAAAGCAATAAATAATACTAAAGTTTAATTAAACAGAAGATATCAGTCCAAACCAAAAAAGTCGTGGCCGCGCAATCGTAACGCTACTTTGAACGCTGATATCTCATTACCTATAACTGCTAGGAGTTCCGTATGAACATCCATTTATACAGCATATTACTCTCATTAGAATGACATATCGTTTAACCCTCAGAACAGTTTCCGACGAGAGTAATCTCAAAAAATATTTCATCTCGTACAATGTTCGAGTAGGGTAACCATAATTTCGATTTGATTTCGACTATTGTTCCAAGGATTGGAGGAATATATTCAATGGCACCTAACAATTTATATTTTTTTATTATAATATTTTGAGGTATGCCATGTAACAACATCATTTGTGTGCCATTTAAATCAAATGTTACTATTTTTGATAAGGTATAAGTAAATGCAACTAATTAATTGCAGTTTCTGCAACGTTTATTCTCCCATTCATAAATAATAATAGCATCTTCCAGGTTGCTAATTGTGGAAATGTTTATCATATCCAAATTTAACGGTAGAAATACGATAACCGATATAGTTGCGACTGTAACGCTGCATTTTTTATGAACACATTGTAAATGACATTATTTTTAGCGCTGGTTCCATTGGTAATTGTTCCAATAGTACGTGCCTGAATTCTGACCCATCAGAGAGAATACACTTATCAATAAATATATCTAATTTTTGAAACATACAAGTTTTTATTTAATAGTAATTAATTTTGCAGAATGTTCAATATAATTGCTCGTCCCCAGTTATAGGTATTCCCAAATCAAATCGAAATTATGGTTACCCTACTCGAACATTGTACGAGATGAAATAATTTTTGAGATTACTCTCGTTGGAAACTGTTCTGAGGGTAAAACGATATGTCATTCTAATGAGAGTAATATGCCGTATAAATGGATGTTCATACGGAACTCCTAGCAGTTATAGGTAGTGATGGGCAGTGGATAAATACTCGGAGGATAAATACTCGAGTTTTTATCCGAAACGGATAAATACTCGTTTTTACTCATTTTTATCGGATAAATACTCAAAATGATGGATAAATATCTTTTTTGCGCATCGGATGATTATTTTAAAATGTTAATGACTTTTATTGTTATTTAGGCTTTTCAAAATACTACGTTATTACATTATTTAGTTCTATTGTCAATTGCCAGGCTGTAATGGTGTCAGAAGCCCAAACGTCTCTAGTAGAGCATGCTCTTTAGATACAAATTTAGAATCTTTATTTGTTGAGAGTGTAGAGAATAGCCACATAATTGATTATCTCTGTGAAAGGCTTCTAAAAGTCAAGAAAAATGCGGTGAAGACAAGTTTGTTGTTGTTGTTTGCCAACGCTATAAACATGCAAAGGGCTTTTCAATTAGTTAATGATGTTGAGCCTTTAAACTGCGCAGTACACACTAGTAATTTGGTGGCTCATGGTGCACTGAAATGCGGTAGTTTCAAAAATTTATAAACTATGCAGATATGATAAAATCTTTAATAAAAAACAGTTGGTTGTCTGTAAAGTCGGTATACGGACGATAATTTTACGTGATAATGTCTAAGTCTCTTTTACTCGGACGTATTGGCCGATGAAGTGAAAGAGAGATAGATTTCACAAGTCGAACGCTAAGGCCGATTGTGCCTCTCTCTCGCTTACACGCTCGGTTCAGGTGGAACGTGACAATGAGTCATGCTTTTCCGTGCGTGCAGCCAACGTTCATCGATTTATAAGACAGTCAAAAAATCACAAGAACTAAACCCAAAAACTACGATCGAAGCTACAACAAATCGTAAAACAAAAGGTAACGGAAGAAAAGTTAAACCTGCCATGCTACACAAGATAGGGCAGCTATATAATGCTACAAGCAGCTTTGCTTGATGATAACTTTTGGGAATAGGTATATCAATGCATATCTGTTTTTGAACCCATAACAGAACCTGTCTTTCAACAAGAGTCCAACTAATGTTGTCTAGTGTTTGTAACATTTAAGGATATGAAATCAACACAAAATGGGTTATATTTACAGACAAATACTGATAATGAGTCATTGGATTTGAGAAAATCTAAAAGCAGGTTGAAACCTGCTGTAAAATTTACTGAAGTAAATTTTACCACTGTGTAGATCGCCTGGAAGATACGGTGGAGCAAAGTGTGGAGGTTTGCCCTGCTTGGGCGGAGCAATAAAGAAAGAAAGAAAGAAAGCATTTATTTGTCAGAATATTGTACAAAGTTGTTATGTGGATTATTACGCTCAAAATATTCTGCCGTTTCCGGCGTACAAATATGGTTTTGAAATTATGGGTCATCATTACATTCAAAGTTAGTTATTAATCATTAAAATTATATGTCATCATTACAGTAAGATTTAGTTATTAATCGATAGAATTATTTAAATTACGAAACATTTTTTTTAATGTAAAAGATATTAATTAAATGTCAAAAGTGCATGAAGGGAGATAAAATATGATTTTTACAGAATAATGTCAAATCTTTAGGTAAACTTTTCATTCATAAAATCTTCAGTCGAGTAATAACATTTGCTTAGAGTAGAGGCGATTGGCGGCGGCGATCTCTCGCGTCCGGCCCTGGTGCAGGCCATGGTATGGAGCGAGAGGACATAAGAAGCTGTCACCTCCTTCTGCGAAGAAGTAAGGCTTGCGAAGGAGGAGGTGGAGCTCGTTAGGGAGAGGCAGTCTGTGCGCCCTCATGTCCCTAGCCACCGTAGGAGGAGATGCCCCGGGCGTCGGGAGTTCATTGTGGACTCTCGGCCATCGTGGGCACGGGCTTGTGGGCGGCGAGCCACCCATTGCTCGTCACGATAAAGAACAGGCCCATGTCGACGGCGCATTGTGTTCCACGCGCGTCTCAAAGAGATGTCATTACATATTGAAGGGGTCCGCGAGGACCGATGCCTGCCAGGGTTGCGGATCTGTTTAAAAGAGGTACCCTGGCACAGGCAACTAAGGGAACACAGGTGGGTTTTAGTCAGTAAAAGTCTGACATGCTTTTCATATTGGCGATAGCAGTGGTGGCCCGGTGGTATCAGCCCCGACTTACAACTTGTAGGTCGTGAGTTCGCACTCAGGCAGGTGCTTTACTTGTGGTAAATAATTACATCACCACTGGTCTCAAAATTGCACATTGCTCGCTGAATCCATATCCTACAATGTCGACAACCTCGCCAGCCAAGTCAAGATATTTGATTTGTTAATCTTTCTCGACTTTCACGAGGTAGCTTTTTTATTATTACAATGATTTAAGTGTTACTTAAATAGTTTCTGCCTACCCCCATGGGAGAAAGGCATGAGTTCATGTATGTATGTAAAAAACCAATTAACAAATGTATAATTTTATCTAACTTTGACAGTGATTGACTTACTGTATTCATAATTGAATGAAATTATTGTCAATATCGGCGTTTTGTAATTGTTAAAATGATTAATAAGGTACAATACCAATCTGCGTTGTCTATTTTTCATTCATTTTAATCCTTTTGTTAGTAAAATGACAAAACTTACGTTACTAAAACATAAAATAGTATTTATCCGCTGTTTTGGATAAATACTCAGTAAAAACGGATATTTATCGAGTATTTATCCATTTTGAGTATTTATCCGGATAAAATCCCAACACTAGTTATAGGTAATGAGATATTAGCGTTCAAATTAGCGTTACGATTGCGCGGCCACGACTTTTTCGTTTTCATCTTCTGTTTAATTAAACTTTAGTATTATTTATTGCTTTAGTTAGTTTCGACAAATTAAGACCTTCCTTCTAACGTTTCTTCCGTAAAACTGTTACAAGAATGTAACAGTTTTACGGCATAAAATCTTAAGATAAAAGAAATAATCAACAACAAAGAAACGACAAGTGCACGATTGCGCGGCCATAACTTCCAAGATGAATATTTCGTAAAATATTAATCTAGAGCATGTAATTCTTTTTTCGACAATTTTTGACAAATTCAGTCTTCAATTGACAAAAAGAATTAGATCTCTAGCCCAAGTACCTAGTTGCTGAGATCTCCATGGCCGCGCAATCCTCCACGTTACGTTCGCGCGGCCAACTTAAAACCCTTATAACTTCTTTATTTCTACTTTGACAAATTTTTGGTTTGTGCCATTCGATTTTGACAAATTTCGATAAAAGTTTTGGCTAAAAAAAAATCTATTTGGATAATCTGGCGGAGCAATCGTAACGCACACAGCAAATCAAGGCCATCAAGGTATCATCTAAACAAAATAAACTCAACACTTTTTAATAGTATAAAAATATTTATTCTTACTTTACAAAACGTTGGTAACAAATACATTAAAAATACAATCTATTATGGTTTCAAGTTCTAAAAGTAGGTATAAACAAAATTACATTGGCATTTTTAACAGATAGTGGAATAGGGTGCTAAGTATCGCATGTTGAATATTTATGCATTTTTAAATGATTGACGGAATTATAATGATGTTTACGAGCAGCACTGTTGCCTACATACTTTTGAAATTGTTGTGCGCTAGCACAACGTAATTTACCTTGCTATTTTTATAGATAACAGAACACAATTAATTATACAGAATACTTTAGTTTTATTGTATACCGTCATAGAAACATTAGGTATTACAATGCAACTATATATATTAATGAAGCAGAAATGCATTTTTGCAGATTTATTGGTGCCTAGTCCCATAAAATGGTATCTTATCTTGATGCACAATTTGTGTTAGAAATATATTTTAAAATTTAAACTTATCAAATAATAAGTACTTACAAACATCCTCCAACCATCACTTTCCAGTAAGATAGTTTGTCTATAATGCATGTAACAGAAGTACCTATGAAGGTGACTCATTTCATTAAGTTTTACTTACTGACAGGGCCGGATTTAGGGGAGGGCAGCCGGGGCTACAGCCCCGGGGCCTCCACAAGTGAGGGCCCCCCACAATGAGAATTAAAAAAAAAACGAACTACGATGAAACAAAATCGCCTATTAAAGCTATCCTTACTAAGCATTGAAAGTGATCTACTTCGGGACCTGGATTTCAGCGAAATCATCGACGATTTCTCGTAGAAAAAGGCTCGCAAGGTTTCATTCCTTAACGCGATAGTTTAGTTTCATATAATTCTTGTACTTTACTATACCCACAAATGTTTCTTAATAAAATTTAATTTGTCTTGTAATACATTATTGAAACACTACAATTCAAAAAATTGATTCATCAATTTGGAAAATTATTAGGGGCCTCAACTCCTTTGGTGCCCCAGGGCCTCCAGACCTCTAAATACGGCCCTGCTTACTGAATTTATTAATTTTACATGTACATAATTTACAAGTAACTATTACATAACATTATTTCCTTAACAATACTCAATTCAATCCCAAATAGATGTTCTTTTTAGGGCCATCAAAAGTTTTCTCATGAGTGAACCGGGTAATCAGATCTAGTGCCCATTTGGGCTGGTCTCCAGGCACCATGTGTCCAGCATTCCTCACCAAAATCTCCACTAGTTTGCCAGCTTGTTTCACATAGCCAGCTACCTCTCCATCCACCTTCCAAACGTACCTCTTTGCTGTCTTATATTCATCAGCACCAGTAAAGTTGAGGTTCTTGAGGTAGTTTACAGTTAAGGGGTACGCGACAATGATGTCTAATTGACCATTGTATACGACAATGTAGTAGTGATCAAGAAGTTCTGATATCCATGGGGCTACGGACTTCATCACATCCTGCCTCAGATGCTTCTCAACTTCTGTGCCGTTGTGGAACTGTAAGTTTCCAACATGAATCATTTTACGTACCGCAGTCTTTTGTAGCATTGGTCCGAAGTCTTCATACTGAGTGTAGTCTTTGGTGTGTAAATAATTGAAGTAGAAATTGAAGCCAGTCAGGTTCGTGAAGATACTCTTACCGTCTATCATGTCACCGTTCAACAATGAATCAAATGAGTTAAATGCATCCTCCCATTTTCCTTGTTTAATAAAGTTTTTAGTTTTGTTCTCGTATTCTTCAAATACTTTAGCCCCATTTGAATCTATGAGACCTATTTGGTACAAATATTTGCCATAAACCAACTGATGTTCTGGGTCACTCAGACCATTGCCAATGGCAATTCCTTTCATGTTAATTTTTAGTTTAGCAGTAGGATTCTTCTTATGTATAGTATATGCGAGGGCAGGCACGTACTTCCCTCCATAAGACTCACCGGTCACAAAGAACTTATTCTGCTGCAGTTCAGGGAAGAGCTGGAAAAACTGTATCAATGTGGTGTACAACTGTTCACCTACCTGCGTCTCGTCTGTGCAGTAGCCTCGGCTGTCGTTCGTGAAGCTGAAGCCAGTGCCAACAGGGTTGTCTATGTATATCATGTGGTGACTTAAAGCCCAGTTGTACTTCCTCCTCTCGAATTTATTATTACGAACTCTAATTGGACCGTTCTCCGTGAACAGACCATACAACGAGGTCGCCCCGGGCCCGCCCTGCAACCACACGACGACGGGCGCGTTCTTGTTATCCGGTACCATCGCGGGGAAGTACCAGAAGAATTGGTTGGAGTCGTACGTCTTGTTCACAGTGAAATATCCAGCGTAACTCTTGATACGAAGACTTTCTGTGAAGGGCACGCGGGCGAGACGCCTACCTTCATCAATTTTCCCACTCTCGACGTACGGGGTGAGGAACAACGGAGGCCCTGGATCACCTCCATCGCGCTCGCCAAGTTTCAACGTCGGATATCGATGAAAGAAACCCTCGGCGTTGAAGAATAATTGAAATATCAACAAAGCCCACAATGTTCGCGCCATCTCGACCCGAATACTGATCCAATTGTTAGTCGGTTTCACCTTTTTATCATGCTACTAGGAATTTCAATAATAATAAGTTGTTGTTTAGCCGGCTTATCAATGTGTTATTCGCTGAATCTGTGTTCCTTCTCCTTTCCGCAATACCACTATACCGCTCGTTCTCGCTTACTCGCAACTTGCTCGTTCGTGAAGCAATAGGGATGTTCGCATAGAGTACTATTATTATAAGATGTTCGCTAAGGAATAGCATTGTCGTTATGATTAATATTGTTACCTAACTAAATACGATTCGATTTTTAACGTAGAAAGAATACAAACTGTCTCGTTGTCCATTGGATCCCTAAACTTAAACCCACGTTCTTGAAACTATTAAATAAAGTTAAATAATACACAACGAAATATTTCTTCTCATTTAAAAGAAGCGGGAAGCAACCACATCTATTGGCTAAAATTGTCCAATAAATCATTTAAAATTTGCAACATATTACTTAAAATCCGTTTGGCGACTAACAGCCAAGTTACTAATAAATGAAAATTAATATGAAGTATGCAGTTTAGATTGAAGCCATGCTCGGACTTCCAAGTCTGGTTTGTGGTTTCGTGGCCTCAGTGCGGTGTTCGCAAAACTGCACATATTCGCTTTCTGCTGCATGCCTGCCCCTCTGTCCACAGCACTGAAAAATTGACCGGGAAAATTTCAGCCACCTCCCGGGTTAACTCTGAACTGCCGTGCTTGACTGATACGGTGCCTGGAAAAGCGGCTTGCCCGGATACAGATTGGCTCGTAAACCCATCTTTCCATAGACACTGAGCCACTCAGCAGTTTGGTACGGTATCATCGGATCAATACATCCACCAACACTGCTGAGTGTGCCAGCACTGCTAGCTGTGGGTGAGTGGGAGTCAAGCATCTGGGTTCATTCCTTCCGGCTCGCTACTTGTCTGTGTCTGGGCGCTCCTAGTGTGGTCTCGCTCAGTGCTGTCGACTGCCTCGAACACCGTGGCTTATTATCTTGCAGTCAGAGCGCTAGACGGATAGCATGACGCACCAGCAGTAATGACCATCATTCGCCGTGCTCTTTTCACCGCCGCCGGTATTGGTACGCGACTATGGGAAAGGAACAGACGGAATAAACATAATTATTGGCTTGGAAGTTAGGTTGGCCTATGGTGAGTGGATGCAAAATGTGTCAACACCCTTTCGGGATCCATCTTCCTAGCACGGCGAGCTGTGTGGGGCGGCTTTTGCAAGTGCATAAAACTTCATATGGTGAAAATATTCCAATCTTATTGTAAGTTATATGTCAAGGATACATTGATAAGTTCTCAAGTTTCATATTGAAATAGAAGTGCCACTTGATATTTCATGGCAAGTCCGTTATGTTATCGCAAGTATTTTGTTGGATAAATATCTCAGTCCTTCGTAGTAATCTAGAATTATAAACTATTAATATATTATTTATTTATTTTTCTACATATTTGATTACATTTTTAAATATTTTTACAACAAAAAACATTTAAAAATTTAAAAAATAGTGATCCACTGGTAGCAGGAGCTGGGTCCAAGCTACCGGTGGTTAGGGCTCCAGAGACAGGAACCTCCTCACGATGCGAGCCGTGTCAAGGAGTACTGCCTTCTGGATCAGGCTCTTGATCCAACCGCCTAACGATAGCCTCGACAGGTGTTGGTCGAGGGTATCGGCCATCAGCCCGTTAGCTGATACGCCAATCGGCACAATGACAGCCGAGTCAACATTCCACATGTCAACAACCTCTTGTGCTAAGTCAAGATATTTAATCTGTTTGTCTTTCTTAGCTTGCACGAGGTTGCCGTCATGCGGAATGGTAACATCGACTATCATTGTGCGGTGCGCTAACCGGTTTATCACCACTATATCAGGCTTATTGGCGACAATAGTCCTGTCAGTAATGATAGACCGATCCCAGTACAACGTGACATGGTCATTTTCGAGAACTGGGTCGGGCACATACTTGTAATACGGTACCTCAGAATCCACTAGTTTATATTGCAAAGCAAGTTGCTGATGAATAATCCTGGCTACTTGGTTATGCCTGTGCAAGTATTCGCCGTTAGCCAGACGAGAACAACCAGAGATAATATGCCTGATGGACTCACCCGGATGGTGACATGCCCGACACACGTCAACCGTCCCATGCTTCATAATATGTCTCCGGTAGTTATTCGTCAAGATAACTTCGTCCATAATTGCACAGACAAAACCTTCAGTTTCCCCGAAAAGGTCACCAAAACGTAGCCAGGATACGGACGCTAAGAAATCTACACAGGGCTCATGAAGAGCCTTGTAGAAGCGCCCGTGAAGCTCCTTGTTTCGCCATACTTCCTTGCGGTCATCGGTAGTAAGTACTACAGGTTTGCGCCAGTTCTCTTTAGCCATGGAGAGTGGGGTGAGGCCCTTGTCCACTGCAACCACATCCCGGTGCATACCCACTTCGGCTTTCAGAAAATATTCCCTGAGACTGCACACCTCACGGTTGTGGAGGGTCTTTGCATTTAAAAAGCCTCGACCCCCGCACTTCCGCGGGATGTACAGTCTCATCACCGATGATCGTAGGTGATGCATCCGGTTTGCGGTCAGCATTGTACGGACCCTCCTATCCAGGGCGTCGAGTTCTGTTTGAGTCCATTTGAGTATGCCGAAAGAGTACATCAAAACCGGCATGACCCAACCGTTGAAGGCGCGCACCTTGTTTCCGCCTGAGAGAAGACTAATCAATACCTTCTTCAGGCGACCAAAGAAGCGCTCCTTCAACTAATAATAATAATATATTAAACTTCAATTAATAATAATCTATTATTATTAATAATTATTTTAATAAGGTATATTATAAAGAGCTTAGTTTTGTGAGTTTGTAGAAAATTATATCTGGAACTACCAGTGTTTATTCTTTTTTGCATTTCATAGCCAATTCTTGAGGAAGCTTAAGGCTATTTAACTTCATCCTTCGATCCTAAGGACACAAGAAAAATTTTTAATACTGAAAGAACACTAAGTGGAAACGAAGCAATAGCGCAGGCGGACAATGGGATACGACACGATGAGTCGGGGGGCAAAATTCGACGGCGAAAAAAAACGCGTATAATTTGATTGTTAGTGCAAAATAAAAATGTTTTTTCATTTGATAATCTAATTATTGAGGAAAGTTAAAAGCTAA
Organism: Aporophyla lueneburgensis; assembly: GCA_932294355.1. NCBI lineage: Eukaryota > Metazoa > Arthropoda > Insecta > Lepidoptera > Noctuidae > Aporophyla > Aporophyla lueneburgensis. The sequence continues at coordinate 28,300,085 of OW028751.1, read as the reverse complement.
TTAACAGGACGAGTAAAACGAAATATGTGTATATGTGTATCAAAAATAATATGTGTAACATTAATTATAGTACCTTTAATATCAAAAATCGATTCGACAAAAAAAAACTCGACCATCACTAGCTCAGACGTATTATTTTTTGACACAATTATTACAAAATTGTTTTGTTTGTGGAGACTACAATAGATCGTAATATCCGAAATAAAAAATCTATTGAAACGTTTTACTATGAAATATTATAACAATGATTGAAATTAAAATATATATTTCTTATTTTGGCGAGAAATAAAATAGCTGATCAAACTGTATTTGTTGTATATTTTAGTATGGATTTTTCGATCCTGAGCTTCCAACCCATTTTTGAATCAGGTTTTTGAATGAACTTTGATGAATTACCGAATGACAATCCGCTATGATACAAATGTCAAACGGTCATTGACGTCTTACGAAAACCTGTGACCCAAACCAAATACAAACAAACAAGTTTGAATTTTTGAAACTTTTATGTCGATGTCGTCGGTTTTTTACTTGTTACTGAACAAAATGTTGCTGTGTATTCTGTGAATATCTGTATATATTATTTGAATACAACACTATGACGACACAGCGTGATACTTGTAAAATGTGGATACGTTTCCTCGCAGTGTTGAGTGCATTATCTGCGGTTAACTCGACTTTCTTTCCAAATGTGTACCCGAGAATAAAACTGGACGCAAAATCAAATAAAAATGCTGGTAATCCTCTCATGATCACTCCGTACCTCAAAAAAGGCTCTATAATACTCGCACAAAATCTCTCGCAGGTATCTATTACGGATAAAATAGGATTCCGAAGTCACGCCGGCTTCTTTACGATCAACGAGAGCTACAACTCCAATATGTATTTTTGGTACTTCCCGCCTTTTTCTAAGGATGAGGAGGCTCCCGTCGTCGTCTGGCTACAAGGTGGACCGGGAGGAAGCTCGCTTTTCGGACTGTTCACCGAGCTAGGCCCTCTGATAGCCAAAAAAGAAGGTTTTGCTTTGAGGAAATATCACTGGGCTCTAAAGTATCACCTAATATTCATTGACAATCCTGTTGGTACCGGATTTAGCTTCACAGATAATGAAAGTGCATATTGTGTGAATGAAGAATGTGTAGCCAAAGGACTGTACTCAACATTAACACAGTTCTTCCAACTATTTCCACATTTGAAGAAGAATGCCTTATATTTAACCGGTGAATCTTATGCAGGAAAGTATGTACCATCCCTAGGATTGTTTATACATAAAGAAAATGAAAATGGTTTTAATGTACTCAATTTGCAAGGAATGGCAATTGGCAATGGATACTGTGACCCAGCTAATCAATTAGATTATGGTAACTACTTGTACCAACTTGGATTAATAGACAGTAATGAGTTGAAAGTTTTTATTAAGTATCAAAATGAGATTGTGAAACAAATTAAGGACCAGAACTGGGAGCAAGCTGATATACTTGTGGACCGTCTGATGGATGGAGAGCTAACAAATTTCTCATACTTCAAATATTACACAGGCTTTGATTACTACTATAACTTCTTACAATCATCAGGAGGTGAAGATGATATGAACTTGCTCACAAACTTATTGCAAAATGATAATGTACGGCGTAGTGTGCACGTAGGAGGATTACCATTCCATGATGGCATACATGTGCAGTTACTTTTAGCACTTGACATGTTGAAATCGGTAGCTCCAGCGATAACAGAACTGTTGTCACATTATAGAATGTTGTTTTATAATGGACAACTTGATATTGTTGTTGCTTACCCACTGACAGAAAACTTTTTACGAAATTTAAAATTTTCTTCAGCTGAAGAGTATAGAACTGCACGAAGGAACATATGGAGGGTTGATGACGAAGTGGCAGGGTATGTGAAGACAGCTGGCAATCTAACTGAGGTCCTGGTCCGAAATGCTGGCCACATGGTCCCACATGACCAACCCAAATGGGCCTTAGACTTGATCACAAGATTCATTAAGAATGATTTTAATTCATAAACAGTTCATTTCCTTGTCATCTTATAACATGGCTCCTGGCTATAAGATTGAGATTCTTATTTCTAGTATTGAAATGTGATGTTAAAATTAAAACTCTAGGTAACTCTACTGTTTTCGGTTATGTTCAACATATATGTAAAACTAGCTTCTGTCCGCGACTTCGTCCACGTTAAACTTCTTGTACCCCCGACCCTTCCCGTCGCGTGGAATCGCCTAGGTACCCGTGCAGTTTTCCCAGTTTTTGCAACATTTTTCATTACTGCTCAGCTCTTTTTGGTTGTAGCGTGATGTTAAATAGCCTATAGCCTTCCTCGATAAATAGACTACCTAGGTAGGTAACACAAAAACATTTTTTCAATTCGGACCAGTAGTTCCTGAGATTACCGCGTTCAAACAAACAAACTCTTCAGCTTTATAATATTAATATAGATAGTATAGAAAGACATGGTAAAAAAAAATATAATTTAAAATATTTCACATTCTGTAGGTGTTATTATTACAACTACATAATTAAACGAAGTTTAATCCGAAAGGCTCGGTTCTACTACCGACATAGCTCGCAGAAACTAATAAGGCGATGGATATTGGACATACAGACATGCCTCTGTTTCCTCAAATATAATTTTCTCACGCAAGAACCCGTAGCTGTAGTGGGAAAAGATGGACAATACTATAGGGTAGATTGGAGCCAAAGGAAGGACATAGGATGCGGATGTTAAGTAGCAAACTGACAGCTTGAGAGTTATTATCAGTATGAACCTATGTCACAAATCACATACAGAGAGTAGGAACGAGGCCGCGAGGTTTTCATTAAGAACTGTATTATATCTTTAATCTGTTCAACAGTGAACCTCCGTCGAGGGGTCGGTTGGATACCGACCCCTCGACTCATCAGCAACATCTTACGACGATTACGATTTCAAGACGACACTTATCTAACTTCGAACCTCATTAGTATATAATCTAGACAACATTATATACTCTCTACGACAAACTCCTTGATTGACGTCAATATCGCTGTCACCCGATACAATCTCACAACTCTCAAAGATCTATGTCTCAAAGTTGTGAAATGGTATCGGCTTTCACGCAAAAGTGTTTCAAGCATGTAATTCCAAGGAATTCCTCTCTGTATAGTGTGATTTCCAAGTGTTTCATGTATTTTTTAGAAGTATAAATACCTAATCGGATAGAAGTTGCAACCCTCAGGGGTAATAAATCTGATCATATGTTATGATTATCTTGATCACCGTACTGATCTTGTTTTCGTTCGTAAACACTATATTCTTACCCATTTATCCGAGGTTGAAACTGGATCCAAAACCAGCACACGAGGCAGGTGATCCGCTATTTTTATCACCCTATATCAAAAAGGGTTTAGTGTCCGTCGCACAGAATCTATCTCGCGTGAACTTGATGAAGTCATCAGAAGTCGAAAGTTACGCAGGATTCTTAACAATCAATCCGAAATACAACTCCAATTTATATTTCTGGTACTTTACGCCATTTTCTAAGAACAAGACAGCGCCTGTCCTCCTCTGGCTTCAAGGTGGACCTGGTTGTAGCTCTCTGTATGGACTGTTCGTGGAAATAGGACCTCTCCAAGCCAAAGACGGACGATTTGTTTCAAGAAAGTATCACTGGGCACTGGATTATCATCTAATCTTCATCGACAACCCGGTTGGGGCCGGATTCAGCTTCACTGAAAACACCAATGGTTTTTGTACCAACCAAGAATGTGTTGCCAAGGGACTGTATGAGGGCTTGCATCAGTATTTTCAACTATTTCCTCATTTGAAGAACAATGATTTTTATTTAACCGGCGAATCTTATGCGGGGAAGTACATACCATCTCTTGGAATGGAAATCCACCGTGAAAATGCTAAAGGACAATTTAAAATTAATTTAAAAGGCATGGCGTTGGGTAATGCTTACTGCGATCCTTTAAATCAATTAGATTACGGTAACTTTTTGTATCAACATGGTTTATTGGATGGTAATGAGTTAAAAGTATTCGTGAAAACCCAAATGGATATTTATGTTGCAATCAGGAGTAAACATTGGTTAGAAGCGAACATTCTAATGGACCGGTTGATGGACGGAAGTGTGACGCAGTTCTCGCTCTTCAAATTTTACACGGGGTATGATTTCTACTACAACTACTTGCGTTCTGCAAAGATAAACGATAAAGCCCCGTTCCTAAGCGTGATACACAAGAATGACGTTAGACGAAGTATTCACGTCGGGGGCCGCGCCTTCCAAGACGGAGAGACGGTGCGACTGCTGCTAGCACTCGACTTCATGCAGTCCGTAGCTCCGGACATCTCCGAACTACTATCACATTACCGAATGATGTTCTATAATGGGCAGCTAGATATTATTGTGGCGTACCCCCTAACAGTCAACTTTTTAAACAATTTAAAGTTTTCGGCGTCTGACAAATACAGATGGGTTAGCAAAAGTATTTGGAAAGTGGGGAGTAACATAGCTGGATATATAAAATGTGCGGGGAACCTAACGGAGGTGATGGTACGTAATTCTGGACATATGGTGCCGATGGATCAACCTAAATGGTCTTTGGATTTGATCACAAGGTTCATAAATAATGATTATACGCAGAAAGGTGATTCGGGAAAACCCGAGCGAAAGAAAAAGTCTGTAAAATGATTGTGAATGATGATCAAAACCCCGCCAGGGTTTTGATAATAAAACCAGTTCTATTTTGCCTCGTGACTAAGAACTCTGTTCAAGCATGAAGGACCAGTAAAACTCTCGTATTGAAAAGGAAATCTGAATGATTGAATTAATTATCCAATACCTACTGGACTTTGAAAGTATGTAGTTTTATAAACGTAAGTGATATGAAACCACTACCAACACCTTACTTGCTTCTCTCACATAAAAGAAAAATTAAGGGTTTAACTGAATCTCAACTTTTTTGAGAATACATAATTTAGTTACACATATTAAATAAATATATAAGGAGCGTTCTGTAGTTTATGCCTACCCCCAGGTGTGTAGTACTCGCAACAGGCGTGCGTGTATGACCTGCCGGCGTAGCATGACCAATTCTATATCTATTCTACCAAGAACAAAAACGTTCCTCATGTATTTTTATTCTGTAAAAATGTTTCTATCTCATCAGAGAAATAGTAGAATTTGTCGACGCAAGAGAAGACAAAATGATAGATTGTACAAGAGTACGATGTCAAGTATATACTTGACATCGTACTCTTGTAGAATGAAGAACAGAAACATCTCTTTTTTTCAGTTTTACACAATTTTTCTACGATACAATCTATCATTTTGTCTTCTCTTGCGTCGACAAATTCCGTTTCTATGGCGGTCATGCTACGCGTGCTGATGTATGAACGTAAAAGAAGCAAAAGGAAATTGATCATAGCAAGTCGTGTTCTGTAGTTTCTGTCTACCCATACAACAATGGGGAAGACGTGAGCTTTTATTGTACGTCACTATAATTATGTTAATTAACTAAATAATAATAACCCTTGAAATTATATATACTTAGGAGAGGAGAGGGTTACTGTTGTAAAATCAATTACATATGTCTCGTGCAATATTATATTATACGTAAAGGGTGTTGTTATTTTTATATCAAAGAAAATAAATAATTAAATTTTGTATCATCAATTGTTTTATTTAATATTGCAACTATTTCTAAATAAATACTATTAACTAAGAACTTATAATTAGACACACAGTCACTTCAATTAACACAGTTAACAAGTTGAAAGAACGGTACTTTTACATTTGGCAGTCCATCAGAACAAATAGATTTGCGAAATCGCCCTGAATGGATGTTTGGCATACATGAAACGGCCATTTTCAAGAGGTTAGACGGAACTGACTGCTGCTTATAGTGTATGGTAAAATACGGCCGAAGAGTGGTGCAATACGGCCAAAAAGTGGTACAATACGGCCCAAGAGTGGTACAATACGGCCGAAGAGTGGTACAATACGGCCAATGAATGGTGCAATACGGCCGATGGATAGTGCAACACGGCTTATGAGTGGTACATACAACCGAAGAGTGGTGTAACACGGCCGATAAATGGTACAATACAGCCGATGAGTGGTACAATACGGCCGATGAATGGAACAACAAGGCCAATGAGTGCTACATATAATACGGCTGATGAATGGTACAATATGGACAATCAATGATACACAATACGGCCGGTAAACGATACAATACGGCCACTCAATAGTACAATACTGCCAATCAACGCTACAATACGGCCGATATGAACACAGCACAGGCTCCGAACCTGTGCGCATTTCGTCTCACTCACCTTTCTGCCTACACTGACTCTTCTGCGCAAAGTGCGGACCGGTCGTGACTCATCGGATGTATTGTCTATTAAAGGTATATTTTTAATATTTATTATGATAAAATTACAGTTCTTTCACTTCACAACAACACACACACTTAATAATTCTAGAAAAACATATTTATCATAAGTGGAAACCAATTTCAATAACATAACAAAATACAGGAAAATTATATTGATTGTTATTACATTAAATCATTAAACAAAATAAGGATGACTTGTGAAAATTATTAATAGCTTGAATTTACAATAATTATTATTTACTTAGAGCACTAATTCATTATAATAATTATTCCATTTAATAGGCACTTGAATTGTTATTGAATCATTTAAAAACTATGATATATTTAAAGGCACTTTTACTACATTAATTTGGTGATTTATGTCTGTTAACTTATTTATCTAAACCTACTTCATAAAAGATAGTTCCTGTAACAAATGTTTGCATAACAATCTGCTTAATTTGTAACGTTTTTAATGACTTAACTTATGAGCTAGAATATTTACAGTAAGGGCCCTTTTTACACGGTTAACCACCGCATAGCTTTCACTGGGTACCTGGTGACTAGGTAAAGCTTGATATTCAACTGCATTTAGCGTTTTTGTCCAAATATTCGCGGGACTTGGATATTATAAACTGTACCTTATGCCCCTTGGTATAAAGTTTAGTTTGTATTAGTGAAATAACCCGAATATTTAGACCAACGAAAGTTGAAGATATATTATTACCGTTGCGGTGGGTTAGTTATGAACTTGATATTTACATGACCCAAGGCTTTCTCTTATACATACGCAATATTCTACAGACTTAAAAATTAATCAAGAAATGAGCTGTTTGTGTACAAGTCGTATTACGTCCAATTGTTGCAACGAATATTACCGACGCGAAAATTAAATGTAAGTTAAGCGCTTCTACCAATCACAGCTGGTTTCGGGTACTTGACATATGGAAGGTTTTCATTCCAGTCATCGGGCCTTTTCAGATATTCCAGTTACCAGGTATTTGCCGCGATGCCCAGGTTGAGTTTCACCCGTATAGGCAATGTTTACTCGGCTGATAGAGGGAGAATGTAGATGTCCGGGGATATTTACATTCTCCCTCTGTCGGTACTCTGATAATGTGAAAAGACACTTCTTTGTTATTCAGTATCACGCAGTCAGCCTCAAAAAGATGTATAAGTAGACATTAGGAAGAATTCATTAGATTGTGTGATTAAATATTTTTCTAGGTTTCAAAATGTGGTCTTCCCGGGATGTCTGGCAGTTTTGAAATATAGAAAAAAATTGCGATGAAAAAGTATGGCGGCGTAATAAACTGTCACGGCGCCAATTGATGTTTCACATTAAAAATCTAGTGAAATAGCCCATTAAATGAATTCTTGTCGATATTATTATCTATTAGAGGCTGAGTGTAACGCCAAGTCCACAGTTACTCCCTAGCTAGGCCACCGACATACCTACCACTATGCTAGTAGAGCCGTCAAGGCGTCGAGGAACTGTGCGCGCTGTGCCAGCGGTAGAGTGATGACGGAGGAGTCAGCGTGCTGCAGACACACGGACGCGCCGCACTTCGTGGCCGCCTGCTCGAACGCTGCGCCGAATAGGCTGTGGACAGACCACATCAATACATTAGTCAAATTGGCTAGGGGTATATGGGTGAAGGTTAGTACAAGACCCATCCAATCCTCCAAAAAAAAATTTGTCGGTCCATGCGCCAAACAGTCGTTTTTACAGCGTCAAATTAAATTAGCGGACTATTTTTTATCCATCGAAAAAAAAAGAGAAAAAATGTAAAAAAAAACTATTATGCGATGGACGAAGGTTATATAGCTAGGGAGGTGGCGAGCATTTCGGTATATGATTTGCACACGTTTCACGTCGAGGTGGATTGCAGTTTAAATCATTACGAATTGATTTGGTCCAATCAATTATGGTCCTATGTCGCTGTGTTTTCGCGTTACAGCGGATTGAAGTTGCTTAAAAACATCGGGGTATTAAATCATTTGCACATGTATGCCTCTGGAGTTCATGGTCACAATCATCTTGGAAACAAAGAAAATCGAAGAGACAGACATTCAGTACACTGCATTATCATGGGACGGAGTTGTAAAAATGTTAAAAAAAAACCGGCCAAGTGCGAGTCGGACTCGCGCACCGAGGGTTCCGTACAAACCTGTAGGTATCCTCGGTTTATGCGTAAGGTTTATGTTTATGAAATTAAATGTTTTTTTTTTATATTTGAGTTGATTGAATGGAAGGTAAATTGCGATTTACGATTTATGACGTATTAAAAAAAAACTACTTACTGGATTTCGTTCAAACCAATTTTCGTTGGAAGTTTACATGGTTATGTACATCATATATTTTTTTTAGTTTTATCATTCTCTTACTTTAGAAGTTACGGGGGGGGGGACACACATTTTACCACTTTGGAAGTGTCTCTCGCGCAAACTATTCAGTTTAGAAAGAAATGATGTTAGAAACCTCAATACCATTTTTAAAGACCTATTCATAGATACCCCACACGTATGGGTATGATGAAAAATTTTTTTTTGAGTTTCAGTTCTATGTATGGGGAACCCCAAAATTTATTGTTTTTTTTCTATTGTTGTGTAAAAATCTTAATGCGGTATACAGAATACATCTACTTACCAAGTTTCAACAACATATCTCTTATAGTTTCGGAGAAAAGTGGCTGTGACATACACGGACAGACAGACAGACAGACAGACAGACAGACCGACAGACAGACAGACAGACAGACATGACGAATCTATAAGGGTTCCGTTTTTTGCCATTTGGCAACGGAACCCTAAAAAGCTCTACTAAGTCATTTGCACGCGGTTCTCATTGTGCCCATTCGATTCACTATGACTCTGTGGATTCGAAAAAACATGTGGCAGACACTTTCCTTACTGATTTTCAGCTGTGTAACTGTTTGGAATTCACGGAATCAAGGGACAGCGGGTATTGCATGGGATTATTGTTATTCTTTATAGTTTTATTCTTATAAGTTTGTTTAATATTATCCTCTAAACTCACGGTAACGATTAAACTTCTGGAGCTGAAATCTATCCAATCATATTTTTTCTCAATGCCAACCAGAAACGAAATGCGCTTGGAAATCTAATTTGAAAGAATTTTTTTTTAATTGTATGCTTGAATGTAATCTGAATAGGATTAGGATCTGGATAGGAACAGTCTTTAACGTTTTAAATCACGTTTCATTTGTGTAAAATACGTATATAGGTATAGATATAGGCTGTATATAGATATACGCTCTATACATTTAGTTTCACAATACGGAAAAGGTCGGAACTGAGTTATACCGTTCTCCGGTCATATTCCTAAATAAAAGAGAGACACCACGAAAGGATCTATGGGGATATTTTATACCTGCTTGGTTTGGCGCGAGCGTATGGTTGAAAAAAGTAAATCAAATGGTCTGCCTTTGGAATATCAGAGGCCTGAACGTCTGCCTCATCGATTTTCTTGGTGGTTTTCATAAGTAATTCAAACATCAGTCCAAGAGGCAGACGTGTGCGCATAATATAGCAAACCTTCTTTTTTTACATTTTTGGAGCACTGTCAATAGACAATGCAGAGGCAACATATTGGCAGACTATTTTTCCGTGGTCTTCTCATTGTTTTTAATCGAAAAATTCAAATCTGCCAAGTGTGCACTTCATATGTTCATATACAGTTTTTAAATCATAAAAATGAATAAAAAAATTGAATACTACAAAAGTCAGAGCCCTGGATGTCTGCCTTTTCGATTCTTTGTGTTTGCAGGATGACTGTGATCATCAGCCCCAGCGGCAGACGTGTGCGCATAATATAGCACACCTTTTTTTTTAAACATTTTTGAAACGCTGTAAATTAACAACGCAGCGCCACCATGGTGGCAGACGAGGTCCTTGATGTTTCTTAGGGTATAATTATCACTATTAATAACGTCTGCCTTGTGTGCTGATCATATCGAAATTTTGCTCGCCAGCTCCCTAACTGATAGTGGTCAGTGCTTCCAGCTGTTTTTCTAAGTATTTGTGGGACTTTTCACTAAATTTCCAAAATTCATTAAATATTAATTGTTTGGTTGTCATAAAGTTTCTCAGTCATTTGAAGTTTTGAACGAAGTTGGAATTATGAATTTATTTTTACTAATTAGTTTTCGATATTATCACATGGGTAAATTATTCGACACGAACGTTTCATTTTCTCATTTGTCCAATTTTCATTATACACAAACATGAGGATTTTTTCAAACATTATTATCTTCAAGATGGAAATGTCTCTCTGATTAAACCTTGAAAAAAAAAATACTATAAAGCGAGTACTGACTTCCTGGGCTCGTGCTGGTAGCGCGGCGGGATGCCCAGCAGCAGACAGTCCTTCTCGTCCAGCGCTGTACTGGCCAGCACGGCGCGCGCGCCGCCCGCCGCCGAGCTGGCCCAGCGCGCCGCCACGCCCAGCCACAGCGGGCCCCGCACCATTCGGGCCTCGGGAGTGCCCTTTACACGAGGACATACAGTAACAGTTAGCTTAGTTTTGTAACATAGTTCATTAGTTTAAGTTCTTAGCTGTCGCATTAAGTAAACCCTGTAATGATAGTTTAAGCAGTTATAAATAAATAAATAACATTTTGTTTTTGAGGCCCGTGACGGATCACCATAGCTCAAAAATATACAAGTTTTGAGAACAGTAGTGCTATTCTGTAAAATCTCAATGTGATAACTGAGGGTTTTTTTTGTAGGTTGGAAATCATTAAATGTCGTCTTCCGCTCTGGATGGAGCGGAAGGGCGTGTCAGACTTTTACTGACTAAAACCCACCCGTGTTCCTTCAGTTGCCTGTATGCCAGAGCCACGATAACTAGGGTAAAGTGAGCTGTCATTAGAATCAATCCCTAGCATCAGATAGCTCACTTTTAATTCAGTTCACCCCAGTTCTCACGATGACATTTTAACAGAATAAATTGGCAGTGAAGGCTCAGCAAAATCGAACCCAGGCAGACACTACACTTTGTATAAATAATTTCATCTAGTCTCAAACGATGAAGAAAAACCAATTTACCCTAGATATATGACATCTACCAATCCGCACTGGGCCCGTGTAGTAGATTACATCCCACTCCCTCTCACCAAGAGGAGGCCTATATTCAAGCAGTAGCAACAATATAGACTATGAAGTTTTTCCATAAAAAAACCTTAAGCCTTCAATGTCTCCATAACCAAAAGTTACCTAGGTACAGTACAAGAAATATCATAATAATAGAAAGAACTAGTGACTCCACTTCATTAAGGAAAATACACCTATTATATGATCGTAAGGAACTCTGAGTACGCAAGTCCAAGTCGCAGAACCGGATAGACCGGTTTTTGCAGTAATTAATACCACCATACCATACTCCCATTTCTTCTGGCTGTTGAAAAAGGCAACTAAGGGACTTACTAGATAATGGACAGCAGCGTTCTCTATGCATTTGACCACCATATTGCGATCGCCAACCCGCCTGTCAAGCGGCAATGGCAAGCCCCAAAACTGGGGGAGGTTTATGTCTAGCAGTGAACGTTTTGAGACTGAAATGATGATGAAGATGGTGATGAATGCCACAAATATATGAATCCTCACCTCTTGCACTATAAAGTAGCTAAAAGGTCCAGCGAGGTGCAGTTTTCTCGCGCTGAGCGTGGCGTGTACGAGCTTGGCCACGGCCTCTAATGCCCTCTGCGCCGCCAGGCAGCCCAGCCGTCTACTCTCGTTCTCTCCGCTCTCCGTGTCTAAAGCTGCGAGGGCATGCTGAAATCCTTCCGCTTTTGGCAACGTTTCCTGGAACAGAAAGTAATAGCATAACAAAAAGTGCCTCACTGCAAGTTAATAGTACATTATGATACTAGTGTAGTAGTGTGCCTCGGGTTATAATGGCTAACCAATTCCGGGTGCATTGTTTTTTCGTATAACAAGACGTTTTACAACACAATTGTGAGGAAAAAAAGATTGTGTTGTTGAATGCTCTTCGCTACGTCAAGTCGAAGGTTTTAATAATAATTAACCATATTACGAAAACGATAACAAATATAAGTGAAAAACTAAGAGCACTAGTTTTGTTTTATCCGCTCGCCGCGCGCGTAAGTGTCAATGAAGGTACTAACAAAAGCTGAATAATAAACCTAAATGCCTTGCCATATTATTGTTATGGCAAGTCAATTTGGTTTAAGGTCACTTTACAAGCAAGTGTGTTGTAAAGTTCATTATTTGTTTTCTAGATGTGTTTGGGATAAATGAATGAATCCGTTGCATGATTATTGAGTTCCGTCACAGGAGTACACAACGTGAAGTGCAGAATGCAGATTTTTGCCAGCAGTGGACTGCAGAAGTTTAAGGATTCAGGTTTGAGTAACGTGAAGGTGGTGTGTGTGTGTGTGTGTGTGGGTGTGGGCAGCTTGTGTCTGTATGTTACAGTATACGTTACATGTTCCACGAGCCCCATGATCGCGAACACAACGTCCATCGCAGCCAGCGTGGGCGAGTGCACGCGTTGTAGCAAGAAGGTGGTGTGTGTGGGTGTGTCTGTATGTTACAGTATACGTTACATGTTCCACGAGCCCCATGATCGCGAACACGACGTCCATCGCAGCCAGCGTGGGCGAGTGCACGCGTTGTAGCAAGAAGGTGGTGTGTGTGGGTGTGTCTGTATGTTACAGTATACGTTACATGTTCCACGAGCCCCATGATCGCGAAAACGACGTCCATCGCAGCCAGCGTGGGCGAGTGCACGCGTTGTAGCAAGAAGGTGGTGTGTGTGGGTGTGTCTGTATGTTACAGTATACGTTACATGTTCCACGAGCCCCATGATCGCGAACACGATGTCCATCGCAGCCAGCGTGGGCGAGTGCACGCATTGTAACAAGAAGGTGGTGTGTGTGGGTGTGTCTGTATGTTACAGTATACGTTACATGTTCCACGAGCCCCATGATCGCGAAAACGACGTCCATCGCAGCCAGCGTGGGCGAGTGCACGCGTTGTAGCAAGAAGGTGGTGTGTGTGGGTGTGTCTGTATGTTACAGTATACGTTACATGTTCCACGAGCCCCATGATCGCGAACACGACGTCCATCGCAGCCAGCGTGGGCGAGTGCACGCGTTGTAGCAAGAAGGTGGTGTGTGTGGGTGTGTCTGTATGTTACAGTATACGTTACATGTTCCACGAGCCCCATGATCGCGAACACGACGTCCATCGCAGCCAGCGTGGGCGAGTGCACGCGTTGTAGCAAGAAGGTGGTGTGTGTGGGTGTGTCTGTATGTTACAGTATACGTTACATGTTCCACGAGCCCCATGATCGCGAACACGACGTCCATCGCAGCCAGCGTGGGCGAGTGCACGCGTTGTAGCAAGAAGGTGGTGTGTGTGGGTGTGTCTGTATGTTACAGTATACGTTACATGTTCCACGAGCCCCATGATCGCGAACACGACGTCCATCGCAGCCAGCGTGGGCGAGTGCACGCGTTGTAGCAAGAAGGTGGTGTGTGTGGGTGTGTCTGTATGTTACAGTATACGTTACATGTTCCACGAGCCCCATGATCGCGAACACGACGTCCATCGCAGCCAGCGTGGGCGAGTGCACGCGTTGTAGCAAGAAGGTGGTGTGTGTGGGTGTGTCTGTATGTTACAGTATACGTTACATGTTCCACGAGCCCCATGATCGCGAACACGACGTCCATCGCAGCCAGCGTGGGCGAGTGCACGCGTTGTAGCAAGAAGGTGGTGTGTGTGGGTGTGTCTGTATGTTACAGTATACGTTACATGTTCCACGAGCCCCATGATCGCGAACACGACGTCCATCGCAGCCAGCGTGGGCGAGTGCACGCGTTGTAGCAAGAAGGTGGTGTGTGTGGGTGTGTCTGTATGTTACAGTATACGTTACATGTTCCACGAGCCCCATGATCGCGAACACGACGTCCATCGCAGCCAGCGTGGGCGAGTGCACGCGTTGTAGCAAGAAGGTGGTGTGTGTGGGTGTGTCTGTATGTTACAGTATACGTTACATGTTCCACGAGCCCCATGATCGCGAACACGACGTCCATCGCAGCCAGCGTGGGCGAGTGCACGCGTTGTAGCAAGAAGGTGGTGTGTGTGGGTGTGGGCAGCTTGTGCTTCGGCGCGGCGGTCTCGAGGGCGGTCAGTAAGGAGCGCCGGAGCTCCACGTCCATCGAGCGGAAGGCCTGGCGAGCTTGTTGGAGAGGTATTCTGAAATAGAAGCACTTCTTTTTTTAAAAACAACAGATTTAAAGAAATATCATCATCAGCCGAACGACGTCTATAACTGGACATAGGCCTCCCCCAATTTGAGGGGCTTTGCCGTAATCGCCACGATTGGCAGGCGGGTTGGCGATCGCAGTATGATGGTAAAATAAATAGAGAACGCTGCTGCCCATTCTGTAATATGTCTCTTAGTCGCCTCTTTTTTTTTGGATGGGAAATCATCGAATGACTTCTCCCGCTCTGAGCAGAGCGGGAGGGTGTGTGTTCCTTCAGTTACCCATATGCCAGGGCCACGGTATCTCGTTTGAACAATCTCGCGACCCTGGCAGGCATCGGTCCTGACCCCTTCAGCCTAGTCGCCTCTTACGAAACCCAAGGGAAGAAATGGAATGGTGCTATTCTTTACGTCTGACACCACACGGAATGAAAACTTTAAAAATTGCGACTACACAAAGTGAAAGTTAATGTAATTTTTGGGAAGTCGCTAAGCTTCGGTATTGTTTACCATTTTATGTATAGCATTGATTAGCGAGCATTGGGGTAAGGACTCATATGCCGAGACATCAAACGACAAGACGCTTTCTGATGCCGTCATGCCCCTCTCCGCCGCCCTTCCGTTCGTTGTTTCACATTTGTCGGTCGTCCTGTGATAGCAACATTATTTTTGTATGTTACTACGGATTTCTTCGTTCTTTTTTATATTCGGTTAAAAAGGATAATTATTTATCAAAGTACTTCATTTTTTGCAAACTGTCATAGAAGTTTTAATAAATAAGAAGTGATATAAAAAATTATAGTATAAAAACTAAAAAACACGCTTCCATAGGAAACCACTAAAAAATAGAAAATAATTGAAAAAAAAAGCGTTGGGTGTTTTTTGAGGTTTTTGTTTTTAAACGATTTTTTTAAACTATTATTTATTTTCTATTTTTGAGTTCGGCTAGCTAAAAACAAGTGTTTTTTTGGTATCCTGGTAACTCAATTCAATTCAATTCAATTCATTTATTTATTGTAAAACATAGGTGTGTACATTATTAGTTCTTATTTGGTAAACATTGAGGGCGCTATGTTTTGCCTCTAGGGCGTACAAAAATAGTCAAACATGCAATAAAATAGTCATACATGCAATATAATTAAACAAGAAATTAATTTAGACACATGAACCACAAATAAACAAGTAAATTAATTAGATCGCATCAAGAATTTTCAATCACACTGAACAATGTCAATTACATTAATTATGTGCATTGAGAAAAAAACAATTAAAATAATGAAAATAAAAAATTAATGTTCGCACTTATTGTGTTAAAATGAAAATTGTCAGCACTTACTTTTCTAAAGAATGTCAAGGAATTTGAACGATGTCATAAATTAAATTGTCAATATGGAAGATAATATCATAACATAAGAAATGTCAGAAATTTTATAACAGCATGTCATTCAAATATTCGGTGACTGAATAATAGCATTTTTCTGTTAAGAAAATCTTTAATTTTGTTTTAAAGTTCTGCAAATTTTCATTCTTAATGCTATCAGGAATTTTATTGTATATAACCGGACCCATGCCTAAAATACTTTTCCTTGCTAGTGCTGTTTTGTATTTACTTGTACACAACATGGTTTTGTATTGGGATCTAAGTTGAGTGGTTCGTTTTCTAGTGTCTACTATCGCAGGAAACAATTTTAAGTTTAGTTTGACAAACACTGCTACTTCAAATATATATAGGCACGGGAAAGTCAAGATTTTTAATGATTTGAATACAGGCTTACAGCTATCAGTAGTTTTTAGGCCTACCATACATCGTATACATCTTTTTTGAGTTCTAAATATAGCAATAACCTTGGCAAGGATTATGAAATAATTGTATTGTCATCGGTCCTCGATAAGTCTAAGTTTAAATGAAATCTGATCATATCTGATTGTTTGAAGTGGGTCAGAATCAAATCCAAAGAAGTCGGTTACAAACATAGTTGCATACAATACAGATGAAGCTAATAAAAGCGTGTAAAATAAACTTTAACTATCTACAAACAATGAGCTTAAAGATCATGACCCTATCTAATACGTGACGCGATTAGAGTCCGCAGTTTTTTACACAACATAGTGTAATGACCCCTAAAATGTTAATTGGGTACTATGAGTCTATGACCTCTGTTTATGTATGTTAGATTATCTGTAGTTTACGCTTCCTTAGTGGACGTGCCTTTCGAAATGTACGGTTTATCGTTCGTTTTCCCTTAGGCATGTTTATTAACACTAGTTTGTAATAAAAATATGTATGTTTAGGTTTAAAATATTTATTGGACTTTACTTAGCAATGAACGATCAAATCGTTCATTGCTAATGATACATCGTTTATCTTAACTATTTATGTATAATAACAACAACACAACACTACTACTACAACACCAACACACTGCTGCTGTTGTTGCTACTATAACAACTGTTATGGTTGCTTATTAGTCGTGCTAGCTTCGTTCACGTGATTTTTTGGCTATTTATGTGAAGTCATAGTATATTTGTAATATTCTGTACAAAATCGGTTGATTTTGTTCATTTTAACCAAAAAGTGTTGGGAAGTACATACATCTTTGGTCAAAACAAGAAATCTAGGAGATTTGTCAAGAGATTTCTCCTAGATTTCTTGCAGCCTAAGGTTTAGGAAATACTCTTCCTAAACCTTCTGACACCCATTATCAAGATATATGAAACTGATCCCAGAACATCAATTTGGATTCAGAATAGTCGACGGCACTACAGAACAGGTGCACAGATTAGTGAAAACGATTAACTACACCTCTGAACACCAACAGTTTGTCTCGGCAGGTTTCTAGATATGTCCCTGGCCTTCGACCGAGTATGGCACGAGGTCCTGCTTTATAAAATCCACACTAATATTATAAATGCAAAAGTAACTCTGTCTGTCTGTCTCGCTTTCCTGCTAAAACTACTGAACCGATTTAAATGAAATTTGGTACACAGATATTTTGAGCCTGAGAAAGGACATAGGCTACTTTTCATCCCGGTTGTAGAATAGAATAGAATAGAATAATATTTATTTGCTAAAAACATGGTATAAAAGATGGTAAAAAAAATATTACAAGAGCATGCATGTTTTGCTTAACAGTTATAAGCGTACAAATTTACACATATTTAACATTTATAATCTAAGAATTCTTTGACACTATAAAAACTATGACTACACAGCCATTCATGCAGTTTATTTTTAAATAATCTCAAATTTAAAATCTTGAGATTACTTGGTATCTTATTGTATATACGTACACACATAGATATACAACTTTTATTATATTTAGCTAGTCTCGGAAGGAGATCCAGTACGAGCCTGTGGGGGTCACGTCGGTTACGAGGATATAAGTCATCTGCATTACAAAATAATTCCTTATTCTTTCTAACAAACATACATGTTTCATATAAGTACAGAGACGGTAGCGGCAACAAGCCAAGCTTTTTAAATATCGGCCTACAGGATTCATCAGGTCGAAGCCCGTTTATTGCTCTAATACATTTTTTCTGTGCAATAAATGCTCTATTTTGGTCTGTGCTATTGCCCCACATTATCAAGCCATAGCGGAGTACCGATTCAACGTATGCATGGTAGGACGTTATCGCCGTTTTAACGTTTGTTATATTTCTGACTTTTTTAAGTGCATATACGAACTTATTTATCCGCTTTGAAACCGTATCAATATGTGCTTTCCAGTTTATGTCTTGATCTAAGGTTAGGCCTAAAAATTTAGTTTGCGTCACTTCATCAATTTTATGTATATTCATTGTAACGTTGTATTTAGCATTATTAGATTTATTAAATTGTATATAAACTGATTTTTTTAGATTTATTGATAAATTATTTGTATTTAGATATTCAATTAGACTTTCAATAGTGTTATTAATATCTGTCTCATGATCAACAATCGTATTTTTTTTCTTATCAGTGGTCACAATAATTGAAATGTCATCAGCAAACAAAATACATTTATGGTTGGTTATATTAATTATAGAATTTATGTATAAAAGGAATAAAATTGGGCCTAACACACTTCCTTGTGGGACACCACATCTGTTGATCTTGAGTTCGGAAGAGTGTGGTGTCATATCGTTATTTCTATCTACTTTTGTAATGATAACCCGATAATGTATGTTCCCGCGGGATAATTTCCGACCTCCACGCGGGCGAAGCCGCTGGCAAAAGCTAGTATAATACGCTACCAAATAACCACTTTCACTGCATAAATTCGTATGTCAGTGAACGACACTTCTACACAAAGTGAGAAGTGACAGTGACTTGACGACAAAGTTACACGAGATTAAAACAGGTGTGCCCCAGGGTAGTGTGATGGGGCCTATGCTCTATCTTCTATTTATTTCGAATCTCCCAGATACACTAAAAGTTCTCAGTGGGACATTTGGCGATGTCCCACCTGTCCTCGCGGTCGATGATAAATCGGCGGGATTCTAAAAATCTCCAAACTAGCCGTAATGAAATCTCTGAGTGGCTAAAGGTATAGCGAATAAAAGCGAATGAATGTAAATCCGATCATGTCACGCTTACTTTAAGAAGACGAACACGTTCTGAAGTGGTTCTAAATCGTCGAAACTCCCACAATCTGGTTCGTTCTTCCGTTCTTTCTAACTACTGGCTCTTGGAGCGAATATCGCAACTTACTTTGGAAAATAAGCTTTTAATTTACAAGTGCATATGGACATATGGACTGCAGTTGTGGGACACTGCTTCTAACTCTAAATCAGTGATTCCCAAAGTGGTCCAGGTCTACTTTAGATCTAATCTTCACATTTTTGGACTAGTTTTGGGAATATGGTGGAAATGTAGTAGCAGGTTCTCGAAGAAAATTGGAAAATTTTTAAAGTGGTCTACGAGAAAAATAAGTTTGGGAACCTCTACTCCAGATTATACATATTATAAACTAGCTTCTGCCCGCGACTTCGTACGCGGATCCTGTTGCATATGCCAGCGACAACGGGGTCGTCAAAATCGAAGATCTGAAACGTCTGATGTAGAATTCTAAGGCCCGGGGACGGGAAAACAACGGGATGAGCGAGACGATTGGAGTCATTCTAGATCTTTCATTTTTGTATGTCAATAGGAAATGCCCATCAGACTAAACAACTTTTGCTAAGACGTAATTCCTTTATCTTATCTTATACCTTTAAACGAGCAATTCTTGTATATATATATATATAATCTGAATCTCGGAAACGGCTCCAACGATTTTCATGAAATTTAGTATACAAGGGGTTTCGGGGGCGATAAATCGATCTAGCTAGGATTCATTTGTTTAAAATGTCGTTTTATTCGTGTTTTCAATGACCAACTTTATCGATAATCAACTTGAACATAAACTTATTATTTTAAACACAATTTACCAAAAAATACCGAGCAAAGCTCGGTCAACCAGATATTATGTTATTAAGAGGTTTACTTAAGAGTTCCACAACAGGTGTTCCAGATCTTCAAAATTCTAACAGCAGAAAATGCTCTTCACGTGGAATATTTTTTGCTATGGCACCATTTTTATATCTCTTATACTTACTTTAGCTGGTCTGTTGCGGTCTGCATCAGGTGTTTATTTTCCAAAATAAATTATGTATAGCCTATATGTTGCTACGTTCACGATCAGCGGACAGTCGCGCATCAAGTTCCGCACTTGTCTCTAGAGACCTAGCAGCAGATGTGTAGATACGCTGAGAACTCAAGCGCAATTCTCTATCAGTGAACGTCTCCGACTCGCGAGACAATGCGTGACGTTCACGATCAGCGGACAGTCGCGCATCATGTTCCGCACTTGTCTCTAGAGACCTAGCAGCAGATGTGTAGATACACTAAGAACTCAAGCGCAATTCTTTATCCGTAAACTTCTCCGACTCGCGAGACAATGCGTGACGTTCACGATCAGCGGACAGTCGCGCATCATGTTCCGCACTTGTCTCTAGAGACAATACGCTGAGAACTCAAGCGCAATTCTTTATCCGTAAACTTCTCCGACTCGCGAGACAATGCGTGACGTTCACGATCAGCGGACAGTCGCGCATCATGTTCCGCACTTGTCTCTAGAGACCTAGCAGCAGATGTGTAGATACACTGAGAACTCAAGCGCAATTCTTTATCCGTAAACTTCTCCGACTCGCGAGGCAATGCATGACGTTCACGATCAGTGGACAGTCGCGCATCATGTTCCGCACTTGTCTCTAGAGACCTAGCAGCAGATGTGTAGATACGCTGAGAACTCAAGCCCAATTCTTTATCCATAAACGTCTCCGACTCGCGAGACAATGCATGACGTTCACGATCAGCGGACAGTCGCACATCATATTCTTCACTGGTCTCTAGAGACCTGGATGTAGATGCATAAATACGCTGAGAACGCAAGCGAGCTTCGCGATCCAAAGATGTTTCTACGGAGCGAGTTGCAGCCTGATGTTCTCGAACAGCATCAAGTCTATCCTGACGCTCTTCGGTAGATTTTTGGCATCTTATGATCCTCAATCTTTTAGCTACTTTGGAAAGTTGGGAAAGATTTGACCTCTTTCTAGGCATGGTTATAGTTTTATTCTGAAGATACCTGATCAGTTAAAATCTAAGTGACTGCTCCCCTGCGTTACTGGGTAGGCTACCGTGTCACGAAGATAAATGGAAAAGGAAATTAAACACTCAAATAACATAAGCCCGAAGGCATATTTCTTCGATAAAATAAAATAATAAATGGGAGTTTTAGCCAGTGGAGTCAAATTTTCAATGATTCATAGAATTTTCATCGAAAATCAGTCCTAAACTGTTACCGCCTTCACCGCGTGGAGGTACTCCCAGCTTATATTATTTTATAATTATACAGTGAAATTAGTGATAACTTTGATTTCCACATCAGGTGTTCCAGATCTACAATCTTTATACGTCAACAGAGAGTGCTCATCAGACTGAACAACTCTTGCTAAGACGTCATTCCTATATATGTTATAGTGTAGCTGGGCTGTTGGAGTTCCACATCAGGTGTTCCAGATCTTCAAATTTATTCTCTTAGCAGAAAATGCTCATCACGTGAAACAATTTTTGCTATGGTACTATTTTTGTATCTCTTATAGTTTAGCTGGTCTGTTGCGGTTCTGCATCAGGTGTTCAAGTTTCCAAGATAAATTATAGCCTATATCTTGCCCAGACTTAATACCTATACAACAAAAAAAAAAATCATTCAAATCCGTCCAGTAGTTCCGAAGATTAGCGTGTACAAACAAACAGACAAACAGACAGATTTTTTTTTTGGTTTCGTGCTCTATTACTGTTTCTAAACCCCCCTCAATTATTATTTTTTTAATATATTCAATGTACAGACACAGTTTTTTTACTGTTTTATTATATGTATATATATAGATGTTCCGTAATCAATTCACTAAATGATGGTGTTTTCACTCAAATCTATTGCATAGTTTAGGAGTACAACACGGTCACAATGCGAAATGTGTTCAAAACAATAAGATCAACAACTTTAGTTTTGATTTTGGCGAAGCGCACCCTATAACGTTGTAGCGTAGTAGACTAGTAGCACTCACCCAGTATCGGCCAGCAACTGGCGCAGTCGCGCGTGTCCGGCCAGCGTGTGCAGGCGCAGCGCGGGCGCCAGCGCGGGCGCGTGGCACAGCGCCGCCTCCAGCGACCAGCGCCGGTACAGCGGCAGGCACACGTCCTTCTCCAGCGTCACGCGCGCGCCCTGAGGACATGCGGCGTGAGCTCTGTGGACATGGCACTGTACACCGTGCGCTCGGCACACGCGCCATGCTAGCTGTGTGTACGCGTCACTATACGCACCGTACGCTCGTGCTCGGGCGGCGCGTGCGTGTGCGTGCTGTGCGCGTCCAGCAGCGCGGCGGCGGGAGCGCGCGTGTGGAGCGCGGCGGCGGCGGCGCACGCCACGCTGGCCGCCCACACGCTGCCCCAGCCGCAGCGGGACACGCGCCACGCTAGCTCCAGGGCTATGCATGCACTCTGGGGAAGAAGGAATGACTATAAATAGCGAAAATGATAGAGAAACAATGTCAATACTTAAGGAACTGTTGTGTAAAATTACATACTTCCAGACCTCTTAATCTATACTATAATATTATAAAGCTGAAGAGTTTGTTTGTTTGTTTGATTGAACGCGCTGATCTCAGGAACTACTGGTTCGAATTGAAAAATTCTTTTTGTGTTGGGTAGCCTATTGATCGAGGGAGGCTATAGGCTATATAACATCACGCTACAACTAAGAGGAGCGGAGCAGTAATGAAAAATGTTGCAAAAACGGGGAAAATTTATTCCTTTTGAGAGTTTCCGTTGCGTGCGCTGCGTAAACGGTTAAAGTAACTCAAAAATCATGTATGACGGAATTGTTCCTTTGAAAAAGTTCTAAAAAAAAGTCCGCGAGAGCATATGTCTATATTTAAAGGTTGACTCACTATAACTCAAAAGGAGCGAGCAGCAACAATAGCAGGCAAATCGATGCGACGGGAATGGTCAGGGGAGCAAAAATTTGACGCGGGCGAAGTCGCGGGCAGAAGCTAGTAATAACATAAAACACAACACCAAACTCACCGGCTTGCCGTAATAAGAGAACTGTGTATAGTTGAACATGAGGGTGTTCCTCCTCTCCTCCCACGCACGGCGCTCTCGTCTCCTCTCCACCATCGCTTCCAGGCCCTCGCGCTCACTCTCTGACTCCTCAGTCTGACACAAATAAATTAGACCAGATTTTACTCAGGAAACACATTTTTAAGGTCTAATTTATAATGATTTTAGCACTCTCCAGACTCTAAGCATGGGAGTTCAAAATAACTGTGGAAATCTGAGCTGTTGTCTTAAGACACAAAATATGAACTTAGAAGAGAACTCTTGATCATGAGTCCATGAAAATGGTTACTATGAAAACTAAATTAATGAGACAAGCAGCTTTTGTGAGTATCCTCCTCTAAGGCCGAACTACTTATTTAGAATTTTTTTATTCATTTTTATGTTGTTTATAATAAAGCAGTAATCAACATACAAAAATATGAAATTAAGTTTACAGAGAGAAGACTCACCTCTTCATCCTCATCATCGTCTTTGAATATATCATCAAAGTTTGGAATGTTTTCTTCACTATCCTTATACACTAGTCTCACCTGAAATGTGACATTCAATTATATTTCTGTGGCCTGGTGCTAAAAGGGGCAAACTGCAGCACTTTTATCATTTTTGTTTTTTACTTATGAAAGAGCACACTACATTGCCCTTTTTTACATAGTAACTTTTGAAAGATTGTTGGTAAACTAACACCCTTTTAGCACAAAAAATATCATAGTTTTTCAATAAACTGGCATTACAATAACTGGCAATTTCTATGAAGATCTTGTTTCACACAACAACATACTTTAGCCCTTTTAGCACTAAGCCACAGATTTTAACACGAGTTTAAAAATTTGGTAAGGTCTTGTAGATAAGCCTCCTGGGTCTTAGGTATTAGTAGTTGAGACATTCATGACTATAATGCATAGTTAATAAGACCTTGGTGTTTGCTAATAACTAGAGTCCAGATTTTAGAATATTGTTTAAGCATAACTGATAACAACTAAAACTCTTGTGCTCACCACGAACAGACGTGTTACAAGCTGTTCATTTTATAAATTAGTACTTTTTATTTCACGTGTCAGTGTAATTAGATCCTTAATTGCGAACTTTAATATTCACAATTACAAAAGCAGTGCTCGACTAGTTTACATCGTTTTGCAATTAGCATCTTAGGCTCAACTACGCGTGCGGCGCCCTTCACCCCCGCGAGGGAAAGAGAGCGGTGATATTTTTTAACTCGCTCGCTCCAAGACCCAGCTGCGCGGCGAGTACCAACAAGTAAGTAAACATGAGTTTACTACGATCGCCGAATGGTTGCAAGGCCACAAGCGCCGGCGGAGGTGGGTCATTCCCCGATCTACGTACATTAGAGGAAACTCCTAATGTCACACACAGAAAAGAGAAACAACCCGATAATGAATGTGAGTACACAAATCGACTTGAGGATTTTCGTATGGAGATAATGTCGTTTTTTAAGGAATTTGCAAAAACACAACAAGAAAATTACTCACAACTACAAAAAGAAATCACGGAAATAAAAGATGAGATAAAAAACACTAAACTAAATTCGGAATCCCTAATCAGACAACAAAACGTCCTAAAACAAGAATTATCAGACTTGAAGTCAACAAACAATACGTACCAACAAAAAATCACAGAACTTGAAACCGCTATTTGTCAACTTAAATCCGCCAACGCGCCCGCTCTAAATCAAAATCCGCCAACGCCTTACGAAGGTACCATATTGGAATTGCAAGAGCGCTATCGCCGAGAAAAAAACGTCATTTTTGTGGGTATACCTGAAATAAATAATTCTAACAGAACCGCCAGACTTGAACATGACAAAAACAAGGTCATGCACATTATTAAAACTAATTACCCAGAATGTCCGAACCCATGTAACATAATGAGACTGGGTAAGTATATTCCTGATAAAAATCGATCGCTAAAAGTGTTTTTTGAATCGCAAGATACTGCGAAACATATCTTACGCAATAATAGCAATTATTCTACAGATCAAGTTCGCATTTACTCGGACCAAACCCCACTTCAGCAACAGTATATGAAGGAACTTCGCGCTGAATTAGAACAACGCCAACAAAATGGTGAAACTGACCTCATAATAAAATACATAGGGGGGGTTCCTAAAATAATTAAATCAACCTCAAAAAACTAAAAATAACCGAAGCAAGTACCAGAACTATAGATTATGTAGAAAACATCTCAAACATCACTTATCAAAATGTTACCTGTTGCGAAGAAATGTGTACGAAGAGAAGTTCACTTAAATTTTTCTACACAAATATTAGAAGCCTAGTTAAAGGTAACAAATTAGATCAACTGCAATGCATGTTAAAATCAATAAAGACTACCACTCATATTATTTTAATCACTGAGACTTGGATAAAATCAGACGCCGAAGCTAACCTACTACATATACCGAACTATTCACATGTATATTCATACAGAAAGGGGCGCATTGGAGGTGGAGTATCCGCATACATACATAATAGTATAAAATACGAAATGACAGAAAAATGCAGTAAAGGTCAAAACGAATATCTGTGGATTTACTTGGAAAAGTATGGATTGCACATTGGATTGGTTTATAAGCCACCCAGCACAAACTTGAACGAATTTATAGAAACGTATGCTTCGCAATTAGACAAAAAGCGAAAAGCTATAGTTTTCGGCGATTACAACATCAATTTATTAAATGTCGACAGACAATCAAATATCTACACAAGTATGCTTAACGAGTCTGGATATCAAATATTAAATAACATAGACAGCAACTACTGTACTCGTGAAACGAAAACTACGAAAACCATTATTGACCACGTTTCATCAAACATTCAGGGAGATACCTTTCACATGACCTTACTTGATACACCACTATCGGACCATAAACAGATGTATTTGGAACTAAAAAAACCTAAAATCACAAAAAAGTTAAAACATAAATACCTAGCAACAGACTACAGCATGTTATACAAATCAGTTGAAAAAGCCGAATTTAATAATGAAGAGAATGACTATCACAGACTGGAAGATTTCATCACAAATCAAATCAAAATAAACAAATTAAAAAAAGTTAAAATTCTGAACAAACCTCGAGATGATTGGATCAATAAACACGTGCTAAGTGTTTTACACAAACGCAACGAGGCGTGGGGCGCTCACAAGGAAGACATTGAAAACAATGAAATTGAATTAAAATTTAAAGAAATAAGAGATGAAGCCAATAAAGCATTAAGAAACACAAAAAGAAAGTATTACCTCGACAGCTTTAAGAAGTGTCAGAAACAACCGAAGAAAATTTGGAACTTGATCAATACGTTAGCAAATAATAAACACAAAAATAGCTATGCTCCTTCAAAGTTAAAAACTGAAACTGAAGAAATAACAGATGGGCAACAAATCTGCCAACATTTCAACCTTTTCTTTTCCACAGTTGGTTCAATTTTAGCCAATAAAATAACACAAACACAAATTAATACCACATTGAATAAAACACAATCACAAACCCATACACTGCAAACATTAGAACCATGCACAAAAAAAGAGGTTAGTACAATCATCGACAGTTTAGATATTAATACAAGTAGCGGAATTGATGGAATAACTGTAAAAGACATAAAATGCATCAAAAACCTAATACTAGACAATTTAACAGACTGCATAAATAAATGCCTCGAACAAGGGATATTTCCCGATAGCCTGAAGGTTGCTAGGGTAACCCCGGTCTTAAAATCCGGAAGCAAGACTGATCCGGGCAATTACCGTCCGATATCCGTATTGCCAGTACTCTCCAAAATCTTTGAGAAAATAATCTACCATCGCCTTTACACCTATCTGACAGACATAGACTTCTTTTTTGAGCAACAGTATGGATTTCGGCCAAAATCAAATACCTTATCAGCAACCATAGATTTGACTACTAAAATAAAAAATGCTATAGACCACAAACAATATGCCCTAGGTGTCTTTATAGACCTAAAAAAGGCATTTGACACGATTAGTCATAATTTGCTTTTAAATAAGTTAACTGACGTAGGTATATCAGGGCCCGCACATAAAATTCTTACATCGTACCTAAAAAATCGGAAACAAATAGTTAAAATTGAAAATTACGAAAGTTTACCTGCTAAATTAACATACGGAATCCCACAGGGATCTATTCTAGGGCCGTTGTTATTTTTGATTTATATTAATAATATCAACAGTGTTAAAACATCGGGTAGTATCACACTCTACGCAGATGACACGTGTTTATTTTACTTTGGCCACAACTTAACTGATATGGTAAAGGAAGCTCAAAGTGATTTGAATATTTTAAATAAATGGTTCCTGTCAAATTTACTAACTATTAACACAAAAAAAACCGCATACATGGTTTTTGCTGCAAAAAACAAGAAAATTCTCAGTCAAATCCAACTAACAATAAACAACGAAAAAATAACAAGATCAAACAGCGAACGATATTTAGGTCTCATTTTAGATACAAAGTTAACTTGGAGACCCCATATTGATTATATTAAGTCTAAAATATCTCCTCTCATAGGAGCGATACGCCGAATGTCTAGTTGCATCCCTAAAAAAGTTCGCGCAATGATTTACAACTCTCTCGTTAGACCCCATATTGAATACCTTGTTGAGATATGGGGAACTGCAGCAAAATCAAACCTCCAAGAAATACAAGTTCTGCAAAATAAAGCAATAAAAACTCTTTATAACTATGACTACTTAACACCAACAACCAAAATTTATAATGATACAAAAATACTTAAAATTAGCAAATTATACATACTAAAAACATGCACTCTAATACATAAAATCATAACACAAGGTACACATTCACAATTAAACTTTAAAAAGAAAACATACACATACAACGCAAGACGACGAGACAAACTAGAATTAAGACAACCCAGAACTAACTATGGAAGGAAAAATATACTGTACGAGGGAGCAAAACTGTATAATGCACTACCTGACGATATAACCAATAGTGAACCCATATTTAAATTTAAAAAAGCCCTAGAAGAATATGTTAGAAAACAACACTAACAATATCATTTGTCACCTTTGTTGCCTAATTATTTTACTGTGAGCACAGAGAATCACACGTACTTTTAGTTTTATTATCATTTCTCAATATTTTAAGTGAACTGTAATGTTCTTGTTTTTTTGAGAAATAAATGTCTTTAAACCGAAGTGTATTCTAGACTAGCTTTAAAAATGAAAATTTTTTTCAGACTGACCTTACTACACTTTTTCCTAAATTTTGTTTGTTTTTTAACAATAACAAAAACATGCATTATATTCCTTGAATCATTCATAGGAGTTGTAGATCACAAGTCCAGCCTAATATAGAAGCAAACATACCTGTCCATCACTGTAAACATTGCACACATCAGTAGGTTTGTGGGCATCCAGCACAAAGAACACAACCTCCTCCTCAGGCTGTAGGATGTCCACCAAGTCTATGGTCCCCCCACAGTTCACCAGCACCACATACTTTATCTCCTCGTTGTTCTCTTCGTAAGCTTGCTTCAACTCACCGATACCCCCCACAGGGACCAATGTATACGACACATTATCACATTTAAACAAACTCTGCAGTATTTTACAAGTACAAATAGCGTCAACGTCGTAATGAACTAGTAATAACACTCTCTGAAACAGAAAACAAATTATATTATCCAATTTGATAACAAAGTTTGGTTGTAAACAATGCTTTCGCAATACTCACATTTCCCAGTAGTAAGTTGTAAAAATCGTTTTTAATATCTTCTATAAACATCTTGGCACGTCATGGACGTAAACACCCCTTATTTTTTATCAGGAAATCATAATTTTAGCAATTAAAACTAGTTGTAACAAGAACCAAACGGCAGAACTCGAAGAAAAACACCTACAAATTGAACTGTCAAAAATGTCAGCCAGAATATTCCCGCCAAATATATCGAAGCGTTCAAAAATAACGTGTGCATCAGTCAGCTGATTCGTGAAATAGTCATTATTTTACTATTTCGAGCGATCGTTTCTTTTTCCGAAGATAAAGAAGATTAGGTGGGATAAAATGGTTTTCCTTTTTTCTTCAAAATTTTTCTAAAAGTATTGCTTATTTGCAAAAGGAATATGAATGGCCTAACTAACCCTTGTTAGATTTTTTAATTTTTCCTGGATGGATGACCATTATTTTACAGCTGGAGACCTCCCTTAGAAAGCATGTTATGCCCTTACTCCCAGCTGTAATTCGTAGATCTTTGACAGTCGTTACGGGTAGTCAATAGCCTAAAAGTTTGACAACTATTCTTACCTGAGGGTATCGTTTCACCCAGTTACTAACTGGGTCTGTTGGTTAAGCCTCCTCTACACGTCTGCAGGTGCGTCCGCGGACGCCCGCAGATGCATCCTCAGATGGATCACCACGAGCTGTCCACACGTCTGCAGGTCGATGAGTCTAGATTCATTCTCGACAGCCGCAACACGCACGTTTAAAAAATGGATATTGAGACCTTAGCTGCCGCAGCTATTTATTTATTTACTTACAACATTTTTATTTTTGTGGTATTTATTTTTGGGGTTCCACAGTTTTCAGCTTGATATAGCTCAATAAACCTAAAACTTTCCTCGGTGCTCATATTATAAGCCATTTCAACAAGAATTAAACCGCAAGAAGCACGCGTGCACTCTCAATCGCAACTCCGATTAAACTGAAGCGTCGCCAGACGTGTGGACAGACGCCGGACGTCCGCGCCGAAACCCTTTGATCTGTACCACAAAAACCGACAACAATCGGGTTCGAGGCGGACGCGTCTGCGTGCGTCTGCAGACGTTAAATACCTACAACAGATGCACAAATTACCCCCTCTATGCGTCTGCGGACGCATTCGCAGATGACGTCCGCGAACGCATCTGCAGACGTCTAGAGGAGGCATTAGATAGGCAGTTGCTCCATGTAAAATCAGAGGCGTCTCTAGCCCTTGTGGCGCCCGTGTGCAACCAGTACCCTGGCGCCCTCTAGTCTAGTAGGAGCGGGGTCAAAATGGAATACTAATACATAGTTATATTTTCAAACGGAAATTCGGATGCAAATGGTGCAATTTTAAATGATGTCGGGAAGCAATAAGTTTTTTTAGGAAGGAAGGGGTTATAAGAATAAAAAAATCACAACTTTGTAGTTCTTTCAAAAATATTTAATTTAAAAACTATTATAGTTAAGTACATAACAGGACGCTCGTACACACAAATGTATTTACAAAAAAGTTACTTTTCGAGCTTTTGCATTAGCGAAATCTTTAACAATGTCACTAACTTCAATTTTGATTTCATGTTCAATACTTATTAACGATAAATTTGTCAATCTACTTTGCGACAATGTTGATCTAAGGTACTTTTTAATTATTTTTAGTTTAGAAAATGACCTTTCGCTATGTGCGACCGTGACTGGAAGTGTCAGGTATATCCTCAGTGCTGTGGACAGATTTGGGAACACTGAAATTAATTTATTCGTAAACAAGTAATTTAAAATATCCAACGGCGTAGTGGAATCATCAATAAACATCGGTAATAATTCGATTTCATTATAGAGCTCGAACTGTTCTACATCTGAAGAGCCAGCATGGCAAAGTTTATTTTCTAAATTAGAGCAATGTGTTTTTTTTGTATCAGAGTCCAAATCTTTCCAGTGTTTCAATTTTTGAAGAAATGAAAAAGTTTCATTATTTTCATTCAAAAGTTCGAACCGTTCGTCGAACTTAGTAATTGCGGTGTCTAACAAATAGTAGTAAAAATTTACTTTAAAATGTGTTTTCGCGTCTGTTATCGGTTCATCCTCCGCCTCATAATTAAAAAACCTTTTACGAGCGCGAGGGCGTGCAGGTGTGGGAAATTCTACTATTGCCTCGACTTCTTCCGCTACAGTTTTCGCCCTGTTAAGGAGCTCCTCAAAAGCGGGCTCATTACGAAATTCAGACAAACTTATTTTTGGATTATTAATCATTTTCACCGCTTCTGACAATACAACGTCTGACTTTTGAAGGGCCTTGCTAACTATATTTATCTTGCTTAAAATTTCAAACCAAATAAGCAGAGAGCAGATGAATTTAAACGACTTAATTTTTGCCAGTAATGAATTTGCCATATTTCTTGACTCTGCATCTTTGCTTCTATCAGAATATATAGTAAACAAGGCATCATACACTTTTCCCAGTTCAAAACGTAGAGCTTTTACTGCTTCAACCCTGCTCTCCCATCGAGTATTTGAGAGTGGTTTTAGACTTAAAGTTGGCACTTCTTTAGCAAGTATTTGCCAACGTGCTGTTGACGCAGAAAAAAAAACATAAATTTCCTGCACAATTGAAAAGAAATTAACAATTTCTAATGAACTTTTAGCAGCGTCATTCACTACCAAATTTAGGCTGTGTGCCGCACAAGGTACATAAAATGCGCGCGGGTTTAAATCTAAAATTCGTTTTTGTAGACCTATATGTTTCCCTTTCATGTTTGCACCATTATCATAACCTTGACCACGCATATCTTGTATGTCAATTTCGTTTGAGATTAAACAATCTAACAAAAATTGAGTTAAGCCCAGGCCAGTAGTGTCTGTTATAGGAAAAAAACCCAGAAAGTGTTCTTTTACTTCAGCCTTGTTGTTGCTTGTATTTAAAAGAACGTACCGTACGACAACCGATATTTGTTCTTCGTGTGCAATATCTGGAGTGCAATCTAAAATAATGGAAAAATATTTAGATTGTGTCAATTCCAAAACAATAGCTTTTTTTATTCTTTCTCCCAATAATTGTATTATTTCATTCTGAATATTATGGCCAAGATAATGAGTTAGGCGTGACTCAGATTTTTGAATAAGGGCAATGTGTTCCGCAAGCACATTATCAAAGTTAGAGGTATATTCAACCAGCTTTAAAAAATTACCATTATCAGAATCGTAAATTTTTTGAGATCTTCCCCGAAAAGCCAGACATTGCCTCGCTAAAAAATGAATTATGTTGATTATTCGTTCGAGTACTGCAACCCAACGTTTTTTTTCCCGATCAATTTCATTTTGGTGCAAGAAATCTACCGACTTTTCTTTTAAAATAACAGTTTTCAATGTAATTTGTTTCTTAAGACATGATAGGTGCCCTAAGCTCTTTTCATGACGTTCTATAGCAGTAGACAAATGCTGCCAATCTTTGTAACCCATTTCACCATTAACAGGAGTCGGAGTCGCATCAGCATGAAAAAGTTTACAATAAAAACAATAAACAGAATCAGTTGACTTAGAGTAAACCAGCCAGTTTCTTAAAACGGTTTCATTATTTAACATCTTTTTAGTATAATAAGCATTTGAAAAAGATCTTTTCGAACTATTCGAAGGATATGAACCCACTTTTACCTGTACTGGCCCACGCTCCATCAAAAATATTCTCGGTTTATCGGATAACACCTGTGGCCATAACGCGAGATCATTAATTATATCTTCTCGAAGTATATTCTCCGGAGACGCTTCGGCACTAGGAGGTTCTTCGTCTTCTTCAACTACCGACGATAAAGACAGCAGCGGCGGCGGCGGTGAAGTAGAAGTGACGAGTTCTGCTGTAGTATTATCTAGGTTTTCATATGTCTCTGTCTCCAGGTGTTCGTCCGAGGATGGACCGGGTCGAACAAAAAACTTTTTAATAGAACTTGTATTCTTTTTCAGAGACTGTTCCTTCTCCAGCTTTCTTTTTCGACTCTGTGCACCAGAAAGTTTCTTTTTTCCATTGCCATCAGACATCTAAAATAAATAAAAAACTAAGTATAGGCACCTAAAAGAACTAACAATGTAAATTACTATAGGCCCAGAGAACTAGTTGTTGCAACTTGGACTACGTATTATTTAATTTTATTTCTAGCTTCTGCCCGCGACTTCGTCCGCGAGGAATTTGTATATCGTGATTCCCCTGGGATCTTTGCACTTTTTCGGAATAAAAGTAACCTATGTCCTTCCCCAGGACTCAGCTATCCTATCTCGATACCAAAATTCATCCAAATCGGTTCAGCAGTTGAGCCGTGAAAGCGTAAAACACAGACAGACAGACAGACAGACAGACAGACAAAAAGACAGACAAAGTTACTTTCGCATTTATTTATAGGTAATATAAGTATGGATATGATATGACACATCAAT
Organism: Aporophyla lueneburgensis; assembly: GCA_932294355.1. Lineage (NCBI taxonomy): Eukaryota > Metazoa > Arthropoda > Insecta > Lepidoptera > Noctuidae > Aporophyla > Aporophyla lueneburgensis. The sequence goes on along the minus strand of OW028751.1, from coordinate 28,266,654 downwards.
CAACGTCGCGGTACCTAGGTAACTAACTACATTAGGCAATCAAACGGAATAAATAAATAAAATAAAAAAGTAGTTCGTTGTTCAAATAAATACCTAAGTATACTAGTAGGTACATATTAATGCACTTTAACTTACCTTGTTTGTTCCGCACTGCAGTAGGATAAACAAATGAAAAATCCTAGGTCGTATAGGTACGAGCATAGATTTAACTTCAATATCAGTATTTATCACTCGATGTTTGGTTTTTTTTTCATGAATTTCGTTAGCTATTTTGATGACCTCCGACCTCGAGGCATGTCGCAATAATTGTGCAAGCAAATAACCAAATCTTACTTTTTATATATTTTTTATCAAAAGAAAAGCCGATTTACTTCATATTTACATGTTTATTCAAAGACTAGCTTTTGCCCGCGGCTTCGCCCGCGTAGATGTCGGAAATTATCGCAAGAGGACGTATTACCGCGGTTAGAATGTATTAATCCATGTTATACATACATAAAATTACGCCTTTTTCCCATGGGGGTAGACAGAAACTACGGAACGCCACTTGCTACGATCCTTACATATCTTGTGTGTTTGATGTACTTAAAATAAAACTAATAGTATTCAGAGTAAGAAGACTGCGACATAGGGCTGGATTAAATTGAATATAAGTCTTACTGGTTTTTCTTAACGCTCCTATTCTATCTATACAGACACTCAATTATTTACCAGACACCAAATTAAACATAGTTATAAGAATAGTACCTTTGCAAGTGGCTTCGCCCGTATAGCTTTCGGAAAATATCACTCGGAAACCTACTACCGGGATAAAGTATCCTATGTATATGGTAAGTATCCAGGATAACCAACAATCCAGATCCATCGAAAAATCTAAACAATCTAAGCAATATTTCGCGGTCTCTTACTTGGAATAATACAATTAGGTTTATTTTGAGTACTTCGAACACACATGATATTCGCATTTACTATGAAGCCAAAGTAATATGAATTACAATATTACAATCCTCCTAATCCTGCCGGCTGGACGCGGGAAGGCCCGCTAGCCGCTCTGCGGTTTATTATAACTTCTGATATCTTCTAAAATATTCATTTTAATGATATGCTGTAAAGGGCAATTTTAATCTACATGAAATGTACAATTTATTTAAGGTACGTAATTGCATAAGGATTAATGCTGTATTGCTTAAAATCGCATTCTTAAATAAGCCATTATTTCTCGTAAAAAGTAAAGGATAAAAATGGTTATTATGGGTTATCCCTAAGAGTTAGACATATACCATCGCGGACTTTTTTGTAGAACTTTTTAAGGTGTACAATACTGTACTACATTATTTTGCGCTATTTCGTAGGGTTCAGCCAGCGTTCGCAATGTAAGCGCAAAAAAATGTGTTTATTTATGACATCACATTAGAAACCTCTAAAATTATCAACGTTACTTTACTATATTATGCATGTTATATACATATAAACCTTCCTCTTGAATCACTCTATCTATTAAAAAAACCTGCATCAAAATCCGTTGCGTAGTTTTAAAGATATAAGCATACATAGGGACAGACAGACAGCGAAGTGACTTTATTTTATAATATGTAAAGATTTGCCTACTTTGTGTTTCCATTTAGTTTTGTGATTGTAAATATATTTTTTTTATATAAACAAATAAAATACTTTGTGAATTTAAAGAAGTGTTCAATAAAAATGCGTATGCGTGTTGTTTTTTGATTGGTAGATTTAATTAAAAAACCTCGTTAATGTTTGAGTAGGTAACAAATCGGTCTTATAAAAAAAATATTTGCGCCTCGTCTGAGACGTACGAAATGCTTTATTATTAAACTTTAAAGTATAAATAAACCGCATTATAATATACTTAAAGCTTAAAGGAAGTTCGGAATATTTCCTCCATTTTTTCTATATATCCTACTCGTTATATTAAATACGTACCTACTTGAACTTATTTTTTGTGAAAAAGTCGCGCGGTTATTGTTATAAAAACAACACACCGTCCGGCACAGTCGCGACTGTCTTCATGCCGAGCGCATGCCGAGATCGAGGCGCGTAGATATAGCTCGCGTTGCGTCCGTTTGTATGAAGTTGGAATACTGTATAGATAATATTACCGTGGCTTTGCTACCGCGCGCCCGGCGTCGGCCATAACACGAGCGCAGGGTCTTTAAAGAGCGCCGCCGCGCCGCCGGGCGGCCGCGGCGCCGCGAGTGACGCATCTTTGGAGGTGTCGCATTAGAGGGCGTTCGGCGCCCCCTTAGACCCGGCGCCCGTGTGCGCCGCACACCCTGCACCATAGGTAAAGACGCCTCTGTGTAAAATACTGGCATTCAGCTGTATCCGATTAGACTGAAAGCCGATTCGGTGACCCCAACATAGTTGAGGAAAGGCGAGGTAGATTCTTCTTCTTGTTAACGTGTCGATAGCAATCTAAATAAGTATAGTTATCCCAGAATTTGGCTACGAGCTTTGCACTTTCAGTAGCGTCCATCCATTCCGGTAATATACGCTGAATAAGATATCAAGTGCCGAATTGATTGTGGGACGACATTTACACTTCCCGGGCGGAGTAGTCTGTGAATCTCCACCTGAGTAGGCTTGCTTTACTTCGGCCTACTTAAGTCTGGAGAAAATTTAGAGACTTCCAGGAAAACCAAGGCAACTCGTGTCCAGGTGCGAGATTTTCAGCAGGCTGAACAAATGTATTTGGTAGAGAAGCGTTATATTACAAGCTTAGTCTTTCCTTAGACCGTTCAACAGTAAGTGAGAGGACACACTTCAAAAAGCTATCGGGGCTTTTCTTCAGCCTTTGTGACACGAACGAATTGACGTGATTTTTAAGTGGAGATAGTTGAAGGATTGAAGAGTGACATAGGCTACTTTCTTTTTTCTTTTTTAGGTGGCTGGGGTGAACTTAGAAAAGCCATGCTTTTCCCATGGAAATTGTATGTAGTATGTTCACGTGTGTCCAATGCCCAGAATCTTTACATTCTATCCCCAAATGGAAATTCATTATATTATCGTCTATAGTAGCGTATTAAAATAACATTCTGTTCAGAGTTCTCTTCTGTGTTCTAAATTAGGAAAGGGGAACCATGTCACCCGGAATTTAACGCGAGCGAAGTCGCGGGCAAAAGCTAGTATATGGCTATATTTATTGCTAGAAAAGATTAGGGAACCTTACTAAAACTTTAGTAACGTAACCCAAGGTGATACATTTTGTATGTCAGCTAGAAATCGCTTTAAAGATTTGAAGTACCAGGTGGTCATAACTCGGCAACACCTCACAAGGGTATATGTCAGCTAGAAAACGCTGTAGGAGCTTACCAAACATATGAGAGTCAGCTAGAAAACACTTACCATACCACCACCGCGTACCAGGTTGTCAAACTTGGTAGGTTTGTTACAACATTTATTGAACCTGAGGCGATACGAAGTTCGCTGGGTTAGCTAGTATATATACATATAACTAGCTTCTGCCCGCGACTTCGTCCGCGTTAAATTTTTTGTTCCCCCGACCCTTCCCGTCGCGTCGAATCGCCTACCCGTGCGATTTTCCACGTTTTTGCAACATTTTTCATTACTGCTCCGCTCCTCTTGATTGCAGCGTGGTGTTATATAGCCTATAGCCTTCCTCGATAAATAAGCTACCAAACACAAAAATAATTTTCCAATTCGGACCAGTAGTTCCTGAATTAGCGCGTTCAATCAAACAAACAAACATACAAACAAACAAACAGTCTTCAGCTTTATAATATTAGTATAGATATATATGTATAAAATATATAATATATATAGTATAGATTATGTTATATATAAATATATATATATAAAGTAATAAAGTATAGATTTCACGCCTTTATCCCACGGAGATAGGCAGACACTTAAACTCTGGCATTAATGCTGAAATGAACTTTTTTGGCGCAGCCGTGAAGCATACATTTTTATTGCTACCTATTTTTAACCGACGAAAAAAAAGGAGGAGGTTCTCAATTCGACGCGTATTTTTTTTTTTTTGTTTTTTTTTATGTATGATCACGCGTAACTTTTTTTTTATTGGAAAGGGTATACTCCGAAGGTGGTCCCATATAAATTTAGAAAACAAAATCGAACGCTAAGGGTCGAAAAACAGGGGATGTTTGATTGTTCACTCACTGATTGTAATCTTATCTTATACCTTTAAACGAGCAATTCTTGTATATATGTATATATATATATATATTCTGAATCTCAGAAACGGCTCCAACGATTTTCATGAAATTTAGTATACAGGGGGTTTCGGGGGCGATAAATCGATCTAGCTAGGATTCATTTTTATAAAATGTCGTTTTATTCGTGTTTTCAATGACCAACTTTATCGATAATCAACTTGAACATAATTATTATTTTAAACACAATTTACCAAAAAATACCGAGCGAAGCTCGGTCAACCAGATATTGTTTAATTAAGCATAACTTTATACAGAGTAGTCCTATTTTGATAATTCTTTTTTTATTGGATAGGGTATACCTTGCCAAGTATTATTAGTAATTAAATCTACAAAAAAATATAAAATAAAAACTTTTAACAAAAAATTAAACCGCCGAAAAAACTGAAAAGCAAAAAATAATAAACCTTAAAATTTTGAGTCGGCGATGAAAAATCAATAAACAACTAAGCGGTTAAATTTTTTGTTAAAAAGTTTTTTTTTATTCTCTTACTCAGCTATTGTATTTTCTGTTTCACGAACTGTTTCGAAAACTATATATATAAAATGCAAAGTCCTCAGTGACTGACTGACTGATATATCAACGCACAGCCTAAACCGCTGGTCCTAGAGACATGAAATTTGGAGGGTGTATTTTGTGAGGAGTAAATATCCACTAAGAAAGGGTTTATTGAAATTCCATTCCTAAGAGGGTGACATGGAGGGTTGAAATGGTGAATTTTCCGACATACACGCGGGCGAACCGCTGGCAAAAGGTAGTAACCTATATTCTTTGTTTCAAGCTACACAACGCCACCTAGACATGGTATTTACGTAGGTACTACAATAAAAACAGAAACATTAATTTTTACATCTTTATTCCTTGGATACAGCACATTTTTTGTAGTTTTTCGCGTGATGGGTTGCTATGGTGTGCGCTATCGTGCGCGGTCGCAACAAATTAGTAGACAACGCTTGAAAATATGATTGTATGAGCGACTCGTCTGTTTCTTTAGGGTATAAATATTCTTTTAACTCATAACATAGATATTCCTCGGGACAATCAAGAGCTCTTAGACATCCTGCATACTCTGACCACAAAAGTTTGCGCCATTTTACGTTGTGCTTCTGCGCTAACGGTACTAAAACGCAGGAAGCGAAAGTAGGATCACCATAACTCACTGATTGAAACTGTTCTAAGAACTGCGTAAAGAAATCTTGAAAATTATGTAATCCAACTAATTGCTTGTCGAAATTCAACTTGGATTTCTTTTTGAACAAAATTTCTGTACACTTCCTCAGTAATAGTTTTATATTAGGGTCCAAAAATAAGGAGTTATCGCAAAGGAATACGCACATGATGCGGCAAAGTCTGTCCGTTACATCAATGTCGTCCAAAAGATCAGGAAAGCAAAGTTCATTGAATAATATCCACTCCAAGCTACATCTAATGATAAATTCTTTCTCAGCTGCAATTCTCTCTGCAACTTTCTTTGCATGCTCTCCTTGGATTCTGGGACTATGGCCCACCTCTTGACTCCTGCTATACAATGTTAGGATCGGCAAATAAATCCAGTCTCGCGGCAATATCGGCTCTTGCCAACTCTTGAACCTGATATTAGGACCTGTATCTCTGTAATTGATATTCACTACTTTACTATAGCATATTTTTATCTCCTCAATCGACGTCAAAGCTTTAGAAAAGCCGTCAGCATCTGTTAAGTTCACGAGATGTAACAATCTTTCAGCTGTGAACCAATGCTTGTTAAATACCACATATCCAAACAGAAAATCTAATTCATATTTCTTATCATTTCTCAGAATGTAACACAACTTGTTTGCCACAGTGTAAAGCAAGTCTTTGCTGCCTTCTGAGATCTCGTATTGTGTAGACAGTTTTATCAAACTGAAAACAAAATTAGTTTCCATCCTTGTAAACCAGTTATCACACAAACTTGGCACTTTATTACTTATCTTGCTCAAATACATCGATAGGTGTCTTAAAAATGTTTCGGAGATTTCTTTATCATTCACATAAGTCAATAAATTAAACAGTGAAGCGAAAAACGGCACTGGGGATGCAATATTCAAAATTGGTAAAACTTTCTGTTGTGAGTCTATTACAGACCCTCCGAGAGACATCAAATTCTTAGTCAAATGTAGGTCTTTATTTTCTAACCCAGATAATAAATTCGAACTTGGTATTAGATTTTTAACAATCATTTCAAATCCTTGAGATTGAGATAGAGTCCTAAGAGAATCATTTAGAAACTTCATTGGAAGATTTTCTATCAAGGTGACAGTCTTGCAGCAGTCTATAGCTGAACAAAGTAGGCGCAGATGTCCGCAAGTGTAACCACTAGCCTTTGATAACTGTCCCATCCATTTTTGCACACCTTCTTTTAGTAGGGGATAGATTTGGGTTTTGTAACTGTCCATGCCACCCAAGATACACCTTAAAAGTCTATTTACCAGCTGAAGGACTACTGCAGCATGTGTTGCTGATAGAATTGAACACTCCACAAACATATCAGTCCCTTTTACATGCTTATGCAATGCAGTTACTATAACAGGAAACAGTGATATAGCCACCTCAGTTCCTTGTCCAAAACATAGTAAGTTTGACAGAGTACAAAAAGCTTCAATCTGTATTTTCAGACCATATGTTCTGTCAACCCCAGAACTGATGTACCCTGAAATTGGTTTTAGAATATCATACTTGCTCAGTAATATCCTGGTGACATCAATAGATTGCAGAGACATAATTCTAATGAACTTCAGAGCGGCCAATATGGGTTTTCCATTATACACAATGCTGGGATCAAAAACAAAATTTGTGCTAGTAACTGGAACAAAGTTTCTTATTATTGTTTTCATTAAGTGCTCCATTTCAACAATCTTTTGTGCTGTTTCAACTGAATCCCTTGCTAATCTGGACAGTATTTGCAATGAATATTGTACACAGTTAAAGTTAGGTTTTATTGTTTCCAAAATATAGTACAGTCTCTGGAGAATTTCTGTTCGCTGAAGTGCTGTCATTATATCAATTTCTGCTAAGTGGTAGTCAGTGAACTCTGATTCTTTTGACTGTAATTCTTCAATTTCTGACTTATCATTTTCCAAGCAAGGCTGCAGTGTGCCTTCTTCGAAGCCGATCAAAGCGTCTAAACTAGCTTCATCAATTCTGTTGTAAAGCAAATTCCTCATGGCTCTTAGGGCAGGTTCTAGGATGATTACTTTGTTGTCATCCATAGCTATTCTGACAATGAAAAATAATTTGCTTACAGGTATTTCAATTACATTTTTGTAAGTGCCTGCACTGTAGTATTCCAGAATACCAGCTATTGTGTTGAGAGCCACAACTCTTTGTTGAATGATAACTGATCGAGTCAGTTCCACTAATTCTGTGATTGAATACCCTGGTCTATGAGGTTCATCACCGTGATGGAACAATGGTTTTGTTTTTTCATTGTACTCCATTGTGTATGGTAAAAGATATCCATTAAAATCAAATCTTGCTTCATATGGCTCATCAGCTTTGATCTTCTTGCTCTCCTCTATGCCTTTCATCCATTCTAGTTTATCTTTCTCCAAAGAATCAAAATGAAGCCACTTATTCACTTCAGGATGTGTTAGGACATCACTTTCCCATAGGTGATTGTTTTCAGGTATTCCAGCAGTAGTGTCCATGTTATGCTCAACAGTCAAACTGTCTGCATCTTTACTTACAAGCGCTTGTTCCAATTTGTGACTTTCAGACTTAGTAGCTTGTTTTCTCTTAGCTTTCAAAAACTCAACTAGTTTCGGGTCTATGCCTGAAAGCAGTTTTTTTCTTTCTTCTAGAATATCCTGTTCTGACATTCCACTTAGAAGCTTCACATTTTCACTATGAATGCCGTCAGCATCTTTTGAAGATACTATGAAACTTTTTTCTGGTAAATTAATGTTTGATGATTTCTTATTATCTGTACTAGTTGATGGTTCATCAATATCCATATTTACAAAGTCATTTTTACTTACGTTTTCTATTGCATTTCTCTTACCAAAGAAAGTTGATCTCTTGCTAGCAACAGGAAATCCTTGGGCAGGCATCTCTTTAGCATTCCATTCAACAAAATCTGAAACATTTTTTTCAACAATATTGCCTAACAATGAAGGAATAACTTTAGGATAGTAAACTTTATCATCTTCAATATCCGGTTCTGTTATCTCTGGTTCTTCTGCTACGTTCTTTTCCAAGATGTCTCCTACGACAGAAGTTTCGTCAAATCGCGCCTTTTTCTCCGCTTGACCCTTGAGCCCCTTAGCTTGAGCATATTTGGAAGGCTTTCTACCTGTGTCGGCATTGCTCGGTCTTTTTGAACGTTCTTGCGGCCGTAAATTAGTTACTGCAGCAGCAGGCTGCAAATTCTGGTTTTGCTTTTCTTTCAAGAACTCTTCTTGCATGCGGAGGATATCGTCTTCATCTTCACCGGGTTTTGGACGTTTGAACATAATTTATTTCACAAGAAATATCATAAACAACCAATTAATGGCTACAAAGAACTATGAACCATTTATCAATAACATAAACTAGGTTATTTGTTTTGACAACACTTTGACATTATTACTTTACTTTTTTTTTTTTGGAATTTTATGACCTGGTAACTGGACCTTTAGGTCAAATCTTATTTTATTATCGAACACTGCACTATCACTTCTTCACTTCATTTTTAAATTGTTTTAATAGTATTTTCAATGTATTTATATATCGGTTTGTACGTATTTTTGTCTTTTAATAACTCTTCAAGTGGCGGCGGGCGGGATAAAGAATCGCACTTGTTCACTTCACTAAGTTCACTAGCCAACACTAATCTGTCAAGCAAGAAGTTTTGACAGTCAAAAATAAGATGTTCAATGGTTCCTTCTTGGGATTCACAATGTGGGCATGTATTGCTTGTAATAATGCCTAGTCGAGCAAGGTGTGATGGAGCAGTATTATGGCCAAAGCGCAATCTATTTATCGTAGTGATAAAGTCTCGGCTGGCTTCCTTCAATCTATTGTACCAGGGTCTAACAGGTAATCTTTCTTGAATACTTCCATACCACTTTCCTTTGATGTCTTGGTCTTTCTTCCACATTTCTAACCATAACTTACATATATTTTCATTAATGCATTGCAGGAAGTCAGTCATAGGAATGTCCATTGCATTTCTAACATCAATAGCATTATTACCTTCATAAGCGGTTTTATCAACTACTTCATTGCCAGAGATGCCTCGGTGAGAAGGTACCCACAGGAATACAATTTTTATGTGCTTAAGGTAATATTGATGAATTATTTCTTTGATGAAATACAGAATATAATTTGACTTAAACGAAACTGTAAGGTTAGTTAGGGCTTTTATAAAACTCAGTGAATCAGAAACAATCAAGAAGTATTTACAATTGTTAATTTGGCGAATATATAATAATGCCTGATAAACTGCATAGGCCTCTGCAGTGAATATAGTACATGAATTGTACAGAACAAAGCTTTGGGAGAATTTAGCATGTGGATCATATATAGCAGCACATACATAATCACTCCCCTTACTGCCATCAGTGTAAATAACGTGATAATTCTTATTATCTGCCAAAAACTGTAACATATCTGAATTATTATTAATGGGATTTTGTAATTCTTTAACGGGATGCGAAATACACAGATAGGAGAAGGAGTAACATGGCCATGGGCACTGTTTTCTAATACCAATAAAACTGTTTTCTGTTTCCAGCAATATTTTGGACAATGTTGGGGATTTACCATTCAAGAGATCCTCTCCTGTTGTTAGAGGCCCAAGAGTTCTACTTACAGAAGGTACAATTTTGTTTATTACTTTCCTGTTATTTGCAGCAATTAATTTAAGACAGAATCTCTCTGCAAGTAGAATGCGTCTCAAAATTAAAGGCATAGTTTTAGTCTCCACTTCCATGGCCCTTATGGGAGTAGAGCACATTGCACCAGAAATTGTTCTTAAAGCCCTGTTCTGCAATAGGTCTAGTTTATTTACATGAGTACTATTTATATACACTAGTGAACTATAATCAAAATGACTTCTAACTATACTTTTATATAAAATTGATAATATTTTCGGGTCTGCTCCCCATGAGACACCTGCAAGACATTTAATTACATTTAAACCTTTTAGAGCATTCTTTGATATGTATTTAATATGTTCCTCAAAGGTTAATTTCCTATCTATTACTATGCCTAAAAATTTCTTTGAATTTACTGGATTTATAGATTCTCCGTTATAAACTACTTTTGAATTTGTATTCTCATTTCCAAATATCATAACACTGCTTTTGGAGGGATTAATTTTTAAATGTAGCACATCATTGTAATAGTGAAATAGTTGGGACAAGGCTCTGTTAATATTATCAATTGCAATTTCTACATTATAATTACTACTGTACAAAACAATATCATCAGCAAACTGCAGAATATCTACATTACTATTAACAAATTTACAGATTTCACTTGTGTAAATATTGTATAACAAAGGAGATAGTGTAGCACCCTGCATTGTACCCCTAGATGCACATTTTGGTCCATGCAATGTGTTATTATGTCTTACATAGAGTGTTCTATTAGTCAGAAAATTATATATCCATTTACATAATTGGCCAGGCACACCTAACCTAGACATAACTTCTACAAGTATAGCTGGATCCAGACTGTCAAAAGCACCTTGGACATCTAGGAATACACAAACAGTGTGTAACTTTTTATCCTTTGCATGTTTCAGGTCTGAAACTAAGGAAGTGAAGCTGTCTGCACAACTTCGCCCTCGACGAAATCCATATTGTACATGTGGAATGAAGCCGTTAGATTCCATATACCAATCCAAACGATTTTTAATCATGTTTTCAAATAATTTACCTAGACATGAAGACAGTGATATTGGTCTATAAGAGCTGGCAAGCTCTGAAGGTTTATCTGGTTTGAGTATCGGAATGACACATTGTGTTTTCCATGATTGTGGAATACATTTACAATGCCAAAGTAAATTAAGAAACATTTTTTGTGCTGATTCATCTAAATTTTTAATAGTACAATAGGGGAGATCATCTAAACCAGGTGTAGTGTCTTTCCGAGATAACAAACTCATTTTAAATTCAGACCATGTAAAAGGATTTAGCAAAAATTTGGAATTTAAATTATCATTATTTGATTCGAAAATATTGCCTAAACTATTAATATTATTTAGATTGCTGTTGTCGGATAATTTATCTAGAAATTGGGAAATAAACTCATCTTTATATGATTTATTGCCAGCTCTTATACCTTTAAACATTTTTAGAAGATTCCAAATCTTGCTTATAGGAGTAGTTCTATTAAATGTGTTACATAAGTTATTCCAACCTATTCCTTTTTGTTCCGATATGGTTCTTTTTTTAAGTGCATCTTTTCTTTTATAATCCAAATAGTTCTCCATACTAGGTTCACTTCTATATAGTTTCAATGCATTGTAGGAGGCAATTACACTTTTTTCACAAATGTCATTCCACCATGGAGCTGGAAGTCTGCTTTTAAAATTATTTGGTTTATTAAGTTTAGGAATTGTCATATCTTTTAAAGTATCCAATCGAGAACAAAAATTATTATAGGTTGAAATAGGGTCATACAGTTTTAGGACTAAATCATTGAATATTGTTTTAGAAATAGTTTTATACTTTTCCCAATCTGCTTTTTTATATATAAACCTATCAACAGGGGGATTAATATGATATTTATCTATATGCAGTGAAATCTCTGTTATTGTTGGGTAGTGATAGCTGCCCATGGCATCATCATGTACAGACCACTTGCATATTGCTGCGAGGTTAGCACTAGTAAAGCTAACATCAATTGCAGACGGATTCCGTCGCGGGTTGTTAACAGTTGTAAAACTACCATCATTTAAAATACATAAATCCAAGTCATCGATGATATTAAATAAATCATGACCTCTGCCTTTAGTGGATAGACAACCAAATGCAATGTGGTGTGCATTGAAGTCACCACTGACAAATATGGGCTTTGGAAGATCATTAATAATATTATGTAATCTATTGATCCGTATATGTCCACTAGTAGGAGGACAGTATACACAAAGAATAGTCAAGCTACCAGGTACAGTAGATAAGGACAGAGCAACAGTTTGAATGTCTTCATAAAATCTAGTGTTTAAAACTTTGTACTTTAAATATGGTTTAATCAGTATTGCTACACCATTATGAGTATTTTTGGAATTTTTATTATAAATATTATATCCAGGTATTCTAAAACTATTATCTTTAAACCATGTTTCGTTAAGTAAGCAAATGTCAATATTTTGTTTTTGTAAGAATTGAATCAATAAGGGTTTTTTACTATTAGCACTTTGAATGTTATATTGAGCAATACGCAGCTTAGACAGTGTGTGACTTGGATCCATTACTTGAGATTTTTAAGTAGGGTTTCTTTAATACTATTTACGGTGGTAGGCGTATTATCTCCCTTATTACCCAATTCTACCAACGTCTGTACCAGGGCCATAAGTACATCTTTGTTGGCAACTATTTGGGCTTTGATGTCTACTTTCGGGACATCTTTGGATTTATTTACACTATGTACAGTATTATTTACAGATGTAGACTTATTTACAGATGTATGTACAGACTTATTTACAGTGTCAGTTGGTTTCATTTTTGGAGGTAGCAGAGGTGGAAATTCAATATTATCACTCATGTGTTGTTTCGTCAATGTAGCACTTGCATAGGTAATCTTATTTTTCTTTTCTAAAATTTTATTCAACTTAATTGGACATAACCTAGAAATCGCAAGATGAGGCCCGCTGCAATTGCAACAGCAGATCTCTGTTGGTCTATCACATTCTTTATATAAATGCTCACCTCCACAAATGGAACATCTTTGTTTGCCATTGCATATTCTAGCAGAGTGGTTAAATTTAAAGCAACGGAAACATTGCTGTAATGGGGGTACATACTCAAAAACTCTGTATGAAAACAAATCATATTGTACAGACGCCGCCAGGTCAAGCTACCCGAAACTGTCAATTTTTTCCAATGAACCTTGAACCTAATGCTCTAGATATAAAGTCGAAAATCTATCAAAGAAATCTGACAGATTGTAGTAGCTTGATGTGTTGGCGTCTGTACATTGTCTGGAAGAATATTCGATAGAAAAGTAATGCTAACTGTTTGTAGTGGTACTCGCTCTTGTCCTACCTTCTTGGTGAATCTTCTTACAGCTATTATTTCATATATTGATGATAGTTTGGTGTATAGTTCTTTGTTCGAAATGTTTGCTGGTACAAATCTAATTATACCTGTTTTTTCTATTTGCGCAGCCGGAATAAATGCTTTCAAGCCATATTTGTTAAGAAAAGCGCTGTTGTTAATAAAGTTATTGGCCGTATTATACTGTTTAAATATTACTGCTATTTTATTTGCGTTTATTCGTTGTATAGCCGTCACCCCTTTTATTTCGCTGGAGAATATATGATTGAGATAGATAGGGCTCTTATTGCCTATTCTATCCTTATTATTTGAAGCTTCAATGAACACTTTAAAGTCTACATAAGTGGCATTTTCTGGATATAGTCTTTTATAGTCTGGTTTTAAATAAGGTGAATAGTCAGATAGCTCACCGCCGCCGCCATCACCACAGTCCATCCCAGTCCCTGCGTCTCCGGCCTCAGGCCGAGGACGTTTATGTGAAGTGGGCGGGTTATCCCCGCCCCCTTCATTTCCATATTTTAGCTTTGTACACCTAGCGCAATTGTTTTTTATTAACTACTATCAAAAAAACTAGAAAATATTTAATAAAAAATGAAAATTTTCGACCGCTCTTTTTTAAAGTTCCCGCCAGCTTATTACTTTACTTTTGATAGACAGTTGTACTGTTTTGTGAAGCTCGTTACAATCAAAAACATGATGAAAACCTTTTGTTTGAAACAATAGATACCAACTTAAAGATTTGAAGAGGCAACCAATACCAAAAGGGTAATATGGTGCAAGTATACATGGGTAGTAAAAACTCCGGCAGCCCGCTAAATTAAAATTTCAATTTAAAATATGATTCGCGACCGTAACAACTATTGGTTTGCATCATGCAATAATAATCATTTAAGTCATCAATACAAACGTCTCGCTTCGTTTATTTTCCTTGAATAACTTTTTAATAAAATACTATTATATTCTATAGGTTCTAAAGGGCGAGGCCTTTGCTCAGTTTTAGGGCAGTATAGACAGTTAACAATAATAGTGCGTCGCGCGCATGCTTGTGCATGTGCCGTGTTACGTCATAGGAAAATTATATCATGCCTTTAAATTGTGATAAGTATTACCTATCTTGTAATTATGGATCTTTCATGTGTTTGCCGGTCACAAATATTGATCCTATCACCAGATATTGTTACGTCAAAAAATATCTTATGTTGCCGGTAAGTATATGGAAAAGTTAGATCAAATAAGACTTGATGTAAAATGTAAACAATACCAGACGTGTATAGGTTGGCAAAAAAGAGTCTGTCGTGGTAACCATTGGAACTAAAATATTTTTTTGGTGGCAGCACTGCTTTGTTTATCATCAACAAGTAGCTAATCTGTCATTGTGTTATGTTCCCAGTTGTATTTTACTTATTTCTAATTAACTATCAATTATTAATGCTTTTGAACATATAAAAAAGGAATGAAACAATAAGGAGTAGTGGTGTGAGCTGTGATATACTAAGTTTTCGTAAGTTTGGCGGAATCTGAAGCCGAACAAATTTTGTCTCCGATTGACAATGTTTACGAAAGAACTGCCGACACGACAGGTATTTATCCAAGAAATTTATCTTTTATTCAATGCCAGTCATTGTTTTTCTTTTCTAATACTAAGTTTTATCGGTATTATAAGTTTCAAGCCATTTTATCGTTTTATTTACTAATAGATTATTGAGGTTATGTTTTCTAGTTTGACAAATCGCGTGTACGTTAATTCTTGATGTTTGATACTTGAAATTGAAAATGTACCTACATGGAATTAATATGATTGTCTGTATATTTTTTTTTTCAAGGTAAATCTCACAGTACAATTAGAGAAATTGTTAATGAAGGAGAAAACAATTAAGGATTTTTTCTACACCTGGAGGAACACCAAAACAGTTGGCGGAAGAAAGAATTAGACGATTATGATCTGTGTGCAATTAGACAAAAAGTTCAATACTATAACAAAACAGCCAAGTATTTTTTTTTTTTTTTTGTTAATGCTGTTATCGCATACCACAGTAAAAAAGTATAATTTATAATGATTATTTTTCAGGTGCCTATTCTACGTAATATATTACCTATAGTTTGAGGAGACGGGTTGTAATGGGAGCCGTAAACGTGTAAGAAAGATTTTTACACTATTTTCATAAATAAGAAATGTAAAACTGACACATCAGTGTTAATGGAAAAAATCTATCATAGCACCGAAAAGGAATACAAGAATGATGTTACGTCAGGTTTTTCTTTTTAAATAAAATCTAAACTTTAGCGTGTTATTTCATTTTCATTGTCATGTGAATAGTGATAATGTTATGTACCCCGCATAGACATACCTGACGCCTTCATTAGTCAACTGTTCAAGTTTATTCGATATTGCCCGTACCTTTCGAATGCGACATGCTATAGGTACTCTCTGACTTCCGATTAGTTTCCGACAGTAAGCAGCTGTAAGTCGCCTTCTTGTCGACTAACAACTGTCAGCATTAACAGGATTATTTCAGTATCATTCATGTCAAATTTGATACAGGCATACCAACCATCGAATGGTTGTGAATACCCTAGATGGTGGCTGCAAATGCGATTGCTGAACATTATGTCTTGTGTATGGGGTTCAATCGGCAATCCCTAAGTGTAATTTAATTAATTTTTAAACTGAATAAGTTTGCATTGTTATTATAATGGCACTCTTAGATAAAAAGTTATTCCAGCGAAATAATGCGCAATCTACTAAATACAATGAAAGTAAAAGACTGTGTGCCTATCAAGTCTTGAAATCTTGACTGATGAGAATTTCCGGGATCTCGTGTTTGTGGATTAAAACAACAAGTATCATAACACTTTTAGTCCTAGTATACAGGGTGGCCATACCTGCTAAGCAGGCGCCCTCATTTTTTCCAGACTCTTTTTTGCCAAGCTGTAGAATGATTATAACCATGATGACTAGAGACGTGAAAAAAGTGAATAAGAAAGGTCTGTCTATAAAGCTTTCAATGGTATCTTTTTAAACGCACCGGATGGAATGATTGTCTTTTAATCGATTTTAATGAATATTTGACATTTCACATTCCTGACAGTGACTAATCTTGACGGTTGAGTTGACAACTTGACATTGACATTTACAAACGAAAACACGTGAGTCGAGAGTAGATTTAACCAAAACAAACCTCAAAATGCCTAAAATTAAAAAGGATATTGATAAACTGAAGCATCCCAACAGTAGGAAAACAATTAAACTTATAAGTAAAATAAAGAAGCACGATAAAAAGGATCAGAATAAAGTAGGTACACACATAAAGCAAAACCTCATTGGTGAAAAGATTCTATGGTTCAAAGAAAGGATACCGGAAGGATGCGTGGTTATAAATAAAGAACAAACTTTGGAGTTGATAGAGGAGTATTTGGGGCGTTTTGATGAAGAGTTGGAACAGATTGCTTTGAAGAACTCAATGGGGCAAAGGAGAAACCGCCAACATGCTAGTAGGGAAGACATGATAAATATGACCAAGAAACAAGAGCAAGAAGAGTTTGAAACGTGTGGCTTAGAGATGCCTGACCTTCTAGATCGACAACAAATGGAAGTATTAAAGAATTGGAATGGGGAACTGAGATTCTTACAGCATTTCAAGCTGAAAAGAATAGCTAGAAAACATTTAATATAGCAATAAAAATAAATTAACTTGTATTTTATTTATAAGTACCCAATTTTATAAAACAAACATTAATCCCATTTCACCTCACCGTAGGTCCCCCGTCTGCAGTAATTGAAAAAGGATTCAGTAATAAGTATGTCAGTTGAATGTGGCAGAAGTCTATCCATATTCATAATTCAGTCAATGTGGTCATATATTTAGTCAGGTGATGCCACTAATAAATATAGTATCCGAGGGTGATGCAGTTTTTCACAGCAAGCCAAGGCAAGTTCATATCTACTTTTACTTTAGATACAGTAATTGCAAAACTTTCTTTTGATTTGAAAGATATTCATTAGATTCCACTTTTACTGCTAATTGTATTTTTCAATTGCTCTTTTCTCCTGGAATACAAATTATTAGTACTAGTTGATTATATGTACATTCATTTTGTTGGGGGAATTGAACAAAATACAGTTGAAATTATATTGAGACATGTCTGGGGATGTTCAGTGTCCTTCTGGTTTTTCTATTAACTTCTGGTTCTGTAGTTACTTCTGATTATGGTCCTCTAGACTAATATTGTAAAGCTGAAGAGTTTGTTTGGTTGAATGAAGTAATCTCGGGAACTACTGGTCCGAATTTAAAAAATCTTTTTGTGTTGGATAGCCTATTTATTGAGGAAGGCTATAGGCCATCACGCTACGATCAACGGGAGTGGAGCAGCAACTAAAAAAAAATGGACGAAAACTGGTAGGTAATTCGATGCGACGGGGTCATGGGAGCAAAAATTTGATGTGGACGAAGTCGCGGGCAGAGGCTAGTAACTGTTATAAAAGACACATCTCATCATACATCTCTACCCAATCCCTCTTGAGTTTAGTTTATAGGAGTGATGTTTGTGTCTTGATAGTTTTATACTTTGCCACCCGAATAGTTTTAGCGCCATAATTTCTTTAGTTGATGCATTCATTTATAGATGGCAAAATCAAAATCAAAAGTCTTTCCCATTCGTTTAGGGGTAGAGTTCTGTAAACAGTAGTCCTTTCGTAATGCAGATCTTCAACCACACTCCTTACTCGCAGTTACTGCCAAATATCAACATTGTTGACGTTGAATTAAAGTCGAAAATAATTTAGCGGCGAAACCCGAATACGCATACAGGCTTTGGGTTACAGGGACCGGTTTTGCGCTGTCTATTAATCAGATATTTTTCTGTATGTATGGCAAAACCAACATAACATTACGCCTGTATTCTCCAAATGGTTAGGCAGAGACTTACCTATGTATAATACACCCACATTTCACCAGTTATATTAAAGTCTCATGTAATAGTGGTCTTCCTTACCAAAAATGTATACTCTAAGCAGCTTCTCAGAAATTCCAGATACAAATCCAACAACACTGCCCAACCCGGGAATCGAACTTAGGACCTCATGCACAGCAGTATTCGCGACCACTAGACCAATAAGGCAATCTAAGTAATGGGTAAACCAAATAGATCACAAAATAAAACAACGTATGAAGAAAGATGACTAATTTATTAAGAACTATTTACAACTTCCATATGTATAGAAATAGGATAGTAAATGGAAACCAGCATTGAACACAACCGGAGGAACAGTATATCAGCGCAAATATACACATAAGCCCCAATACAGCTTCAGAATGCGTGAGGAAACCCTGCAGAGACAATCGCTATTTATAGACGCGACGTCAGAATTTACTCACCGCACCAAGTTATGCAAATCAGTTTGAAAAAAGAATGATTCATTCATCAGAACTCTTTGTCAATAATAGTTTGAAAGTTATAGATAAGATTCCCGCGGTTTTGCCCAGGTAGATGTCTGAAATTATCCTGCGAGAAATTGCTACCCGGAGAGGATATCCTATCTTCTTACAAAATTTTAACCAAATCCGTTCAGCGGCTAAGGCGTAAAAATGTAACACAGAGTTACTTTCGGATAATATATTAAGTATGAATAAGTACATGTTTTTAATTTACTATAAGTGATAGGCGAGTATCATGAATATCCTACGTCAACGATTTCTAAATTTGCCCGTCACTTATAAAATGAGAAACTGATTCATAAAAATAAATGAGCGAAATACTAATGCCAATCACGTCACGTAGACATTCTAAAGGTAATTTGGCGTAGTTTCTGGTTGCACCAAATGGTACAGTAACCTCAGAAGTCGTAACAATTTGACATTGACACGTACCTTTATGTTCTAACATTATGCGTGATTTTCGTAATAGAATAGTCGACATCGGCCTTGATTGCCATAATTACAAAAAAGAATAGAATAGATATCCGTAATGATGGCATGATATTTTATAATAAAAAAAATATTGCCTCAAACCCAGTTTGTCTATGATTTCCTCAACGCATCCTCAAAAATAAACATACTGATATGTTGTACAAAATCAGTCACTATATCACATACGAACAACATCTTAAATTAATATTAAAATGAGCATATTCATGTTATTTTATGCTAAAATAATAAATTGGAAATTTCGAGTTTCGTTGTAATGAAATTAATATTAATAGTTACAAATTATTTCGAGTTGGTTTATCAATTCATTTCGATTCAATCTTTGGAAAACAGGACGCGGAGAAACTCGAAATTTTATGGTTAGTTTTTTTTTTTTTGCGGAAATGTAGGCAGCTAAGTAACGCAGAAGTTCGCTACAGTCGTTCATTCAAGGTACACTAGGAATCGCAAAATCACAAGCAAAAGAACTTAGATAAAAATAATTTTAATTTAATGAACAAGTCAACTCGTTGATAAAAAGATCATAGGAACGAGTTAAATATCAATGGGTTAACTTTATCTTAGTATCAATGCATTTAAAAATGAAAATATAATCCATTTAAAATTATTTCTAACTCTATGGATCCATGTGCAATAAAAATGTCAAAAAAGTGATCAGCGCGCTGTCTGAACACTGAACCGTTTCACTCGGGTCGGTAATGCTGAATCGGGTATACTCGGCTGCAGTCGTAAGTTCATTTATATCGTGTGGATCATAAGCACACATCCTCTTTTCTACCATTTTCTAAATCTATGAATGTAGCTCATAATTTCATTTAAAGCTGTGGACGGTTTCCCAGAAGCTGCAAAGCTGCTTTTACTGCCCCATCTCTAATATTCGCCTAATGATTTCATTGACTACGGCGACACGAAACGGGTAATAAAACATAATCGTAAAGAAATGGACGGCTTATGAAATGCTTTCGAAATACGTATCGGTATATGTATGTATAAATAGGTAGATACATAAAATAATGCTGTAGAAAGTTATAAACTGAACCATGACAGACCGCTTAGTTGACTAGATGTAGAACCATTATAAAAATGGAAACGTGTTTTTAACAACTCATAATATAATAATACTACGAAAAAAAAAAAATTTTCACTAAGGATGATGGGTCAAGGATATTTCTTCCATTAAATAAGCAATCTAATTTGATTCAATAAGTTCTCAGTTTGAGAGAACAAAACAAAATACTTTCTCTCAGTGAAGTGAACTCGATTAAAAAGTTAAAAATACAAATCCTGTTTTGGAAAGTAAAAGTTGTTCAAAACTTCACAAAAACAAATACTATAGAATAAAATACATTAATAAATTACGTTGTATCAATTTTTCTTGATTGGCATCTTAGAAAAAATCTATTTATTCGATAATGATTCTAAATGGATAATATTTTCAAGTCTAGTGAAAATGTTGACATACATTTTCTTTTTTTAGTCCTAGATCATACCTTAGGGCCCACTTGCACCACTAATCACTAAATACGTTTTAGCGATTT
This sequence comes from Aporophyla lueneburgensis, assembly GCA_932294355.1. Taxonomy (NCBI): domain Eukaryota; kingdom Metazoa; phylum Arthropoda; class Insecta; order Lepidoptera; family Noctuidae; genus Aporophyla; species Aporophyla lueneburgensis. Next base: position 28,245,753 of record OW028751.1, on the reverse strand, counting down.
GTGGTGCAAGCGAGCCTAAGTTTTCATTTAGTAGTTCAGTAGACTTATATTTTGGCGGGAAATTAAATGACACAGTAGCTCGAATTTTCCTATTATTTAGAGTTTGGAACTGTAAAAATGCAAGTCAATGGCTGAATTGACTGGAGCTATACGTCATAAAGTCCAAGTTTATTTAACTTCATAATAATTATCATCAATTTATTAAATGCCAGTTCATCATTGAATTTCCCGCCAACATTCACAATAAAAGATGAGCATTCGTGAAATAGTTTTCGGATTAATAACTTACAAAGTCGCCTACTGTAATCCAATTCTCTATATTATGCAACTAGGCACTTCAATAGTCTATTAAAATTATGTTTAAAATTAATATATCACTAGATATTTATTTATCAAACATTTAAGTAGTTTGCAGAAAATACATTTATTTCTCTTTCTTTCAACTGTTCAATACAATCTGTCAAGTTGTAACATTTAAAATATTTAACGTGGTTAATATTTACATAGGTAATTCTGAAATACCGGAACACCTCTGTATCCTTGGCAGTTTCTACTTTCATGGATACAGAGGACGTGCAGTATTTTTTAAGTATTGGATATTATTATTATTCATTTATTAAGGAGGACGATCTACGTAACATTCTAACACAATTTAAATTTCATTTTTAATAAATAGTTCCTCAATATCATCCAACATCATATTCATAACGTATACAGGAGAAGCATCTTTCGAAATAGGTATTTTTTTCTTATTTTTTTTTAAATTTTCTCAAGAGAAGCAATGTTACAAAACTTACCCTTATTATTAATTTTTTTTTGTTCATTATCTACATACATCGGATCGATTTAACTTCTTTAGAGAGCAACACAAAACAAAACGCGAAACAAACATCTCCAGACATGATATTCGGACTCCTCATATAATTTACACTCATTTTACAAGCTTACACAAACTTAAAAAGTAAAATAAATCAGGTAAATAACGGGAGATGGTAAAAGTCGTAGCCTCTTTGTCCCCGCGCGGCGAGCCAGATGTACACCACGTGGTAGGCGCCGGGGACGAAGCAGATCATGCCGGCGACGAAGAATACTGCACCTTGGAGACCGTTCTCGGGCTCGGCGACGGCGAACGCCCCCATTCCGAGGAGCCCCACTCCGACCAGCAGCAGCACGACCGCTGCACACACGGTCTTCCAGTTCTCTCTGACCTTGGGATGGTTCCAGCAGTACATGGACTGCGTCGCCTCCACATACTCGTGGATCAGTGAGTCCGAATCCCGAGATGTGGTGTCTTCTGTACATTTGTAGGTTTTGCTGCTGCAAATAGAACGGGATCGTTAGGAAATAGCTTATCTATATGAAATGTTGCATGATGGGCGATGGCCGTGACTAGCAACGCAGATAAGGCTCGATGTTGTAAATAGTATTGGAAGTTGCGAGTACATTAAGATGATAAAGATTAGACTATTGCGTGTGGAGCGTGGTTTGCAAAATGGTACGGTGTGAATGGTGATAGCAGTTTCTCTGTGGAAAAAAATCTATCTACATATAAAAAAGTGTACAAATGTTCATCTACACCTTGATACGCTGCGAGGGACCCCAAAACTTTCGAAATGGCTAGGTAGCTGACGATCAGGGGCGTCTAGCTCTGGGCAACTCCGGTTTTTTGGAAGGCTGCATGTACGGACAATTTGAGAGTAATGAGTTAGAATACAGAAATTCATGTAGGTATCGAGCTATAAGGCCCCGAAAGTCGCTTACGCTTGCGAAGAAACGGTCAGTTAAAACTTTTTAACAAAAAATTAAACCGCCGAAAAACTGAAAAGCATAAAATAACAAACCTTAAAATTATGAGTCGGCGCTTTGAGTGATCCTTGTTCATTGATTTCTCAGCGCCGACTCAAAATTTTAAGGTTTGTTATTTTATGCTTTTCAGTTTTTCGGCGGTTTAATTTTTTGTTAAAAAGTTTTTATTTTATGATTTTTTGTGGCTTTGATGTACTAATAATACTTGGCAAGGTATACCCTGTCCAACAATAAAAGAATTATCAAAATCGGACTACTCTGTACAAAGTTATGCGTGTTCATACGTTACAATCAGTGAGTGAACAATCAATCATCCCCTGTTTTCCAACCCTTAGGGTTCGATTTTGTTTGCCAAATTTATATGGGACCATCTTGGGAGTATACCGTTTCCAATAGAAGAAGAATTGTCACAATCGGACCACTGTGTAAAAAGTTATGCGTGGTCATACATAAAAAAAAAAAAAAAAAATATACGCGTCGAATTGATAACCTCCTCCGTTTTTTTTCGTCGGTTGAAAATAGCAAAACAGTAGGAATGGGAAGTATGTAGGTATATCGTTCCACTGACATTCCTTGCAGGGTTAATTGCAGACGATTAATATAATGCGTAGGTATGTAAGCCGGTCAGTCAATTAGCTGGCATATACCTACTGAGATTAAGCTCAGCATTGAACATAACCTTGACGTAACATCATAATTGTAAAATATGTATTGATCACTTTCATATTTTTGTTGCAGATTTTATGTATCTACATATATACATATATAAAATTGAAGTGTCTGCTTGGAACGTCAAAATAACAACTTTTTACTACATGCGTATAAAGTATCTAAGACGGTAACTAAAACTAAAAAAAATTGTCTGTCTGTCTATTTGTTTCGGCTAATCTTCGAAACGACTAAACCGATTTTGACGGGACTTTCACTGGCAGTTTTTTATTTATTTTTCACTTCAGTTTAGAGACATTCCCGTGGGTTAATTTCCGACATCCCTCGGGAAAGCCAGGGGCACAGCTATAGTCAATAAAACCATGTCGATTTCTTGAACGAATTTAGATTATGTTACATCCATTATCACTAGAACTGGTTTATACAAATAAATAATATTGGAGAAATTTTGTAAAAGAGAAATTCTAGGTTCTCCTCTTGATAGAAGTGGACGTTTATAAATTGTATTTTATGAACACTCGGTTACATATCAAGCTATACATTTCCAATTTTAACAGACCTCGCATTGTATAGGCTTTCCGTACAATAAGAAGTCAGCTTATACTGGAAATGTATAGTTTGCACTGCGTACATCGTAGTAACGTAATTATTTGTTTTGTATTGATAAACCGCAATAAAAATAAGAGCTAAGTGCATTTGCTCTGGACCTTGATCCACTTCATAACAGGCTGATACCATTTATCAATATTTTGTTTATTATATTTTTTATCAGGTAAAGTTGTTGTGAGACAGATTTCATTCATTCGTTTTTATTTTTATTCACTTGCATTACCAGGAATTAATTATTGTAATATAGATCTTATTTTTTTGTCAGGTAAAGTTGTTGTGAGACAGATTTCATTCATGCGTTTTTATTTTTATTCACTTGTATTACCAGGAATTAATTATTGTAATATAGTTCTTATCTGTATCAGAACAAAGGTGCGAGATTGCAAGATGAGGGCTTCGGCGATACCGAAATTAGTGTACTTAATGCATATAATCGGAAACAAAAATTTAAATCTGAATCTAAACGATTTCTGTACAACGAGAATCTATACTAAATATTATAAAGTTAATCTCAGGAACTGCTGATTCGAATTAAATATTTACTTTAGTGTTGAATAACCCATTTATTGAGCAAATCTTTAGGCTATATAACATCACGCTATGATCCTTACGTACAGAGTAAAAAGAAAAAGGCACGAATACGAATTACTCCGACGGGCAGGCTATTCGATGCGACGGGATGGTACCTACAGGGGAGCAAGAAATTTAACACGGACGTATCGTGGGCAGAAGCTAGTGATCTAATATGTTAAATGTTTACTAATTTCTTTAAAATAAATTATATTGGTACTGTAATTTATTTTAAAGAAATTAGTAATGTAGATTAATTGACTAGGAAATAACAATTATGTACTTAAGTACTGAAAGTAGGTTGATATTTAAGTTAGAATTAACATTTCCTAGATATGCGAACGTGTCTGCCAAATACGACGAATGTAACGCAAATAAACTGATAATTTTGCAAGCCACATTACGGTAAAAGCATATTCAGACAGACAAGTCTATACAGAATGGCTCACATCTTATAACTTTATGGCAGCTTAGGGTTAAACAAACACACGTGGTAAACAATACGACACTAATGTCTGCTGAGAACTAAAGCGGATAAACAATTAGTAATAAATAACTTGCAATCATGTTTCACAAAGGTGCAAGGTCTTTTACAAAGCTGGCCAAATTATCAATTGCATTAAAAAAGATTTACTTATAAGATAAGAACTCTGTGCTTGATTAAAAATTAAGAATATGGACCTGTTGTTTTCCAGACAGACATTTACGAAGACGGTATCAAGACTCTTTTCTTGAATGCACTTCATTTCAACACACCAAAACTACTTTAAATCAAAACAGAAGTCACTTCTCCAAGGGGATATTCTCAACTGACTATTATAAGTTAAAATGAATAAAAAAGGAAGGCATTTATGATGGTATTACTCATAGGTTTAATTGATGAGTGCTCAGTACATTAATTATGAGCAACATGAACAAAGAGGTCACAGGATCAGAACAAAAGATGGACCCACTTTAATAATGGGTGAATCATTTGGTATGATTAAGATGAAGAAGAATGCAACTCGTTTTCAAAGAAAACATGATCATATCAACTAGTTTTCGAAGAAAATTGTATGATCAAATTTTTGTGAGCTTTCTAGTAACATAACATGATACCCGTATTATCCCAAAGTCGTAGTCAGAGGTTTAATACAATCAAATTTTATCTGTTTTGTTTTTTTACTAGATCACTAATAAACGAAAAACTTTGTTTAGTTGTTTGTTACGCTTTCACACTAAAACGGCAGAACGGATTGGCATACAGATAGACCTATGACCTGGGTAAGGACATAGTCTATAGTTTATCCAGGATAACAGATGAAGTCACAGGCTACACCTAGATGGCTTATTCATAAATGGCTTATACACAGAAGTTCCATCATTCATCTATTCAAGTAATTGATTAAACAAGGTAAAATTAGTTGGATGGGTAAATAAACAACAAAATATATGACACTCACATTCATAATAACAATAGACGGTTCCCTATTTGTGTAATGATTTCCTCTAATTACTACTTACATTTGAGGAAATATGTAACTACAATATACAATTTATATATTTAATTTTAGGTAGGTACAGTGCTTTGACGTGTCGTTACGGGTGTTCAGAATCGCAAAAGTCTGACAGCCAGTGTTACCAAGGATTATTGTGTATTAGGACTGGATTGTGGAGGTCAGATAAACAGTTTCTCCATGTAAGAATTGGTATCTAGCTGCATCTGGTTAGACTGGAAGCCGACCCCAACTTAGTTGGAAAAAGACTAGGCAGATTGATTATACAGAATGATTTAATTGGTCTTTGGACAGTGATTTCAACTGTTTATTTAATTCTAGAAATACTTGTGATTTAATTTACACATTGTTTTGGGAAACTCGTGACTAGCTGGAATGAAAAATATTTCTTTTCGACAACAATTAAAACAAGTAGAGGTATGTTGAGGATTTATTAACACAAAGACAAAACCAAATCAATGTGTAAAATCTCACACACATGAAGTAGAATGAAAGGGTTTCAGAAATATCTTTTAAATTAATACAGTATCAGAAATGGTATGCAAAAATAAAGGTCCAGTTTACTATCAAGATACAAGATGCAACTGCACCGTAAAATATTTAAGTTATTGACTTGTGACATTTCTCACATACTAGAGAGACCATTCAAGGTAGACCGGTTTGGACAAGCTTCTTAATTTGTTTGGCTTTGCCCATATTTGCAAAAAATAAGTATGCATGTGGTTAAATTGGCTATGGTTTCATTAGTGATGCAATATTCATATTAGAGTTGAATGATTGAATGAATAATCTGTTTCATGAATTGACAGACATTGAAATATGGCCTTTGACTAAACCTATTATAGGCTAGGTTGCTAGGATATTTACATGTAGATTTCTTGGTCTTCAGTATTAATCAAAAACTTTTTAAATGAAAAATCAAGCTAAAAAAAGTATGAGAAACCAATTGGAATTGGGACATAATACATTAAGGGACTTAATTGCTTAGGCCATTTTATACCCCTGTATACAAACGTGCAGTACTACTACTCTATGCAGAACATTTTTATCTCTTTATCAGGTCAACAATAAAATGAGCACTATCAAAACGTACTGGGTCAGCGTACACGATTAATTAGCGATCGCTAACAACTAATTAGCGCGACTGTACATCGAACTATGTCTGTAAGCCAAGTAACGGCTACCAGGTTCAACTGCCTGTGGCCCAGTAAGGAAATATGACTCACAAAAGGTCACGAGCATACTGACATTTAACACAAAGAAAAGCATTTGTATACATAAAACCATGAGTGTGGATGAGAATAATGTAGTTTGTAATCCAGTAAATTTTAGTTACCTGGCGATATATTCACTTCCATTTTTGTATTTGTTCTGTAAAGGTGATCTGTCTCCTGTGGCACCGTAAACTTTGATGGCTTCATCGGTCTCCTCTTCGAATGCATCGTCGATTGAAAAACGCTTGTCGCTGTTACCGAACGGCCTCGTCATGGTTAAATATTGTTGTTATCTGTCTGGAGATGTAAAATAAACATCACAGCGAGCGTACGGGACAAAACACAGCTGTCAATTTGTCATATCAACATGCGCCATATTGATTGGAATGCCAATACACGATTGGAAATCAGCCTGCAAGTAGTTTTGAAATTAAAACTTTGAAAGTAAAATAATACAAAAAAAAAAAAAAAACTGTAGGTTATTGGTTCAGATTACTTCTGAACAACTTTAAAGAAGTAATTATCATGAACTAGAACTCTAATAAATGAAACAATATGAGAAAACTATATTTTAGCGTATGAATAAAGTCTAATTGTTTTCGAACGAAAAAAAAGCTAAAAAGCTGAAATTTTCACTTATTTGATTTTTGTAATGATTAAAGGTTTATTACCACGATTAATTATATGATAGACTTGACTCAACAACTATTAAAACTACGATCCAAAAATAAACATTTGCACAAAACTGACATGGGCTAGAACAGGCTAAAAAGACCATGTCTATGATTATAATGTTTATTTTTCATTTGCCACACCATTTGAAATGTCATTGTCAAAACAAAGAAGTTACGTCAAAGTTGTCAAACGCAAAAAAGACCATGTCTATGATTATAATGTTTATTTTTCATTTGCCACACCATTTGAAATGTCATTGTCAAAACAAAGAAGTTACGTCAAAGTTGTCAAACGCACATGGTGTGTTTATTTTGTGTGTATCGGTGTCGAAAAAATATAAATTAAAAATGGTTATCAAAGACTGGGCTAAAATTTCACCTGGGCTATCGAAGCCCGTGTTATCCTGTATTGAGAAACAGGGTTTTAAAGCGATGACTCCTATCCAGGCAGCAGTAATACCGTTAATAATGTCTTGTAAAGATGTGGTTGCTGAGGCAGTGACAGGGTCTGGCAAGACCTTGGCTTTCGTTGTGCCGATGATAGAAATGTTGATAAAGAAGCAGAAGGAGTCGCCGCTTAGGAAAGACTATGTTTATGCAGTTATTATATCGCCGACTAGAGAACTGGCTTCACAGATTCATAAGGTATTTATTTGTCTCAACGATAACTTGACAACTAACAAATTGATTTGAGGGAGTGTGCGCCTTCTGCGGCAGAAGAATAATTGAGTCGATTTTTGAACTTTAACTTAACTGCCACCTCCTGTAAAGGCACCCTAAACAGATATTCAGAGTGGATTTTTGCCTACCTTTGTACCTAGAGGAAAACAGTCTTAGAACACTGGCTGTAACTTTTTGAGAAACATTCATCTGTATTCACAGGATCGATTGGCATAAAAATAGTTTCTGTGAAAATTCCCAATTATTTTTGCTGTCTATACTTTTTATTCAAACTCTGTGAATGTATATCAAAATCTCTCGTAGTGCACAGTCAATCATTGTTATTTAAACCTTATATCAATTATCATAAAAGTCACATGACACATCATCATTCATCATCATTTCAGCCGTAAGAAGTCCACTGCTGGACATGGGCCTCCCCATGCACCGCCAATTTGTCGGTTCATTTTTTGGGGGGCTTTGCCATAATCCAACAACATGACACATGCTAATTAAATTTCTTCTCAATTTTCAGGTAATAGAACAGTTCCTGGAAGAACCAGAGCTGTCCCACATAACAATAGCCCTCCTCCTTGGTGGCAGGCCGGTGGAGGCAGACATAGAGACCATTGTGAAAGGAGCCCACATAGCCGTGTGCACTCCAGGCCGGCTCGGTGACTTGCTAGCTGAAAGGAAGCAACTCAATCTTTCTGGGAGATTGAAAGAAATGGTTAGTTGACACAAGTATATCATTGATTACTCTCTGTTGCATCAAAGAAAATAGAAGGATTTTGTTGCTTCATTTGTAGGTAAAATCCTGTTAGAGCCTGGTTTTGTCAGGTCTAATCTATACTAATATTATAAAGCTGAAGAGTTTGTTTGTTTGTTTGATTGAACGCGCTAATCTCAGGAATTACTGGTCCAAATTAAAAAAATCTTTTTGTGTTGGTTAGCCTATTTATCGAGGAAGGCTATAGGCTACATAACATCACGCTACAATCAAGAGGAGCGGAGCAGTAATGAAAAATGTTGCAAAAACGGGGAAAATCGCACGGGTAGGCGATTCGACGCGACGCGAAGGGTCGGGGAAACAAGAAATTTATCGCGGACGAAGTCGCGGGCAAAAGCTAGTAAAAAATAATATGGTAAAAGGCATAATAGTTGGTTGCAAGGTCTGTAAGATATTTATGATATGGGTCTTTGTAGCCCGAAATTGATTTGATTTGATTAACCTTCAACAATTTTGTTTTAAAATACTCTATCTTTTATAATGAGTGCATTCTACTGCTTGAACTTGGCACATTTTACCAGTTATGTTAAGCTCCGTGTGATAGGGGCTGAGCCTATTGCTACTATCAAGCATATATTCTAGACTCCGAACATCATGCTCAACAGTAGTGCTTGCAACCACTAGACCAACAAGGCAGACTTACTGTTTATGATACTTATTTTTTTATAACATACTTTTTGATCCTACCTGCCAACACTCTACTTGCTACTTTATTTCCAGGACATCTTAGTCCTTGACGAAGCCGACCGCCTCCTGGACCTCGGCTTCAGCTCAACACTCACAACCATCCTTCAATACTTACCAAGACAGCGGCGCACCGGCCTCTTCTCAGCCACACAGACCAAAGAGCTGCAAGATCTCGTCAGGGCCGGCTTACGGAACCCAGTCGTCGTCAGCGTCAAAGAGAAATCGACCATCAGCACGCCAATCCTCTTAGAAAATTATTACGTCATTGTGGAACCAGAAGACAAGTTTCTGTTCCTCCTTAACTTCTTAAGGAACAGGAAGATAGCAAAGGGATTATTCTTTCTGCCAACGTGCGCCTGCGTCGATTACTGGGCGGATGTCCTGCCAGTGTTCTTGCCAGATATAAAAATCTTCGCGATACATGGCAAGATGAAGTTGAAGAGGAGCAAGATTTTGGAGAAGTTTCGCCAGGCGGATGATACTATTTTGTTGTGTACGGATTTATTGGCTAGGTAAGGTTGTTCTTTTGATTATTTTTTTTCATTTACCTCATATCACATACTTGTCTTCAGCAAACATCGAAATTGCGTCTCTTAAAATAAAGACATATAATCAATAACCTGAGACCGCGCCGCACTTTTATGTGCTTTGATGCTGTTTCTGAGAATGAAGTTTGACTTATTTACAACTTAAGGAGGTTGGCATTTGTTTTATTCTCCTGTTCACATTACAGAGGCCTCGACATCCCCGAAGTAGAATGGGTCCTCCAATGGGAGCCCCCTACAAACCCGGCCTCCCTGGTGCACCGCGTGGGCCGCACGGCGCGTGGCGGGGCCGCCGGCTGCTCGCTACTGCCGCTACTGCCCAGCGAGGATACCTACGTGCCCTTCATCAAAACGAACCAGTTGGTGGAGCTCAAGGACTGGAGGCAGTCCAAAGATGAGATCAAGATTAGTCCTAAGTTGAAAGATAAGGTAGGCACTTGCATTATTTAACTACTAGAAATGACGCTACGTCTGCAGAACATGACTTTTTTTCCATAATTCTCTACCGACTCTTCTTAGCGTGTTGATAGCAATCTTAATAGAGTTAGCCCAGAATTTGGCTACGAGCTTAGCATTTTCAGCAGTGTCCATCAACTCCTGTAGCGTGCAAACAACAGGACACGTTGGACAAGATATCTAGTGCCGCATTGTTTGTGGGACAGCATCACATTTACACTCTAGGCCGGAGTCATTTTAATAGTATTTTTCAATAACTGTTCCTCTCAATCAAAGCACCTGCCATGTAATCTCTTCACCACCCTTGGTTGACTGGGAGAGAATGCCTAAGGCATTAAGTCCGCCTTTGTACCTTTTTTGTGTGCGAGAAGTTTAAATAAATAAATAAATCTCCACATGAACAGGTTTTCTTTACTGTGGCCTACCTGATTCCGGAGTCTATTTAATGACTTCTAGGAAAGCCAAGGCAAGGTCGTGCCCAGGTATCGTCGTCCCTAACGACTACTAAGTCGTCATTTCGGTAGTCAACCCTTATTTCTAGCCATATCATCTTTCATCCATAATTTCTTTGGTCTACTCATAAAACTATTTTTTCTCATTCCTCCGCATTACATGCACATACAGTAGAATCCGGTTATAACGACGGTGAAGGGACCGGTGACATTACGTCGTACTAACCGGAAGTCTTACTAAACGAAATGATAATTTTGAATTTTTATTCAAATCACTTTCATTTATATACATACAAACATAATGTATTTAATAATATTTTCGTGACCCAGAGAAAGAAAAACATTTGAATCAAAATATTTATTTGTTTTACATAATATACATACATATAATGTACTAGCTTCTGCCCGCGACTTCGTCTGCGTAAATATCGGTTAACGCGGACGCAGACAAAGTCACGGAATAAAAAACAGCCTATGTCCTTTCCCAGGGTCTAAACTATCTGTGTACCAAATTTAATTTAAATCGGATCAGTAGTTTTAGCAGGAAACCGAGACAGACAGACAGACAGAGTTACTTTTGCATTTATAATATTAGTGTGGATCATAATAATGACACTTTTTTCTTCAAAAGCGAATATTTTTCGTTTTGTAGAAGAAGCCATTCTTGTACGCGAAATCACGCATAACCCGCAAATTAAAACTAAACTAAACAGTCGCATTCGAATCAGCGACGTGCAGGCAAGGGGGAAGCGTGGGGCGGAGTTAGTTTCTTACCTACGATTTATTTGTAAACACGTCAACGCTCGTCGTCGTTGTAACCGGACAATTTTGTGTGAAATTCCGTCGTTAAAAGCGGTCGGTCGCTGTAAGCGGAGTCGTAATAAACGGATGTACTTTCATAGTGGCTCATATTAAAACCAAACACGCGCCTATACTTACGTCGCTAAAAACGGTTGGTCGTTATATGCGAAGTCGTACTAAACGGACTCTACTGTACTATGAAAACCGAGTGTGTGGAAATCGGTTGTCATGGTATAATTAGGGTAAGGAATAGAGAATGATATGATCTACACTATCTTTAGATGATATGGCTGCTTTTCTGATCTCCACAGTCCAATAACTGGGTAATACGATACGGGAGACTATCGAACTTCCAACGACCCGTAATGACTGTCACAGATCCACGAATAACAGCCAGTACCAACAGCTTAACGTACTTCCCGAGGCACGGGTCATGGTGTAGTGTGGCCATTATTCTGGGGCCACACTAACGGCTAACGTCAATGCCCATTAACACGATAATTATTGCGATAATTTTTAACGCGCTAAAGTGGGTGGCTACACTTGAACGGTCAACGTGAATGCCCATTATTGGCGATAAAAACGGCGTTAATTTTACTTGAATTCAGCAAGATGGACGTTGACAGAGCTCTGTATTTCATGAGTGTAAATTTTTATTATTTGAATTTATTGAATTATTACCGATTTCCAATTTCAATACCGAATTTGTGTCATGCTCTGCCGCAGAGCCACCATTTTAGAAACCGATCAATTATATTTTAAAATGATGTACGTCACACGTACATAATGTACGTATACCGTTATCGCTGTACGTGCATTAGGTAATGATAAAATAGTCATTGATTGTGGCTCTGCTGGAGAGCATACTCTCTAGCCGAGCCACACAGAACATGTACTCAGAATAGATTAACGCTACTGTTTTTTGATGAAAACTGTTGTACGAATAGTGTTTATTGCGTACGTGTTGAAATATATCATGATTAGGCAGCGGTTTTATTTATTTTAACTTTACAATAGTTATTTGTTATACAAGAGTGCAAAGTTGCTTTTTAACCGCGTGTTCAATTTTGATGACCGAGCAAGCGAAGGATTGAGAGGAGGACAAAATTAGAATCCTGAGCGTTAGCGAGGGAATCAAAAGAGCACGAGGTTAAAAATCTTTGCACTCGAGTGCAACACGTAACTTTTCATTCCACCTCAGCGAGGAAATGACTAAATGCAAAAAAAAAACCTTTACAATCACAAGATAGGTACACTTTTATTTCAGTTTTCATCTTTATTGTTGCTTTTAGCATCGAATACGTACTCCATAGAGTGCTTGCTTTCTTGTTCTCGGATAATTCTATAAAATATGCCAGCAAAACGTTTTCTGAGAAAGTTTTGGCTCCTTTTGCTAGTCGCCACGTGTTGAACATATCGTACTGTTTTAAATACTTCTCGCGTGATTGTTGAGGGAGAAAGCTCATTTGCGCATTATTAACAGTTTCAGTCAATTCTGTTGGCGTCAAGCAAACTTCCTCGTCGCTAGAATCCAAGGAGATTTAAGACAAATAGAGAGGCCATCTGAAGAAATGTCAAAGAAAAATTGTGATCCCATGACTCAGAAACGCCATCTAGCATAGTATAGCAAAATTAGAACGGCTATGAAAAACATTTTTGTACAAAATTTTACTCTCCAGCGTCATTAACGCCATCTAGCTTTGAATAGCAAACATTCGAATACAAAAACTTGATTAAGGCTGATTTCATCAATTCTCTATCGATATAATATATCGATAATATTGAAAAGTGACTACATTTTTTTCACATTTGAAAAATACCAGACAATTTGGAATGATTACTAGATTCAATGTTTACAAGTTATTTATTTATAAAAATCTTTTTACAGACTAATTACTAAATTATCATTATTATGGGCACTGTCAAGTGAAAAAAAAAATAAGATTGACGTGTAAAAGTTTGTGTCAACGTCTAAAAACTTTTACACGTCAATCTTATTTTTTTTTTTAAATTACATGAGGTCGGCGTTTCCTAACTGACTACTCTGAGAAGAAATGCCGAAACAAACTCAGAAAAGAGTCTGTGACCTCACAGACTCTTTCACCGATCACTAATGTCAATGTGATAAATTAAAATTAAAGCTTAATTAAAATTAAGGCAAAAGTTAACAAAATTGATTTTATTTGATGGGACCTAAGTTAGGTCCCATAAAATAAAATCAGTTTTGTTAACTTTTAAAAAGGCCTAAAATAGTGGAGCAGACAGATATCAAAAGTCAAGTGAGTAGTGGGAATTATAGGGAATGTTCTAGTTTACCATACATACATAATGAACGACTACGAAAAATGTATAAACTTCTCTTGTAGTACAAGGTACCGATCCTTTTTTTTAAATTGATCGACCCGTCTTTCTAAAGTAAATGTCTCCGCTTTTAAAATGCTTGGAACATAATTTTGACGAAGCAAATGGAAGCCAATTTACTTCTCTACGATCTTTTTGAAGAAACTGTATCCACTTTTCACGTTCAACTTTATTTACATTCGGAAACCTAAAATAACAGAAACCAATTTTACGTACGCACATATACAAACAGATAAGAATAGCAAAATACATGTGCATACAAAAGTAAAGCTTATTTCTAAAAAAATATCTTCCAGCATACCTCTGATAGAAGAGAAGATAAAAAGATGTAGTCAGCGTGTAAAAGTAAAAGAGAAAATAAAAAACAGTTCACTTAAAAAAATAAAACAAATAATATGAGAATAATACTTACATAGGTACATAAACACAAACATAATATATACATACAGAGTTCTAAAATAAATATCTACGTGAGCAAATAGCACTATTGTTGCTAAATTGATATTAAAATTACATAAATAAGTTCAAATATTTTGAATTTTATCAATCTAATTAAATACTATCGATAACAAAGTCGATAAACATCATAACATCTCTGCAAGGCAGTAGTAAAGCTACTCAGCAATAGAGGGCGTTTATTACAAAATTATCGTATGTTCTAGAACCATCGATGAATATTATTTAATTAAATTACTGAAAAATATTTACGAAAACAAGCCGAAGTTAGGTCCAGACGTTTTACCATAGCGTGATTTGCAATATCGTAAAGCGCAACTCGGCATATTTATTTAAGAAATGTTTTTCTTTTCTTGCTAAACGGACACAAATGCGTGTTGACATGCAGACATGCCATCCTAGACTAAACGCCATATGACCACTAGGACACAAGTATTGGATTACGAGTTTGTTCGTTATGTCCCGTCTATATAATTTAATGTCTTTGCTAGAATCACTCATTTTAGTTTTTTCATTTGTTTTCAAGTTTCTTGTTTTTAATATAAGGTTTAACAATGACGTGAAAAAATGCCCCGTAAAGAACCGCGTACAAAGCAAATTAAAAAAAGAACACCAAGAAGGTTCCGAGGCTGAGTTTTTAACAAATTAAAAAAAGTTGTATGATATATTCGGCACCATAGAGGTAGCAGTAAATAGGTTTAATGTTTTTTTTAATTCACAAACTTAGTGCACGCGATGTTCTAAATTCAATTTACTTTATCCTCTAGAGAATAAAAACGGCTTTTCCACTCAGATATTGAAGATTAAAAATGCTCTTTCCGAGATGGTGGGATGAAAAAAAATTATAGAAAGCGCCTGGTAATTTTGTGTGAGCAAAATGTTTTGTATCATTTGTGATTAGGCGCACAACTATGAAGCGCGCAAAATGTTAGTCAGTGTGCTTAGAAGAACAAAAAGCAGCATTTAAGGACTTCAAACACTTATTTACTAATGTGATAAAGATGCCATCGAGTGAGAGCAGTGTTTTTAAGGACATTTGCAAGAATTTGTCGTTTCGTATGACACCAAGAAAAAAAAAAACAAAAGCTTTGCAGATGGAAACACTATCTGCAAAGCTTTTGTTTTTTTTTCTTCTTGTTTCATTGATTTGAACATTTTTATCGAGAAAAATGTAAAGAAAGTGAAAAAAAAGTAAAAGATTATGAGCACTTCAAAACAAAAAAGTGATACTCTTTTGTTTTCAAAACTTCGATCGAATGAAACAAAACAAAACTGCTTAATGGATTCAGTTGAAATTTTCTGTGGAGTTTGTACTGAATGAATATGAAACTACACTGAGAAAACTGACAATCATAAAAGAGGTGAATTCAGCTTAAAGTATGATGAATTCACTCAAAGGACGGAGCATAGTGATTCACCAAAAAGAACGATGATAATACTGATGTTGATGATAACAGTATTTAAGATGATGTGTCACCATGGATTTAGTTTTAGTTACCTACTATTTTTCGATGCCTTCCTCATATATCCAGTTATATCCTATTAGTTTTCCTACAATTTTTCGGTGACTTCCTCACATATTCAGTTATGTCATACAATTTTTCCAACTATTTTTCGGTGCCTTCCTTATATATCCAGTTATATCCTATTATTTTTCCTACTATTTTTCGGTGACTTCCTCACATATTCAGTTATATCATACAATTTTTCCTACTATTTTTCGGTGCCTTCCTCATATATCCAGTTATATCCTATTATTTTTCCTACTATTTTTCGGTGACTTCCTCACATATTCAGTTATGTCATACAATTTTTCCTACTATTTTTCGGTGCCTTCCTCATATATCCAGTTATATCCTATTATTTTTCCTACTATTTTTCGGTAACCTCCTCGTATTTTAGGTTAGGTCCTCTTACTTTTCCTACTATTTCCTCATATCTCTGGTTATAGCCTATTATCTTACGGAGGTCGCCCTCAATAGGAGGATTGTGTTTTTTAATAAACCAATTAATATCTCTATAATACACCAGTGATTAGTTGTAGTTCTACTCATTCTCCATCAGTAGGACTACAACTAAATACTGGTGGATTACACAGAAATTGTTTGGATTATTAGAAATCACAATCCTCCTATAATTGAGGGCGCCACTGGACTTACATGATCCCCTTATTTTTAAGTATCCAATATTGGTTCTTTCCTTTTAAATATTATTAGGTGTGAGCTCAACATTAAAAAAAACTGAAGAACCCTAAACTTGAACCTTAAAAAAATGGAGAGTAAGTAAAAAAAATAGAAAAAAGTACCTTGGCAAGAATGGTAAGAAGGTGAAAAGGGATGTATGTATAAATTAAACAGAAAATTGAATGGTATTTTTATTTCCATAGTATGAATGAATAATTATTATATACTCTAAACATTTATATTCAGTATAAAAGAAGACTGTTTTGTTTAGAAACATCCTCGCCTTAATGATTACAGTATCTATTTGTCGGTCATTATAAAGAATCATTATATACATTATGTTCAATAATTCTAGTTTTTACAAATTAAAATAAAGGTTGAGACGAGTAGAAATTTAATTTACAAAAAATAACAAACTTTACATTAATGTACCTATAACTAAAACATTTTTGCCCTTAAGGTGATTGCTTCAGGGTAGCCGTTTTTTGCAATTTGCAGGCCAGTGCTAGGTTGTATGTTAATTAAATGTTGCACGCGGGTGTAAGTACATAAGTTGTACTACATACGTCTTACACCCGCGTCTAACATTTCAATCAAAACCTAGCACTGGCCTGCAAATTGCAAAAAACGTAAGAAAATTTGAATTTCGCGGGCTACCCTGACGCTTTCACCTTAAAGCTGCATACAATAAATTGGTTATATTATTATAGTAAATATCTATTTTCAAGTAAAGTGCTACTATAAACACTCCGGTGAGACTAATCTATCCCTCATACAAATACTTTACTTTAAAATCTATTACTAAAGGTGAACGCACACTTTTCAGAGCCGAAGGAGGCGAAAGAATCGAATTTTAGAATTACTTGTATGAAATCCTATGGAACCTCGCACACTTACCGAATCGGACGAATAAGGTCGTACGATTCGGTGCGGATAAGTGTGCGAAGTTACATTGGACTTCATTTAAGTAATTCTAAAATTTGATTCCTTCGCCTCCTTCGGCTCTGATAAGTGTGCGTTCACCTTAAACCAGCTATTGGTGCTGGCTCATACCATTACTTTATGCGGACACCGTTATCGGGCCGTCTTTATAGGATATCCTAAAGGGATATCCGATAAATACCGTAACTAAGGGTAGATTACTAGTTGAGCGCACTCTGCTATAAAAAAATAACTGCCCTTGGACTCTGCAGTGCCTCAAACTAGCAACGCCGCGTACGGTATAAGTACATAATTAATAATTATGTAAACGTTTCCAAAAAAAATTGATATTACTGGATTCAAAATAAAAACACCTTAAAAATGAGCAAACGAGTTAACTCGTTTGCGCATTTTCAAGGTATTATAGCAGCGACCGTAAGCCGTTAGAATACCTACAGAATTTTGAAATTTTTACTCTAGGTACCATCTACTTGTAATACAGGGTGTCCAAGAACCTGGCGTCCAACTGGATTCCCACGATGCCCCAAGTTCTAACAGTACTCAGAAAAATATTTTAAAAAATCCACCCCATGTACTTACAGAATTATACTGATTTAAAAAAAAAGGGGAAATGAGCACCCTGTGACATACTTTTGAATGCTGTGACTGCTAATGCTGATAATTTCGATATTTCTTGGAGGTTTTGTAATCTAGGGTATTGCTGTGTCTAAATAGAATGTAAAAATAAAGTACTTATTGTACCATTTTAAAATAAAATATTATTTTAACTAAAGGTGATATGGAAAACTATTGAATTTCGCAACTTTGACCGACTGTAGTGTAAAAAAAATGTACCAAAATAGTATGGCAAGTGACGTCAAATTTTGACGCGTTTATTCCTCTTTTTAAAAAGGTATAATACTTACACATTAATTTGAAAAAAAAAATTTTGATAATATTTTTACTCAACAACCCAATTTTTACGAAGTGCCTACCTACTAACGGTAACTGTCGGACCCTTTCTTATCTTAGAAACTGTTATGTTACTACTATTATTTACTTCGGTTCCAAGAGTGAGCAAGAAGGAAATACACACAGGTAGATGGGTTCCCAGTAGAATAAAAGCAAAGAATGTTAGTTTAAAGATATTTTATTACAATAAATGTTCAAAATGTTGACCACCCGCGGCAATACAAGCTCTCACTCTCCTTAAAAAGGACCGCTTTATGTTTCGCGAGTAACTTTTTTGACGTATCACCTGCACTGCTTGTGTTATCTTCTCACGAAGGTCAGCGATGTCATTAATGGGCTTCGCATAAACGAGCTCCTTCATAGTTCCCCAGAAAAAAAAATCCAGCGGATTTAAGTCAGGTGAGCGGGCTGGCCACGGGATTGTTCCTGATCGCCCAATCCACCTGTTCGGGTATTGCTCGTCCAAAAACTCTCTAACGGATACGCGAAAATGTGCTGGAAAGCCGTCGTGTTGGAACCACATATCTGGTGGGGTCTCTTCTAGTAAGTTTGGCAAATCATTTTGAAGAAAATTTAAATATGATTCGCCAGTCAAATTCTCGGGCATCTCAAATGGACCAATAATATTCCCACAGAGAATACCGGTCCACATGTTCACTTTTAACCGGTACTGGGATCTATCTTCTCGCATCAAGTGCGGATTTTCCACATGCCACTCGTGCAAGTCCACAAAATTTTGTCGATAAAGTTTTCGTCTTCTCGATGTTTTTGCAGGATTGTTTCACAAAACGCGACTCGGCTCGGATAGTCTCGAGGTAGAAGACTTTGCACTCGCTGTACGTGGTACGGATGATATTCTTCTTTTTGGAGAATACTGTGTGCTGTGCTCTTCGGTATCCCCGTATCAGCTTCTATTCCTCGCACAGAGATGCTTGGATTTGCCGACACCGCCTCTAAAACTTCATCGCGTATGAAGTCATTTACGGGTCGTCCTTCACCAGCTACTTGATTGGGGAACCGCCCGTCACATAGTGATCTGTGCACATTAATGAAAACTCGATGGTCGGGATATCGCGTAGCCCTCGGATACCTTTCTCTGTAAAGTCTCGCTGCAGCTCGTCCATTACCTCTACATTCTCCATAAATGTAGTGCATATTTGCGTATTCTTGCGGAGTGTAGGTCGCCATGGTAGCACACACAAAACACAAACTGTCCAAACACAGGCAAAGGTCGTCGTAACGAGTTCGTTTCAAAGTCCAGAGCACAAAGAGTAATCGAGTCCAATAAACAAAGCTTTAAATCGTAGTACGTGATCAATGGTAACAATAAGAGAGAGGTGCGTAGTAACGGCAGGAGGCAGTGACGCGTACTGACCGTACTGTTATCCTAAATAGCACGATCCCAGATAGCGTCACTATCTATCTCACTCGCACCTCTAACCTTTTTCTCCCTCACTCTTACCTGAATAATGGGGTACCATAAAGAAGAACCAGCAAATCGCAAAGATAGTTTCTGTCTTGCTCCCTCCTGTTGTAATAACGAATCACTATGGTGAGATGCATGCACATACCGTCCCTTACGGTCTAACCTGTTTTTTGAGAGGCCTGTTGTTATTTTTATGAGCATACAATAGTAATTCTTTAGAGGTTAGATTCAATTCGTCGTAAATTTTTCTTTCTAAGAATTCTGTAAGACATCGTAAAAATTGGGTTGTTGAGAAAAAATATTATCAAAATTTTTTTTTTTTCAAATTAATGTGTAAGTAT
The DNA here is from genome assembly GCA_932294355.1 of Aporophyla lueneburgensis. NCBI lineage: Eukaryota > Metazoa > Arthropoda > Insecta > Lepidoptera > Noctuidae > Aporophyla > Aporophyla lueneburgensis. Next base: position 28,225,664 of record OW028751.1, on the reverse strand, counting down.
TATACCTTTTTAAAAAGAGGAATAAACGCGTCAAAATTTGACGTCACTTGCCATACTATTTTGGTACATTTTTTTTACACTACAGTCGGTCAAAGTTGCGAAATTCAATAGTTTTCCATATCACCTTTAGTTAAAATAATATTTTATTTTAAAATGGTACAATAAGTACTTTATTTTTACATTCTATTTAGACACAGCAATACCCTAGATTACAAAACCTCCAAGAAATATCGAAATTATCAGCATTAGCAGTCACAGCATTCAAAAGTATGTCACAGGGTGCTCATTTCCCCTTTTTTTTTGAAATCAGTATAATTCTGTAAGTACATGGGGTGGATTTTTTAAAATATTTTTCTGAGTACTGTTAGAACTTGGGGCATCGTGGGAATCCAGTTGGACGCCAGGTTCGTGGACACCCTGTATATGACGTGTTACCTCGCATTAGAGTGAGCGTGTTAGGACACGGAGAAACGGCATTTTGGCAAGGAAAGCACAGATAATCATTACCACGTTTAACTTCATAAGAATTGTAATGAGAATTAAATTCAGTAGTTTCAAACATACAGCAACGGAAAAAAACCTCTTCAGTATCTGTCACCAAAATTGCTTCAATTTGGCCAAAAGTGGGTAAGAATTGTTCATCATCTATATCTACAGTAACAATAGAGTTCCGCTGCCATATAACACCAGCTATTGTAGCGGAAGTAACCGAATATTTGAGGACAACGCCAGTGCCGAGAGAAAACTTGACAGTGTCTCCTGAATTTAATGCAGATTTTTTTCCTAGTATTTTTGTTGTAGGTATTGTATTTTTCACAAACAAGTCATTGAGCATAAGTTGACATTTTATTGCTAGAGTCTTGCAAACATTGACTCGATTAAAAGATGATCTAGCCACTAACTTAGATACCCTGTGCTTGGCTTCAAAACGCATAGCCCACATGTTACGTACGGGGCCGAACTTCATTAGCATGGTAGGATAATGAGTCAGAAAATGAAACTTTGGCTGCAGGGGTGATTTTGTTAGCTCCGTGTACAATTGATTAAATTCTGCTATTATAACCCGGAGTTGAATATTGGTGTCACTGAAGACCCTATGACTTAATAACCTGTCGGTGATTTGCCGCAACATAATGTATAATTTCCATACTTTATTTTCTAAAGGAATGTAAAACCCGGCTATTAGGCTGAAGTATCTAATAAGGGTAAGCATTTCTGATGCTGAAGTTTTCAATTTTACTTTCGAACCTTGGACAACTAAACAATTACTTGGTTTTGAATTCCTATCTGGTCCATAATCAAATGAAATTATTCTTTGTTGCAATACTGAGATCTTTAAAAGACCTTCGGCAAGGAAGTGGTTTATGACAAAGGTCATTACATAACGAGCTACACCTTCTAATATATCATGCATTGGGTCTACTGCTACATTTTGAAATAAATCAAATCCTGTCACCTTAAGCCAACAGCATGATTCTTTAATGCCCGTGTTAGGTGTATCGTTTTCTTGCAATTGAGCGTGGTATGAAGTCATATTTCTAAGCAAGTTACTGTTTTCATATAGAGCAGTTTGCAAACCTTTCTTGTCAATGTTACAGATTCTGCAACACTTGTTAGCTGAAAAACTTTCAGTAAACCCGAGAATTGAATTCAGGCCTAAATTATCGCCAGTTATAGCAACAACCTTCAATTTTACGGTTCCTTTAAAAAACTTATTTTCTATAAAAATTCCTTTGTTTTGCAAGTAATTCAATTCCTCAATAACAGGGTCAAAAATAGCTTTGTTTCCATATTTAGTTTTGTCAGCAGAATGGCAAATAGCTAACAGCAAAATGTTATTCAACAATGAAAATAAATGTGGTGGGAGTGCTGGCAAGGAAACGTATACACCACCAAGCTTATGCACCCCAGCGTGGCTCCCCAAAGGATTTCCAATTTCAAAATCATCATAGTATACTACTAAAGGAAGAATAATGTCCGACGCCTGCGGTGTACACATTGCCAGCCATACAGATCCCTGCATTACATTTTCTAGACACATTGGCCTCATCGGATTTTCTTCACGGATTATTAAATTACCCCTTAGGTGGTTCAAATAATCCGTTACATCTTTCCAAATAGTGTCAATGGAAAAAAAATTCTTCAAAACCTGGCGAAGTTGAATTACTTGCATTGTACGTGGCTTGGTGTGTAATGTTAAAGTGTTACTCCTTTGTGAAATGTCAGGACAATAACCAACGATTACTTCATGTGGTGGTATAAAAGAACCTAATAAATTCAATTCTCGGAATCTCAAATATTCTGAACGAAACGGAAAAAAGATGCCCTTCAAAGCTGTGTTGAACTTATGAAGTCGTTTATTAATTTCGCTTCCAGACATGCTTTCCTCATCAGCTAGCACAGGGCCGAATACGGACATTAAAGACGGTGCGATATTGTCAAGAAGGGTTTGCAAATGACTAACCATAGCTTGTACAGACGATCGAGATACAGAGGGATTTACATAGAGCGTTGAAATAAATTTCAAAACTTCTTTATGAATAATACTATCAGCATTATCAAGGACTTCCGGTTCACTATCAGCTTCAATGTATATGTGCTCAGTTGCTACTTTGGTAGTCTCTGTTTCACACATAGGAACTACGCAAGCCTCGTTTGAGGTGGATGGCAAATAACGAGTGTTTACTTTATTCAAATGTTTTAAGTTAACATGTTTTCTAAATTGTCTAACGTCCGTGAAATACCGGTAGCATGCGTCTTCACCACATTTATAAACTCCAGTAATATCAATTTTTTCACATTCTTTTCTTATGTGGGTAATAAGTGAAGAAAACGTGGGAAAAGTCCTTTTACAACTGTGACACTTCATCTTAATTTAAATTGTGACTCCGAGAGTAACTAATATCTCCTTCACAGATTGTGACATACGATCGTACGATGTTTTGACTTTGTAAAAACCAATTTGGATAATAAGCCAAATGTTATAGCTTTCAGTAGGATATTTAGCCGCAGTAGCATGAAATATTTTAAAAGTCACATCAACAGCCTCAGTTAGTGTTGTGAACTTGTAAAACGTATTGTCACATACTGTGAAGGAGACACCTGACTGGCGGCACCAAATTATAAATGGTTGGAGGCTAATACCTAGGTTTTGAAGCTTTTGGCGACGCTCCTCAATTACCACTTGCACGTCTGCGTCATCATCCACGATGGTCACAAATCCATCCAATATCTCCGCTCGTGAAGCTTGCCAGTCTTTTCTAGATCGATGGGCAGGAGGAATATTAAAGAGACAGCCGAGTAGCAATATCGCTGCTATTAATTTTGTCTCCGGTTGTTCATCTGGAAAGAAAATAATAATAGTATATTTGACACAACACATCATCATTAACTGAGCAAATAGGGAAAAGTATCAGAACAAAATAAAATCTATCTATATAAGTAAAAATGAATTGCCGAAATGTGTGTCCGCCCGCCCGTTACTTCTGAACGACTGCACCATGTTAGATAATTTTTAAATTCTTTTTTGTCTATATATTTTATAACGGGTTCACCGACCCAGGGAGGTCGAGCACCTAGAACTATATAACAGAATCATTTCCTTACCGTCACAAATTGCCAATGTATCAGCTATTTTTCGACGAAGAAACGAGTCCTTTGTGGTGTTAAGCTTCTGCTGAGCAGCTTTTAGTATGTTTTCCGATGAAGCATCCAAGGCGTCGAGGCCCCCGGATTTATCAGGGAACAGTGCTTCGTAGTCATGAGTCAGGAGTCGCCATCCATCACTTGACTTCAGGATAGGATACTTATTGAAGTACTCCTGTAATGTCCCTTCCTCGTAGTACAAGTACCGGAGGCGAGCTCGCACCGTCTCCCGCCACAGGGCACTGACCTCCTGCCACGGACCAGCTGAAGGACTTGACAGCTGCTCTAATGCTGACGCTACGTCCTCCACTTCACCTGCACACAAAAATTAAAACGATTAATAATTAGTACAATGACAATAACGGTTCTTAGATTCAGATATTTTGTAATTTGTAACGAAAATTTATACTAATTCAGATATTTTTCTCAATAATTTTGTTCTTGATAATTTAATTCAATCTGAAAACATAAAATTTCTTGAAAAGGAGTTACCTTCTTTAAGTCCGGTCAGGTCGATTCCAGCGAGTGGAGGGGTGTCTAGCCTAGGACTGGACTTGGAGCGAGAACGTGACTTGGGCTTTTCAATAAGGCCCAACGAAACTAAATGCTGCCGTCGAGCCCTTCTGGCGGTGACTAACCAGCCAGAGATATTGCGCTTAGCCTGGTAAGCATCAGCCGGCAGGTACGGCGCGTAGTATAGGGGTGGTGACTCCTCTTTAAATAATCTGCCAATGTCGTAGGATAGGATAGAGCAAGCTGATGAATTCAGTATGGTATTCACCTGAAACACAAATAGTATAAGTATGGCATTACAAACTAAATATGCAAGGTAAAAGTTAAAAAAAAATGTCACTAAAATGTTGAAAATACAGGTTCAATACCTACCTTCCATTCAGTATAATGATCAGTTGGAGTCGGTGCCAGTCTAGGCATCATGCATTTAGTTGTTAGTTATAGCTGTCACCAACTCCAAATATATTACTGATCTTTGTGACATATAGTATAGCTCCTAAACGGCCGTCCGTACACACATACAGGACAGGACAGGTACAGACGTTAAACTTATCTGTTTACGCCGGGGGTTAACAATATTGAATGTCAATTTAAATTCCTTATCAAAAGTACAGGATAATAGGCAATAACTTACTAAATTGCTCCCGGTGGACTCTTGTCTAACTGCTTCACCCACTGACGACGACGAGTCCAGTGGTATCACCAGTATGTCACCATCCTAAAATAATATTTACTTTGAGACAATGTTATAATAGTACATGTAACAAAAAGGTGTGATAATATGAGTATGTACGGTCAATTAACCTCAATAATCGTTGAAATAATCACTAAATGTGTCCGAGTGCGACCGTTAACTAACAGGCTATAGCTAGCCCTAGCCGGAGATAACTCAAGGGAAGTGTTATATTTTTTTACTAGTAATCGGTTCAGCATTGCAGGTGTGAACGGTCCTGCCCTCGTCCCTTGATCCGGCCCTGATAAAAACTAATCGATCAAGATCAGGACTGATCCTGGTCTCAAAGAATGTCTATACCAAATTTTGCATCGGTTCAGTGTCTTAGGTATGAAAATGTGAAAAGGTCCTGCCCCAGCCGACAGATAGACAGACAAACTTACTTTCGCATTTATAATATTAGTATGGATGTAATTACAAATTAATACATATTGCTCTTGAACCAAAAAACAGTAAGTACGAGTACTTTTCTACAATTTTGCAGAACTTACCAAATTTTCCTGGTTAAGTCCTGCTTCGCAGTCTTGGTTGAGGATTGAGCTTTGCAGTCCTTCACACGGTGGCAGAGGCTCTAAGTTACAAGGTAGACTAGTTAACAAGTCATTCCTCAGGACCTCTTCAAAGAGTGATGAATTGTAGGAGTTATCCTGAAATTTAACAAGAAATTTAAAAAGGTAATAATAATGTACTTAGTTGGTAAACTAACAAGACTGATGAAAAGTTATGATTTTATTCCACTTTTTAAATAAATACTGCACCGGTTAAATTGTTAGGTATCTTAAGAAGACTTTAAAATAATAAAAGTTAATAAGTAGGTACCTACCTACCTACATGCAAGTAGGAGAATGTGCATTTAAGCGACGCAGGGCATGTGTAAGCAAAAAGTTTAAAACAAAATTTACTTTTTTGAAATACAATTTAACATGAAAACAAACCATATCTTTTGGTTGGTCGCTTTTTAACATGGCCAGAGCTGCTTCAAACCGGAGTCTGTCCCCTATTTGAGGGAACATACTATGTATGTCTTGTTTACTAAGCATCTGCATTGTTGCGATATCAATTCTTTCAGCTGAAAAAAAAGGTAAATTTAACAGCGCCCTGATTGCAGCTGTGAAATGCACTACGTCGCATCGACTTTATAAAATGTAGGTTGGTAGAGCTCGTCTAAGCTGAAATGACGCGCCCCACTACTTAAATTTGTATACGTACACTACGGTAAATGCGGTAGTGGGGCGCGTCATTTTAGTTTAGACGCACTCTACCTATTTGTTTTTTTTTTGGGTTGCAGTTGCACATCGAATCTAGTGTATAATATAAATATGAACGTATATCTAGGTAGGTGGGTAGGTACCATACGACAAGACTATTCTTGGTTGGAGTGTACAGCGGCCAAAAAAGTGTTATTTTCGCAAATCGTTTATTTTCTCGATTCTATAGTATGTAACACCTAGAAAGGCTAAAAGTGTCTGGGTGTTTTTTGTCTCCGACCAACCGTTTGTCGTAAAAACGATGTCGAAGGGATCCATAGGTAAGGTTATGTTAGAACTGTGACCTTGAAATTGGTCGCGAAATTTTTTTAAGTATATTTTCATAGTGCCTCTAAGACGACACTCTGACCCTATTCTTGCTAGAAATTAGAATGTGTGAATGTAATGTGTGAGCTCATGCTAGCAACTTACTAGGTAGGTTTGTCAACTTACTTTCAAAACGATCGATGTAGCGTTCCAAATTCCACTTCTTCAAAAGATCACGCGTAGCCATATCCATTTTTGCACTGATCAAACACGTTCACTGGCACTAATGGAATTGTTATTGCTATTAATTAAACGAGTCGTGAGTCGTGACTTGCCGGCTGTAGCGGTGAAATACAAATGGCCGACCGAAATGGCGCGGCGGCGGAATGAAGTGAGAGAGGGAGACCTCATTATATAATGCCGTCACCTTAAATTTGTAGGACATCATTCAAATGCTACTCATAAATGGGTCTCTGTAATAATAATTTAGTAGGATACACATAAAATAATATGACTATATTATTGAACTTTGATGCTTACTCTAAAAATATGAGATTATTTAATCGTATTATCATAGGATTCACATAAAATAATATGACTGTAATATTAAAAAATGATGCTTACTTTAAAAATATAAGTTTAAAGCATTATAATTTAATATAGTACATTAGGGGGAGGTCATCGTATTTTTAGAGATACTTCTTCATATTAAACTATGAAATCTATTTATATTACGGTGACTGTCATTGTGTTTTTTAATTAGAATCTTATTTATAATTATCATACTAATTTATGGGACAGTGGACCATTTTCTATTACATTGTGTTATTATTTGAAGAAGACAATGTTATTTCATAATTACAAATTTTTACGATGACAAGTATCATAATATTGCATTATTTACCCAAAAAATTCGATTCCATCTTAACACATTTCAGTTCTAGCGTAATATTTACTTATTATCAACATATTATAAGACAACGCATCTATTTTAAACCAACGTCACGATATTTTAAGATTATGCCAAAATGACATTTTTCTCAGTGTATACATTGAACACTCAATGGTTTCTTCAATCATTTCAATTTAGCCGGTGATTTCCCAAAAAGACCCCAAAACCCATTTTTAGGGTTCCGTTGCCAAATGGCAAAAAACGGAACCCTTATAGATTCGTCATGTCTGTCTGTCTGTCTGTCTGTCCGTCCCACAGTGGAACGAATGTATGGGAGCGGTTGGACGTAGACATGTCCGAAAAAAAAGAGTAAAATTATGCCAAACTAATGATGCCATCTTATTCGATTACTTAATGCCTTCATAACTTGTGGTGATGAATTTCTTCATAACTCCCATATTTCGGGAGTAATTTGAGAAAATGTGAAATTTTACTATAAAAATGAGTGTATCGAGCTCTCTCCCTCCTGATTCCGGGCTTGTTTCAAGTAGCGGTCTCTAATATCATAATGCTAATACTAAGAGCTATATTTAATACTAAGACACATAGTGCGCCAAATGTGCACTTTCTGGGATAAAGAGTGATGTTTATTTTATAACACAATTTTTTTATTTTTTGTTTATTTTGTTGATTAAAACCGTTTTTCTAAAGGTTTACCTTATTACAATAACATTTCTGAGCAGCCAATTAGAGAAGATATAAGCTAATTAGGATATATAATTAGGGACTTAAGGTTTACATATAAAACTGATGCACTAATGATTACTGATAAGAACATTGCTATTATTTAATTACTAAATGGCTCTTAATACACTAATTTAGCATGCATCATTTACTAATTATCACAATAACTAATTACCTTGCAATATTTAACAAAGGATACCTGGGATACCTGGATTTTATATAAATAGGTCACTATTAGTAACTTTAAAATCAGTGTTGATTTACACCTCGTTGTATCCAAGCTAATCTCGCAATGTATTTTCCAAATTTTAATACAAATCTTGATATTCACGTTGCTTTATGCGCACGCGCACATAAAGATTTACGCGACTTTAACTATTTGTTCAGTGTTTTAAAAGATAACAGTTGTGTTCAGTTATGTGAAAGTGCTGAAACAAGTTTAAAAGACTGGTGTCGTCGATTTTGCTACCGCATTTATGCAAAATGGACACAGTCTGGAAGAAGCACAGATAAGTTTCGGAAGAAACATGAGATTTGGCTACAGGCTGCAATTCAATGGCCGGAATTACAGAATGAAAATATGGAACCTTCTACAGAAAATATAAGTGACGTCATCGAGCCCATAATTTCTCCTGCTAAATCTGATGTTTCAACTTGTACACATCCTAGTCCTCGTAAATCTTTTGAGGACCTTAGTAACCGGCAAAAAAGAAGACGCACTGAAGATAGTCTTTCATGCAGCAGTAGCAGCGCTGAAATTATGTTTTCGGCCGAAAGGGCGCTTCAAAAGGCAGGACAAAGCGATACAGCTTATGTTATGAAATACTTGACGGAGAATCCAGAAGAGGCCTCAAAAATCAAAGCCTTCATTGAAGGTAAATCAATTCAGGTACGGGAAATATCCCCTTTGAAGGCATTGGCTCTTTATGTATCGATGAACTTATCGAAATGGCGCTATAACACTCTTCGGGATTTCAACACTCAAGAAGGAGCTCTTCAATACCCGAGTTACTACATGTTGGTTAAAGAAAAAATTAAGTGCTATCCGGCCAAAGAAGATCTCACAGTTACAGAGAGCTCTGCAAAAATCAAATTACAAGCCTTGATGGATTTAACCTCAAGAAGACTTATTAGGTCGTTAGAAACCCCTGTTGATCCCAATCAACAGCTCGTATTGACCAGCAAATGGGGTTTTGACGGATCATCTAGCCAAAGCATTTATCATCAAAGGACGAGTGAAGATGAGCAAATCGATCTTGCTAGTAATTTTATGATTAGTCTTGTACCACTGCGGCTCGTCTCAAAAGGTGTAACAATTTGGGAAAACGAGCGACCATCTTCCACTTCATTTTGCCGGCCAATATTGTTTAAGTTTATAAAGGAAACCAAAGAAAATGTGCAGAGAGAGATGGCTGAAATCGAAGCAGAGATTGAAGCCTTAACTCCATCCACCATCACTGATGGAATTAGTGTCAAACACCAACTGCTGTTGACAATGATTGATGGTAAAATTCATTCCATTATATCCAATACAGCAGCTTCAGTGTGTGACATATGCAAGGCTTGTCCTAAAGAAATGAATAATTTAGAGTTAATCAAAGATAAACACGCAAACGAGGACATGTATAAATATAGCTTAAGCACCCTTCACGCTTGGATTCGCTCAATGGAATGCTTATTACACATTTCCTACAAATTAGACATAAAATCATGGCAAGTAAGGGGTGATATAGCAAAAAGGCAAGTTGATGACAGGAAGAAAAGAGTTCAAGAGGCTGTAAGAAGAGAAACGGGCTTACTTCTCGATGTTGTGAAACAAGGCAGTGGATCCACCAACAATGGCAACTCGGCAAGGAGATTTTTTGAAAACTACACTAAATCTGCTGAACTGACCGGAATAGATGCTATGCTTTTAAGAAAAATCTGTGTGATCTTGCAGTGTATTTCATCAGGAGAGAAGATCAACGTAACTAAATTCCGAGAGTTCTGCTTTGATACTGCTAAGCTTTACGTGGAGTTATACCCATGGTATTATATGCCTTCTTCACTTCATAAAATTTTAATGCATGGGCCAGACATAGTTCAGAACATGTCAATTGTGCCCATTGGTTTTCTATCCGAAGAGGCATCTGAGGCTAGAAATAAAGATTTTAGAAAATATAGAGAGGGGCATTCTCGAAAGCATAGCAGTATCTCATGCAATGAAGATATTATGCACAATCTTTTACTGTCTTCTGATCCACTTGTTACAAGTATCCGTCCAAAAGGAAATAAGTTTGTAAAAAAATCTTCTTTTAAGGAATTTTATGAGCTTACGGATTCTGAGAAAAGTGATATCGAATTTGTTAACATAAATGATTTAGCGGACATCGATTCTGAATTTGAATTAATTGATGATGATGATGATGACGAAGATAATTAAATGATGTTATTGTTTTAAAATGTGTAACTTAGTAAATTAGAGCTTACATCTTAATTATTTATTGTACTTTTAATGAAACTAGGTAATTTATTATCAACTTACTTAAAAGTCATACTCTCATCAGTTCTTGTGAATATTTTTGTTAATATATATTTCTGTATATATATAATATATTTATAGACCTCTTAATAAGTCTGTCTGCGGTTTAAAGTAAATACAAATGGGGAAAAAACGTTTTTTTTTTTAAATTTTCATTTCCTTTTATCCCAGAAAGTGCACATTTGGCGCACTATGTGTCTTAGTATTAAATATAGCTCTTAGTAATAGCATTACGATATTAGAGACCGCTACTTGAAACAAGCCCGGAATCAGGAGGGAGAGAGCTCGATACACTCATTTTCATAGTAAAATTTCACATTTTCTCAAATTACTCCCGAAATATGGGAGTTATGAAGAAATTCATCACCACAATTTATGAAGGCATTAAGTAATCGAATAAGATGGCATCATTAGTTTGTCATAATTTTACTCTTATTTTTCGGACATGTCTACGTCCAACCGCTCCCATACATTCGTTCCACTGTGCGTCCGTCCGTATGTCACAGCTACTTTCTTCTGAAACTATAAGAGCTATGCTGTTGAAACTTGGTAAGTAGATGTATTCTGTGAACCGCATTAAGATTTTCACACTAAAATAGAAAAAAAACAATAAATTTTGGGGTTCCCCATACATAGAACTGAAACTAAAAAACTTTTTTTTTCATCAAACCCATACGTGTGGGGTATCTATGAATAAATAGGTCTTCAAAAATGGTAATGAGGTTTCTAATATCATTTTTTTCTAAACTGAATAGTTTGCGCGAGAGACACTTCCAAAGTGGTAAAATGTGTCCCCCCCCCCCGTAACTTCTAAAATAAGAGAATTATAAAATAAAAAAAAATATATGATGTACCTACATTACCATGTAAACTACCACCGAAAATTGGTTTGAACGAGATCGAGTGAGTAGTTTTTTTTTAAAACGTCATAAATCGTAAACCGCAATTTACCTTACATTCAATCAACTGAAATATAAAAATTTAAAAAAAAACATTTATTTTTAAACCGAGAATACCTGTAGGTTTGTACGGAACCCTCGGTGCGCGAGTCCGACTCGCACTTGGCCGGTTTTTTTTCTTGTGTTTTAAAAATTATGTGGCGTATAAAAAAAAGTTTTTTTAAATTAAATTATTTATTTTTGTAGAGGAGTTATTCAAATATCCGAAACTCACCATCAGTTTGCTATGCGACGATTGATTGCTGAGATATCGATGGTTAAAGACGAAATGATCCATTTCCATTCAATTTTCAATATCTCAGCGAAAAAAGACGTATTAAGACGTAAAAAAAGAAATTAAAGTTGAATCAACAAGTTATCCAAATTTTCCAGTTAATTCATCGGAAAAATATTTTGGAAGTCCGTGGCCCAGAAAAGAAAATCGAAAAATATTTGAAAATAAAAAAATCGCCTTTTCTTTAGGATTGAGCGATACACATGGTTTTGGAAATTTTTGATCATAATTATTTATTTTTGTAGAGGAGTTATTCAAATATCCGAAACTCACCATCAGTTTGCTATGCGAAGATTGATTGCTGAGATATCGATGGTTAAAGACGAAATGATCCATTTCCATTCAATTTTCAATATCTCAGCGAAAAAAGACGTATTAAGACGTAAAAAAAGAAATTAAAGTTGAATAAACAAGTTATCCAACTTTTCCAGTTAATTCATCGGAAAAATATTTTGGAAGTCCGTGGCCCAGAAAAGAAAATCGAAAAATATTTGAAAATAAAAAAAATCGCCTTTTCCTTAGGATTGAGCGATACACATGGTTTTGGAAATTTTTGATCATAAAATATCAAAACTAGAAACTTGAAGCTTCAAATTGCTTGTTTTTAAACTCAAAAGGACAATTTTTGACGAAATTACAGCCATTTGAAAAACCGCAAAAACTATCATTTTTTTATCCCTTAATTTTTTCCATTAGTGTAAATGTAACTTATTAATGGAATACAACATAAATCCCCATTGAACACTAACGTCACTAATGGTATTGAAACTGCATGAACGTATCAAAAAATTTAACCTGTTTTCTAATAGTACCTTTTCCTTAGACTACTTAAAATGTCAAAAATAAGAACAAAATCATTAAAAACTACGATTTAAAATAGGTTGAATATCATTTATTTGCACATTCGAAAAGTAAATAAATGTAATACTGTGATATAATAAATAATATGTTAATTTTCCTCGTTCGTAATATTTATAGTTGTGCGCCTAATCACAATTGCTACAAAACATTTTGCTCACACGAAATTAACAGGCGCTTTCTATGGATTTTTTTTGTAAAGTTAAAATAAATAAAACCGCTGCCTAATCATGATATATTTCAACACGTACGCAATAAACACTATTCGTACAACAGTTTTCATCAAAAAACAGTAGCGTTAATCTATTCTGAGTACATGTTCTGTGTGGCTCGGCTAGAGAGTATGCTCTCCAGCAGAGCCACAATCAATGACTATTTTATCATTACCTAATGCACGTACAGCGATAACGGTATACGTACATTATGTACGTGTGACGTACATCATTTTAAAATATAATTGATCGGTTTCTAAAATGGTGGCTCTGCGGCAGAGCATGACACCCGAATTTCAATACCGTATAGCATTCCACGATTCTTGAAACTTTTGACTTTTTGATCCCACGTACGTGGTTCTGTTTGCAGAATCTCGAGAAACGCAATTACTTTCTCGTTACTCCACTCCATAGCCATAGTACGTATGTATTTCAAAGACAAATACGTGCGATCCCGTCACGCTCATGACGCACACTGACGTAGTGTGGCCGCTTCATCGCATTAATTCTCGCATTAATCTCTTTGATGTACCGCCACTTGAGATATCGCCTATCGCCAAACGGCAATGTTAATGCCGTTGTCAAATTATCGCGTTAAGTCGTGGCTACACCTACGGTTAACGTCCACTATCGCGATAATTAATGGCATTTCTCGTTAGTGTGGCCCCAGCATTAGTGCTGTGCACTACCTGAGGTATGCGCGCGGCGAGACGGGGGAGAATCGGCTGCTGCGCTCTGTCAGTGCGCCGTCAACGCTCGTGGCGGCAGGTAGTGTTATATGTATCGGACTGTCTATGTCAGACGCACATGGGATAAATATTCAAAGATGGGTCGTGCGTTATCTCGTGATACGAAGACTGTCTGTTTTAAGGTGGCTGAATATTTTAAGAAAAGAAAAGCAGACAAAGAAAGCTTTGAATTTAAAAATGATGTGAATATTGCCAAAATCGTTGCGGAGGCTACGGGGTACAGCAAAAGAACCGTGCATAATGTGATTTCTGCGGGTTATTTATCAATTGAAAATTCAAGCCAATTAAAATTTCAATCGCCAAAAAACCAAAAGTTCTAAAGAAAAAACACGTTGATTTTGACCTAGGAGTTATCAGAAGAAAAATTCATCAGTTTTACGAATTTGAAAAAAAAAATACCAAGTGACCGTAAGTTACTATCAAGTTTGAGAAAGGATGGCATATTGAATTGTGGACGGGAATATTTAAGACAGCTTTTAAACAAAATGGGCTACCGTTTCAAAAAATGCAAATCAAAGAGACATCTCCTTATAGAGCAGCCTAATATTACAGTGTGGTGGAAAAAATATCTTACACAAATTAGAAATTACAGAATGCAAAACCGCAACATATATTTTCTTGATGAAACATACATCAACGCCAGTCACCATGCCAGCAAATGTTGGCAATCATCGTCAGAACCCGGAATTCATGCTGATATTGGGAAAGGACGGCGATTGGTAATTCTCCACGCTGGGTGTCGAAATGGTTTAGTGGATGATGCATTGACTATATTCAAATCAGATGCTAGAACCGGTGACTATCATGGAGATATGAGCGGACCTACTTTTTAAAGTGGGTAGATGAAAAGTTAAAAGATAAGTTGTTGCCGAATTCTGTGGTTGTAATGGACAACGCGTCTTACCACAGCGTTCAGGTTGAGAAGAAACCAACTATATCAAGCCTCAAAAGTGAAATGCAGAACTGGTTGCTACGCCATAATGTAGAATTTTCAGGAACCATGACAAAGGCTCAACTACTACTTCTTATCAAAATCAAAAATCCAAATCAAAATCAAAAGTCATTTATTCAAACTAGGCTGAGAGTGAGCACTTTTTGAACGTCAAAGTTACAAAAGACAGTCCCCCCAAAACGCCCGCCCTTCGACACTTCCTAGTGCTTTAGCTGGGCTAGCTAGGTAGCTTTAGCAAAAATACACAAAAAGAACCCGTGTATAGAATTGAGGAACTCCTGAAAGCCAGTGGACACACTGTTCTGTGTTAACAAAACAACATAGCCCAAAAAAACAACCGACTTCCTTAAAAACACTACAAAGTGAAAAATAACTTTAATTTCGGCAGTCGGTGTCTTAGGATTTGTATTTAAGGTTATTGCCACCGACTTCCGAAATTAAAGTTATTTTTCACTTTGTAGTGTTTTTAAGGAAGTCGGTTGTTTTTTTTTTTTTTTGTAAAAAAGTTTTTATTTTTACATTTTTAGTTATGGTATTTACCCCGCACTAATTCCAAACAAACAATGCATATTTATGCGATAGCAGAAATCGCGGTTGATTTACTGTCATTTTTAAAGAGTTCCGGTGTCTGTCTCAGGAACTTATCATCAGATCTATATGAAATTTATATGGGACCATTTCGGAATAAACCCCTTTCGAACAAAAAAATAATTTTGCAAATCCGTTTATATATGACGGAGTTATGGCCCAACATACATAAAAAAAAAAAATATATATAAACATCCGAATTGATAACCTCCTCAATTTAAGGTTAAAAAACTTTTTTACAAAAAAAAAAACAACCGACTTCCTTTAAACACTACAAAGTGACAAATAACTTTAATTTCGGCAGTCGGTGTCTTAGGATTTGTATTTATGCGATAGCAGAAATCGCGGTTGATTTGCCGTCAATTTTTAAAGAGTTCCGGTGTCTGTCTCCGGAACTCATCATCAGATCTATATGAAATTTATATGGGACCATTTCGGAATAAACCCCTTTCGAACAAAAAAATAATTTTGTAAATCCGTTTATATATGACGGAGTTATGGCCGAACATACATATAAAAAAAAAAAAAAAATATAAACATCCGAATTGATAACCTCCTCCTTTTTGAAGTCGGTTAATAAAAATGAAAATGATTACTGGAGTCGCGATAGTAGGTTCGATAATGTTATCGATTCATTCATAATAAATTTGCAAGACTCTGATTCAAGTTCCGGTGGCGAAGTGGAAGACGAAGATGCTGACGAAATCGAAGATGAAGTTGAAACAGAATCTATGTCAGAATAACTTTCGTTAGAATATATAATTGTTTGTAAATATAAAAAATGTTCAATAAAACAAGTCCTGCTTTGAATTATAAGTTTAGTTCTTATTTATCACCTGCATATTTTTAATAAAATATGAGTATATTTGGGTTACATTTTAATCAACTAAGTAAGTATAATATATTACAGATAGATAGCCTCCGACCATCGTCCCGCCACAAGTCTTGCCTTAGAAATGCAAACTAATATCGTAAGATCTGTCCGACATGTATCGATCTCATGTGAACTCATGCACTTTTTACTTCGCCTCCCACCTCGCCGCGCATACCTCAGGGAGTGCACAGCACTAATGGCCACACTATATATACAGATGGTCACCCATCCACGGACACCAACCCCAGCAAGATAATATAGCAAAGAACACTATAATATTTGGAGTTGAATCGCCTCTTAAAGTTTTACTAAGGCCTGCTGCACGCGTAGCATGACCACCGTAGAAAAGGGTTTTGTCGACGGACGATTAGACAAAGCAACGTTTCGGGTACACAGTACGACAGCAGCAAAGTAGAAAAAGTCAACTGCACTTTTGACGTGAAACATCTATAGGCGAGGGTAAACCTAAATTTTGGCTTGGTGTGCGTGGCCACGCACAGTGGCCCATACTGAAAATTAGTGGACTTAGGCAACAAAGTTTCAATATCGATGCGATTTTTTTTTATGTGATAATTAACATATAATTAATACGTTATTTTTTATTATACCATATTTATTTCCTTTCGTAAAGCATGCTTTATAAATATTACCTTTACAAAATATTTTTTTTGTTTTGCCTTGTGTTGCAGGTTAAGCTAGGTTAAGCTATACTTCTCAAGATCAGCCTTTGGATGGGTGACCATTTAATTTGTGTGGCAAAATCTGTTCACCCAGTCGAAAGTTATGAGGTAACAAACATAAAAAAAATACAGTCGAATTGAGAACCTCCTCCTTTTTTTGAAGCCGGTTAAATATAATTCTGAGTCGAATCATGTCGAAGAGTAAATTGTATAAAAAGTGCAGTTGACTCTTTCTACTTTGCTGCCGTCATACTGTGTACCCGAAACGTTACTTTATCTATCCTTCCGTCGATAAAACCCTTTTCTACCGTGGTCATGCTACGCGTGCTGTTGTTATAAAGTTTTTTTTATGATTTTTCAGGTTCTATCAATGCTACACGAACAGCAGAAGCAAGACAGATCAGTGTTAGACAAAGGGCAGCGCGCCTTCGTCTCCCACATGCGAGCATACACGAAACATGAATGCAACCTATTACTACAATTTAAGGAACTTCCTTTAGGCCACATAGCCACCAGCTACGGGCTCCTAAAGCTACCTCTTATGCCCGAAATAAAGCAGGAACATAAGGACCAGTTCATAGGACCGAAGGACCAGATAGATTTTAACAGTATAACGTACAAAGATAAGCAGAAGGAAGTCAGTAGGCTGCAGAAGTTGGGAGAGTATAAGAAGACGGGCGTGTGGCCGTCGAAGAAGAAAAAGAAAATGGTGTGTTATTAAATGATTTCTTTCTTACATAAGGCGAAGTGCAGTCCAATATAAACATTGTGACTCTTAAAATTTGGTTGAAAATTAATAACCGGAGACTCATCCTGCCTGTTTTGTTGCGCCCTCGGATTGAAAGTTTATTCATTTTCGAGTTTTAGTGACATTTCTGTCCAAACACTCAGACAATGGTGCCGATTCCCTTATTCACAAACTAAACTAAATTTAAGTTCAGTGCATCTTTTTCTTTCTATTTCATTAAGGAAAGGACAGAAGATAAATTTTAGTTTAGTCCTGTCAAATTAATCAGCGCTTGACGTAAATTGCCGTAATTTTAGTAGGCAAGTTTTTAATCACGTCTAAACTTGTATGGAGTAGTGACAGGCGCTGATTAATTTGACAGAACTAAACTATTTTTTTTCTTTTGTCCTCTTCTTAATGAAATACAAAGAAAAAGATGCACTGAACTTAAATTTACTTTAGTTTGTGAACAAGGGAATCGGTACCATTATTGTCCAATACACATACATACTCGTTTAGTTATTACTTTTTATGAACTTTTAACGGAGCTGTCGGATGTTGAAATATTTCGATTGATTCTAAAAAAATACATTTTCAGATGCAATCTGAACCGTGGGAACAAGCTAAACAGAACAAAGAAGAGCGAAAACTGAAGCGGAAAAAGCGAAAAGAGCTGAAAAAGAGCGATCCAGAAAGCGGAAAGAAACGAAAAGGTAAAGCGGTAACACAGGAAGAATTGAATGAACTCGCAGCGGATATAGCGCTTATGAAGAAGCTGAAAAAGCGGAAAATTACCCAAGAACAGTTTGATCAGCAATTTGAAGTGTAATAAATAGTTAATTGATCGTTATTATATGCGTGTTATTCCTACAACCACATCTCTTTCTTAGGACAGATGTTCCTAATGATCATATGTCGTGAAAATTACTAAAATCTGATAGTGATTGGACACTTGATTACGTACCTATTGTAAGAAAATAAGAATAATAATATCTTAGGACAACTAACACACCGTTATCTGAAGTACGTAGTTTGTTTGATATTTTGTCTCATGGAAAATGGAGATGGAATGGTCTAGTCAACTCGTGCGTGGTATGTGTGGTCTCTACCATATGATACTTAAACATTATTAACAGGTGTTTCATAATTCTAATGCATAATTTATTTTTCTGAGTACGTATTTTCTTAATTGGTAACCATTTTTTAATCACTCCTGTAGGTATATTATATCGGATACATTGAGTGAACAAATAATTTTGCTCGCCACACAAAGATTTGTCCTGGGTGGGAATCGAACCCACGACCTCAGTCTTAGCAGTCAGGGTCACTAACCACTAGACTAAAGGGTCAGTCAAAATGTTCGAGTCATGAAGTGATTCCTCGTATGTTTCTACATTAGATTCTAGTGTGACTGACACTGGCATGGCAATATAGTTCAAAATTAAAGTCCCTAATGGTGGACTTTCATTTTGAAATATATTTTCAGTAGCAATTTTTCGTAAATTTTTTGATCCAGCTGTTGGAGACTATACGTTAAAAATTGAACTCATTATATCTTCTAAACTAAGACTCTACTAAATCTGTGGCTTGACGAAAAATTGCGACTAATTCGGCAGAAAACAGATCTTCGCTAGATGTCCTATAGTTTTTGAGATATGAATGTGGCCAGGCTGGTGAGATTCTCTCCATATCGACTACCTAGAAACGCGTATAACTTTTGAACCAGTGACCGACAGATTCTGATATTTGGCGACTGATGCTGACTAATTATATCTTCGCTAGGTGCCCTAGGTTTTGAGATTCAAATGGGCCAAGCTGGGGTAAGCTCTCTCCTGATCGGTCACCTATAAACCCTTATAACTTTCGAACCAGTGACCGACTAATTCTGATATTTGGCGACAATTTTTTTGTGTTATCAAAATTAAATTCCTGATGGCGGCCATACCAATGTCAGTCATACTAAATTCTATTCTTCTACATACAGTCACTACATAATTCGCGTAAATATGCGTTTTGCCTCCGAAATCCTAAGTTTAGGTCACAAATTCACAATCACAACAATTTATTCGTGTGTACTGATCAATGTTTGTTAAAATTTTACTTAGATAATGAAGGGATCACTCAAATAATACGACTAATGAAAATAGTAAAATAAATATATATTTCTGTTCAACTTTCGTAGCAACATTAATGATCTGAGTATTACTTATCAAAACACAACAAGGCACTTATCACCTATTTAATATTATATTGACAATTTTATGTAAAAGTTATACAATTTTTTATAATAGCTCGGGAGCATTTGGCACTGAAACAATAGCACCGAATAAGGCATAATAATCTTAGATTGTATAAAAATGGATTACATTGATACATAATTAAATTGAGCTTAAATTTGTTAGATTTTAAAGAGGATAACAATGCATAGTATAGATTTTATAAATTGAAAATGTTTACTTACTATACGATTTATTTCGCCATTTATAGTTATGTAAAATTCACCAGTCACTTTTCAATATACCCGGAACAGTGACAGACTGTAGGCATTAAATATTGCAGAGCCTATATCTTGAAACTAATAGTCAAATTATTTATTGATCAATAAATCGTAGTCGTGACTTCTCATAATACTTATTAACTTACTTCCTTGATAGTTGTCTTACCTATGGTAGGCTGTGGCCAGATATTTATAACGTCCTCAAGAGTTTTTTTTAAGGCCTGGTGGGCCTAGCATTCAGTATGTAGCAAAAAGGTGCGGTCATATTTAAGGGACCACAAACTGAACAATTTTCTCCTTGGGATCATCATAGCAATCGCGAAAGGGTCCATTCAGGCAGAACGGAAAAATGTCCGAGCAATTTACTGGTTTCATTGAAAATAAGACTGTATTACCATAGCCTAAATCAGAAAAAAGAGCAAACGAGTCGCGATCATGCGCGAGCCGACTGTGTCGATATTAATACAATTTATTACTTTAAGTTATGGTAATACGATTCTATTTTGAATAGCACCAGTAATTTTCTCGGGTATTTTTCCGTTCTGCCAGAACTGAGACCAAAACGCACTATTTTCAACTGATCCATATCTGGTCTTAAAAACTCCATGTACTACACATCATGACAAGAATCCCTGTCATATCTAGCACCAAATTATTTTACATTCTACATACGTTTCCTTAGATGTAAAACTGCAAATAATTACATTTTGATACTACTCTTTTCAATACAATTTTGAGTCCTAAGACCGTCCAGTCTTTATACATCCTAAGACAACGTTTATAGACAAAATTGTGCGTCAAATATTTTACTATTTTCAGTTTTCAGCTGTCACATTTTCTAATAAAAAAGGAGTAGATATTTACATTAACGTGAATATTGCGATTTCGTTTTTAACTCGTTCATTTAAAGACAGTTTTTAGTGTAACTTCAATGTTCACTTCTTCGAGAACTTGTAAGAGGCTCGATTTAAATACCTACATAACTTTAATATTTCATAGAGTTCTTTTTTCAAACATTATTTTTCTTTTACGTTCTTTAGTTTTCTCTTTTCTATCTTTAAACAAACAAGTCTAAAACAACGTTACACATGAAATACATTATTATTAGGGAAGCGTCTAAAGCGGTGGTAAGACAAAAAAAACACCATTACAAATTATTTAACGTCAAAATATTAACAGTCGAAATCCTAACATTAGGGGAAACGCCCTACGAATGTGACATTATGAGAAACGAACCCTGTACTTTACTCGATTCTTTTTAAGGTTTCTTGATTGTGTTAGGAAACCTGGCCAACTTTCGAGTCCGTAAATCTAATATCTCATGTTAGCGTAGTAGGTCCGAAATAACAACAGACGATCAGATTAATGTACTGAAAATTCGATTTGAAATAACAAAATGCTTTCCATTTTTTTAGGTCCCATGAATAATATTCATCAATTATGACAGAAGCAGTTTGTGACTAAAGTTTTTAGAGGCAAACAATCTAGTTTTTCCATACTTCATAGGTTCGATAGGTCTCGCAACACATTCGGAGGACAGTTCGCCTTCTTGTCGATATAAAATTTACACTAAGTACATTAAAATAGCGCGTATTTATACACAAAAGGTTAAAAAAAAATGCTAAGAAAAACTCGATTATGAAAAAAAAAAAATACAAAAGCGTCACGTACAAATTGGAGAGGTGTAGAGCTAAAGGACCAATTCTGTACCATTCAAAATTCATAGCTCGAAAATAATTACACTTTTTGAAATATTTCTCAAGGTAAAGATTTAAGTATGATACAAAATTTGACCTCAACCATAATTTATACAAATATTCATAAAGGTAAAATCAAGCATTTTTTCATACAAATTCATACATTGCTTTGTCATGATACTAAAACGAACTTCTAAATTTACGCCATCATAAATTACATAAGAAAAATAATTGTCGTAATAATACTATTTAAAATTTAAACTATAATACTAACTGTCGAGGTGACAGCGCGACTTACTGTCAAATGTCAAATTTCATAACTGACATGACTAGCTGCCAAGGACCATAAAATGAATCCAATGATATGAAATTAATACTTTATATTGTGTTAATTGAAAACCGCGTCCTTTGTTGACAATCCTATTAAATACCATTTTATTTGTGAGAAAAGAAATACTAAATACTCGAATGACGCGCTGGTGTGTTAAAATTCAAGATGGCGTCTGATTTCGGCGCCAAAATTACGAAAATTCTTACAAAACATATAATTAAAACAGCAAACTTATATTAACTAGAATAGAATAATAGTAGAAAATAATTATTAATAATGCATTGAGCCAGCAATTTGTTTAGAAGCGTTGCGCCTTAAGTTATTTGAAAATATAAAAGATATACAAAAGCACCAAGTTACTGGACTCTTAAGCCTAACTTACAAAACCTTTTCGAATTTGACTTTTGGAATCAGTACAGACGTATCTATGAGCGAGAACACTTTTCGTTGTATAAAAATAATCCAATTAATTTATAAACATTGGGCACTTTTAGTAACATACAAAGTACAGACGCTAGCACATCAAACTACCCGAAACTGTCAAGTTTTCCCAATCAATCTTGAACCTTATACTTAAGCGATAAAGTTGAAAACCGATTAAAGAAATTTGACAGATTGTAGTAGCTTTATGTGCTGGCGTCTGTACATTTCCTGTTTCTGGTTCTCGTCATATCACTCCTTAACGATTCCAACAGTCTAATTCAAATTTAAAGCCTTATCCACACGGGTTTTCATATTTTATTGACTGTTCATAACATAGATAGTGGGTTCATGAGAAACATGTGTGAACTAGGGTTAATAATAGTATTCAACGAATATGTAAACATTTTATAAGTTCAGCTGGTTATTTAATAGTAAATAGTAAAGTGGGATTCGATTTTGCTTATCATAAGACCAGTTTTTGGTAAGTTCCTTAACGCGGCATGTGGTAGGAATTGACTGGTAAAAATTATCAAGCTGATAAACTTATGCCTCCTTCATGCAACTTTCTCTTTTTCAGTCTCTTTCTGTTATATGCGAGTGTGTGTACGTATCGCGTAAGGAACTACATACTTGAGGGGGAACACCGAATATACACGTTTTTTTTTAATTATTCAAGTAGACAGTGAACATTGAAATGATAACGTTATTAACATCAAAAAAAAATCAGTTTATCTTTTATGACAAACGTATTTGTGTTACGTATCAAGAAAGTTTACAATCTCTATCTGCTTTTACAATAAACTGTTCGCATATTCGTATAACACGTGAAAAATAAATAAAATTAGCTTACTACTACCAGCGACGTTTCTGTGCCTATGTTAAAAACTATAATTGATTTGTTCCTACTATATTATTGTGAAATATAACATTTATATATATTTATTTATTACGTTTACATCATATTATTTTCAGAATAGTTCTCTTTATTTTGGTATTCATAGTAAAATTTCATACACTTTGAATTTACTTGTGACTGATAAGCTAAAAGTTCAACTATCCTGTAACTAATAAAGACGATAATTCTTTGAAGATTACTAGCCCTGAATGTAGCGTCTAGTTTTAGTATCAAAGTAAGAACCTTCAAGACTGTGGAGCAATATGAATACCAAGATCACATGTACTCATAGTTCACGTGAGGTTTTAAAAACAAAATACCTTCACGAGATTTTCAAGTACAAAAAAACATTTGGTCCTTTGGGAGACGAAAATTCGACACAGTCGCCATTTAAAGAACTAGGAACCTGTTACAATGGTTACATTTCCTAGACAATATTACTAAAACAGTGTTTTCAATTCCATCGTTGCTCCGCTAGGCTACAACTTAGTCTAAACTTTACTACAGCGCAAGCCTGAAGCCTGTGGCTAAAGGCATCGTGCTAATATTGTCAAAGCACTCAAAAATGTACACCACCAATTAACAGCATTATATAAATGACTTGTGACGGTAAATTATATAATTAAATGAGTTAAGGCACATAATTTTATTCCGCGTTTTTATCACTTCACTATACTTACTATTTACAAAATTATTTATATAAATAAATAGGGGGAGTGTACTGGCGGACAGGAAAACATATCATCTGTTTTAATCAGGACTGAGCGTATATTAAATGTGTCTGTATTACAATTTCATAGTGTTAATTTATAAAAAATCTTCAATTTATTTACTTTTTAAGACTTAAACATTACTATAAAAAAACTAACATGTAAAAAATGTGGTGCAAATATTTCTGCACGCCAGTGTACTCCTATTACGAAACAATGAAAGTTCAAAACATTTTTATTTTACAAGCTCTTACTGTTGCTTATCCCGATACTAATTACAGTATACTATTATTGTCAACTTTTATTGTATTATATTCAAATGTAGTGACTTTTCATCATTCATTTAATTCGTCGATATTAATTCTTAACTGCTTTTTACTCTGTAAAATTATTCATAATTTATAATCTGTGACAGCAGATGTCAAATAAATATCGACACGTCAACTTTGTGTTTTTAATCCAGTGTACTTTTGACTGAATTGAAATAGAAGACATTAGAAAGTCGAAATATTAGAGATAGAAAAGGCTACTGAAAATCGCTTTTAAGCTAAAATTTAAATTATTTATATAAAAGGTGGTTGCATAATGAATGTAAACCTTCATAGATCGATGTCATCAGAAACCATCAGTTGTACTTTCGCAAATTCCGTTGTTGCTAATGTAGTATTTTTACGTTAGACAGTGACAAAACAATATTTCCATCCCCCTCCGGCCCCACCAGATTAAACAACACAAAGCGTGAGGTGGTCCCGTCCTCTCAGACCTCGTCGGGCGCCATGCCGTCGTCCTCGTGGTTGTGTGGCGGGCTGGCGGGCGGCGCGGGGCTGGCGGCCGGCGCCGGCGCCACTACCGGGGCGGGCGAGGGCGGAGGCGCCGGCGCCTTCACTGTCGCCTCCAGGGCACGGATTCGATTCTCTTGTTTCACGATCACGGATTTCAGTTTGCGGATCTCGTCGACTAGGTCTGATAGTTGTTTTTCCTAGGGTGTAAAATAGAAACGAATTTTGATGTTGAAGAAAACTTTTTGGAACTTTACAGAACATTTTGAAAATGGTACTTTAGCACTGTATATTTTGTAGTATCGTTAAACATGATGTAAAAAGACCCGTCACAAAACCGTCGTCCTTGCATTTAATTTAATTTATTTATTTAGTACACCAAAAGTAGTTCATACAAAAGAATAAAATAGAACCACGACATAATAAAAGTAGTGGTATTTATGCATTTTATTGGTATACACAGCATTAACCATAAACAACTATCGCAATAATGTGCAAACATAATTGCCACGAAATGACTTTTATTTTTGGTGTGAACATTCCGTGTCTACGGTCGTGCGGGAAGAGCTAGCGATTCTCGACTTCGTTACAGGTATTTTTACACCCGTTATTTGATGTCAGAAAACTTACTCAGGTTACTTTAGTGCTAAGGTAAAAACGAAATTCAAATTGAAACCGATTAGAAATACGTACGATAGCAGCAGTAACGGCCGGAGGCGGTGTGGCAGAGGCCGGAGTGCCGGCGTGACTGTCGTCCCTCTTGTGCGCGGGTGTGGGCGACCTGTCCTTGTCCTTCTCGCGCTCCTTGGCGCCGGCGAGCGCGTTGGCCTTCTTGGTGACGTGCAGGTTCTGTGTGGCGCGACCCGACACGTAGCCGCCCTGCACAACGAGAGCGCGCTCCTGTAGTTTGGTTAGGGGGGCCCTACCTTATAGCATCTGTCTTTGAACGAGTCTGTTGGCTTTGGTGGAGGAGTTCGTGTGGTGTCTTTGATTTTTAAAATAACTTTATTTTGAGATTAAATATATATATATATATATAAATTATTGGTAACCAGTTCTGCCGTTGATTAAAATGCGTTGACAATTTGGTTTTTTTATATTGTAAACGAATGAAATGCTTAGAAGAAGCCTAATTTAATGTTTGAATCGAATGTTTACTTATAATTGATTCAAAAAAACAAAACTCTAAAACGTTATAAGTGACGTTTTTATGTATATCAATAAAATAACTTATTTGTGTTAAATCAAATCACTTCGTATGTAAGTGCTTTTCTAATTAAACTAACTCATTGGTCTTAAAGACCTCGACGCAAAAAACTTGGTCATCCGGGTCTGTGAGGCCCCTGAAGTACACCTTGTTTTTAGATTTTAATTTTTTCTTTGTTTTTTATATTGTGAGAAGTGCCAAATAAAGAAATTTTCTTTAATTCTTCAGCCAAGTATCTCGTAACCCAATACGCATCGCACTAGCCGAAACCACGAATCGGTATCAATAAGTACCGTCCGACTAGTTGTGGTCAAACTTTGTGCACTCTATTGTGAACGTCCCCATCTTGGTTGGAGCTTCTGCGATTTACTACGAGTTATTCCTACCCTAAGCAGTTAAAACTTCCTCAATACTCAATACTTTATTGCATTCCACAATATAATATATATTATATATGGCCTGTGTGTGTTCGGCCTGTTTGCTTATGCCTAAATTACCCTAGGTGTTAAAATTTTGTAAATTACCCCGTGTGATAATTATTTTTTTTTTCCTTATTCTTGGTCGACTCTCCGTCTGTGACCAAGGTGACTGAAGCTGTTCCTACCTTAAGCTGTTAAAATTTCTGTTAAATTGCTCTCGGTGTTAAAATTTTAATTTGTCCAAATAACTTTAAATTAGTGTTAAGGCCGGCTTTCCCAGGTAAAAGCAGAAGAAAATTGTCAAGTTGCTTCAGTTTATTGATTAAGTTTAGGCGATATTTCATAGCGTTATTGAATGATAGAAGTGATTTGATTAAACACAAATAAATACTATTCTATAAAAATATGTGAAATTGCAAAACCCAGTTTACTTTGTTTCAAGTAGATACGTAATACATTTTCTGATTGAATAAATAGCAAAATAGAGAACTAAATAGGTTTCCCATAAAGTAAAAAATACTTAAATCTTAGATTAACATACAAATGGTTAGTAACACAACAGAAAAAAATCTCAAACTCGATTAAAAGGTCGCGGTTATTGAGACACAACACACAACAGACAAATTAAACGCAATGTAAAGTCGTTAGAGCAAGCCAACAGGTACATTCAAGACGACACTTACTGGTCCTTGGGACCGGGGGTTGATAGGTATTCGTCACCTTAGAGATTAAGGGTGGTAGTCTCTCATAAACGTCATCGACTGCTTATAGCACCTTGCCGTACGATACGTCAAGATTATCGGTATGAACAGGGTCAAATTAATGCGAAACTCCGCATATATAATAGTTTCAATATAAAAACAAAATTCTAAACTCATACTACAAGTAACCACATTAAAGTTTATTCGCGTTACGAAAATAGTGAGTGACTCATCGTTGTCACTTAGCTTAGCCACGCCCCTTGACCAATAAGATCATAGTATGTTCTAATTTACTATGATCTAATTGGTCAAGGGGCGTGGCTAAGCTGAGTGACAACGGTGAGTCACTACAGTTGCGGTAGTTGACCCAAAAAAAAAACGTCATTTAGATATCGCTTCCCATTACGGGTGCGGAGTTTCAAAAGCTATTTAATTTGGTCCTGTATAAAGTACTCTTTGAAACGCTCATAGCAGCGTAAACATATCATGTGAAGTTTACGCTAACATTATATGTCACAAATCACGTTTATAGGAGACTCCAGTGGCCCTAGTGTGTTTCTTTTAACCATCTCGTTCAATCGCATCTAGCACGTTTGACGCTCCGATTGGTCCTGGTTTGGTGAAGGACGAAACGGAGCACCGAACGGATCGATGCGTTACATCGAAATGGTTAAATGAAACTCACACTAGGGCCACAGTCAAAGGTTTTGATAGAATTGTCGAGTCCTTCGATACAACTCGTCACATAGTCTCAAATTCACTTTCTCAATCACAAAGTATAATGCGAACTTTGAAGCTTCGCTAATTGGTTTTTATATTTGTTACTGTAACTCTGTCTACTGGTAAATTATAGGTCTTACTAGAATATCAGTTTCTTTACAGTAAAATAATCTACAACCCGGTGTCTGAAAGCCAATCCAGTAATTCAATCTGTTGGAAATCTCATATCAAGCAATTTTATTAACTGTTAAATTTTATGTTATTTCGGCACGAAGTACAGCTGTCACATGAGATTCGTGAGCGTGTCTGTTAAGTTTTATGGTGATCAGCCTTTCAGACCCCGGGTGAGTGGGAATTCCCGTATTTTTAAGACTGTTCGCAATCTCATGTCAGGCATATTACATATTTGAAAAAAAAAAACATTATTTTTGATATTGTTCGTCGCTGAGATCAGACTGCGACTAGATTTCCAAACTTTTTGATTATTGGAATTGGACTGATAACCTCTTGTGGTTTTGAGCATCATCGACATTTAAAAAACCCGTAACGGATATTTCAAGATAAGAACAAAAAGAAACTGTTTTTATAAACGCTGGCACAAATTCATGGATTGTCTTACATTTTTTGATGCCCCAAGTTTTTAGTTGAAAAATGTATGAAAATAATAATACAGCATGCTAGTTGAATGAATAATGGATGTCAACAAATGTCAATAAGGCATTATAGAGTGACGGAGTTAAATAATTGAATAAAAAAAGCAAACTTACCTTTCTGAAAAATTATTGCAAAAAAGACAAACTCAAATTATACACAAGGCATGCCTATACAAGTGTCATAGTGGAACTTAAAACTAATATTTTAATCCTATAAATTGTATAGTTAAAAAATGTACAGACACCAGCACACAAAGCTACAACAATCTGTCAAATTTCATTAATAGGTTTTCAACTTTATTGCTAAAGGTTCAAGATTGATTGAGAAAATTTTACAGTTTCGATTAGCTTGATTTGCTGGCGTCTGTACAAGTTTTACAAAGAATTGCGTAATTTCTAATTGTATATAGGAGTCTGAAACTTGGTTTATGAGATAGTCCGACTATTTAGAATCAGAGTCCTCTTGAATCTTCTTGAGTTAGAAGAACCCAAAGGACAATGCCCACATACTAGAACAACCGTGGCCCACAGTGAACACTTATAAATAGTGTAAGGAATGATAGTATAAGGTGTTATGAGCACCTTCTAGTACTTATCAGTTCAGAAAATAAGTCGCCATTTGGAAATAAAACAGTTTTTAATTTTTTTTAATTTTTCACAAGCACTGACTTATTTTATACACTTACAATGACTTTTGAATGGTATTAACACAGTCATTGTTCATTTCAAAGTTACTTACTCATTTTAACCTTTGAATAATAGTCACCTTCTAAGTTTAAACAGTCTGGGGGAGTACACACAAAACCCATATATTAAACCTAGAAAGATCCCAGCGAGCAGTTCTCAAAGTAATGCACAAAAGGAACTTCCAGTATCCAACGGAGCAGCTATATAAGGATTGTACGGTATTAACGGTTCGACAACTTTATATCAGGAGAGTTCTGCTTATAAGCCACAAAGGCTCAACGTATGACCCGGTAAGACTGAAAAACAAACGCAGAAACGACCTAGTATTTGACCTGAAACCATGTAAAACAGAATTCTTCAGAAACAACTGTGCTATATGGGTCCATACCTATATAACAAAATAAGTAAAAATACTCACCTACATCACTTACCAATAAGTAAACTAAAACTTACCATAAATGACTTCCTTCTCTCTCAAAATTATGGAAATACTGAAAAACTTCTAGAAAGTATAAAATAATAAAATAAAGTCACACAACCCCATTCATACACCCGAACCCATACATACACATACACACAAATACACCACACCCCACACTACACATACATCACACATACATATGTTCATTCATAGATGCACACACAAGCATTAAGTAGCTATTAAGTAATTAATTAAATTATTATATTATTACATTATTAAATATTAAATTAAATATACATATATATCATTTTGTAATGTTTACCTTTACAAATATTTACTTTTGCACCGCACCATATATTTTATTTATTAATCAATCAATACTTATCATTTGTCCCAAACAACATCCCCCCCCCCTCCCCCAACAATACAAAAGCTATGTAATGAAATAATGCTGATGTCACATCAGTACATATACGTGTATATGACCATCTTTACAAACCAAGATCCTTCCGTGCCTCAGAAAGCATGTTAAGCCGTTGGTCCCGGCTGTCTTTTGTAGATCTTAGACAGTCGTTACGGGTCGTCAGAACCCCGAAAGTCTGTCAGACTTTCATTCAGATCAGTCTTATCAAGAGGTATTGTATTACCTAGTAACTGGGTTGTGGAGGTCAGATAGGCAGTCACTCCATGTAAAATACTGGTATTCAGCTGCACCCGGTTAGACTAGAAGCCGACCCCAACATAATTGGGAAAAGGCTAGGCAGATGATGGTGAGCTGTAAGATTTGGTTACTTTCTCAATAAAGTAAAAGTATTTAGGTATTTAAAAATATCTTTTTTTACTTATTTAATACTAGCTTTTGCCAGCAGCTTCACCCGCCTATTATACGTATAAACCTTTCTCTTGAATCACTCTGTCTATTAAAAAAAACTGCATTAAAATTCGTTGCGTAGTTTTAAAGATCTAAACATAAGGACAGACAGAGGGAAGTGACTTTGTTTTATATTGTGTAGTGAAGTTAAATCACTATAAGCTTGCATTAGGACTGGCTATTGTTATTATCATAGTTTTCTAAAGGTATTGTTTAATGTAGGTGAGTAATATAATACTTACCTGTTGTGGAAGAACCCATTGCTATACAATATATATTTGTGAGTTGATGAGAGCGTAAGTGCCTCATATCCATTATTCAATTCGCACAGCGAACCTTGCTTGCGCCGGTTAATCCACGCGACGTGTTCGAGACAGCATAGTTACTCAGGTCCGAATTCGCGCCGAATTAATCATTAGTAAAAGCGGGACTCCCGCAGTCCAAATGCATGCGAGGGTCGTCATATGCAGCCAGCAGTTTTCACATTCACACTAGGGTCGTCATTCAAAGTGGAGCCACGATCCAAGTTCGTACAAGGATTGTCATTCTGGTGATATTGATCGGAGTCCATTGTCATAAAAAACCTCACAAAAGAACACAAATTATATTTTATATCTTTAACTATTTGTTTACTGGGTGTCAAATGTCAACTTCATCATCTGTCATAGAATAATGCTGCCATATTTTAAAATATAATCGATTACGTGAATCGATTATTGGTCTTGAACAATTTAATTTTATCTAATTACGGCAAAGCCATAAACAATACAATGATATTACCATTCCATGTTTATGTATGTTTGGACTATAAGATATCTGGTTTGAGATGTTTATGAACATAATTGTTTTGTCTTAAACTGGAGTTAGTTAGTTACGTTCACAGAAACTAAAATGGCCGTCATGATTATGACGGCGTGCCGTGTGATTACAATGCACGCCTTTGAGCACACGGATTGATTTTTATAATTATTAATTAATCCGTAATCGATTAGACGTATTCAATATACGACTCGAAATTAAATTGACAATACACTAGCAACCCTAAACTTTGCCTGACAGTCAAACTCTCAGTGATAATAAATACGTTAAATTACTTATTTATTGCTTATAATGACGGCGACTTAGTTAGAGATAGACGTTAAACGGATAATTCCTGTTTTAAAAAAATATGTTTTTTAATTATCCTTCGAAACGTGTTCGGGTTGGGCCAGGAATAGGCATTGACCTTTAATTAGAACAAAACCAAAAGTCGAGAAGTTTCATGGGACATCCAATTCGAACGAAGTTCCTTTCGCTGTCTGTATTAAATAACAGGTGCAATTAAATAAATTAACGGCTGAGCTTGATTTATTACGTAACAAAAAAAAAAGACAAATATACACGGCGACCAATCAAGCTATATACCTTTCCAGTATAAGCTGACTTCTCAGTGTATGAAAAGCCGTATACAATGCGAGGTCACCTAAAACTGGAATTTATAGCTATGCATACGGAAAGCCCATACAATGTCAGATCAGTTTATACTGGAAACTTATGTCTTGATATGCCGCCGCGTGTACTATAGCAAGCAAAAGTGTCGAGACGGTCAAAATATGACACTTATCAGGCTAGCTCTGATTCGCTAAGTATGCAAAGTATAACGTGCGATAAGGAATTTCGTTACAAAAACAGTTACCGTTTTCGAAGTTTAGCTACTCTAATTCTGTACTCAGTGAGGGTAGTCAGTCTCGTTAATTTCGAGCTATTCAGGGACTAGTTCGATACTACCAAGTAGTAGGTACTAGTCTAAGTCCACGTTCACTAAGTACGTAAAAATATCGTTGCGGGATTTTCAACGCACTGCTTAGCACATAGAGTTGAAATTCCCACACTGTGTTATTTCGACACGCTGGGATGACCTTATTGTATTTTCAATACTCGGTTCAGCGCCAACAGTTGAAATTCCAGTGCACGATGAAATCCCGCTGCGATATTTATAAGTCTGCACGAACGTGATCTAGCCGAACCGATCTACCCTACTTTCTTTCATATTTGTCAAGGTCAGACTGTGACTTATCCATTCAATCTTAAAGGAGAACCATCAATGTAGCCCGTGATATTCAACATTTTTGAAGTTTTTGCAAATTATCATCATTTCAATTCAAAACTCTTGAAACAAGAATATGACGATTTTCAAGAATTATAATTTCGAGAGCTTATTAATGGTTTCAATGATCACAATATCATAGTCATAATTGTATCATAACCGTCGTAATGAATTTAGATCATAAAACAGAAAGCAATAAAGTTTAAATTTCACAGGCAACATTGAAGGAAGCACCTTAAACATTTTCTTCTTCACACTTCCTTCCATATTCCGAGCTATCCAGCTATATGTAGTCCTACAGTCGACCGTAGCCCTATGGGTACCTTGAGCGACATGGTGCAGGGCTCGGCGTCTTCCCCCGCGAGCCACTCGTCAGCCGTGAGACTGGCCTCGTCACTCAGAGTATCAGGGTACAAGTCTTCTTGGAACAGCTCCGATTTACGCGGCACTGTCATTGATACCACCTGTCAAATGGAAGACACATGATAATTTATATGAAGGAATTATTTACTCTTCCACTTCAAGTCACAAACATCGGTGCTAAAAAGGAGTTTCTGTATCAAAAGATCCAAAATACAAGACATGTATAACGTCTCACGCCTGTAAATGGCATATATATGGTAGACCCACATTTCGCCAATTATGTTTAAGTCCCATGTAATAGGGGGTTGAGCCAATTGCCTTCGACCGGGTACAAGACTTGAGAACAGGACAGCTACTGAGAAATTCCTGATGGAAAACCAAATAAAACTTTGCCCAACTTGGGAAAACTCCATGATTGATCAATGTAGTCGGTACCATAGTTTATAATCAATGTTATAGCACCAAGACATTGTTATGAGTTTATGACACAGCGAGCTTCAGAAAAAGACTGTTGTTAGATAGTACAGTATTTCCATCTCACGAAGCGACGTGCGCTTTACTTGTTGCAGTGTGGAGTGTACAACACTGTGAATGTGTGCGTGACAACGAGTAGCGTCAGCACAAAAGACACACTAATTTCCAACTCCACAACTATCTCAGATGGTACCGAGAGCTCCTGCACTTATAGACATATTCACAGCGCACGTTGCTTCGTGAGATAAAAATACTATATGAGTGACAGAGACAACATTCTCGAACGCTGAACATTTTCTCAAACTCTCTGCCATATTTACGTCCAAGTACGATGCTATTGCAAGTCTACTTTTTACTCCAAGATATTAGCTGAACGAACTCACCTGACACAATCCAGAGTTGTTGAGCCGGTAGAACTTGGAGATCTCGCAGGTGGCGACGTCGCAGCCTCGCTTCGGCATCATGCCGATACCTGGGGAGGCACAATTTTATCATGAAATGTTTGCAGCATCTGCTTGAAATATCAAATTAAATCATCATCATCTGTCTAGCCTTTTTCCAACTATGTTGGAATATAAATATGTCGGAGACGGTCGCTAAACGAAGCGCGGCACATGAGCCGAGTCAGCACTAACACTCGGCTACTTTGTGCCACGACGGAACCTCGCTAGTGGAGGGACGCCAGGGCGGAGGCACTTCCCTGCCGACCGTTCTAGAGAACACAACCTCCAGCCTAGGAACTGTCCTACGTTTCGTGTGACTATTGTGTTTGATTATTATTAAAAGTGATTATTGTGCACTGAGTGTTCTTCTTTGCCCGATCACCCTAATATCCGCCCACGTAATGTCTGACGACGGTGCCGATAAAGCTCACGCTCCGATAAATATATCAATGTCATGTATAAAACGTTATATCATAAAATAAGCCCTCAACTAAAAATTCGTGTGAAAACATTTGCAAAAAAAAATGAAATTCATTTTTCAAATTATCTCGCGGGTGTCAAAAGTACATTATTGTCTTCAGTTATAAAGGTTTCTCCGTCTTGGGCGAGCTTAAATATATAGCGCCCGTGACATAAAACTATATCGATATTACGAATGGCAGACTTTTTCGAGAGTTCGTCTTTTGTAACTTTTGACATCCATTTAATTCTGATTAGTGTTATTTGTTGTTTTTGATTTAATAAATTGCTCACCTCTCTGTGGGTCCGGAGTTTGGAAGGTGTTGATGTAGTGTACGAATGGCGGCTCTGGTGTCACCTGTAATTATATAACGGTCAGTTTTAAAAACAGAATAGATAACTTTTAAAAATTCCTGACCAATTGAATCGAGAAGACAAAACACAAATAAGATTGGAAAAGTATGGGGGAAGACGTTTTTCCAGTAATAACATAGGTTAACTGAAAACAAAAGTTCTACAGCACTATTGGTCTTTTTAGCCTATTGCTCCTCCAAGATGTGTCCTCATTGACTAACTTAAGGACTAGAAGACGAAGAATCGCCCGTTTACGAGATGGGCGGACAGCATTGTTACCGTCGCGGGTAGAACCTGGATAAGGGTAGCACAGGAGGGTGGGGATTGTCATAAGAAAAAAGAAGCCTATGCCCAGTAGTCGGCGAATTTGGGCTGTAGATAATAATAATATCTTTGGGACAACCAACACACCGTTATCTGATCACAAACTAGGCAAAGCCTGTACTATGGCAACCAGACAACTGATAAATATACTTATATATTTCTAAATACATACATACCGTAGATAAATTACACCCAGATACAGAAACATATAGTTGTGCTCATCACACAAAGATTTGTCCTGGGTGGGTATCGAACTCAAGACATGTCTTAGCAGTCAGGGTCACTAACCACTAGACTAACAGACCAGTCAGCCAGATGACATGTCTCTAGAGTCGTTCGAATTTCCAGATATTTTCTGTTCTCACCTCGAAGTAGCGTATGACGGAGTCTCCCTTGCCGCACAAGTAGATCATGTTGGTGTCGGGGTCGTACAGCGGGAACATCACGCCGTTGCTGGTGTCGATCTCCACCGTCACGATGGGCTCGTTCAGAGCGTCCGGCGTGCGGAGAGAGTACTGACGTTCGGACATTCGACTGAACCTGGTGTACAATAAAAGTAATCGTTAAGGACGCTATAACATTTTTGAATCGCTCAAGTTTAGGTATCTGAATCGCCACACAACAACATTACGCGCACGCACACATTGAAACCATTGTTTGCTCGATTTTAAACATTACTTAACTAATCTTGATACTCGAAGGTATTATTTATTTTATTTTACTAGCACTGTTGCGTAAAATTAGTAGTAAACTAACTTTGTTTTCTGCTTTTGGTGACTGTAAATAAGTTTTATTACCATGATCGTCGTTATTTTTGGAATAACGTATAATTTGTCAATTCAAAAAAAAAAAAAAGATGAGGTGTAACAATAAAAAACTTTAATAATATTTTTGGATAGATTAGGTAGTAAACAAATATAACGGATGGTGATCGTAGACTATCGGTGAAAATATACAGGATATTCCCTAAAGAAAACTAAGCAAAATTGTATGTCACCCGAACCTCGCCTTTGAGATTGGAGCGCGTATTCAGAATTTTTAATACACAATAGGAACCCTTTATAGGAGGCCTTCATTTTTGTATGAAGGCTGTTTTTGTACTCTACTATAGTGGAGCGTCGATTATCCGAACTAATTGGGGGACAGGAGTGTTCGAAAAACCGGGTTTTTCGGATAATCGAACTGTATTGATTCAGCCATCATATTTATGTATAGGTGAACGAAAACCTTACGGAACGACATATGAAGGGCTAATGAGAAGAACTGGCTTAGTCACATTCACCAAATTTGTCAGTGTTGACATTTAAAGTTTTGATATCATTTTATAGCTAACTTAAAAATATTTCTCATACATAAATAATTGCTTTTAAAAGGAAATATGATATGTTATCGATATTGGAATCGTCATCTCCATAAAAATTACCCGTTTCACATTCGCTTTGGCAGGGTAGAAGTGGCTTAGTCATGGACAAAGCTAGTTATTCTCTATTAAATCCAAAATGCAGCCCAATTTTTTAAGTGACCCAGCGAGTTCTTGCTTTGTTTTCGATACGCGTATGGTCAAATGTGGATGTTTGTGACATGTTAGCCCTTCATATCTTTAATGACAAAATGAAAAATAGTTTCTTTCACGCGGTAAAATTTAGTTTGTCAACTAACGGCTACTTGGAAGTGACATGAGTACATACAACCTATATTATTTTACTCTTTGCATACAACCATACAACTAACAGTTCGAGACAATTTCGCGTTTATTGTAGCGCGGGAGGAGGATAGCACGCGCGAGTTGGGCGGGCGTAGTAGTTCGGATAAGCGGTCGTTCGGTTGATCGACTTTCAGATAATCGACGCTCTACTCTATGTATTTATAATTCGAAATGACTTTAATATTTTTGAGAGATGATACATTTTCAATTTATGTAAATAATGAAAGTTACGTTAAATATTTTGAGTACAAACTAGCAAAACTCCCAAAATTGATACCCATGTCGACATTTCATCATAACAGTACATCAGCCATTTTAAATAAAAAATCGATGATTTCGTAATCCCTACCCCCCGCCATGGGATCTGGAGGCAAAGGTCCTCGCGCACATGTGGGAGTGGCGCGAGGAGGCGAAACGCCGGGGTGAAACTCCGCTGCCGCGACAAATCGCGGCACGGCGGACAGAGCTCCGGTGTGATCTCATGGCGACATGGCGGGTACGATTGCCGCAACCCAGTGCTGGGCACGCCACAATTGCGGCGGTAAGTCCCCTCTTTGAGGAGTGGATAGAGAGGCGCCACGGCGTCCTCACCTTCCGCCTGACGCAGGTTCTCACCGGGCATGGGTGCTTCGGTGGGTTCCTGTTCAGGATAAAGCGAGGATCGTCTGGAGGACACGGTGGAGCATACGATGGAGGTGTGCCCTGCCTGGG
Source organism: Aporophyla lueneburgensis (assembly GCA_932294355.1). Taxonomy (NCBI): domain Eukaryota; kingdom Metazoa; phylum Arthropoda; class Insecta; order Lepidoptera; family Noctuidae; genus Aporophyla; species Aporophyla lueneburgensis. Next base: position 28,188,299 of record OW028751.1, on the reverse strand, counting down.
CGGAGCACCACCGTGTCCTCGTGGAGGCGGTCGGCGGCGACCTCTCGCGTCCGGCCCTGCGAGCCATGGTACGGAGCGAGAGGGAATGGGAAGCCGTCACCTCCTTCTGCGTAGCAGTAATTCTCGCGAAGGAGGAGGTGGGGTGCGTGAGGGAGTGGCAGTCTCTGCGCCCTCACGTCCCTAGCCGCCGCAGGAGGAGACGCTCCGGGCGTCGGGAGTCGATTGCGGACTCCCGGCCACCGTAGGCGCGAGCTTGCGGGCGGCGGGCATTGGGTAGCTCGCCGCCCGGTAAGGACCAAGCTCGGGTCGACGGCGCGTAGTGTTCCACGCGCGCCTCAAAGAGATGTCAGCAGTAGTGAAGGGGTCTACTAGGACCGATGCCTGCCGGGGTCGCATGATTGTTCGAAAGAGATACCGTGACCCTGGCACATGGGCAACTGATGGAACACGGGTGGGTTTTAGTCAGTAAAAGTCTGACACGCCCTCCCGCTCCGCCTAGAGCGGGAGAAGTCATTTGATAATTTCCCATCCTGAAAAAAAAAAATCCCTACCCCCAATATGGATAATAATCTTTTTATAAAAAAAAATACCCGCCGTATTTGGATCAAATTTGGATGAAACATTCGTATTCACTATCCTAAAATTACCCAAAGTTGATAGCCATGCCCACTTTTTATTAAAAAAATTAAAATATTTGTCGTTTTGAATGAAAAACTTGTGGGGTCGGTGGACATCCCGTCAGGAAGTATATTCCTTAGCCTTTTTTGACTCCGAATGTAATTTGTATGGAGTTATCGGCTTCAACACCTTCGAAAATATTGAAAACGACACCCACGATGAAAACTTTGAAAATTTTCGCAACCGCCATTTTTGATTTTGATTTTGACCTCACAAAGGCTTCAGCACCCCTGTTTACCCCTATCGCAATCTATATTAAAGAATTTCGTTCCAAAAATGGAGGACATTGCATAATTTAATTACCACATTGAAAATAGATGTTCATATAACTTTTTATTGAATAATCATCCGCCATCTTGAATTCTTGTAATGAATATATAGATATTCATAATCATCTCTACTCCATAATTCCCAATAGAATTTGAGTTATCTATTTCTAAACCAAGTTCTGGTAATAAGTTTGGTACTCATACTTTTGGTCCGAAAAGTATCAACATTTTTCAACCACAGTATATAGCACGGCACTCACTTTATTATTATTTTGATCGTATTTATTTCGTACAAAAAAGCGATATGCCCGTGCTTCCTAGGGCGCGTCTGAGCGCGGAATGACAAGCCGCGAGTTGAAAATGTATGAAGAAATTTGAGAGCGTTCTTTATTTTTCTCATAAATAAAAAAGTTACGTATTTAATTACAAAATATGTAGGCAAAACTATCTATGATTATATCAGCCATAAGTTCTTGTCATTTTGAAGTTAAAATAGGCAGTTGATCTCACTGTACAGGTACCGTTTCAGACCCCATTATTTTTCATTTTCTTCGATTATTGCGATGGAAAAAACGTATTTTTGTGAAAATATTGTATGGGACTATACAATTTTTATGGTTTCATCATAGAAATTAATAAATTATCTTTAATTTAGACTATAACTGACCTCGCAGTTTGATGCCTCTTGATGTAATTGGTACCGGAAAACCACCGATATTTGTAGAAAAATGTGATAGCGTCCTTAATCACCATACCTACATCGTGTAGTCTACCCACATTCAGTGTATAGACCACGAATACGGAGTTGTTGACTCGCTGGAATCACGGTCTTTCCGCCAATGTTTATGTTTACATCACACACACACTCTTACAAAATGGATCGCGGATAGTCACAAAAAAATGTAGAAGTATCAACGTTGGGAAGTATATTATTACTTTGTTTTTTTAAGCCTGAGGCGGATGTTGTCCTTCTATGCGAGTTCGTAAGGACCAATATTTAATTTTCCAATTCCAAAAAATATTTATTCTTGCTTATTATTTTGTCACTTGTAAGAACCACTGTTTTGCAAGGTCGCCTGTGAGCAGCGCTGTAATTATGCGATGGATGCTGATCAAGTACGGGTAGCGTTGATCCCGAGGAAGAATAAAACGGTAAGTAAGACAAGTAATTTCACGTGTGTATTGGACAAAAACAATTAACAGGTATTTTCATATTGTGTAGAATTTACATAATTATAATGATTACACACATTTGATTAGGATTTGTTGTATTTATAATATTTATTTGTGGAAGTAAATAGCAATTGCGAGAAAATATTAATAAATATTATATTAAACTAAGCATTCTTAAGAATAAATAAATACAGACCCGGTAGTGAAGACGAGTCCATGCTTCAAGAAGATGGCGCGCGACGCCTTGCTGCCCTCGTGCGCGATCGCCTCCGACTCCACCTCGCCCTTACGGGGGTCGATGATCCTGTACAACGGACATTAATAAGAATTAAGAAGTTTCATTATATCTTGCTTGGTTGAATTACGATTTTGTTCGCAGTATGACAAACGTGGGTCCATACAAAATAATAAAGCACTGCTTCACCATCATCATCATATCAGCCGTAATCGCCACGCTTGGCAGGCGAGTTGGCGATCGCAGTATGATGGTAAAATGCATAGTGAACGCTGCTGCCCATTCTCTAGTAAGTCACTTAGTCGCCTTTTACGACACCCACGGGAAGAATTGAGATAGTGTCATTCTTTACATCCGACACCACACGTAACGGAGCACTGCTTCACCTCATTTATTTTTAAGTTAATGTAAATGTAATATCAGGTGACATGTTTGTGAGGGGAAAGACTCATAAATAATTGTGTACCAGTTTAATTATGGGGGCAATTTCCTCTTATGCACACAAATAGACACACTATTCTTTATTGTGACATCAATATAATACCATACATAATGAATATCGAGTGTATAATTTAGTAACATATTCAGCAGTATTTTTTTTTAAACTATTGAGCAGTTATTTTCTACACATTAATTTTACCCAGATAACATCTTCAGTTCCCAGTTAGTCATTACTGAGATTCTAGAGGGGATGGATGGCTTATTTTTGTAGGCCTATCAGATAAACCGATACATGAGATATCGCTTATAGTGCTTAAGTACCTGATTTTCTTGTCTCGGCAGGTGGTGAGCAGCTTGGAGCCGGTCCAGTTCCAGCACGCGGAGTAGATCAGGTCGGGGTGGCAGTCCAGTGTCAGGAGCACCTCGCCCGTGCCCACGTTCCATATCGCTATCTGTTGGCGCCGATACACGTTGTCAATGACGAATAGGAATAATAAAAGGAAAAAGACGAAAACGAAACTGAGAGTCACTTGTAAAGTTTTTTTTTTTTTTTTGTACTGGACCATACCTGGCATCCTTTTGGTTACGGAGATATTGAAGATCCAAATACAGGTTTATTATATTGCGCGAAGCCGTAAACAGCGATATTTTATACTCAAACTAATATAATATTATAAAGCTGAAGAGTGTGTTTGTTTGATTGAACGCGCTAATCTCAGGAACTACTGGTCCGAATTGAAAAATTATTTTTGTGTTGGGAAGCCTACTTATCGAGGGAGGCTATAGGCTATATAACATCACGCTACAACTAAGAGGAGCGGAGCAGTAATGTTTGTTCTAAAAAAAAGTCCGCGAGAGCATATGTCTATCTTTTAAGGTTGACTCACTATAACTCAAAAGGAGCGAGCAGCAACGAAAAATGGACGAAAACTAGCAGGCAAATCGATGCGACGGGAAGGGTCAGGGGAGCAAAAATTTGACGCGGACGAAGTCGCGGGCAGAAGCTAGTACTCAAATAAAAGTCGTTTCCCAGCAATATTTTTTGCGCTATGTAACTTAGCTTGATGTATACGATGCGTAGATAACGGCTACGTAATGTGACTTTTTACACCGGATATCGGCATAATTCGGTGAACAGTCCAAAACTAGATGCTTCATTTCAGGTGGTCAAGTAAGAAGTGTTTAAGTCGTTGCATAATTTTTGTTAACGGTAAGATGAGATGTGTGACTCAACAATGTGCGCGAATGTAATAATAATAAGGGGATTGGTATTAGGACAGAAACTACCATGGCATTTTATCTTTGTTACCTTACTATGCTCCGTCAAATATGTATAAAACCGGCCAAGTGCGAGTCGGACTCGCGCACCGAGGGTTCCGTACAAACCTGTAGGTATCCTCGGTTTATGCATAAGGTTTATGTTTATGACATTAAATGTTTTATTTTAAAACTATTCAGTTTAGAAAAAATGATATTAGAAACCTCAATATCATTTTTGAAGACCTATTCATAGATACCCCACACGTATGGATTTGATGAAAAAAAAATTTTTGGGTTTCAGTTCTAAGTATATATATTGATTTTTTTTCTATTTTAGTGTGAAAATCTTAATGCGGTTTACAGAATACATCTACATACCAAGTTTCAACAACATAGCTCTTATAGTTTCAGAGAAAAGTGGCTGTGACATACACGGACAGACAGACAGACAGACAGACAGACATGACGAATCTATAAGGGTTCCGTTTTTTGCCATTTGGCAACGGAACCCTAAAAATAGGGGATCAAGTCTACGAACACAATTGTTAAGAAATGGCAGATTATTGACCCATCAACTGTAGTAGATTTGGACATCTTTGGTAATCTCCTACTTGGAAACACGTCTTTAAGATTTCCCGATAGCGTTCCACTGACAGTACATTAGAAAAATGTATCGTATTTGGTAATCTCGTACTTATTGACCAGTTGTAATCTCCTATTACTTTCGAAATTTCTTTTGACAACTGATACGCCATTATCCAAGTAGTACATTACACCTTTTGGCACAAAAATAATGACGTTATCTTAGCATGGTTGGCGTCCTCAAGCTGAACCTGACCACGAGGACATCACAAACTAGCTACTGTACCTGGTTGTCCGAGCCAGCAGTGAGCAGCACGTTCTGCGCGGTGGGGTGCCATAGCACCAGCCCCACGCGGCGCTGGTGGAACACCAGGTCCACCACCGGCTCCGTCAGGGTACGTGACAGGCCGCCGTCTGGGATCTGCCAAACCTGCATCACGAGGATAGAGAGGTTATTTGGTCCTTGGAGTCGGGCAGTACAAAGGACGTGCTTTTGACGTGAATAACTCGATGTTTAAATGAAACTCTTGCAGCGTACACTTGGGTTGATAAGAATTTATTTATTTCTCCTTGGTGCAACTACCACTTGGTGGAATACTATGATTAAAACGACAAAGTATGAGGCAACCCTCGTGTTTGGTCCTTTTCACATAGTTTCGACTGTAAGACTTCCACTGCTAGACACACATAGCCTCCCACAAACATCGTCAATTTGATAGGTTCATTTTGCCACAAATGCCAGGGGGGCCAAAATGCCAATACAAATGCCAACATACAGGGTGATTGGAAGATGGGTGCAAAGCTTTAAGGCGAAGATAGTTTAAACAATTTAGAACCATTTAAGCCATGGTTGTCTTAGACGAAGTCTTACCAAATATTTTTAACCAAATTTTTAAGTTTTTTTTCGGAAATTCTCAAAATTTAATGTAAACTGCATAATTAAGGCCAAATTGAATGATAAATGAATTCATTTTTTATTTATTTAATTAAAGTAATGTGTAAGCAATCAAGCAAAACATGTTTTAGGCTTCTGTGTCATTAGACATTTTTTACAGACATTTAAAGCTCAGAAAAAATAAAAATTTGTACAATACGTCTTTTAAACCTTATTAAAAAAAAAAACGGAGGGTGCTTTTTTTGTTCAAACCTTTTTAAAGACATGCTTGATAATCGCCCTTTTTTTTTGAGGTATCATTTATGCGGATATCTTACAAATTATTGAAATTAGGGCCTACAAACCAATTTGAGGGAGAATTTGTTCCCTTACATTTAAAGTCCAGTGCGCTGGACAGCCGTCTTGCTGAAAGATGACTGTTCGGTCTCTTTCGAAGATCGGGACACCTGATTCCTCTACCAGCAGTGGTAAATCAATTTGCAGAAATTGCAAATAATTTTAGCCATTCAATGGATCAGGCAAAAAGTGGGGCCCAATCAATGTTCTGTCAATTATTCCAGCCCATACATTCACAGAGAATTTCATCTGAAATGACACCTGCTTCTTAAAATGTGGATTGTTGTCTGCGTCGGCCCATTCATGGATGTTGCGAAAGTTTGTAATACCTTCCCTTGAAAATTTACTTTTATCCGTCCACAAGATTGATTTCAGAAACCACGCATCTTCGATGTCTCTGTTGAGGAGGAAACGGCAGAACTGAATTCTTCTTTGAGGATCTTGCTCTACTAGACCTTGCACACTCCTGCCATGGAACGGATACTTATCATTTTGGTGCATTGTATGCCACACCTTCCATTGAGAAATGTTTAAATTTCGAGCTACTGCTCTAGTACTGGTAGTAGGATCCGCTTGAACTGCTGCTAAAATGTCTTCGTCGACGGCAGTTTCGTGTCTGCCCGGGTGGACTCCAGGTTCCACGCGGTGAAACCCATCTTGGGCAAGACGATGAAACGTGTTGTAAAACACTCGGACATTCGGTATCCTGCGATTCGGATAGCGCTCTTGATACATCCGTCGCGCCAAAGATCCATTGCCGTCTGCTCTACCGTACATAAATACGATATCCGCATATTCTTGATTGGAAAAAGTAGCCATCAGTGGCGAAGGCACCATATAACACGATTCCTACCGGCTTGCCTTCGGGGATTCGCATTGGTAACTCTATCACTATTAAAAATACAATAGTATGTAAATAGTGGCTAATATTGTCAATAAATATAGTTACACTACGGGTATTTAATTCACCATAACATTCAAACAACAAAAAAGGTTATTTATACCTTTGTATTACAACAAAAGAGAAATGTTCTAAATTAACCCGGCGCCAAAACGTCATAATCGGGAACTAAAAATTCATACAACAGCGATCCCGTAATGATGTCACTTTAGGTCACGTGGCACCGCTTGATATGTACGAGAGCAAGCCGCTGTACAACGGGTTATGACAGAGACAGGTATAGAAAAATGCGTCAGCGAGAACGAGATAGAGGAATATTGCATATTTTATTCGTTTTCATCTGTTCAATTTAATTGTATTTAATTCATTACATTCCTATATTAATTTTAGAATGATAGTAAGTATTCTTTATTGATGAGTCAGTAAGTTAAGGCCGACTTCGCTTCGGCTTCTCTTTTAGAAAAATTCACGCCTCGCCGCTGGTAGCCATAGTCACTTAACAATTAAGAAAAACGGCGTAGGAGCGCACTAAATGTCAACTCAACACAATTAAGTCAAAAATCAACACGTGCAGGAGCGCGAGGCTACGACTGGACACGATGAAACAAAAAAGTTCAAAACTAACGCAAACAACACGTGCAGGAACGCAAAGTGCTACAACTGAACACGGTAAATTGTGAATCAACACGACAACGTCCACTCACAAGGGCAGTAGTTTGACTAATAAGTAAAAGATGTAACGGCTTCATCACAGACCGACTGACCCTGACTAAAGAAAAACGACTTTGTTGCCTCAGTAACTAAGACCATTTTGCTGTAAAAACCAACTCTTATCGCTTTTTGCTATTCATTGGGCATTCTACCTGGAAATGCCGTCGCACCGCGCTCGGTGGCCATTGTTTAGAGAATCCCCTCAATGGGTTCCCCTCAATTGGTTCCTGCATGTGCCAAAAATTCTTAGAATTGAACAATGTTATCATTCCGAGCACATAAAGTATTCTTTTAAGCAAAAATTTTGTGTTTTGTTAGACTGCCTAAAATTTAAAATTTCTCCCTCGAATTGGTTTGTAGGTCCTAATTTCAATAATTTGTAAGATATCCGCATAAATGATACTCAAAAGAAAGAGCGATTATCAAGCATGTCTTCAAAAAGGTTTGAACAAAAAAAGCACCCTCCGTTTTTTTTTAATAAGTTTTAAAAGACGTATTGTACAATTTTTTTATTTTTTCTGAGCTTTAAATATCTGTAAAAAAAATGTCTAATGACACAGAAGCCTAAAACATGTTTTGCTTGGTTGCTTACACATTACTTTAATTAAATAAATAAAAAAATTGGTTGCCTGTAAAGTCGGTATACGGGCGAAAGTTTTACGTGACAACGACTTTGAGTGGTAAAATAATATGCAGGCGCCTAAGCGAAATAGAAGCGCAAGACATGAACCGGTGTGTATGCCTATCTCTCTCACTCTCTCTCTCTCGCTGTCTCTCTCGCTCTTAGGCGGGCTAACTGTGCTCGAGTGGAAGGGACGCGTGCCTTTCACTTTTTATGTCTGTCTCTCTCTCTCTTAGGCGGGCTAACCAGGGACGCGTGCCTCTCACTCGCTCTCATTGTGAGCGCATAACGTGAGCGGAGCGTAACGCAGTTTCTTGAAGTGTCACCCGGCAAACCAATTTATAAGACGTTGTCACGTCAAAAATAATTCATTTATCATTCAATTTGGCCATAATTATGCAGTTTACATTAAATTTTGAGAATTTCCGAAAAAAAACTTAAAAATTTGGTTAAAAAAATTTGGTAAGGCTTCGTCTAAGACAACCATGGCTTAAATGGTTCTAAATTGTCTGTACTATCTTCACCTTAAAGCTTTGCACCCATCTTCCAATCACCCTGTATAATCGCCACGCTTGAAAGGCGCGTTGGTGATCGCAGCCCATTCTCTAGTAAGCCTCTTAGTCGCCTTTAACGACACCCACGTGAAGAAATGGGGTGGTGCTATTCTTTACGCCCGGCACCATACGGAACACTTTACATGGTAGTTTCAAATAATTTCCTTTACAATATATAAAGGCTTCTTTGTTTGGTATTTCTGTATGTAGTCCTTCTTACCTTAACGACGCAGTCCTCTGAGCCGCTGGCGATGACATTGTCGTTGTGTGGGCACCACGCGATATCGAGAACGGGGCCCTTGTGCCCGCCCACAAGGGGATGGTCCGCAGGGATGCGGCCAACCTGGAATAGACAAATACATCGGTTAAAACTTACCATGTTTACCTTGAGGAAATAACAAGCTGTTATTGTCCTTTGTAGCAATTAACCTAATTAATTTGACTTATAATTTGTCGATAATTGTTAGTCACGAAGGTCTAAACGTTCGTAATTTATTATTTGAATAACCAATTTGTATAAGGGTAAGATAATGATGGTGGCCCAATTTACGTAATTCATTATGTTTTTCTGAAGACAATTCGTGTTGTACCAAAATTACAACATGAATTTGGTCCTGAGGTAACATTAGCATAACACAGTATAATCGCCCTTTAATGTTCCCACTGCTGGGACACAGCCCTCCTCCCAGTGAGAGGGAGTGGCTCGTATCCACCATGCGGGCCCACTGCGGGTTGGTGGATGCCACAAGTTTTCGTTTTTTGGTTCTAGGACATGCAAGTTTCCTCACAATATTTCCCTTCACAGTTTAAGGTAACAATAAATATAATAAACTTATATTGTGTTCTACTTGCTTCATGTTATCGCATATTCGTCAAGGTTTAAATGGTTTAATTTCAGTCAAATGTTTCAGTAATTTAATTAAGACTGGAATTTACTATTCAAAATTCCTAATTTCTCTTTTTTGCCCACTCAAAAACACAATGTGAAAGTATTACTATAAAAGAATACACAATTTAACTATCTGTAGACTTGTGCGCGAATTAATTGTTTCGCGTTGTCTCTGAAAATTATGGGCGCGAAAACTTTCACATGCATTAACGACCTAGAGTGAAAGTCGGCCATCTTGTTTACGAAAACACGTAATTAAACATTTTTGGCGCCACAACTAGAGTATAAATCGCTAATGTAGGTCACACACGACATTTGAAACGAAATACAAATAAATTTTATATAATGAATACATACTAGCTGCAAGGTGCATCAGAGTATTCTCTAATATTTATAGCTTATTTACGAGCATAGATAATGATCTACTAAAAGCATCGTTTAGTATTAAATCTCAAGCTATCTCATAAACAACAGTTTTGTATTTACGAGCATTTAAATAAAATATGCAAGTGCCTATTTAATATGGCGATTGCAGGGACAAACCGGTAGTTACCCTGATCGGGAGCGGTTTAGACCTCCTCTATTTAAAGATGCATTTAAATAAACTAACTTATAAAATAAGTTCTTACTATTTATTACTACATTAATTTTGTTTACAGTTGCTCTAAATGCAGCTAAGTACCTATTTTACACGACATGTAACCTCCGCAACTCAGTCACGCAGGATGAGACTAAAATATTAGCACGACAGTCGCGGTCAGCAGCAAATCTTATGCATGCCATATTTTCCTTTAATCCATGAAAACTGAAGTAAATAGGACACGATTCAGCGTCCAAATGTCGTTTGAAAACGTGAATCGCAAGTTTTCTGACCACAATATAAATAGGAATTCTTAACAACATTGTGGATGGCCGGCATAAATATAGGTTACGAAAGTGTGAATATTTTTAGGATATTTCTAGTAGAAACCAGAACATCTCATTGGTAATTGAGTCGAGTTAGCTAACAAAGTAGTTATAAAATATAATTGCTAAGTTGTCAAACTAAAGCAGTCATCCTCTCTCCTACTTTGCTGTGCAGGGTCCACAATGACCATAGAAATTTCGTGATAAAAGTGTCCTATGTCCTAATCCATGGTCATAGTCCACCCATATCCAAAATTTCATACAAATCCGTTCAGGCGTTTTAGCGTGAAAGCGTATCAAACAAACATACAAAAATAAAATATTTTTCTTTATAATATTGATGAGTATTCAAGAGGTAGAGTACAATAAACAGATAGTGGGCTGTCGAAACATAAATGTCATATTGTTCGTTTGTCATTAAATATTTTTTGCAAATTGGTCCTTGGATCCGCATTTCGGAAATCACCGGCGAAAATAATTATTTCGTCACAATAAATGTTTCCGATAACACTTATCGGACACATTCATATGAGATTATCATGTATGTGAATCAAAACCAGAGCGTAAAACTAGAAGCAACTCCGGGTCTTGGTTCCGCAAGTTATTTAAATAGATTAGGAATTGCTGTGGTAGCGATTAACCACTCTAGTCAGCTAGGTCCATACAAAGAGGGTACACGAATGTTAGCATGCCATTGAGGCTTTTTAATTGACACATAAGCTCTAAAGGTGTCTCGTGTTACTCTTCTGGAAATTTTGGCCAACTAACCAATATCAGCGCATCTTTTCCGTTCGAACGAACCAAATCTTCCAACAAACCGATCTTAGTAACAGATTCAAAGTATCCTAGCAACGCAAGATCGATATAATCTCTAAGTTTCAGCTTCAGGTGCACCAGATTACATCATACCGTAACATTTGATCAAACGTTTGTCCGAATATTTATGCTTTTTCGCCGTGTTCCGAGTAGATGGCAGGACGCCAAACGGCCATTATTATTACAGTGCGAATTCCCGCGGTGTTCCGGACTGCCACAGTGCCACTGTGTCACACATTCTGGTACCAACACTCACTAATGGTACTGAATGAGCGGCTGGCACATTAAGCCGGTAATTATTCAGAACCGTGTCAATTACGTATTGTTTTGATATTTGTCGAACAACGTGATAATTTGAGTGTCAACATTCAACCGTGATGATCGATGTTTGAGGTTCTATTTACGAAGTTCACGACCGTATCTCCGTGTAAATTGACAATTACCTCATAAACTACCGTGAGGGATGCCTCTTCTCTTTACAAACCCATGACTCGTTTTGTTATCCATGCGTTAGAAGTCGCCCGGTTCTATTCTAATTTGGCAACAGTCTCAGCAACTCCAGATATTCGATCCAGTCTTGTGCGGAGTTTAGGTCACCGACATTTTGGAGCAGTCTCGCGTTTCTTGATACAAGACACTCCTTAACGAATTACAAATGGTTGAATAACAATTTCGATCTCAAATATCCAGCGGTTCAAAGTCTTTTTTTAGCTTCCAAACCGCCAAGAATGTGTCCTATTAATACATCATATACAACACAATCAAACGGTTCATTTATCTTCATCGGGAGCGCGGCGCACAGGCAGGTGCAATTGACACGTGTCATTACAGATGTGCTGGTTGCTTGAACACGTGGGACTGTCGTGTCGTACAGACTGACAGTTGACTGACGTTCATCTTTTAACTTCCACAAAGCGAGGGAAATGACCAGCACTCTGAAACGAGGTCAGTTTTTTGCAGTGGGTTAAGAAACTTAATAAGTACTCTCTTGGGAAAAAGAATTTTTCTACAGTGCTTGGTGAAGCTAAAATCTTGATATGTCGTTAGAATTAGTCTTCGCAAAACAGAGTAACAGACTTTCGACCTGCAACTGCTGAATACAGCCGACTGCTTTTCAGAAACAGGATCTCGAAAAGCAGTAATCGATCTAAAACGAATCATATCGAGGGCCGGAGGGGTTTCCCAAATATGAGCATATACGCAGTTTTTAAGTACGCAGGAATTTTCCAACCACGAGTTTCTAGATTCTTCACTACATGCTTATCCTTATTTTGGCAACGTCTGACATGACGGTAATCAAACCCCCATGCAATACCTGTGCATCAAAATGTTGCTAATCGCGTTACACACGCCGTATTGCACACGTCGCTACGCTTTTCTCGGCGTGCGTAGGCGGGCCCTCGATTTCCGTCTGCCGAATTATTACCCAATACACAAACATTCATAAATAGATTCCTTAAATAATAAGAGCTAATTATAGAACGTTTGAACAATGTTTTGTAGATGTATTGCGCGTATGTTAAGCGTGAGCTATGCTGTTCTTTTGATATATCAAGGGCGATTTGAGTTAGGTGTGGAAAGCAACTTCCAGTTTTTTATCAGTGTCGTCTTGACTAGACTGCTAATGAGAACAACAAGAGTGAATATGAGTCATTCGTTTCATTCAGTTTAAAGAGTATCAGGATTTCTCTTGCTTGAAATAATGTATTGCCTTATCAAAACTATACAGTGCGACATCGTTTAACAGTTAAAAATACCATCGATATTATTTCTCAGATTGCACTTAATGTTGCTGCCTATAAGTTCAATTTTTTTTTTAAGTTTCCGTTTTCTGATACAAAGACTGCATTTCAGCAGCATTGTTATGCTACCAAAACGCTAATAATATAGTTCAGTCAAAACAATCTCTCACACTTGCATCGCAATTTGAATCGCAAAGTTGGTCATTTCGCCGACCAACATTGGATTAATTCAACAAATTGATATCTCGAATCTTGATCTCCTATTAATAACTTGTACTACAATGTTTGTAATACCTAAATATAGAAGAGGGTAGTCATAAACTTCGTGTGATAGCCAAAAATCATAAACATTAGTCATAATTATCGTTGCGTCTTGTATGGTGTACGCATTGATTTGTACGTGCGAATAAATCTGAATCATCGATGCGTTGAGGAATATATTTTTGTGTTGGCATGTTTAATGATTAATGCAACACTGAAATTTTTGTACGCCAACGCATCTACTATTAATTTGTGCGGGTAGAATACAAATTAGAAGCAGATTCGAAGATGGAAGTTTATCTCGTGAGAGATCTTTTGTAGTGATGAGATCTTGAGTCCCTTTTCGAGAAAGTATACGTGTGCGTTTCTGACACCGTTCTTTGGAAAATTCAGTGATATTCTTTTATTGCTCGGTTTATTTACACACCATTGCCACACTGACCATTCCAATTACTGACGGTACACAGTATAGATTCCTTTCATCCATTCCTCAACTTAGAATTGACTAAAATAAGGCCCTTACTATTACAGACAATAATGTTTATCTATAACATCCGCTGATGGACCGGTCCTATCGCCTTTCCGTCCACTGTCCGTCACACTGATACTAGTAACAATGATAGTACATAAGCCGTCATTACTGAACGGAACATCTAATCAGAAAGCCGTCCGTCCACGTCCAGGACTGACCTTGTGTGGCATGACCTAATGTACGGGAATAGCCTTGATTGTGAATGAGATGATGCAAATTATATGACTGGGGATATAACGGAGATTTGATCAGGCGTCGCGTGCCTGAAAGCTTCTTTGGGAATTTTCGAGAATTAGACAGTGGAGAAGTCTCTTAATAGTTGGAATAAGAATTTCTGAAAAGTTTCGACAAAAACGAGCAAGCTGATTTCTACTTGCTCATTTGGGGCTTTAAAGTGATCAGTTACTGTAGAAGAGTTCGGCATAAGCAAGTACCAAGACCAAAGTAAAATCGCGACGCGACTTATGTCACGCCAGTATTGTATGGAGAAGGACCATTATAGGCTGATTATGGTACTCCAGGATTTCAAACGTGGAAAGATATAGATGTCTTCAGAAAACATAAGAGGATTCGAACTAGGTCAAAAAATCTGCAAGTAGAGACAACTCTAAAAAGTAAGCATAAACATTTCTGCTTTAGAAGAGATCGCCATAAGCAAGTACTAATATGCGATACTTTGGTCACGCCAGGATTGAGCGGCTAGCTCCCTCTCGCATGGAGGAGCAGTAGGAAAGTTACAGGCTGCTTAAGCTACTCTAAGATTCGGACGTAAAAATATTAAGTAGTCTTCCAGCCGTTCGATTCTTTGAAAATATCACAGTGAAAACTTACGTGAAGTGACCTGTCAATCCGAATAATGCTAGGGATTGAAAACTAACTTCTAAGCTCCAGTTCTCTTAAGATTTCACACTAAAATTTTATAGAATAGATCGGCTGCTACTCATGCTTTCTTTAAGACAGCGGCATTGCTAAACAGATCTATTAAAAAACTTTTAACAAAAAAAAAAAAAACAACCGACTTCCTTAAAAAAAAACACTACAAAGTCAAAAATAACTTTAATTTCGGAAGTCAGTGGCAAAAAACCTTAAATACAGATCCTTAGACACCGACTTTCGAAATTAAAGTTATTTTTGACTTTGTAGTGTTTTTTTTAAGGAAGTCGGTTGTTTTTTTTTTTTTTGTTAAAAGTTTTTATTTTTAACTTTTTAGTTATGGTCGATACCCCGCACTAATCTAATCGCGTTATTCGTTCATTTGTCGCGCAAATACTTAATGCAAATTTAAGACTTATATGGTTTTCACATGAACCCCATTGTCCGAATGGAACCAAATTAAAATGGGACCATTTGGGAAGCACCAGCTTTTAAATAAAAAAAGAATCATCAAAATCGGTTCACCCAGTCAAAAGTTATGAGGTAACAAACATAAAAAAAAAAAAAAAAAAATGCAGACGAATTGATAACCTCCTCCTTTTTTTGAAGTCGGTTAAAAATTACATAAAGTCAGCCACTCCATTTCGCGTCCCAGCTAATTAATTTATAGCATTTAACTAAAATTTATGACAGTTTGCTGTAGAAACATTTAGTCAGCCGTTTCTAGGAATACTATATTTAGGTCAACGTGTGATAATTAATTCTGAGAATATCTCTATCGGGTTCCAGAATAATTCTGAGACGCAGAATAAAGTTTATATTGCAATAAATAAGTCCAGCTATGATTATTCTATTTCAGTAACAGTTATGTGGGTTTCAGGAAAATTTTAATTAGAAACAAATAAGTATCTGGCAGTGCTAGACGTGCCGCGGATAAAGAGCTAAGTTCATCCTGGTTCAGACTAAAAAAATAATCTAATTTAATAAATTAATAGTCTATTTGTCCCAGGTGCGGCTTGGGACAAACAGACCAATTAAGTTTTTACCGACGAAAAACAAGCGGAGGTATCAAATCGACCTTTAGACACTGTTATTTGAAAACATTGTAAAAGCCAATTATTTTTAAAAGAGTAACCGTGGAATTTCTTGCCGGCTCTTCTTCATTGGAAACGACGAATTGGTACCGTGCACTTCGCGTTTCAAAGTGCCCTTGGTTAATCTATACTAATATTATAAAGCTGAAGAGTTTGTATGTTTGGTTTGTTTGATTGAACGCGCTAATCTCAAGAACTACTGGTCCGAATTGAAAAATTATTTTTGTGTTGGATAGCCTATTTATTGAGGAAGGCTATAGGCTATATAACATCACGCTACAACGAAGAGGAGCGGAGCAGTAATGAAAAATGTTGCAAAAACAGGGAAAATCGCACGGGTAGGCGATTCAACGCGACGGGAAGGGTCGGGGGAACAAGAAATTTAACGCAGACGAAGTCGCGGGCAGAAGCTAGTGTGAAATAAAATATTTTGATTTTGCGCGTATTTTTTATGTACGCATAACTTTTTACGGAGCAGTCAGATTTTGATCAATCTTTTTTTACATCTCATTTTTGAGCCTAGAAGTGAGAGCATAGAAAACTAGCGAAACCGTTCTACCGTTTCATCATTAAGGTTGCCTCCTTAGTTATCTGAAAGCAATCCTATCCTGACAACCAAGAAACGTGACAACCACGGAGCAGTGTGAGAAACTGCGTCGAATCTATTTTCCGTGCGCGTACGCAATGTGGGGCGCGTTAAATTTACGTGTTTCGTTTATAGACATGTCCAGCGGTTTCCACGCGAACTTGACACGTTGCCCTACGGAGTACGGATGCTCAGTTAATTGAGCTTCAACTGTATAACCCACTGTTACTATGCCAACACTTAGCTTGGTCCTAGGACCAAAGGAAGTCTAGACTTTTCAGGAGAATGCTGAGATCGGATGTCACTGACTTCTCTTGGGCATAACTGAGTTAGTAATGTTTCTGTCCAGAGGTTTCCAAAACAGTTATTACGTATTAGCCGGTCATAGCACGATTCGCCATAATACACATTGCTAGGCCATTGCTTACACTTCACGAGACAAATGCAGACGTCTATACAAATTGGTAAGGAGTCTATTTCAGGCCCAACAACGCTGGATTTGATGAGGAAAAAGTTTAGATTGTTTTTTTTTTCAATTTTGGGAATTCTGTACAATAATACGATAATTTCTGGATTGTAAGAACACCTTGTAGGAGATATGCTTTTAAGTCGTCTTAGGAATTATATACTGGCTATAGTAGCTAGAATGATATGAATGTTATCATGATGATTATGTTGACATGATGTGTTAACATGTTATTTTGTGTCGTTGTTATGCTGTCAAAGGACCGCTTAGACAAACGGTATCTTAAACATGTTATTGTTGTTAAAACAGTAGCATTGTTTAGGATATTGTCTAACCGGTGCTCCCACTGAAGGTCGGAGATAAGGCCTTATCAGAAAGATAATATTGGTATGTAAAGTTGAGCGAAATTACAACCCTATGTAATGCTGTTTAAAATAGATAAAGGACATTTCTAGGCTAGCAATTTTAAATTTCAGATGTCTGACTTACGGGCAACTTGTAAAGTCAATGTAACAAATACTAAGGATCCTGGGTTTTTAGGAAACGATCACCGTGACTATTCGCTTCCTCCCAGCTTTCAATAGGAACTGGAGAAGGGCGGGCGTTTAAGGACTGTCTTTTGTCTTTTTTGAGAACTGCAGTGCTGATTCTCAGCTTAATTTTAAAATGAATTTTCACCTAACGGAAAGGGATAGAATTTTTTAATGCGTACTCATATCATAGAGTTTATGCAGTCCTTCTACCCTGTAGAGTGCCAAGGGGTACTGTAGTACCCAGAACGAACATAACTAACATCTACCCTCAAAATTAATAACAAAAAAAAATCTCATTTATTTCAGCTTTTTAACTGTATATTTTATTGTGGTATACAATTGTGATTTTAATTTTCGAACTACGGATGTGTATGTGATCGGATTCGGATGTGATCGAATAATATTTGCGGTCGGCCGGAAAATTGCGGAAAATGAGGCTATCAAGTCGCTACTAATGTAGACAACGTATGCGGCTGTCAGACATCAAATAAGGAGGTTTACACTAAAGACAACGACGCCATTCATCAGAAACTAATGATCCACGCCGTCAATGGAAATAGCATGTAAACTGGAGACTGTACCTTAAGTGTCGATGATTTAATTGATAAATATGCATAATGATGATGACATTTATGCTTATATGACGTATTCTACACTATCGCCAATCAATATGCATCGTAAGTTCATGACGATATGCTATCTAAATACGTTCGTACAAAAGGACCAATTTTTTTTCCACATGTTTAAGAGGGTTACTCAAATATTTTTGTGTGTATAGTTTGTTGGCTAAAGATAAGATAGGAAATATGTACTTTCCAAGTGAACAAATAATAGACTGATCTTTTGGTAGGTACTTAGTAATAGAAATCTAAAATCCTTCTAATCCCCTGAAATACTGCAGATCTTTGCACTGTGACCGAATCCATACAACATAAAGTCCACAAAGACGTAAAATAAGGAAGCGTCTCGTAACACGTTGATATAATTTGATGACACAGCGGCGAAGCATGCGTCAGTTAGTAAACATTCACACCGAAGGTTTTTGTCAGCCCATTGTGACGCCATTGTCTTGTACTATCTGTTGTAGCAGACTTATATATATATTAATTATATTATATACGTTATAAATGTCCCTTGCACAGGAAAACTTGCGACGGTGGATAATTAAACAAAGGTGCCGTTTAAAAAATATTAGTCATACTCGGAGAAATGCAAGGGATTAGTCATACATCGTAAACTTCTGCAATGGGATTGAATGAAAATCTACTGTTAACAATACTGATATTTTGAGACTTTCATACTTAAAGACCCAAAGGACCAAAATTATTAACAGTTTTGGTCCTAGGTGTCTAATGAGCTAAAACGTTCAGCCATTCAATTCGGTATGATGACTTAGCTAAAAGAACCTCTCATAATTATTGGAAATTGATGATTTTTCAGGCAAAGTGGTGGTGTAACACATATCCGAGCCTCTATGCTAGTTAGTTACGTGAAGAACATTAACCAATAACCTATTAACTTATTACAACACCTCAACAAACACTTGTCATTCCCATACTCAATAGTTTTTGCTGTGATGCGTGCGCGCATTGTTTGGGGCCATTGTTTATCCGTATCTGTTGCACAATGAACGCTATCTGTCACCTCGGAGCATTGTTCGACTGATAAAAACGAGTCGCAAAGAAAGGGAAGTTTGTATTGGGGTTCAATTGATAAGGCTGTCTGGTAACGCTTGAGGGTTCCGCAGTTTTGGGAGAATTCTGGGAAGGCGTCGTCGC
This sequence comes from Aporophyla lueneburgensis, assembly GCA_932294355.1. Taxonomy (NCBI): domain Eukaryota; kingdom Metazoa; phylum Arthropoda; class Insecta; order Lepidoptera; family Noctuidae; genus Aporophyla; species Aporophyla lueneburgensis. The sequence goes on along the minus strand of OW028751.1, from coordinate 28,169,166 downwards.
AAAGCTTTTGTTGAATCAGTTTCGTGTTCTGATAAACGGTAGTCCTAAAAAATTATGATATATGTGGAGGGCGTGTTTAATGATAAGATTAGAAAAAAAAAACATCATCATCACCATTCTTCTGCCTTTATCCAAATTTATTTGGGGTCGGCGCAACGTGTTATTTTCTTCCACACTTCTCTATTAGTCGTTATTAATCAAATGACTTCTCCCGCTCTGGGCGGAGCGGGAGGGCGTGTCAGACTTTTACTGACTAAAATCCACTCGTGTTCCTTCAGTTGCCCATGTGCCAGGATCACGGTATCTCTTTCGAACAATCACGCGACCCCGGCAGGCATCGGTCCTACTAGCAGACCCCTTCATTGCTGCTGACATATCTTTGAGGCGCGCGTGGAACACTACGCGCCGTCGACTCGAGCTTGGTCCTTACCGGGCGGCGAGCTACCCACTGCTCGCGCCGCCCGCAAGCTCGCGCCTACGGTGGCCGGGAGTCCGCAATCGACTCCCGACGCCCGGGGCATCTCCACCTGCGTGGCTAGGGACGTGAGAGCGCAGAGACTGCCACTCCCTCACGCGCCCCGCCTCCTGCTTCGCGAGCATTACTGCTTCGCAGAAGGAGTTAACGGCTTTCCATGCCCTCTCGCTCCGTACCATGGCTCGCACCAGGGCCGGACGCGAGAGGTCGCCGCCACCGATCGCCTCCACGAGGACACGGCGGTGCTCCGCCCAGGCAGGGCATACTTCCACCGTATGCTCTACCGTGTCCTCTAGACAATCCTCACAATGGAAACACCCAGGCGTATCCTCCCGCTTTATCCTGAACTGGAACCCACCGAAGCACCCATGCCCGGTGAGAACCTGCGTCAGGCGGAAGGTGAGGACGCCGTGGTGTTCTTAGACAGGCCTTTCACTGACTGGAATTATGCAGCTATTTGTTTTACGTAGAGGGGCAGTACGTAGTGCGCGAGAAAGAACAAAACAATTGAATGCGCAGGAAGCAAACAGGGTAAGGAAAGTACTGGCGCAACAAACTACACCTGGGCCAACAACCCTTCGCAAGCCAGACAACACTCTCACATCCTCGCCAGAAGAAACGAGACGCGTCCTTATCGAAACACACTTCCCGGGATGTATTTTCTCGCAAGTAATCGACTGGCAAGATGCAACTCAAACACCATCAGACAATGATTGGTTTTATGCTAGCAAGGTGATCACGCTGGAGAAACTTCAATGGGCCATCCGGAGTTTCCATCCATTTAAGGTCGCTGGCCCGGATGGGGTGTTCCCCGCCCTACTACAGTAGGGTGGAACCCTCATCGCAGAAAGACTGGTGCTTTTAATGAGAGCGTGCCTGGCCTTTAGATACGTTCCCAAAGGATGGAGGGAAGTGAAAGTAATATTCATCCCTAAACCAGGTAAGGGCGACTACACAAACGCCAAATCCCACAGACCAATCAGCCTGACCTCTTTCCTTCTAAAGACTCTGGAAAGGCTGTGCGACAGGGAGCTGAGGGACGGCGCTCTGAAAACCCTACCGTTGCACGGTAACCAACATGCATACAGCTCGGGTAAGTCCACCGAATCGGCGCTTCATCTGGTAGTTAGCCAGATAGAGGAAGCGATACATCAGAAAGGGACCTGCCTGGGCACTTTCATAGACATTGAAGGAGCCTTCGACAAAACAAACTTCTCCAGCATCAGCAGCGCCATCTCCAGACATGGAGTTGAACAGGTACTCATAGACTGGATCACAAACATGTTAAGCAAGCGCGTGGTTCGCCTAGAGGATGAGCAGCAGCTGGCCATGATTGCCAGAGGCTGCCCCAAGGAGGGGTGCTGTCACCCCTTCTATGGAATTTGGTGATTAACGAATTAATCGCCAGACTCAATGCCAATCACTACTACACAATGGGTTATGCGGACGACCTCGCCATCCTTGTCTCAGGAAAGGTGACGAGCACGATTTTTAACCTCACCCAACAAGCACTACGTATCGTAGAGAGATGGTGCAGTGAATATGACCTCTCAGTGAACCCCACTAAAACGGAGCTAGTCATGTTCACCCATAAACGAGCTTTAGGCCCCTTCCGCCTACCGAAATTGTTCAATACAGAACTTCAGCTGGCCAACGAAGTTAAGTATCTCGGGGTCATTCTTGACAGTAAGTTAAACTGGAGTAGTCATTTAGACAGTAAACTAAACAGGGCCTACATCACATTCTGGCAATGCAGGAAAATGATAGGTAAGAAGTGGGGCCTATCCCCCAAAATCATACTTTGGCTGTACACCGCAGTGATCCGACCCATGATCACCTACGGGGTCGTCGTCTGGTGGCCCCGCACCAAGCTTATTACAGCCTGCAACGCATGCAAAGACTAGCCTGCATGGCGATCACGGGCTGCATGAGGACTACTCCGACTGCAGCCATGAAGCCATGCTGGGACTACCACCGCTCCACCTGTTCATACAGCAGGAAGCCACGATGGCGGCGGCGCGTCTGAACGCAACTAACCTCTGGAGGAAGAGAGACACACAACACACCGCGCTGCTTAAGGAACTCAACAATGAGTTCCCCATTACCAAAGCTATAATGGACCGGGTGCCTAAACAATTCATTTTTGATAAAAAATACAGAATCCAGCTTCACGAAGATCGCCGGTGTGAGGTTTTGCGCTCCACTGAGCTGCGCATCTTCACGGACGGATCAAAAACAGACAGTGGCACAGGTGCTGGAATTCTTGTCGCAGGACTTCGACATACATATAGCCACACCAATAGGAGTTCACAACACAGTGTTCCAGGCGGAATGCATTGGGATCACTCTTGCCGCCTCAGCCATCATGGCCAGGGCAGTTAAAGACCACTCGATCCGCATACTCTCAGACAGTATGGCTGTTCTGCAAGCGCTTGACAGTCACTCGATTGATTCTGGGTTAATATACGAGTGCCACCAGCGCCTCCTCAACCAGGTGGGTAGCCGCAATAATATAACCATTCAGTGGATAAAAGGACTCAGCGGTTCGCTTTGTAACGA